>CM061274.1:33720416-35033333 GCA_030848825.1 Tadarida brasiliensis | reverse complement strand
TACCCAGGGTTTTCATGTAAGGACTCTGAGGCCCAGGACAGGGGAGAAATGCCTCCCTGTGTCACCTAGTCAGCAAAGGCTAGACTGGGACTTGGATCTGAGTCCCCTGACTTCATCCCCTTCCCCTAAACCACATGGTATGTGGGCTTTTGCAAGAATGTCATAAAGTCCCATGGTTAATCTGCCCCAGCATCAAGGAACCTAGAAAAAGGATGGATTCTCAGGTTGGGTGTCCCCTGCCCCCCGTGCCACACATATCACAAGATGTGTGCAGTCTATATCCCACTGGGAGGGTGTAGGCAGTCACCCAACCTCTCATAAGGAGGAGGAAATCTACCAACAAATAGAAAAGCCTCCATATGGCCAGTAACATCCCCTGGAAGAAAAGGCTTAAGCAGATTTAACTAACGAAATACCAGGCCCCATATCTGCCTTGAGATATCCAACCGTGTACCTGGTGTCAGGCTGACGAGTGACGCTAAGCAGAATTCTTGCCAAACTCTGATCTAAGAATTACTATGGAGCAACAGAGGCAATAATTAAGAAAATCTGGTTTTTAGAGTTAAGAAAAACTCTCAACTGGTACGAGACTTTTGGAGGCCAACTGGCCTGGGCCCAGGTCTCAGGCACGTGTGGCTCAATCATCAGCATGTGATAAATTGTCTTATTTTTACAGATCTTCAAAGAAACTGTTGCCACACACACATTTATTTTAGGGACTCAGGGAGGGTCTAAGTGGATCAATCTCATTTGGGGTTAACCTTGCTGTCAGGAATCTGTTCTGGAACAAGTCGTCCTTCCTGCCTTCGTGGTAAAAATAGCGGAAATTGCCCCCACCCTGGCTCCCTCCTGAGACCCTCTCTTTTCAGACCACCCAACCACTTCCCTCATCATTTCCTCCCAATTCCTAAGTTATAAACACCAAAATTTCTGTTGAAACTTTTCCAAGACTCTTTTAAGTGGTGGGACCAAAACCACACACGCTGTTCTTTCTCCTCCAGGTATGGCCAAAAGTGAGGAGATTTAAAGATTAACTTAAATTATCTCAAAAAATTTCTGTCTTATTTATATCCAGCCACGGCATCCATTCAGCCTTTATATTGTGTGGTGTGGGGAGAAAGCAAGAGAGAATCCAGATCCACTGCCAGCAATATGAGTAAGTATATAGGAGAGATCTACTGAGACCTCCAGATCCCTTTCTGTTGGACACTCACATCTGGGTTCCCCTTAGTTGCACCACTGGAGTCTTTAACTAGCCCCATCTGATTGTATGGTTGTCCGAAACAACTGCTCTGCACCATAATCCCCACCCTAGCACCAAGGAGCCCCAATGTGGGCTCTGCAACCTCCCACACTCTCACCAGCTGTGCCTGAAAGGGTTAGTAATGTTTTAAAGGGTAAAGGTAAAAGTTTGCAAAAGGTGGAAACTGGAAATTGTGTTGCTTGCATGACCTTGGCTCAGCCTTTTGTTGAGTATGGATAAGGTTTATCTGGATTGTCCGCAAGGCAATGGATAACCCAGCAGATGCCTGACCAGCCCTACTTTAAGGTAGACAATGGGACAGATAAAGTACATCAGCAAAACTGCTGGAAGCTAAAAGGAGGGTATATAAGCAACACCCCAACACTAATTCGAGGCTGAACCCTTCTCAGTTCAGCCCGCCTGCACTTCAGGCGTATGCAATAAAGCCATTTGGCTCTACACTGGCCTTGCGTTGTGGATGTGATCTCCCGCTGGCTCAGACCTTTTATTTGGTGCTGAAACTTGGGAGGTCTGTGAGGATCCCGCACAGGGGGCAACTGCGGGACCCCGGAGTCCTCCAGGCCTCCTGTCAGACTGGGATCAATCACATCCTCAGCTGGATACTGGACCTCAAACCTTTCCTGACGATCCAGCATCAACACCAGACACTAATTCACTGGTGAGTGGGTTTTTTTTTTGCCTACCGGTCTGATTCTCTGGGCTGTCTCATTATCCCCTGTCCAGGACATGAGAGCTGGGCTCTCAGTCACTCCTGTGTGATCATCCCTCCGAAATCCAGCGCTGGTCGGGACACGCTCCTTGGGAACCAGGTTCCCTCAGCTCACCATGTATCTGGGGACGCCTGGTATAGGTGTGCTGCACGTCTCTCTACTCTAGGGGAGAAGTGGGATGCCTTCTTCCTCCTCTAGTGTATCTGTCAGACCGCTAAGCCACAACATCTCACACCGCAACATGGGAAACGCTCAATCTTCCATCCCTCGTACAACACCCCTAGGATGTCTCCTAAAAAATCTACAGACCCGCCCTGGCCGGTTTGGCTCAGCAGTTGGAGCGTCGGTCTGCGGTCCAAAGAGACCCGGGTTCGGTTCCCGCTAAGGGCATGTGCTTCAGTTGCAGTTTGTCCCCGGCCCTGGTTGGTTGTGCGGGTGGCAGCCACTCGATGTGTCACCTTCGCATCGATGTCTCTCTCTCTCTCTCTTCCTCTCTCTCCCTCCCACTCTATCTGAACAAAAAATGAAAAAGTGCCCTCGGGTGACGATAAAAAAAAAAAAAAATCTACAGACCCTAGGGCTCGCTCAAGACGTATGTCCCAAGTGACTCATTTTTTACTGCAACAGTGCGTGGCCTCAGTGCAAATTAGACAATAGGTCACAGTGGCCTGAGAACGGCACCTTCAATTTCAACATTCTCACTGACCTAGACAATTTCTGTCAAAGGCAAGGAAACCGGTCTGAGGTTCCTTACATCCAGGACTTTTTTGCACTCAGAACACGCCCCTCTTTATGTGACTCTTGCTCTCCCTCCCAAATCTTCCTGCTGCACTCTAATCCTCCTAAACCTCCCTCTGAAGACAGCGCGCTAACTTCTCCTGTTTCCTCCTTTGACCAGTGATCTCGCTCCACCACCTCCTCCCTCAGCCTCTCTGGCAGGGCCTCCTCCTCCAGCCCCTTCTGTGGGTCCCCACCTTACCCTGAACCTTCTACTCCAGCTCTGACTCCTCTACCCCCTCAAATGACTCCCTCACACACCCTCACACATGATCAGGAACCATCTTTGGTCCCTATCCGTCCCCTACCTCAGGCCCCCGTTTTAAATTGCCCCCTGAGAGAAGTAGCGGGAGCTGAAGGGATTGTCAGAGTTCATGCCCCTTCTCTCTCTCAGATTTGTCCCAAATAAATAAAAGACTAGGATCCTTTACTGAGGATCTCACCAATTATACTCGGGAATTCGAGTACCTTACCCAGTCCTATGATCTAACTTGGAATGATATTCATGTTATTCTCTCTTCCACCCTTAATCTGGAAGATAATCGAGTCTGGGTTGATGCCCAGGGCCATGCTGATAATCTGAGGCGACAGGCCCCCACTAACCCGTAGGGGCCAAAGCAGTCCCTAGCCAGTACCCCAGGTGGAATTATCAGGACAATGAGGCAGGCAGTTAACTATGAAAAACTGTCTGACATAATCCAGGAAAGGAATGCAAACCCTGCAGCCTTTCTATCCCTCCTTACACAGGCTACGAGAAGATACACTAACTTAGGTCCCACTAGTCCAGAAGGGACTGTCATTGTAAACCTGAGATTTATCTCTCAGTTGGCCCCAGACATTAGGAGAAAGTTACAAAAACTTGAAGATGGCCCTCAAACCCCTCAACGAGAACTTCTAAATTTAGCCTTTAGGGTGTTCAATAATCGTGATGAAGAGGCTAAACAGCAAAGAATAGCAGAATTCCAAATGCTTGCCTCTGCCATCAGAGCCCCCACTAATCAAAGGGGTCAGCAAACCCCCTTCAGGGGACAGAAGAAGGGCACCCACCAGTATCAGCAGAGCGGACCCCCAGGTCCCTGTTTTAAGTGTAATCAGACTGGCCACTGGGTGAGGCAATGCCCCAACCCCGACCACCGTCTAAGCCATGTCCTCAATGTGGAGCGCCCCACTGGAAGTCGGACTGCGGACAGACTGTGCAGAGTCGGTTCTCATCCCTTCCTCTGGCTGGCGGATTGGGCAATCCAGGCCTTGATCTGATTGGCCTCTCGGCTGAAGACTGAAGGTGCCCAGGAACGGACGCCCCGACCGTCATCTCGAACTCCGAACCTCGGGTAACTGATGGTAGCAGGTAGGCCAATTTCATTTTTAATTGATACTGGGGCAACCTACTCTGCCCTCCCTGAGTTCGGGGGACCTCTTCAACACTCTGGGGTTTCAGTTGTGGGAATTGACGGCCAAATATCACAACCCAGGGCAACTCAGACACTCGTTTGTTCTTTAGGCCCTTATATCTTTCTCCCGTTCTGTTTTAGTGTTACCATCCTGGCCCACTCCCTTGTTAGGGTGAGATTCTATCTAAACTCCATGCTACTTTAACCTTTACTCCTTCTCTCCCCACCAACCCCTCTCATTCTCCTTCAAGAATCTGCTTCCTCTCCTAACATAAACCCCCAGCACCCCTCCTTCCTCTCGAGGGGGCAGGGCAGGGCGGGGTCTGCAGGCCTTGCTGACCTCCTGTGAAATACCACTACTCTTACCATTTTTTTCACTGACCCAGTGAGGCCAGGAAAGGGAGAAGAGCCCCGAGGGGGTCTCCCTTCTGGCGTCAAGCTCTTAGCTTCACCAGGTGGGTGTAACCTGCTTTGGGGACAGTGCTAGGTGGGGAGTTTGACTGGGGCGGTATGCTTGTCAATACCTGCACAAGTATAGAAGCAGCCTTGCCTACACTAACCTGGCTACTCCCCTTCATAGGGCCCCTAGTATTAGCCTTCTTATTATTGCTTTTCAAACTCCGCCTCTTCCGCCTGATTACTAGGTTTGTACAAAATCGACTGCAAATTCTAGTCAACCAGACAGTTGAACAATTTGTTCCAGCACAGGTAAAAGGACCCTATATCCCATTCCCCAAGAAGTTATCTAACAAATTCTTTTTAGGAATCCACGATGACCCCACACCTGCAGGAAGCAGACAAAGAGAAACTTCGCCCCTTTTCCCGTTTTTATCATCATTATGAGGTGGGAATGAAAGGGTTAGTAATGTTTTAAAGGGTAAAGGTAAAAGTTTGCAAAAGGTGGAAACTGGAAATTGTGTTGCTTGCATGACCTTGGCTCAGCCTTTTGAGTACGGGTAAGGTTTATCTGGATTATCCGCAAGGCAATGGATAACCCAGCAGATGCCTGAGGAGATACCAGACCAGCCCTACTTCAAGGTGGACAATGGGACAGATAGAGTACCTCAGCAGAACTGCCGGAAGCTAAAAGGAAGGTATATAACCGACACCCCAACCCTAATTTGAGGCTGAACCCTTCTCAGTTCAACCCACCTGTACCCAGGTGTATGCAATAAAGCCATTTGGCTCTACATTGGCCTTGCGTTGTGGATGTGATCTCCCGCCAGCTTAGACCTTTTAGTGCCCACTCAGGAGATGCATTCTCAGTTGCTTTGGCCCGCCAGACCCCAGACCGGGGCAAAAAAGCCTGAGCATGGATTCCACCATTCTAGGACCTCCCTGACATGTGAGGGAGTGGAAAGCATTCCCCACCCCCTGGAGAAGAAAGTGTCCTCACCGTGCAGCTGCCGCCACCCCATCTTCTCTTCGATTCTCCAGAACGTGTCTAGCTGTTACTGAACAGACTGTGAGAACCCACTGCTTTCCTGAGGCCATTTCCAGACCTGGAGAGCTGGCTCCAGTGCACAGGACTGAGAACCATCCTAGGGGAATCCTGAGCACTGCAGGCAGGGTAAGGTAGCACAGCCTCCCGCTGCTGCTCTTGGAGAAGAGGAAAGCCTGGGGAAGGAGAATATCCCTTCCCACCCACCACAGAGGAGTTGGGCTTTCTCCTCCATCTCAGTGGGACCAGTCTTCCCCACAGGGCGCCAGACCTGGGCACCTCCAAGCACACCCCGTTAAGGAAGTAACAGCCTGCAGGAGGTCGAAAAAGTGCCCCGCGAGATGTTCTTTTTCAATCAAAGAACAGAACGCTCCCTGGGCTAGTGCCCGGACTATCTGAGTAGAGTTGTCCCGATAAGCAGGTATTTTCGTTGTCCTGTTTCTTACACTGACGAGGGCGTGTGAGCGCACACACACCCAGCGCGCGTTCGCCTGTCCAGGTGTCCCCTCGCCCGCTGTGCCAGGTCCGCGGGATGCGTCCCGGAGCGCGGCACCGAGGGCGGAGCAGGTAGCCCCGACGCCCCCAGAAGCTCCTGGGCTCCGCGAAAGTTGCACCCGGCGCGGCTCGGGCCCGGACGGTCCCGGGTTCTCCCCTCACCTTAATGTTGCTGAAGATGGAGCGCGGACAGCGGCCGGCTGAGCCGGAGGAGGCGCCGCTGCCCTGTCGCGCGCCGGGCTTGGGCAGGAACCCCATGGTGGCGGGCAACGGCGGGGCGGGCGCGGGGCCGGACGACAGCAGCAGCGCAGGGCGGCGTCCCCTCTGCCCTGTCCGGGCGGCGGCAGGGGCCTGGGCGGGAGGCCGGCAGAGCGAGGGCTGGGCGTCGGGCTGGTGCGGCCGGGCGGGTGGGTGGCGCGCGGCGGCAGTGGCCGGAGGAGGCACGCAGCGCGGGGACTGGGCGAGAGAGTGCGCGCCCAGAAGTTTTATAAGTGGCCGCCGCCGTCGCCGCCGATGATGAAACGCGCCCTCCCCCCTCCCTCTTCAACTCTCGAGTCCAAGACGCTGCGAGCCCCCGCCCCGCCCCCGCCCCCACCCCCGCCGCTGCCGCCCCCACGGACAGGTGTGACGCTGTGGGCCGCTGCGCTTGACTTCGTTCCCCGCCCGGGATGTGTCTCCGCTGCTGGAGTTCGGCTGGGACCCGTGGGGCTTGAACGCCTCCGGAGAAGGTCTTGCCTGCAGGGAGGGGGTTGAGGGTGTGGCGGGCCCAGGGGAAGGGAGGTGGTAGTGGCCGGAGGGGGGCCAGAGGCTTTAAGAGGGTGGGGTCGCCGGGGGGTTGGCGAGGTTGGGGTGGGTGCAACGGGAGCTCGCTGGCGGGATACTGAAGGGGACCGGAGAGGGGGTCCGCAGGACTACAGGGGCAGAAGGAGGCAGGAGAGGGACCGAGGGGTTCTGGAGGGCCAACGGGAGCCTGGGGTGTTGGAGGAGAGCCTGGGTTTCTGGAGGGGAGGGGGGCCCCCCGCCCCCTCCCGACGCACTCGGGGAGATTTACTGAGCCAGTCTCTGCTTGTTTGCACTCGCTGAAAGAAAACCTGGACTCTCAGTTCCGGTGATGGCTCTGAGACTCGCTGGGGTTCTGTTTGTGTCCAGGACTGATTTATATTTAAACTGTTCTTTGCACTGGAGAAGGGGGCTGGTAACAAGGTGGAGAAGTGGGGGCCGCCCCGGGCTGGGCCGAGCTCTCTGGACCTGAGCCAAGGTAAACTGCAGACGCTGTCAAGTGTCAGCTCGGCTGGGTTGGCCTGGAGTACTTCGGGGAAGATGGGGAGAGGGGGTGGCTGGGCAAACACGCACCCCACTGACCTCCTTCCCAGGGCTGGACTATAACAGTGGCTTTATTTTTTTTCCCTAAGATATTTTCCAACTAGGATTCCCAGTGCAGTGAAGAGAAAGGTGAGGCTTTTCAAGAGAAAAAATAAGAAAGTTCTATCAAAAGCAGCTGCAGTAAGGAACCCAGTTCTGGATGTATTTTTCCAGCTCCCTAATTCTGGTAGTCCCCTGCAGAGCCGACCTCTGCAAGCCTACCCTCCTCTCAGAAAAAGCCTGAGCCCACCCCCAGTACCCAGAAAGCTCTGGCTACAACAATGGCCACAACGTGGAAGGACCACACAGGTTTCTTATTTCCACCTAAGGCCTGATAACTTTCTGGGCCTCGTCTGGTTTCTCCTAGCTCCTATCCACCATGCTGTTGTGTGTCCTTGGACCCCGGGACACACAACAGCATGCAGTGCTAAGGAAAAGCCATTGGACAGTGGGTGGGCTCTGGCCATTTTACCCACCCACAGAGTGCAGGGCATCCAGAGAGGCTCTCCTGAGCCCTGCACCAGCCCCAGGGCCAGAGCAGGCATGAGACTGCAGATCACCAGTCTGCGCGCTTAGAGAACTTGGAACACAAGGGTGGCTGCCACCATGGAGCACTCAAAGAGTGCTGGGCACTGGGCTGTGACACCCATGGTGGATTGTGCCAGGCATTCTGCCGGGCACCTATATGTGTGATTCCACCGAACCCCATCATTAGCTCAACAGTTACAGGTGCTATTACAATCTGGATTTTACAGGCGACAATGCTGGAGAAGTCAACTAAAAAAATAAAAATAAAAGTGATTGAGCGATACACGGCTACTAAGTGATGGAGCTGGAACCTGAACCCAGCTTTGCCTGACTTCAAAGCCCAAACTTCAGCACTATGCCCTTTGAAAAGTTATCTATTCCAGCAGCTTCATTTCACAAGTGAAACCAAGCAGAGACCAGAGAAGGCCAAGGTCACAGGCACATTGCAGCTGCCATGGTTGGAGCCTCTTCCTCAGACCCCGAAGCCTTGCTCGGCCCTCTGATCGAACCCCAGGCAGGGGCAGCTTCTTCACCCCTCCATTCGTCCTGCTCCATTGACCTTGCCCTCTTCCTGCTGTCAGGACCAGCATCATCTTCAAAGGGAAGGCCAGCTCAGAAATGCTCACAGATGGTTATCTACCTTCATCTGGCTTTATTTTACTAGGTAGAGTTCAGCTAAATGTAACGGAAATCTAACCAAAGTGGCTTCAATGAGATTTATTTGTCTCTCATAATAAGCAGCCTTCTAGTAGATAGTCTAGGGTGGTCATGACTGAGGTCCCTTCATGATTCCTTAGTGTGTGGCTCTCATTCTCACCACTGGCTCCTCATCTCAAGATAGCTGCTCCACCTCCAGCCTCCTCTCCTAACTCCACGAAGGAAGTAAAAGGCAGGAAAGGGCTGTGCTCATGTCAGGAAGCAACTCTCTCCCAAGCATACTTAGCTGCTTTTCATTAAGTCTTGTTGGCCGAAACTGGGTCACATGGCCTCCCTCTGCGAAGGAGGCTAAGGAACGCAGCTAACGCTATTGATGCCTCCTGAACAAAATTGGGGCTATATTGGGGAAAAAGTAGAAAGTAAGTATATTGTGTTTTCAACTCTCAGGCTCTGCACATAGAGTAACTCATTTCCCTAAAAGTACCTCAGGGTCTGCTTCCAAAACCCTTCCCAGATCCTTTGATCTCAGCAAATATTTCTTAGCACTGTAGAAAAACAAACCACAAGGATGGTTGCTGACTTTAAAAACTCCGTGGTCTCAGGTGGGGAGTGAGAAGAGAAAGCATGGGTGTGGTGCAGGCAGAGAGTTGTTGTGCACAGCTGCTATGGAAACACAGGCGAGGGGCCCTAACTCATTCTGGGGCAGGCGGAAGTGACTCTCAAGCTGAGCCCTAAGGACTGGAAGGATTGGGAGGAACAGGGTGAAGGAAGGTAAATCTGCTCCATGGTTTCAGTCTGGCTGGAGCACGAGACCAGGGACAGTGGGAATGTGTGCCAGTGAAGGGGCTGGAATGCTGAGTGTCATGCTGTGAAGTATAGGCTGTGTCCCCAACACAGTGGGGAGCCATTAAAGGCTTCTGACCAGGGGGTGGCTTGGCCTGCTTTGCATTTATTTCACAGAGACCTCTCTGGCATTTGGGTTAGAGTGCAAAGGGGCAGTCTGTGGAAGGAAACCTAGAAGCCAAGATGAAGGACTCTTCTGCAGCAGGGAAGAAGTTGCTGAGATGTTGAAAGGAGAGGACATCCAGGTGTTAGCAAGGGAGACATTAGAGATGATTCCCAAGATCTGACTTGGGCAACTTGCACTGGTGATGCCAATCCCTGGTAGAAGGACCCCAGAGGAGCAGAAGCTATGGGGGGAATGCACTGAGTCCCCCTGGGCTCATCTGAGTCCAGACTGCATAGAGTACATGCAGGTCAAGGAGCTCAGCAGGCAGGTGTGTATGTGGGTCCAGGGCTCAGGTGAACACTGAGCTAGAGATAGGAACTTGGACATCCCACACAGTTGCAATGGGTAAGCCTCAAGCAAGGATGAGTCTCCTAGTGAGAATGTGTTGATGAGAAGTAGGTCCAGGACCAGCCACAAGCAGCATCCGGGGGTGGCACCCGGGACGGAGCCAGCAAAGGAGACAGCGGGAAGAGTCCACCGTGCAGGAAAGCACAGCAGCTGAGGGGTAGTGTTTCAAAGAGAAGGAGAATGTCTAGGTTGCCGAGGAGGGAAGATGAGACCTGAAGGTGACCATTGGGCTGGTAACAGGCTGGCACTGAGGACCTTGGCAAGACTGTGTCCACCAGGTGTTGTGTGCAGAGGCCAGAGTATGGGGGTTGAGGAGGAACTGGAAAGGAGAAGGTGCCCACAGACGCCGTCAGCAACTTTCGTGGGGGTTGCAGAGGGAAGGAGAAAGGGAAAAGCTGAGCAGCTTCGGGCTCTCTCTGCCAGCTGTCTCCAGCTTTCTTGGGTCTCGTGCTGGGCCAGTGGCGCACTCACAGCTCCAGGCTTTGCTCATGCTGTCCCTGTGCCGTGCCGCCTGCCTCCGAGCGCTTGGCTTCTACTCTTCAAGAGCAGCTCCTCTTACTACCTGTTTGGGGGCCCCTTAACGAGAGTAGGAACACGTCTTGCAGTGGTACAGACCTTTACATTACCCCTTGTCACTCAGGAAACTGGAGGTCACTATCCCCATTTTACAGGTAAATAATCAGACTCAGTGCTCGTCCCTAGCACACAGTTTCTTCTGGCTTTATCACAGGTCACAGTGGAGAGAATACGTGAGATGGATAAGTGCACAGGCCTCATAGTCAGACATACCTTTCACATCAGCTGTGTTACCTTAGATGGCTTGCGTAACCTCTCGGATCCTCGGTGCGTTCTCTTTAAGGTGAAGATATTCCTGTCTACCTCCCAGGGCTATAGTGAGTTCTGGGTTCTGGCAGCTGCTGCAGTTGTGGTTGGCAGTACTGACTGTAGTAAGTACCCTTTCTCTTTCCTTCAACCCAGCTGGGAGCTCCTTGGGACCAAGGTTCTGTGTTAATTTTCCTTGTGTCCATCATTTTGTCCAGCGTATCCTGTTGCTTAAAAATGTTTATTAGCCCTGGCCAGTGTGGCTCAGCAGTAGAGCATCAGCCTGCGGACCAATGAGTCATAGGTTTGATTCCGGTCAAAGGCACATACCTCGGTTGCGGTTTGTCCCCGGCCCTGGTCAGGGTCCTGTGGGAGGCAACCAGTCGATGTGTCCCTCTCACGTTGATGTTTCTCTCTCTCTCCCTTTCTCTATCTCCCTCCCACTCTATATGCAGATAAATGGAAAAATATCCTTGGGTGAGGATTAAAAATAAATAAATGTTTATTAAATGCCCCTGAGCAGTGGTTAGAGCATTGGCCCGTGTACCCAAGGGTCACAGGTTTGATTCCCGGTCAAGGGCATGTACCTGGGTGGCAGGTTCGATCCCCGGCCCTGGTTGGGGTACGTGCAGGAGGCAACCACTCAATGTGTCTCTCTCACATCGATGTTTCTCTATTTGGAGAAACTGAGGCACGCGGGGGTAAAATAACTTGCTCAAGATCATGTAGGTAGTAAGGGGCAGAGCCAGGATTCAGACCCCCCTGCAGCCAGGTGCAGAGTGTCAGCGACTAGGGCTCTTGTTTCGCGGAGACTGTCCACAGCTTTCAGGCAGGCCAAGCCAATCCCCACCCAGAGGATGACCCCTCAGGGGTCTGAGGCCCACCTTGGTGCCCACCCCTGTGCCCTGGGAACCTCTGCTGCCAGTACCACACCTGGCCTGGAGAGCTCCCCTAAATGAGGGTCTGAGCACAGCCACTGGGGCCTCCTCAGTCCGGCTCCGAAGCCGCCCTCCATCCTGCTCTTTTCTGCTGTGTGCATTCCATGCCTTTTTCTCTGCCACTGTGACCCAGGACCCCACCCCACACCCCTAGCACCCCACACCCCCCTCTCAGGACCTGAGGCTGACTTTGCCCCCGTGCCCTGAGATAATGCAGTGAAGGGAGGGAGGGGCACTGCAGCACCTGGCTGTCCTGCCTCCCGGGACCCCAGACCCTATGCGTATTACCTGGGGTCCCTGAACGCTTGGCACAGGGCAGGGCACACACAGATGAGCTTTCCATTTTCCTCCAGGAAAGACTGCTCAGGACCTTGCTGTCCTGTCCCAACTCCAGGTCTCACCCAGGAGAGGTCCCTCACAGCTTTGGCAGGAGGTGAGGGACAAGAAAAGGAGAAATCCCAGCAGGCCTGGCCCTGCACCTCTCCCACATCTACTTTCTCAGTGGCCTCCTCCTGTGGGAGAGGAGCCCCAGCCTGGGCCTGTCCTCTGCACACCACCCACCCAGCTTAGGTCATCCCCAGGGGTGTTTATCAGAGCCTGTCCTCTCGTGCTGGCTCATCCCCAATCCTGCTTGATAATCGGCCCCTCCCAGAGAGCTCGGACTTCACCGCTGCCTCTGGGTCCTGCCGGGGTCATGCAACACACATGCAGGAGCACCTACGTTGTTGCTCTTGGCCGTGTGTGGGCCTGGGACCCGCTGGATCCTGTCATCCGAATGTTGCCAAGTAAACAGAAAATCAGCGCTTGGTCTCTGCCGTGATGCTTGTTTTTCAGCTTTGTTAATCTTCATATTATAGTCTTTCTAAAATAATTTAACTCTGTTTTAACTCTCCTGGGAGAGAGAAAACAGTGAATTCACTCATTACGCCATACCATTATCTAAATGCTGCTGAATTTTCTTCTTTTTCTAATTCTTTCCCACAAGCATGTCTTTACTTGGAAAAACCACAGTATACCACTTGTCTCCTACTTTTTTACAGTAAGCATTGTCCCGTGTTGAGAGAGGCTTGTCACTGTCTCCTTGAATGTCTGTGTGGGCCACCAGGAGGTATTTAAACCTCCACTCTTACTGAATGTTGGAGACACCGCTAACTTCTGTAATTCACAAATAGTGACCCGATAGTTAACTTTTGGCAAAACATCCTTTGCTTTACTACTGATCGCCAGCACTGTAATCTGAATGCCTCTAGAAATGTTTCTCTGTGATATTCAGAATTATCCCTTACGCTGAATTTTCACCACTTTGGTCTCCTCTTCCTTTCCAGGGACACCCCCCCCCCCTTCCCGGTGCCTGTAGAGGGAAGCCAGCTCCCAGGGGATGGCGTGACTACTCCAGCTGCAGAGCCCCCCAGGCACTGGGCTCTCCCTTGTCCCCAGTACCCCAGACAGAGCCCTGGAGCTCAGACAGCCCACTGGGGGCTGACTCAGGGTGCCTTGGGGTGTGGCTGCCTTGATGGAAATCTCAGTCCTCCACCCCGGGTTCTGGAGAAGGAACTCAGCACCCATGACTGTATGGTGAGACCTTGCGTGGGCACCTTCCTGGAGAGAGCTGGGTTCCTCACCCGCACGATCAAGGCCTTGGGCCTCCTGGTCCAAACAGGGGTTTCCTCTTGTTCTCTCCTGCTCTGAGTTACTAGCTGTGTGACCTAGGGCAAGCCATTTACCCTCTCTGTGCAGCAGTTCCTCTGAGAACTGTGTGAAGAGCAAATTGGACTAACAAGTCCTCAGGAACAGTCACCATTATTACTGTCGTTTTCTCCTAATTCAGTAGTGCTTCCTCACGGTCCCCTGTTCTCTCCTCAGCTGTTCCCTGCTTTTCTCCTTCGGAGGCCCTGCTTTCTCCATAAGAACATCCCCCCAAAGGCTTCTGCTCAGTGGAGCCTGGGAGACGCTTAATCCAAGCCCCCTCTACGGAAGCTGAATCTGGGGACAGCAGGGCTGTCACCTGTCATCCCAAGCCATAGGTCGCTGAAAGCATAAAGGTGTGATCGTGACAGAGGCAGGGGCCGAGTCTGAGCCCTCCCTAAGTCAGCTTGCTGGAGCCCCATCCCCCCCTAATGCTGGTGATGGAGCTGGGCATCCAGGATGGCACTTGAGGGTTGGGCCTCCTCCCATGCCCTGCTCTCTTCTCTCCTGCCCTGGAGTGCGCAGCCCTGGAATTCGCCCCTCTTCCCTGGGAGCCCAGGCCCGTGGCCGCAGCAATGCACACACACCACAGACAGGCTTCCTTAAGTGCTCTTGGCATTTCCTGCTCATAGGTGCCCTTCCCTCCCTCACCTCGTCTGCAGCCTCGTAGCTCAAGGAGGCGGGGCTTGAGCATCTCTTTCTTTTTCTAAAGCCTGTTACTAGGATAATCACTCTGGGCACCTGGACCCTGCCCTGTGCCCTCTCCCTGGTCCTGAATCGAGGTCTGGGCTCCTGCTCCCACCGCACACACCCCTGGCTTCTGGAAGGAATCTCCTCTTGCCCCAGTCTTGTGTCTCACCTCCTTTCTGCGTCCAGGTCTGCGGCCTCCTCACTTACTGGAAAGGCCTCCAGCTCTCGGGTTCTTCCCTGGCACCCTCAGCACCCACTCCTCAGCTCCCAAGGGTGTTCTGAGGCCTGTTTCTCTGTCACTCGGGGAAAGGGGACGGGCGTCCTGCCCTGCGGCACACACACCTCCCTGCGCTGTTTGGACTGACCCCATATCAGTGGATTGTGAGCCTTCGGGGCAGGGACCAAGTACAAACACAGGTGCAGATAGAAGGATGCCACCCACGGGAGACAGAGCAGGGGCCCGACTGTCAGCGGAGCCTGCCTCTCCCCACCTCGGGCGTGAGGGACTGGTGGGACGCACTTATGACATCTGTATTTTATTTCCCAGTTGAACAAAGGTGGGGAGGAGAATGCTGGGACCTCCCCCGCTCCCAGACCAAACCAGCAGCCGTGCTGCTCCGAGAAGCACCTGTTCCGCAGCTCTGCCCTCTCCCTGGGCCTGCCCCCCGCTGGCTCACCCAGGCGCCGCACCAGCTCGGCCTTCTCAGCTGTAAACTTTGGGGCCTATAAAGTTCTGCGGGGCCCAGGGCCTGGGGTCCCTCACACACCCTGGGCTGTGTTCCCTGTGCTCTGTGCGCTGAGTCACTTGATGAGGTCACTGGGAGTCAGGCCTCCTCCCAGTTCATGGGTCACAGGGAGGGAGCACCTGGGGGTGTGGCCCCACTTCTGGGGACTAGGCTAGAGAATGTTCGCAGCTTCCCCGCACAGCCGGCAGGAGGGCAGGCCGAGGAGGGTGACGAGGGACGATTCCCATGAGGCCGGGGAGACCAAAGCTCCCTCATACCAGGATGCAGAGACTACACCACCGAGGGGCTCCTGGCCTCACCAGCTCTGAGAAGCCCGCCCGGCCCCAGTGTTAGGAATGACAGTCCACGAAGTGGACATCTGCTGTGGGCCCCTCCCCGAGTCTGTCCCATTGCCGGTGAAAGCCCCTGACCCTCCTTTGGGTTACCGTGTGCCAACACTCAGGTGTTGAGGCTAGGTGGGCTGACATCACTGAGAGGGAGGGCACGGAGCCAGGCGGCTGAGGCCTTTTGGTGCCCCGGTCAGGACAGGGTGCCCTCTCCCAGCGCTGCCCACGATGAGGGCCCCCCTCAGTGTTGGGGTCCAGAGCATTCAGGGGAGAATCTGCCCCACTTTCTTCAGGCTCTGGGTCCCATCGGGCCTCTGCACCTGGACTTTGCAATTCTGTGAGCCAATAGGTTCTGTTCACGGTTTGAGTTTTGTTGAGCTGGGTTTCCTCCTGGTGCTGGCATTGAAAGAGTTCCGATGAATTCAATAAACCAAGGTTTGGGCAACATCAGGCAATTCACAGAGTGGCCTCAGAGCCAGGATCTCACTGAACCTCACAGCTGCCATACAAGGTGAGTCTGGTTGTTATTACCCCTGCTTCAAAAAGAGAAACCGAGGCTGGGAGGACAGGGGCTCGCCCATCCCGTGAGAGGTGCACGTGGCCTGGCACCCAGGTCTCAGAACACAGACCTGGTCCCTGTGCTGGGCCTCGGTGTCCCTGCTGGGGCCAGGCCCTGAAGACACGTGCACTGCCCAGCACCACGGGGGACGGCCGGACTGCAGAGGGCCCTGGGAACGTGGAGAGACAGCTCCGTGGGTGTGCGTACAGCCACAAAAAATCACACTAGTGAAGAATTTGTAATAATGAGAAAAACGCTTATGTCATGAAGTCAAATAAAAACTCGGATAAACAAATGTATGGATTATACACACACACATAAAATACTTGTAATTATGTTTTTCAAAAAGTTGAAGCGTAGAATTAAATATATATATATATATATATATATATATATACACCAAAATATTAATAAATGTGATCTCTCCACGATGGGAATGTGAGAGGTTTTTAAAAATCTCATTTTTCAACATCTTTCTAATAATGAAGCAAATATTATAAACTCGGTAAAAAACAAAAGAAGGAAGACATCACTTGGTCATGTTGCAATTCTCCTTAAAGAGCATTTTCAGAATTGAAACCAAATCTCTCCTTTGTCTGGATGGTATCGGAACTGCCCTTGGCCCAGCCGGGCCTGGTACTGCCGACATTCGCCTTCACCCTGTACCCACACGGGAGAGCTGGCTGCTTGGAGCAGCCCCCAGACAGCCCCGCGTGCCGCCGCAGGGCCCTCACTGAGCACACAGTCCCTGTGCTGCCCGCTCCATCCTCACCACGGCCTGCAGGAGCTCCAGTCATCGTGCCCTGTCCCTGGGGGGGCTGAGGTTCAGGGGACCCGACAACTTGCCCTCCATCACAGGGCTAGTGGGGGCAGAGCTGGAACTTGAACTACAACCCGTCTGCTTCCAAAGACCTCGCCACTGGCCATGCTGGGATGTCGCCTCTATTCCCAAACATTCCTGGGTGACTTGTTTATTTATCCCCTTTACAAATATTTACTGAGCACCTGCTGTGCACATGACTTGATTCGTGTTCACAAAGGAGGCACGGAGGACATCTGAGACAGCAGCACACCCAGCACCCCCAGCACAGCTCAGCAGTCTCGAAGGGGAGCCTGCTGCCCTGGGGGGCGCACAGGGCCGTCCCAAGGGTGGTGGGCAGAGCACGTCACCACCTCTGTTTATAGCTATTTTCTGTCTCATAACTTTTTTTTATTTTTAAAATAATTTTGTATGCATTTCATTTATTTTCAAGGAAACTGTTTTTTGTTTTGTTTTTTAATCCTCACCTGAGGACATTTTTACATTTTTTGTTTAGATAGAGTGGGAGGGACAGAGAGGAAGAGAGAGAGAGAGAGAGAGAGAGAGAGAGAGAGAGAGAGAGAGAGAGAAACATCCATGTGAAAGGGACACATCGAGTGGCTGCCTCCCGCAGGGCCAACCAGGGCCGGGGACAAACTGCAACTGTGTCTCATAACTTTTAAAATCCTCACCCAAGGACGTGTTTATTGATTTGAGAGAGAGAGAGAGAAAGAAACATTGATGTAAGAGAGAAATCAATCGGTTGCCTCCTCTACGTACCCCAACAGGGGACCAAACCCACAACCTAGGTATGTGCCCTGATTGGGAATCGAACCTGCCAGGGCTGTCTCATAATTTTTAATTTCTATCTTTATGTATGTATAATATGTGTGCTATACTGATATAGTAACGTCCACATACAACATACGTGACTGGTGTATAACAGAAAGACCCACACATTTCATTTGAGTCTATCTGTATGAAATGAAATATCAGAATGATCAGGAAATGCTTGTAGAGAGGGTGGGACCTGCATTAAGATGATGGGCCTTGTCCAGGCAGGAAGAGGGCAGAGGGCAGAGGGCAGAGGGCAACAAGAGAACATGGCCAACCAGGGCTCCATCTGGGGATGTGCCCAGCATAACTCAGGGCATGGGATGGGGTCCTTCTGCCCCTGCCTCCTTCTCAGCCTCAAAACCTGCAGAACATCCCTGCCAAGCCTCTGGGTCCTTGTGGTTCCAGCCTGTGCCCACCCAGTCCAGCAGCCAGGCCCCCCTGGTCTGGGGCATGGCTCAAGGGCTGGATCAGGTCCTCGGCCTCCTCCACCCCGGCCACTCTGTGCTTCCTCCCAGACTCACTGTTCCCGCTGCCCTGAGCCTTCCAGCCCCTCCCAGCCAGCCTTGAGCTCTGGGTCTTGTCCCCACCCCCTACCTCCTCAGCCTCTGTCCCTTGTGTTCCCTCCACCTGCGTCTCGGCTGGAAACGGCGGCCCTCAAGGGCCTACTCCCTCTGCTCCTCGAGCCCTGCCTCTTGTGAGGCTCAGACATCCAGCCCAGCCCCGTTCAGCCGCTTCCTCATCTCTCCCTGGATTCTGCTCCTCACCTACAAGGCTGCTGCTCCGACCCAGAGCTTTTCCTCTCAGCCTCTACCTGCGCCACGTGATCGCCCTCCCATCACCCTCAGTCCTTGACCTCCTCCTCTTTGGAGGCCCCTACCTCCCGGCCACGTGGGTGCCCGCCCTGGGCTGCCTCCTCCAGGAGCCGCCCCACCTCTGGCTCTAGTCCACCTTGCGCCTCTCAGAGAACGCAGTGCCCTCCACCTCGGCTCCCCCTCTGTCTGTCCCCACATGGCTCCACCTCCTTGCAGCCTAGAGCCCAGAGAATCCCGTGGAAGGGCTGTCCCTCTTCTGGCCTGAGAGTGACCAGCCCCTTGGGCTGTGCTCTCGGGCCATCCCCTTTTGCTTTTTGGGGGGCAGTACTTTGCTCCTTCAAATTCCCTCCCTCTCCCCGGCATCTTCCACCCACTCTCTTTCTTTTCCGAACCTCTTCCTTCTGCTAATTTGCTTTTGTCTCCAACGGCAGTAACTGCGACTCTCCACCCCTGGCTCCTTCTTGCCACTGTTCTGGTTTTTGTCCTCTTTTATGGTCAGACTTCCTGAGATTGTCAGTTTTTCTCACTTACCACTTGCAGCTCAAACCACGGCACACTGGCTTAGGGATTTCCCCATCAGAGTGGAATGGCCCTTGACGAGCTCACCAGGGGCCTTTTCAGTATATCCCCTGGACACCTGGATTCTGCTCCCACAGCCTCGCTCCTGCTCCTCCTGCCCCTCTCTCCCTGCTCTGGCGTGGGTGCTGTTTCTGATGCACTCTCCGGTGTGAGAGCCAGGCAGCAGCGTGGCTGCCCATGCCCTCCGACTCCAGTGCTCTGGCACTCTGGCGCTCTGACCCTCCTCATCCCGCTCATCTCCTCACTCAACAACCTTAGCTACCGCCTGCTGCTGCTGGGGACTCACGCCGACTGTCTCTGACCCAGGGGCCTCCTGAGGTCTCACCCGGACAGCCCACGGATGCCTGGAATGGAGCGGAGTGCATCCCTCCTTCTCCCCAAACCTCCTCATCCTTCCGCTCCCTTGTTTCCACCAGCAACTCCAAAGCAGAAATCTTCCACTCTTGCTGGACGTCTCTCTCACCCCTCACAGCCACGCAATTGCAATAGTAGCAAATGGCAGTGATAGTGATCGTGGCACCGTGCACCCCAGACTGAGATAACTCACCCCCTGGAACCAGGCTACAGTGTCAAGGGCGGGGGTCTCACTGCCCAGACTGTGATGTCCCCACCATGGGCATTACGTGACCACGTGGCCCCCTGTCTCTACCGCACGCTACCCTCCACCACTGCCCTCCACTTCGGTCTTTCTACGGCTCCTCTGTCTCCCTCAAGTTCCCATTCCCCGGGAGTCACCAAGGCCTGTGCTTTCATGTCCTTGTAAACTTCCGCGGACTCCGTGGCGTGTGAGTCTTAGCCGTTCTCTCTGTACAAAGCTTCGCTCCAGTGGCAGGGAAGAGGCCTGCAGACCCCACTGAGGGAAGAGGGTGGAAAGCTGTCGGCGCATCCTCCACCCAGCTGCTCCTCCCCACTCGGTGTGTCTGAAAGTCTCAAGTGTGTCCTGTGGCTCATGTGCCAGTTGCACGAGCCTCAGACGCCCAGCTGCCTAACTGATCTCACGTGTGAACAGGCCATCTTCTCCTCCCTGGCCTTGGGGTGCCTTGCGAAGCCTGCGTCCTCCTGCTGTCCCTGAGAGACAGTCCCGGGCCCTGTGGAAGGCTGGCCCGTGGGGTCTCCATGGGAGCGCCTCTCAGGGCCCAGGCACCTCTGCTGCTCGGCTTTCCTCACCACCCAGGAGCTTTGGTGACGAAGGGGAAGACAGGCCAGTGGGCAGCCTCGCCAGCCTGGGGAATCCAGAGCTTTGGGTCACTCCCTGGACCTCGGGGGCTGCTGTTCTCACGCGCAGAGTATGTGTGACAACGCTGGCCGGAGCGGGCGGCTGTGGGGAGGCCCCTGTGGAGCAGCAGTTCCCACTGTGAGTGTGCCCAGGCCCTGCCCTGAGCTCCGGGGGCACTGGGCCTGGGTGGGCTGAGACGGCGTTTCCACGCTCCTGGGTGGCTGCTGCTGCCTGGTGACCGCACTTTGAGAAGCGCCGGCCCAGAGGCAGGCTCATCCACCTGAGCTGCAGGGGTGGCGTTGGCCCCACTGCGGCTCAGTGACGACGGGGAGTCCCCAGACATTGGCTTGTCCATGTGCCTGGACTCACGCGGGGCTCGTTTTCCAGCTCACTCTTGGCCATTGTTTCCGTGGCCAGAGAGCAGAAAACAGGTATTAAGGATCCTTCTGGTGTGCGAGGCGTAGGGAGCTGGCTGCGATGCCATCAGAGGGTGTCCTGCCTGCTCCCGGGTGAGACGCGGACCTTCCTTTCTGACTGTTGCCTGTTCTCTGTGCCCATCCACGTTTCAAACAGACACAAAGCCGTGCTTCTGCAAAGTCCTAGACATGCTACCAATCCCACTTGGAACGCGTTCTCAGCTTCCTCTGGCACCCCGGGCTCCCTCCCAGCAATCACACTCAGGGCCGAGAGTCAGAAGGACTCTGCACACAGGGCAGATGCCAGCCCCGGAGAGGATGTGGAGTGGACGCATTTGCTGATGTCGGAGCCGGAGGACAGCCTGAACCGAGGCCAGCGCCCTCCCCGGGCAGAGCCTCAGAGCCCAGAGCCGCTGGACTTCCTCCCTGCCTGCTCTCTGAGGGACTGCACCTTGCGACCTTCACCTTGCGCCCTCCGCCAAATGCCTGCCCTGTTTCCCACAGCCTACAAGGCTGATCGTATCTGCACAGGAAGAAGGGGGCTCGTGCTCGAGGTCTGACGCATGTGTGTTCATGAATGTACAATGCTGCTGGGGCAGGGGTCGAATTTCTTTGGACGGAGCCTAAAAATACTTGATATTTTCTTTGGTAAATATACTGTACCAGAAAAATGGTATTCACTTCCTTACTAAGACCCAGATCTGATTCAGTCATTCAAAACACACTTCCATAAAGCCCATGGAGCAGTTCGGGGGCCTTGCTTGGCGCTCAAAAGATGCTCAACACCCTGGCCGGTGGCTCAGTTGGTTGGAGTGTTGTCCCCACACACCAAAAGGTGACAGGTTCGATTCCTGGTCAGAGCACATACCTAGGTGACGGGTTCCATCCCCGGTTGGGGCGCATATGGGAGGCAACCAATCGATGTTTCTCTTTTACATTGATGTTTCTCTCTTTCTCTCCCTTCCTCTGTGTCTAAAATCAATAAAAACATATCGTTGGGTGTGGATTTAACAAAAAGATGTTCAATAAATATTTGTTGCATAAATTAATGCACTTATTCCAGATAATCTGTGCATTCCAGAAGATCTGATGTGTTCCTGGCTACTCTTATCTAAACGGAGTTTTTCCTGTTTCTTTTAATCCTTCCCTTTTAAAGTTCTCAGATGGGGCAAAAAAACAAATCGTCTTCCAGCCTGCAGCCGGAGGCTGGGAACAATGGAGCGTTCCACAGCAACGCGCAGATGAACTTCCCCGGCCACGTCCCCGTCCACGCAGCCAACACAGCCCTCCCCTCCTGGGGCCCCGCCCACCTTCTGATGGCCCCCCAACTGCATGTAAGGGCTGCCTCCCCTTCTCTGGAGACTTAGAGCTCCAGGAACCACAAGGGAGGTGTCCCCTGATTACTGGGAGGGGGTCCCTGCCCTAGAAGATGTCCCCATAAGCAGTGCCCTCAGTTCCCAGGCCTCAGGAGATTTGGGGCCTCAAAGAAGGACTAAAGAACAAAGAAGGGCAATGGGTGGGAGCCAGGGGTCAATAAAAGGCAGATGAAAGATTTTTTTTTTTTTTTTAAACTGATTTAGTCGCCAACATGTAAAACAAACCTGCCTTGTGGAGCCCAGAGGTGGGAAGATCCACTCACAGCTCTGCTTCTTTTCATGCCCGGCTCACTCTATGGAGCAGGCTCTCACGGCCAGACCCACACCGGGTGCCCAGGCCCTTGCCTCGAGGAAGTTGCAGGCTCTTGTGTAAAATGACTGAACAATGTGCTGATGTGGCAGAAGTTAAAGAAGTCACTCTGTCGTGGACTGTGGGACAATAAACGATCGTCGTTGAGCTCGGTGTCACGTTTTTCTGGTTCTGAGTACATTTAAAAAAATTCATAGCCATTTACAAAAATGCTAAAGTTTGAGTACCTAAAATCATGTCAACTAGCCTTCCTTTCCTTCTTCTTCTTCTTCTTTTTTTTTTTTTGTGAATCCTCACCTGAGGATATTTTTTTCATTGATTTTTAGATAGAGTAGAAGGGAGGGAGGGGGAGAGAGAGAGAGAAAGGAAAAGAAACATCATTGTGAGACACATTGATTGGTTGCCTCCCACAGGACCCTGACCATGGCGGGGACTGAACCTGCAACCCAGGTATGTGCCTTTGACTGGGAATCAAACCTGCAACCCTTCAGTGTGGGGGCCAGTGCTCTAACCACGAAGCCACACCGTCCGGGGCCACCTCTCCTTTCTTTGGGCAGTGTTGTCCCAGGTCCCTGATCACGAAAGGATCCCCAAGTGTTGCTCCAGCAAATGACTGTGGTCCCAGCGGTCCAGCCCTCTGGGCCACGTGGCCCAAAGTCACAGCCCCAGGTTTCCCTCTCTGGGCTCGGATGCCAAAGGGCCTTCTTGGAGCCGAGCTCCTGAGAGCAGGGCCAGCAGGAAGTCTGTTCGCCAGGCTGGGGTCTGCCTGCGCTCCTCCCATCCTGGCCCTCTGGCTGCACAAACAAAAGTCGGTGTGGCTCCTCTCTTCCCCACTAGCGCTGGCAGCATCTGATCCAGCTCGTGACCTGGCGTCTTTGGGGAAACCATGACGAGAAGAAACATGAGGTTCCAGCAGGTTTGTGAGCCAACCTTCCAGTGATTTCAACCAAGGCTGATGCCGAGGGAATTGTGGCTGCCGACGCACTCAGAGCCGAGGAGCAGGCAGAGCGCCAATCCGTGACCCCTCCCAGGGCCGACCGAGGTGCTGACACATCCCCAAACACTGTGCAGGGAAGCGGAGCGGAGTGTGCTGGGCATGGTATTTGGAGCAGTCATCCCAAAGTCTTTCAAATCAGCCTAAAATGTGACACTCTGCAGGATAAGTGGACAAGATTAATGTAAGTTTTCTTTTTTTTTTTAATCTTCACCCAAAGATATTTTTCCATTTTATCTTCAGATAGAGTGGGAGGGGGGGGGGAGAGAGAGAGAGAGAGAGAGAGAGAGAGAGAGAGAGAGAGAGAGAGAGAGAGAGAGAGAGAGAGAAACATTGCTGTGAGAGAGACACAGCGATTGGCTGCCTCCCACATGACCCTGACCAGGGCTGGGGACTGAACTGCAACCGAGGTACGTGCCCTTGACCGGAATCGAACCTGAGGCTCCTTGGTCCGAGAGCCAAGGCTCTAACCGCTGAGCCAAACCGGCCAGGGCACATCTAAGTTTTCAAATATTGAATATTTTGCAGTAAACATTGATCTTGTTTGTGTATCTCCAATCCACAAGTTATTAATAGGGTTTCAACGTGATCATGAAGACTAAGGAAACCTTATTTATTATTTAATTTACAGATGTGTATGATGATGTCATTAACCTGGATATTGTCACACCAAAGTCCAGCTCTGCTCTCATGTGGGAGTCACGGCATCATGCTCACCCACGTTCAGTGTCAAGGGGCGCGCTCTTGCCAAACTGTCTTCATCAGGCTTACCTCTTCCTTTCTAAAAATGTGTTCACGAGTGTCTCACGGGACACCGTTTGGGTGCTATAACAACATACCGTAGCCTGGGTGGCTTATAGACAAGACATTTATTTCTCACAGATCTGCAGGTGAAAACCCAAGATCAAGGCACCAACAGATTTGGTGTCTGGTGAGAACCCGTTTCGTAGACAGCTGCCTTCTTGCGGTGTCGTCCTTGGTGGAAGGGGTGAGAGAGCTGTCTGGGGTCCTTTACAAGGGCAATAATCCCGTGAGGGTTCCACCATCATGACCACTTCCAAATACCATCCCCTTGAGGGTTAGGTTTCAACATATGAATTTGCGGTGGACACAAACAATAGCAATAAACACAGAAGAGAAAGAAAAGCAAAAGAAACGGGGCGTATACAGCCTGGAGCACTATGCAGCCAGTAACTGTCACATAAGCTAAGGCACCGAAGTGACCTTCAGGACACCGAGGGCCTGGCATCAGTAAGATTGGCCAGACTGTGTGTACTTTCTAGAGCTCCAGGGAGAGGCATCATTCCAGGAGAGGCCTGAGTCTGTCCTCACGTGTAGACATTGACAAACCTCAGTGTTTTGCTACTAGTGGCAGGTCCCTTGCAGAGCCTCTGACACTGGACAGCACGCACCAGAGGCTGTAGGCTCCAGATACAACGCTGGATGCCACCCCGTTTGATGTGAGTTTCCCACAAACAGCACACATTGTTTAGTAGTAAGTATGTCCCAAACGTCACATGGGTGGACAGGGGTGTTGGGAGCCACGCTGCCTGGCACAGACTATTAGCTCCCGCCTTCACCCGCAGCTGGCCAATCAGCCAGACGCCCTCCACCAACACCAGGCCTGCAGCGGGTTCTGGTCCCAGCTCTGGCGCCGGTCTTGGTGTTGCTTTGGACACACGCCTCCTCTTGGGTGCTGTTTTCTCAGCAGCACAAGTGAGGAGGCCCAGAGAGCCCGTGTGGTGGGCCTGGGAAGTCACAGCCTCCCTCGTGGGGTCGGCGGCTGGCTCATCACAGCCATCGGGATGCACCCCAGGCCGGCGGCTGAGCCCGCTGACCCCACGCAGGATGGCCCTGGGCCAAGGCCCTCACTAGGCACCTGAGCGGACACATCAGGCCACCACCGCCTCACCTATCTCAGTGTTTAAACAAGGGAATTTGAAAGTAAAAACAACTGGAACAAAAGTGAAACTGGCCCCCCTGGGGGAGGGAAAAAGAAGCAGCAGAAGCCCAGGTGACAGAGGCAAAGGTCACTTTGTGCCCTTTGAAATGAAAACACACAGAAACCTTTGGGACTTCCTCATTCCTTGTTTTCTGTCAGCAGTTCCTGAATGGCTCTGGTCCCTGGGATGCAGCGGGCCCCACAGAGGCTGTCCTTACAGCCCTGTCAGCCAGGTGACTGGTGGCCTCCCCCACCCCACTCAGCACGAGGCCAGCCGAGCCCCTGAAGACAAAGGCGTGTTTTCTCACACACCAGCCACACACACGGCTCTGTGCACACAGGACCACACCCACACCTGTGCACGTTACCCATCCTCGGGCACACACACTCGGGACACCCCACCACAGCTCTCCCAGGTGCAAGACCTCGCACACACCCCACCCACTCAGCCCCGCCCTCACACACGTCCGTCCCGCACGAGCACACCTGTCCTCCTCCACACTCACGCCCCGTTCGCACACACATGCATGCACGGCCTCACTGCTGATGGACATCAGGCCCCGAGGTGCTGCCATTTCTCCTCTGGGCCAGCTGGGACTTCAGCTCCCTCCCTCCACTCCAGTCTTGAAATGGCCTCCACCAGCTCTCTCTCCACCAGCTGGGCAGTGCCCATAACTGCACTGCGTTGTTTGCACTGACCCAACGGGCACTGAGACCCAACCCTGCAAAGACTAAGCCATCCCCTGCCAGCTGCTTTGCCACATGTCTGACACAGAGTGCTGGAGGAACGGGGCACCCTGGCCACCTGGGCTCTGGCAAACTGGTGTAGTTCTTCCTATTTCCACAGTAAAGAGGCTCTTCCGAGATGCCAGAAACACAGACACCCGTGAATTAGTGGAGTGATGGCTATTTGTTGGAAAGGAAGGACAGACGGACAGAGATCCATGGGCAGGACCCCAGCAATGCCCTGCAGTCAGGACTCGGGTTTGGGTTTCATACTAAGGCAGCCTTAATAATGATGATAGTGAGCACTTATGGAGCTCTTGCCCCACCTGGGTCCCAGGCATGGTGCCAGGTGCTCTGCGTGCATTATCATGAGATGTCAAAAGCCTTACGGAATAGGTTCTCATCATTGTCCATCTGAGGAAGAGGATGTTGAGGCTCAGAGGGGTGTGTGACTTGCCCAGTCTTACAGCTGGTAGTGCAGGGCTGGGATGGCATCCCAAGCTGTCGGGAGCCTGTCAATGCATCGCTGTAAATGTAGCCCAGGAGAACCACTCTGCCCAGGTGAACCCCATCCTGTGGCTCCTAGAAGCTGCTCTGCCATGCTCTCGAGATGACTTCCCGACTCCGCTGCAGTCTCTCTCTTCCAGCCAGTGTGGGTCTGAAAGCACCGCAGCGGCCAGACTGGACTCGTGCGCCCGGCTCCTGACTTCCACCAGCGAGCAGCTGCCTCAGGTGGGACAGACAGCTGCAGCTGGGACAGCGGCCACGCTTGGTCCACATAGGAGCCCTGTGGGTGGGGCAGGCACTCTGCTGACCACAGATTGTCCGGGGTTGTTCAAATGCTATTACTGGAAATCTTTGTTGGTCCTATTTGTCATCTTCCTGACTTTGTTAAGGGTCATCTAGCATGAATAATTGGATTAAAATTAGTCAGGATTTTCTGATTCCTGGGATACCATTCTGAATTCCAACTGCATCAAGAGGCAGAAGCAGGAGGTGTGGGGAGCTGGTGTGTGGTATCAGTGAGGAAATTCCCTAAACAGCTATTTAGAGTACATTCCCGATTGGTTATTTGCCTTCACATTAAGTGAAGGAGAAGGAAATTCCCTGGCAGTGGGTTCCGGTGACCTCTGGTGTCCTCATGGGATGAGCTGCAAATGCCGGCAGACCTGGGGGACACGCAGCTTCTTTCTCCCCAGAACTCCCAGCTCGGGCTGCCGCGTCTGCATGAGGAGCCTCGGGGGACTCCTCAGACATGCAGGACCTGGACCAGCTCCTCCGCAGTCTCCCTTCCCGGGAGGCTTTCCTGCTGCCAGAAGGACAGGAGGTGGGGTCTCAAGGTCACTCAGCCCCATCACACCCTCAAGCACAGGCTGCCAATCCACTCTTAAACTGTCAGGAAGAGCCCATTTGAAGTCGATCCTTTGCACAAGTAGAGTAGAGGTCATGGACCTTGACATCTGCGTGCTGTCCAGCTTCTGTTAGAGAACAACCACGTTTATGGAGAAGCATGAAGGGAAGAGCAGAAGTCCAAAACCCTTGAAAGTGCTTGATCAGGACCGATTTCATTCACGCCAAAAGCTGATGTCTGAATTCTGAACGCTGGTCCAGTGACAAACAGGTCCCTGTGGAGCTGAAACCCCACACGCCAGCAGCTACCGTGGAGCCAGCGCTTTGACAAGACGTCTCCTTGGGCTTGTCCCACCAGCTGCCCAACCGCACTGACCTTTGTCTCCTTCAGCGCAGGAGGCAATCAGGAGCAAGGCTGTGGGGCTGGAATTCGGACCCCTCCCCTCGTGGGCCCCAGGGCGACATTTTCACATTTATGTCAAGCAGGCCTCAATTTTAAAGGGGAGTGGATGTGGGTGGCCTTGTTTTGCTGAGAAAAACCTTGTTTTGTTTATTTTTTCCCCTTACTCTGCAGAAGAAAGAAATGAGATTTTCTCCCAAGGTTTCACAGGATTTCTACCCGGGAACCTGGCTTGGAAATTCTTCCACAAGGGTCAGCAGTCACAACATTGATAAGTGGGTGTCCTATCCCTGACCGTTGGCCTGTACGGGTGACCAAAGCAGTCACCGGGGCACGGTGCCCGAGAGGGGGACGGGGTTGGGTGATTCTAGGGGAGGCGAGCAGACCCCAGTGCCTCTCATGACTAATAAGCCCAGTGCAAGAAAGGAGGGTTTGGAAATGAGCTGTCCCCGCAGACACCATCCCCAAGAGCACATCCCTGGCAGCGGCCCGAGCCCTGCGCTCTCACAGGGATGATCTGAGGGAAGAGGGGTTTGGCGCGGGGCCCTGGGCGTTTGCCCAGCCCTTTCCAGAGGATAGACTTCTCTCTGACTGCTGAAGGAAAAAAGTCCAGCAGAGGCTGCATTTTTCTGCTCAATCAATGTGACCAAGAGCCTTCCAGAATCTCCTCCTCGTGGAACCTCAACAGAGCGTGTTCCTGAGGGTCTCTGCCCAGAGACAGTCCCCAAGGGCCACCAGGACGCCTCCTGAGCTACTTTCAGCCTGAGAGACCTCACCAAGGCCAACATCACCAAGACCCAGGGAGGCAGAGGGCAAACACAGGCACTGGGGGCCTGATGTCTGGGGCCTGTGCACGCATGTGTGTGTGTGCATGCGTGTGCATGCGTGTGTGTGTGCGCGTGTTGGGGGGCAGTTCTGAGTGGGACAGGAGAGAGCAGCTCGGTTCTCTGGGCTTGCTAATGGTTGCTGAGTCCCATCCAGACCCACGCCTTCGTTTCCAGGGGCTTCTGTAACCAAGTACCACAGGCTGGGGCTTCAACAGCAGAAAGGCATCTTTTCACGACTCTGGAGGCTAGCAGCCCGAGAGCAAGGCCTTGGCAGGGTTGGTGTCTTCTGAGGCCTGTCTCCTCGATTGTCATCTGCCCTCTGTATGTGCCCACGTCCCAGATTCCTCACCCTATACGGCGCTGGCCACACAGGAATCAGTGCCCACCCCAATGACATCGTTCTGATTAAATGCCCTCTTTCAAGGCCCTGTCTCCTAGTACAGTCACATTCTGTGGTGTAGTGGGCGAATGAATTTCAGGGGACACAATTCAGCCCAGAACACCTGGCCGATGAGCAAGCCCTTCTCCAGGACGGGCTCTGCAGCCCTGCGCTGGCCGACGCGCCCCGCCCCCCCCAAAGGCAGCCCTACATCGCCCGCAAAGCGTGTTCACATGGGCTTTCCCCTTCAAACCTCTAACCCTCTGAAGTCTACAGAGAAGGTGTTCCTGTCTTATTTCACAGATGAGAGACCAGAGGTCTGAGAGGTGAAGCTGATGGCCCCTAGTCCCCGCCAGTTCCCCTGCTGGGGAGGGAGCGAGCTGGGCAGACCAGGTCCCCTCACTCCTCAGCAATGTCCTTTCAGACTCACTGCATTTGGGACCAGGCACGTGCCTCCAAGGAGGGAAGAAAATATTCCTTTGACAGCTGCACACCCGAATCAAGTTTGCAGGCACTCACTCTACTTGTTAGTATTTGCCGGAGTTGCATCTCATAACATACTTTAAACGGCACGCAAAGTGTACAATTGGATTAGTTTTGACGTGCATACACACCCATTAAACCAGCTGCACAACTGAGATGCTAACATTTCCATCACCTCCAGAAGTTTCCTGGTGCCCCTCTGCCATCGCGCTCACCCCACCCTGCAGGCAACCACGGGTCTGCTTTCCGTCGCTATTGGTTAGCTTCTGCATATACTTAAGGCAGGGCTGCCTGGAATGGTTGACAGGGCGGGTGTGGGCTGTTAGACAAAGAGGGGGTGACTCCAGGTTTTGATCCAGGAACTGGAAGGTTGGAGACGCCATGATTTGAGAAGAGGGTGGAGCGAAGTTGGGGAGAGCTCCCAGAGCTCGGCTGTAGATGCGTGTACAAGCCGTCAAGTAGTCCCCATGTGGCCAAGGATGGGTGGCAGTTGACTATAGGAGTCTGAAGTTTCAGAAAGTCTGGGCTGGAGACATGCAGCAAGGGACCGAAAGCCAAGGACTGGCCGGATCTCCAGAGAGCAAGTGGCGGTGACGACTGGGCCCTGGCTCTCCCATGCTAAGAGGTCATTAGGGCCGGCTGTCTAGAAAATGCACCCTCACTCCCAAGTCTGCTTACCTTCAGGGTCAGGCCTCCCGGGGCCCTGCAAAGTGAGCCTGTGGAGGGCAGAGCTGTGTTGTTCCGTCTGCATGTGATTTCCTCGTGCCTGGTCCCTGGTGAGAGCCAGGGGCAGGCTCGTAAGCCACAGGGCTGGGAGGGACAAGAAAACTCTCCCCACCTCTGCAAAGTTCCTAGGAACCTGCGCTGCGCTCTTCCCAGAGCCATGAGTCATTGGAGCAGGGTTTGCAATCTCTTACCATCAGTTGGAAGGTAATACCATCAGTTGGAAGGCAATAATCCAGACAATGATGACCATTTCCACGGGTTAGGAGGGCTCCCTTCCCCTGGCCCTCACCTCTGGCCTGCAATTCTGCAAAGAAGGAAAAAGCAAAATGACACCTGATTCCCCTTTTGAGAGCATTTCCTCAGCTGACCGCCCAATAGCCCCATCGGTCAGGTCTTGTCGTCCCCACTTTACAGATGAGGAAAGGGGGTCTCAGAGAGAAAGTGGGGAGCAGATTTGAACCCACTGGCATCTCCTCGCAAGGAGGAAGTTCTGTTGTCAGGTAGATACCCTTGGTGACACTGCGTGAAGTCTCGGAATGTGCCTCTGGCTGTCCCCCGCTGGGCACGGTCCCCTCCACAGGTCTCTCATCTCCAGCAAACCTCTTCTAGGGTGTTTTGCCCCATTTGGACCAGCCACCCGTCTGCTCCTGCCCTGCACCACCCTTGTACCCCGCCCTGGCCTGCCCACTCAGTGTGAGCCCCACACTGCCCCCTGCTCTGCCCTGTCCCACACAACCTTCTCTGTGCTGCGCATGCCTCCTCCCACCCTGGTGTGAGCAGGGCCTCGCTGCAGTACCTTCTGGAAACCCCAATCCTGCTGGAACATCCACTTCCCAGTAACACAGCTGGCAGCTCCTACTGGGTCTGGCCTGACACACAAGCAGCAGGCACTGCCCCAGCCTTCCTGTGGTCAGAGAGGGGCAGTCAGTGGATCAACCTCAGGTCGTAAGAATGACCAGGAGGAGCACTCGGGGGACAGTCCAGGGCATGTAACAGGGGACGAGCCATCCAGGGTCCACGCATGCACCCCAGGGACGTGAGCAGAGAGCTGGGCTGAAGGATGGTCAGGAAATGGCACGAGGAGAGAGGGGACAGAGGCTGTGAGGGGCAGAGGCCTGTGTGCCTCGAGGGGAGACCAAGTGGGGTGACTGGGATGTCCAGGGAGGGAGGCAGGACCAGGATCTGTGTGTTTCGTCCACTAGCAGAGAAACAGGCCCTCCCGCCAGCCAGGTCAGTGGCTGGGGTCCAGGCACTGGGAGCAGGCAGTGGTATGGGGCCCAGCTGCACCCTTGGGGGGAGGCTCCCAGGCCAGTTTCCACTGAGCAGAGGCCAGACAGCTCCCAGAACTTTGCTTGGCAGAGAGGAGGCTGCTGGTCCCCACAGCCTTCCATGGCCAGCTCCCTTCACAGCTCAGGAGACCCAGGCCTCTGTCTGCTGTGAGGCGGAAAGGCTGAGCCCTGGAATGTGCTGTCCTTTGCCTCCTGCAAGACCCAGGAGCTAAGACACACTCTTTCCAGCGCCAGAGCCCTGCTGAAGGCAAAAGTGGATGCGGCCCAGCGCTGGGCAGGCCACACGGGAGTGGCCGCTTCTCTGAGGATGAGTCCCAGAAGGGCTTGGGTTCTCCCCAGAGCCTCCTTCATCCTCCCCAGCATCCTCCCCGAACGAGGAGAGGAAGACCCCTGAGGCCAGGGTCAGCCCACAGGCAGCCGTGGGGGAAGTGTGGGCTCGGAGCATCCTGGGCAGGGCACTCCCAGAGCCTTTGAAGTGGGGCCCAGGGCGCCTTTCAGGAAACTGCATTTGGTTTTGGAAACCACTCCCATGACAAAGGGGCAGAGCACGTGGCCAGCCTTCCAGGGAAGTCCCCCACCCTGGAAGGGGCGGCTGTGAAGAAAGCTGCAAAGCAGGGTCTTGGAGGGAGCCCACCCTCGAGCACCACGCTTGCCCTCTCAGAGCCTCAGTGGCCACGTCTGCACAACGGAAAACTTAGCTCTGTGCCAAGGTCTGAGGAGAGGTCTGAGGGGGGACACCGGTCGCCTGGGGGAGAGGTGCTGAGGAGGGCTGGTCACAGCCATCAGTGTGAAGCAGAGAAGTTGTAAGCTTGGGTTCCTCTGCCCTAAGGCACAGTGGGCCCCCGGGGAATGAGTCAGGCCAGGTCTGCAGACCTGTGCACCCTTCATGGTGAAATGCAGATGGCAGTGTGGGAGCAGGGTCCCAGCTCAGACAGGCTCAGTTCCAATCCCCCAGCAGACCAAGACTCGGCTTGCACAGGGGCTGGGTTCTTACGGAGCCCTCTGAGAAACTTCCGTGGGAGCAGGGAATGCACTCGTGTTCCGGGAGTTCAGAGACTCCCCAGGGTGGGGGATACACAAGGATGGGGCTTTGGGACCCCTGGTGGTGGCATGTGGGAGTTAGGATTAGGCTGGAATTTGGACCCAGGCAGGGGTCCCTCGAAGCAGCTACCACAGCCCCCTGCACACTGTGTCCGCATGAGGTCACTGAGTTCTCCAGGGCATGAACCACGCTTCATTCCTCGTGGAATCCACAGTGTGCCACGGAGCAGGGCTTCTGCAGTCCGCTGGGGAAATGACAGAACCGACTCTAGGTGAACTCTCAGGACTCCTCCCTCTGTCCTTGGTACCTAGCAGCACAGTCCCCCACACAGCTGCTGCTCAACAATGTCTAGCCGCTGACTGGTCCCCACATGAGCCCTGCCACGCAGTCAGCGTGGACTCTTCAGCCTTTGCCAACCGTGCCTCTTTGCCAGCCTCCCAGCCCTTGTTCTTTCTGCAGGGGGTCCTCCCAGGCCCCTCATCACCAGCTGACATTCTGAGCATCCTTTGTGAATCTCCTTTCCTGGGACTCCTTCTCTGAGTGGCCTGACCCCAGCCCAGCACCACCCCACTTACAGACCACCAAGGACTTTCCTGGGTCCCACACAACCCTGCCTGACCCACATCCCTTGACCCCCAACCCTTTCTCTAGCCCATACCCTGATCCCAACACTTCAGAGTGTCTGTCCAGACATGTATTTATTTATTTATTTTAGAGCGAGGGGAAGGGAGAGGGAGAGAGAGATAGAAACATCGATGCCTCCTGCATGCCCCGCACTGGGGATCAGGCCCACAACCTGGGCATGTGCCCTGACTGGGAATCGAACCGGCGACCTCTTGGTGCATGTGTCGATGCTCAACCACTGAGCCACACCGGCCGGGCTGTCCAGACATTAGTGTCAGCAGTTTACAAAGACGTGCGGGCACCATGTTCACTCTTGGTCATGCCAGGGCACACGCTCGCAGCATGCATCCACGGACACAAGCTCCGGTCAGGACACGGGGACAGTGACTGGGGAAGTCACTGGGCTGAGCCTCAGTCTCCGGCTGTTAGATGAGGAGCTGGACCACGTTGTCACCGAGGTCTCTCAAGGCACCCAAATGTGACATATGGGGAGCGGTCAGTCGTGTCACAAGAACGAGATTCCTCGAAGTGACTGGTGAAGGAGGAGACAAAGGTGCTCAGGGCGCCCTGTGAGCCAGGTCCCTGCGCTCCAGGGGGCGTGTCCCAGCTCGGGCCCTCCGTGTTTTGCTGTGTCTGTTACCAAGCCCCACGGGGGTGGTGAGTACTGGCCTGGGGTCCGCTGTCCCACGGCATTTGAGCCCACTTCCCAGGAGCAAGCCCTGGAAGTGGCTCCTGATTTCGGAGGAGGGAGAACAAATTGATTCCAGCGAAGAACTATTCTTTTCTGGAACATTGAAGCCAGCTGTTGTTCCTGCAGCCCGCAGGCCCCCCAGCCTCCACTCGGGGAGCTGGGAAAGATGCCGTCCTCCAGCCCTGCATCCACCACCCGCCCCACTCCAACCAGCAGCATTGCCACTGGGATTCTCCACCTTGGACTGGCTCCCGGGAATTTCTGGAAGCATCAGATAGTGCAAACAGATTGTTTTCATTAAGATTATTCTGGGTTTAACCTCCTGGCCCTTGGTCACCAAAATTATGAGGTTCTTTCTTAAAACGGCATGGGGCGAGAGGCCCTTTCTTCCTTCTGCTCACCCCCTAAATCAGTCTTATTTTTCTTCTCTTCATTTGTGGGTCCTGTCTGGAGAGGCCCCCAGTCCTCCGTGCCCTCCCCGCTCCTCCAGGCTTTGTTTGATGAAACCGGGAGCCTCTGGGGCAGAAGGCGCTGTGACCCTGCTCTCCCACAGTCATCAGCTCCTGGCCTCTCTGTGGGCACTTCCTGGTGCGAAACCAGTGTCTCTGAACCTGCCTCCCAAGGGCTCTGGGGGTCTGCCAACATTTGGTTTGAATGTTTTTAATATGAAGATTTTCCTGTTGTTCAAAATTGTAATGAAAACAACACACCCACATTTGTGTTACATACAAAGCTGGTACATTGAAAACTTCCAACACATTACCCTGGGCTGTTGCATGAACTAGTGTTTCGTGCAGACCTTAGAGTGAAACTTCTATTAATTAAAGGTGGTCCCAGGAGTGTCCAGAGAGCGGATTAAACACACACACACACACACACACACACACACACACACACGAAAAAAAAAACCACTCTTGCCAATTGCAAGTACTTCTGCAATCAAAAAAGCTGGCAGTGGTTCTCCACCGGGTGGTTTGGCCCCTCAAGGGACGCCAGGCAATGTCTGGAGACATTTTTGGTTTTCACCACTGAGGGGAATGTTACTACTTGTATTTCGTAGGCAGAGACCAGGGATGCTGCTAAACGTCCTACAATGCACAGGACAAGCCGCCACGACAAAGACGTGCCTGGCCCCAAATGTTAGTAGTGCCGAGGTGAAGAAACCCTGACGTATGGGAAGGCATTGGATGCGTAGGTCGGCATAGGACTCTGACTTCCCTAACCCTGGATTTCAAGTGGTTATACTGATCGAAACTGCCTTATTGATCTCACCATTTGGCTTAATAAATAAATACCACAAATAGGAAGGCATCTAATAAAGTTATGCTTAATAAAAACATTGTTTATATAGGGTTCCAGGTCAGATTCTTTAAAAACAAAAATCTCCAGCTAAGAAAGTCTCTGACCAGCTGGCCCGCTTGCTGCTCACAGTGCTCCTGCCAGCCTGCCTCTCCAGGTCCTGTCTGTCCCACTCAGACACCCTCTTGGCTGCAGGAGGGAGACAGCCCCATCCAGGTGAGCCTTCCCCACGTATGGGGGAAGAGGATTCATCATGCCCTGGCGTGTGGGCTCCATGGGAGCAGGGGTTTGGTCCGACTTGTGCCTGGCACAAAGTAGTGGCTCATTAAATAGTCATTGAATGAAAGAGAGACTTATTCCCAATGTCTTCTAGGGCCCAAGGTTCCCCCTGACCCCTTCAGAGGGCTGAAAGGTAGGTTGGGCTCTCTTGGGAAGCCCTGCCCTGTGCTGCCCCGCTGTTCTTGGCCCGGTTGGGCACATCACACCCGAGAGTCTCCAACACCTGTTCACGGAAGAGTGGCTGCTTTGAAAGAATCTCTGTACATCACAGGTACACCTGTTTTCAATGCTAGCATTCCAGCAGACATTCCTTCTTCACTCTTGCCCATGGGAAAACCTTACGGAACAATGACTGGGCCAGGGCCACTGGTCAGGGCCATGTGCTTAGCACATGGGTCTTTGCTCTGCTAGGCCATGAGCTCCCCGAGTGCAGGGACTGTCCCATTCATCCTTGTACCCCAAAACTGGCTCGTGTTTGCAAGGCCCCTATGCTGTGGTGCCAGGATGGCCGATGCCCCCTTCACTGCGTGTTGGCGCCCCCCTGCCCTGCCCCAGGGCAGCCATCACCACAAAGGCTCTCTCGTTGGGCTGCACAGGTTCCACCCTGTCCCTACCGCTCCCAGACTGTGTGGCCCCAGGCACAGGGCCTAATTCACCAAGCCTAGATCTCCTCCACTGTAAGATGGCAACAGTAACATCACCTACCTCACTGGCAGTTTCGAGAATTAGATGATATAATCCATGCCAAGTGTTTAAAACAGTGTCAGGTGCACAGGGAGCCCTCAATAAATGGTAGCCACCACCATCATCACCTCCTGCAGAGTCCAGCAGCCTGCAGGCCAGCACTGGCCACGGGAGGACACCTACTTGCCTCTAGATTACTGGGTCCTTGTCTTCCTTCATAGTACGAGCCCTGGCATGGCTTCTTCCAGGAGGCGCAGAAGCACCCCACCACGCAGGGGTCAGCTCTTGGGAGGCACAGCTAAGTGGTCAGAGCAAAGCCTCAAGCAACAGTGTCCAGAGACTCAGACACCTGAAGATCTGTCTGCTCCCCAAACTTCCAGAGAAACCCACAAAGGTCCTCCCCCTTCCTCACTGAAAGCCAGAGTCCTGCCTGGGAGCTGGAGGAGCTCTGGGCTCAGCCGGCCCCTGATTTCAGGGGAGGAGCCGCCTCTCCCCGGAGCTATTCAACTAGCAGAGACCTTGCCAGAGGGCTGAGGGGATGTCCCAGCCAGGACACCTAGGGGAAAGGGTGCTGTTTACACGTCAGCGGGCTCTGTTGTTTCAAAGGACACAGTGTGTACATTTCCCACGACAACGGCGGGATGTCAGAATTTCTCATGTCTGAAGTTGAGGACGGCCAGCTGGGTTGTTTGTTTATAACCAAAGTGATCACTTACCAAAGTGGCCATGTAGCAGAGTCTAAAAACGACCTACCAGTATCAGACTGGAGAGTTATGGTCTAACGATGATGGCCGAGTTGACTCGTTGCAGATGCTATTCCTGCTACGGCAGAACAGGCTGTCAGGCTGCTGGACGGCAGGAGCCCCCACGGGCCCCGGGCCCAGCGGGAGCCTCACCCAGAAGCCACACCGCACTGTGGGCCCGGCAGGAGCATGACTTTGGGCTTCCTCCAGCCTGTGTCTCTGACTGCCCCCAAGGTACGGGGTTAACCCAGGGTGTGTCCTTGACATCCCAGCACCTGCCACTCCCACGGCCTTCCCCTCTCTACCTTCCAGTGCCAGAGACAAAGACCTTGGGTGCCACTGCTGCCTCTCTCCCTCTCATGCCCCACACTTCATCCATCAACACTTCCTCTGGCTCTTCCTTCAGAGTCGACCCAGAATCAGACAACCTCCATTGCCTCCCTGGCTGCCACTCCCGCCCAGGCATCATCTTCTTCTACCTGGGTCATTGCTGTGGCCTCCTCACTGGTCTCCCAGCTCCTGCCTTTGCCCATCCACGCTCTGTTCTTTTTTTTTTTTCTTTTATTTATTTTGTTTTCTTTATTGATTTGAGAGAGAGAAGAACGGAGAGGAAGAGAGAGAGAGAAACATCGATGAGCGAGAACATCGAATGGCCACCTCCTGCATGCCCCCCACTGGCGATCGGGCCCACAACCTGGGCATGTGCCCTGACCGGAAATCAAACCGGTGACCTCTTGGTGCATGGGTCAACACTCAACCACTGAGCCACACGGGCCGGGCCACGCTCTATTCTCTACACAGCTGCAGGGTGCTCATTTTAAAATGTAAGTCTGATATTGTCACTCTTCTAGAATGTTCCAGAGTCCAGAGGACCCTTCCCAGTACACACGGAGTAAAATCCAAAGTCCTTTCTGTGGCCTGTGCAATCTCCTGCCCGCTCCACCCCAACCCCGCACCCTCACCTTGGACCTCACCTCTTACCACTGTCCCCTCGCTCACCCTCCCAAGCACACTGGGCCCCTCCTCTCCCCTGAGGGCCCAGCACAGCACAGTGGCTCCCTCTGCCCCAGCTCTGCCCCTAAACAGTCCTCCTCACTTCCTTCAGCCCTTCTCAGGTATCCCTTCGCCGTCCCTGACCACCCTGACAAGTGCCCGGCACCCTCCCCACGGCACTACTGGCACACTAGCTCCATGCGTCTTTGTTTATTGTTGACTTCCCTCCCTAGAACACCAGCTCCCCAGGCCCGGACATGGTGCTGTTCACAGCTCTGTCCCCAGTGCCCAGCAGCCTGTGGAAGGAGCTCAGTTAGTAATTTGAATAAGTCCAGCCAGTGTGACTCAGTGGTTGAGTGTCGACCCATGCACCAAGAGGTCATCGGTTTGATTCCCGGTCAGGACACATGACTGGGTTGTGGGCCCGATCCCTAGTGGGAGGCGGCCCATTGATGTTCTCTCTCATCCACGTTTCTATCTCTCTCTCCCTCTCACTTCCTCTCTCTCTAAAATCAATAAAGGAAAAAAATAATTAAAAAAAATAAGTTGAATAGTTGATGATTAAATGAACGAACGTCAAGAGGGCAGCTCCAGACAGCTGTGACTCCTCTCTGCTCACGGCTGACAGGGTGGGGCCAGCATCTCCGCGCAGTGGGGAGAAGGAGCCCACACGCATGGCGGGGATGTGGGGGCCAGTCTCGGGTCTGTCTCTAGCTCCCCCTTTCTCAGTTTAGAGGGGTTAACCAGGAAATAGCAAGACACGCAATCACCTGCTGAGGGTTCCCAGGTCCGAGAGAGTGGCTCACTGTGGGAAGACCACAGCACGGCCGGGGCTCCAGGCTCGTCGCAGCCCTCTGGTTCCGGGCGCCATCAGGACCGGCGGGGCTCCGTTCTACATGTAGAATGTCGTCTCTGGGGTTGATGTTGGGATTGGGATTAGGGTCAGGGAAGGGTCACTGTGTGTAAGTGCCAGGGTCCGGGGTGTCCTGAGTGAGACAGAGGAAGGCCTTCATGGCCTTTGGCTGGTCTGGCTGGTCAGGAAGCCATTCCAGAGGAGGGCCAGAGAGCACGCTCATGACTTCAACGGGTGATGATGAATTTGGGAGGATATTCCAGGCAGAAGAAACGAAATCCAAGAAACAACAGATTTGTTTCCTGAGCAACTGCTGATAATCTGGGAAACAACCCCTGAGCTTGGCTAACATGTAGGATGCATGCTCGGGGACCAGGAAGGGACGACCAGATGCTCTTGAGCACCTGCTGGCTGTCGCGGGGCCCTGTGCTCTGTGCTGGAAGATGCACGAGGCCGGATCTCCCACCCTATCCCTCGGCTCACGAGGCCGGTGTCAGAAAGACGTGTGCAGCCAGCCTCACACACGCGGGTTTTCACATTTACACACGCTCTCACCAACAGCCTTTGAAACTGTTTCTCCCAGCGGAGGGCAGGCAGCGTGCTGGAAGATCCCCAGGGCCACCCACAGGCTGCACCAGCTCCTGACTGTGGGCCCCTGGAGGCCAGCCTCCCACCTTGAAACAAAGCCCTTAGAGCGGGTCCTCGTTCTCTCCAATAAAACATCCAACTCCCTCCTCCCATCAGAAACGCCGAGACTGTAAGATGCGTCCTTAGGGGGAACAGCGTGGAAGCAGGTGGATTCCGTTGGTGATGTTGGAAGTCGCCACAATAACGGATGTTTCCTCCAGCAGGGAACAAAGATGCTGGCAGTTTGTGGGGTGGGGCAGGAGTGGGATACAGGCTGTTTTTACTGTGTTTTATTACCCATTTTGAATTCTGTATCAGGTTTATGCATTACTTAATGAAAATAAAAATTAAGAAAAATTTTTTGATTCCCAGGCTCAGAGGAGCCAGAGCGCTTCATGAACAAGTTCCCAAGTGTGGAGGCCACAGACACTCCTCACCACTGAGGCACCCCAGTGCTGTGGCCCCAGGTATCCACGGGCTCGGCTGGGAGGCACGTGGGGGCCCTGGGAGGCCGGGGGCCCGGAGAGCCAGGCTATATCGGAACCATGCCTGGGGCTGCAGCCGGACTGGGCTGAGTCCAGACGTTTGCTCACTCCTTGAACGGCTCTGTTGGGGAATCAAGGTCCCAAGAGAGGAGGTGCCCTTGATGGGACTGGTGCCCAACTCGGTGGGGAGGGCCTGGGCTGGGAGTGGGCATCCTGCCCAGGCCTGGGGTCACCCCTCCCAGGGCTGCTCACAGTGGGAAAGCTTCCCTCACTTCATTCGGGGCTGATGGGTGCCAGGCCACCACAACGGACCAAACATCGCCCACAGGGACAGCACACAATGCACTTGAAACTCAGGGTGGGGAATGGAATGGTGGATGGTTAGATCAGAGGAAGCCGCGGAGTAACGGGCCACAGGCAACTGCACACACTTCTCACGGACAGAGTGCCCTTGAAGAACTGTTAAGCTATTCTGAACATGCAATTAAAATTTCAGAGGCAATTAATGAGGTTTGGTTGTATGACTCATGGTATAAGCTGATCAGGGCTAAAACCTCTGAGTGCCTGGCCAGCCACACCCTGAGAATGCTCCTTGGTCCTTAGCAGGAAGGAGAGCTGGAGGCAGGCTGTGTGTGCCCCTGGGGAAGCTTAGCAGCCAGAGAACGCTGGAGGTGGGTCAGTGGGTCCCAGCACGTTCCCGAACTTGCTGGCTGAGTGGCCTACTTCTTGGCAATCTTGAGGCACCCAGCAATTTGGAAGGACATTTTTCTTTCATGGAAACATTGAAATAATTGGAACTGAATGACATGAATCTGGCACGAAAAGTCCTGCCATTGAGTCCTGAATCTCAGGTTGCCAAATACCAGTGTTCTCACTTGCTTGGTCAACGTTAAACAATGTCTTACCCCACCGAGTAGGGGTGACTAAATATGGTTTCGTGGAATTGCTTTTTATTACATTGAAATTCACATTTTGAAACAGTGAATAGACCAACTAGACACCTCATTATTGTTATCAAAAAAATATTAACCTCTCCCTGGCTGTTTTGGCTCAGCAGTTAGAGCGTCATTCCGTGGAATGAAGGGTTGCAGGTTTGATTCTGGTCAAGGGCACGTACCTGGGTTGCAGGTTCAATCCCCGGCCCCAGTTGGGGTCGTGTGGGAGGCAGCCAATCGATGTTACTCTCTCTCTCTCTCTCTCTCTCTCTCTCTCTCTCCTTTCCTCCTTTCCATTCTCTCTAAAAACAACAACAACAAAACAATGGAAAAATACCTTCTGTTGAGGATTAACAACAACAACAACAACAACAACAACAAAATATATATATATTAACCTTAACCATTCTGGAACAGGCAAGGGGGCCTTCAGTCACGGTTGATACCCAAAGTAGCTGGGCACCCCTGAGTTCCCCTGGCGGTTCAGCCTGTCAAGACGAGGGCCCCATTTTAACTTCAAAACATTTCTGGTTCCCCCTGTGACTGTAGCGTGTTTTGTTCTGCCGTGTGGCCCTCTGGGGACAGCTGGGTGGGGCTGACTCCACTGCCTGGCAGTGGCCCCTGCAGCCCTCAACCCAGGCCTGTCTTCCCAAGAGGGTGACCAATTGTCCCAGTCTGCCCAGGACTGAGGGGTTTCCCAGAGCGTGGGACTTTCAGAGCTGAAATCAGAAAGGCTCGGGGCAAACCAGGACAAGTTGCTCAACCTACTCCCTGCTCTTTCAATCCCGTCACAGCTGCTCCTCTGCGCAGATCCGCGAGGACGGGGCGGGGTAGTGTGGTCCTGGCAAAACAGTCAATAATAATAATTTCTCCCACGTGGTGGTCCACCTGCTCCAGACTCTGTGCCAGGGGCTTTTCATGCATCATCTCACCTCACACTATCTCAAATGCCTTCCCCATGAGTCCCACAGAGTTAAATGACGTATCCAGGGTCACTCGGCCAGCAGATAGAGGCAGAGGGCACAGGTCTACCTGACAGCAAAGCCTCACCTTCCACCCAGGAGCAACACGAATATAAACCAATTATTCTACACTCTCTTGCAACACTTGTCTAAAAATTTTGCTCAAGAAGTCCTGACATGTTTTTGAAAGCTTTGTACTTTCTCAGAATTACACTCAAGTATTTCATCCTATGTCTAAATTGCTCTCTCTCTCTTTCTCTCTCTCTCTCTCTCTATATATATATATATATGTATATATATATATATATATATATATAATCTGATATCAAATAAAACTATCATATCACTCTTTAAATGTATCCAATGATAACAGCACAAACCCTATACAGGGGGATTTGGTCATATCTAGCAAAATTATGGAAGTGTTTATGCCTTTACTGAGCAATCCTTCTTCTAGGTATCTATCCCCAAGACACTAACAAAAATTATAAAATGACATATTGTAAGACTATTTACTAAAGCATGGTTTATAATAGCAAAAGACTGGAAATCCACATTTCCAGCAATCGGGGACTGGTTTAATAGACCACGGTAAGTCAATATAATGGAGTAGTATGTAGCTATAAGAAGGAATGAAGAGAGTTTCTAAATAGTCTTGGTATAATCTACAGGGTATGAAATGAAAAAAGCAAGGTATAATATACTACCTTTTCTATAAGGGCTTGGGGAAAATAGATGTATATATTCATATTTGCTTATATTTTAAAACAAAAGCAGAAATAGTTGAAGAAGAAATGCAAATTGTTTCCTGTACGAGGAGTGTAAAGGGTTCAGGGAAGAGAATGGAAGCTGAATTTCTCTGAATTTACCAGACTTTCAAATACAGTAATCTGGCTGAATATTCCAAGTGAGACATAACTGCAAAGAGATTTTATTTATTTATTTATTTTTTGTCCTCACCTGAGGACATTTTTGCATTTATCTTCAGATAGAGCAGGAGGAAGACAGGGAGGAAGAGAGAAACATTGATGTGAGAGAGACACATTGAGTGGCTGCCACCCACATGACCCCAACTGAGGCCAGGGACAAACCACAACCAAGGTACGTGCCTTTAATGGGAACAGAACCCGGGACTCTCTGGTCCGCGGGCCAATGCTCTAACTGCTGAGCCAAACCAGCCAGAGCTGCAAAGAGATTTTAAATCAGTTACTTCAGTAATCATATTGTAGTAATGATATTAGCAACATTATTTTAAAACTATTACATATTAGGATAAAATAAATAATTGTTAGCATTACTAGGAATCAAACTTCAGCATAAGAGAAGAGAGATACAAATACAAAATTCAAAAAGTCAAATTCTGTAATCTTAAAGTTAATCTGTTATATTAACATTGGCACCTAATTTATGTCTATATTTTAAAACAAATACCTGTCCTAGCTCTGTCCTCTGAAAAGACCTAGAATCAATAACCCACCCATAGCAACGAGCATCCCTAGCACCCAGATTTTGGTTTCTAAATACCATCCTCCAATAAAAAGCTTCCTGGAGAAAAGTCTGTAGGTATGGAGCAGGAAATTTATAAGGTGAGCCTGTAGCACCTTGTCAAACTAGAAAACAAGGGCACCACCCAAGACTACTGGGGTCATGCCAAAAGATCACAGGAGTCAAGTCCCAGTGACCAGAGATTGGACAATTATTCAAATAGAATAATCACTGCAGTGGAATAAAATATATTATAAATAACTAAGTCCATACATAATACAAAAACAAAAACCACAGTTGAATTCAGGCCCTGGCCCTGATCACCCTTGCATGTTCTTGCTGGGTATGCAAAGAATGCAAAGCCCTGGCTTCCCTCTACCCAGGCCCTTTATTCATGTTATGTTAGCAGAGAACAACCTTGCCCCCAAGGCTGAGTAATGTCTTCCTCCAGGACAAAGGTGACTGCTCATCCTCCAAGTTCCGTGTTTTTCAGCTGATGAAATCCAATGCACACACAGCATCCCCCAGGGGCTTGGAAGACAAGGGAAACTGATTTGAACTTGCAGCTCATGCCAAGTGCTGAGTAAAGGTCCTTTGTCTCTGACCCAGGAGAAGCATGTCTTCTGCTGACATCCATGAAAGTGTGGCAGGCTAACTTGGTGGCTCTTAGTAAGCCAAGAGTCCAAACCCTCACCATCTCATTGGTCACCTTGAACAGTCATTAGGATACCATCTCATTATTTTTAAAATTGGTAAAAACAAAACAAAAACCACACATAGCATTTATTGCCATTTCTGTACACACTGTGTTTCAGGGTAACTCAATAGTTGATGTAGGGAAGGTCTTTAGAGTAGAATTTGAATAAATTCAGAAGGGGTGGATAGAAATTGAAAATCATCGTTTTGCATACTTTAATGCAATAATGAATCCGGACAATGTTCATTAATGACAACCTTTTAAAACTACTAGCCAACATGTTGATGGAAAAATTCTACAATGCATCACTCTCTAAGGAACGCTTCCCGAAAACAGAGACAACAGACAGTATGTGACTCCTGCTGTGATAAAATAAGAATTAGGTTATACCATCTATGAAATGTTCTTAGAGACATTTGCCCATGGATCTGAAGAAACCTCCAGATCTGACTACCATTCACAGGACAGACAGCGAACAGAGAAATAGGTTCGTGGTACCAAGAGGCACAATCAACCAAGTCCAAAATATGGGGAACTCTACAGGACAGATGACTTGGTTTCTTCAATAAATAAATGACCAGGAAAAAAAAAAAGAGGGAGGCAGAATTACTAGACATGACAGGAGACAGCGAGGCATGTCAACCAGATGCAATCAATGTGTGACTGTGTTTGGATCCTGACTTAAACAAACCATCTGTAAAAGCCATTAATGAGCCAACCGCAGGATTTAACCATGATGGGCTATTTGGTGATATTAAGGAATAATTGTTAGCTTTTAAGTGTTATAGCATGTGGTTGTGTTTTTCAAGAAGAAGACTGAGTAGTCACAGATGAAATGATGAGTCAGGGGAGGGAGGGGGGCTGGAGATGAAACAAGGTTTGGCATTCGTCAGCAGTGATTGAAGCTGGTCCTGGGCACATGGGGATTTGTTTTACTACTTTCTTTACTCCTGTGATTGAAATTTTCCATAGTAAAGAAGTATTTTTAAGCAGCATGGTACTATTCCTGGGCCACCTAGGAAATCCAAATAATAATAATTATGTATTTGACAGGATTGGAATGTACAGCAAACGTGAGAACAATTAATCCTATGGGAAAGAAGCTGATTTTCTAAAGGTTGTGGAAATTTCAGCCTAAACTGTGTTTGGGAACATTTTGTCTCATGCCCATACCTAAGTAGACAATCTGCTTTTAATTTACTTTCTGGAAATTATCGGCATAAAGAAAGGGGAGAAATGTTGTCAGTCACATGAAAGACATCAGACTTTTGGATATCAAAGGGCGTCAAAGCACTGGAGAAGCTTGGAAGTCACCGGGCTGGGAGTAAGTGGGGTGTGCCCTCTCAGCCACTGTCCCGGCTGCCTCCACCCCCTCCCAGCCACCTCTGAATCCCCTGGTACCGTCACTGCTCTCTCAGCCGCACCAGCCCTGCCATCGGGCCCTCCGGGCCCAGCTTACTCATATTGCCCCCTCCTCTTCTCTGTCTGTCCATCCCTCTCCAGTTCCCATGTCCAGGCCTGCAGCCACTGGTATGTGACACAGTGTGGGAAGGGGCCAGACTCATGGCCCTGCTATAAATGTGCCCACAAGGAAGGGGCCCAAGTCCTCCCAGACCACAGGGAAGGGCCATGATCTTTGAACCCCTCATCCCCATGGGTCCTCCCCTCCATCCTCACTTTCCTCCTCTGGGTCTCCAGATGGGCTTTCCTTTGCCACCCCTATTTGGAAAGGTCGTCTCCAGTGTGTTCCTGAGGGCCCAGGAGCAAACCCACACCAGCTCCTGCAGTGTGCATGCCTGCCTCCTGGGCAAGCTGGCCAGGCTGGAACCCCCTGAGTACCCCACCCCATCCTCTGCAGGCTGCTGCCTTTGATGGCGGAGGTGCACATGGAATGCGAGGGGACAGAGTGGAAGGTCAGCACAGCATATGGCCAAAGAAAAAGGATGGGCTTCGATGTCTCCAAGAGGGCACAGTCTACTCGAAGAAGTGGAGGGCGAGTCCAGGAGATGGCCAGCAGGCACTCGTTCAGAGACTGTCAGTGTGCCAGGGCAAGCGGTGCGGGGAGGAGGGAGCCAGCCAGTCCCTGATTCATTCATTCCGAAAATCACCCTGGCTGAACTGCAATGCCTGAGGCGATGTCCTACTGCTGAAGGCTCCTATTTAAATGTCACAGAAGTTGATGCCGGAGGGGCCAGGATCAGAGCACAGGCCTGGACCCCGCATCAGGGCTCGAGGCACCGGGGCTGGCCCAACAGCTCCGCGACTTGCGGGCAGCTACCTATCAGCATCCAGCATTGCCAAACCTTCTTGATTACAGGGCCATAAACCCCTCCCTTCACTCAAGCTCCCACCCAGGAAAGTCTGGCTGGCAGTGCAGTGAGATCAGGCCAAGTGAGAAGAAACAAAGGACCTCCCCGGGACTCGTGCCTGTGCAAACAGCTGGGCCGGCACACCTCTGTAGGGAGGAGGTGCCACCACACAGGAAATCCCCCCCATGAGGGACCGGACCACGGGTGGAAAGTTGGCAGAACTCTGCCCTGGAGAAGCTCTGATGGCCCCGACCCCTCTCCGCTGTGCCCACCCCCACTCCCAATATGGTAGCACAAGCAGGATGAGGGCTGGAGGATCCCAGGTCCCTGTGCGTCCAGCAACCCCAATGCCTCTCATCAGAGGCACGTAGATCCCACACACACTAGCCTTTCTCGGACACCCCCCGCCTCTCCTTTGGGTTTCTTTAGGGCAGATGGGGGCGTATGCTGGCAGTCTGATCCAAGAACGGGCCAGCCAAAAGCAGGAACACGTGGTCAGACTGGCAAGTGTGCACACTCGTGTCCCACGCCAGCCCCACGGGGGCTGCCTGCTCCCGCCGCCCCACTGCATCCTGCACACACTCTGTCACAGCCTCTCAGCTGTCTGTCATCCCCGAGGGGTGTCCCTTGCATTTCCCCATCCGTGAGTTCTTGAAGTCGGCAGCAGCGGAGGGCCAGCTGCAGAGGCCTGAGTGACAGAAGATGAATGAACAGAGGAAGAAAGGAATGGATGATGCCTGTCACCGTGGCAGCCCTCTGGGGAGGCCCTGCTCGTTTGGCCCTTGTTCCATGGCTGCTGAAGGAGATGGCACTCAGCTGCCAAGCCAGCCTTCCAAGGAAAAAGTTCAAAGCACCCAAATTCCTGAGTCCTAGAGGGAGAGGCTAGCCGGGGACTGGAATCGGCTTTCCCAGGACATCCTCAGCCTCTGTCCAGTTGTGTGAAGCCCCGGGCCTCAGACACCCCTTGGCTCTCCAGATGGCCCAGCCGGCGGGTGGGGACTGGGAGTCCACTCGGCAGAGGCCCCAGGGCTCAGGCCCCTGAGCCACACTGGATTCCAGTTCAGAGCCTCCTTGTCGGGTGGGTAAGGCTGAGCGGAGGACAGGTGTCCTGGAATTTGCACGGTACAAACCAGGGCTCCTCGCCCGGGGCCGCAGATCAGGTTCCCTGGGCAGGGGAGATTTTACAAAATGATAATATTCCTGCCCCACCCAAGATCAACTGAATCCGAATCCCTGGGGTAGGACCCAGGTTAGGGGATTAAATGTGCAACCAGGACAGAGAACCCCAGGCCCAGCTCTAACTGGCCCCACCCCAACTCCTCTGGGGGAAATGTGGAAAGGTGGTGTGAAGACGGGGCTGGGAGGGGAGCCTCTGCCATGAGACATCCGGCTCCTGACATAAGCTCCACGGTCAGCCCCCCTGGACTGAGCGTTCCAGTGTCCTGCTAATGGTCCTCGTCCCACGAGAAAACAGATTCCTTAGCCTGGCACAGGGCAGAGTGCCCACTGTCCAGAGCACAACCTTGAGTGGGGCAGTTTGTTCTGGAGCACTAGGTCCCCTGCTCCTGGTGGGGTCAGAGAGAGAGACAGGGCAGGCGGGAGGACCAGACTGCGGGGCCAGAACATAGACGTGGGGTCAGTTTGGTTTACATCGGACGCTGCACCCTTGAAAAATTAACCTCTCTGAGCCTCCTTTTCTTCTATAAAATAAGGACGGAAAGTCTGACGGCCTCAGAGATTTGAGGTGGGGGATTTGACTCTGCCTGGCGCCCAGCCCCACCCCCCCATACAAGGAAATGTCGTTAGCATTCATGTGGGCCTTTGTGTATGATGGCTGCAGGGGGAGGCTCTCTGGGAGGGGCTGCAGGTCAGTGTCTCCCCTGTGATCAGCCAAAGGAGTGCGGGTTCCTGCTAGGCAGGCGGTGAAGAGTCTGGGGCTCACCCCAGAGTTTTGTTTGTCATGGGAGTTGGCCTGCCCCAAACTTCCCTTGAAGCTGAGTAAGAAATCTGCCTAAGAGAATTCTGAGTCACAGCCCTGGCTTCTGGGACACCTCAATGCCCTGAGACTGCGAGGCAGACACAGGAAATGTCACTGTTCCCGTGCTTGGGCGTGTCAGAGGGCATGAAGACAGATCCTGAGTTCTGGGATAAGGGCTCACACTTTGGAGGCTGCTGTCAAATCCTTGTGCAAATACAGGCTTGGCCTCTTCCTAGCTGCATGGCCTGGGACACAGCGCAAGCCCTCTGAGCCTCAGTTTGCTCATCTCTAAAATGGAAGTTGTAACACTGACCTATAGAGCATGCTGCAGACAGCAAACTGTCACACGTATGTGGGCCCAGCACAGCATCGGGGCACACAGAGCATGCCCAGTGCCCAACAGGACCCCTTTCCTGTCTGCTGTGCTAGGGATGAGAGGGCCACAACTCTGGGCCAGTCCTCTAGCCAACCACGCTGACTCATCTAGGATGGCCAGGTGACACCCATGTAGGTGTGGTAAGAAGTGGGTGACAGCGCTTGGCTTACCAGACTGAGAAAAGAAATCCTTTGAGTTTGCGTCCATCCCTAAAAAAAAATCAATGAAGACTGGTGCCACCTTTATTCCTGAGAAATTGAGTTGTGGGCCTCCCCAGAAGCCTTCCCTGATTTCCTGTCACATCCTCAGGGGTGGGTGGGGGCCCTCCAAGTTCCTGCTGCTCCAACCCTTGCCCATTGGCCATCTGCATGTCTGTGTCCCCACTGAATGATAAGTGCTGTGAGGGCGGGACTGTGTCTTATTCGTCACTGTGTCCCTGGCACACAGCACAACAGTCCTTCCAGTACAGCCTCCGAGGCCCCAAACATGGAGTGAGAACATTCAAACATCAGGCTAGACCCTGACCTATGACAGATACTGCTCTCCCTCCAAAGCAAAGGAAGCTGCGGCTGGACGACTCTGGCCCCAGGGCTATCTGGACAAGATACTCTCACCAAGAAATCACTCAGCTTGGCTCCTGGACAGGCTGGCTTCTCTGGGATCTTCCCAGCTGGCTGGGCTGGCCTGTGAAAATGGACTTTGTGCCCCTATCCTTGTGAGACTGGCCTGTGTGCAGTGGTAAGACCCTGCTATCTCCAGGTGGGAGCAGGCCTTTGGGAGGGCGAGAACACTCCCGGAGGGCAGGGCGACTCGACAGTGGGAGAGGGCTGCTACTCCACCTGCCCCTGAAATCTCACGCAGCGCTCTGCTGAGACTCGTGTCCGGCAGTCCACCCCCTGCACAGGGAGCCTCAGAACAGTGAGGCGGGGGCTTCTGCAGAGCCTCCTTCGCCTGGATTAACAGCCACTGTAAGGTCTTTGACTTTTACTCTGAATGAAATGGGAACCGAAGAGTGATATGATCTGACTTCCTTTTTAAAAATATATATATATATTTTTTTTTTATTGATTTTTTTAGAGCGAGGGGGAGAGAGAGAGATGGAAACATCAAAGTGAGAAAGGAACATCAATAATCTGCCTCCTGCACTCCCCCTACTGGGGATGAGCCTGCAACCTGGGCATGTGCCCTGACCGGGAATCGAACCAGGACCTCTCAGTCCATGGGACGACGCTCAGTCCACTGAGCCACACCGGCCGGGCTGACTTACCTTTTAACAGGATCCATCTGGCTACTGTGGTGAGAATAGACTAAAGGGCTGGAAGCATGAGACCACTTAGGGGGCTCCTTGACACAGACATTCAATGTGCACTTCCCAGGAGCCAAGGCTTAGTCCTCACCAAAACACACAAACAATGAAGTGGGTATAATTATGACCCTGTTCTTTTTATAAATCAGAAAACTGAGTCGAAGAGGTCCGTTACCTGCCCAAGTACACCTTTCCAGTAACTAATGAAGGAAAGATTTGAACCCAGGCATTCTGGCTCTAGCAGACACATTTAACTAGCTCACTAAGAGTGCATAAGAGGTCATCTGATTCCTGGTGTGTTTCTAAGGAAGAATAAGTATGATCTAGTAACTCCATGATGTGAGAAATCAATAATTGTTCTAAGATATATTTCCCATCACTCCTATTCAACAGAATACTGGAAGTACTACCCTGGGAAATAAAGCAAGAAAGAAGAAAAGGATACAGATTAGAAAGGAAAAAGTAGAAATGCCTTTATTTGCTGACAACATGTTTCTATATATGTTGAAAATCAAAAACAGGTACCAGAAGCAATAAGAGGGTTTTGGAGAGGATGCAGGATAAAGGTCAATACATACACATCTATTGTCTTTCTAGATACCAGAAATGAATAACTGGAAAATAAAATAAAAAAAACACAATTATAATAGTATAAGAAATATGAAATATTTAGAGAGTAAATTTAACAAAGTATGTACAAGTTCTGTTTACTAAAAAATTGCAAAATATTATGTAGAGAAACTGAAGAGAACCTAAAGAAACAAAGAGATATACCATGTTCATGGGTTGGAAGACCCTACATTGTTACAGTGTCAATTCTCCTCCATTTGAACTACAGTTTCAATATGATCCCAATCAAAATTCCAGCTGGCTTTTCTTCTAGGAGATGATGATGGGGAGAGAGAGATCCCCCAGATACACACCTTAGGAAGGCAAGGTAGTAGGAAGGCTTCTCCGACAGCCTAGGTTAAAGACCCTCCGCCACTCACAGCTCCCCTCACCTCTCAAACCCATCTTTCTATGAAGAGGGGATGTTGACAGGGCTGATTTCAAGGGTTCAGATGAGGCCCGGCTGAGATCATTCACAAGGCCTGAGCACACCCCAGGCCTCAAGTGATACTAGATGCTATTATACCAGCAACAATAAAGCCCCACATAGCTCTCCTGGTCCCCTCTCTGCTCTGGACACAACTGAATGAGTGCGCACATGTCCCTGGCTTCTGCCTTCCTGACCTGCTCCTGATGGGATCTCAGCTGCTATTCTCACGAATGTCTGAGATTCTTCAGGCAGGACTGGATATACTGTTTGTCCCAACATCAGAGGCCCTCTGGGCACAGGAGCCCGACTTCTGTCCCTTACTCTGCAAAACCACAAGGATGGTTTGTTGGTCCACAGCAAACAGCGGGGCAGTGAATAATGACGGTGGAGTGGGCTCCCCATCTAGGCCGTGCTCCCAGTAAGCAGGAGAAGGTAGAGGTCATGAAAACATCCAGCTGGGAGGAGCCCAAGGAGCAGGCCCTGCACTTCCACGTGTGGGACGTGGGATCGCTGCAGGTGGTACAGGACACACACCTGTTATTCTCAATGTATGTTTTGATTTTTATGGACTTTTCCTATTTGTCAGATTTTCCATTTATCATAGACATATATGAAGTTTCCTCTTAATATATTTTAATTGCCTATACATTTTTAATAGGTCTTAAGCAGGTTTTTAAAAGAGTGTTTTAAGCAAATAACTCTTAGAGGCAGACCCAGAGGCACCCTGGAGTCCTTCTCGGTAGGCCAAGAGGTTGCAGGAGGCAGTGCTGAGCTGATCAGGGTTACAGGAGGGGCCCAAACCCAGCTGGACACTGCCAATTTCAGGGCTCCATCCAAGACCCCCCGAGCATTTCCTAGGGTCATGACACCTGGCACTCCCCTAGTAAGCATGCTTTAGCCGCTCTTTAGTCACCAACCCTGACGTTGCTGAGCCAACCCCTAGGCTGGCGGGGCAAGGAGAGGAGCTCCCTGAGCCCTATGCCAGCAACCCGCCCCTCGCCTGGCATCAGTTGTGTTAGTGTGCCAACGCCAACTGGAGAGCACGTGTGTCCCCAGCTCCAGGCTCCAACAGACACTTGCTCCTGAGTCCTTCCGACATTCCTCTGAGGCAGGCCTGTGACCACGCCCCTTCAGAGGTGAATGCAGGCAAGACATTTGGAATGTTACCTCTTTTGAGTGCTAGATGTTTTTGTATCTTTACGTTTGACTCTTGTTATAGGGCATGCTCAGGTTAATTGCAGCCAGTTTAATTCTTCAGATCGTGCTGTTCAGCTTTTTAGATGGGACTAGATGAGTGTTATTCTAGGGCTAGTTTTCCTCACAACTGAGGCAAACTCATCTGTATATTCTACCTGATGTTCTGTGAATTATGAAAATTTTCTCTCTAGATGGTGAGAATAGGCATTATCTGTCCCTTTGTGAACTACAGGGCTTTCTTCTCTGGTGCTTTACGCGATCCTTCCTCTGCCTGGTGAAATTTCCTCAGGTGAGTGCATGGCCAGTACTCAGCTGAATTCTCCAGAGAACTTCTGCACGTTCCCAGAGCTCCTGCGATTCCTCCTCTCAAATTCAAGTCACCTCGATCTCCCAACTCCGTCTTCTCAACTTGAGGAGACTGCTAAGCACTCCCTGGGTTCCCCTCCGGGCATCAAGCTGGGGCCATCACAGGGTTCCTCTCGTTTGCTTCCCATCTGTCAGGAATCACCGTTCTTTATCACCTAATATCCAGTGTTCTAATGACATTGCTTCTTGTATTTGCCCAGCTCCTTAGTTATTTGGGGTGGAAGTAAATCTGATCCATTAATCCGTCATCAGAATCAGAAGTCACAAATGTTCATTTTCTGATATTATATATTCACAATGTCTGTTAGTGATACAAGTGGAGCTACAGATCCCATGATTTTGTGAGTCAAAGGCTGTGTGGGAAGCCAGCATGCTCAGTCCGCGGTGCCCGCTCCCTTGGAACTCGCTGCCGAGGCCTTGGCTGCGGACAGAGAGAGCACCCCGAGTTCTCGGCGTGCAGGAACGCAGGGCTCGGGCTCACCTCCGCGGCACCACCACTGCCACTCTGACCACTGTTCTAAGCTTTGCATAGTCAAAGCTGTTTTTTTTGTCCTGGCTTGTGGTAGCTTACATAATGAATTCCTCCAAACACTTACGGGACTGCTAATCTATTTGTTTTCAGGTCCATGTATTAATCATAACCGAGGTTCTTTCCTGGTCACAGTCCTCAAATCTCAAAGTGCTTTCTCACACCTCTCCCCTGCCTCTCTCTCAAGGTAAAGGCGCTTCCTTGAGCCTATTGTTTGAACAAAAAGACCCAAATTAACACGTCTGCCCTGAGTGCTTTATTCAACTAACATGTTACTGAGCCTTTGTTGCTCAAAGCTTTTTAAAAAATCCTCTCTCTTCCTACGTGGTGCTTTAAAATATCAGCCTTTTCCTTCCTTCAAGGTGCCAGATTTCTAGAATCTCTCAGTTTCCCTTCATTTTTACTTTTACACTGGCGGAGTCTTTCCTCAACGTACCACATACGGAGACTCGGCCCTCCATCCTTCTCCCTGGTAGCCAGGACTCATTGGGCATGTGGTCTTCTCACATTTCAAAGGCAATCATTTTATCGAATGGTTTTTCTCTAACAACATGGATCTCTATTTCTCCAGCCCCAATACAGCTTCCTCAGGCCCTGGCCAGTTAGCTCGTTGGTTAGAGTGCCGTCCCAACACGCCAAGGGTGCGGGTTCAATCCCCGGTCAGGGCACATACAAGAATCAACCAATGCATGCAGAGATAGGTGGGACAGCAAATCGAGGTCTCTATCCCTCTCTCTAAAATCAATAAATAAAAATTTAAAAAAAAATACCTTCCTCACCTTTACCACCTTCTACCAAGCTAATGCCACATATTGTAGGATTTTATTTCAGCAAGACTCCACTTACTTGACCAATTTCTGCATCAGTTGGGATGGACTAACGGCTACGATAAACCTAAATCTCAGTGGCTTAATACAACAAAGCCTTCCCCCCACACACAAACAAAGTGGCTGTCCCTGGTCGGGTGGCCCTTCCACCGTGTGGCTCCGCCATCGCCTTGCAGACCTCCGCTGAGTCCTCTGCATTCAGACAGCTACCTCGTAGATATGGAGAGTGGCTGTGGAGTTCATGGGAAATACTAGAGCCGGGCCGGGAAGTGACATTCCATTGGCCAGAACTAATCCCAGGCCCCACGCAGAAGCAGGAGGCACTGGGCATGCAGTTTTCTCATACGCCTGTGAGAAAAAGTAAATGTCTTGGTGACTTCAAAACACTGTCCAAGTGCCTACCTTTCCACCTACCCACCTACCGGCTTTCCCACCTCCCTACAACTATCTCCTCACCTGCTGAGTACTGATCACCTCCGAGGGTGGGATGGGGTGGTGGCCAGCCACCAAGTTCTTTGTGGCACCTGTGGCTGCCCCTGGGCCGGGAAGCCTCTCTCCTCCAAGTCCCTGGCTCATTCTGCCCCCTCTCTTCCACCACTTGCATCAGGCTGTCCTGCCCTCTGTCCTTGTTCCTGGCACATGCCTTTCCCCCGTTAGAGGAAATGTGGGCCTCGGACAGGGCGTGGCTCCGCAGTCACTAGAAAGGATGTGCTTAGCTGAGCCCTCTCCGCCCCAGTCCTGCCTCTCAGTACAGGAGCCATCCTGCTGCCAGGAGAGCACAGGGTGAAGCAGAAGAGGGGGGCTGTTCCAATGCTGGGGACCAGAGGGGAGAGCCTCTGACCTCGGTCTCCCAGGTGTCCACTCTAGTCTGACACCGAGCGGGGCTTCCCCTCCTCCGTGCAGAAGCCCATAGCCGGGCTTCTCCATGGGCCTCTGCCCACTGCATCCAGGAGAACCCTGACCAGAACCCCCTGGGACTTCCCCAGTTCCCACGGGGAGTCTGAGAGCTGACTACCCTGCTGCGGGTCTCCTTCTCCACTTAATCCCATACAAGTCAGCAACACGCCAAGCCCTGCACGAGCACAGCACGTCAGCCTCCTGGTGCTTCTGGATCCCGCCAGGGTGATGTCAGTGCTGCAGTACAATTCTGTGCCCACCAGCTTCTGTGCCAATCCCACTCTCTGGGCTCTGAGACCCTTGGGGGCAGAGACAGACCTCACCTGTCCCTCTACCTCTGGCGCCTAGCAAAGGGCCTGGCACTGGCTGTATGCTCAACAAATGAATGATTAAAAATGTCAGTGAACTGATCAATGAATGAGGACGTCCACACATGCAGGGCCTGTATCACACATTTGTGGAACTTGTCTCCAGCCCTTGAAAGTTTGGACACAGCAGAGCAGGTCTGAGTGGCAGAAAACATGGAGAAGGAAGGCAGCCCCTAGGACTGGGTGATGGGAGGCCCTGTGTAGAGCGGGACCTCAGCTGGAATTGAACAAGCCTCATGGGCTCCTTGCCCAAGCACAGAGGTCGGTGGTAGAACTGCTCTCATCAATGCCTTTCCCTTTGTGCTCTGGCACAGAGCCCTCTCCCACCCAACAGCTCCTTAATTACTAAACCGTCATCAGATCTGCCGAGCACCTAGCATGCGCCAGGCATGCTGTTGGGTGCAGAGGATCCGATATGATCGCAGCGGCCCTACCTTCATGGGCCTCCCAGCTAATTAGCCAGCAAGTTATTAACTGTCTGTACACAGCACGGAAACCTGCACAGGCCTCTGTCCAAGAATGCGTCACCTTCACATTTATCTTGTGTGACGAGCAGGACAGTTTTGGAGACAAGCAGAGTTTTCCAGTTTTCTTCTTCTTCAGCCCCTTCCTGGAACAGGGCTCAAACCCACTTTCCTTTCGGGCTTTGGCCCTTACCATACTAGGCTAATGGGATAATAGGAGGTATTATCTTGATTAAAGTAAAGAAAACAGACATAAACTAGGATAAAGGAAGCAATAAACTGCACCTGCCACATATCAGTCCTGCTTGTATCATGTGGTCCACTCCCAGAAAGGCTGTCCCCAGGCCAGCAGGAGGAAGGCACCTGGGGCTGCCATGGGAAAACGACAGCTGGTTGACTTATGGATGGATGCACCTCTGTAAGCCTGGTCCAGGAACGGGGGGCCCTTCACCCCACCTCCATGTGCAAGACCACACCCCTCCCCAGTCCATCCCCTCACGAGCTCCATCAGGGCAAAAGGTGACCTAACACAATTCCCTGGTAACACCCACGTGGGTGGCCGGGGAATGGAATGGGATGGGGTTGAAGATGACTTTAACGCAGTAGAGTGGGAGAAGGCTTCTGTGATGTACATAAGCCTTTGAGCTTCAGGTCTCCCCCAGAGGAGAAAGAGAAACCCCCAGTTTTACTACTGTGCAGCGGGAGTCCAGACATCAGTCAAATCTCTTCAAGTTCCACGAGCTGGACTGGTCTGTCTCCATCCCTTACATGGCACCCCAGCCCTGACCAAGGTCTCAAACATAGGCGAGGGGTAGCTGTAAGCCCCCTGTGTGAAGGGGTTCTCTTTGAAAAAGCCCCACTGAGGCCTGGTGGGACTGTCCTCAGATTGAGGCCCAGGGTGACTCCTGGGGGAACAGGTGGCAGTTGGGAGGCTGCTCATCCCTCTAGGTCCTGGGATCATGGCCTGTGGCTCCCTAACCTGCTCTGACCTCTCTCTTAGCCCCAGTCTCATTCCGGGGCAAGCACCAGCTGCTCCCCTGAGAACACGTCCTGTTCCACACGTGGAGACCGACAGGCTCTGTCTTACCCTGCTGAGAACCTGAGCTAAAACACAAACCACCACCACCAGCACCCCGACCCAAAAGGCAGGGCAGCATGCAGCAAGACCTGAAGCTCTCCCAAGGCAGTGCTTCCGAAATTTTAACCTGTAGACACACCACGCAAGGATCTTGTTATTATGCAGATTCTGACTTCACAGGAACTCCCAGGTTACGCTGATGCTGCCAGACTGAAGAACACACTTTGAGTAACGAGCCTAGGGAACAGCAAGGCAGGTTGCTGGGAACATAGCAGGCCTCCCTCCAAAGACAAGACTGCACAGGCCCTTCTCCAAGTTTAGCCAAATGTCGTTGGTAAGCAACAGGGAAACACCTGGGGCAAAGGGGCTAGAGGTCCCCATTTAGAGGGGTGTTCTCTGAGGGGTAGAACCCAGCTCTCTACTGACACCCACCCCTCAGCTTCTCTGGTCCAACCTGTATTCCCTTAAAACAAATTCTGGTTGGGGAAATTTTCTGTCCCCATTTTCTACCCTCCACCTTCCCTCCCTGGTTATTAGCTCCTCAAAAAGAGAGAAAGATTTACCCATATGGTTGGTCAAAACTTAAGACTATTCATTGGCCTTTAAGGTCAACTTTGCCCTCTTCCTCCTCCTTTCCCTTGTGTGAACCTGGGCACTTTTCTCCTCCACACCGCTTCCATACCTGCAGTGGTGTAACAGGCAGTTAGACAAAAGCAGAGCAAGGATGATGGGCCAGATACAGAAGGTCACCAGGGCAGAAAGCCCCTGGTGCCTAGCAAGGGGCAAAACTGGGAAAACAAGACCTTGCCCCCAGAGTAACCCTTCCTCCCCTAGCACATTGCTGGTCATGTGGTTTAGATCCCCCTGACTTTTCCTCCCTAAAGATAACATGTAGGCCTCAGTTGCATTTCAGCTCTAGGCCCAGAAAAGCAGCAAAACCAGACAAGTGATGCCGTGGCTCCCTCAGGACCAGCTGCCTTGCCTAATGACCCTCTGCCCTGGCACCGACCAGTTGCTAGGGACCATGACCCTGAAAGAGCACACCTGGAAAGCTGATGAATCTTCTATTGAGACCTTCCCCTGAGACCTCCCCTAAGCTTCCCTACCTACAAGAGAGAGATAAATACCCTCAATGCAAAGGACCCAAACCACACTCTCCCCAGGGGAGCATGCCAGTGCCATTCCCTTTCCTCCCTTCTCCCGTCTAAGGGACCCCATAAAACCAGCAACCAGGGGAGCAAATGGGCAGTGGCAGCTCATCCTAGGCTAACCTCTGAACCTGTCTCCAAGGTCCTCTTTTCTCTGACTTCCCAGTGAGCCAAGGCAGCCCCACCAAGGCTCTCCTGTTGCTTCTTCGATGCCAAGCCCTTCCTTGTTTCACTGTCCTGAGTGTGAATTTGCTGCAGCCAACACATTCTTGCTTGCTTTGCTGCACTTTGTCTCTCTCTTTTTTTTTCTTTCTGTTGTTGTTAATCCTCACCCAAGGATATTTTTCTATTGATTTTTAGATAGAGTGGAAAGGAGGGGGAGAAGGGGAGAAACATTGATGTGAGAGAGACACAGCAATGCCTCCCACATGACCCTGAATGAGGCCGGGGCTCAAACCTACAACCCAGGCATGTGTCCTTGACCAGAAATAGAACCTGTGACCCTTCGGTCCGCCAGCCGTCGCTCTAACTGCTGAGCCAAACTGGCCAGGGTTGCACTTTGTCTCTTGACTGAATTCTTTCCTGCAAGGAGATGAGGTCTCGCTGTCTTGCAGTAACAGGGGGCTGGGGAATTACCTGGGCCTGCTCTGAATACCCAGACATCTTAGATTCACTTGGACCTTGAGGCCTAAGCTTCCTTTGCTAAACAGTTATTCTCAAAAAGCCTTCCACTGGAGGATATCAGGTACTCGTCTGGAGGTTCCTCGACATTCTTTTGGTTGCAAGTGACAAAAACAAACCGCCAAAAACCTGACTCACAGAGTTTAACTAATCCAAGGGACTCAATTGTATAATAATCTAAAATGTCCAGGGGTAGGACTGGCCCAAGAACTGGGCAGGGGTTGGGGGCACCAGGACCAGGGAAGGGAGCACAGACAGAGAAATGGAGAGTTACTGATTGAGTAGAGATACACCTGGAATCTTTTCAAACACGTCTGAGACCTTCAGACTGCAAAGGGTGTGGAAGGCACACAGGCCAGGGGTGTGGGGACAGACACCCAGGACTCCAGGGTCAGCTAGAGCTCCCCAGCTCATGACCTCGGCCTCTCTGCCTTTCATCCCCCCACTGCCAGGAAGCACCAGGATGCAGCTCCAGCCCCACGTGCTGTTCCCTCTGCCTAATCGTCCTCCTGCCCCATCCTCCTTTTCTCCTGTGACACTGTCTCACCCTTCAAGGCCCTGTTCACAGCCCTGGATCCCTCAGAGAGTGCCCGGGACTCAGTCAGCCTGTCCACTCTCCAAACCTCAACCACCATCCCCTCCTCCTGGCTTCACCTGTCCTCTGCCTTAGCCACGATCATTCCTGTGGACCTTTCCCAACTCTGAAGAAAGGAATGGACACACCGATTCAAGAAGATTAAAGAACAACTAGGATAAATGCAAAGTGAATCACACTGAGACACATTATAATCCAACTGTCTAAAGTCAAGGACAAAGAGCGAAGCTTGAAAGCCTCAAGAGAAGAGTGATTCATCACATACAAGGCAGCTTCCATAGATTACTAGCGGATTTCTCAACAGAAACTCTGCAGGCCAAAAGGAAGTGGGATGTTATATTCAAAGTGCTGAAAGAACAAAAAGACTATCAACAAAGAATACTGGATCTGGCAAAACCGTCCTTAAGAAATGAAGGAGAAATTAAGAGGTTCCCAGAGGAACAAAAGCTGAGGGAACTGATATCCACTAGACCTGCTCCCCAGGAAATGCTAATAAGAGTCCTTCGAGTTGAAACAAAAGGACGGCAAACAGCAGCACAAAGCTTTTTGAAAATATAACCGTATGTGGAAAAGTAAATACATGGATAAATACAACCTGTACTATTGTAATCCTGACGCATAGAATTTATATACACGTGACTGAGACAAAACGATCTTTTATTTTTAATTATTTTAAATATGTTTTTATTGATTTTTTTAGAGAGATAGAAACATCGATGTGAGAGAGAAACATGGATCGGCTGCCTCCTGCACGCCCCCTACTAGGGATCGAGCCCACAACCCAGGCATGTGCCCTGACCGGGAATCGAACTGGGACCTCTCAGTCCATGGGACAATGCTCAATCCACTGAGCCACACTGGCTGGGCGAGACAAAACATTTTTTAAAACTATAAATGTATGTTAATGGGTATACACTATATAAAGATGTGGTCTGACATCAGTAACATGAAGTTGGAGAAAGTGGAGCTGCAAAGGAGTAGAGGTGTTATATGCAATTGATGGTATGCTGTTGTCAGTTTAAAATGGAATGCTGTAATATTCAGAGGTTTTATGCAATTGCAGTGGTAGCCACAATGAAAACATCTATAGAACACGCACAAAAGGAGACAAGCAGGGAGCCAAAACACACTACTGCAAAAGAAAATGAAACACAAAGGAAGGGAGTAAGGAAGGAAAGGGGAGACGAAAAAGCCACAATACATAGAGAAAACAATGAACAAAATGACAATATTGAGTCCTCCCCTCTCAGTAATTACTGTAAATGTACACAGATTAAACTCCCCAATCAAAAGACATAGATTCACATGATCTCAGTTATATGTGAAATCTAAACAAAATAAACTGATGAACAAAATAGATCCACAGACATGGAAGGAGGGAACAGACTGATGAATCTCAGAGGGAAGGGGCTGTGGGAAGAGATTAACCAAATAACAAATGCATATATGCATAACATACGGACAGAAACAATAGTGTGGTGAAGGCCGGGGGGTGGGGGTGGGCAGTAGTGAGGTGGAGGGGATCAATGGGGGAAAAAAGGGACATCTGTAATACTTTCAACAATAAAAATATATATATGACACAGACTGGCTGAAGAGATTTTTAAAAAAGGATCCATCCCTGGCCAGTTTGGCTCAGTGGTTAGAGTGTCAGCCTTCAGACTGAAGGGTCATGGGTTTGATTCTGGTCAGGGGCACGTGCCTGGGTTGCAGGTTCAATCCCTAGCCCCAGTTGGGGTCGTGAAGGAGGCAACCAATCGATGTGTTTCTCTCACATTGATGCTTCTCTCTCTCTCTCTCTCTCCCTCCCTCCCTCCCTTCCAGTCTCTCTAAAAAAAAAAAAAAAAAAAAAAAAAAAATCAATGGAAAAATATCCTTGGGTGAGGATTAACAAAAATAATAATAATAAAAAAAACAGGATCCAACTATATGCTACATACAAGTGACTTACTTTAGAGCTAAGGACACATGTAGGCTGAAAGTAAAAGGAGGGAAAGATATTTCATGCAAATAGTAATCAAAAGAGGGGAGTGGCTATACTAATATCAGACATGTAGGCTTTATTTTATTTTTAAATTTTTTTCTCTTTATTGATTTTTTTAGAGAGAGAGGAAGCGAGAGGGAGAGATAGAAACGTCAATGAGAGAAAACATTGATTAGCTGCCTCCTGCACGCCCCCCCGCCCCCCGGGGATTGGGCCCACAACCTGGGCATGTGCCCTGACCAGGAATCGAACCGGTGACCTTTTGGTGCATGGGTTGATGCTCAACCACCGAGCCACACTGGCGGGGCAACAATGTAGACTTTAATTTTTTTTTTTATCCTCACCTGAGACCTGAGGACATTTTTGCATTTATCTTCAGACAGAGCAGGAGGGAGAGAGGGGGGAAGAGAGAGAGAGAAACATCAACGTGAGAGAGACACATCGAGTGGTCGCCACCCACACGACCCCAACCAGGGCCGGGGACAAACTGCAACCGAGGTACGCACCCTCAGCGGGAACTGAACCCGGGACTCTCCAGTCCACAGGCCGATGCTCTAACCGCTGAGCCAAATTGGCCAGGGCAACAATGTAGACTTTAAATAAAAAACTGTCACAAGACATGAAGTACATCATAGTCCTGGCAAGTGTGGCTAAGTGGTTAGAGCACTGGCCTATGGACCAATGGGTTGTGGGTTTGTCCTAGTCAAGGGCACATATCTGGGTTGCAGGTTCGATCCTGACCAGGCTCGGAGTCATGCAGGAGGCAACCAAGTGATGTGTCTCTTTCACATAGATGTTTCTCTCTCTCTTTCCCCTTCCCTCCCTTCCATTCTCTCTATAAATGAATGGAAAAATATCCTCGGGTGAGGATTAACAACAACGACAACAAAAAATAATACATTATAAAGATAAAAGGATCAATTCACCAAGAATATATAACAATTATAAATATTTTGCACCAAACCTCAGAGCTCCTAAATATATGAAGCTAATTTTGACAAAATTAAAGGGAGAAATAGACAACAACACAGTAGTAGAAGGCTTCAATATCCCCACTTTCAACAATAGAAAAGCTGGAGAGAAGGTCAATAATAAAATAGAGAACTGGAACGCTGTAGATCAACTGAACCTCAGAGACATAGAACACTCTACCCAGTAACAGAACACTCAAGTGCACAATGGGACATTCTCCATGACAGACCACAGAATAAGTCTTAACGAATTCAAGATTGAATTATACAAAGTGTCTTTCCTGATCACAAATGAAATGAAACTAGAAATCAAGGGCACAGGGAAAACAGAAAATTCACAAACATGTGGAAATTAAACAGCACACTCCTAAACTACAAATGGGTCGAAGAAGAAGCCACCAGAAAATTAGAAAATACCTTGAGTTAAATGAAAACAAAAACACAACATACCAAAAATTACGGGATGCAATGAAAACAGTGCTAAGTTTATAGCTGTAAATATGTACATTAAAAAAAAATCTCAATTCAACAACTTAAATAACTAAAAAATATTAGGAAAAAACCAACAAAACGAAACCCAAAACTAGCAGAAGCAAGGAAATAAAGATTTGAGAAGAGATAAACAAAATAGAGAATAAAAAAACAATTTTTAAAGTAAATGAAATTGAGTTGGTTTATTTAAAGATTAACAAAATTGACAAAAATCTTAGCTAGATTAACTAAGAAAAAAGAAACACTCAAATAACTAAAATCAGAAATGAAAGAGGGGTATTACAGACAATGCCACAAAAATAAAAAATTATAAAAGAATTATATACCAATGAATTGGATAACCTAGAAGAAATGGATTAATTCCTAGAAACACACAACATACAAAGTCCGAATCATGAAGAAATAGAAAATCTGAGCAGGCTAATAACAAGCAAGGAGATTCAATTAGTAATCAAAAACCTCCCCCACAAAAAAAGTCCAGGACCAAATGGCCCACTGGAGAGTTCTACCAACTATTTATTGGTATGAACAAGTAAATAATTAAACTGAATAGAAATGAAGAATGCTTTTGATTGGTTCTTCAGTACACTGGACATGACCAAGGAAAGAATCAGGGAGCTTGAAATATGTTAACAGAAACTTCCTAAATGGAAAAGCAAAGAAAAAAAAGAATCAGAAATCCAAGAACTTCTGCACAATTACAAAGGGTGTAATGTGTAATAGGAATACCCGAAGGAGAAAGAAAAAACAAACAAAAAAACCCAGAAGAAATATGTGAAGTAAAAGGATGTCCATTTTTTCTCATTTGATCTCCACAATTCATGTATTCCCAATCAAAATACACAATAGGTTTCATTTTAATGTTTCTTTTATAGAGCTTGACAAGCTGATTCTAAAATATATACAGAAATATAACAAGCTAAGAGCCAAGATCTCTTAAAGAAAAACAAAATGGAAAAACTTGCCCTATCAGATATTAAGACACTACAAAATGATTATAGTACAGATCGTGTGAATACAGAGCCCATAAACACATTCAACAGACTAGATTCAAGACGATGGTAGCACTTCAGAACAATGAAGAATGAATGGCCTTTTTGATCAATTATTCTGGAACTATAAGAGACCCATATGACATGCTACACACCTTAAACTTACACAATGTCACATGTCAAATTTATTCAACAAAAATGAATAAAGTCTTAATTTAAAAATACCCATAGGAAATACAAATGAAACAACTCCTATATCAAACCATGCACAAAAGTCAATTCCAGGTGGACTATGGACCTCAATGTAAAATGCAAAACAATAAAGATTTTAGAAGATAGTATAGAAGAGTATCTTCTAACTACAGGATAAAAATTTCATTTAAAAATAAGGCACAAAACCACTACCACAAAGGCAAAGGTTGATAAATTTGACATTAAGGAAAAAAATTTGTTCATCAAAAGACGCCATCAAAGCCCTGACAAGGCATGCAGAGAAATATCTTCAATATATGCAACTGACATAGGGTTGTGTACCTTATATCTAAAGAATTCCTCTAATTCATAAAGAAAAGGCAGACAAATAACAAAAGAAATGAGCAAAGGGTTGAACAGATATTTAAAAGAGGCTACTCAAATGAGAAATAAAGAGACAAAAAGGTGTTCAGCCTCATTAGTAATCCCCCTGAGATACCACTACACCTCCACCTGACTGGTTAAAACGCAAGTTTCACACTACACAGTAAAATAGGAAGAGATCAAGTTGCAGAACAGAAGGCATACTAAACAAAGAACAATGATAACCTATGATGGGAAATTTGAAGGCCATGCAATAATAACTCATTGGCTTATAGCCAGTCTAAGTGATTGCAGAGCGCTGTGAACACAAACTCAAATGAAAACAACACTTCAAAGAACTCGCTCAGTTCCTGGAAACATCCTACTGGTTCTCCCCGGGGCCCTTCAGCCTCTCTGAAGAGTGTGGTGGATCCCGGGACGTGAGAACCGGGAAATGTCCCCTCCTTCTTTGTCCCAAGAAATAAGATGAACCGTTCACAGGCGGAGGCAGGTAGGACAGGTAGCCTTTTACTAACTGGTTAAAACCAAGTTATTCTCTGGACAAGACTCCTCAATGTGTGATAAATTAATGATTGTTGCTAATTGAAATATATGAGAGAAGGGCTATGGTTCTTTTAGGTATGCTGACAATTTTTGTAAAGAAATTTGTAAAGAAACCAGTGGAACCAGGTGTTCTGCATTTTAATCCAATGTGACAGTGTCATGCATTTGGAACATTCTTATATCTTCCTAAAAGAGCAAGGACATAAACTTACTGATGGAGGTTTCCTACATTGAGAAACAAGGGACACAAATGGACTTCCTGGCAGGCACATGGACCAATCGGAGGCAGAGAATTCTAGAACAGGCAAGAGGGCAGAGACATGCCAGCTGAGTTTGGCAAGGGCTTCCCACAGCACAGGATGTAATTAGCACTCAATGAATGGTAATGATCATGGTGAGGGTTAGAAATGATCATGATTAACAGTGACAGTGTACAATGGTGATGATGTCATAGGACAGAAAGAGTTCGTCCACCCAGTGCAAGCAGAGCCAAACACTAAATACCAAGAATTGTGGCGAAGAAATATTGGCTATTTTATTGATGAATGGCGCCACCCAGGAGAACAGGAAGCTAATGCTTGAAAGCCCAAAGTCTCCGATAGCGTGTAGGTTACAGATTATATAGAGCAAAACCACAAGACACTGGCGGTTAGGGGTTTGAGGTTGTGCTGGGAACTGACTGGTCAGAGGGGAATGAGGAGAACCAAAGTCTTGCCACCCTGAAACTGTCCTTTTTTGGATATTGATTTTAAGCTGTTTATTAAGAAACAAAAGACTCAGAAAGAACCTCTGACCCTCTCCCCTTTCCTGCTCAAGAGATTCAGCAGAGAAACCCGCTTCAGGAAGATCTTAGGACGTTGCCTTAGCCTAGTTTGAGTTACGTGTGGTAAACAGAGGGTTCAGGCAGGGGCCTGTTAACGAGACACCCTGAGCTCCACTATTTCTGAGTCACCAGCAAGAAGTCTCCTTTCATGTACATTCAGCTCTTCCTCGATTCCCTGTAAATCGCCTATTCTCACTTCTGAAATCTAATACCTTGTTCCCCACCTTTTTCTTTTGTCCAAAAATGCCGTATCTGCCCAGTGTTGCCTCACTGTCTTTGGACTTCTCATGCTTATGTGGATTCCCATGCGCATGTATTAAAAATTTGATTTTCTTCTGTTAATCTGGCTCTGTTGATTATTAGTCCAGCTAGAAGAACTTAGAAGGTGAGAGGGAAAGTACATATATATATTTTAGCCCCCACAGGAACAGATCACTTCTTCATGTCTTGAGGACAGTCCTGAGGTCTGTTCCGGTGTCCTGGTCTCATGGCCAAGTAGCCAGGGAGTCATTCCATTCAGGTCAGGATGTTACCTTTAGCCTGCCAGAGGTCCAGACCATGTGACCATTAGTCAGATTCTGTGACCATCAGTCAGGTCAGGGTCACTGTCTTTTGTTGCCTCAGGGGTGCTAATTATCAAGGGGGAAAGATTAGGTCTCTGAGGGGTGTGTGTGTGTGTGTGTGTGTGTGTGTGTATATATATATATATATATATATATATATATATAGAGAGAGAGAGAGAGAGAGAGAGAGAGAGAGAGAGAGAGAGAGAGAGTTTCAAAAACGAGGATGTAAAACTAAATTTAATCAAACTCATAAGGCCCTCTGGTTTCAATGAATGACAAAGGGAGTGGGGGAGAGGGTATGTTATAGGTGTGGAGGTGAGTGAGGGTGGGTGGGTGGTGGTGGTGGTAGTAACACTGAACATTGATGGTGATGGAAGTCTCTGACCCCTCTTGGCAAGAAGGTAGCTATAAGGCTTCAAGCTCATCACCTCCGTAAACCCTCTGAATCCACTCCAAGAATAATCATGTGACAATGGAGGTTTTCTCCTCTTATGTAATGTATAAATCAAAACACCTTCGAAAACCTGGCTATCTTTGTGGACCTCTGAGAGCAAAGGAAGACAGAAGGCCTGCTATGTGTACACAGCCTCATGACAAGTCCCCTCGATTCCCCTCCACCCAGAATGCTGCTCTGACACGAGTGAGGTCATTTCACTTGGTTTGTTCTCAGAGCAGTGCATCCTTTTCAGTGGTATTTACTGCCCATTACAATTCATTTATGCCTTACTTTGAACAAGTGGGACTACAGAGAGTATTCACAGAGAACACCTTTATTCCTGCCCCTAGATGAAATCTCCAGTAGGCCCCATGGCTTTCTGATCACTCTTGAATAATAAAAAGCATTGAATCTCAAGAATTCTGTAAAATAGACATATTTTACACTGCTCTGCTTATCTCACAGGGTTAAGATCTAAATAAGGGGGATTAGGCAGCAGAGCATGGTACTTCCTGAATGTGTGACCCTGTGGTGGGTCTCTAGAACTCCGCATACAGTCCTCTCTCCGGCCAGAGCACTCCGCCCAAATCTCCTGCCTCTACCCAATTCTACCTTTCTTCAAAATGTAGCTCCTGGGGAGCCTTCCTGACACCCCAAGGCTGAATTGGGGACCCCTCCCTCACGCTGCCCTCCCTTGGAGCTTGACCACACTGTGCTTGCGTGTTCTTATTGTGCTCTGCTGTGGTGTCTGCTGAATAAACAGAAAGAGGAAGGCAGGAGTGTCACAGTCCTTTGTACATGGTGATGAGAATTTACCAAGTGAGGTTGGTATTATCAGCAATAAATGAGAAAGAGGAGAGGCAAAGAACAAAAGCAGGAAGAGGGAAGAGGTGGGGTGGGAGAGAAACGGAGGGTAGAGAACCAGAGACAGAGCACCTTTGAGGAGAGAAGGTGAGAGCAAGCTCCCCAGATCCACAGGCTCCCTGTGAGAACGGAGATGAAGTGGGTGGGGATCAACAGCTTCCCAAATCCGCTGCTGACCAGCAGGAGGAGAGGAGAGTCGGGTTAGAGGTTGGTCAGCTTCTTTTTCTCTGTTCCTTACTCTCTCTCTTTCTCACTGTGGCCTCGGCCCTTCTGGGGGTGGCCTGTAGGCAGATCGATGGATGGGGATTCAGAATTTCACCAAAGAAGTTCTCCAAAATGCTTTCTTCCCTACTCTTCCCTCATTCTTGCAATGAAACATTCCTTGGACACTTTTACTGTAAGTTATGCATGTGGTAGTCTGTCTCAGACTTCCTTGGAATCTGATTGTGTATCACACTGATGATTCAGTCAAACTGAATAGGACAGAAAGAGTCCCATTTTAACATTGATTACACCAGTAAAAAACAAGAGGAAATAAAAATTACAGCACTAAGCATGGGAGAGGGGGCCCCTGGTGGAGTTTGAAAAAATGACATGGAACCATCCTGCCGGACAAAGCAGAAGAGAGGAGGCGGCCACAGGGGAGGTGAAAGCCACTGCTCAGTGGGGGTGTGGGAAAACTCCGTGGTTAGAAGGTATAAGCACAGAGGGCAGGAGCCAATAGAGGGGAGAAATCAGGGTGAGTCCTAGGTCTACCTGGAAAGTTTTGTGTCCAAGATCACATCCACTTTATGCTTCCTTCTGTCTTGCGTAGGCAGAACAATAGGCCAACATGGTACGTACCCCAGGCTGAACCAAAGGGGGCCCTATCAAAGAAACTGGACAGGATCTCTGGGGAAGGATGGGGCTCCAAGAAAAGGCTTCCCCATTGAATCAAGTGGGGTGTGTGTTCTGACCATGACCCCTACATGAAATCCTGCCAGTCAGTCTTGCCCAACCCTCCCACGTGGAGGACAGAGCTATTGAAGAAACAGATCAACATGATGGTAGAGAAGACCAATACCAGCCACCTATATTAAACCAGAAATCCTTCACTCACTGATATAAATGGATAACCAAGGATTCCCAGATTTTTGTTTAGAACCAACAGTACACACACACACACACACACACACACACACACACACACCCCACCACCACCACCACCACCACCACCAAGATAACCAAACAGAACAATGAACCTAGGATAAAAAGAGATAGTTTGGAAAATAGAAAGTAACTTTTTAAAACGTCTACTGAGTATCTTGATTGACATTCTAGATTTTTCTTCCTTAGACAAAGAAAAAAAAAGTCGTTGAAAAAGAGGAAATAAGAAAAAATAAAAAGGTCTTGGAAACAAAAAATATAACGGTCAAACTAAAAAATGCAAAGAAGAAACACATGCCAAAGAAATAGGGAGAATCTGAATTGTGTGGCTTCAGGGTGAGGACTGGAGGGACGGCTAACATGGTCCCCGTGTTGAGCCCTCCCCCCACACAGCCAAACTGGATTCTGCATTAGCCTGGTGAAGTCCATTATCTCCACCCTGAGGACTCCCTGAGATCCTGCTTCATCCAACTTGTGTTCTGCAGGAGACTATAAACACCTGAGCCTTATGGCAGCCAGCAGGTGGCGGCAGGTCTCAGGGTGCCTTGGGCCTTTTGCTGGCCTGCCCCAGGCTTGGTACTGGTGGCAGCTGGCCTCTTCTGCAGCATGGCTCTGAGGGGCATCCATTCAGATCCAACAAAGGCATCTATCAACTGCGAATCACTTTGTAGTTCCTAAAAGGTAGCCCCAGGCCAGTCACAGGCAGCATCTCACACTAACCACATGGGGAGTCTCTCCCAAGATGCCCCAGAATCAACACACCCAGCGACTGGTTTCAGACCACACAAAAACACCATCCAATTAGCTCCACAAGCAGCACACCTAAAGAGAGGTCTTTGGCCTTCCCTCTGGGGTAAATCCCACTCTGCAGAGTCAGCCCCCACACAACAACTGGTACATGTGGTCATGGCCAATCCTCACAGTCAATCAGCCTGAAGGTCAATCCCACCCATTAATGTGTCAACAATAATCAAGGCTCAACTATAATAGGAGGGCACATACAGCCCACACAAGGGACACTCCAGGTGATCATGGAGACTGCTCTCCTGGGCCCCACAGGACACCTACTACATAAAGCCACCCTGCCAAGACTGGGAAAGGTAGCAGATCTACCTAATACATAGAAACAAACACAGAGAGGCAGCCAAAATGGGGAGACAAAGAAATATGTCCCAAATGAAAGAACAGGAGACATCTCCAGAAAAAGAATTTAATTAAATGGATACAAGAAGTCTACCAGATGCAGAGTTCAAAACACTGGTTATAAGGATGCTCAACGAACTTAATAACTTCAACAAAGAGATAGTAAGCATAAAAATGACATAGAAATCATAAAAAGAACCAATCAAAAATTAAGAATACAATTAACTGAAATAAAGAATACCCTAGAAGGAGTCAATAGCAGATTAGATGAAGCAGAGAATTGAATCAGCAATTTAGAAGACAAGGCAGCAGAAAATATTCAGAACAGCAAAAAGAAAAATAATTTTTAAAAATGATGCCCTGGCCGGTTTGGCTCAGCGGTTAGAGCGTTGGCCTGCGGTCCAGAGAGACCTGGGTTCGGTTCCCGCTAAGGGCGCATACCTCGGTTGCAGTTTGTCCCTGGCCCCGGTTGGGGTCATGTGGGTGGCAACCACTCGATGTGCCTCTCTCACATCGATGTTTCTGTCTCTCTCTTCCTCCCCCTCTCCATCCTGCTCTATCTAAAAGACGGATGCAAAGATGTCCTCGGGTGAGGATAAAAAAAATAAATAAATAAAACAAAAAGACAACCTACTGAATGGGAGAAGATATTCACCAATGACACATCTGATAAGGGGCTGGCATCCAAAATTTATATAGAACTCATACAACTCAACATCGAAAAAACAAACAATTCAATTTAAAAATGGGCAGAAGACCTGAATAGATATTTCCCCGAGGACATACAGATGGCCAACAGACTTTTGAAAAGATGGTCAGCATCACTAATCAACACAGAAATGCAAATTAAAACCACAATGAGATATTACCTCACATCTGTCAGAATGGCTACTGTTGATAAATCAACAAGCAAGCATTGGTGAAGATGTGGAGAAAAGGGAATCCTCACGCATGGTTGGTGGGAATGCAGACTGGTGGAGCCACTGTAGAAAACAGTATGGAGTTTCCTCAAAAAATTAAAAAGAGAACTGTCTTATGAGCCAGCGATTCCATTTCTGGGAATATATCCAAAGAATCTAGAAACACTAATTTGAAAGAATATATGTACCCCTCCACCCTCCTGTTCACTGCAGCATTATTTACAATAGCCAAAATTTGGAAACAGCCCAAATGCCCATCAGTAGATGAGTGGATAAAAAAGTTGTGGTACATTTACACAGTGGAATTCTAGTTGGCTGTAAAACAAAAGATAAGCTTACCTTTTGAGACAGACAGCAAGGATGTACCTGGAGGATATTATGCTTCGTGAAATAAGCCAGTCAGAGAAAGACAAATATCATATGATTTCACTTATAGGTGGACTATAATGAACAAACTAAACAAAATAGAAAGACTCATAGATACAGAGAACAGACTGACATCTGTCAGAAGAGAGGGGGATTGAAAGGCTGGGTGAAAAAGGTGAACGGATTAAGCAGAAAGAGCAAACAAACACACACACACCTCATAGACACACAAACAACAGTATAGTGATTATCAAAGGGAAAGTGAGGTGGGGGCAGGCAGAAGAGGGTAAAGGGGGATAAATGGTGATGGAAGGAGACTTGACTTGGGGTGGTGAACACACAGTACGATATACAGATGATGTATTATAGAACTGTACATTTGAAACCTATATAATTTTATTAACCAGTGTCACCCCAATAAAGTCAATAAAAATTTAAAGAAAAAAATAGAAAATTTCATTTACATCATTTCCCCATTTTCACATGTAAATGTGCCCATTTTTGGTCTCTTTATCCTGTTCCAGTGATGTATTTTTCAAATCCTTACTAAGTCCTCACTACCATCATCACTACTACCATCACCATCACTGTCTAACTTTTTCCAAGTATTCTTACACATTTTCTCTTCCAATTAAATTTTAGAAAATGCTTGCCAGGTTCCTTTTATTTTACATTCACTTATTCCTTTATGTAGACCTGAGTTCCTGCTCTATATTATTTTCCTCATCTCTGAAGAATCTCTTTGAACATTTCTTGCAACGGAGGTTTACTGGCAACAATTTCCCTCAATTTTTATTTGTCTGAGAAAGTCTTTATTTCTCTTTCACTTTTGAAGAATAGTTTTGCAGGGTAAAGAATTCTAGGTTGGTGGGTTTTTTTTTTTTTTTTTCCCTCTCTCAACACTTTAGTTTCATGTCACTCTCTTCTTGTTTGCACACTTTCTGAGGAGAAGGCAAATATAATTCTTATCTTTGTTCCTAAAGGTGAGATATTTTTTCCTCTGGTTCCTTTCAGAATTTTTTCTTTATTTTTGATTTGTTTTAGTTTGAAATTAATAAGCTTATGTCTAGTTTTTTTTTTGTTTTTTTTTTTGAGGGGGGAGGCATTTATCATTCTTGATGTTCTCTCAGCTACCTAGATCTGTGATTTGGTGTCTGACATTAATTTGGGGAAACTTTCAGTCATTGTTTGAAGTATTTATGTTCCTTTCTTTCTTCTCCTTCTGTCATTCCTATTTCACATATGTTACACCTTTTGTAGTTGTCCCAAAGTCCTTGGGCATTCTTTTTTTTCAGCCTTTGTTCTCTTTGATTTTCAGTTTTGGAGGTTTCTTTTAATATGTTCTCAAGCTCAGATTCTTTCCAGCTGTGTCAGTCTAATAAACCTATTAAAGGAATTCTTCCTTTCTGTTAATGGAAGTTAGTTTCCCTTTCTGAAGCTCTAGCACTGCTTCCTCTGCTTACATTGCCCAACTGCTCTTGCATGCTACTTTATCCACTAGAGGCTTCTGCACAGTAATCATTATTGCTTTAAATTCCCGGTCTGATAATTCCAATATCCCTACCATGTCTGGTTCTGATGCTTGCTCTGTCTCTTCAAATTGTTTTTTGCCTTTCAGTATACCTTGTATTTTTTTTTTTCTTTTTGATAACTGGAAGTGATGTACTGGGTATAAGGAACTGCTATAAACAGTTATTATTAGCTTACTGGAAGGCTAGTGATTCTGATAATTTATTCTTTACTAGACTTCTTTTCTTTGTTTTTGCTTTTTAAAATTAGTTCTAATAGTTTGTCTAATAGGTTTATTAGTTCTAATTTAGAATCAGCAAAAGCATAAGCAGCTTCAAGGAATGGAATTAACAGATTTAGATTAAAAAGGCATACCTACAATGATAAAAAAAAATAAAGATGCAGTGAAAAATATAAGCAACTACTTAGGAAAAAAGATATATATTGTACAAAAAAGAAAAAAAAAGAATGAAAAACACAGCCATTAAACTTTAAAACCCAAATCCATTAAAAAGTGGAAGAGCCACAACTGAAAAAAAGAATTGATGAAGTCAGAAGGTAGGTTACAAAATGTTACCCAGAATGCAGTACAAAGTTAAAATGAGAAAAATATTAAAGAGAGGTTAAGAGACATAAAAGATAGAACAGGAAGAGGCAACATTCCCCTTCTCTCCCTATTATTGTTAGGGTTTAATTAACCTGACAATAAACTCTAGTCCTATACCCACAGCTTGGCATTTTCTCCCAGACAACAGGAAGTTAATCAAATGCTTAACATAGCAAATACATGTGTTATAAAAAGTATATTTTCCTTAGATCTTCAAAAACAATTTCAAGCCACTTCCTGGTATCTGTGCCTAGATGAGAGTATATATTTATAACAAAAGTACGGTGTACTTTCTAATTTCACTGCATAAAAAAATTTAAAAAAATAAATCAAGGAATCTAGTTCTTGGGGCAGGAAGGAGGGAAGACCATTTGTCATGAAGTCACCATGGCAGTTGCCAGTGCCTCCCTTTCATGGTAGGTCAGCCAACAGTATGAAGTCTTCAGAATGACAGTCTAGGCAGTGTTTGTGCTAGTGAATTAGAGCAGGGAGTTGGTGATGTCTAGGTCATGGGTCATTTCCTAGTGGCTCACGGCCACAGGCAAGAGCCCAACCCCAGTAGGCACCTGTGGCCTCAGGGCTTGGTCCAGAAGTCAGGGCCATTGGGCCACAGTTGTTACCACTACTAGAAAAGCATTACCAGAGACTCTAGCTGTATTGTGTATATAAAAGTAAGCTGAGTGAATGCATGAACAGATGAGCCAGACACTGTTCAATGGGGATACAGCTGTGGGAAAGGAAAGGTACCCAACCTATCAGTGGGGTTCATGTAAAAACTCCCTATACATGGCCATCTTACCCTGTAGAATCTACAGTGTAGATGAACATCAATGATTGTCTGTCTGCCTTTCTCTCTCTCCCTCCCTTCCTGTTTCTTTCAGGAATGTGTCTTAGAAACCATCTTTGGCACGCCTTTCTCTAAGACTTGTACATACATTTAGATTTTTTTCTGCCAGTAGGAACTCTTGGAATAATGAATTTCATATCTGTATATTTCTCAGTCAGCAATGGGAAGACTACCTTTATTTGGTCAGTAAAATTACTTTTTGCTCCAAGAAATCATATATTTAATAAACCTTAAGTGCTAGAAGAAGTTGCAGAGGAGGGGTGGAATGGTTCTTCTTTGCTTGGGGAGCTTATAATGTAATAGACAAAAAAATACATGTCTTTGAGACTTCTGGGCAAGACGGTGGTGTAGGTAAATGCAGTACTCACATACTCCTATAACCACATCAAAATTACAACTACAGAACAACCATTATTCAAAACTGCCTGAGATCCGGCTGAATAGAAGTCCTATAACTAGGGAATTAAAGAAGAAGCACATGGAGACTGGTAGGACAGGCAGAGACAGGGAACTGGCTGGTCCCACAACCACATGTGGCAGATAAACATTGGGAGGGATATCTTAGCTGCAGAGGTCCCAGGTAGTTCCTCTTAAAGGGCCTGTGCACAGACTTACTCTGACTCAATCCCTCTGAGCTCCAGCAACTGGGGCAGCAGACTGAAAGGCACCAGAGACATACGGGAAGGAACTGAATTGTCTGGCATCAGGGTGAAAGCTGGCAGAGGGGAGCAGCTTTCTCCCAGACAGAAGTGCTGGCAGAGGCCACTGTTCCTTTGATGAGCCGTCCCTGGCAGGTGGGTGCCATATCTGAGACTCCATCAACCTGGCTCACACTGTTTGCCCTGCCCTGGTGGTTCAGAGGCCCCACCCCACCCAACATTCAGGCCCATCCAAGCTATTTCCAGTGACTTTTCTATATGAATAGCCTGTCTTGGCTCATGCTTCAGGTTTTCCTAAAATCTCTCAAACAAGCAGCATCTGGCTTCAGCATGCCCATACCTCTCGCTAAGTGGCCCCAGCCCCAGCACTAGCAGCAGCCGGCCTTGGTTTGCAGCTTGTCCTTGCCTGAGCACCTCAAAGCCCAGCACAAGCAGCAGTTATTTGCAGATAGCTTTGTAGCTTATGCTGGGTGGCCCCAGGTAGAACACAGGCAGTGGCTGACTTTGGTCTGCGCCTCCCGGGAGGCCCCAGAGCCAGCACACCCAGTGGACAGTTTCAGACCACATCGAAGCATCACCACTCAACCACCTCCACAAGCGACACACTCAAGGGGGAGACTCATCAGGCACCAGAGCCCCATTGAAGTAAGTCCTGCCCTGTGTGGTGGGCCCCTGCACAAATGATTTCTCCACAGTGGTCAGAGGTTGGTGGTCAGTAGTAGCAGTCAGTATGTGCAGCTGATCAGCCTAAGGCTAAATCTCTCCCACTGACATACCAACAGCAATCAAGGCTCAACTACAACAGAAAGGTGTACACAGCCCACACAGAGGGGTATACCTTGAGTGCCCAGCTTGGGTGATCGGGGAGACTGTGCCATTGGACCCTACAGAACACCTACTACATTAGGCTTTTTTTCCAAGCCTGGGAGATGTATCAGCTCTACCTAACACATAGAAACAAACACAAGGAGGCTGCCAAAATGAGGAAGACAAAGAAACATGTCCAAAATGAAAGAACAAAACAAAACCCCAGAAAAAGAACTAAACACAATGGAGACAAACAATCTACTAGATTCAAAACACTGGTTATAAGGATGCTCATTTAATTTAGTGAGAACCTCAATAGCATAAAAAAGGACCAATCAGAAATGAAGGATACACTAACTGAAATGAAGAATAACTTATAGGGAATCAACAATAGAGTAGATGAACCTGAGAATCAAATCAGCGATTTGGAATATAAATACCCAATCAGAATAGCAAAAAGGAAAAAATAAGAAGAAGTGTAAGGAGTTTCTGGGACATCTTCAAGCACACCAACATTCACATCATGGAGGTGTGGAAGAAGAAGAGAGACAGCAAGAAACTGAAAACCTATTTGAAAAAAATGACAGAAAACTTCCCAAACTTGGTAAAGGAAATAGACATACAAGTCCAGGAAATGCAAAGTCCTGAACAAGATGAGGCCCACACCAAGACACATCATAATTAAAATGCCAAAGGTTAAAGACAAAGAAAATCTTAAAGACAGCAAGAGAAAAGTAGTTAGTCACCTATAAAGGAGCTCCCATAAGACTGTCAGATGATTTCTCAAAAGAAACTTTGCAGGCCAGAAGAGATTGGCAAGAAATATTCAATGTGATGAAAAGCAAGGATCTACAACCAAGATTACTCTACCCAGCAAAGCTATCCTTTAGAATTGCAGGACAGATAAAGAGCTCCCCAGATAAGAAAAAGCAAAAGGAGTTCATCACCACCAAACCAGTATTATATAAAATGTTAAAGTGAGTATAAAATGTTAAAGTGAGGAGAAGGAGGAGGAAGAGGAGGAGGAGGAGGAGGAGGAGGAGAATAACAATTGTGAATAAAATGGCAATAAATACATATCTATCAACAACTGAATCTAAAAAGCAAAAATGAACAAGCAGAACAGAAACAGACTCATAAATACAGAGAACATTTTGACAGTTGCCAGAAGGGAGGGGATTGGAGGGATGAGTGAAAGGTGAAGGGATTAAGAAGTACAAATTGGCCGTTACAGAACAGTCATGGGGATGTAAAGTACAGCACAGGGAATACAGTCAATAATATTCTAATAACTATGCATGCTGTCAGATGAATGCGAGATTTATCAGGATGATCACTTAGTAAGTTATGTAATGTCTTATCACTGGGGTATACACCTGAAACTAATATAATAATGTATGTCAACTGTAATTGAAAAATAAACACTATTTAAAAATGGAAAATAAATGAATGAATGCATGTCTTTGATATTCACATGATTCTACGGCCCTATACTAGTTGAGGGAAAAAGATATTTCTCACAACATTTTTTTCAGAATGCTTAAAAGAAATGCTTCAGTGATTTACAAAACAGTAAAAAGAACATAACTCCGGCATCCAGGGTAGCACTGGGAAGAAAGCAGAGGTGATAGAATAGTCTGACCCCCTCGACTGTGGAGACACTCTAAGGCGGATGGGAGCAGAGGGCTGAAGAGGGTTTGTCAGAGACCCAAAATTCTGCCTCTGGATGATTCAGTAAGAACAACAGAGGAAGTGAAGGTGGCTCCCTGGAGGACCAAGAAGGGAAGGATGTTTTATGCTGTCTGTGTTGGGGTTGAGACAGCTGCGTGACATCCAGGTGGGGATGTCCACAGAGAGATATTCACAAAGGCGGGGACCAGACACCCAGGTGTGGGGGTGCTGGGCAAAGAGGTTATCTGAGCATAGATGGAATCACTGAGGGATAAGATGAAGAGAGCAAACTGGGATAGGAACCTTAAGAACTTGCCACATTTCAGGGAAATAGGAGAGACAGAAGCCTGTGTAGAAGGTGAGGAAGAAAAGGCCCGAGAGAAGTGTTGAGGGAAGAGAGGGTTTCAAGCAGTGTGAAGTGGTTGGTATGGGGTCAGGAAGATGAGCACTTAGAAAAGGCCACTGAACCTGGAGCCCTGGGAGTCAAAGGACCTGCAGAGAGAGCACCCCTCTCACCCACCCAAGTAAGAACAGTGGTCTCAGGTCAGGGGGCACTGACACCCCAAGCAAGTCACAAGATGGACCAGGAATGGTCAAGCCTGAGACTCTTCCAGGCAGGGGAGACAACAAAGAATGGAGGGATGTCATGGCCCGGTTCACATGGACAAAAGAGGAAGCCATCAAAGATAGGAAAATCATACGGGATGAAGACCATAAATAGAACAAAGCCCAGGGGATCCAAGGTGGCAGAGAACAGTAGTGTTGGCAAGAGGGAGGGATGAGAAAGCTCTTCTGAAAGCCTAGGGAGTCCTTCTGTCTATCCATCCTGGCCTTGGTTTGTTTCCTGGGGCTTCCTCTCCCACCCAGTTTCCAGGGTAGGGAGGTGATACTTCCTGTGCAATTCCTTCTGGAATTTCTGCCCAGACCTGTGGGGTCTCCAGCTGTTCTGGACAATTGACCTGTGCCATACTGTCCACTGTAATGACCCACACAGGCCCTTGGATGGAAAGATCCCGTCACAAGATGGCTCAGACAGCTGTGAGGAGAAAGGACTGAAGTCGGGGAAATTGGAGGGCAACCCTGTTAGAAAGGGGTTGTAGTTGTCCAGGCAGGAATGATGGAGGCCTGGACCAGAGGGGTGGTGCTGGGGTGAAATGGAGGATGCAGAGACACATTTTAGAGGGACTGGATTGAATATGGGGGTGAGCGAAAGAGAAACCAAGGCTGGTGTCTCACAGTGACTGAGTGGCGTGGAATGTTGTCATCTGAAAGACGGACACACTTCCAAGTAAGAAGTATAGTAGGTGAGTGTGTGACAGTCACAAGTGTCTTTTCCTTGCCTGGGAAACCTCAGGGAAGAGAGCAGATGTCTGTCTGTTTTCCTGAGACGGGGAAGCAGGTGGGCAGGGCCTCTGGATAACTAGATGGGAACATGAGAGGGGCCACTTCTCACGTCCAGCCTCAGCAGGGACTTCCCTCAAAGATTCAGGGCCAAAGTCTCTAAGCCAGCTCTGGGCAGGCTGTGGGAGGTCCAGCCTGGTGAGACCACCTCAGGACTGACCCCTCAGCTTCTCCCAGCTCTGGCATGGGTGCAACCATGGCCGCTGGGGCCCAGAGCCCTGGCCAGCCTCTTCTCATCATCCTGAGAAGAGAAATCCCCTTGACCTAATGTGGTGCAGCTTTCCACAAGATGGGCATTCTGGGATTTTACCTCTGGGAAATGGAGTATTTGTTTTCCAAGAAGCAGATTCTTGGATAGAAAAGGCTGGATTTACAAATAACAGTTTTAATAAAAATAGGGCGGGGGGACAGAGGAAGGCAGCCTGACCGATCCCAGCTGATCCGGCAAGTGGTTTCCTTACTGTCAGGATGGGCCAACTCCAGGGAGTGTGCAAAGCTGCAGTCACACCCGGGGACCCAGTGGTCTGAGCCACTGGGTTTAGAAGGGCTAGGGTTGGGGGAGGGGGGCTCGGGGTTCATAGACGCAGTCTCTCATCACACCACTGGGGCTAATTAGAAAACCAAACTCAAGGACCAAAGTGATGGCCACTCAACAGCAATGGTTTGAGCCATTCCCCCTTAGAGCCGGGGGCACTGCCTCTCCAGGGATCACCCCATGTCTCTGGAGATGCCCTCCCCAAATGTCTGAGCTTTCAGGTTTTACTAAGCCCCCGAGGAAGGCTCTCTGGGGCTGGAAACTTGGGGGTGTCCACAGCTTCAGAGCCTTTCCTCCCACACACATTTCACCGTTAACTAGCTGGTTATGCGCCCCAGCCACCCCCCTCCCCCACTACCAGACTGTGAAGACAGGGTGGTCTCCTTGACGTCTCCATTACCAGGGCCTGGCACAGCTTCTCAGTTGTTCTAGTTGAATGAACTGACCAATGACCAAATCCCTCCAGGTCAGTATAAACTTACTGTTTCTGAGTGATAAGGAGAAACAGCCAACTTTTATCTTCTTGGAAACCGCTTCCATGCACGCAAAGCCTGGTAGGAAGATAACGCAATGATGGGGTTGTGCTCCTTCCCACGGTTCTGCACCCACGGGTCACAGCCTCGGCACTGAACCCAGCATGGAAAGCAGGCCCTCTGTCCCCTGCACGTGACTGGTCAGTGGACAGAGCTGACCTACAGGACGGCTACGGGCCAGTATGACAAGGTGAGATGTGCAGCCTGGGCCCATCAGACTGTCTCAAAAACTTGATACAAAAATAAGCTAAGAAACTGTCTGTTAGTAGCAGATACACAGGGTGTAGAGTAGGTTAGAAAGGCCGAACTGGCCATATGTTAGATTAAGTTACAAACTATAAATAAGTAGAGGAAGAAGACAGCTGGCAGCCAGACAGAAATAAACAGACTTTAAGAGGCTAGGGATCAAGGATGGCCTTTGGGGAGAGATGACAGGTGAGGTGGTTTTTTTTTTTTTTAGTTTTTTTTTTAAATCCTCACCTGAGGATATTTTTCTATTTATCTTCAGATAAGAGTGGGAGGGAGGGAGGGAGGGGGGAGAGAGGGAGGGAGGGGGGAGAGAGAGTGATGTGAGAGAGGCACATCGATTGGTAGCCTCCCACATGACCCCAACCAGGGCCGGGGATTGAACCACAGCCGAGGTACATGCTCTTGACAGGAATCAAACCCCCGGACTCTTTGGTCTGCGGGTTGACGCTCTAACCACTGAGCCAAACCGGCCAGGGCATGAGGTGGTTTTTATAGGTGAGGGGGAGTTACCTAGATTGATGGGAAGTGGGGTATGAACACCAAGTTAATATTAAGTAGAGAGGAGGGGAGGAGAGCAGGTGAGAGCGCCAGGGGCCAGATGGTGAAGGGTAGTGACTGCTAAGGCGGGAAAGAAGCCTGACCACTGAGCCGGGTGCACCAAACATGCTCTGCGACTGCCTCAGCTCTGGACACCCCACCGCAAGTGTCAACCTCTTAAATCCACGGCTCCATCATTCAGTGCTGTCTCCCAGAACTAAGCCATCTCTGCACCCAGCTCCAGCTCCTACTCAGACCATAAACAACTAACTCCTACCCCAACCACTTCCTCCTTTAGTCTCCCATCTACTTGCAACCTCCTCGACTCAGGGCTTCAGGCCCTCACTACCTTGGCCTAACTTCCTTGCCCAGCGGAAGCTCTTAGCTGACCACCGGAACTACACCTCAACTCCCTAAACTCTCTTACACTGCTATCCTCACACCTGCCCAGAAAAACTCAACCCTCCATCAACCCCACAGTTACCTTTATCTTCTGCGGCAGACTGTTAGCTGGGCCCCCACATCTACTCTCTTCTTCCATATTGTAATAGGGTTTTAGTTGGGAGCATGTCTGCTCCACTAGACCCATTTCCCAGACTTCCTTACAGCTAGGTGCCTACGTTCTCACCAATGAAACCTGGGCAAGAGTGATGTGTACAGCTCCTCTCTTTCTTACCTAAAAGGAAATCATTTGCTTTCCTTTCAGGAGCTGGACCACTGATGAGGCAAAGGCCCAGCTCTGGCCATGCAGCCATATCTGCACAGTCTAGGCAACGGCAGGACGAGATGGAAGGGGCCTGGGACCCGGAGTGGTTCTGGAAATTGAACCACTCCACCAGCCTTGGCCTCCTCCCTTTGGACTGTAATGTAAGAGAGAAATAAACATTTATCTTATGTAATGCACTTTTTGTTACAGCAGATTTTACTCTAGTCAAATTCGTGGAGAAAAATGCCATAATCAGTCAGGACAATACCACCATAAATGTCTTATCTCCAATCTCAGCTCAGTTCCACTTTGGTTTGATCTTCATCAGCTCCCTTGCAAACTGCCCCCAGTAAAGGTTTCAAACTCTCATGATGTTTTCAGAGGTCTATGCAATCTCTTACAACTCTACAAATGTTGAGGCTGTCAAGTAGGGTCTCCTGCCACGTCCCACCCACTCCTGCAGCCCTCTTGGTAAAGGTGTCTTCTCTGTGGTCTGGTCAGACTCCCTGGAATAAAATCACAGCTCCACTATGTACAACCTGTGCAACCTATCCCAGCCTCCCCTTCCCCTCCTTTAAAATGAACTTGATGACAATACTTCTGACCAGGCGTGTGAGGATTCAATGAGATATCGCATGTAAAGTAAGTAGCACAATGCCTTGCATATAGTAAGTGATGGTCACCTGTCACTAGCACCGCTAAAACAAGTGTGACCACACCACTATCTGCCGGAAGCCCTCCACTGAATCTCCATCACCTACACAACAAAGTCTAAACTTCTCAATAGGTCAGGCCCTTCGTGACACATCTGCCATTTACCCCTTGAATCTTGCCTCTCTGAACACTATGCTCCAATAAAAACTGCCCACAGATCTAAAAAAATAAAATCAATGTTCACTATCGACAGCTATATATAAAATGCACACTTTGGGAGCATTTGTGACTACTCCAATAAATTAATTTCCCTTCCTGGGAAAGAACACTTACCTCCTTAAAAATCACCAACAAGAGAAAAAGCCTATTTTTCATCTTGTGTCTAGGAAGTGATACTGAATTCAGTTTCCTTATTTGTAAAATAAAAGTATCAGGCTACCCTGCTTTTAACTCTAAAATGCAATGCTATGCTAAGGTGGCTGGAGGAGAAAAAAGAACAATTTAATAGCTACTTTTAAATCATATTATATTGTTTAAATGAACTCGACATATCACATCCTGTGGAAAGGGAATGAGGTTCCTTTAAAAGGGACATAGATACACGATCCAGAAGGTGAGGCTGGCAACAAAGGGATGCTAAAGAACAGGAAGAGGTTCAAGTGGCCAGAGGAAGGTGGAGACGGGAAGGCCCTCAGGCGGGGCCAGCACCAGGTTTCCACTAGGCCCAGCAGCGCGAGGCTGCAGCCTCAGAGCTTCCTTTTCCTGCCTTCCCAGAAGGGGCAAGAAGGACCCTAGGGGATACTTAACACAAGCACATGCTTAGCTGACCAAGAATGTCTATTAGGTCAAATAAAGCTGCCCTTCTTTCTGCTAAGTCATCTGTGGGTCTTTCTCAGGAAGAAAAAAGAAAGAAAAAAAAAAAAGAGCCAAGGCCAGAGGGGCACTGCCTAGAGATTCCAACACAAAACTTAAACTACAGGGTTTTCAGGACACTGCACTTCCTGATGAAGAGATTAAGGTCATGTCAAACCGATCTGGCCTGAGGGAAGTCCGAGTTAGAGGAACTTGATTCAGAACACTGGTGCTTTTCTGGAGCCAGGGCCCATGACCAATTCCTCCTCAAGTCCACCAGTCTCTAGAGCACCGTTCTGAGTTTGTAGACAAACTCTAAGGTACTTTTTGGATACATGTTAAGTAATGCTGTGGTCAAATAGCTTCAATCCAAAAACTAACAAACCTTACATGAATGCAAATGTTGTCTAGATAAAGGTATAAAATGTAGTCCAATAAATTCATGTGGTCTAGAAATAAATGAATAAATGTTTGCTTAAGCTCTTTTAATAACAATTGTTATGAAGACATATAGGCAATCTCTGGCTTACTTCCAAAGGCCCTACGTAGTCAGACCATGAAGCTACAAAAGCCACTTGGAAGGAGATACTGCGGGCCAAATACTGAGAAGAACATCAATATCCTTGGAAGCCCAAATCTGTAAAGTGGTGGTGGAATTATGGACCGGTGGAGAACAGTAGGGCCCGAGGTCAAAGTAACAGCAACTACAATGGAATAGATTTTCTGAACACGGAGGGTAAAAGGTTAGGTAGTAGTCCTCACCAGGCTTTCTCAAATAAAGGCAGTACACACCAACCCAACACAAGCTGACTGGGCACTCCCCACACTCACCAAGCCTTCCCCATCGCTATACTTCCTCTCGTATCTGACAGAACCTTTGAAGCATTAGACATAGAGCTAAGAGGGGCAGACTCCAGTCCACTACCCCATTTCTGCACAGCAGCAGACACACACCGGCCCACCAACAGTCACTCTACTTCCTTAGCAATGGAAGCCCAGTTTTGTTCAGGGTACGACTGTGCTCAAATAAAGCTCAGTTTCCTGAAATGTGCGCAAACTGACGAATGTATAGCATTTATCCACACAATGAAATATTAGTAGGCAATAAAAAAAGAAACACTGATATGTGCTACAATATGAATGAACCCCCAAAGCATTAAGCTCGGTGAAAGCAGCCAGACACAAAAGGCGACGCATGTATGATTCCATTCCTATGAAAGGTCCAGAATAGGTAAATCTAGAGAGAGAAAGTGATTAGTAGCTGCCTAGGGCTGGGGGAGGGACTGGAATTAGGAGTAACTGCTAATGGATACAGGGTTTCTTTTGGGGATAGTAAAAAATTAATTTGATTGTAGTGACAGTTGCATAACTTTGAATAATACTGAAAATCAATGAATTGTACACTCTATATAACTGACATGTAAGTTATATCTCAATAAAACTGTTGAGGAAAAAAACAATGAAACCTAGTTTCCCAAGATGCCTAACAGTTGGGGTGCCCATGTGCCACCGCTCTGGCCAGTAGGTGCTGATGGAAGTATACTACAGCAAAGTTAGTCTCCTCATAAAAGAACTCCGCTAACTCATACCTTTTGCCTTTCATTCTTTTCCCATCTTCCTACCTAGGAAAGGTCTGGGCCCTAAGAACAAAAACATGTTAAAGACTAAAGACGGCAGAGCAGCAAAAAATGGGAGGAGATGGGGTGATGGGCAATATCCTGGGATCACCACAGCAGCCTTGGTCCACCTCTCTGGATTTGTTATAGGAGAAATACACCTGCTCTTGGTTAAGTGATTAGAGCTGGATTTCTGTCACGTGCAGTCAAATGCTACTCCCGATGACGCATGCCTATCTAACATCAGCCTGTGCTTAATCTTGGAGCTGAGAAGGCAAAAGGCAAAAAAGAACTCAGGAAAATGCAAAAAAAAAAAAAAGATTCTAAATGTAACATTCAGGCAGCAAGGAGTCAGCCTTAATTTCTTTCTTTTTAATGGGTAAACAGTTACTTTATTTTCACACTATATATGGGTTTCCCCAATTTTGATATATCACCAGGGAGTGCTTACCTCTTTCTAAAACCAAATCACTAAAAAATGCTTTAGTTTTGAAATACTGATAAACCAAGTATGAGCAAATGGCATATTATTTGCTCAAAGAGGAATAGTTTCAAATATAATCAATTCCCAATTTTAAAAAAAATAAGTTTTTTTGGGTAAGTGCCCCTAGTGGGAACTGAACCTGGGACTCTCTGGCCGCAGGCCGACGCTCTAACCGCTGACCCAAACCGGCCAGGGCTAAAAAAATAAGTTTTTAACATCTGTTCTTTGAAGGGTTAGGAGACATGGCTCAATTAAGCCCTCTAGGCCTGGTTAGCCTGAATTACTTAGAGAATATCACTTTCGGAAAGAAAACAGAGGTCCACAGATTCCGTTTACTTATATATAGAATTTAAGTACAGCCCGGCCAGTGTGGCTCAGTGGTTGAGCACCGACCCATGCACCAAGAGGTCGCCAGATCGATTCCCTGTCAGGGCACATGCCCAGGTTGTGGGCCCCATCCCTGGTGGGGGGAAGTGCAGGAGGCAGTCAATTGATGTTCTCTCTCGTCGATGTTTCTATTTCTCTCTTGCTCTCCCTTCCTCTCTCTCTAAAATCAATGAAGAAAAAATATTAAAAAATAATAAATAATAAAATAAAATGTATGTGCAATCATGCGTGGCATAACATTTCTGTCAACGACAGACCACATATACAATGTGGTCACATAAGATTATAATGAAGCTGAAAAATTCCTACTGCCTAGTGATACAGCAGCTGTCTTAAGGTTGTGCGTAGCACAACACATTACTCATGTGTTTGTGGTGATGTTGGTGTGAACAAGCCTGTGCGCTGCCAGTCACATAAAAGTATAGCACATGCTCTATGATGTCTGCAGAACGATGGAATCACCTGGCAACACTTTTTCCAGAAGGTATTCCGTCAGTTAAGTGGCACATGACTGTGCTCAATACACTTATGCAAGATGTTCACGTGTCCCAGAAAACTAAGTTCAATGTTATCTTAAATATTAAAGGCAAAAATGCAGAAACAAAAATTATTAGTAACCAACTGTTTAAAATGTTCTTTTATAGCCCCGTAAATTATATCACCTACTTTTAATTGTACGGTGTTGGGGTAAGTGAGGGGCATGGGAGAATAATACCCAGAAAACTATCTCCCAAAGTCAATGGATTACGTCACGGATAACTCCAAATAAAGTTGACCTTGTAGAGAAGTATGAAGCAGACTTTGCAATCAGGCTAACTATTCGTGTGACCAAAGAAAAAGCAGGAAAATGAACTAAAAAGGGTGTTGGAAAATGAGTACGGAGGGTGTGCCTACGTCAGCAGTGGGGTGGACCAGGGTCTTCGCTACGAATCTGTCTCTTTAGTTCATGCCTTCCTGGTTTATATTCCATAAAACTTAAACTTTTCAAATTTGAATACAAATATCACACAATATTTTAAATATGAGATAATGCTTTAAAGGGATCAGTAGGCTTTTTTCTTTTAAGCCTCTCTAATTGTTCTTATGTAAATTTAGGTATCTTTACTCATCAATTCATTAAATATTCAACCCTACTATACGGCAAGTGCTAACTAAGCAATGGAGATTCAGACCTAAGTGAAACAAAGAATGCACAGCCAAGTGGTTAAAATAAATACACGTGCCTGTCTTACCTTTGTCAGAGTGCAAGCCCAGGGAGCAAGGCTGAAAAGCTCCTGGAGGAGCAGGGTAAGGTGTCAGAGTCCCCTGGGCGCCAGGGCAATCTAAGGTGAAGCGAGGCATTCTAAGGGGAGCGGCACTTGCAAAAGGAAGAACACGGGAGACAGCATGAGGCGCTCAGGCAGGAGTGAGAGCCGGTGGAGGCGCAGGAGGTGAAACTGCAGAGACCAGTGGAGACCGTGCACCTAGGAGTTCTCGTCTCCACCTGAAGGCTTTGGGAAGCTGCCGAAGTGTCAAGCAGGGACAGCAGCTCCCTTTGGGAAGCGTTACTCTGGCAGAGGCTGGATGTATGGGTTAAGGGCCAAGGCCAGTTAAACAGTTACGGAGGCAGCAGGGCAAAATATGGTGGCCAGCAAGGTGACCGGGATGGGTCTGAGGTTCTAGGTTAGTCAACTCGACAGATTTTCATTCAGTGGGAATGTCTGAAGTTTTGAATACCGCTTTGCCTCACCCTCACATTATTTCCCCATTAAAAACATAACCTTCACCACAACTAACGGGACTGGGGGGTAGAGTGGAGAGGCTTTCAGGCTTATGGACCGAATGGCAAGAAAGAGGTGTCCCATACTTCAAAGGGATTTTTCTCCCTCTAATGGATTATTCCCATTAGCCTGTGAAACATTTTCTGGTACCTGTATCTTCATCTTGAAAACAAACATGCTCTCCTCCCTGTCCCCCATTCCTGATTAAAAAAACCCCCAAAACGTCTTCGATCTTCTCCAGTTACCACTCCATTTCCCATCACAGTGAAACTTTCCCACAGCGCTGACTACAGTAGGATCCCCACTTCCCCATCTTGTGTTCACACTTCGACTTGCTGCGATCCCTGCTGGTTTTGCCAATACTGCGCCCTCCACACGCCAAGTTCCACAGAGGCTTCTCTCTCCATTTGGAAACACTTTCTTCCCTGGGCTTCCACGACACCTCATTTTCTTGTTTTTGTTGTTGCTTTTCCCAACTACAGTGACTTCTTCTCAGTCTTTTTTTGTTATCTTTTCTTCCTTCATCAGACCATTAAATGTTGGCATGCTTACGACTCAGTCCTAGGACCTCCTCTCCATCTATACCATCTCCTGAAGCAAGTTCATCCAGTACCATGGATTTAAACATAGTCTATATGTTACACTCCTACAATTACATGTTCAATAAGACCTCTTCCCTGAGCTCAGACTCGCATTTATCTACTCCATTTACATGACCAGTTGGGAACTCAGCCTTCGAGTTACTGATCTCCCTGCCACAGCAAAATCCTGTTCCTCCTAGAGTTTTTCCACCTCACTATATAGTTTGGCCATAATGTCAGATGCTCAAGCCCCAAGCAAACTAGTCATCCTGATCACTCTCTTTCCTTCTCCACCCAGCCTCCATCATCCCATGGATCCAAGTCCTGTCTGTTACCTTCAAAATGTATCTCCAATCTCCCAAACCATTATCTTTTCTTTCCTAAACTATGCAACAGTTTCTTAAAAGTCTAATCACTTCCATCTTTTCCTCCCTGCAATGCAATCTTCACAAATGAGTTGGCATAATCTTTTTGAAATGATAAATCAGATCATGTCAATCAATCCCTTTATTGAAAAAAAAAATCCTTGAAATTCCATTGTATATAGAATAAAATATAAATGTGTCCCATGGCTTATAAGGCCCTCATCTGGAACCCTCCCTTCCCTAACTACATTCTAGCCACACTGACCTCTGTTCTCTTCTTCCAGCAGCAGCAGCTGGGGGATAAACAGGAAGGGCAGAGCCTGGAGGCCAGCTTGTTTTAAGATCTCTACATTTCTCAAAGCTGCCTTCTCATCACTCAGATCTCAGCTCAAATGCTACCAGGCTCAGAGAAGCCTGGCTAAATATTACATTTAAGGATATTCTCTATGATACTACCCTATATTTTTTCCCCCATAGCACTTACCAAAATCTTATGTTCATTATCTGCTTCTCCTAACCAGAACATAAGACCTAGAAAGGGAAGAACTTCATCTGTCTTTTTCCCTGCATATCTTAGAGCCAAATATACAGTGGACACTCAGTATATACATGTTGAATAAATAGTCCAATTCTCCTTGCTTTTACAAATAAAATATTCTTATAATAGGGGTGTTAGAAGAAAGGACAAAATATAATACAGCTCTAGGTGACTAGAGCCAGCTTATAATATCACATCAGTGCTTTGTCAATTTGCTTCTTTCCTATAAAAATATCATTTTCTTCAAAGTCTGCTCAGTAACATTCACAATCTACGAAAAAACGACTGGAAGAAGACCAGCCATGAAAATCTTATAACCTCTTTTCTTCCCATGTCAATGACTCCAAGCAGTTCGGCAAGAAAAATCTATTTAAACTCACCTACTATAAAACAAATATACATACATAAAACAGCTTACAAACATAAAATGATAAGGTTAAAGGCCCCACGCAGCCCAGCTAGCAGAGAGCACCTCTTACTACTTGCTAGCTTGGGATAAAAGTCAGATGTCAGTACTTTTTCTTTTGAACTGACCTTGTACATAGAACTGTGATTTCTAAACAATGCACTAAACTGAACACACACAAAAAATGCACTGAATGCTGGAAGGGATGCTCGAGTTGTGCATAATACCATAGTTAGTGCTAAACAGTATCTGTTGATTGGATGCCTTCTAAGATCGCAGGTTGTGAATGAAAACATCTGTAACTTACAAACAGTTCAAAGAGCTTTTTAAAAACCTGTCATTCAGAGGGCTGAGTACTTCATAAAACCAAAGGACCAGAGTTAATAAATAGCACATTGAAAAATCATGCTCTTGGCCTGCTTATGGCAGAGTATGTATTGTGTGAGCTATTTTTCCAGATGTGCTAATTCATAAAGCTTCTTTAACAAAAGCAAAAGCCTCCAACAGCTATGTATAACCTATGAGGATGGAAGTAGCAGGAGGCACCTTCAGGCCTGACTATCTAGGAAGTTCATTCAACTCTGCATTAGACCAACTATAACCAAACATCAATACACACACCCCTAATTTAATGGTTCTGGAGAAAATTGTCAGTGTTGTAATACTTCTTTGTAATCATAATTACAACTTTTTATTAGAACCTAGAGGCTGAGTAGAGTTAGCTGTAATTGTATTAGGGATTGGGAGCCTGAGTGAAACACTTTTGAAATAGAACATGGTATCTACCTGCTGCATACTCAAAGACTTACCAGACACAACGAATCATTGATTAGGAACGATATTTTCAATACCGTCATAATATAAAACAAATCCTTTAATTTTTCAAGTGTTTTAAAAAACAACTTTATACTTAAGCCAGCCTTAAAGATAAGCACAAAATTTACCAGTTTACATTTTTTAACCCACAACAACTCGAGCACCCACTCTGTGCATAGCACTATTCTAGGTGCAATAAGAGGGATTCTTAACCTTAGAAATGTGATTTCACGTTCTGAAATTATCATCACCTTTTCCAGAGAGTAAAAATAAATAAAACCACTGTTCTTTACTACTGACCTACCCCAAACCTACTTCTGGCTCACGGAAAAGCTAATTTCTGCCAAATTTAAGATGTTTCAATGAACTCAACTCTTACTTCTTCAAAAATAAAAAAAGTAGAACTCCTTTTCATTAAAAAAATAAAATAAAAAACAATTTTCCACGAAAGGGCAGTTTCTGCTTCTAATAAGTATTTTTTTAATTTCTTTTTTTTCACTCCAGCTTTTAAGTTTTCTTCCTCCAATATTGCCTTTTCTTGTATAAGGCAAACCAGACATCTTTTTATGCTGCTTTTCTTTTCCTAAGAAAAAGTACCGCATCTCGAAGACAAACCATTCCCAAGACTAGTGATAAATATTTTAAAAACTTTAAAGGTGAATCACCTACATTACCTTAATGAAATAAAAAAATAAAAAGCAGTTGGCACTAAGATAGCTATTCCAAGTGTTTAAACAATTTTAAAAACTGTTTATTTATTTTGTAAGAATGTACCCCTAGTCCAAAGTAACTATGTTTTTAAAATGTTTTGGCCAAAAAATTTACAAAAACCTTTTCAGTTCAACCTAATAAAAGTGATATCTAGAAAATATTCCACATTGTTAAGTCTGTCTTAAAAAGTTCAGATTCTAAAGCATTCCTAAGGCACGGTGTTCTGGAAGACAATGTGCTTCTGCTGGGTTGCGCGATGGATGCAGTGTCTGTGGCTGGCTCCACATGAGCCCGACGGGCACTTGCCACCTGGATGCTGCGGGATTTGAGAGCAGAGTCAAACATAGGCTCCCAGGGCTGCGTGGAACTCTGTGAGACACTGTACCAGCTGCTGGAACTTGGGCCTCTCCTCTGGATCTAGGGCCCAGCAACAAGCCATCACAGCAAATCTGCAGAGTGACAAAGATGGAAAATGTGGCTGGTGACAATATAGTACTCCGAACTTTTTAGTCAACCTGATGTCAGTTATGTTTTCTGTCTACATGTGGGCGTGGAGAGGATGACATTTAAAAAATCAATCAATATTACTACCTGTTGGCAGTTCTAAAATGAAAAGTAAAATGAGTTACCTGGATTGTACATATGGATTTCAATTCTTCATGAGAGCATATTAAAATATATCAGCAAATACAGAGATTTCATGTAAATATCTATTATCCTGTATTTAAGTTCTGAGAGCAAGAACTTGGTTCTAAGCAATAAGAACCTTGGATCTTCGGTAAAATCAGTGCAAACGTCATCACTTTGTCATGGTGTAGAAACCTTCAGGGGATTCTGGAACAAGACCACACCCATCTGTGCACTCAGTCACCCCTGACTAGCCTCCTGCCCACCTCGATCCCACTGCATGGGAAGGTTAGCTATGTGATGAAAGCAGGAAACAGGAAGCATCTCCACTGCTAGCTCAAAATGTCTTCCTTGTATATCAACTGACATCGGTTGTATATCAATTGGCATAGCAAGATGACAATGAGAAAGGCTTTTTTTTTTTATAATGAAGTATGTCCTTCAGGCTCTATAAGTAAAAGTCAGTCCTCACTCTACACATAATGTCCAACATTTTCTCACCATGTACATTAGTCTCTTGGATGAGATTAAGCACTGCAAAGACAAGATGCAAAAAGTCCTAATGCCCAATGCATTAAAGAGTGAACAAGTCTGGTTGACTGTGGTTCTCCAGAAGAGTCTAATTCAAGGCCAAAGAGTCATTAGTCTCAAAAGGGAAGTCTCTGGACACCTGCTCGTTTTCTTTTATCCCAACATCATAAAAGGAATGAAACCCATGTCTTCAAGCTCAGAAAAACTTACAGTTCATCAGGACAGTTGATAGGCTGGGCTATTCGGTAACCGTCTTTCAGGTACGCAGCCATCTCAAAGGGGTCGATGTCCACATAGGGCGTTTGGCCCAGAGTCATGAGCTCCCACAGCGTCACTCCGAAAGCCCACTGAGGAGAAGAGCAGTAACACAGGAGGGGATTTAAAACAGCTGGCAGAGTGCTGCTGCCTGTGGCCAGGTATGGACTAAAAATTAGAGATCAATCAATTCTTAGGGAAAGCAAAATATTATCTACCATCCCCAGTTAGTTTACCTTGCTAGGACAGAAAAAAAAGCATTTTAATGGATGCATTCTTTTTTTTTTTTAATTTTTTTCCTTTTTTAAAAATTGATTTTAGAGAGAGAGGAAGGGAGAAGGAGAGAGAGATAGAAACATTGATGAGCGAGAACATCGACTGGCCGCCTCCTCCATGTCCCCCACTGGGGATCAGGCCCACAACCTGGGCATGTGCCCTGACCGGGAATCGAACCGGCGACCTCTTGGTGCATGGGTCGACGCTCAACCACTGAGCCACACCGGCTGGGCAGTGGATGCATTCTTTAATGTGAATATCATTAACGAATATCCTAAGGTAATCAGATCCATTGGAAAGAACTGTTTTTACTGTTGATTGTAAGTCCCACCACCCAAAACTATTCATTATAGATTTTCCTAATGTGAAAATTTGTTACTTTAAATACTACAGCTCATATGCACAAATGAGAAGTGGAAAATGAATGTAACTTTAGCCTAATTGGAGGGAAGAGCATCCTGAACCAGTGAAATATGTGAAGTATAAGATGTCATGGGTTTTTACTATATTCAAATAATTTAAATTAACAGGTGAAAATATCCTAAGAAAATACGTTCTAACCTTGCTTGAGTAAAAGATCAGGTTTATTGAAAAGCAACATGTGAACTACTGGTAGGAGCAGAAAGCAGCAGCAGTGGCAGCAGTGCTCGCTCCTGGCCCGACCTGGCTACATTGAGGCTCCCGGAGTGTGTGGAGCGTGGCATGGTGTCTACACAGAGCTATGGCCACGTGGCCGGGAAGGACGCACAACAGGGACTCCCACTGATCTGCTGCCACGTGTGGACTCTGAGGTCAGAAAGGAGGTACAAAGGAGGATACCTGGGTACCATGGTATCATGTTTATGAGTCCTTTCAAGTTCTAGACATTTTGCATCCTTTACCTCACTTAATTTTCACAACAAACCTGTGAGCATCATTGGCAGCCTGATGTTACAAGTGAGGAAACTGAGGCTCAGAGAAGTAACTTGCCTCAATTTTTTGAGTGAAGGAGAAAAAAAATGGAAATAAAGGGAAAAAACACAAGACAAAAACAAGTTTGTTTACAAAATCTAAGCATAGTGCATTAAATTTGATGTTGTTATTTTTCAATAACATAATCTAGAGATACTCTCTAAAATATAAAGATTTTTTTAAAAGCCTGATATTAATGACCAATAATAGCTTTATTTCTTATATTTGTAAACAAGAAAACAATGGAATATCTTATAGAATATTGTGAAAACTGCTAATGGAGAATACTATGCCAAACCAAAATATACTTCAAAAATGAAAGCAAAATACAGAGTTTTTCAGACAAGCAAAAGCTGAAAGAATGCCACCAGCAGGCCTACATTATGAGACACATGAAAAGCAGTTCTTCACGTGGCAAGAAAAAACACCAGAGAGAAACCTGGACCTACACAAAGAATGGAGAGTGCTGAAAACATGAGTGACAACTCGGTATTTTTTCCTCATGTAAAAATTTCCTTATTACATTGTTTAAAGCAAAAACAGCAACCATATATTATGGAGTTTATAATTTGGAAAGAGGTACAATGCATGCCTATAACAGCACTAAGGATGGAAGAGGATGATGAGTGGACACATTGTATTATAAGCAGCTTATATTAAACATGAAGTGGTATAATATTATTTGAAAGTCGAAGGTCTATATTGTAAACCCTCGAACAGGTTTCCCAACCTCAGCCCTACTGACAGTGTGGGATGGATAATTCTTTGCTGTGAGAGGTCTTGTGCATTTGTAGGATGCTGAGCTGCATCCCTAGCCTCTACCCACTAGATGTCCAAGTTGTGATAACTGAAAATGCCTCCAGACACTGCCAAATGTCCCCCGGTGGAGGTTCGGGGGGGAGTGGGGGGAAAACGGAATGGCGGCGGGGGGGGGGGTGGCGGTGTAAATTGCTTGCTCCCATTTGAGAATCACTAAGGTAGATGATAAAAGAAATAAAAAGACACAAATTACCAATATCAGGAATAAAAGAAGGAACATCACTACAGATCCTATAGACATAAAAAAAATATTATGAACAGCTCAGCTTTACTCCAATAAATGTAATAACTTAGATGAACAAATTCCCTGAAATATACAAATTACCAAAAGAGACACAAGAGCAAACAAAATCTTTATAGCTCTATATCTATTAAAGAAATTGAGTTCATAATTTAAAATCTTTCCACAAAAATCAAACAAACAAATAAAAACTATGTATCCAAACAGTCTTACTGGGTGAATTCTATCAAACTTGAAAGAAAAATAATACAAATCTGCATTAGCTTCCTAGGGCTGCCACAACAAAGTACCGCAAACTTTCAGTGACTTAAACACCAAAATTACTTTCTCCCAGTTCTGCAGGCTAGAAGTCCAAAACCAAGATGTCACAGGGCGATGCCCCCTCTGAAGGGGGAACATCTTTCCTTGTCTTTCCTAGATTCTGGTGGTTTGCTGGCGATCCTTGGCATTACTTGTTTTGCAGCTGCAACATTTCAATCTCTGTCTCTGTCCTCACATGACACTCTCCCCTTGAGTGTCATGTCAGTGTCTCTTCTTATAAGGACACTAGTCATACTGGATTAAAGTCCACCCTAAATGAGTATGACTTCATCTTAACATTTTATCTGCAATGACCTTATTTCCAAATAAAGTCACATTCTGAGGTACTGGGGGTTAGGACTTCAACCTATTTTGTGTAGGGAGGAAGGGGGCACACTATTCAATCCACAACTCAACCCTACACAAATTCTTTTGGAAGGAGGGAGCCCTTCTCAACTTATTTTGAGGCCAGCATTACCCTATAATAAATACCAAAAAGAAAGAGTTCAGCCTTTTGGAACTTAGTATCTTTTTCATCAACTGTGACCATTAGGGAGGAGCAATGCCATCTTTTGGTGGGGGTGGGAAAGACAGAAACTGATGCAGATTTTAAATCTCCATAGACAGAGCCTACTGCTTTAAGGAGAATGTTCTATTCCACTTAAAAATGAACAAATGAGTCCTAGCCAGTCTGGCTCAGCAGTTGGAGCATCGGCCTGCGGACCAAAGAGTCCTAGGTTTGATTCTGGCCAAGCGCACGTACCTTGGTTGCAGTTTGTCCCCACCGGTTGGGGTCATGCGGGAGGCAACCACTCGATGTGTCTCTCTCACACGGATGTTTCTCTCTCTCTTTTCCTCCCTCCTTCCTTCCCACTCTATCTGAAGATAAGAGGAAAAATATCCTTGGGTGAGGATTAAAAAAAAACAACAAAAACAAAAATGAACAAATGATGTCAAATAAATAAACGTTAAAGGAAGCTGCTTGCTTACATATAGGTATTTATCTACCATAACACCTTACTTTCTGTGAATTTTTACTACTGACAGTGATTAGTACATATAATGCATTTTTTTTTTGAGTGTCTAATTTCCATAGGAAAGGTAGTTCAATACAAAGAACAGAGTCCAAAGAAGTGAAACTGGTTAGAAGGGACTTCCCACCACTGGAGCAGCTGTGGGGAAGGAATAATCAATCCGAACCAGATTTTAGAGGAAGTAACAAATGGCTACTGCCACTCTGTACACGGGAATGACTCCATTCTGACAAGGGAGGAACATTCTAACAACTATGGACTGTAAGGGACTTTCACAGTAATGCTGGTGCTGAGACTGGAGTGTACACAGGTACCGTGACAGTACTGTGAGTACAAGCTAACTTTAAAGAATTACTTTCACATTGTTTTGTCCACATTCTTATCGCTGAGCATTCACCTAAGGTTCTCATATTGAAAATTGCAATGCTAATAAACACCCCCCCAAAAGGACAATAAAGCCAAAGGGTGCACTGCAGTTTCATTTCCTTAAAACCCAACAAGTGATTAATTACATGTTGGCTCACCAACCATTAAAAAAAAAAAATCAAAACCAATAGCACAAGGATGATTTGTGGAAAACTTGTTCTCTAAAGTCTTCTGATAACTGAACCATTTAAAACTCAGACAGACTTATTCTATAATTTCCTTTTGTTTGACGTCACTGGAAAGGGAGTGATAAGAAGGTCAAGTTGTTTTTTCCAGAGTTTTATAAAAGGCTGCTGCTACTGTTAGAAGGGTCTCAAGGTCTGGGCCATTCTTACTCAATGCTATTCTTACTAAATGTTAAGAAGTAGCACAGTATTTTGCAGATGTAGCTGTAAACAGGATGAGCTGACAGGAACTCAACCAGATAAGTATAGCCAACTACAAAGAAGAAATCAACATGTAATTGACCAAACAGTATATATAAGCAATGGCTAAGTCTCTCTGCAGAGCGACAGAGCTTTGGATATGAGCCCCATCTTCTTGACTTGCTGAAAGTTAATAAAACTAACTACCTTGCAACAACCGGGAACCCAGGACCCCCTTGAGTTCAGTAACACTATGTCCATTTAAAGACTGGACTCTATTCATTTATTCTTCTTTTCCCAACTTGTTATTTTATAGATTCTTAATATAAAAGATATAAAGCATTTTTCCCACTAACAACGTATTCTGATGTGACTTGTCAAAAACTGTAAATTCTTTTTTTTACTCTATAATGTACTGTTAACTAATGTTGGGGCTACTACAAGATTTCCATTATATTACTTCAGGAACTTAAAATGCAAGGTTGCCCTCAGTATACTACATATGATGAGAAAAACACTTTTGTCCAATTCTCAATTATCTCATCTGACCACAGTAAAAGCATAATTAAGTGTTCTACGGCTAGGCCTTTCTATTAATAATAGATACCTAACATGCCTTTCTCGTGGAAATGGGGTTCCGATCACCAATGTGCAATTAATTTAATCAGGGCCAAGGGCTTCCCAAACTTGAAATAAGAAGAATCACCTGGGGTGTTTAAAGTACAGATGCCCCAGTCCTATCCTAAAAGTTCTAAAGCCTAGACCACCATATTTTTTAATAAGAGTCTTAGCTGTGTCATGAGATCCAGCAAATTTAGGAATCAGTCTTAGATATGTTAGCGGAGGTGGTCAGGTAGCAAAGACAGTGCATTTTATTGTAGCATGGCTTGACATACAATGAACTGCACATAAAGCGTTTGATTTGAGAAGTTCTGACATATGTATACACTGCTGAAACCACTGCCACAATCAAGACAATAAACACATCCATCTCCTCCAAAAGATTCTTCCTGCTCTAATCTTTTCCTCCCACCCCTGCCATCTGCAAGTAAACATCTGCTTTCTGTCATTACAGACAAGTTTGTATTTTCTAAATTATATATAAATGGAATAATTTAAACTATACACTTTTTTTTTTGCCTAGCTTCTTTCACTCAGAATAATGATTCTACGATTCATCCACAGTGCATGTTTCAACAGTTCATCCCTTTTCATTGCTGAAGAAGTAGTTCACTGTATGAATATAGTGATCTGTTTATCCATTTACCTGTTGATGGACATCTGGATTATTTTCAGGTCCAGCTACTAAAAATAAAGCTGCTATGAACATTTGTGTACAAGTATTGATAAGGACATATGCTTTCATTTATCCTACCAGCAAAATGACTGGATATGGTACATATATGTTTAACTTTTCAAGAAACCGCCAGTTTTCCAAAGTGAATATACCATATTAGATTTCCACCAGCAGTGTAAGAGAGCTATGCATAGTTCCTCGATATCCTTGCAAACACTTCAGCCTTCTCAAGTTTGTCATACTAATGGATGTGTAATGGTATTTCATTGTTGTTTCAGTTTGTATTTTCCTCATGATTAATGATGTTGACCATAATTTCATGTGCGTATTTGACATTCATATATCTGCTGGTGAAGTGTCTATTCAGATATTTTGCCCATTTTTATACTGGGTCGCTTTTTAATTACTGAGTTTTGAGAGTTCTTTTATATATTATGCATATATGTCCTTTATCAGATATGATTTGCAAATATTTTCTCCAAGTGTAACTTGTCTTTCCATTCTCTTAACACTGTATTACAAAAAGCACAATTTTTCAATTTTGATAAAAGTCTAACTTGCTCTTTTACAGATCCTGGTGTCTTATCTACGAAATCTTTAATGCAAAGTCCCAAAATTTTCTTCTATGTACTCTTCCAGAGGTTTTAGAGTTTTAGATTTTACATTTGGTCTGTATATTGCGAGTTAATTTTTGTGTATGGAGCAAGGCATGAATCGAAGTTCATTTTTCTGTAGCTGGATATCCAACTGCTCCATGACTGTGTTTAAAAGATAATTCTTTCTCCACTGAATTGCCTTTGCACTTTTGTTGCAAATTAGTTGTCCATAACATTGTGTGGGTCAATTTTTAGATACTCTATTCTGTTCCATTGATCAATGTATGTCTACCTTAATACCAACACTACACTGTCTTGATTCCTGTAATATGAAATCAGACTTCCAACTCTGTTCTCTTTTCAAAGCTGTTGGCTATTCTAGGTTCTTTGTCTGTGTTCATATGAATTTTAGAATCAACCTGTCAATTAAAAAAAAAAAAAAAAAAAGCCTGCCAAGATTTTCTTTGGGACTGTGTTGAATCTATAGATCAACTTGGAGAGAAAAAACACCTTAACAATTGAGTTTTCTAACCAGTAAACATGGTATACTTCTCCATTTATGTGGGTCTTTAATTTCTCTCAAGAATTTTTCATTGTATAGATCTTCACACGTATAGATCTTCACATTGTATAGATCTTCACATGTTTTGTCAGGTATATTCCTAAGAATTTCATATTTTTGATGCTTTTTTATGTTAAAAAAATGTTGATTTCTGATTTTTCATTATTAGTGTACAGAAATACAACTGAAGTCATTTGTTAGTTCTAGTAGCTATTTTGTATATCACACTGGATTTTCTTCATAGATGATCAAATCCACAAATAGTTACTTTTTCCTAGCCAATCTTTCATTTCCTTTGCTTGCCTAGTGCACTGGCTGAAACCTCAAGTACAAAATTAAAGAGAAGTGATGAGTGTCCTTGTTTCTGTTATTAGGTAAAGAAAATCCAGTCTTTCAGGATTAACTATGATGTTAGCTGTAGGTTCTGGTTTTTGTAGCTGCCCTTGATCAGACTGAGGAAGTTGTCTTCTATTCCTAGACTGCTAGCAATTTTTATTAGTAAGGAATTTTGAATTTTCTTTTAATACTTTTCTGTTACCTTTTGAGATGATCATATAGTTTTTCTTTTTTAGTATGTTAATATAGTAAATTGTCCTGTTTGATTTTCAAATGGTAAAACAAACTTGTATTCTCAAGATAAAGCCTATGTGGTCATATTATTTTTTAAATATATTTTTGGATTCTATTTGCTAAACTTTGTTACAATTTTTGAATCTATGATCATGAGGAATAGAGCTGTAGTTTTATTCTGATCTTTGTCTAGTGTTGTTTCAGGTAGTACTGACCTTATAGGATGAATTAGAAAGTATTCTTTCAATTTTCTGAAAATTGTGTAGAGTTTATATTATTTCTTCCTAAAATGTTTGGAGGTACTCAATGGTGCACTAGAATTCACTATGGACCTAGAGTTTTCTTTTAGGACAGGCTTTTAACTAAAAATTCAATTTCTTTAATAGAGAGCTATTCTGATTATCCACCCCTTCAGTGAGCTCTTATCTTCCAAAAGAATTTGTCCATTTCACCTGTGTATAAATTTATTGAGACACAGTTGTTCATAACATTTTACTACTTAATACCTGTGAGAATCTGTAATAGTATTACCTCTCATTCATTATATTGTTAATTTGCAACTTTTTTTTCTTAGTCTGGCAAGAGATGTATCATTAATGGTATACTCAAAGAGTTAAGCATTGGTTTTACTAATTTTCTCTATTGTTTTTCTGTCTCACATTTCATTGACTTCTGTCTAATCTTTTTTGTTTCCTTTCACCTACTTGGGGTTTAATCTGTTCTTTTCCTAGTTTCTTAAGGTAAAAACTAAGGTCACTAATTTGAGACATTTCTTCTTTTCTAATATTGATGTTTAATAGTATATATGTCCCACTTAAGCATCATCCCAAAATTTTTGACATGTTTACTTCTTTATAACCTCCCTTTTGCTTTCTTCTTTGACACATGAGTTATCTGGAAGTGTATTTAGTTTCTGAATATTTGGGGATTTTCTAGATTTCTATTTTTTATTTTTAAATTAATTACACTGCATTCACAAAACCCTACTATTTATGAGTTAAATCCTTTTAAATTTATTGCCTTATTTTATGGCCCAGAATACGGTCCAGCTTGGTAAATAGTCCATGTGCACTTGAAATGAACATGCATTCTGCTGTTTTTCAAATGGTGTGTTCTGTAATTGCTAATTAGGTCAAGTTGGTTGACACTGTTATTCAACTTACTGATTTTCTATTTGATCAATTACTAAGAGATGGGCATTGAAATGTTTTCAATGATCTTTTAGAGAGATTTAAATTAAAAAAAAATCTTATGTATTATCCATGTAGTTACAATTTCTGATGCCCTTTGTTCCTTTGTATAGATCCATATTTCTACGTGGCATCATTGGTTCCTGCAGTGTGGGTTAGCTGGTGATGAATTTTTTTTTGCTATTAAATTTCTGAAAAAGTCCTTATTTCTCCTTCACTTTTGAAAGATACTTTTCCTGGGTATAGAATTCTATGTTCATAGTTTTTTCTTACAGTATTTTAAAAATGTTTCCTCACTGTCTTCTCCCTTGCATTGCTTCCAATGAGATATTTGCTGCCATCCTTTCCTTGGTTCCTCTGTAAATACATTAACATGTTGTTTTTCTGGCTGCTTTTAAGATTTTCTCTTTACCACTAGTTTTGGACAATCTGATTAATGTTCTGTGGTTTTAATTTCTTTCAGGCTTCATGTGTCTGGGGTTTGTTAAATTGTTAGATCTGTGGGTTTATAGTTTTCACCAAATTTGGAAACATTTCAGCCATTGTTTCTTCATTATTTTTTCTGTCCATCCCCTACTCTCCACTCCATGTCTTTGGGGACCCCAATTATTCATACAGTCAGCAAACTGAAGCTGTCCAACATCTCGCTGAGAGATCCTTCTTCAAAAAAATTTCTGTATCTTCTCTCTCCTTCTATTTCTTGCTTTACTCCCATCCCAGAAGAGAGGTGGACCTCCTCTGTGGCAAGAATGTACCTTTACCTGGTGTCCTGGGCACATTCACCCATCATCTCTCGGACCACCCCTCCAATAACCACATGTCCAATCTCATTCTCCCCATTGCTTCCCTGGCCTAAAAACAAACCAAGCAACCTAATAAAACAAAACAAAACACAAAAATAACGAAATAGAGCCTCTCTTGATCCTGCTATCTCATCAAGTGATGATCCTTTCATTCCTCTTCATAGCTGAACTTCAAAGTGTAATCTATTACTACCACTTTCTCACCTTCCACAGTGCCCTCAACAATCACATCAGTCTTTAATGATTTACTAAACCTGCTTATTCATAAGCCCCCCCACAACCTCCCCCAATGATTTCCTCATTCTTTCTGACTACTGCAGATATGTTTACAGACTACATTCTCCTTGAAATTGTTTTCTTCCCTGGCTTCTATGACACAGCATTCTCTGGATTCTCTTCGTATCTTCCTGTTTTCTTTTTCTCTTTCCTCACTAATTAAAAATAAACACTCTCACCCTAAGTGGTTTGGCTCAGCTGTCAGGAGCATCAGCTCGCTGACAGAAGGGTCTTGGGTTTGATTCCCGGTCAGGAGCACGTGCCTGGGTTGCAGGTCTGATCCCTGGTTCCGGGTCGGGGTCGTGAGGGAGGCAACCAATCGATGTGTTATCTCTCACAATGATGCTTCTCTCTCTCTCTCTCTCTCTCTCTCTCTCTCCCCCCCTCCCCTTCCACTCTATCTAAAAATCAGTCAATGGAAAAATATAATTAAAAAATAAAATAAACATTCTCTACCCCCTTGGCTTTGTTCTCTGTATATATTCACTACCTCTGGGATCAAATGCTCTTGTTCATTCAATCACCACTTGTAGGAAGTTGATGTCCAACTTCTATGCCTTTCCAGAATTCCAGACCCACAGTCTACCCATCAGTATCTTGAGCTCAATATGCCCCACATCAAATTAATCATGTTTTCCCCAAATCAGATATTCTACCTGCTGTCCTCAATCATGTTGCATTTTCAGAGTGACTCAGGATTTATTACAACAGCAGAACTAAATAAAAGTACAAATCACAAATTGCACTAAAGTTTTCAGAAACATGGACCCTGGGTAAAAAGGCAGAGTAGACATCTATGCAATATATCTAATACTTAAGGGCAGGGACCATCTGGCCACAAAGATGAATTAATAAATCATTTACTCAGATAACAACTGTGGTCAAGAGAACAAGTGGGATCTCTGATGTCAAGTCTGTGGGATTGAAACAAGGAGAAATGTGAGGATTCAGCATGGAAACAGAGAGAAGAGGCCAGTGTGAGACCATTCAGGATTCTTTTACACAGTCCAGTATACAGCTCTCCAAGGATAAGATCAGCACTGCTGGCTGTGGCTGTTCTTGAAATAAATGACCTAAAAGGCATATATATGTATGTCACCTATAATTCTGTAACTACGGAACATCTGCTGAAGTAAAATAAGTAAGGCAATGTCCCCATTGCTCATTCTGGGAAGAATGTCTTGTCCATAAATATATAAGGCAGCATGTGATAGGTGGTTTTAGGTAAGCACAAAATTCTGTGGGGAAGAAAGACAAAATCAAAGATCATACAGGGCCCTGGCCAGGTGGCTCAGTTGGTTGGAGTGTGGTCCCATGCACCAAAGGGCTGAGGGTTCAATTCCCAGTTAAGGAGCATGCGGGAGGCAACCAATCAATGTTTCTCTCTCTCAAATCAATGAAAAATATCCTGGGCTGAGAATAAAAAAATAAAATAAAAGTTCATAAAGGTACCCGGTATGTTTGGACCCAGTGGGAATTCCAGATTGGATGAAATGCAGAATATAAGAAAATATACAGTGGAAAATATGAAGCTAAAAAGGGACAATAAGGTAAGGAACAGAGGCTCTGAAAAACAGGGGAAGGAGTTTGCATCTTTCTTTACCAACTTGCTTTAAGACTTCATTTTGAAGATAAACAAAGTATATCATGGAGAAATATTCCTAGCAGTGGAAGATTGAGTTTACTCAATTTACTAACATTAACCAATTTTCACAAATTTCCAAAACTGACATTCCACTGTCCACAAGGTACAAGCTTTTATATACCTTCTTATATATCCAATTTTTGAAGATTTTATTATTCTGTGAATTTTAATTTTTCAGACATATTTTCTAGGCCTTTTCATTAACTATAACTGAAATACATCTACAGGATTATGTTACTTTAAAAAAAAAGTTTTACTATTTAAATTTTAAGATCCAAAAAATTTATACAAGTAACCCTTGAAGGGGTCAGTCCTTTTAATAATTCTTCAATGTTAACTATTAACTAAAAATCTTAATACGTCTCCAAATTTATCACAGTGGCAAATATTTTTTTATTCCAGCTAAACAAATGTACCCAGAGATGTACGACTATATAAAATGCATTGATTGCATCACGTATCAAATGTAGTACATGTTGCTAATTCAACTTCAAAAATTAGCTATCTTTAGGCATAGAGTATCATATGTGACTGAAAAGGGACTACTTATGCTATAAATCTGCTCTTGGACCTATGATTAGGAAAGAAGGAAGAGCCAATATTGGATGGCTACCAGGCCATCATACATTGCTGCTCTTTATGGCACGTTCCTCCCCTGGCCCAGATGCTCAGACAATGCTCCACCAGAACACGGGGTCTATCTGAAGGGAATGTTAAATACAAAGGGCAGGGCTGGAATGTTAACACAATCTCTTAAGGAAAATATCTATTCTTAGGGAGAGTCAAACACAGGAAATACATCAAGGGCAATTACTTGATCAAAAAATAGCAACTGGCCCAGCCAGTGTGGCTCAGTGGCAGCGTCGACCCATGCACCAAGAGGTCACCAGTTCGATTCCCGGTCAGGGCACATGCCCAGGTTGTGGGCCAAATCCCCAGTGGGGGACATGCAAGAAGTGGCCAATCGATGTTCTCTCTCATCAATGTTTCCATCTCTCTCCCTCTCCGATCCTCTCTCTCTAAAATCAATAAAGAAAAAATACTTTTTTAAAATAATAATAATAGCAACTAGTCACCTCTGAAAAGTTTTCCTGAAGTACATCCATTTATTCCTCATTCCCAGGAAATATTAGGACTAATAAAATAATACTATTAAATGAAACTAAACAATATCTTCTTAATATTAAACTTTACATCTTTATTTCCTAACGTCTGAATGATAAGAAAAATACAAGAGAAAAAACTCATGGACACAGACAATAGTGTGGTGATTACAGGTGTGGAAGTGGAGGAGAGTATAGGAGAGATAAATGATGATGGGGGAAAAAATACAGAAAAAACATAATAAAAAATAATAATAAGCATTCTCTGAAAAGTATAGTTTTTTTTTGTTTTTGATACCAGAATAGTTCAGAAGATCACACCTAATGGGTATTTTTTTTTTTTTAAATCCTCACCTGAGGATATTTTTCCATCTATTTTCAGACAGAGTGGGAGGGAGAAAGGAGGAGGGGGGAGAGAGAGAGAAACATAGATGTGAGAGAGAGACATTGATTGGCTGCCTCCTGCATGACCCTGAGCAGGGACTGAACCACAACCAAGGTACGTGCCCTTGAACAGAATTGAACTCGATGCTCTAACTGCTGAGCCAAACCGGCCAGGGCATGGGTATTGTTTTGAATGTGAGTTTCTTCTGCTCAAGTCTGCTCAGGGTGTGGCAATGACTTTCCATGGGACTGGGCAAACATGAATAATAAACACTCTGCTGTAAATATACTACCTGGATAACTTGACAGATTTCCCTCCTTCTAGGTAATGTTTCATGTTTACAAAATAAATAGCATAAAGGCACAGGAACACATTTTAATTTTCCCTGCACCCTAAAAACTGTTCAAATACCTTAAAGGATCTCCTCGTGGCCATAAATCACTCTGATATGATTAGCATTAGAATAATTTCCTTGTGCCCGGCCAGTGCGGCTCAGTGGTTGCGCATCGACCCATGCACCAAGAGGTCGCCGGTTCAATTCCCGGTCAGAGCACATGCCCAGGTTGCGGGCCTGATCCCCAGTGGGGGGCATGCAAGAGGCAGCGACTCATTATTCTCTCTCATCGATGTTTCTATCTCTCTCTCCCTCTCCCTTCCTCTCTGTCTAAAAATCAACAGAGAAAAAAAATTTTTTTTTTTTAAATAATAATTTCCTTGCCCTGGCCGGTTTGGCTCAGCAGTTAGAGCGTCGGCCTGCAGACCATGGAGTCCCGGGTTTGATTCCAGCCAAGAGCATGTACCTCAGTTGCGGTTAGTCCCTGGCCCCAGTTCAGGTTGTGCGGGTGGCAACCTATTGATGAGTCTCTCTCACATCGATGTCTCTCTCTCTCTTTCTCCCTCCCACTCTGAAGATAAATGTAAAAATATCCTTTGGTGAGGATTATAAATAAATAAATAAATAAATAAATAAATAAAAATAATAATTTCCTTGACTTGCTTTTCCCAAGAAGATGCTTTTTAAACATAGTGTTATACTATAAAGACAAGAAAACCATTAAGAAAGAAACTCTCAGTTGTGCATTCTTGATTGCATTTAGTATCTTAATACAAGGTAGTCTCTTAACAGCGGAATTATGTTAGCTACTATAATTAGCTAAATGATTCAAAGAAGCTATAAATCAAAAAATTATTTTCAAATAAAGGAAAAGAAAGTCACAAAAAGAATCTATGGTAGTGTTGACATCTGATGAAAACAATAAAAACAATATCCAGAAATTCTTAAGAATGCCCATGATGTCATATCTTAAAATAATATTCGAGATTTATAATTAGTCAAATCTAGTTGTGTGCATTTCCTAAGTTCAACAGTTAAAAGCTGATATTAACATTGTAGGAATCTTGATATATTAACATATAGAATCTTCCATTAAAAATTGTGAAAACACAACCCAGAGATAAAATGTATTATTTCTAAGATGGAAAACATTAATATATTTCTAAATAAACCATACAGAATTTTTAACTATAAAGAAATGCAAAAATGTTAAGGGTCTTTTAAAAAACAAATAAAATGTCCCCTCCCAGGCAGTAAAATCATTAATTAGGTGTCACATTTATACCTAAAATATGTACTTTACACGTAGAGACTCTGGTGAAAGTGAGGCTATATTACTTGTTTTGCATGTGAGATTCTGCATGAAGTTTTTCAGCCCAAAAGTAGAACATTAAATATAGCTTTTAAACTCCCAACTTCATCCATAAAGAAAAAGCGAAACAGAACATAATGATTAGGCATATACTTTTTCTTCTGTGAATTATTGTTTTTGAAATATATTTAGAATTATAGTTGACATACAATATTATATTAGTTTCAGGTGCTGTACAACAGTGATGCAACCTTTATATACCTTATGAAGTGATCACCACAGTAAGTCTAGTAACTACCTGTCACACAGTTATTACAATATTGATTATATTCCCAATGCTGTACATTATACCCCCAAACATTTACAACTGGAAATTTGTACTTCCTAATTCCCTTCCCCTTTTCTGCCTCCCCCCCACACTCTGGGAACCATCAGTTTGTTCTGTATTTATGAGTTTGTTTCTGTTTCATTTGTTTCACTTTTCAATATAAATGTTAAAAAGCAATCTTTGACATCTGTTTTTTAATATAAGAATTAAACAATTATCCAATCCCATAAAATTGAAAAGTAGGATTTTTACACTAATAGCCACATCATAGTCATGGGAAACCCAAGGGTGTTCCTATTCCTTTAAATCTCAATTATTCAAGGCAGAAGATATTTGGGGGGTGGGGTGGGGAAATATATATATAATTTTAAAGGAAATGAATTTATAAGACTCTAAAGAAGAAAAATCTGGACTAGGAGTTAAAATATGGTAAGTGTGCATTCTCACCATCACATTCTAAGTACAGCTCAGAAGAATTTGGGTCACACAGACATTTCAAGTTTATGCCAAAACATGCTGTAAGTATGATTTTAAAGTAATTCTCTTGTTAATGTGCTTACCATTAAGTTCATAATTTTTAAAAATAAAGTTGCCCAATGATCAAGCAGCAACAAGGTATGACTACATTCTGACAGAAGGCAGATTCTTATATAAAATTTGTGAACTGTTGGCAAATGTATAAAGTATCATAACCATAAAAATAACTAATTTTAAATATAATTTAAAAATATTTGCTTAACTAAACCATGTAGCCTCAACATGGACTTTAACAGCTATTACAGGGCAGTGTACGTAGCTGACGAGAGAGAGATCACATTGCTTAGAGATGTATTATTAACTACAGTCTCACTGATTGAAAGTGTATTATCTAATTTAACTTTTACTCTGGAGTTCTTTTGAAATATCTGATCATAAATGTCACAAAAATAACTCATATTAGTGCTTGGGTATTAAATGGAATATTTATATACAGAAAAACATTAAATGTTTTGAAATACATTAAATGAAGCAATGCATGTTGGGAGGACTTCACTGCATAAGCAAATAGCAAAACTCCTTTTTGTAAGAGAATAATCAAATAATCCCATCTCTTGAGGTTACATGGGATACTTGCAGACTGTCACCTAAGAAATATCTTCCATTTCCTGCCCATTAGACTAGTTTGGATTTACCTCAACTGCTAACTAATTTCTACTAAGGCGGCAACTATGTTATATTTCAATGAGTAACACAATCATAAATATTTTAAATCAACCATTGAAAAAAATACTAATATCCTAAAGGGATGAGTGAATTAATCTTTTAAATCAACTATGGAATGATTATAAAAAAAAAATACAAAGGAAAATTTCTTTTACTTTTTGTATTAAAAAATATTCCAAAGTAGGCTTTTCTACTAAAGGGGTAAATCTGAAAACCATATAGCTCTAATTCAACTGATACTGTTTTTAAAAACTATGTTCTAAAACCAAAGTTAAATCTATCCCCCCACCTCAATAAAAACAGCTTTGCTTAATGTGGAAACTGATAAAGAATTCCAGCTACAATTCAGAACTCCTGAATAAAGACTTGGCCACCCTAAAAACAAACACCCTATCAAATAGTACAATTGGTCCTTACTGTCATTCAATACAGCAGCTGTGTGCTGGCCTAAACTCAAGCTCTGCTTTCCCTTTTTATATTATTTGAGAAAAATCAAAACCAAAAAAGCAACCCCTCCGCCCCCCAAAGAAAAATTCCAGGTTTTCTTTAGATGCTTTGCATATTTGTACTGTTTTACTTGAAATTTTAACTTCTTGACATTAACGTTAGAGATGTTTTATTCTATTATGAAAGCTCTGAAAAAACAGAGTAGGCCTAGCTCCCCACTGCTACACAAGCTGAGCCCTTAGGGTTCAGGATCTAACAGACTGGATGTATTTCCCAACCTGTCCTCCAACATACCCCATGCCTCTGGCTGGGAAAGGCTATGGCAACATGAAGCAAGTTAACTGCTAACTCAGCTGCTTCTGAAGGAAAGCTTCCCTTTCTCATCACCACTCATATCTACTCTGCCCATCTGACAAGTGTCAGATATGTGTGTGTGTTTTTTCCCCAAGAGTGGTTGATTTTAGTAAAAGGCGAGAAATTTATGCGATCTGAAGAGAAACCAGAGTATTGAGTGGCTGATTTTAAATTAAGTTTAAACAAAATATTTTGATGAAATGCACAATAAAAGACCTTAATTAACAGAAAAAAAAGGCAAAAGATAATGTAAGTAAATTGTTCACCCCCATCAAGTGAACATATTTTACCAAGACACTTGTATATAAAAAAGGCACACTATATCAAATAGCTAACCAAGCTTCTGAAAAAGAAAAAAAAAAGTAATTAGATTTTAATTAACAATAGAGGGTTTTTCAACTCTTATCAAATCATTCTCGTTTCAAGGATTTTACATTAAAATATCAGCTTTTCGTCCTGGCCGGTTTGGCTCAGCAGTTGGAGCGTTGGCCCGTGGACCAGAGAGGCCCAAGTTCAGTTCCCGCTAAGGGCACGTACCTCAGTTGCAGTTTGTCCCCCGGCCCCAGTTGGGGTTGTGTGGGTGGCAACCACTCGATGTGTCTCTCTCACATCGATGTTTCTCTCTCTCTCTTCCTCCCTCTCTCCCTCCCACTCTATCTGAAGATAAATGCAAAAAAAAAAAAAAAAAAAAAAAAAAAAATGTCCTCAGGTGAGGATAAAAAAAATAAAAAACAAAATAAAATATCAGCTTTTCAATATAGTAATTTTAAATAATTTCAATTACTGAGTGTAGTATGTTGAAAGGTGGCCCCAATGATATGTCCGCATTAGAATCCCTGAAATTTGTAAATATTACTTTATATGGAAAAGAAGTGGTTAAAGACCTTGAGAATAGAAGCTTACTTATCCTGGGGCTTATGTAGGTGGGTCCTAAATACAATCATATGTATCATTAGAAGAGAGGCAGAGGGAGTTTCGAGAGACACACACACAGGGCGACGTGAATATGGAGCAGGGAGAGAGGCAGCCACAGCCAGGAAATGTCAACAGCCTCCAGAAGCTGGAAGAGGCAAGGAAGGCTGTTTGCCTCGTAGAGCCCCTGGAGGAAGCACAGCCCTGTCTGAATCTTGATTTCAAACACTTGGCTTCCAGAACTCAGCTCTGAGAAAATAAATCTCTGTTGTAAATCATCAAGGTTGCTGTAACTTGTTACAAGTAGCCACAGGACACTAATACACTGAGGGAGAGAGTGTATTAAAAGAGTAATCCTTAAAATATATACACTTAGAAGTAAAAGGATAACTTGACACTACCAATAAAATATTATGACACAATATAGAATGATATGGTAAGCCCATTTTTTACCATTGTAACTTTAAACAAATTATTCTATTAAGATTTTACACATAACACTAACAGATATCCTTGAGTGATCATTTAGTGTTTGCAGTTAGCACTAAAATTATGATGGTAGCTCCTTATTTTATTCCACAATCCCACTCCATCCCAAAATACTTCTTTATACTTACTCACTGAATGTTTTAAAAAGCTAGTTTGTGACCAAGAATATGTTTCCATAGCTCCCTGCACTTTTATCTATTTACCTTATCAGCAGTTTAGCCTAATCTCTGAATGTTCACTACAACAAAGTATAGCAAGCAAGAGACAGGAAAATAAAGTAATCTTTCAAATCAGACCAGAAAGTGACAGAACTTAAAAACAATGAAAAATGCCTGCAAAATACCCACAAGTAAATGTGACTTCTGAAACTAAATATCACTAAGTATAGAGAATTCCACTGTATGATCTGCTCAGGTGGGCAGGACCACCGAGAAACTGACAAAGGGGAAGAGAGTGACATCTGATGAATTATAAATTGCACAGGCCATAATACTTAGAGGAGGTCATTTAAAAAAATAAAACAATAAATCTTTATGATCTGGGAACCACTTGGTCATTCTGAGACTTAAAAAAGGAAGATAATCGAACACTGTAACCTCTCTAAGCTTCAATGTCATCACCTTTAAAATTGGGGTAAAAGTATCTACCTATCCCACAGTGTTAACAGTGACCTCTCACAGGGTTGTTGTGAGGATAAAGTGAGATTACACACAATGATGGGCCGATGTTTCGGTTACAGCTTCTTTTCATAAACTGTCTGGCTGGGAGCTAACTACACTTGCTTTCTCAATGAAAAATTTCAGGAAAATTTTACTAGTAACTAGAGATTTTACCAGTTACCATAGCCTTTCCCAGCCAGAGTTTACTATATTTAAAAAAAAAAAAAGAAAAATATTTTAAAAAAGCAAGCCTCATTTCCATTTTGTTGAAATCCAGGGGTCTCAGCACTTACCACATCACTAGCACTGGAGAACTCATTATTAACCAGACTTTCCAGAGCCATCCATCGAACTGGCCTGTTCTCATTGTCCCCCAGACAGTGATAGTCCATGGGGAACAAGTCTCTGGAGAGGGCATTGTCTGTGATCTTAACTTGAAGTGTGTCATCAATGCTGAAAAGTAAAAATACAAATATCAAATGCAATCAGAGTATTTAAAAAATATATATCATGGTTACTCTTAAATACGACATAATTCCCACTATGATTTCTAGAAAGAACCCCAATTCCAAGGAACACTAAACATCAAATGACAGTGACGAGCCCATGGCACCTACACACAGTTCCTAGCAGCCAGGTCTTTGTGGATGACTTCCCTTCTGGCCAGATAGCTCATTCCACAGGCAATCTGAATAGCCATGTGTACCAAATCTTGTTGAGAAATTGCCTGTGAGAACAGAAAATAACAATGTTTGCAGTCAGCACAATAATTATGATGGCAGCTGCTTATTTTATTCCACAATCCCACTCCATCCCAAAATACTTTTAATACTTATTCATTGTTAAAAAAAAAAAAGCTACTTTTTGCTACTTTTTGACTGAGAATATGTTCCCTGTACTTATATCTACTATAGTCCTTACCATTCTGTAAAGTAATTTACCATTTATTTCCCCTCTCATCTGTTAGGTATATCTCCCCAACATCCAGCACATATAGCAGCTACTCTTAAGCATCTGTTCAAGGCTGAATTCACAAGGTAGTATTTCAAATGCTTATTACTCAATAACTAGTTCTTTTCTTTTAATATAGGTTTTAGTAGATCATCATCCTCTAGGGACCACTTTCAAAGTAATACAAAGCCTGCAGCTCCCTCCACCGACAGCTCCTCTGGGGCCAGCGTTGTGGGCTGAGGAATGAGATTCCTCCCAGGTGATGCTGGGGGGCTTCAGCCTCCAACCACTTGTTAGGGACCCGGCTTTAATCCTGTCCATTTACAAAGCATATTAAACATATTAAGCCAAATACTCAATGCAGCCTCTGAATCTCTTTTCTCCCAGTAACACTATAACTACATTATTATAAATCTTGAGACAAGATATAGCGGCAGAAAAACACCTACTAAGCTTTACCACCACTACCATCATAATGTGTTTGCAACGTGACCAATGCTTCACAGCTATGTGCACAAGCAGTGAAGAGAAAGAAACTCTTAGATGATTAACATCTTATAGCCAAGCATATTAAAAATACTCCCTCTGGCCCTGGCCGGTTTGGCTCAGCGGTTAGAGCGTCAGCCCGCGGACCAGAGAGTCCTGGGTTCGGTTCTCGCTAAGGGCACGTATCTCGGTTGCGGTTTGTCCTCGGCCCCTGATGGGGTGGTGTGGGTGGCGGCTACTTGATGTGTCCCTCTCACATCTATGTTTCTCTCTCTCTCTCTTCCTTCCTCTCTCCCTCCCGTTCTGTCTGAAGATAAATGCAAAAAAATGTCCTCGGGTGTGGATAAAAAAAAAATGTAAAAATACACCCTCTGGTTTGGCTCAGCGGTTAGAGCGTCAGCCTGTGGAGCAAATGGTTGAGGGTTCAATTCCCGATCAAGGGCACGTGCCTGGGTTGCAGGTTCGATCCCCGGCCCCAGTTGGGGTCATGCGCAAGTCAGCCAATGGATGTGTCTCTCTCACATCAATGTTTCTCTCTCTCTCTCTCTCCCTCCCTCCCTCCCAATCTATCAAAAAGTCAATGGAAGAATGTCCTCAGGTGAGGATTAACCAATATATGTATTGGTTATATACTGCCTCCAGTCATCACCAGCTTTTTGGTACAATATGGACCGAATGGCTCTGAATATGGACCAAATAGGCCTGTTTCCACTCCTAGAAGGGAGATCTAATACAAGTATCTTCAAGAGTTATCAGAAAAATGAATGAGGGTGTTACAGAGGGTGTGAGGTGATTCTGAATGAACAAACAATGGGTATATAAGGAAAAACGTCAGCATCAGCAAAGTGTACGCCTTTAGGCAGGAATCATAAACCAATCTACTTCCAAACCAACAGGTTATAAACATTTTCTGATTCACTTTGAGTTTCTTTTTGCAGGCCTTCACACACTTTATCTTTAAGAATGTAAACATCTGCTTTCAAAGATAATATCAGAAGCTCTACGTAAATAACTGGTATTTGGCAAATTTTTCTCACCTGAGGATTATTGGCCTCTACTAATTTGCACTGCCGTAAAAACAATTTTAGATTCCCCCAATTCATGTAAGGCAGTATCACCATGGGCTTTTCTCCTTCTTCTATACACACATGGGTAATAGGAAGAAGATTTCTATAAAATAATCAGAAACCAGGAGAAAGACAAGTGAGATTTAAAACCTCAGGGGCTTATTTGTAATAAAAAGCAACAAAATAAAGAGAACCTAAAATAAAACATGAATATCTCTAACATACTTAAAAACATGATTACCATTAACAATGTAAAATTATAAATGCTCTTTTAAACTAGACTTTATCATTTCCCACATATGCACTTTCTTGATAGGGAAAACTTATAAACTCAAAGTTGTTTCCTATGGACTGGATTCTCTGGAGACACCTCTGGCCACACTAAATCTTTACTCTAAATATAACTAGAGATAAATGTTTGACTATGAGCATATTATGATAATATCCCATTTCATCCATCATCACACTTTTTTTAAAGAGCCCCAATGCAGACTGTGGACAAGAATAACCAAAGAACTCATATGCATGCATGCATAACCAATGGACATAGACAACAATGCTTGGTTGGGGCGGGATAGGGAGGAGGGTGTCTGAGGGGAAAAAGGAGAAATATCCGTAACAAAAATAAATTAATAAACTAAAAAAAAAAAAAGAATATGGTTATTGCCCTGGCCAGTTTCGCTCAGTGGTTAGAACATCAGCCCTTGGACTGAAAGGTCACAGGTTCAATTCCCAGTCAGGGGTACATACCTGGATTGCAGGTTGGATCCCTGGCCCTGGTCGGAGTTGTATGGGAGGCAGCCAATCGATGTGTCTCTCTCACATCTCTCCCTCTCTCTCCCTCACCCTCCATCCCTCCCACTCTATCTAAAAATTAATGGAAAAATATCCTCGGGTGAGGATTAACAACAACAAAAAAATGTGTTGGTACATCCATTTAATGAATAACTATGTAGCCTTTATAAATGTGGACATAAATTTAGTGACTGACATGAAAAGTCAGATACATTGTTTTGTTATACCAAGAAGCACGTTAACCTTCTACATGATTATAGAGAAAAATATTATTTTAAATGCATGCTGGAAGTGCACTAAAAGTGTTGAGATGTCCAATTTACTTTAAAATACTCCCACACTCACAAATATCTATCATCTATCTAGACAGATGTTACATGTACACATATGTGTACACAAAGAAAAGTGGCAACACGTTAGCAATGAAGGTAGGAGGCAGTCTTTTCATGTTTATTATTCTCTTTAGCATTCTCTATGTTCAAAATTTTCATAACAAAGTTTTTTAGCACATGTATATCATTATTCTATTTTTAAAGGGAAATATGCATAGAAATATGTATAAACTCTCAAATGCTTAGCTATGATTATCCAGATGTGGGCTTACATACTCTTCTTTATAGTTGACTGTGTTTTTAAATTTTGTGCTATGAGAATACATTTCACTTTATATATTCAGAAAAAAATTAAACTATGCCAAAAAGTTTTCAATTCAGAACACATCACAATGTTCTTAAAATAAAAATGTAAAACACAACATCACCATACTTAACAGATGCTGGTGGTTTTTCCTCTCACCTGTGATGAAGACCTCGAAGCTTACAACTTTCAGTGAGCATCATTGTCACCTGAATTTCAGAAGCTTGATCTATATAAAGAAAAAGACATTGTCTTGAATGACATACAACATTAATATTTTAAGCTAGTAGTAAATAATTATCTCAGACTATAAGGTAAAGTTTCATTATAAGTCACAAGTACATTTAAATAGGTCTAGCCTAAAGTTCTGTTGCAGTAGGTAGTGTCTCATTGAATAGGTCAACATTAACAGAAGTCATTAAAGATAAATTTGACTACATAAAAATTAGAAATAAAAGTCCATAAATAAAGTAGAGGAAGTTAATAACAGACTGAAAGAATATCTGTAACACATAAGGCATATAAATGGCTAATACTTTTTCTGTCCCTCTTCTTTAAAGAGTTCATACAATTCAATAAGAAAAAAATTAAAGAGGAGGCATTTCTCCACTCTTTGAAGATTTCCATTAAGTAAACAGTATATTTTCATTACAAAATTTAAAATGAGTGTCATTTAAAAAAAAAGTATTTCAGATACCAAAAACAAAATTAAGAGTATAGCATATCCTTTAAAACACTTTCAAAGAAACCAATAACTAATTTGTATGTCAACAGTAAAAACAGTAATAATAATTTATAAAGCTCCTGATCAATGCAATAAGAGGAAGAAGATGACTGGCAAAGCTGCCCTGTCCAGTCTGGCTCAGCGGGTGGAGCGTTGGCCCGCAGACCAAAGAGTCACAGGTTCGATTCCGGTCAAAGGCATGAACCTCAGTTGTGGTTCAGTCCCTAGCCCTGTTCAGGGTTGTGCAGGAGGCAGCCAATCGATGTGTCTCTCTCTCTCTCCCTCACAGTCTATCTGAAGATAAATGGAAAAAATATTCTCAGGTAAAGATTAAAAAAAAAGATTGACAAAGCCAAGGCCCACATCCCAACTCAACCTAGTGAAATGCTGAAACCACCAGTAAAATCTGGACCACTGAACTCATGCACTAGGATTATGTCACATTCACTCCTTAAAGCTGAGAAACTGCAGATTTCATGTACTTTCAACTGTAATGATGGAATCACTCCCTCCCTCACTACTTGTCATTAGTGTCCCCTTTCCAGACAGCTTCACTTAGCTAAGACTTTTGTAGGAATGTCAAATACGTGGAAAAAAGCCAAGTGTGCAGAACACCTGGTACTTCTTTGGAAAAGGTGATCCACACCAATGTCCAGTGAAATAAACTCTAGTTGTCTAAGAGCTACTGAATGTTTAGGATCACTTAGTAAATGGCAGGATGTGCCTTATTACTCTTTCTGTAATCGAAGTAATTTTTAATGAAATTATAGCCAAGACTATTTGGGGGCTGGTAGGATCTTTATAGGATTGAAAACTAGTAATAGTTGGAGGTCCACACTAGTTGGTAAGAGTTCACCACCTTCCCATTAACTAGTACAGAGACCCAAGTAGAACAAACGATAATTTCATGTAGTGTCATTTTATGCATAATATTTTTCAAGTTCTTAACTTTGATAAACATGTTCTATTCAGCAAGAGATAAATGAACTAGATGATGATCTAAGAAAACTTTGAAATGGAGAAAAAATAATTTTATCCACTTAGTAAGAAAAAAAATAATTTTCCTGGATTCCTTTCCCAGTCTAGGCCTAGTCTTTTTTTTAAATTTATCTTTATTGTTGAAAGTATTATAGATGTCCCTCCTTTTTTCCCCTATTGACATTTTAAATACCGAAAGGTCTATCTTCAAGATGTATACATTTGAAAAGAATACTATAAAATAATGTACATTCTAAAAGCTACAAGAAAAAAATGATTAAAAAATACATATTCACAAGTTACAAAAAATAAGCTATTAAGATAAGAACTTACCACCAATAACCTCAAATTAATTTTTTTATTTTATGAAATTAAATTTGACAATCTTGTGTGAAATTCAGATTCCTAATTTTAATCTCTAGATATTTATACTGGAATATCTATTAAGTGTCTGTGAAAAATTTATGAATTTTTTAAGAAGCCAAACTCCAATTTCCTGCTTATGCCTAAAAGTAAAGGTCAATGATCATTTGAAAACATATTTTTTGCATTTTAAGCAGCACTTCTAATTGTGTAGCATGTAACAAAGCATACAAATGTATGGAAGAACTGTGTTCTATGTAGGTTCAATTAAAACATAAAAATAATATTGTAAAAGAATAAATCTCAGAGATAATCATATGGAGTTATCTAACAGTTTGGAGGCAAGGACTGTGGTGAATGCGCTTCCTCTCTGTTTCCCAAGCAAACCATGACCATATAGTGGCTAAGAATAAGAACTCAATGTGCTTTCTTTTGTTTCCGTCTGGCTCAAAGAGAACATTGTAATTACAGTGGTAAGGCGTAGAAACAAGCAAGTGACTACAATTCAAGTGTATACGGAAAAAGAAATCTTATCTTGTGAAACAGTCCCAGTATTCACATTGTGTTTTCTTATCACTATTATTTCCTTCTTTTTCCCCTTCCAACCCTATATCAACCCAATTCTGCACAGAAATCTCTTTTGTTAATTCAAGAGTCATCCAGGATAAATTAATGACAGTCCAGTTCTAAACTGTCCATAGAATATTTACAAACCCCAGAAGAAATATTAGAATTAAGGGGAACTGCTTCCTTAAAAAAATGGGGAGAGTGAGCCCTGGCTGGTTTGGCTCAGTGGTTAGAGTGTCAGCCCTTGGACCAAAGGGTCTCAGGTTTGATTCCTGGTCAAGGGCAAATACCTGGGTTGCAGGTTCAATCCCCGGCCCTGGTCCAGGTCATGCAGGAGGCAGCCAATTGATGTGTCTCTCTCACATCAATGTTTCTCTCTCTTAATCCCTCCCTCTTCCACTCTATCTGAAAACCAATGGAACATTCTCAGGTGAGGATTAACACACACCAAAAAAAAAAAAAAAAAGCAGTGGGGGAATGTAACCAAAGGCAGTGGTTATTAAACTTAGGGTTTAAAATTTACATTTACAAAGAGTAATATGTATACCATTCTTTGAAACTAGTCAGAAAATCCAATGGAACCTAATTTAAATATTAACTTTTAAAATTATTTCTGAGCTAGAAAAGGTAGGTGAATAAAATAGTGAACAATATGGTAAGTTAAACCATTTACTTAGAAAAGATAAAAGGGGTGTGTGTGTGTGTGTGTGTGTGTGTGTGTGTGTGTGTTTGTACCATCCTTAAACAAGTAATTTTGTTAAATTCAAAGAAATTAAATCTCAAAGAAGTTGTTAGATTAGTATAACCCAACTTTTTAGAAATAGTAAACATAAATCCCCATGCTTCCCCAATGAATTCCTTTAAGTAAATTTAGAAACAAGTTCTTATAAATTAACTTGTAGGAATAAGCCATATATAAATAATATTCTAGTATATTTTGATAGGAGATCTCTAATTCAAAATTGTATATAAATCAGTAACAGAAAAAGTAGGTATCACATTTCTCCAAATGCTTAATATGTTCATGAAAATAAAAACTAGTGCTACCTTTTAGAAAACAATCTGGCACTATCTTTCAAACTATGGCTATACACGCAAAACTATACTAGGAAATACACACACATGGACACACAAACATGCATATTTTTTGCAGCATTATGTATAACAGCGGGGGAGGGGGGAGGAAGGAAATGCACATAAGGTACAGTGGGTCATCTTTTTTTTTTTTTTAATCCTCACCCGAGGATATGTTTCTACTGATTCTAGAAAGAGAGGAAAGGAGAGAGAGAGAGAGAGAGAGGTAGGGAGGGAGGGAGAGAGAAAGAGGTATCAACTCCCATATGTGCTCAGACCGCCAGAAATCAAACCCACAACCCCTTGGTACATGGGACGATGCTCCAACCAACTGAGGCACCCAGCCAGGCTCATCTTTTTTTCTTTATAATGTTCAGTATTGGGCAGGTGGAGAGAAAGGAGGGGAAACCATTAATAATTTTTTAAATTGAATTTACTGGGATGACATTGGTCAATAAAATTATGTAGGTTTCAGGTGTACAATTCTATAATACATCATCTGTATATTGTGTTGTGTGTTTACCACCTGAAGTGAAATCTCCTTCCATCACCATTTATCCCTTTACCCAATTCTACTTCCCCATGTAACAATGTTTTTTTGAGAGAAAAACCAAAGAATTTGTTGCTATATATTGGATTATAGCAACAATGAAGTCAAGTGGATGCAGTTTAACTAGAAGCCTGAGTAATATCTGATAAATGTTTAAGGTCTTAATTTATTAGACTTTTGTTTTCTGTACCTTAATGAGAATAACCCACATCTCCATAATAGTCTCACATGAGCTAAATTAACATGGACTGATTTATAAAGGTCTGGCACACACTGAGAATTTGAGGCAGCATTTAGCTGGCATGAGCCACCTTACACAGGAAAGCATTATGGAAATACTACGGAAAAAATTCTTACCTTTAACTGTTTTTACAAATACTTGTTTTTCTTTATTTGGATCTTTTTCATCTATTAAAATCCCATGGAAAATACGCCCAAAAGTACCTTAAAGGAAAAAAAAAATAATGAGATCATAAAATAACCTTCATAAAATTATAAGTACAAAACTTTCTGGCACAATAAAACTTAAAACAAACATAACAAGGGCATATATGATCAACAACATCACTCTAGCCCTAGAGTAAAAAGACTCAAATCTTTGTTTTTTAATGGCTGTTAGAAGTTCTTTGTTACTATGAAATAATTTGCTCTTCGAAATACCAGATCTCACAAGTATATGAAAATTGTTTCTGAATTATCCTAAATAAACTAATGCCTATTATAGCCAGAAGCACTGAAGCCCAGTAGTAGGGTATTCACAGAAGCATTTATGAGTTTCTAGGCTTAGCCTCAGAACAATGACAAAGGAAAGAAACAGTCATTCTCACACATTCAAAATCAGGCAACAAAAAATCTGCTTCTGTTAATTACTATTTGCTGCTGGGGGCAGTTCAAGACCCTCACTTAGCTGTGACTGACCTACAATCATCCCAACCAACAGATAAATTCAAATGACTTATGTACACTCAAAACATTCCACACTGAATTACTGGGTGGGGAATAACTCTGCATTTAACAACTTGAAGAGCTCAATGAAGTATTTTATTATTAATATCTGTCCTCTTCTTTCAGCATCTCTCCAATCAATTCCCTAAAACTCAAAACAGAAAGCAAGGACCAACAAGTGGGGAGGGAAAGGGTACTGATATCTATCAAACACCTATGATGTGTTAGTTCATTTAATGTGTGTCATTTCATCCAATCTTCATAACTAGCCTAAGAGTAGACCATGTAGTCCAAATTTACAGAACAGAAAACTGGACATTAAAGACATTAACTGAGTTCTCCCAGGTCACACGGTGGGAATGCGACTGGAAGCTGGGTGTAATTCCAAAGCCCATGCACGCTCCTTCTGCTAGAGCCCCCACACTGTCACAGAAAAAACTGCTTAAGAGTATTTCGAGGGGCCTGCTAGGTTGTGATCATCTTTAAACACAAACTAAACGGTAATATACTTTAAAGGTTAACAAGCACTAGTATGTATGCTTTAATATACTTGAAAATCAAGAATTACACCGAAGCTGTATTAAGGCAAATTAAAGATCTAAAGAATGGGAAAATAAAAGTTCTATAAAGGAAATAAATTGTGCACTGCTTTCTATCTTTAGACACAAAATGAAATTCTTAAAATTTGAAACAAAAAAATATTTAGTGCTAACATTACATCTTCCTTGAAAACCCGATTTTGGGGTAATACATACCTTCTTGGAGTACATCTTTTAGAGTTATCCTCTCCCTGGATATTGCTATATCCTTCACCTTAGCTTTGGCCTCCAAAAGAGTGACACTTCTTAGGTCATTCTTCTCTATCCGCAAGGTAGGATAACCTGAGGAGCCAACAAAGCCAAACCAAGAAATATAAATACCCTTATTTATGGCATCAGGGTCAACTAGCTCAATTAGGACCTCAGGACTCAAGTCACAGGAATGAATGAATGTAACAACATTAAAATAAAAAGACACACTCATGAACAGGGGGAATTACTTATGAAGGCCATACTCAGTTTTAAAGAAATATTTTTCCACCTACCCTCAAATCTTAAAATGCAGAATTAAAATAAGAAACATTAAAAATAATTACCATTACCACCACTTCAATTGCCTTTCAGCCAAATGAAACAAGCTTTGATTCATGGAATTCAATTTAATCCGTCTATGGACTGTTTACTTTCCAAAAGATTTTCTAGTACAGTCTCCTAACAAAAGGACTTTTCAAATGAAGAGATGTTTGTAAAAATATCTTTTCTAACAAAATATACAACCAATTTAATCATTCTGATATTCATACAGCTTAGTCATACCACTGTGAGATTCACACTTATTTTTCAGTTCCCTTAACTCCCATTCATTTTTTAATATGATAACAGCAAAAACAAAATTTCTAGCCATAAATTAAAATTTTAATTCCCCCAAAAAAGTTAGACTAAAAGGAAGATCCAGTGTTAGCAAGGAGAAATTGGAATGGTATCTCTACTGATTTATTTGCTTTGGGAGATATTGGGAAGAAAAATCCCAGAAGAATCAGTGGACCTAGACAATGATCATCAGCAGCTGCTAGAAGGACATGAAAGGCCTTGGGGAACTTGCTAACGGATGCATTAGCCTGACAACCCGACTGTACTGATCAGCAGTCAAACCATGATATGTCTAGTTATGTGAGTATAATGTGAGTGTTTGTGTCTGTTAATTCCTGCATGGAGTTCTCTAAGTTTCTTGGATCTGTGGTCTGTTGTGTTTTGTTATTTTGGAAAATTATGGGCTATTGTCTTCAAATGTTTTTTCTGCTCCTTCTTCTTTCTTAAATGAATAAACAAATGTATTTCCATTGAGTTTTTAAAAAGTATTTGTTTGATCACATATAATAAATTATCTATCTATTTAAGGTTATGTCCACAAAAACAAGGAAATTTTTCATTGATGGTAACTAAAAAAGTATCTTAATAAATAAATGTATTCCCACTGGCTTTTTAAAAAAGTATTTTGCTTTTAGTATATATAATAATTGAATTATCTGCCTCTTTAAGGTTATAGCCACAATCACGAATTGACTCCAAAGAGCAAAGCTTGACATCTGAACACTGAAAGCAATGATGTGTTTATGCTGAATAGTCTGGACTATTTTCACATCGAGCATCAGATTTCCTGAAGAGCAACTATTTCTTTCTTTTATTGGTGGTGATGGCAACTGCTGTTAAGATTTTCAAAGCATTTTTAAAAAAATTTTTTTTTTCTTTATTGATTTTTAGAGACAGAGGAATGGAGGGAGAGAGAGAGAGAAACATCGATGAGAGAGAACATCGACTAGCTGCCTCTTGCACGCCCCCCACTGGGAATCAGGCCCACAACCTGGGCATGTGCCCTGACTGGGAATCGAACCAGTGACCTCTTGGTGCATGTGTTGATGCTCAACCACTGAGCCACACTGGCTGGGCTAAAACATTTCTTTTAATCTAGAGTGCCCGCTCTCCCTCTTTTCTTTTTCTTGCCACTATCTTATTAAAGAAACCCGGTCAGTTGTCCCAGAGGATATCTGGCATCTGCTTTTTCGAATACCATCTAACTTCTATATGTCTTATAAATCAGTTCTATAACCGTAATTAGATCTGATTAGGTCCAGGTTAACTCTCGAGGGTGGGAGGGAAAACAAGAAAAGCCCAGGGCTGGTGCATCACATCTGCGAATGCAAAATATCTACTTGTCCTACTTTTCTTGATGCTAAATTTCATTAGCGGATTCAGGTAGTACCAGTCTAATCCCTCAAATGGTAAGGTTCCCATTTCCCTTTGTTCACAGGGTTTTAAACATTGATGATATTTTCCTGAATTAAATACCTTATTGGGATTACAAATATAATTTCTAATTCTACCATTCCTTCCATATTTATTAGCTGAGGGTCTTCTGTAAAGAAACATTTTGCCTCATGAACCAGCACTATCTGGTTACTCTGAAATACAGTTCATGTAGCCAGTTGTCAGAGTAAGGTATTATTGGTCCCTATTTACCTCTGAATGATCAATTTTTTATACAGTTTATGTTACAATCCACTGCAGTCATCATTCTTTTAGATGCTCAAATGGACCCATTTTTGGGAGCTCGTTAAGTCATTTACAGCTCCCTTGATTTTCACTCAGCAACATGTCCCAGATTTATCTTGTACATTCCTGACCCAGTCCTGGAATCATTCACTTCACCAAGGAATTATGGTTCTTTTTGTTGGGAAACAGTAATGAAAGACTACAACAGGGCACTGGGTGAAGAACAGATACTCTTAGTATTAGTTTACTAAAGAAAAATGCTAGCCCAAGGAAGGCAACAGTTAACTGCCTACAAGAACCTAACTCATCTATAGCACCACTGAGTGGAGCCCTGACTTGTTACCCACTGTCTATCCTGATGATTAATGTTGTTCCTTATTTGTATGGTGACTGATTCCTCTTTATGTCTAAATTATACTCTAAGAACGATAATTTTCCCCTTAACATCTACATGTTACAGTATAAAAACTTTTATCAAAATCCTGCTCAAAAAAAGGAAATCAGATCTCGTGCTCTCAATTCCAGTAGCAGCTCGTGTCCTATCCCGATTAGAAAACATTGTGAAGTCCTTACCACAGCCCACAAGACCATCAAGCAATTTATTAAAATCCAAGTCTCTGTCTTCATGTAGCTTAATGGTGTATTCTACCTAAATGCCTGAAAACCTTCCTTCTGAATTTCTATAGGAGTGAATTTGTAGCCTCTTTAATATACTTAATCTACGGAAATCTTGACAAAACTACATATAGCAATTAAACTTACATTTTATTTATTTATTATATCCTCACCTGAGGATATTCTTCCATTGATTTCTAGAGTGGAAGGGAAGGAGGGAGGGAGGAGAGAGAGAAAGACCAATTGGTTGCCTCCTGTACCATCCTGACCAGGGTTGGGGATCCAACCTGCAACCCAGGAATGAGCCCTTGACCGGAATCAAACCCTCGACCCTTCAGTCCGAGGGCCAACACTCTAACCGCTGAGCCAACCGGCCAGGGCCGTTTGATTTTTCTCCAATTTTAGAATGTTTCAGTCAAAGCTCTAGAAAACAAAAGTTGAAGCTCAAACCCAATTCTGCACTTGTTAGATACTATGTACATAGTATGGTACACATGTCCCATAAGTAACTAATCACACAGGACCACTGACAGACACACAGATGACTTTAGCAAATCATCTTTAGAATTAAATTAACTCTTACTGGTAATAGGAGTTGCATTGTTGGGTGTGTCAGCTCTCAGATACTGAGTCGTCTGGGTAGATGGCTGAGACAGTCCTTGGGAACTGCTGCTGGCACTGATGCTGCAAACAACAGAAATATTTGGCAAGTCAACTTCAATGAGGAATTTCCTTCTCCATACCTACGAAATGCATGCAGACATTACAACTAGCTTAAAGTCCTGATGGAGATCACAATAATGCATGGATCCCCATCACAAATGTTCCATATTGAAAATTTTAACTACCTCATAATGCAAAGCTAAATTTTTTCTTTCTTTTCTACCTCCACAATCATCAAGCAGGCTCACCTGTCAAAGTCATTCAGAAATGTAGGTACTAGTCCTCAGACACTACAGACAGTAGCAGTCCTGGACCTCACACAATGATGTGTTATAGACTGCGAATCACCTCTTATGAAAAGAGCCCATGCCATTCAATTTTGCTTTTAAGAAAAGGAATAGAAAGACAGGTCTCTTTTAATGATGGCCCAAAATCAAATGGCATACAGATGAAGGAATAACAAAGTACTTATAAGTTATTACTAATTATTTATGTTATTACTAATACTATCCATCCCCAATCCTTAGAATGACAAGAAAGCACAAGGCACCCATTTTTTGAGTTCTGAGTGTTACTCAAAGATCACAATGGAAATCAAAGTTGTTAAAAGTCCAGGATTCAATAATGGGGAGGGAAAAGAAGCATTAACATCCCCAAAGGGGGGGGGGGGATAAAAGAACTTCAATTTACTTCCCATAAAATGGGATTAAGAAAAACCTACCTTCCAGGATTTTTGTGAGGCTCAAGTTGTATAATACATGTGAAAATACTACTTACACATTCCCTGCAACCAACATACACTGATGGTAGAATGCTGACCCCAGATTATTTACTACTGTGTTTCTCTCCAGTAGGTGGCACTCTTGCACCAACTCAGAATTATTGAAAAGGACTGGGCATACAAAATGTTACGAGTATGTCCATGTCAATTTTTCGTTTTTTTAAAAGATATTTAGTGGGTCCCTACAATGAGCAAAGCACTATGTTAATTGGTTAGAACAAACTTTCTTTGAAACCCAGACTTACTATTAAAAGAGAAGCGGGCATACACTAGGGATCCACCCTTGATAACTATTAAAACCACTATCTATAGAGCTACATAACACGAGGTAGAAAATGAAATGAAAATGTACATTTTCTAGCACTTAGTAGTTTAAAACTAGTGTACATAAATTATCTAATTTGATTTTCATAAGCAAGATTAGTTATGGGGATAAGTAACTCTGCTTTAGAGTTGAAAAGTTAGAAGTTAGGGCAAAGAGCATCCTTTTCCTTCAGAGCACTTATTACAATTTGTGTTACTTTATTTGCCATGTGGCTTTATTTATTCATTCAACAAATATTTATTAAGTGTCTACTGCATACCAGATACTGTGCTGGGTGCTGGGCTCCAGCAGTGAACACAATACCCAAAGATCCCCACCCTCGTGAAGCACACAGTCCAGCAGGGATGTCCACGAGGGCTGGGAAAGTGCCTGCTTGTTCACTCCCTCCTCACCAGCACTGAAGCTTGTGCCTGCAAAACAGGCCCCAGTGGGCCCAACTGGGCCTCAGTGAGAGCTCAGTTAACAATTACTGAATCAACCACTGAGCAGAGAAAACCATACTTCATTGGGACAAAAAGGCATAAACCAGACAGGATTGCTTCTGACACAAGCTGGTGACATATATTGAAAGAGGCAAAGAATTACTGGTATAACAAAATGGTTTTTGCCTCTCTCTACTCGTTCTTCAAGCAACAAATTCTTCATTCAACATTCAATCGACTAATACCTGTTACGCACTGGATACAGAAACAAGAAATACAGGGGACCTTATCATTAGTAATGGTGAGGGTGGTGGGGTAGTGGAGATCATAAGATGATGTTGCAAAATAACAAGTTCAAGTATCCCACAAAAGAGGAATGAACTTCCCTACATCATGAATAGGGAGAGAGTACAGTGCGGACGGGGTGCAGATCCGTCCCTCTGAGGGAGGGCTGCAGAGTGAATGTGGAGAGAAGCGCAGCCTCTCCAGGACAGACTCACCTGGCATAACACTGAGATGGAAAAGACCACCTTATCGTGTCAGGAGAGGGACAGTCACACACATGGGACCCAGGTGTCCCTGGCAGGAGCACAGCTCAGAAGTTTTATTCTCTGCCTCTAGACACTCTGTGCATAACAGGACTCTGGCTTCTGAGTGCGTGGAATGGAAGAACTCTCTACCATCCCTGTCCAAGGAATTCCATGGAGCCATGCGTACCATCAAACCCCACAGGGCCGTTGTGCGGATTAGGGAATTAATGGGCGTAAAGCATGTGTAACAATGCCTGGCATGCAGCAAGTGCTTTGTACAGTACTGAACTGTTACAATCATGAGTCTCTCCTGCTGCTCTGCCCTGGTCCTAGCAGTGCAATCCTGGAAGAGTTCATCTCTTCAAGCCTGTTTTTCATCTCTAAAGTAAGGACAGTATCATACCCATAGGTGATGTGAGTGTCAAAGCAGATAATACATGTCAGGTGCTTGGTACCGTGCTGATAAACACAAAACGCTCGCTAAAATGGCAGCCATTGTTATCTCAGTGGCCCCTGTGCAGAGAGAAGGAGCAAGTGTCCCTTAAATGCTATTAGATGACTGGATGAGAACTTTCTGGTCACCACTGTTAGCTTGCCTGGCACATAATAAATAGTGGCTAATAGAACAGAAAAGAACTGAAGGAGAAATTAGTCCATCACTACTAGCATATTGCACTCTCTGAAAACAAAAAAAAAAATCATAATAATGGCACTTTCAACATGCAGGGCTGTGTCCTCAGAGCTTACAGGTGCATCATAAGTATGTGCCATTATCATTTCTGCGTTATAGATGAGGACAACTGAGACAAAGAAGCTACATAATGTACTTGGGGCCAGAAAGCTAATAAGTGGAACAAGCAGAATTCTGAGATGCTCTGGTTCCAGAGTCCATACATCTAACCACTGAACTATGCTCTGAAGACAAGTGATAGTGTACACTGATTTTATTCTGGCAATGTCTGGAAATCTTCACCTGAAGACTAGAGAGAACTGGAACCGACTCATGGGTGGTAACAGATTACCTCCGCAGGAAGAGGTATAGGCCCCAAGGAATCAAAGTTCTTGCATAACTCTGGCCTACGTGGGTTCCCAGCCCTGCAAACATGAAAGCATTCAGGGAAAATGTGTGCATCGAGACTGATTTCTAAATGCCACGCTCTTCAATGTCCCCTCTAACTCTACCTGCATCCTCCTGAGTCCTATCAAAAAGTTCCTGTTACCTCATTTCTCCCTCAGTGCTTCCAAAGACCATTTCTTCCTCTACAAAACCTAAATCTAACTTCAACACCACCATATACACCAAACATATTCTGAAACACGTCACCCACGTATTTCTCTTTTCATTCTTATCTCCTTTCTCTCTTTTTCTCTACATAGGTAAGGAAAGTAAAAAGGTAGGAACAGACAGAACTTAAGGGCAGGTATTTAATTCAAGCAGACTCCCTGTCCCCTTGGGTTTTTGTTTATACTACAAATGTGCTTACCCACAGTATGAATGACACTGCGTTAGGACTGGGGATTCAGTAACACACACTGCTCTCTAATTGGCAAAAGCTTACATTCTAGTAGGAGACACAAGGACACAGAAAAATGATTTCAGGAGAAAAAGGTATAATAATTGCTATCCGAGAGAGAGAGACTGAGAGGAAGGGTGAGAGAGACAAAGAGAGGAGAGAGAAATGGGTAGTTGGGAGGCTTGAAAAGACTTCATGAAAGAGACGGCAACAGAGCTGAAATGTGAAGAACGAACAGAGTTTGGATGGGTGAAAATGTAGGGGGCCTTGTGGACAAAAGGAAAGCATGAAGAGAAGTCCTGAAGGGCAAAGTGTAGGGCAAAAGTGAGGGGCAGGTAATCACCTGAATGGAGCATTAAGAAAGGGTATGGTAAAAAAGGGAGAAAGGTTCAAAGAACATGGGGATACATCTCCACAGAAAGGAGGGCTTTGAAAGCCAAGCCAAGCAGCTGGAAGGTCTTCAAACAGCAGCTGGGAATCACTGAGGAGGGAAACGAGAATTGTGTATTGGGGAAATAAACCTGTCTATCATTTCATCTTTACCTCTCACCCCATCCTGGCTGTAAGTCCTCCTTGTTATCTCTGCCTCACCCAGGCTGGGACATGCACCTTTTGTATCCCACACTATATACACATACCATAATCAGCAACTTTACAAACTTTTATAATTATGGGTTAATGTTAAGATTAAATACCTGAAGCCATGAGGTATATCATTAATTGTATTATTCCCAGCACTTAGCATATCTAACCTACTGTATCTCAAAGGCTACACATTAGAATCATCCCAGAAGCTTTAAGAAAAATAATGATGCCCAAGCACTACCCCAGACCAATTATATTAGAATCTCTGGAAGGTGGGACCAAGTACTGATAGGTTTCAAAAGCTTACCCATGATTCTAACTTGTGACAAGGTTGAGAACCAATGGTTTCAATCACAGCAGGTTCTCAATAAATGTTTACTGGATGGATGGATGGATGGATGGATGGATGGATGGATGGACGGACGGACAGATGGATAATGGTGGAGGACCAAAGTAGGAGGAAGAAACAGGGCTATTTTTAAAAGGTACTAGGAGTCTGAAATAGGGTCATATCAAAGGGGATGGGGAAAATTTTTTGATCTCTACTTCTCCACAACTAATAAACTGTAATTTCTGACTTCACAAACTTTGAAAAATAAAATTAGAGAAACACAATGATGGCCATCACAAAGGCAGTAATTTTTCCCTTGGGCTAGGGCTTGATCATCCTCCCTCCTTCCCCTGAACCACTGTGTACCAGCGTGCGTGGGTGTCTGCGGGCTCCTAGGCAAATGCAGATCACAGCTTTTATGTTCGTTTTCCAAAATATGTACATTACCTGTCATCCAGTTCAATCCTTTTCATACTATGAAGGTGCAAAACAGCTAATATTATTGCTACGAGAAATATCACTGCACAGCAAACCCCTACGCTGATATAAAACACACGCGTAGACGTGGTTGGAGCTGCATGTACAGGATCATCTGAAATAAAAATGAAAAGCACATTCAGCTTTTTAAACAAATTCTTTTATTGTTTTGTGACCCAATATACACAATGCATATCATCCTATTCTTTGTAAAAAATATATATATATATTTTCATTTTAAGTGTCCATTCTTTGTTAAGACCAGGTACCAGTAGTGTGTAGATGTTAGCTCACACCATTTTTTCAATGTTTTATTGTAGTGTTTTAGAAAGAGTTTTAAACAGAACTTTTGTTTAATGAGTATGAAAGTCACAAGCAGTGCCGTCCACAGATGTTCTGTGGTGATGGAATTTTCTAGAGTGTGCTGGCCAATACAGCAGCCACTGGCCACTTGAAATGTAGCTAGTACAACTGAGAGACTAAAGATTTACTTGTATTTCATCATAATTAAAGTTAACCAGCCACTTGTGGCTAGTAGCTACCACACTGGACAGCACAATGCTGAAGTAGGGAGATCAGACGTCTTTGCTGCCGAACACCACTGACTCCCAGGCGAAGGAACAGACAACACAGCAACCCAAAAGTTTAAAAACAACAACGTGTGATCTTTTTCTCTTCTAGAGTAACAGAAGTTATTTTGCTTATCTGTTTTTTAAAGATAAAAGCAGAAAAACAAGCCTATTCATTAAATAATATTTGGATTTATATTATTCAAAAAAGAAAGAGAAAGAGAGCCTCAGCAACAGAGAAAACTCAGAAGACAGACACATATACAGACACAAACCGAGAAAGAGACACACAGAGACAAAAGTACAGAGAAAAATGAGCGAGCAGAGTGGAGACAGAGAACTGGTGTGGTTGGAGATTTAAATAAGTTTTGACGAGTACTTACATCATAATTTTACTGAATAAAACCCGAGGAATTTGGGTTTTATCCTAAAAGACATGGGAAATCACTGCAAGGTTTCAAGTAAAGGAATGACACACATTATCGTAGTTGAAGAAAAAACAAAGGGACCAACTGCACGCTGGGTAGAGAATGCTGTGGAGAGCAGTGAGAGCGGAGCAGGAAACGAGTGAGAGGTACGAGAGAGAGCAGTGGCTTCAGCAGGAGTGCTAGAGCGAAGAGAGAAGTTAATGAACTGGGAAGTAGAGTCAGCAGACCCTGCTGCTAATGGACTGTACTGAAATAGAAAGAAAAAGCAGAATCAAAGCTTTGGCTTAAAGAATTATAGGTGAAAAAGCCCTGGCTGGGTAGCTCAGTTGGTCAGAATGTAGTCCCAGTATGCCAAGGTTGTGGGTTCGATCTCTGGTCAGGGCACATCCAGGAAGCAACCAATGAATGCATAAATGGGTGGAGCAACAAATCGATGTTTCTCCCTCTCAAATCAATTTTTTAAAAAAAGAGGTGCAGAATGTCACCTTTACAAAGACAAGAAGGAAGCACATTAGTAGAGGAAAATCAGGAGTTTTGTTCTGTCCAAGAATACTTTGTGCCCATCTGTGTGGAGATACCAGCTGAAAGAAGTACAAGCTTGGAGTTCTGGGGATAAGTTAGGACAAAAGGTAAAAGTGACAGCTTTCAAAAGCTTGGAAATAACATTGCTTCTAAAACGTAAACTTTGAGTCAACAAACAGTAAATCAGAACAGATGCATGCAAAGAGGCCGAATAGCTTCTGGGGCATCTAGACTTGACTGCAGCCCGACTGAAGGCATGACTTTCACAAGCCCACCACAGGCTGTTCAATCTTGGGAGGGGTGGGAAGGAAGGTCCCAAAGGTTGATATTGGCAGCATCTATCCAATTACACCCCAGGGCACAGAAGAGGACACTGCTCTGCTGGGCAAATCCCCCAAATGAACCCTGCTTGACTACCTCCAAATCCCAGGCCTATGTATGCACTGTTCTCATTTCTCACTTTGACATTTCATCTGCCACCCTTCGGGTCTCAGATGAGATGTCCCTTTCCTCAGAAAGCTGTCCCTCACTCCAGAGGAGAATGCACGCCCTCCTCAGGGCTCCTGAGCACCTGGCCTTATCACACCTTGCCATATGACGTGGTTACCATTGCCTATGACCTTGTCCATCTCCTCCACTGCGTTTAGGCCCTTGAGGGCAGGGTCTGCTTTGCTCAAAGTTTAATCCTCTGCCTCAAGCATACCATCTGGCACATCACAGACTCTCAAATGCTGGATGGACAGACAGATAGAAAGGAAGGGGAGAAATAGACAGAGACCAAGAATATGCAATACTCTGTTCTCTCTGTGAGGAATAACATCTTACTAGCATACAAGAAATAGGCAAAATCACCAGAATTTTAAAGTAAATCTGGAGAAGCAGTGATATTTTTTAAATAGTTTTTCTTTTTTTCCCTCAGAGATAAATCCAAATGAAATATTATTAAAAAGCAGACAATATCTCACATTATTTTACCTTCAAGAAAGGTCCACTTTGGGAAATCCAGATACTTTCTGCCTTCTGAGGTGATGAAGAAGATAAAACAGGAAGCATATACTATCACCTACAAACTATCCTTGCCAAAAGAGTTGGTCCTAAATCTAATCAAATGTGAAATCTAACCAGTTTATAAGAGAGAGGAAAAACATGTGAACTGATACCACAAAGATGCATATGTGGGAAACTCTACAGGACAAATAAATCACTTTCTTCAACAAACAGTGATATGGGGAGGTGATTTATGAAGAATATAAAATACATGTCAACCAAATACAGTGTGTAGAGACTTCATTTGGATCCTGACATAGGGGAGAAACTAAAAAAGACATTTTTGAGACAGGTTAGTTTGAACATGGACTAGATATTAGAAGGTATTAAGGAATTTTTGTTAATCCTGTCATATGTAATACATCAAATAAAACTGAATAGGTGTTAGACGATTGTGGGGTTTTTTTAATGGCTTTTTAAAAAAGAGATCCACATTGAAATATCTATGGGTGAAATGACAGAATGTACTTTAAAATATTCTGCCCATCCCCACCCACCTACAAGTCTGAAAAAGGAGGAGGGTGTCAACAGAACAACACTGGCAAAATGCGGATTATTACTGAAGTAGGGTGATGGGCACATGGGGCTCCACCAGAGCATTCTCTCAACTTTTGCATACTTGAAATCCACCTCCTCTTTTTTTTAAGTTTACTTCACAAGGAAAATCTAGTAAGAGTTTTAAGATACTGTTGTAAACTACCTCAGGAAGAGTGAATCTCAATGATGTATCCATGCCAGAAAAGGAGAACAAAAGTCTAAGTTAGTATCTAAACACAACCATTACCATAAAAACAAAAGCCTACTTTGGGTTTCCGCTCTGCAGGTTTAAATAACGTGGTACCTATCTTTAAGCTTACATTTTCACCAGGATGAAATCTGATGAGGGGTAGAGTTCAGGTCATATATCAGATTTTTTAACCTTCTTCTAAACAGATGATGAGTTTACACATATTTCAAGTTCACACTTCAATTATGACCATTTGAAAGGTTGTGACATGAATGCTTATAAAAGATTTTTATATCACGTGTTATGAAATATGTATCAATTGTACATCAGAAAATGTTTAATATTCTAACAGTTTTATCTGATTTTATACACACACACACACACACACACACACACACACACAAAACATCAGCAAATTAAATGGCATGGCATCATTTGTCTCTTGACACCCTGGGAACCACAAGGCTTCCAAGCTTCATGCAGTCATGTTCATGTGCAATCAACCATTTTCAGCCCTGATGACGGAGGATAACACAGAAACACTTACAAATAGTTCTGCTAGTGTTTTTGTCCAAGGCTGAAGTTTTTACTTCTTCAAGTTCTGAATTAAAAAGGAGATCGAAGATGATTTAGAAATTATTCTCCACGTAAATCCTTAAATATTATAATTACATTTTTTAGATATTCTCTAACATAGTTATATGTTATATCAGAACATTGCCTGAACTAAGTAACAAGGTATTTGCTGCAAAATAATAAATGATAGGTTATTATTCTGATAGTCATTCTGTAATTATCATTAACCAAAGGGTGTTCCTTATAGATGCTCAATGAAAAAGGGTTTCTATGGTGAAGAATTTAAGGAAAGCCACATGAGACAACCGGCGTGGGTGCTCACAGTACACATTAGCAGAGTGCAAAGGTGTGAAGGCTCTAAGGAGTTCTACAGTAACAAACTGGTCTGACCCAGTAATTTCCACCCTCACAGGATAAAGGAAGCTTTTCTGGCCAGTAACACCCATTAACATTCGATATAGTACAGATATGTTTTCTGTTGTAGACAGTTTTTAAGATGCTGTAGGATGGAAAACCAGATAAATAAGCATATTAGAATCATATATTAAACTAAGAGTCATGATTGGAGTGGGCGTTAGTATGACCACCAAATAAAAGCAGTGGTACTATATTAGCTTAAGTCTAAAACAGAATAGAAAATTACACCAACTGCTTATTTTCACGTGTACATTAAAGAAAATGAAGAAGGCCTGAATATCAGCTAATCATTAACCTTAGCAAATTGGTGGGCTCCACATTTGGCCTCGTTCTTTAAGCATTAAAAGATGAAGCACTGTGGTCAGTCACCACCCGCCTCCCCTAGGAGTCAGGAACCAGTGTTTTACACCCCTCCCTGACCGGTGTGCAAGCTTAGGTGGCCTCTCCAGGCCCAGTCCCCTCATATTAATTATATAACGACTGGCTGAACTAGACAGTCTTTGAAGCCCACTTTGGCTTTAAAATGACATGAAAGTAGATAACATAGTGAATACACTAGAACAGAAAAATGTAAGGAAACACCAAATCTAACTCTTCGTTATTGACATGTACCTGAACATCAGCCATTATAACTCACGTGCTGGTTGCAGGTTTTCATAATACTCGCCACTACCTTTCATTAGCAAATGTGTTAAGGGACAGTTTAACGACGAGACTAAGGGCATGGGTTTGAATCCCAGCTGTACCACTTAGCTGTGTGACCTGGCAGTTGGTTGGATTCTCTGAGCCACAGCTTCCTCTTCAGAAAATGGGGAAAATGAGAGAACCTACTGCCTAGAGTTGTTGTAAGGATTAAATGAGTTTATTGCTTGTAAAGCACTTGGAACACAGTAAGCACTTGATAAATTTAGAGGGTTTTTTTTTTCTATTTCATATCCACTGTAATTTCAGGAGTAATAAATTATTCAAAAGCAAAACTACTAACATTTATTAAGTATTCACAAATGGTATTCTAAGCTTTAGGCTAGATTCAATCTTAAAAAAACAACACACCTCTGAAACAAGTTATTATACCCATTTTGCAGATATAAAAAACTCTTGAGACTTAGGTTGTAATTTGTTCCAACCTCCTGCTAAGAGCAGAGCCAAAATTCTAACCCAGGTCTATCTGGCCCCAGGGCAATGCTTCTGCATTAACAGTAACACGCAGGGGGCCCTATTAGAATTACCTGACTTCTTTAAGTCTTCAACTACTGTAGTACTATTTCACATTCCTAATATAAAATTCTCTAGCACTTCTGACAAAAGATTTTGAGAAAGCAGGGACTGAGCAGGGCCTGGATGGAATTCCTGGCTATGAGATTATCTGGTGATTATCTTGGAATTTCATCTGTTGGTTCTCTTTCTTTCCTCATTTGCAATTATAATCAAGATTTGGTTACAAATCTGTAAAAAAGACTACAAACCCTATTTTTGACCTTACAATCTATATAGAACACATAGGTTTATAAACAAAGGCCTTACTTTTGTAGCACATTTTCCTTCGTTTAAAATTTAAGACTGTAAAGTTTTTTGAAGAGTTGACTGTCAAGTTGAGCTGCATCAGTATCATAACCTCAGAATCTACTTTGCCAGTACAGGAAAGCTCGACCCGGAACACTATTTGAAAAAATAAGAAAAATTATTTCAATTTTCAAAAAAATCAACATTAATACCCATGAAATATTTTTAAATTATTTGATTTTTGTTGCAATAAAACTAAAAATACATTTACATAAAATACTAAGCAGAAATTTTCAGAGCACTTATCTTCAGACTACACAGTTTGAGACATTAAGTATTTCATTCATTATAGATGTAAAAGTTAAGTGTTACAGAACAAAACAAGAAATAAATGAAGAGATAATTATTTTCAACTTTTACTCATGGTTTTTTGTTTTTGTTTTTTTATCCTCACCCGAGGACTTTTTTCCATTTTTGTTCAGATAGAGTGGGAGGGAGAGAGAGGAAGAGAGAGAGAGAGAGAGAAACATCAACGTGAAAGGGACACATTGAATGGCTGCCTCCTGCATGACCCCAACCAGGGCCAGGGACAAATCGCAACCGAGGTACGATTTGAACCCGCGACTCATTGGTCTGTGGGCCGACACTCTAACCGCTGAGCCAAACCGGCCAGGGCTTGCTCATGGTTTTTAATATCACTATGTCTCATAAGTCCCCTTACTATAATATAATAAGGCAAACCCTGCTACCTTACCAGTCACATCAACATCAACAACAACAACACAATTGCTTGATAAAAAGGGAAGATAATTCACCACCAAATGCAACATGGATTGTTCTTAATGAAGAGATTAAATATAAAGCTGTAAATGAATCTGATAAAGTATCAACTCAAAATGAAAAATTATCTTCTAAATAGAAGGTTGAATAGTTTAATCAACTATGGGATAAGAGAGTTTGGTGCACATCATTTTTTTTTTTTTGAAACTTTCAGTTTAAGATTCTTTTTCTACAAATTTAGACTATGTCATTCTACCATCTGTATGAGCACATGAGAGACATCAGCATTTGTGAATATCTTCACTGACCCACAAAAACTAATCAGCTGTCCCATGCTTTCTCAAAGCTTAGATTAATGTAAGTCACTAATAACAGTGACTAAGACTGCTAGAAAGACTTCCACAACACCACTGTGGCTTATACTTCCAAGTTTTAAAATTTTCCATTTTCTTAAAATCTCACATCTTCAGGAGCCTTTCTCAAAAGGCCGGTTCACAGGGGAAAAAAGGAGGAACATCTGTAATACTTTCAACAATACAGATTTTTTTTTTTAAAGGCTGGTTCAAATAGTTAAACTGATATAAATACGTAAATAGGACACTTCAATCATTTACTCAGACAAGCCCTGAGTGCCTATCCAGGCCAGATGCTATGCTAGCAGCCAAGGGTAGAGAGCTGAAAAAGGCAGCTCCTGCTCTCCAGGTGACCACAGGCTAGCAGGGAGAGACAAAGACAAAGAATTACAAGATAATGTGATCTGTTAAAAAATAGTTACATAAAGATTCTACGGGGAAGGAAGAACAGAAGAGAGTTAACAACTGGAGGGAGAGATGCAGGTGGGAAAAGGACAGTGTAGATTTTGAGACCTGCAGAATATTCAGTGTGAATCGGAGTTCACCAGCAGAAAAGAGAGAAGGAGGGTTCCACATACAGAGGCCAGCACGTGCAAATGCATGGATGTCAGAACTGCACTTAGTGTGGAGCTGCTGGAACGCTGGGGCAAGTGCAACAACAAGGCCAGACAGGCAGGCAGGGGCAGACGGTCAACAAACAGCACACTGGCTGGAGAGTCTGGAATGTATTCAGTTGATGTAGGTGGGGGGCACAGTGTGGGAATTACTCCAAGAGGAACAAGACCAGACACAGGGACCCATACGGAGACCAATGCCAATAACGCAGAAAAGGAGATAAGAGCTGGATATAGACAGTTCTAGGGGCGATGGAAAAGAGGGAATGGTTTAAAACACAGTGCAAATAATCAATATTTATAAAAACTACTTTTCAAAGTACTTATATCTCTTATGCCTATCAAGTAATATGTAGTACATACACATTAGTATAGTATATAAAATTTTCTTTTTGGGATATGGGGGACACAGTTGAAAACTGTCTTTGAGACTCACCTGATAAAGTGCGTGGAACTTCCCCCTGAGCAGAAATGTTGACCTGGGGCATGTCCATTGCCACAAAGTTGTCTACTTGGAATCCCAGCTTATATTCAACCTGTAAAATGGAGAAGTAAACAAACTGGATCTGTGATAACAGAAAGGACACTAATAACCTGACTTCACTGATTAGCTCATTAACTAATGAATACATGAGCCTTTCATATGTACAAATAATCTAGCTATTAAAAAATTCAAATAGTCAGAAACCATCTTAGGACTTTTCAATTGGATAAAAATTCAACCCAGTAAGCCACCCTCTACTTCAGTGGTTCTCAACCTTCCTAATGCCGTGACCCTTTAATACAGTTCCTCATGTTGTGGTGACCCCCCAACCATAAAATTATTTTTGTTGCTACTTCATAACTGTAATTTTGCTGCTGTTATGTCTTAGGCGACCCCTGTGAAAGGGTCGTTCGACCCCCAAAGGGGTCGCGACCCACAGGTTGAGAACCGCTGCTCTACTTCATGTCCAGAATAGTACTACCACTTTCCTGTAAAGTCTGCCATCGAGATTTCAGAAATCCTGCTGAGAACTACACAGCCATTGACAAAGAAGGGCTGGAGAGCCATTGAGATATGGAATTCACAGACCGAGACTAGCCACCAATGCTTTCTCTGGCTGCTCCAAGCCAAGCTCCCCACTCCCACTAGCAGATTCCAAGGCACGGATTTCTCACAGATTATCTAAGCCACATTCTCTAGTCCAACTTTCCATCATTAAGAGCTGATTCCAAAGCTTTTCTTTCTCTTTTATCAATGGGAGACATTCAAATGTGTTTATATGCTAATGAAAAAAGCCAATGAAATGGGACATCATAAAGATGAAAGGAAACTGGGAAAGAGCATCATCCCAGACTGTAAGAGAAAGGACTGGCCTTGGGCATGGCTGGGGAAGGGGGTGTCTACCCATGGGTAAGAAGAGGGGCCCAGTCCTGTGAATTTAACTCCCTCCGGGTTTCTCTTTTCACACTCTACCTGAAAGTCCCTGAACACTGTAGGGATATGTCAATGTTAAACTACTGCTTTGCAGTTATGATGGGTATACAAACAACAGTTAATGGCTGTATTTGGTAACTGCAACACTGTCAACAAAGGAAATGTTTTTGCTGCTGCACATCAATGATTTAGTGGTACCTTGGCTAAGCAAGTGTTCTCTCTCACCTTAGCAGGCCAAAATACTGTCACTGCCACCAGGGGGTACTAGAGAGCTACGGCCCAGCAAGTCTGGGCCAAGAACTAGCAGGCTTCTCAGCAATTCTCATTAACTAATGGTAAGAGAATGCATTGCCTGTATCCCCAGATCCATGCTATCTCTGAACAGGACCATACATGGAGAGCAAGTGCACAAAAGAAATTGGCCATCAGCAAGAACTGGGTTTGGAACCATTAGAATATGTGATCCTTAGGTAAATTATTAACTTTCCCAAGTTTCAGTTGTTGTAAAACGAAGATAATGGAACCCGTTATGAAAATCAAATAGGATAATTAATGCAACACATCTCTCAGGCTGGCACAGGTCCCCTCTGATGAATGCAGATTCCAGCTGCATCAGCAGTTGTTCCGGAGTAGATACCCTATCGTCCTGCTGCATTTCCCACAGCACCAGCCTACTCCTGACCCTAGAGATCCTGACACAGCCTTCCTGTGGGCTGCCAAGAACACTGCCGCAGCCCTTCTGCTTTGGCCCCCACCCTCAGAACCCCACTATTCTAATAGAACAGCCTCCCACACTCTTCACAAGTGTCTTCCCCACCTTGTTCCCCAACCTGGCTTTTCTCAGAAGTCATGTCCTCCCTTGCTTATCAATCAGTTCCTACAACACCTGACCCTCAGGAACTAGACAGCAGGAGCAGCATTCTTTTTAGATCATTAGGTTCTTTCTAGATATCCCTTACGCAAACTCACCTACATTCTGAAGCTCACAAGCTACTCATAACAGCTATTTCTCATGCCATCAACATATACAACAGACACAGGTCTTTGCAGAGACCTTGGCCCCTGGCTCACTTTGTCTCCTGCCATCTTCCTGGTGGCTTCAATATCCAGTATTCCTGCACACTAAACAACCTGCTCCATAACCAAAACCAACACAAAAATTCCACTCTAGCAAAGATCCCATCACTACCTCTGATTCCTACAAATCCAGTTCTTTGTCTTTACCACTCTACTTCAGCCAACATTTATGAAGCACATTTATAAGCAAGGGCTATGCTCACAGCTGAGATGCAAAGGCCAATTAAGCTATTTCCCTCCTCTCCAGCCCAGCCAGAAGCCTGTTTTCACTTTCCCGCGGTCTGTGCACCAAAGAAGACAATGTTATTGACACTGTCATATCAACACCCTCAACTGGTTCACTCCCTTCTCCCTTAAAGGGCAGCCCCAGCTCCTGACGCCCCTCACTCTGCTCCCGCTGCCCAGCCCTGCCAGAGGAGATCACATCCCAGGAGAGGAAGGTGCTCTCACACAATGTTGACCCCAGGCTCAGGGTAGGCCCTTAATTCTGCTCAGCTATCTTTCCTCATCAACCCTCTCTCCCTAATTTTCTCATTCCAAACCTCACAGGACCTCACTGCTTCACCACCTGCGGCTCTGCCCACTTCCTCACTCAACAACAACGCTCTTGTCCCCTTCAGTGAGCACACAGGGACCCTCTCTTTCTGCTTTTCTTTTCAACACAAGGAAGATCTGTTAGAACACGCATCCTTTGCACCCAGTCCCAAGCAAAGATCTGTTCTCCTTTCCAAATGATACACCCTTCTCTCTAGTACACTAGGTTCTAGCCCACTAGGATCTCATATTATCAACTGGTCTTTCTTACTCTCCTAAATCTTCAGTCTCTCTCATATGCCCAATGACCTACTAGACATAGCTACCTAATAATCTTACAGCCCTCAAATTTAACAGATTTAAAGCCAAACTCATTATGTTTGCTCACACTTACTGCCTCCTTTATTGTAGGTCTCAGTTATTATAAACAGAGGCACAGCTAGGCAGGGACCAGAACCCCTAGAGAAGTAGAGAACAGCACACAGGGTCAAGGGCCCTAACTGCAGTGCTGAGGACAGGGAAAAAGAATAGCAGCAGAGCATCCCAGCATGGCAAGTGGGGAGAAGAGCAAGAGAGAGGGAAATGGGTTTATGAGTGGAGCTGGGTAGAGTGAGGGGCATGAGGAGAGGCGGTGAAGGGGCTGGGCTCACTAAGAGGTTTGAGAAGGACAACTCTGTGGCCAGAACAGCAGCCTGGAGGAATAAATCTGAAAGTGTGGAAGCCTGCCCTTTGCAGGCTCCTTTTTGAGGGACTGTCAAAACATGTGAGGCATTCACAAGGCAATTCTCTTCTCCCTCTGGGATCTTTAAGATATAAAAAATTTTAAACTGCAGTTTCTGGGGTCAGAGAAGAAATGGCCCATTATTAAAGTCCCATTTTCTGTACTTTGGTATGTATTGATGTATATGGAATCTCACTTGCCAATAATCCTTTGAAGGAACAGATCTTTCTACAGCTAACATGTATAATCTACTGGAACAAAGGAACTCTCAACAGCAGTTGTTTGTCAGAAAAAAAGAATGAGCCAAAATACTTCAGAAAAGAAACTAGAGAAAATATAAATATTTGAAGAAGCTAAAAAATAAACATTTTTGGTAATCTTCCCTTACTTGGAAACAAATGGCAATTGCAAATAGGCAATTGATGAGCAAAGCCATTTCCTTCTGAAACACAGTACAGACTTAAAGTGAACACACTCGCCTACAATCAAACAGCCTTTCAGTTTCTCTGAAATGACCAGAAGTGCGGCCTCTGTCACAGAGCCCACTCTGGGGGATAGAGCAGGCTGCTTCCGGGGCTGCTGCTGGAGCTCTGGACAAGTTCCCTGCAGATCCTCCTGACAATGATGAAAATTCCTGAAACCAGAGAACAGCTATGGGGTGGGGGTGTGTAGGGCAAGTATTCTGCTTCCCTCTGATATATTTTTGCCTTTCAGCTACCTAAAATATATACCGACACTTGACAAATGCAGGGATTTTTTCCTGAATACTGGAGAATGTTCTGGAATACAGAAGAAACCAAATATTTGTTAAAGACAACCCAGTAGCTTTGTTTTTTTTTTTTGTTTTTTTTAAGTGTATGGCCTTGTGAAGGAGAAGCAATGTCAGAGTTCTCATCCCATCTGGAAATGCAATTAGCCAATGGTATTTATCCACCACTCACTACGGCAACATGACACACATATAGAAAATAAGACACAGCTCCAGCCTCTGAGGAGACCACAGTCTGTTAGGCAAGACAAAACAGAGTTGTGTAAACACTGAAGAACAGCACTATGAGCAAAAGCTTTGATGTGTGAAAACGAATGTTGAAATGTCTACAATGTGAGCTGACATACCAAGGAGGCCAGAGACCTTTGGAAGCAAATATTCCATCTTCTGACACAATCTTAAAAAGCAAGAACCAAGAGTTTCTAATAAAGTGTTAGAGCTTGGGAGCCATGGCCCTCCTTCTGAAAGCTCATGGCTGCATCCCAGAGCCAACGTGATCAGGTGAGAGACCCTTCTCCACATCCCTCCTGCCCCCTACCATGACTTTCCCATTTCTAGTCAACTCTACTTCGTGCTTCTTCCCAAATATGGGTCTTAGTTTTCTCTTATAATAACTGACCAATAAACCAACGTGCAACCATATAATAATACCTGATTCAGTCATCTGAAGGAAAAAAAGTTCCACTCTATAAGCAATGAGAAACTTTACCAGGATACAGTGAAAGATATGCAGTATATTACTTGTTCAAAAATACACACACATACACACACACACACACACAACACACATACACTGATACTTATCCATGCACAGACCATCTCTAGAAGGCGAGGCTAGAATCAGGTAACAGTGGTTGCCTCAGGGAAGGGGACTAGGTTGCTGCATTGCTTGGGGCTGGTCCTAGGAAGGTGTAAGAGACTTATTTTCCACTGTAATCCCTTTTGCCTTTTGAATTTTGTACCATGAGCATATACTGACTAGTCAAAGGATTAATTTTTAAAATAAAAAACTTCAATAAGTCAACTGTGCTAAAATTACCAGAGATCATGACCTAACACTGGAATGATGAGCTGCAACAGTGGCCGAAGCCTGAAACCAGATTAACATGCACATATTCCTTAGTTTTTTACTATAAAATGTTTTAAGACACAAGATGATTCCTTTTCTCTAAATTCTTATACCTGTTTACAGATGAACTTGTGAAATTAGTTTACATAGTCAATTTATGATTCCATTCATTTTTTCCACATTTACAACTTTATTTAGAGTAAAATACCTGAAAGAGCCCACATGTACAACTGGTATCAAATGTACCAGCCTGTTTTCATGCTCCTAGAACCAGGAATTCACAGCTCTAAAGCAGCACATTACAACTCTGCAAAGCTCTACTGTTCACAGTTCCCTGTGATGAGCTGTGCCTGTGGCTTCTACCTGCAGCTCTTCTGCCGCTAGTGAAGGACCGCCCGGAACTAAGTACCAGGTGCTACACCAGGCACAGGGGACACAGAGAAAGACGAAAGGGGTTCCCACCTCAGAGGTGCTGAGCATCTAGGAGGGATGAAGGAAAGAAAACCACCACTGCAATATTCTTAGAGCATGAAGAGGGCTCTGAGGGAGGAAAGAGCAAGGCATTGTGGGTACAGAAAAGGGCACTGACACAGCCAAGGAGAGGTGACATTGGGTCTGATTTTATGAGATGAACAGGAGTTAATGAGATAAACAATGAAGAAAGCACATCTCTGGCAGAGCAAACAGCAGCAATGTAACAGAGCACAGGGTGCTCAAGAGATTGCCAGACAAAATGGCACTAAACCATCAGCTGGAGAGGACATAGAAGAGAAAGGCAGGGACGAGACCATGAAGGCTTCCTAAGGAACCATAACTTTATTCTAGTGGCAACTGAGCATCCTAGAGCAGCTTTGTGCCAGGTGCACCAAAAGGCCAGCCCAGAGGCAAGGAGACCATTTATAAGATCATTTTCATATCTAGGTAAGAAACAATGAAGGTTCAAACTAAGGACGAGGCATTAGGTCCCGAGAGAGGTCAGAGATGAATTTAAAGTGTAATTATGAGAAGCAACTAGACTTGCGAGGTGTAAAAGAAGGCGTCTAGGATCCCGTCTAGGCCCCTGGTCTAGCCATGTAACTAGATGGTAATATCCTCCAACAAGCCAGGGAACTTCTGCCTTACCAGGAATGTCGTACCAGCACCAGCAGCCCAGATGTGCACTAATGATAGTATTTAATACCTGCCACAGTAGTTTGGAAATTATGCTGTACAAGACAATGTGAAGGAAATGAACGTACAATAGAGCTACACAACATGTACCCAGGCAAACACTGCTTCCCATTCAAACGTGTGTGTTCATCTGAGCCCTTTCTATCTACTCTCCTCCACTCCCACTTCCTCCTGTGACAGGCTCCTAAAACTCCTCAAGCACCCTCTAACAGTGATGTCAGATCCCTGAAACTCATTCCAAATAAAGTCATCAGCGCATCTGTATTTTTTAAAAGAAATAAATATGTTTAGTTTGATTCGATTGTAACCGCCACAACCCACATTGTCTTTTTAGTCACAGGTCCCTCCCTAACCATACACCGGCCCAGGAAACACTCTCACACTATATCAGCATTCTTTTCTCCTAAGTGGGCCCAGAAATAATCACACTGTGTTCAAGGTCAGTAGAGTACCTGGAATAAAATATCTCATTAGATTTTTCTCTGTTTTAAAATACATCTATTATTTGTTTTTATATTCATCAACATTAAAGGTAGGAAATGGAACAGAGGATTGATTACCTATCAGATTCTTGGAGAATATAAGAAGTTTCTCTGCTAGAAAACTGTGCACAGAAACTGGATCTCAGATTGCAGGAGAACTTAAAATTCAAGACCCACCACTCCACAAATGCTTGAATTCCTTCTACAACACGTCCACCACACAGCTGCCCAGCGCAGACCTGACCCCTTCCCGTGAGAGGGAACATGCTACTTTCCACTACAGCACTGGCTGGAAAGTGAAACCTATTCTTAACACAGATGCAGAAACCAGTGGTTGAAAGTTTGAGGAGGAATGGGATTTTTTAATACAATTTCAAATGATCTCTCCACAATTATTTATCCATCACAAAGAAGAAAACTGTGCAGTGGAAAAAGCTGGTGAACTGGGTGATCAGAGTCAACATCACCAATGGGACAAGCTGCGCCATGTGCACTGTGAAGGGCAGCACTTCCGTGGTGTTTACAGCCGAAGACATCCTGAGTCTAATCAAGAGGAAACATCAGACCATTCAAATTGTGGGACTTTCTACAAAATAACTGGCCTATATGTTTCCAAAATGTCAAGGTCAAGAAACACAAACAAAGGCCACAGATATGTTCCAGATTAAGAGGGGACATCAACCAATTGTATGCATGATCCTAAATCAGGAGGAAAAAAGAGCTTTAAAGATTGGGATAATTGACAAAATGTGAGTACTGTGGTACAATAATATTGTATCAGTGTTAAGTTTCCTGACTTTGATCACTGTGCTTTGTTGTGTAAAGAATGCCCTTGTTCTCAGACAATATACACTGATGTATTTAGGGATGGAGGGATGCGATACTCGCAAGTCACTTTCACATAGTTCAAGGGGAAAAAATGTGTGTGCACATGAGGGTGGGGAGTAAGAAAGAATGAATGGTAAAGTAAGCAAATGGAGCAAATTGGTAACAACTGGTGAATCTGGCTGAAGAATATATGAGAATTCTTTGTACTATTCTTATAATTTTTCTTTATGTTTGAAATTATGTCAAAATTAAGTTTACCAGCCCTCTCCAAATAATGTCACAAAATGTTTATGCAAGAATACTGAAAAATGTGTTAGCCAAGTTTCCTTAAAGAGTTCAGGTGCGCATTCACTGAAACTGACATATTTCAGATTAAAATGTCTCAGGTGAACCTTTTCTGAATTATCCATACCACCAATTTTGCCACTTCAGCATATCCAGGTTACCATGCACTAAATGTCCTTAATTGTTTCACCTGAATTTTTCTCTTTTCACCTTTTTTTTTGCATTTTTTTTTTTTACCCTAAAGTAGCGGTTCTCAACCTGTGGGTCGCGACCTCTTTAGGGGTCAAACGACCCTTTCACAGGGGTCGCCTAAGACCATTGGAAAACACATATTTCCGATGGTCTTAGGAACTGAGACACCGCTCCTCTATCCGTCTCCAGGCGGGTCCGCCCACATGCAGATACACCACATACAACATGAAGAACTGTATTAAAGGGTTGCGGCATTAGGAAGGATGAGAACCACTGCCCTAAAGAGATTTAGCCACTCCTAAAAGAGCACCACCATATTAGAATACCCCACGGCAACAATGTCGGACAACTGGGGTGCTCCAGATGTTGCCGGACAACTGGGGTGCTCCAGATGGCAAGGCACACATGCTTTACCCAGGACCCAACCTAATTCAACTTGAACCAAAACATCCCTGTAGCTATGTTTTAATGCATGTATCTGTCTGTATGTGTGTGTATACTGTTTCTATAAAGTATATATAATAATAATATGAATATAGGCATATTTTTAAAATCATTTTTACTTATACTTAAAATATTTCACGTTAGGGAGTGAATAAAAGAAATAAGCACCCTTACTCACTTTATAAGGAATGTTGGTTCATTGGTACCATCTTGGGAGAGGGAAGGGAGAAATAATTTGGCACTCAATCAAAATTTTTTAAACATACACATTCTTTCTTTTTTTGTGTGATTAATCCTCACCCGAAGATATTTTTCCACTGATTTTAAAAGAGAGTAGAAGGGAAGGGGGGTGGGGAGGAGAAACATCAATGTGAGAGAGACACATCGACTGGTTGTCTCCTGCACGCATCTCAACTGGGGCAGGGATCAAACCTGCAGCCCAGGTACGTGCCCTTAACCAGGGATAAAACCCGCAATGCTTCAGTGCGAGGGCTGACAATCTAACCACTGAGCCACACTGGCCAGGACAAACATATACATTCTTTGACCCAATCATTTCACTTCTTCATGATAATTTACTATTCAGAAATAATGCCACAAATGCACTAAAGTTTCTGAACAAAGATGTTCATAATACACAAACACACACACACACACACACGTACACATTCACACACATACGTACACATTCACACACACATATTCCTGTGTTTCTATATTCATCAGTAACAAAGGTAGAAATAGCAACAAAAGATGAACTACCAATTGTTTTCATCATCCCGTTACCATGGGTTCTGCCTGCCAAATGAAGTGAAGGAAACTATGTGTAGGAGTGAAAGGAAGCATTGTTTGAAATAGTAAAATGCTATTAAAAATATGTGTGTCAATGAGGCACTTAAATAACCATCATACTTCCACATAATATCGTATTACAAAGCCACTCAAGAGAATGAAGTAAATCTATAAGTAGAGAAATGGAAAGATGCCAAGATATAGTATTAGGTAGGGGGGGAATACTGTACAACACATGTGTCATAAAATCCCCTTTTTGTTTAAAAAGAAAAAAAAATGAGCCTAGAAGTATACCAAACTATAAACAATGATTACTTCTGAGTATAGGTCTACAAAGTCTTAAAAGTTCTTAAAACAATTCTATAATATTTGAATTTTCCCAATAACCATTATTACTTTACAAGTAGAAATAAAAATCTATATTAAAGTGGTCAAATTTAAACGACTTTGCAAAAATACAGGACACCACTTTATTAAAAAAACACTCTACAATAGGTATTCTTATTTGTTTTTAGTAGCAAAATTATTTTTATTTCCCAAATAAAATCCTACTCAGAAGCCGATATATAAAGCTGATTGGAGGAGGTAGGCTCTACACTCAGCCTCCCACTCTTGACCAAGAGAAACGTATGTCCAAGGAGCCCACACAGTCAGGAAATGTGAAGAATTCAGCAACAAGGAAACCAGGCAAGAGGTTCCTTATGGTTAAAGGAGCTCGGCCACAGCACACATGGGTGTCTGAGTCAGCTGCACCTCGCTTTCACCATTTCTCCATAGATGGGAGAACTATATCCATTATATCAAACATGTCTAAAATGCCTATCTCACCAATCCCCCCACCCCCCGCTCATATCACTTCACCAAAGTGGCACAGTCATTAGCAGGTCCAAATGTCGTCCCCTCTTCAAGCTAGACTTCCATCCCTGTTTGAAAAGTCTGAAAGGATCTAAGTGTTCTGTCACAGCTAGGCACATACATGATGGCTACCTTCATTTTAAAAAATTTGAGAAAGTCTAGAGCAGTGGTTCTCAACCTTCCTAATGCCACAACCCTTTAATACAGTTCCTCCTGTTGTATGTGGGCGTATCTGCATGTAGGCGGTCCTGCCTGGAGACCAGACGGATAGAGGAGCAGTGTCTCGGTTCCTAAGATCATCGGAAATATGTTTTCCAATGGTCTTAGGCGACCCCTGTGAAAGGGTCGTTTGACCCCCAAAGGGGTCGCGACCCACAGGTTGAGAACCGCTGGTCTAAAGGAATGGGCTAAAGATTTAAAATAAAAATCTGAAAAGACCCAGTACTGCTACAGCCCTCCACCCACTGACCCTTCGTGCAGGAGGTGGCAACCCCCCTCAGTTACAGCCCGTGCCTCAGCCTCTGGGCCTGGGTGGTCCTGGCTTGGCATCACTCTCTTACCTTGGACTTTGCATGCCAAGTGAAGTGCAGAAAATTTGTCTCACTGGGTACTAACAGGTTAAAGGATAGAGCGTAGTGACTAATAAGGTCATTTCTCACATAATAAAGTTCTGCATCGAGACCTAGAAAAAAAATAGAGAAAAAAGAATTAAACTCCTAAAATACTCTCAAAATAATTAACCATCAGTATTTCAAGTACAAATAATAGAGTGAAAATAAAATTGATGTACAAACATACATCACAAATATCTCCCACTGTGCTGCCTTATTGAGCAGGAAGGACACCGGGTTTCATCAACACCAACAAAGATGAAGAAACTGGGGTTCAAAACAATTAAGTAGTTATCCAGCTAAACACAGGATGCTGGAACCAGAACTCTGGTAGCCACCCTGTCTTCTGAGGGCCAATGTGACACTCTTCCCTTTGGACACAGAGCTTCTCAGAGTAACGCCTACAAACAAAAGACCCTTCAAAACTTATATAGATTTAGGAAGAGAGAGTCAAATGGAAGGAAGAAAGGCACCTGGGTGAAAACACTAGTGTGAGCCAAGGCCTCAAGCCCCCAGCCAGAGATGACCTCTGCCTGCTGTTTGCATGACGCCTGGCCGCCCTGACAGTACTGACCACACGCACAACAGCCGTTGCACAAAGATGTGTCCTCTCCCCTACCTGGACTACACGGTGGAGTAAACCATGTTTCTTTCTCCTTGTCTTGTCAGTTTTCTGCACAAAGCATATGCTCAATAAATATTTGTTAAACAAGTTAGTACTGCAGACAAAGGAGAAATAATCGGGATGCCTGAGAAGTGCTGGAGAAGAAACTCTCAAATTTCACTCGTTCCCACACCACCTTCTTGACCAGGGCCATATCCAACTTCCAACACATACCACGTTCTCCAATTTTGTCATACCCTTCATCCTACATGTATTTTTCTGATTCAATTTTTTTTTTTTAATCCTTACTTGAGGATATTTTTCCATTTATCTTCAGATAGAGTGGGAGGGAGGGAGAGAGAGAGAAAAACATTGACGCAAGAGGGATACATTGACCGGTCGCCTCCCACACGACCCCAACCAGAGCCAGGGACGAACCACAACCAAGGTGCCCTTGACTGGAATCGAACCCGTGACTCATTGGTCCGTGGGCTGACGCTCTAACCACTGAACCAAACTGGCCAGCGCCTGATTCAATTTTTAAAACAAAAATCTTAAAAGGCAAAATTCTGTCACTATCGTGAGTAGAAAAGTAGTAATTACTGTGAAAAAAAAATACAAGGTAACCCAAAAAAAATCAATTAAAAGAAAAATAAAATATTACTAAATTCTAGGTAAATACTAGTGTATTCATCAAGGAAGTGAGCTTGAGCCCTTACAAAAAGGGAAGTTGGGGGGGGTGGGGTAGGTATTAGCAAGTGTTTGAGAGAGTAAAGAATCAAACAGAGACTTTCTCCATAACCCAAAAGAACTGAAGGAATAAAAACAGGGAGTAACTTTCTCTTAGTTGATTTACTGTTGTTTAAAGTTGTGTTCAGGTGTCCCTCTAGTAATGCATGACATACGTATTCCACATGTTGGAGGGAAAAAGGCAGAGGGGAGTCCAGTTGAAGTGTAAATTTCATATTTACTGAGCCTATACATGGGCCTCACACTTCCAGATATGCAGAGGAGTCAAGATGGGGATCTCACACCTCCTAAGAATGCAGATATAGAAACAAATAACTGTTACAGGCACTTCTCCTATAAAATTAGTCGTCTCATTTCTGAACTAAATCTAATACAATCATCAATTCAGATATAAGATTAGAGGCTTCTGTATGTAGGGAAAAGCTGCTGCACTAGCTGGGCATCACTGCTTTATTTATCCTATAGAGGGTATCGAATGAAATGGGAGGTTAGAGGTCTTCTGCAAAAGGCTCTCCCAGCTGGCAGGACAGGAAGTGCTAGCAAACATCTGGAGGGAGGACTGGTGGTGCTAGAGAAAGGGGGGAAAGGAGGAGAAAGAAGGTAATAAGATGGGAGAAAGGAGGAAAAGCAACAAGAAAGCTGGGAACAAAGAAAACATCAGCAATCACAATAATTGCAAATAGCATAAATTTGCCAGGCAAAACAAAAGAAGAAAAACAAAACAGTAGATGAGGGACTATTAATTAACATGAGACAAACTAGAACTCAAGGCAAAAGATTTTACATTAATAATCCACTAATTAGTATCACATTTATTAATAAGGACATTTTTTATTAATAAAAAAACAAGAAGATATAGTAGTGCAACTAACAAGAATTTCAAATATAGAGAGCAAAAACCGATAGAAAAAAAAAAATCAAGAAGAAACAAATAAATCTATAATAATAGTTGGAAACTAACATGTTCTCAGATTACAAAATATCAACAGATAAAAACTTAGTGTGGCCCAGCTAGTGTGGCTCAGTGGGTGAGTGTTGATCCATGCACCAAGAGCGCTGGTTCAATTCCCGGTCAGGCACATGCCCAGGTTGTGGGCCCGATCCCCAGTTGGGGCATGCAGTAGGCAGCCAATTGATGTTCTCTCTCATGGATGTTTCTCTCTCTCTCTCTCTCTCTCTCTCTCTCTCTCTCTCTCTCTCTCTCCCCCCCTTCCTCTCTAAAATCAATAAAGAAAAAAAATTTTTTTTAAATAAAAAACAACTATATTTCCATATATTCTCAACAATTGTAAAGTAACACTTACAAATCAATACCATAACATTAAAAAACACCCATACCTAGAAATAAATCTAACTGAAAATATGTAAAGCCTCTATAGTAAATATTACAAAATGTGGCTAAAAAAATTATAGATAACCTTAGTAAGTGGAGAGATTCCATTCTCTTAGATAAGCCTTGATATTAAGATGTTGAGTCTCTTAAATTGATCTATAGATTTAAAGTAATCCTAATCAAAATCTCAACAGATTTTTTTGAAGAAACAAATTATTTCTAAAATGAAATTTAAATGCCAAAATAATCTTGAAAAAAAAAAAAAAAGACAATGCTGGAAGACTCACATTACCTGATTTCACAACATAATGAAGAACTACAGTCATCAAAACAGGTGGTATTGGTGTAAGGATAGATATAGCAATGAACAGAATCCAAAAATAAACCAGCAAATACAAGATCAAACAAATTTCAACAAAGACACGGAGGTAGTTCAATTATAGTGATGCTAAAGCAACTAGATAAAGGTATACGGGGGAGGGGGCTGCATATTACACAAAAACTAATTAGAAACAGATTTATAAATCTAAATGTAAAAGCTAAAGCTATAAAGCTTCTGGGAAAAAATGTAGGTGACTATCTTCACAACCTGGGGTAAGCAAAGATTTCTTGGACTGGTTATACAATATGAACCAAAAGATAAAAAAACCGATGAACTGATTGTCATCAAAATTAAAAATGTCTGCTCCTCAAAAGACATTGTTAAGAAAATAAAATTCTGCCCAGCCAGTGTGGCTCAGTGGTTGAGCGTCAACCCATGCACCAGGAGGTCGCTGGTTTGATTCCCAGTCAGGGCACATGCCCAGGTTGTGGGCCCGATCCCCAGTGGGGGGCAGGCAGGAGGCGGCCAATCGATGTTCTCTCTCATCCATGTTTCTATCTCTCTCTCCCTCTTCCTTCCTCTCTCTCTAAAATCAATAAAGAAAAAATATTAAAAAAAAAAAGAAAATTCAAATTCAAGTCACAAACGGTGAGAAAATATTCACAATATTTCTATCTTTAAAAAAAAAGAAAAGACTTGTTTCTAGAATATATAAAGATCTACTACAAAATAAGTCAAATCAATTAAATAAAATGGGCAAAAGATGTGAATATACATTTTATAAAGAAAAGATATGTAAATGAACAAGTATATGAAAAGGTACTAAACATCACCAGTCATCAGAGAAATACTAATTAAAACCACAATGAGATACAATTACCACTCACAAGAATGACTAAATGTTGGCAAGGATGTGGAGCAACTGCAATTCTCATACATTGCTGGGCGTGGAAAAAATGTTCAACTACTGGCATTTTAAAAAATAAAGTTAAACATACAACTACTCTATGACCCAGTAATTCCATTCCTACGTAATTATCCAAAAGAAATGAAAACATATGTCCACAAAAAAATACTTGTACATGAATGTTCACAGCACTTTTATTCACAATAGCCCAAACTGGAAACAATACAAATGTCCATCAACAAATGGATAACCAATTGTGGTATATGTGTACAATGGAATACTATTCAGCAATGAAAATGAACTGTTGAGACTTGGTAACAAAAGGGATGAATCTCAAAGGCTATGTGAGTAAAAGAAGCTATACACAAGAGCACATACTACATAATTGTATTTATATAAAGTTCTAGAACCGGCAAAACTAATTTATGCGGATAGAAATCAGATCAGTATGGTTGCCTGGGAAGGGAGGTGGGAGGGAGACTGGTGAACTAATTGCAAAGGAGCACCAGGAAACTTTCCGGAGTGACAGAAATGCTCCATTTCTAGTTAGGGTAGTGTATACATTTTCCAAAACTCAACCTACCATACATTTTAAATCTGTGCATTTCATTATATGTAAACTTTACAGAAAAAAGGTTTTAATAGTTTATTGAATTTAGAGAGAGGGGAAGGCAGAGAAAGAGAAACACTGATGTGAGAGCACAATATTAATTGGCTGCCTCCGGCAGACCCCCTACCGAAAATCAAGTCCCCCTAACCCAAGCAAGTGCCCTGACTGGGAATCAAACCAGCAACCTTATGATGCACCGGATGACACCCAACCAACTGAGCCACACCGAGTAGGGCTAAAATTTTTAAACGAGAGGGGGAAAAAGCAGAGTCAATAACACTTCTTACCTCTTTGTTCTAATCTTAAAAAGCTTGCCCTGGCCGGTTTGGTTCAGCGGTTAGAGCATCCGCCCGAGGACCAAAGAGTCACAGGTCTGATTCTGGTCAAGGGCATGTACCTCAGTTGCAGTTTGATCCCCAGCCCTGGTTGGGGTAGTGTGAGAAGCAACCAATCAATGCATCTCTCTCATATTAATGTTTCTCTCTCTCTGCCTCCCTCTCACTCTATCAGAAAAATCAATGGAAAAATATCCTTGGGTGAGGATTAAAAAAAAAAAAGCTTGCATACCATAGAATGTTACTGGCATTAACACAAAAAGTTTTAGAAAAAAACTAATTTACCTTAAGTAATCAACAACTTCCAAATTTAAACTTCAAACATTTTTTCACAGGGAAATAAAGAACTCTGGTCCTAATAAATAACAGTTATAATATTATTACTGGTGATAATAACAACAATGTGTAAATATTTAAGTTTTCCAGATACAGTTCAAAGTATCAAGAACATCTAGGGATTCTGTAAATTTAACTCTCTTAAAATAGCTAGGTTAAAAAAGAGCTGTAAGTAGAAAAGAAATAAAGAACAAAAGGCAAGCACATCCTCAAGCCATTCACACAGTCATTTTAACAATTTGTACTTTAAGTCCTACTTGAAATTCTCTAAATTCTTACCTCTCATGAAACTGAAGGATACAGCCAATTTCCTTTCCAACACCCTGGGGACATCTGTTCTCCCTAAACTGCTCAAGGTCTCTCCTGCTCTACCAACTCAAACTCTAGATAGTAACCATGGTTCCTAACTAGTAAACATGTTGGAACACACATGAGCAACTTCACAACATTCTAATTGACGGCTGGGCAAAGATTGGAGTCTGTAACTTTCTCAACCTTCTAAAACCTATTCAGACTTCAACTTTTTTTTAGAGGTCTTAAGTGTTTTTTTTTTTTTTTTTTAATATGTTTTTATTGATTTCTTAAACAGAGAGGAAGGGAAAGAGAGATAGAAACATCGATATGAGAGAGAAACATGGATCAGCTGCCTCCTGGCACACCCCCTCTACTGGGGATCGAGCCTGCAACCCAGGCATGTGCCCTGACTGAGAATCAAACCGGGACCTCTCAGTCCATATGATAACACTCAGTCCACTGAGCCACACTGGCTGGGCTGGACTTCAACTTTTGCTGGCGTGCTTACTACCTGGTCACCCATCCATGACCCCTTCTTGTCAATGACCCTTTTGTATACTGTCATCCCCTAAGGCCACTGTAACTTCTATAAGCTCCTCACCTTCTTGAACCATAGCTGGCCCTGTAGAACCCAAAGGACCCATCCTCCCACCCTCAGTGGGCACTGCCCTGGATCCTATGACCACTTAGATGATTACTCGAGTATCCTTATCAAAAGTCCTGTTTACATTTAGGCACGTCATCAAACTATGCCACCTCCTTTCCTCCCCATTATCTTAGCTATCTCAGTCACTGAGGATTCTGGAACCAGTTTATAAGGTTTCTACACATCCTTGTCCTGTGACTTATTATGGCAGACTCAAATGTCCTTGAGACCAACCCACTCAGAACCTGTCCTTAAATGGTCCTTTTATTCAACTCCAAAAACTTTCATCCAAACCAAAGCAATTCATTTCTATGGACAGTAGCAATATGTAAATTGCTCTATCTCCAAAATCTTGAACTGTATAACTCAATAGCTAGTAGCTCTTTAGCTTCTTCCCTTTGTTGTTACAATAGCTGTTCTCTAGGCTCATATCTCCAGTATCCATAATCCTCTTGTTCTCCCTTTCTATTATACCAGTCATTTCTCATTTTCTTCTTACCGGTCTCAATACCAATTACTTCAATTACTTACTTATCAGTACCTTCAACTTTTTCCCACCAGCCTATGCCAGATATGTATATACCACCGTGAAAACACCCAATCTTGAACTGACTTGACTGCACTACTCCCTGTCTTCTCTGGTTACAAATGAATGCTGCATAATCCTGGATGAAGCCATTCCCATAAATGAGAGTCATTACAAACCATAACTACTGTCCTCAACAAATAAATTAATATTCATAAGCTGCTGACAGTTTGGAGCCCTGTGACCCACCACAATAAAATGAAAATTTGAATTCACTACTCTAGATTGAGGTGTTGAAATTGTAATACAATCACTAAACAGAATTGCTGTTTTCTGACTACAGATTTTGAAAACATTTGTTTTGAAACAGACACTCTTTATTAACGAAGGTAGTTAATTCCTAGTTGGAAAGGGTTTGAATTTTTTCAAAGAAACCATTAAAATGAGATTCAAAGTTTTGCCTATCAAATTAGCAAATACAGTCTGTTTTGTCATAAGACAGGTTCCTGTAACATCAATTAGCTTATAAGTGGTTAGTAAATAATATAAAAATGCCCATATAGCATAGCAATTGTGTTGGTTACCCTTTGAATTTTTCCAGGCAAGGGGAACTAGAAAAGCAGGTAAAGCACTACAACTTTTGCCTGGCTGGCAATGGTTGAGCACTGACCTATGTGCCAAGAGGTTGCCTGTTCGATTCCCAGTCAGGGCACATGCCTGGGTTGCAGGCTCAATCCCCAGGTTGCAGGCTCAATCCTCAGTTGGGGGCATGCAGGTGGCAGCCGATTGATGTTTCTCTCTCTCTCTCTCTCTCTCCCTCCCCTTTTCTCTCTCTCTAAAAATCAATTTTAAAAAAATATTTAAAAATTATAACTTTTAGTGGGAAAGGAAAAGACCCTTAGTCAGCTCAGTAACTACCAGGCAGGAGCCCCCTTGGCCCTATTTTAAGAACACTAAATATGAGCACCTGAACCCAGAGCTCCCTCCTCAGAGGAGCACTGCCAGCCTCTGCGTGGGACAGTCCTGGATCTCAGCAAGCTATACTTCCTCGTATGCCATCTCTATGGCTTCGAAAGCTACTTTCAGCTGCACTATCTCAAGATCATGCGAGCCAGTAATTTCCATCCTATTATGTTTTAATATCTTTAACTTTCCTATGAGGCAGTCTCAGCCATTATAAGTGGTTTGACTGGGCTGTCCAAGTTATTTCATAAGGTACCAATTAAGCTTTTGTTAGTACTTGGTTTGAAAATTGCAGAGGTCTTGAGTGGTTTGCCCTTAACCTTATTTTTCCCATAAAGCCTATTATTTTTAGTGAATAGGCGATCTTAAAGGTTTTTTGTTTTTTAAGGAATGTATCTGATGTAGTAATAGAAACACTTATGTTCTTTAAATACAATACTAAGTGTTAGGCAGGGTATGGTAAGCAAGCAATTTGTGAATATATATTAAAGCTTTATAAATATTTATACTCTTTGATCCAGTAATTCCACTTCTAAAAATCCATCCTAAGGAAATGAAATATAGATACAAATTTTTATGAAAAAGGTCTTAATCAAAGTAATATTTAAAATTGAAGAAAAGAATGAACATACATGACTGACAAGAGCTTTAACAAACTATAATGAATCCATAACAGAGAACAATAGTTTTCACAGTTTCTCTTTCTTTGGAGGAGATGAGGTGGTACCCCAAGCCACTATACCCCTTGGATCAAATTGCTCCCTGTTCATCTGTGTGACATAGAGCGCTTCCCCTATGAAGACAGGTATTAAAGACCAAAACACACTGAAAAAGAGTAGGAAGCCATGAACAGGACTGTTACAAATAAATTTTAATGAACTGGGTTTTGTTTAGGATGTAACATTAAATAAAAACAGGTAAGACACAAACTATATACAGTAAATTTTTAGTAATGTTTGGCACCTAGAATAGTTCTTGCATATAGTAAGTAATAATGTCCAGTGAACTGAAGTTAAAAGTATATGTATATGTACAATGTGTGTGCTCCATTTCACAGAAAAGAAAGGAAACACCAAAAAATATATATATGTATTAACAGTGGTTCATTACGAATGGTGAATTATGGGTTATTTTTATTGCATGTTTTTGTTTTCTTTCTCCTCTTAAATTTTCTATGAAAGCTAAATTAACTGAAAAAATTTAATTTTCAAAAATGTTTAAAGAAATACACATACAGCTGCAGAAATTCACTGAATAAAAATCTAATTACAGTACTGCCTAAAATAATACATAAGGCCAGTGGGAGCTAGAGAGAAAGCCCTCACACAACAAAACTCAATAAAAAAAAATCACATTGTATGTCTGATATATCAAGGTAATTATTAACACTAGTAATGATAAATTACAAATGACTAAAAAACTTTCCTCCAACTTTCCCTTAAAATACCCCAATATACTGAAAGGTAAAATTTGGCAAAGCACTATGAACTGAAAAGAGAAGATCAAAGCTCAGAAAGAATTTCCATATGCAACATTGACAGTAGGACTGAAATGAGAAGAAAATTCTTGGATTACCCACACTCACTATCTAAATGAGAGTAACATGGGAAAGAAGACCTAAATAAATGGAAAGACATCCTATCTTCATGGATTGGAAGACTTAATATTGTTAAGGTGACAATACTACCCACAGGGACCTATCAGAATTCTAATCATCTTTTTTTGCAGAAATGGAAAAGTAGATTCTCAAATTAATCTGGTATTGCAAGTGGCCACCAAGAGCCAAACAATCATGAAAAAGAACCCAGTTGAAGGATTCACACTTCCCCATTTCAAGACTCACCACAAAGCCACAGAAACCAAGAGTGTGGTGCTGACATAACTACAGACATGTAGACCAAGCCCAGAAATAAACCAATATATATCTAGCCAACTGATTTTTGGCAAGGGTGCCAAGACCATTTAACGAGGAAGAATAACCTGTTCAACAAATGGTGCTGGGAGAAGCAGATATCCACAGGCAAAATAATAAAATTAGACCATTACCTCACACCACAAATAAAAACTAATCAAAATAGATCAACAATCTAAATATAAGACATTAAACTATAAAACTCTTAGGAGAGAATATAGGGCTTCATGACTTTGGATTTAGAAATGGATTCTTAGATACAGCATTAAAAGCATGAGCAACAGAAGTAGATAAATTGGACTTCATAAAAATTAAAAGCTTCTGTGCAACAAAAGACATTATCAAGAAGGTGAGGACAGCTCTGGCCGGTTTGGCTCAAAGGTTGGAGCGCTGGCCCGTAGAACAAAGAGTTTAGGGTTCAATTCCGGTCAAGGGCACGTACCTTGGTTGCGGTTCAGTCCCTGACCCTGGTTGGGATCGTGCGAGAGGCAACCAATCAGTGTTTCTCTCGCATCAATGTTTCTCTCTCCCCCTCCCTCCTTTCCACTCTATCTGAAGGTAAATGGAAAAATATCCTCAGGTGAGAATTAAAAAGAAGAAGAAGAAGAAGGTGAAGACAACATATTGAATGGAGGAAAATGTTTGCAAATTGTGTATTTGATAAAGGCCCAGTATCCATAATACATAAAGAACTCTTACAACTCAACAACAAAAAGACAACTTGATTATGGGCAAGGAACTTGAATAGACATTTCTCCAATGAAGATACACAAATGGCCAACAAACACAGGAAAAGATGCTCAACATCATTAGTCATTAGGAAAATGCATATCAAAATCATAATGAGGTATAACTTCACATCCACTAGGATCACATTAATTTTAAAAAAACAACAGAAAATAGCAAGTGTAAGTGAGGATGTGGAGAAATTAGAACTTTTGTACACTGCTGGTAAAATGCAAAATGATTCAGCCACTATGAAAAGTTTGGTGGTTCCTCAAAAGTTAAACAAGGAACTACCATATGACCCATAATTCTACTCCTAGGTATATATCCAAAATTGAAAACAGGTACTCAATCAAGTACATCCACACACATGTTCACGGCAGCATTATTCATAATAGTGAAAATGTGGAACTAGCCCTAAGGTCCATCAACAGATTAATAAATAAACAAACTGTGGTATATACATAGAATGAAATATTATTCAGCCATAGAAAGGAATGAAGTACTGATACATGCTACAGTATGGATGAACCTCCAAAACATTATGCTAAATAAAAGCCAGACACAAAATGTCTCATCCTGTATGATTCAATTTATATGAAATATCCAGAACAGATACATCCACAGAGATAGAATACAAACTGGTCGTTGCTAGGGGTTGGGGGAAAAAGGGGATGAGAAGAAACCGCTAAATGGGGAGTTTTACTTTGAGCAATGGAAATGTTTTGGAACTAGACAGAGATGGTGGTTGTACAACTACACGTATACATACTAAATGTTACTGAATTATTTACTTTAAAATGGTTAATTTTATATTATGTGAATTTCACTTCAACAAATTATTATTTATTTTATTATTTTTTTGTTGTTGTTAATCCTTACCCGAGGATATTTTTTCCATTGATTTTCAGAGAGATTGGAAGGAAGAAGAGGGAAGAGGGAGGGAGGAAGAGAGAGAGGGAGAGAAAAAAAAACACATCGATGTGAGAGACATATCCATTGGTTGCCTCCTGCACACGCCCCAAGTAGGGCTGGGGATAGAACCTGCAACCAAAGTATGTGCCCTTGACCAGGAATCGAACCTGCAATCCTTCAGTGCAGGGGCCGACACGCTCACCACTGTGCCACACCAGCCAGGGCAACAAATTATTTTTTAAGAAGAAAAAGAAAAAGAGCTGGCTCTGACCCATAAACGGGGAGGGAGTGTAATAAAACCAACTTCCAGTGACGTAAAAGGATTATGAGGAAACTATCACTTACAAGAGAAAATCAGGTTTCAGTTATGCCGAAGAGATAAAGAAGCACTAAGAAGAGTCAGAGACCTCAAAACAGAACTGGAGCTCCCCAGATAAAGGTGAAAGGCCTGCAGAAAAGAGGACAGAACCGGTGAGGCAGAGCGAGTGGAAGGTAGAAAGAGGCCCTGCTAGAAGGCAGACAGGAACAAGAGTGGACAGCTGTGGCCTGAAGAGGTAGCATTTTGTTATTAGAAAGCACAGAGCCTTTCTCTTCTAACCTACTTGTTCAATTACCGTTACCAGACTGCCAATTCCAGCAAAGTAGGAATGTTGCTCTCTTGTTAGAAAATATGACATTTGTGCATAATTTCAAACACCCAAGATCCAAGCTGAAAAACCAAAATTATGCTTGCAAAACTCAACACCCATTAAGAAAAATATTTTTTCCCTTGACAATCTTAAGTTCAAACTTAATACAGGCCTGTATTCTACATGATCTGGCTTGTCTAACTCAAGTTCAAATAATTTAATAGTTCATAAAATTTTCCAAATGATTTTAAAAGTTAACTACTGGTTTCCCAAAGCTACAACAATGGTTGATTAGTATCAATGAGCAAACCCCCTCCCTTTATAAAAAGAGCCACCTCACAGCACTTGACGAAATACATTCCAGGGAGTTGTTCACAAGTCTCTTCCCCAATACCTCACAAGCACGGTTCAGTCTTAGAATTGGTAGCTACTCAAATGTTAGATGCACGAATGGCTAGCTGTTGATAAAAATCAACTACATCAAAGATGGATTTTGATGAACTGGAATGAAATTACTTTTTTTTCTTTAAGTCAGAAGTCAGTTAAGGCAAGAAAATAAAAGTGATGTCATAAAAAGAGAACTAAAGCAAAGTTTTTGCTAATGAGTAGCTGAGTGACCTTTGGCAATCCATTATTCAACCACCTTCTCCAGGCATCAATTTTCTCAACTATAAAACAAGGGAGGCAAACCAGATGATGTTAATGTCCCTCCTCAGCCACAAAATCCTATTATTCTATGATATCATCCATGGTTTCCAAATGTCAGCCAAAACTCTATTATTCTATGATATCATCCACAGTTTCCAAATGCTAGTCAAACTTGAGTAAAAAAATGTATTTAGTCAAGATAATCTTCTGAGGTTCTGAGGACAGTGTAGTATATGAGCCAGAGGGAAAAAAGCCAAAATCACTTACTATGTATGAAATCATTATATACTCTCTATTTTAACCAACACTAAAAGATAATAAATATGGAGCTCTTATTTCAAATTTTCCTAGATTATGGAAACTAACAAGCTAAAATAGATATAATAAAATAATTTGTCCATCAGAATCTAATAAATCTATAGTCAACTTATACCAAGAAAATTAGCTGAGACCTAATATTTAACTACATCATAAGACAGGGAATTTATAAATGTCAGACTGTAGGAAAGGACATTTCTTCGTAACTAAAGAAAAGGCACATAAATCTTCAATCCCCATAGCTGTTTAAACAATAATAGATTAAATAAGATTTTTCCCGTAATCTTCTGTCCATTCAGCATATGCCTCCTATCCTTCTCGTGCAACCTAAAGTGTCTTGAGAGAGCTGGGCTGAGGTGTATACATGTACACACAGAGAGTATAAAAAGAAGTAAAGGGAGTTTCTCAGAGAAAGAAGATATGCATGAGTGACAACAGAAGACAAGGTAAATATGCCACCACCCTTCCTCCAGGATGCCACCACATCTCCTACCTAAGAGTGGCCTCCTCAAAGGAAAGGCAAGAGTATCCACTCCCTTTTAGTCCCGGAGAGGTAACGAGGGAGTCAACTTCAAGGAAGGGAATCTCCTGATCCTCCCAAAAAGCCAGGCATCTATAGCCACTGAACACCTTTCCTCACTTTGCCATGATATGAGGTTAAAAACATGATATGAGGTTAAAATCAATCCACTGGAGTGGCTCTTAGTAACCACTGCATTAACAAATCAAGCTCCAGGGTGCAATGACCCACTTAGCATCTCCTCCTACTCTCCAGAGATTACATTTCAGATCCCTGAAAATGGAAGCCCAAAGCAGTCCACCACCAATGCTGTGCTCAGGTTTACCTCTCTAATACCTGTGATGACATTACCTTTGGGAGAAGTTATGTGAAATCAGAGGGAAATTGATTTCAAATGATGACTCAGATGATGCACTTCCCCATCTGAAAATACTACAGCAGCCCTGGCCAGTTTGGCTCAGCGGTTAGAGCCTCGGCCCGTGGACCAGAGAGACCCGGGTTCAGTTCCCATTAAGGGCATGTACCTCAGTTGCAGTTTGTCCCTGGCCCTGGTTGGGGTCGTGTGGGTGGCAATCATTCAATGTGTCTCTCTCACATCGATGTTTCTCTCTCTCTCTCTCTTCCTCCTTCTCTCTCTCCCGCTCTATCTGAAGATGAATGCAAAAATGTCCTCAGGTAAGGATTAAAAAAAAAAAAGAAAATACTACAGCAGCCCCGCCGGTGTGGCTCAGTGGTTAAGCATCAACCCATGCACCAAGAGGTTGCCAGTTCGATTCTCAGTCAGGGCACATGCCCAGGTTGTGGGCCAAATCCCCAGTGGGGGGCATGTAGGAGGTGACCAATCGATGTTCTCTCTCATCAAGTGATGTTTCTCTCTCTCTCTCCCTCTCCCTTCCTCTTTCTCTAAAATCAATAAAAATAAAAATAAATTAAAAATGAAAATACTACAGCAGATGGAGAAGGAATGAGAGAGAGAGCCAGACACTAAAATGCAGGATCAGGGAACAAGACTTCACCCCCAATTAATATATTTGCCATTTTTTTAATCCATGAAAGAATGCCCCTAAAGATGTGATTTATACCATAAATGCAGAGATGTTAAAGGTGATTCCCTATCCAAGGATAATAAGGAAAAAAAAAAAACCAGAATCTATGCTCTCCAGCACTGTAACGTAAAATACGAAGCATGCCCTGCCAGAGTGCCAGAATGTTCCAGAATCTGATAAAAAGAGACTCTGGGAAATAATTTGTCACTGGTTCCTGCCCTATGACGACAGAGATGGAGTAATTTACTCGTAGTCTGACATAATCACCATTCAACTTCTTTCATAGGCAACTCCTAACAGGAGCATGCTCCCCAGTCAGCTGTGGAGGCCACTGGTAACGCAGAGCTCGCTGTTGTGTCCATGGTCTCAAAGCACAACAGAAAACTCACAAACATCACTTGTCCCTGCCAGCAACAGGAAGCACTGCAAAGGGCTAACTTGAAGTCCAGTTCCAAAGCTACCTAAATTCTTTTCTCAGGCAAGTCATTTAGCACTCTGCTGGAAGTCAGTTCCATGAAGGCAACAATCTCTATTTGTTTTATTCACCAGGATATGTCCCAAACCCCTAAAATACGGCTTAGTATACACTCAATAAATAATTGTTCAGTGATTGAATGATAAATGTTGCTACTGAAGGCAATCAATCAACCATGTGATATCTAAATGACTTCTCTTTGTAACAGTCTATGATTTTAATTTTCATCCAAAACAGGCAAATCCCCCAATAACTCAAATAAATTGTTTTGAGAATTATGTAGCACTTTCATATACGTTATAGCAACTGCAGTAACAGACATCCTGTTGTTGGCTGAAAAGCATCTTATCTTATATATGAAGAAACCCATACTCAGAAACATTAATTACTTGCCTAATCACATATAGCAGGAGAAGATGGAATTAAAACTCAATAAGCAGATTTCAAATCTAATATTGTCCCACACCATGTTATCTACTATACACCTCTATTTGTGTACCTGTGCATGCACAGATACATAAACCTTAGAACTTTTTTCTTTAAATTGGACTAAATTCTCTCCTTTAACAAATAATTTAAGGAGTTAAACAACTGTAGAAAAGATGCAAACCATCAAAAAGATAATCCTTGGCCATTTCTGCTTCTGGATGTGATGGAGTAACAGGACCAGATTAACCCTCTCATCTGAAATAACCAAAGAACAGACACAATATATGAGAGTTCAGAAAGACAAGGACAGCTAGAGTAAGCAGTGTAAAGAACCAGAGAGGAGAGAGCTGTACAGAGAGAACTTGCAAGATCTGCAGAGGTTTACCCTCCAGTCTCCAGCTGAGTGCTGATCAGAGCAAGCACAGAGAAAGGATGGTCTAGCATCAATACAGGATCTGGAATATTGCCTAGTCCTACCAGCTGGACTAGAAAGCCTCATGGCTCACAGGTTGCTGGAGAAAGGACACAGAATAGGCGTGAACCAGTAGTAAGGAATAGTTAGCCTACACTTACCACTGCTCCTGTCCTATCTAAAAAAATCTTAAAAGCAAGACCTGAAAGGAGCAAACTGTTTACAAGTAACTTAACTGAGTCCTAGAACAAAAGTCAAGAATATTTCTACAAATACAAAAATATCCAGCACCCACTAGGGAAAATTCACAATGCCTCTCATCTAGTCAAAAACTACCAGGCATGTGAGACAGATAGATAGATCATAGATCAATTGAAACCAAACCAGAACTGGCACAGATGTTAGGGTTAGCAGACAAGGACTTTTAAACAACTGGAAACAACTATTATAACTATAATCCACATGATCACAAGTTAAGTAGAGACATAGAAGATATAAAAAGACCTAAATCAAACTTATGAGATGTATGAGATGAAAAATTACACTCGATAGAATAGCAGGCTAGGCATTTCAGATGAAAAGATTAGAAATTATATTTCCCAGCTTTTAATTATTGGAAAAGGCCAGAATCTCTCTTGAATACTTCACACCATTTAACTGTAGTGTGCACCAAGAGTCTCCTGAGAGACTGCTGTGTGCCAAGATAGGAGGGGGCCTTAGGACAGTAGAGGAAAGACAGAATGTGATGGATACAGTGACACAAATTTGCTTGTAGTGGGTATAGAGAGCAATGGAAGCCAAGATACGGGGCACCTTACCCAGAGAGGGGGGTACAAGGGACAGAGACTTGGGGAAATTAGGCAACTTCAAAGAAAATAAGCTATTAAAAATGGAATTTATTTAAACTTCCATTCATAAGCATAAGTTCAGTCCAATTCCCCTTTTGGATAATAACTTAGCAGACAATGAGAAATGATCAAGAGAATGACGACCCCAGTAAAGTACAAGATAGTGAATCCAAGAAAAAGTATGATTCATTCACTGAACTTATTTTTAATATGTTTTTGTTTTTGTTTTACTTCAGAGAGAGAGGAAGGGAGAAGGAAAGAGAGAGAAACATCGATGTGAGACAGAAACATCGGTTGGCTGCCTCCCACACACACCCCGATGGGAGATGGAACCTGCAACCCAGGCATGTGCCCTGATGGGGAATCGAACCACAACCCCTCAGTGCATGGTACCATGCTCAATCAACTGAGCCACACCGGCCAGGGCCTTCACTGAACTTTTACTGACCATCTACTACATACTAAATATTGTTTTAGGTGCTAGGGATACAGAGTGGAACGATCAAAAAGGTCTCTCTACCCAGAAGAAACCTTCCTATGGGAGGGTTGGGGTATAGAAACAACAAAAGTATCATGTGCTTACAATAAAACAGGGTGACAGAACAGAGTGGCACAACCCTAGAACAGCAAGACTCTGAGAAAGTGGCATTTTAAGTTGAGATCTAGAAGGCTCCAGCCAAGTAAAGATCTGGGGAAGTATGTGAGGCAGAGCATTATCTAATGCAGACCCCAGGGTGAGAAAGAGCTTGGCACCAGAGAACTCAATGCATGGTATAGCACGGGGCAGGGTTAAGAGAGGAAACCGGTGGCAGCAAGAGCCTCAAAATAAACATCCATTTATAAATCAGGAAGATCTGAACAGCCTAGATATTTGGTATTTACTAATTACTGTTAATTTCTTAGGTATGATAATAGTTATTATAAATTTTTAAGGAGTCCCTATCTTTTAGAGATACATAATAAAAAGTTTCACAAAAGTTTATGTCTGGGTTTGCTTCAAAATCATTGAAGTGAAGGATGGGGGAAGTGAGGACAAGGGAGTGGATTAGGGAGTGGAGTGGTTCAGACAAAACAAAACTGGCCATGAGTTATTAATTGTGGAGTTGGATGATGGATAGATAGAGGTTCATTATATTATTCTGTCTACTTTCGAATGTTTGAAATTTTCCACAATGAATATATTTTTTAAAAGGCAAACTAATTTAAAATATAAGGGGGTATTTATAAATGCCCCCTCCTCAGGGAATTTTTTAGGGTGGTAAAACTATTCTGTATTATATTCTGGTGGATACATGACACCGCATCTGTCAAAATCCGTAAAACAGAATGCACCTTGATGTACACAAATTTTTTAAAATTCTGTAGGTCAGGGAATCCCAGGATGAAATACAGAATGTAACAGATGCCCCCTTCTAGCACTACCTTTTGTGGGACTCAGATGCACCCATAAGCTTTCATCAGGGGTCCCTGCAAGGCCCCAAAATCCAAAAATCCCTGGTACTGTATACAAAACTTAGTATGTGTGGGTATCCATGCCTTTGTTTAGCGAAAGGCCCTAAGGCTTTCACCAAAAAAGGCTGAGAACCACTGACATTTCTCTTGCCAGCAACTTCCTAGCTAAAAACTGAACTACTTTTGCTCTTAAACCTAATATCTCACTGCAATCATTTGGATTTCAGGCAAGGACATTACTACACAGCCATTACCACAAGCAATAATAAATACCACCAGTGAATTCTACAGCTCTGAAAGTTAAGACAGGCACCAAAAAAAACAACAACAAAAAAACAAAAAAAAAACAAAAAAGAAAGAAAGAAAAGAAAAAGGTGGAAAATTACGTGTAAATTTCCTTTAATCTAAAGTGCACCATTATTTTTTGTGCCACTAAGAATGAATAACAAACTGTCAATTAACTGATGACTCTCCACTGACTGTAAAATGGTTCCAATTTCAGAAATGTTCAAATGTAGAAAAGCTATACATCTCATAATCAACGAAACATGGCATTCAAACGGTTCATTAGCTGTGGCCCACCTCAGATCTCCTAAACAAACTGCTCAGAACAGGTCTAGGAATCTGTGTTTTGTTTACATCCCTCAGATGATTCTGGTTAGATAAAGACTAAACTGCTAACCTTCAGAGGCAGCAAAGTAGAGGAAGCATGTACTGTGGAGTCACACAGCCCCAGACATCTCTGTGACCTCCAGCAAATTCTGTAATTTCCCAGAGCCTCAGCTTTATCTGTAAAAAAAATGTCAATGCCACCTACTTCCTCTGGTTGATAAAATAAAATAAAAGAGGACACGTGAAGTACTCGCCACCTACCAGAGGTGTACTAAAACACATATTTCTACAGGAACATATTTAGTTATGAAGACATAACATATTTATCTTATGAGTAAGAATGAAACCTAGGAAATTACTTTTCAGAAATATTCTACCACTCAACACTGTCACTTGCTAGGCACAGTAAAAAGAATCCTTCGATAAGTATTTATTATGGAACTCAGCAATACACATGCATTGGGGGGGGGGGGGCACATCACATTTTAAAGAGGCCCTAAGAAAATGGAAGCTGTTTAATAACATTTTGACTAGAAATATTATACCTAATTTACATCAACAAGGATAACACAAAAAAAGCATACTTTTAAGTGTGATATAATTTCAGAGTAGCTAATAGTTCTGTTTCATGTTCAAGTTTTTGTTTTTAGTTTTAGTTTGAATAACTGGCAAGTTTTTTCAGAATAGTGGCATAACTGCTTAAAACCCCAAAAGTAATGCTGTGGAACTTCTCAGTTCACGGTTCTCAAAAAATACCTCCATGTTTTCATTTGTTTCTAAAATCCAAACAGTATTTTAGGCAGCACCTTCAGAACTGACTAGTCAACTCAGGATGTGACTCACAGGGGACAGGTTTAGCTATAATTGGATAGAGTTCTCCCACATGTGTACCATGAAAAAGGAAAAAATAATTCAAAACCCACAATTGCACAATGTCTCACTCAGCCTTGCTCTCCCAATGAAGAACACATGGATTCAAATTGATGCTGCGTCAATGCCACCAACCCCACCCAGAACGCCCAGGGTTAAGAGTTGGCTGCAGGGTGCTAACCCACCTCCTCCACCAGCAACCCACCTCCTCAGGATTTCAGCAGTGGTAGGTTATGCCAAACACATCAACAGAGAGGACACCCTCCCCCACCAAGCACTCAGCCTGAGGTTGAAGAGGAAAGAAAGATGCTGGGAGAAGAGGAACACATGGCTCATCTCATTTTTCTTTCCCTCAACCACTTCCCAAAAGGAAAGAGCCCTTGGATTCAGCTGCCCAAATCTGAAACCCTGGACTCCTCCCTTTTCTTTAACCCTCAGGTCTCCACTAAGTCTCCTGCAAACTCCCTGTAAATTCCTCACAAATCCATCCCACCCCTTCAACTGCCCTAGTTGATCCCTCTTATCACAAGGCTAGTTTTGTCCCAGTTCCCAGATGCAGCTTTTAACAGTCTACAGGCCACCATTCTCACTGGGGCCAAAGCTATCTTTTCTATAACTCAGTCCTGACTGTATGCTCTCCTTTCCTACATTCTTCAATAGCTTCTCATTATCTGTAAGATAAAATTCAAATTCCTAATCCAATCTCAACCTACCTCCCAGCTTTATATTTTACCACTCCCTGACTTAGCCAATTTTTCTCATCTTCGTCACATTAGATGTTTCCTACTCCTTGATTTCACCTACATCTGCTTCCACAGAACTATGGCTTTGGTCATAATATTTTCTCTGCCTAGCATGAACTGTTTCTCTTTTCTGCCTATCAAACTCATCCTTTAAGATGAGACTCAAATGTCTCCTTTTCTGGAACACCCTTCCTAAAACTCTCTAAGTCTCTCTCCCCTCCCTCTTCCTACAGTCAAAAGTCATCACTCCTACAATAGCTTATATCAATCAGCAACATAACTCTTATTGCAGTGTTATAGTCATAGATATGACAGTCTTCCCTACAAAATTCTAAGTTCCTCAAGAAAAGTTTAATAATTTTGAATCACTATTTTCTAACACAATATGGACTTCAAATTTTTTTACTGGACTGATTTGGGGGGAAATGATCTCAACTAGTATTGACTTGATTTTAAATCAGATGTGAACAATGAAGGCTTAATTCTTCCAGGCGGCATTTATTATAACAGAGAAGCCAGTTGTCCAAAGCGAATTTCGAATTGGTGGGAGGCAGAGTCTATTCTCAGAAGTCTCCCTGACCCCTACAGATTCCCTGTCACCACCAACACTGCTGCCATGACCAGTTTACACCCCTCCAGCCCCCACTCACCACAAGCTCTGGACTTCAGGAACGTCAATTAGAGAACATGGGAGGATGCAGATAAGGATCCAGACCACAGCACGCGCATGTGGCAGCAGGCTTGCAGGTTCTACTCCTTGAGTATTTTGGTTAATCGCTCCTCCAGAACTGACAAAGAACCAGCGTGGATTCCGAACTCAGGCCGGACTGAGTCAACACCTGACACTCCCCTCACTACCCAAAGGGCCTAGAATCAGAATCCTCATCAGTAAAATGAGGAAATGGATGCCTATAATGCAGCTCGAGAAGAAGGGGAAATGAGAGCAATGAAGCAGAGCCCAGGGACACAGGGATGCCACATCTGATGAAAGTCTCCGTACCAATGGACTTCCATCAGGACTGCATGCCCAATACCTAGGAACTGGACTGGTTTCAAACCTCTTCCAAGTCTGTTTCCTCATCTGTAAAATGGAAATAACAGTATATACCTAACACGGGGACCACCTCTGGACCTGACACCGGCAAAAGATTCCACACGTCAGCAGCATTCTAAAAAGTGTTGACTGCTACCTTCAATCACCACTACATACTAGTCTTCTTAATACTGTCATTACAAATAACCTGCTACATGGCACCAGTTCTTCAATAGTCAAAGCCCAACCCTAAATGCCATTTACACATTGTGGAATGACCACTAGCCTTTATTTTATCTCCATTTCCTCCCAAAACTCCCCTAAAATGATAGCGATGAAATCACAAAGACATTAAACCACAAAGACAAACATAAAGGAAAAAGAAGACATCAACACATCATATATTTCAACAACTTTTGCAAGATGGGAAGCAGTTGAAGGAGTGGAGTTGTCACTGCCCCTCAGAAGCCACCAAAGCCAGCCTGGGCTCAGGCCTGACAAAGGGGGAGCTTCTGAAGGAGGTATTCAAAGCAGCTGGGCCCCCCAGGTCCAGGAGGAAACCCAAAGTCGTTTCTGAAGAAACTGAACCACACTGTCAGGATCACTGTAAAAAAAGTAAAAATCTAACCCAAATCCAGGCCACTGATGTATCACCAAACATACTAGAGGCAGGAAACTAGAGGTGTCTTCTCTGTAGACACTGACTAGTCCCAAAGAAGATGTGACAGTGCTAATATGTGGGGCAGACTCCACCTGCACCCCAAGGGTAGTCACATTACACCAGCAGCGTGCGTGCAAGAGCGCGCGCGCACACACACAGGCTTTCTCTCCCCTAATCAACTTTTCAGCATCTTGCTCTTAATTAGACAGCCGAGGATCACCAGACATTTGTGATATAAACAAACATAAAAAGAACCCTGAAATTAACAGGCACACTGAAGGAAGAATATTAAAAACATATTAAATACACAGAAAAATTAAAAACAACATGCACACACATCTCAAGAGAGGATAATACATTTATAAAATAAGAATAAAATGGAAACAGAAAATGAAATAAAATGGAAATGGACACACAACAAAAAGCTTCTAAAATTTAAAAACATCATTAAAATGTTCAAAATAAAAACTTTGAAGACAAATTAAGAAATTCTTCCCCTTGCCCGGCCCGTGTGGCTCAGTGGTTGAGCGTCCATCCATGCACCAAGAGGTGGCTGGTCTGATTCCCGGTCAGGGCACATGCCCAGGTTGTGGGCCTGATTCCCAGTGTGGGGCATGCAGGAGGTGGCCAACTGATGTTCTCTCTCATCGTTGTTTGTATCTCTCTCTTTCCCTTCCTCTCTCTCTAAAATCAATAAAGAAAAATATATATTTTTTTAAAAACATAGGAATTTATTAAAAAAAAAAAAAGAAATTCTTCCCCTCTTCTTACCTCTAATACAAAGATATAAATAAGAGCCCTGGCCAGTTTGGCTCAGCGGTTAGAGCGTTGGCCCTCGGAACAGAGAGTCCTGGGTTCGGTTCCCACTAAGGGCACGTACCTTGGTTGCAGTTTGTCCCTGCCCCGGTTGGGGCCATATGGGTGGTAACCAGTAGATGAGTCTCTCTCACATTGATGTTTCTCTCTCTCTCTCTTCCCCCCTCTCTCCCTCCTGCTCTATCTGAAGATAAATGCAAAAATGTCTTTGGGTGAGGATAAAAAAACAACAACAAAGATATAAATAAGAGGCAATGTAAGTTAAGAAAATCTGAAGATCAATTCCAGGAAATTCAATAACCAAAGGATATGAATCTCTAAATTGAAAGGGTCCAGACTGGATGACGGATGGACAGACAGACAGAAGGAAGGACACACACAAAAGCTTATAAAATTTCATAACACCAAAGAAAAAGACTTAAAAAAGAAAAAAGGGAATCAGAGTGGGATTTTCATCAGAAACCCTTAAAGCCAGAAAACTGTGAAAATGCCATCAAAATTGTGAGAAAAAGGTTAGTTTCAACCTAATATACTAAATTCAGTCAAATTATCTATAAAGCATAAAGACCAGATAGATATCTTCAGACATGAAGGCCTCACATAATTTACCTCCCGCACCCCTTCTAAAGAGGATATGCTTTAACAACACAAAGCAAAGCAGAAAAAGAAAGACAGGAGATCTAGGAAACACAGGCTCCAAGACAAAAAAGAAGGGAACAGAAGTCGCAGGAAAAACCATCCTACTGTCCAGACTGGAATAAGACGTTGGGAGGCTTTGGAGGGGCAAGTCTCCAAGGGGAAACCAAGTGGAACTGATAGAAGATTTGATGTGCTACCTGGAGGAAAAAAAATCAAAAAGCATTTAACATATTTCTTGGAGTATTTGAGAGAATGTAGCCACAGATACATTAAAAAAAAACTAATCAAAAAGTTTAAAAGGCAATTAATTACTTGCTCCAGGAAAAACAAAAAGGTATAGGGAAAGAAAAGATAATCATGGGTCACTATTTAACTCATTAAGTGAGCAATAAATATGTACACAATAATGTAAATACTGACCGCTGATTTTACCAAAAACTGTTAGGTAACTATATTGAGGGGGTTGGGGGAGAGAAGAGGGCAAGTACTCAGTTATGATACTACGAAGTAAAATGCTTATTATACAATGATTTAGAAATATGAAAATAAAAAACAGGAAAAAAATAAGCAGAACTAGTTTAAGACAGTAGCTTCCACTGGAAAGTAGAGCCTGGAGGATTAAAAGGCCTAAGGCAGGAGACTGCTGTTTTTCACTTTGAGCCTTTTAACACTATTTGATTTTTTATAAATTATGTGCATGTATTAATTGATTAAAACAACAACTTATTCTCATATCAAAAGCAATTAGCTCAATCTATAAAGTTGTCACTATCAACTTCATTTATAAGTTTCTTACTTGGAATTCCAAACTCATTGTCTTAGAAATATTATAAAACGATGGTTAGTTTCCCAAGTCAGCTTTCAGAAGACACTTAATCCTTATATAAGGATACAAAAATATGGTACAAAGTAGTATTTCAAGTAGCCGTAAATACTATTAGATTTTCTGTAGGAAACTGCATTCTGAGAACTCAGGATGCCTGGTATATACCTGAGTCCTACCCACTTACTCTTCTGCACCCAGGTGCAGTCAAGGAACACTTTAAAGGTAGAATATGTAAGGGGCATGGGAAGGGGATGGAAGGAGAAGGCCTGGATCTGGCAGGGCAGATAGTCAAGAGACCCACTGTAACAGGTCAACTCTATCTGCATTAGAGAAAATACTGCTAGAGGTCCCTCTCACCCCAGGGGTGGCCAAGGTTGATCAGCAAGGTAATCCTCCCTCTCTGCCCCCAACAGCCTGCTCATCAATCAGGTAACAAATAATCATTTCAAGTATTAACTAGCAATCATTATTTTCCACCATGCCATAAATCAAACTTCTACAGTATAAACAATATCTTCATTTCATTCAATAAAGTTTGCAGCCTATGTCAACACTATGTTCGATATTTTTGAAAGATTATAAATTGTGTGACCTTGAGCAAGTTACTCAAAGCCTTACTTTACTCATCTCTAAAATGGGAATAATGATACCTACCTCTCTGGGTCACAAGGAATGATGTGTATAAAACAAGTAGGGGCAGGTATATGGCAGACACTCAATCAATGTCAGCCTCTGGTTGTCCCCTGTCCCCTACCCCCATCCAGACTGGTTTCTTACATGTAAACAAAGTCACAAATTATATACAAGCTTTTAACAACAGAAAAAAATTTACAAAACGATGCATAATACATTAAATTTTTTTTAATTAATGTGATATGAGTCAATTTATAAGCATTCATTATTTTTTCTAAACCTTAGTTTTAGGTTCCAAGTCCTAACCCAATTTGCAGTTTTAATTCAGTTAAACTAAGTTCAGCTGATTCAGCTGGAGTAAAAAGAGGATTAAGAATGCAAGACATTATAAAAATACAACATTCTTCTTTGGTTAAAGACTGCAAACTCATATGTAACAATATCTAAACAGTCTGCTAACAGAAATTCCTCAAAAGACCTCAAGGAAGTCTTTTAACTTAGAAAAAATAAAACTGACCGATGCTTAAGAGAAATAACTTTTCCCCTTCACTCAGATGCACCACAAACCTGAGATGAAATAAAGGGACTGACATAATACACAAAAGAAAGTAAATATCTAGGTATATGCAACTACCAAAGACTTCCCTTTTGGGGCCATTTCTATCAGACCTTCCTCTAAGGGGTCATTTCCAGAATCCACAAAGTCCCAACACGAGAACTCCATTTTTTTTTTTAATTAATTCCCAAACGAGAAAACTAACTATGTAGAATAGAATCAACTGACCCAAAGCCAAGTTCTCCTTTCCCTATTAAGTATTCAAAGTAGGAAAGTGGCCCAGAAATACAGGATCAGTCCAAACTCCAACACATTCCAGACAAGAAGCTAAAAGGTACAGGCTACCTGGAGATCCATTCACTATTTAAAAGTATGCTTATCAGTCGCAAGATTTGGAGACTGCCACGAACATGTAATGCTTATAACCTCTCTCTCTTTCTCATTATTTTTTTAAAGCATGATAACCAGAAAGTATGAGCTCAGTAGTGTGGCCTCTACTGGGGCATCAAAACCACCGCCAAGGCTTTACAAATCTAGCCTACATAAATAAAACGGGGATTTCGAGGTATCTAAAATCCAGGGCCCTAAAGTGACATGAATAGGAAAGGTCAAAGAAACCTGGTGCAGCAGGAAAGAAAAGTTGTAAGGGCGCTTTCCTCGAGGGGATCGGGTGAGGGGCTGCAGAGGCTCTGTGCAGGGCGCACTGGGGTGGATCCCGGGTCTCCCGCGGCGGCCAAGGTATCCCCACGTCTTTTCGTGGCGGAGCAGCGAGGGCGGAGGGGAAGCCGAGGCGGACCCGGGGCTGGGGCCAGGCAGGCACCACACCTCCCAGCCAGCACGGCAGGCAGAGGCCAGGGCCCGGAGGCGACCCCGGGCGCTGGGACGGGATGGAGAGCCCCGGGGGACCAGGAGGGGACCGGCCCGCGGTCCACGGCGCGCGGACTGGGCCGCCGACGGCCGGAAGCAGCCCGGCCCGGCCCCGGCCCGACCCGCCCTCCCCGCGCAGGCGGCCCCACTCACCGATGAGCCGGCGCACCTCGTCCTCGCTCAGGTAGAGGCTCACGCTGGGCCCCGCGGCCGCGGGCAGCAGCGCCGGGGGCCGCGGGGCCGGGGCGGCGGCGGCGCCGGGCGCGGGCAGCAGCGGCAGCAGCGCGAGCAGGAGCAGCAGCGGCGGCGGCGGGGCCCTCAGGCCGCGGGCCCCCGGGAGGCGGCCCCGGCGCGGCGGCCCCGGCCGCACCGTCCCGCACATGGCCACCGCCGCCGCCGCCAGGAAAGAGTGTCGGCCGCCCGCCGCGCCGCCGCCGCCCACCCCCGGCCCCGAGCCCCTCACAGCCCCGAGCCGGGGGCGGCCGCCCAGCTCATCGCGCCGCCGGCCCGTGGCAGCCGGCCGCCGCTTTAGACCGCCGGAGCGCGCCGCCGCCGCCGCCTCCTCCTCGGCGGCATCGTCCACGGCGGGGGGCTGGCCGCGGGGGCGCGCCCGTGCGCGTCGCCGCCGCCCCGAGAGCGCGCGCGCAGGCATCGTCCGCTCCGTGCGGGCCCTGGCTTGGCGCGGAGCGCTTTGATTTTAAAGTGCAATCGCCCGCGAAGGGCCCTCTGGTCACTCTCTGAGGGAGCCCGCCCCTGCCCCACGTTGTCACCAGCCTGATGTTTGCTTGTCTATTGTCCGCAACACCCTCACCGCAGCGGGGAGTGCGGGCAGGCCGGCCGGGGCCGCGCCTGCAGCCGAGTGGGCTCCCCACATCCAGGGAAATGCCTGGATGCGGTCGCTCTGGTTGCAAAAGAGAAACTTGCTTTTTTTGTTTAGTGAGAAAATAGAGAAAAATAGAAATCACCTTGTATCCCGCCATCGGAGGTCAACATTAACATTTCTGTGTTTGTTCTGATGCATATATACTCTATATATTTATTCTTCAAAAAGAGCTTAGCAAACTTTAGTAACCTACTGTTAAATGTTGCAATTTTTTATTTTTCATAGTCGTTCTTCGTCCCTATTATCAACCAGCATCTGGGGTTGTTAACCTATGGTCCACGCCAGGCTTTGACAGCCCCCTCTCCCAAGAAGGTAACATTGTGTGCAAAAGTGTGTGTGTGTTGAGTGTGTGCTTGTGTCTGTGCGCTGTGTGTATGCTTGAGCACACACAGAGAAGAGGTATGTACATGTCATCATTTGTTGTAAGGAGTCCCTATCCCCCAAGGAGGTTCAGAATCACGGCTATGTGGTCTTTTAGAGGCAGCCCAGCGAAGCCATGCGAGGATCTCTAGGCCTCCTGATGTATTTATGCGAGCCACCCACCATCGCGGTCAATTTGCTCCTGGTGCCCCCTCTCTCCGTGAGGCTTCCAAGTGTCCCTGCCCGGCCGGGGTCATCTCGCCTCTATGCGCAGGTCCGCGGGGCCTGACCCCAAGCCTCCAGCAGGCCTGCGGCTGGGGGAGCAGCTGCTCCTGGGCCAAACAGCTTTCACGAGCAGTTGCTCCACCGCAGTGAGGCCCTGAGAGGCGGCTATTTTTATCCTCTGGGGAGGCTGGAGGAAGAGAGAGGCTGATCAGGCCGGAAGTCCTGGAACTTGATTTTCTCCTTCTGGAGTGAGAGGGATGGGTTCCATTTAGAGATAAGCTGGCCTCAACATGTCAAGCCTCAGCCCCCCAGCATAATACTGCACCCATCTTCCTGCAGAAGGAGGTTGGGAAGAGCGTGAGGGCTGAGAAAAGTGCTCCACCAGAGACTGATTAAAACCACACAGGTCAGCAAAAACGCTTGTGTTGGAGCAGGCACTGCTGCCTATCAGGGCACCGGAGTTCTACCAGGAATGGCTTTGGGGCTGGGAATGTGCTGTGTGAACAGGGCTCATTCAGACAGAAGGAGTTTTTATAAAGGATGGCATATTCCCTGAATTTTTTTAAATGGCTCACAGTCCCCAAGTAAGGAAGCTCCTGTCTCAGAAACAATCTCTTCTTATCAGTGACTCCTTGAGGTAGTCTGTGACATAAACAGAGCAGAGCTGTCAGTAGGGCCTGGCTGGGGTCTGTCTGGTACTTGTTAATGGTGTATCCCTGGGAAAAATTAAACTCTCTAAGCCTTGGTTTTCTCATTCATATAATTGGGATGATGATGCCAGACTCACAGGGCTTGTACAAGATTTAATTGGAGAAGATGTGAGTAAAATACCTAGGCAGACTCTGGGCTGGGTGTCAGTCACACCCATTGTTATTGCTATTATAATTAATCCCTCCCCTCTAATGACCACTTTCTGGACAGTTTCATCACCAATAACCGCCCAACGGTTCAAACCAGGGATCCTTAAGACCTTCATTCAATATACCTGGCCCAGAGCCAAGCTCAATACATTTGTGCCAAGCATTGTGCTTGGCACTGGGATACAGAGGTGAGCAAGGTGCTTCCTTGAGGATGTACCATAAACAAATATTTGTTGCACATTATCATCATCGGTGCTATGAAGAAAAAGTTAGTGGTTCTCAAATTGTGGTCGCCAGGCAAGCAGAATTCTCACCTGGAACCTTGTAGAAATGCAAACTCCTAGGCCCCATCCTAGACTAACAGAAGTAACAGCTTCTGTTAGCAACGCACAGAGAACTGGCATACACATTTTATTATTTGTTCTAAGGAGTCCTTGTCCCCCAGAGAGCATCATGGGTCCTCCAGGTGATGCTGACCACTCTGTCAAGGAAAACTCAGCTCTGTTGTGCTTTGGTCTATTGCAGTTGTCACCTCACTGGCCTCCCTGCTTTCCCCTTACTCCTTTAGTCTGTTCTCAACACAGCAGCCAGAGTTATCCTGTCAAACGTCAGTCAGCCAGATCATGTTGCTCTTGGCTCTTGGACTGCCAATGGTTCCCTAACTCATCTAGAATAAAAGGCAAAGTCCTCACAAGATATCAGTGCATTTAATAAGTCACCAACTATTTTTTAAAAAAATATCAAGGCAATGCTCATGCTCTACCTTTTTCTCTTACCTTCTGATCTTATCTCCTTCTGTTCTCCCCCTACTCACTTAGCTCCAGCCACAATGGCTTCCTTGCTGTACTTCCAACATACCAGACACAATCCTACCTCAAGGCCTTTGCACTGCTATTCTCTGACCCTGGAATGCTCTTCCTTCTGACATCCACATGGCTTCATCTCTCACCTCTTCAAATCTATACTTAAATGTTAACTTCTGAATAAGATTAAAATTGTGAACTCCCCAACACTTTAACTCCCCAGAGAAGGAACCAGTTCCCAGTCTTTCCTGACTCTGCAGGGTACTTGGTTTCACACAAAGTTCTTCCCACAACCCCTAACCCATCCCTGGAGAAGGAGTCTCCTCTCACTCCCCAGCCAAAGTGTGGGTGGCAACTTTTGACATTTCCCAATAAGCCTCAGCGTGAAAATGCTGGGAAGCCCTGACCTCAGCCTCCTGAGGTTTCTTTGCCGAAAGGAAATGAAGGCCACACTTACCACCATACTCTACGCACTGCCCCCGCTCTTGGTTTTGCTTTTCACTGTGGTTGACCTTATTCTGCATCTCCAGGAGTCAAATTTCAGAAGAACTGGAAAATACCATCATCAGGACTTGTTTCACTACTCTTTTAAAAAGGACTGCCTTGGGTTTGAGGTGCAGCAGGGTGGGTGGGTGGGAGTGCTTGGGAGCAGGGATTGCAGGGTGAGGCCTTTGTGATAATAGAAATGACTGGGGTGTTCCATGCATTGAGTCTGATGCCCCACTTAGAGTCCCAGCTTATGTCCACGTGGATAGACACCCAGCTCAGAGAGCCCTGGGAACAAACCTCCAACCTGGACTGTGCTCACTTAGCTGGGGAAGGGATCTGGAAAAGGGTGGCTCTAAGTTCCGGAAACAGTCCCTTTCTTCGCCAGGAGCGGTTGGGGATGCTGCCCTATGTACTATAGGGCAGTTTACTTTTTAAAGCTTCTCCCTTCACAAGGAATATATTAACCCATTGTGTTGTAAAGGAGTTAAGCAGCAGGAGTACAGGAAGTGAAATATGAACAACCTCCTTGATACAAACCGTCCTCGCTCTCCCCCACCTCCCAGTTTGGTGTATGTTTTTTAGCCTTTTCTCTAGACATTTACCTACAAAAAAAAAATGCGTTTAGACATGCAACTATACGTGTGTGTGTAGTTGGGTTTTTTTTTTTTCAGTTTTACATAAATGGAATCAGACAAAAGGTAATGGTCTACACAATTTGCTTTTTTCACTGATCAAAATAAGTTGAGGTCTTGAGGATGCTTGCATGATGGGGCATACAGTGGCACAGTGATGGTGTTCTTTTGGTTGGGATAGACCATGATAGACTTCACAGTTCTGGTGATAGACTGCACATCCTTGCACATGCTTCTTTGTGCACATATGTAGATATTCAGAAGGGTAGATTCTCAGAAGTGGAATTGCTGAGTCAAAGGGAATTACCTTTTCCTGTTGATAGATTCTGCTTAATTGTGCTTCGAAAGACTTCACCAATATTTACTACCACCAATGGCATAAATGAGAGAGACAAGGTAATACAGTACATCAGTGTTTTTCATTTTGCTTTTGACAGTCTGGGGAAAGAAAAATAACTCGTTGTTCAATCTGCATTTCTCTCACTAGTGAGGTTGAGCATCTTCTCATATTTATATTTATTTCCCATTCGATTTACTTTGTGAAGTACCTGTCTACATCTTTTGACTACTTTTCTAGTGGGTTGTTTGTGTCTTACCGATTTGTAGATCATTTCTTTTACTAAATCTCTTCTCGTTTAACTTTGGTTATGATGTCCTTTGCTCAACTTAAATTTTGGGTTTTTATTTTAGATAAATCTTACAATCTTTTTCTTTATGTTTTCTGGATTTTGTGTCTTGCTTAAAAAGGACTCCACAATGAATAATTTATATATTTTTCTAATGCTTTTGTACTTTTCTCTTGTTAAAAATGAGCTCCTCAACCCATCTGGAATTTATGTCTATATGTGGTATATGGCATGATTTTATTTCTCCATATGGGGAGACATTTGTTTCTAACTGTATTTATTGTATTTATTGAATATTCTGCTCTTAGTAGTTGTAACCTACTTAGTTGGGGTTCTCCAGAGAAACAGAACCGATAGGAGATAGAGGTAGAGGTAGAATGATTTTAAGGAATGGACTTGTGTTATTGTGGGGGCTGGCAAGTTTGAAATTTGTACAATAGGCTGACAGGCTGGAAATTCAGGGAAGAGTTGATGTTGTAGTCTTGAGTCCAAAATCTGCAGGCTAGAAACTCAGGCAGGATTTCCAGGTTGCAGTCTAGAGGCCAAATTCCTTCTTCAGGGAACCTCAGTCTTTGCTCTTAAAGCCTTCAACGGATTAGATTGGGGTCCACCCACATTACAGAAGGTATTCTGCTTTATTTCCAGTCTACTGATTTAAATGCTAATCACATCTAAAAAGCACTTCCACAGCAGCATCTAGGCTGGTGTTTGACCAAACAACTGGGCACAAGTTGATACATAACACGAACTGTTGCCGCCAGCCTTCCTATTCTTTTGCTCTTCACTGCGCATGGCTGTTTAGTGTCATTCATTGCTGTTGATGTCGAGCAGCATGTGTTCGTGACATGTTGACGCGTGTGCTCAGGCACACAGCACTCCAGGCATCGGTGCTAACGTAGAGAGTAGAGATCGTAGGGTGTTATTTTCACTCAAGTGTCAGGATCGCTCGATGGTTTTCCTAGCCCCACATGGGGAAAGTTCTGCTGGGACTAGGATTTCACTGGGCTGAATTTCCCTTCCCGGGCTTCATTGTTTTACTGAAGCTGTCTCTAACCTTTTCCTTTCTTTTACTGCAAATATAATCCTAACAAATAAACAGTATATTTGTGACACGATGCATTCTTGAAAAACATCTTCTTTTTTTAATGGTGCTGTTCGGGATGTCTGCTATGAATTCATCAGCCGAAGAAAGAAAAAGCATTGTTTCCTCCCTATTCAAGAGGATCTTTAGCTCATGGTATCCTTAAATGCTTAAGGTCAGCCTGGCTCTCCTCCCACCCAGGAGAGAGTTACCAGACCTGTGCTATCAGGAGCTTAGTTAAAGAAGCTGAAGTGGATGAATTGGGAGTGGGGCTGGGGGCTAGGTTAGGGCTTCCAGGGAAGGAGGGATGTATATAGCTGCCAATAAAACTTCGTGGAGGCTGCAAAGGGGAAGTGTTTCAGGTACTGTGAGGAGGCTAAATGTCTGTGGACACTGAGTGGTGGCCCTGATTTCCATAGGGGCCCCTGTAACTAAGCCCTGTCTGTGATGAAGGCCCTGGGAGGGCCATTTCAGAGTTCTGCCTGGAACGGCAGTGCTGGTCCAAGCTGAAGTCCAAACCTGCATAGCGGGAGTAACACTGGTGATCCTCCTAGTGGTCTACTATGACCAAAGGCTTATCTTTACCCATTGTTCTGGACTAGACAAGCCTGGGATTCTGCTATGACTCAAGGGAACAGAAAACAACTGGTACAAGGTTTCTTGCTGACCATTATGGGTGGGCCTCAGAGCCAGGTTTTATTTGACTGAGAAAAATAAAGGTATATGTCATACTAGCAATTTAAATACTCTGGAGCTGCCCGTCCAGTGTGGCTCAGTGGTTGAGCATCGAACCATGCACCAAGAGGTCACCGGTTCGATTCTCAGTCAGGGCACATGCCTAGGTTGTGGGCCAAATCCCCAGTGGAGGGCATGCAGGAGGCAGCCAGTCGATATTCTCTCTCATCGATGTTTCCATCTCTCTCTCTCCCTTGTTCTTCCTCTCTCTCTAAAAATCAATAAAGGAAAAAAAAACTTTTTTTAAATAAATACTCTGGAGTTGTCCTTACCTGTTAGATACGTGTTCTTTTATTTTATTTATTTATTTATTTATTTATTTTTTATCCTCACCCAAGGACATTTTTGCATTTATCTTCAGATAGAGCGGGAGGGAGAGAGGGAGGGAGAGAGAGAGAGAAACATTGATGTGAGACAGACACATCAAGTGGTTGCCACCCACATGACCCCAACCGGGGCCAGGGACAAACTGCAACCGAGGTACATGCCCTTAGCGGGAACCGAACCCAGGACTCTCTGGTCCATGGGCCGACGCTCTAACTGCTGAACCAAACCGGCCAGGGCAGGTACGTGTTCTTTTAGATGTGGCTTCATTCTCCTCAGATTCCTTCTGCTAGATTCTGTACTTTCTCTCAAGGTCTGCGGAGTCTGTCCCTTGACTCGCAATATCCCTGCTCTTCAGCATCTGTCTCCACCCAACACTGTCAGTGGGGAGATATGAGATCCTGCAGAACTCTAAGGGTCCTCATTCTTCCTGCAGAAAATATCGTCCTTCCCGTCCTTCCACGTGGTTGGTTTGCATAACCAAAACCCCTGCTAAGTGCAATGCCTGCATTTCCTCAAAGTGCTTTTCTGCAAAGGAAGCCAGGGTCTCCAAACTCCATTCCATGACACGCCAGCTTGGTAAGAGGTTGAGAATTGTTCCACCAAACTGTCTAACCAGTAAGTTTGGGAAACATGGCACTCCAATGCCTGGTTTGGGAGAATCAAATGCACATGGACATATTGAAGATTGTGAGAAGTCCTGTTAAACTTTACTTAACTCAGTAATTTTCATATTTATTTAATCACAGTATACTTTTCTCACGTCATACTTATTGGCATCACCAGTTCTACAAGTTTGTCCACTTGTGCCATGGAAGGAGCACTGGGCTTACAGTAACGGGAATGTTAGCCTAGTCTACTGGGTCCCTTGACAGGGCCACTGTGCTTCTTTGGAGTAACCTCATCCAGTTTGCGAAATAAGGTGGATAGACTTGATATTTTTATTCAGACTTGAGAGTGAACCTGACCACAGTCAGAAAATTGGGGCCTATATGAGTAGCTGAGAGTTTATCCAGGAGCAAGGAGAGAGCATTGAATGGCAGTGAGGCAGATCAAGCCTAAGACCTCAACTCCCTAACCCCCTCCAGCTCTGTGACCCCAGGCAACATACAGGTCCTTAGTTGTAAATGGAGTTAACACCAACTCTGCAGCTGGGATTCAGGGAAGAGGTCAAGAGATTGTGCATGCAAAGCACCCAGCCGGTTGCCTGGCCCACAGGAAATGTAGCTGTGAAATTACTGCCAGAGTGATGATACAGCACAGAGGAGAAATGGCAACACTCTTAGAAATGTAAACATAATTGATTTGAAACCCCACCTTTGCTTTCAATAGGTTTACCATACACACACACACACACACACACACACACACACACACACAGCCTTTTTGTTCCTAGGATCTGCAGGCTCCAGTTTCACCCTACACAGAATTCCCAGTGATACCAGGGACACCCTCCACCTCTGCTCTTAGTTCTCTGTGCAGAGCAGATTCAGACAGAACACAACTCCTTTCCTCCATTTGCGTGATCATGTGGGGCAGTGTTTATGCAGTAAACCTAATGAAGATGTAGGGCAAAGGGAAGTAAGGTTGAGGGCAGAATGGGAGGGGTTCTAGACCAGCACAGATGGTTCCAAATCTTGAGAGGACAAATTAGACACCTCTAATCTCCACATGACAGTCACACTCCTGCCACTGCCCACTTCCCTGCAGCCACCCACTGAGATGGTGAGACGGTATCTCTCCCCCTACCTCCCAAAGCCTTACTCCGTTCTCTTCCCTTTCAGGATGCTTTTAAATTCCCCAATTCTGGTTTATGTCCTCTGCAGAGGAGTTTAACTATCTCTTTGTTTTATATTCTCAACTGTTCACCTTCCACATCCACCCAGGTGTTCTGTCAAACAAAGAGCCTTATGCTCAGGAGGAATGCGTGCCTGAGGGAAAGACGCAGCTGCAGTCTGTTATGATTTTAAATATTAGCTTTCCTCCCTCTCTGCTACAATTAGAATTATTGCTTAAATATGCCTAGGAGAGACATGACAGACAGACAAGCATGTTAGATGGATCATTTTGGTGAAGATTTAGAGGATGAACTAGAAGTGAAATGGTAAGACCAGAGGCTGGGAAACCAGACAGCATGACTTCCCCAATAAACCAGGTGAGAGAGGATTGGGACTACACAGGACAGGGCAGTGGGGATGGGAATGGGGAACCTGATAGGAGGGATATGTGTGGGATAGGATCAGTAGAGTTGATGATAGATTAAGTAAGATTGAGGCGGAGGAGGCAGAGGCCAAGGATGAATCCCAAGTGTTTGAAGTAGGACCAGGCGATGGTGGTGCCTTTATTATAGATAAAGAATAACAGCAATATTAATGCTAACTTTCCAGAGCAGTGAAAGGAAAAAGGAGCAAGGTCATAGAGGATATAGCATGGCATCTAGTTTAGGTAGTTCCCAAGTGAAACCAGGAAGGGTTAAAATTGAATGAGACAATTCTGCTTAAAGATGGCAGATTGAACACAGTTTTCCTCTCTGTGATTTCCCCGAAAATGGCAGGAAAGGGATTTTTTTTTTTAAAGGACATAAACCCAAATGACAAAGGGAAATAGGAGTAAAAACAACAGTAACTATATTTTGGAAGCTGGAAGCAGATGAACAGTGGTAACTGACTTAGCTAAAACCTGAGTCAGGAATTGAGGCACCAGTATCTCTGAAAGGGGAATGCAGGAAGGGCTGAGAATGGGAGGGTTGATTGAGTGTCTCTTGGAGAGGTGTATAGATCCCTAGGTCTTCTCCCCAACCTAAACACAAAACTAAAAGTTTGTGATCTGAAAGAATACAACAGAGGTCTTTGGACTAGAGGATATCAGACACTGATGGGAGCCAAGGCACCATACTAAAAATAGAGGACAAAGTGAAAGTCTGCGCACTGAATAGGGAAGAGCCCTCCACCCCTTTATCTTCAGCCCTCTTCCTACTTACCGCCCAGGATGCTGGCAGCCAGGTGGGAGATTGGAAGATTTCTCCAGGGAATCTGATCAGTCCAGGAAAAAATATCTAAAGATACTGACACTTGGTACCCCTTCCACCTTATTACTCTAGGTAAAGGTTACTAGTGAAGAATCAGACTTTAAGCCTCACTCCTAAATATGAAAGGCAAGGCAACAGACCTCAAAGGTCACTAGGCATTTGAGGTCATTCTCAAACATAAAAGGCAAAGACTGCCCTGGCTGGGTAGCTCAGTTGGTTAAAGCTTTGTCCTCATACGCCAAGGTTGCTAGTTCCATCCCTGGTCGAATGAATGAATGCATAAATAAGTGGAACAACAAACCGATGTTTCCCTCTCCCTTCCTCTCTCTTTCTCTCAAAAAAAAGGCAAAGACCAAAATAAACAGAAAAAAATAGAAAAAAAATCTGTACAAATAGACAAAGCAGGAATAGATGAAAATATTTAAAATTTGATGATAATAATAATATTCCTAGAGAAACTGGAGATAATATAGTATTCATGAAATAAAAAGGATTGCTTAAAAAAAAAAAGATAAAATAACAAGGACCACATTTAGAAAATAAACTGTGACAATAAAAATTTAAAAGCCAATATAAAAGTTAAATATAAAGTTAAAGAAATATCCCAGAAAGTAAAACAAAAATATGGAGATAGAAAATAGGAGAGAGGGGAGAACTGATATGAAATGGTAGCCGTACTGCAGACCAGGAAAGCGACAGTCCAGGCAGTAGACAGAAGGATCTAGGAGCAGTCTCCAAGAAGGGGGCAATGTTTAGAAATAAATACAATGACAATTAAGCAGAGGGGGAAAGGGACAATTATTAACTCCAAGGAAAACAAAAAGTTGTTCAAGAGAAATGACAGGCAATTAAAATTAAAGTATACTGTCGGGCTCACCTGTGACTAGTGTTTACCTTGCCAAACCAATGTAAACCCTCAATATTGATGGACGAAGGGAGGGTTAGCATGTGTGGGCGTCTTTAAAAAGAGCTAAATCTTCATCTCCCCTACTTGGAAATCAGTAAATAGTGCCTAAAAAATCAAGAAGTAGCATATAATTCCACTCTCTAGCAATTTAGAAATATCAAAATAATCAGCTAAAGTGAGACTGGAAGTGGAGCACAGGAGAGGGAACCAGAAGACTGCTGTTTTCTAGCATATTAAAGAATTGTTTGGCTTTTAAAACTATATGTATCTACAACTTTCATAAAAATTAATTAAAAGATTGGAATGGGATATGGAGGGGTCAGCCGGAGCACAATAAAGGGGTTCTGCCCACTGCAGGAATTGAGCAGCCTGATAGACCTCTTTCCAGCTACATTAACTTAGCAAAAGCCATGTACCTCCTGAGACAGGATTGAACATGAAGTATTAGTTTGCAGCAGAATAATAGCTGAGACATCAAATAGCATGTTCACTCCCCTCAACCACCACACAAAGCCTGCCAACAACAAGAATGGCAGACTGGTGAGCTTATCATTTCAAAGACGTTCTGTTCTCTGGTGGAGGGGAGACAAAACAGTCTGGAAAGCATGCACAAACTCGGAGAACTGGTTTCCACCGTGTGTGCGTGTGTGTGTGTGTGTGTGTGTGTGTGTGTGTGTGTGTGTCCGTCCCTTCCACCTATATAAAAAGAGCTTTGTGCTGGGGGAGGAGGGAGAAAGAGGAGACAGAATTCTAGAGGAAGAATAACTCCTCCCCCTCGACATTAGTTGTGATGTGAGGAGAAAGGGAAGGGGGAAAAGCATTACTCGGAAGGACGGGGGGATCTAAGAGACTGGAAGATGGGTGGGTTCTAGGCTCAGTTTCCCAGCTGCAGTTGCTCAGATGGGTCTTGCACCTTCTGACAAGGGAAGCAAGAGGGTTGGTGGCATGGTTCATGTAGGCACGAGTGGGCTCCAGTTTTTCACAGGCCCAAGTGTGGCTCGGAGGGCTTCTGTGAGCTCACAGAGAGCCACAGCTTAGCTGGCCTGGTTGGGGAATGAGCTTGGCCTACCCCAGGAAGTAAGGGAGGGACAGGCCTGTTCCTTAGAGTGAGGGAAGGATGAGGCTGGGCTCCTTGAGATGGAACAGAATGTGCCACTGACCACAGCTGCCACACTGTCATCTCTGAGAGAGCGCCACAGACCATAGGACATCAGTAGCTGACAAGAGCATGGGGCCCAGAAGCATAGGAGACCAAAAAGGGACCCACTTCTCCCTCTACATGGTGACTATGCTGATGATCAAAGTTAGATTATGCCAGACCAGGGAGGAGCAGAGGAAGAAGAAACGAAACTCTGAGCTCCAGTTTGAGTCTCATCCCAAATTTGGCCAAGACGTCATGGGGTGGGACTGCACATACCAGGATCGGATTGTCCTCCAGAAGCCAGGACAGAACCACAGGGTCAGAAATGAAGGCCAGCTCAAGAGATGACTAATGTTCCAATTTGCACACTTGAGTTTTGTGAATGGCCATAACTGGCTATTATTTCTGTTGCACTTGCTAATATCCTTTGGCTCAAGAGGCCACAGAGGCCTGAAAACCTAGTTGTCATAATAGTTTAAGAGATATTGTTATTGGGTACCTACTAAGGGCCGAGGGCTTTACACCCAAAACCTCATTAAACCCTCACATACCAAGTGATGGAGCCCCATGACAACCCCACTTCACAGGTGAAAGAATTGGGATTTAAACAAATTAAGTAACTTGACCAAAATGGGTAGTAGGTGGCAGAGCCAGAATTCAGACTCAGTCTGTACTAAAACCTGTGTTGGCATTGAAGGACGACATGTCCAAATTGTGCTTAACCACAGAGCCATATTTCTAGAAAGTCGATAGTGTCTGGACATCAGTGACTGAGCACACACTTTCTCTTTATTGGGGTGGGGGGGTGGTTAGCACTCCAGAAAGGTGTTGTCGGAGTAGGAGGGTGTGGTCCATGGTGTGCAATGGCCACCAGGTGAAAGCCCAGATGTGCAGTGAGGTGCTCTAACCTGTTAACAGTAGCAGAGGCAAGTATTGAACAAGGACCCTGCAAGTCTTCCAGCTCGAGGCATGCTTTTTTCCTAAAGTGATTTTGAAACAGTTGAGGAATTTCTTAACTTTGGAATGTGTTCAATAAATTTCTGTTAAGTGAGGTATTCAGTTCAAGTTCTTTAAACTTGTGCCAAAGAGCTGTCAACTTAGATCACAAAAGATCATAACATTAAAAGCTCTCTCTTCTGGCAAGATTCATCAAGCCCTGTGCATTTCCCTATTAAATTCTTCCACATCTGTCCTCTCTCTCCTTTCTCAGGTCCCAGCACTGGCTTATACCTTTATCACACCCAGCCTAGGCCACTGCAACAGCTTCATCCATTCAGCAGGTGTGGATTGAACACTGTTCTGTGTCAGGAAGCAAACTCAGTACTGGGGACCAGAGATGAAGAAAATGTGGTTCCTGCACCAAGGAGCTCCCAGAGTCAGGAGAAGATGAGCACAGATTGCCACGGTCCGCCCCAAGTGCCCTTCTTCCCTAGTAAAAGAATTACTGTTCCCTATGACTACCCAGCTCTACTATATCTCCTCACCTCCCTTGCGCTTAGGTGAGGCCATGTGACCAAGTTCTTGACAAAGGCGTGTGCTGAAAGTGATGTGTGTCACTTCTAGGTCCAGGATGTGAGGCTGCCTCCTCCACTTCTCTTCCATCTTCCGGATTGGCCAGAGTCTGGAGCTGATGGGGACCAAGTCTCTATCATGTAATTAATGACATTGCCCAAGGGGATGGCAGAGCAATGACTTAGAAGGACCTTGGTCCTTGAATGACCATGAGGGGCAGGTCTCATCTCATAACTGTTATATGGGAGAGAAAAATAAATGTCTACATAATTTAAGCCACTGTATTTTGGGAACTCTTTGTTATAGACACTTACCTTTACCCTAACCATAACAGGAACATTAAAAAAAAAAAAAAAAGTAGCCAAAGTATTCCTGGTGCTATGATAAAAGTGGAAAAATCAGCTTAGGTAGGGCAGAAAATAGGCAAATGGAAGAAAGGAGTAGGCAGTGGCTATCTGTGTCTGGGAGAGGGCACCCTTGCACTGAATCTTGAAAGAGGAGTGTTTTCAACAGATTCTACTCATAGTTCTTATCTACCCTTCATTCTTTTGATTTGCTATTGTTGTCCATGTGACGTCTTTCAAAAAGCCTACCCACCTTTCAAGACTCACTTTCTCCAGGAAAGCCAACCTTTACCTCCAGAAGTGACTTCTTCTTCCTCCAAAATTCTATGGCATTTAGTCTTTATTATTTACTGATCACACATTAAATATCGTCTCTACCAATATCTGGTACTTTTTGGTAGCCAGTAGCTGTTACACTCAAGCATTTTACCAATTGGAGTTCATTCCATTCATTCCTCTGAAGGGACTCTATTGGGAAAGAGGGTGAATCGATGGGCCAATCCTAACACTGTTCATTCATCAGAAACACAAGGAAATGGGGGAAGGGGAATATTTCTATACCCAGGCCCATTCCCAGACCTCACATGCCCTGAGGTGCTTTTGGTCAAACTTCACTTTTATTTTTTTTGAATTATTTATTTATGTGCTTGTTTGTTTTTTATGTATTTATTTGGCTCAAGGAATTGTAGGAAGTCTTACATTTCCTACTTGTTGAAAAAAGAAATGGCACAGCACTAAAGTAAGTGTCATTTGGGTTAAAAATTTAAATATAATAATAATAATAATAGACAAACTAGAAGAATATAGAATCAAATATTGATCAACTTTCTGCACAGGAAATGTATTTGTAAGCATTGAAGTGAAAACAAAAAAGACAGGGGAAAAAAAAAGAAGAAGAAGAAACCACAGAGGAAATGACTGATGAATTTGAATAAGTAAAAATTTAAAACTTCTGCACAAACAATGCAAAACTGATGCAAAACTTCTGCAAAAGCAATGAAAATAAAATAACCAAAATAAAAAGTCAAAGAGACCAGAAAGAGGGCGGTAGGGTGGAGGCCCTAAGATGCAATTACCATGACCAGAAGACTAACATCTTTGTTATAAAAGTATTTATAAAAGTTGGTTTAAGAAATTAAGACTGGAATAAATAATGAACCAACAGCTGTGCTGACAAATCAAAGTGGAAACATTGCCATAAACAAATGTGGCAAAAGATTAAAGCCTGTGGTAAGCACAGAAATACAAATTGAAACAAGAGAAAAGTATGATTTTTGCCCATCACAGTGACACAATTTAAAACAATAATTTCTAATCCTAGTGACAGTTCAAGAAACTGATATTATGGTAGATAGTGCTTATCCTCCATGCAAATCCTGGAAAAACAATTTGTCCACTTCACTTAGGAGCCATAAAAAGTATCTTAATACTTTGACCCAGTTATCCTACATCTGAGAATTTATTCTAGGGAAAGAATCTAAAAGAAGAAATCAGCTCTTCTTGGTGATGTTTACTGAATGTTACTGTCATCTCAGGGGGTTCTGGATGGTCTGGCACTGAGTCTGATTGCTCTGGTGGGTGGCACTGGGGACACCTCTCTCCCCACGTATGTGTTTGCATTACTTGGCATACGTGGCAACTTTGGTTGATGAATGAAGAAAAAGCCCCTAGGGAGGATCAAGACGAGGACCATGAGGATGGGAGAATTTGAGTCTCCACCACCCCAAGACTGGCGCCTTACTGATTTTGATGCTTCATGGGAAAAACAGAGAGAGCAGAATTAACAAAGGGCCATGTGAGACTCCGTGTTCAAGCAATGCAGCTGCAGAGCCTAATGGTTGAGCGTCATGCAGAGCGAAGATAGGACCATTCTTTTCCCCTCTCCACCATTCTCTTCCCCTATGGTCTATACCATAGACCAACAGACTGTCGGGGCACAGAGTTCTCAGCCGTGTTCCACAGGGTCCCTGGACAGAGGATAGTAGCATAAATGGAGTACATGAGGGTGGGGCTACATCTGTCTCATTTTCTCCTGTATCCCCAGCTGTGTGTCAGGCATAGTATCTCACATACAGCAAGCACTCAATGCATATTTCTGAATGAGTGGAAGAATTTGAGTGGTCATCACCCACCTGAGGACTCTGGGAAATAGTTGGGGCTGATCTGGGTGGGTGGGGATGAGAGCTGAGTTACTGCATTAGTGGGTGGTGACCGAGATCTGACAATTCTGCAGTGTCGCAAACTCACTCATAAGTTTGGACAAAGTGAGATGTTTCCGTTTCCACATGAGGTAATGAGTGTTGCTTTTGCATTGTTTTCTTCTTTACTCCTAAACTTACCCAAAAAATTGTTGCTCTACTGTCTTTACAACTAAAAATAAAGTAGTGTGAAGGAAAGCGGAAGAGAGGGAGAAAGGAAAAGGAATTGGGAAAGCCTTGCTCTCTAGTTTCTTTTGCTTCTCTTTCCGAGTCTTAGGGGCCCTCTGGCTTCTCTCAACCCATCCAACAGCTCTACACAGACTTTCATAAAATGACAGCTGTGTACTGAGCACCCTATAAGCTCACTATACATTATGTCCACACAAATTTCTATAAAGTGGATGCTATCGTGATCATTTTACAAATGTGGAAATTCTGATTTAGTATGGTTGTCACTTGCTCAAGGTTACGTAGCAAGTTAGTGACAGAGCCGGGATTCAAATTCAGGGCAGCCGTCCTTGTAACCCGCCTGTTCAGCTCTACAACTTAACTCACTGGTAGATATGAAAAGAGTTGGATTTTATCTTTCTGCTTTGAAAATCCATTACACTTTGTTCCCCATCACCCACATGATAACATGCTTGCAGTTTCCTGAATAGAGCTAACTTTTACCTAATATTTGTTCCTTACCCTGTTTTCCGATCACAGGGAGGCAGCAGTGATGGTTTCCCATGTATGTGGTATGGCAGAATAGCCCCGTGGGGACCAGTTGTGCTCGTCACCTCCCCACTGCCAAGTCCTTCAAAGGAGGTATGATGTGACGATGAGCTCTGGACCAAGTCGAAGCAAACAGAGCTGCCGAATTCCCAGTAATGCCTCTTATGAGCTCTGTGACCTTAGGCAATTCTCTTAACCTTTCTGAGCCTCTGGGTTCTCCTCTGTAAAAAGGTTATAATCTCTGCCTACTTCTTGTGAAGTTCACATGGGGAAAAAAGGGTCTTTGAAAAGTGTCCGTGCTGGAGAAATAAAAGGTACTGATAATTGTTTTCCACAGCAGATATGGGATCAGGAAATGGAGAGGGAAGCACAGCTGGTGTCTGTGTTACGCAGAACATCATCTTATTCTCTCACTTCCACCTTGCCTGGTTCAGGTGCTTAGAGTTAGCTCAGATTTTATCTCTTCCTCTTGGATAGCCAGGGCTCATTTTACTTTCTCTTTTTTCTTTTTAAACTTATCTTTATTGTTGAATGTATTACAGATGTCCCCCACTATTCCCCTCATTGACTCTCTCCTCCCCACTCCCGCCCCCTTCCTGCTTTCCCCACACTATTGTCTGTGTCCACTGGTTATGCATATATGCATAGAAGTTCTTTGGCTTATCTCTTCCCACCCCCCTGCCCCCTTCCCTTTGAGGTTCATCAGTCTAACAACCAATTTGTACTTCCTAATTCCTTCACCTTTTTCACCCATTCCCCCAACCCCCTCCATCTGGCAACCAATAAAAAGTTATCTGTATCTAGAGTCTTTTTCTGTTCTGCTTGCTCATTTTTTTTTTTTGTAGATTCAATTGTTGATAGATATGTATTTATTGCCATTTTATTGTTCATATTTTTGTTCTTATTCTTTGAGAATAGCAGTCAACATTTCACATAATACTGATTTGGTGGTGATGAACTCCTTTAGCTTTTTCTTGTCTGGGAAACTCTTTATATGGCTATCGGTTCTAAATTATAGCTTTGCAGGATAGAGTAATCTTGGTTGTAGGTCGTTGCTTTGAATATCTCTTGCCACTCCTTTCTGGCCCACAAAGTTTCTTTTGAGAAATCAGCTGACAGTCTTCTGGGAGCTCCTTTGTAGGTAACTGGCTGCTTTTCTTTTGCTGCTTTTAAGATTCTCTCTTTGTCTTCAAACTTTTGTATTTTGATGATGATATATCTTGGTGTGGACCTCTTTGGGTTCTTCTTGTTTGGGACTCTCTGTGCTTCCTGGACTTGTATGTCTGTTTCCTTTACCAAGTTAGGGAAATTTTGTCTTTATTTTTTCAAATAGGTTTTCAATTTCTTGTTCTCTCTCTTCTCCTTCTACTACCCCCATGATGCGAATGTTGGTATGCTTGAAGTTGTCCCAGAGGCTCCTTATACTATCCTAATTTTTTTTTTTGGATTATTTGTTCTGATTGGGTGTCTTTTGCTTCCTTATATTTCAAATCAATGGCTTGCTTCTTGGCTTTACCTATTCTACTCTAAATCTACTGATTCCGTGTAAATTATTCTTTATTTCAGTTAGTGCATCCTTCATTTCTGACTGGTCCTTTCTTATGCTCTTGTGGTCCTCACTAAGTTCCTTGAGCATCCTTATAACCAGTGTTTTGAACTCTGTATCGGTTAGATTGCTTATCTCCATTTCATTTAGTTCTTTTCCTGGAGTTTTGTTCTGTTCTTTCACTTGGGACATGTTTCTTTGTCTCCTCATTTTGGCTGCCTCCCTGTGTTTGTTTCTATGCATTAAGTAGAGTTGCTATGTCTCCTAGGCTTCCTAGGGTGGCCTATTGTTATAGGTGTCCTGTAGGGTCCAGTGGCACAGCCTCCCTGGTCACCCCAGCTAGGTCTTCGAGGTGCACCCCTTGTGTAAACTGTCCACCCTTCTGTTGTAATTGAGCCTTGATTGCTGTTGGCACGTCAATGGGAGGGATTTACTCAGGCTGATCAGCTGCAAGGACTGGCTGTGCACACTGACCTCTGACTACCTTGGAGGATCAGCTGTGCAGGGCCCATCACACAGAGCAGGACTTACTTCAGCAGGGCTCTGGTACTCACCGAGTCCACCCCTTGAGTGTGTCGCTTGTGGAGGTGGTTGGGTGGTGGTGCTTGGACGTGGGTGGTGGTGCTTCAATATGGTCTAGAGCTGTCCACTGGGTGTGCTAGCTCTGGGGCCAGGTCAGCCACTGCCTGTGTTCTACCCTGGGCCACCAGGCATAAGCTACAAAACGATCTGCAGATGGCTGCTTCTTGTGCTGGTCTTGGAGGTGCCCAGGCAAAGACAAGCTGTGAACCAAGGCTGGCTGCTTCTAGTGCCAGGCCTGGGCCAGTTAGTGAGAGGTATGGGGCTCACTGAGGCCAGGTGCTATTTGTTTGAGAGAATTTAGGAAAATCTGAAGCAGGAGCCAAGACAAGTCAATCCTATGGTAAAGCCACTGGAAACAGCTTGGGTGGGGCAGGGCCTCAGAGTATCACCAGGGTGGGATAAACAGTGTGAGCCAGGTTGCTGGAGTCCCAGATATGGCAGCCGTCTGCCTGCCCTGTGGGGGAAGGGCTCACCAAAGGAACAAAGGCCTCCACCAGCACGTCTGTCCAGGAGAAACCTGCCTCACTAGCTCTTGCCCCAGTACCAAACAACTCAGATCTTCCCCATATGTCAAGCTGCCTCCCCCACACTGGAGCCTGGAGGAACAGGTCTGTGCACAGGCCCTTTAAGAGGAACTGCCTGGGGCTCCAGCTGCCTCAGCCTCCCTCAGCCTCAATTCTTGCTGGTTTTTACAGCCTGAAGTTATGGAGACTTCTCTTTCTGGCACTGGAACCCTGAGCTGGGGGCCTGGTGTGGAATGGGGACCCCTCACTCCTCAGGGAGGACCTTCACAGCCAAGGTGTCCCTCCTGATTTTTATCCTCCACACGTGGGGGTGGGACCAGCCTGTCCTACCAGTCTCCATGTGGCTGCTTCTTTAATTTTGTAGTTGTAGGACTTCCATTCAGCTCGATTTCAGGTGGTTCTGAATGATGGTTGTTCTGTAGTTTAGTTGTAATTTCGATGTGGTTGTGGGAAGAGGAGATACCATGGTTACCTACGCTGCCATCATGACCGGAAGTCCTAGCCAGAGCCTGTTTGAGTTCCCCAAGCCCTGAGAGGTGCACTTGGTAAGTAAATGAATATCTATGTCTGAACAGACCCCCTACCCACTGTGCTTCTCCTCTCCTTCCCCAAGGCTGTGTCTGGGAAGAGACATCTATTTCTTATCAAATATCTATATGTTCTCCCACATTTCCTAGCCCTCCTCCAATTATGTGGAGCCAGGTGACCAATTCTGGGCAAAGGGCTATAAGTGGAAGTGACGGTCCTCACTTCTGGGATGATGCATTTAAGAACCAGGGTGTGTCCCTCCATCTCTCTCTTTCCCGGCTGTGAAGAGGGTGACCAGTTGACCCAGCTACAATTCAGAAGAGCCTCTATCAGTCTGGGTGTCTGAGACTCATTATAGCAGAACTCCTGCCAATTCACTTTGGACATGTATCATGGGCAAGAAGTAAATTTCTGTTTTATGTGCCTGAGAATTTTGAGGCTGTTTGCTAGCAAAGTAAAGGCTATCCTTTCCTAACTAATACAAACTAGAGAACTGGTGATTCTCTGCAGGGAACTTGAGCCTGGCAAAGGACACAAGGAAAATGTTTAGTGGCTTTTGCTCTTAGCTGTCAGAGCCCCCAAGTCATTTCTCTTTCTACTTGGCATACTAAGAAAATAAAGTATGTTTTTAGAAATATTATTCATTTATTAAAAAATTAAAACTACGCCCTGGCTGTGGTGACTCAGTTGGTTGGAACATCATTCCATGCACCAAAGGGTCAGGGGTTTGATTCTTGGTCAGGGCATGTGCCCAGGTTTCGGGTTCTATCCCTGATTGGGGTGCGTATAGGAGGCAACCAATCTATGTTTCTCACCTCGATGTTTCTCTTTCTCTCTCTCCCTCTCCCTTCCTCTCTCTCTAAAATCAGTTTTAAAAAGTTAAAAACAGCCTGACTGATGTGGCTCAGTGGTTGAGCGTCGACCCATGCACCAAGAGGTCGCCAGTTCGATTCCTGGTCAGGGCACATGCCCAGGTTGTGAGCCAAATCCCCAATGGGGGGCATGCAAGAGGCGGCCAATCGATGTTCTCGCTCATCAATGTTTCTATCTCTCTCTACCTCTCCCTTCCTCTCTCTCTAAAAATCAATAAAGAAAAAAAAGTTAAAAACATAAGTGGCAAAGAGAGATAGGGAGGGAGGGGAGGAGGAAGGAAGAAAGAAGGGGTAGAGGGTAAGCTCAGCCAATCAGATTATCCCAATATTTAAATTTTTAAACATTTATTTTTAGAGAGAGAGGAAGGGAGAGGGAGAGAGAGATAGAAACAGCGATTGGCTGCCTTCTGCATGCCCCCTACTGGGGATCAAGTCCACAACCCAGGTATGTGCCCTGACCATGAATTGAACCGGCAACCTTTCAGTGCATGGGATGACGCCCAACCAACTGAGCCACACCAGTCAGGGCAGATTATCCCAATCTTTTGATGGCTCCCCTGAGAAGTCCTGGTGAGACATGAGAAGGAGGCCAAAGGGGGCCTTGAGCAATATGAATAAATGGAGAAATATTAGACCAGGCCTGCAGAGAAAGAAAAACAAAACCCCCTTGTTTCTGAACTTTCCCGGCTGTACTTCTTGCCATTGGGTTTCATCATTAGTTTGACAAATATTTATTGAGTGTTTACTATGTGCCAAGCAGGGTTCTGGTGTGGATATTCAGCTTGAACAAAACTCAGTACCTCGCCTCGTGGACTATACATTTCAGTGGGGAGAGAGAGAGTGAGCCAATCACGACGTGTAAGGTGGTATGTTAGAAGGTGACACTTGTGATGGAGAAAAACACGGAGAGCTGAGAGACGGCAGGGTGGCTCCAGTTTTCAAAGGGGGGTCAGAGAAGGCCTCACTGAGAAAGTGATATCTTCTGAGCAAAAACCAATAGCAGGAGCCAGCAATGCAGCTATGGGGAGAAGTGCAAGGAATAACAAGGAAGCCAGTGTGTGTGGCTGGCTGAGGCAGGGAAGATAGTGGTAGAGATGAGACCCACGAAGTGCTGAGGAAGGCACATCATGGTAAGGACTCTGCTCAGAGATAGGAAACTCTTGGTGGATTTTGAGCAAAGGGATGTTATGAGCTAATTTACATTTTATTTATTTATTTTTCTTTATTGTTTAGAGAGAGAGGGAGGGAGAGGGAGAGAGAGATAGAAACATTAATGAGAGAGAACATGGATTGGCCACCTCCTGCACGCCCCACACTGGGGATCGGGCCCACAACCTGGGCAGGTGCCCTGACTGGGAATCGAACCGGTGACCTCTTGGTGCATGGGTCGATGCTCAACCACTGAGCCACACCGGCTAGGTGCTAATTTACATTTTAAAAGAATGACTCTGGTTGCTACGTGGATAGGGTTGCCAGATTTAGTAAATAAAACTTTATAATGTCCAGTTAAATTTGCATTTCATATGAATGAATATTTTAGTAGAAGTACATCCCATATATTTATGACATGTCTCTTCTTAACATTTATTTGTTGTTGTTGTTTTTTTTTTTTAATCTGAAATGCAAATTTAACCGAGTATCCTGTATTTTATCTATACATGGAGAAAGATTTAGGGCATCAAGGTGAAAGCAGGAAGATCAGCCAGGGGTGTTGCAATCAACCAGGTGAGAGATGAGGGTGAATCAGACCAGGGAGATCGATGGTAGGTGGTGAAAAGTAGCTGCTTGGATTCTAGGTATATGATGTCCCCTGTGTATATTCTCTCTCTCTCTCTCCTTTTATGTGAGCTAGGTTGATTCATTTTGCACCAAAACCAGAGGAAAAGGAGTGATGGCCATTGGGAGGTGTGGCTGGGGGCCTTTTGGCATATGGGAAGGATGTGGGTTTTATCACAATTTTCATAGTTTTAGAGAATCTATGGGAATAGAATTAGTTGCTCAAAGGTAGAAAGGACCCAAAGGTCAGGTGACAGCCCGGAAAGAGCTCTCTGCCCCTCCCTGCTCAGGGACATGGTGACCAGTCCCTGGAGAACTGGGAAAACCCTTTGCTGTGACACTTCCGTTTTGGTTCCTTCCCCTGTAGCCACCAGACACCTACCTCTTGGCTGGAGAACGGTTGGGAGAATGGTGACCTGTGACTGGATCTGTCTTTTCCGATCTTTCGTTCTGAGCCAATATGCTGAGGATGCTCGTAGAGGACAGGGTCGGCTCTCACAGATGGTTGGAGGTGGAGGGAGGGAGAGATGCCCTGCGGTGTGGCTCAGAGCCAGGTGTGTTACTCACAACAAGCCGGATCCAGACGTGATCACCCTTTTCACGGAAGAGGGACCGGCACGGAAAGCTATGGCAACCTCCTCAGGGTCGCCAGGCAGGACTCATTTCCCATCATCATCACTTGTCTAGTTCAACAGAAATCACTTCAGTGCTGATGAACTGAGAGCCTGAGAGGAGAAGATAAGGCAGCTGTACAGTTTTTATTCCACTAAGAGTTTAAGACCAAGTATTTCATCAAAAGAGACCCACATAATCCTTACCAGCTGGCTTGCCTCCCTGCCCGCCTCCTGCCTCATGCCTTCGGTTGTTCAACAAAAGTACATTGAGCATCTGCTAGATGCCAAGTTCTGTGCCAGGCCCAAGGATACATTGGTGAACAAAGACTGAACTGGGAAGTTGAGGTTTGAAGGAAAAGAATAGTTGATCATGTCAAGGGTGAGGGATGGGGAAGTTGTCCCATGAGGGAGTGTGGATAAGACCAGGGGTTGAAAGAAGGTTGGAGGGGAGAAATGCAGAGGTGAGGACCCTATGAGAGTATCTGGCAGGTCATGTGTAAGGACTTTAATTTTTTATTTTATTTATTTTTTTAATCTTCACCTGAGGATATTTTTTCATTTATCTTCAGATAGAGTGGGAGGGATCGAGAGAGAGGAAGAGAGAGGGAGGATGAGAGAAAGAGAAACATCGACATGAGAGGGACACATTGACTGGTTGCCTCCCACACGACCCCGACCAGGGCCCGGATGAACTGCAACTGAGGTACATGCTTTTGACCAGAATCAAACCTGTGACTCTGGTCCACGGGCCGATGCTCTAACCGCTGAGCCAAACCGGCCAGGGCGGACTTTAATTTTTATCCCAAGAGCCAGGAGATGACATGGAAGTACTTTAAATTAAGCAGGACTGCAACATGATCAGATTTGCATTTTGAGAAGATAAAACCGAATGTCTGTCACTAGAGGACTAACTAGATCCATCAGGATATATCCATATAGGGAATACCAGGCATCTGTTCAAAACAATAAATATAAACTAATAGCATGGTTTATATATATATATATATAGTACAGAGCAGTGGGCATTACATTCTATCATTTGTGCAGAAATATATGTATGTTTCATTAGCATTGAACTCATAACCAGCAGCACCATAACTCATGCCTGAACAAAGCCCACTGAACACCTTATTTTCTTCGGAAGGCACAGCAAAGCTTTCCTGTGCTCATAGGAACACTAGGCAGCATTTCAGCACCATGATCGGAGGCCATTTGAAACAGCAAAATCAACAAAAAGTACAAAAATGTGGAGAACGTGGCACTAAATAAACTGCAATCAGGACACTCACTCACAGGACCAGAGCTGGACCAGGAAGGCAGAGCATCACCTCATTTGGCCTCCGCGGGGAGCATGCGCGCTGGGCATCTCATCTTTTTCACTGCTCCACACAAGTCTGCGGACGCCTGTGAAAGTGCCCGTGTACTGATTTGGGGCTTACAAGTAAACTTCAGTGGTAGACAGTTTTGCAAATATGAAACCTGTGAATATGCACATAACTTTATAGGGGAAATCATCTCCAAGTTAGACATAAATTGCAAAAATAAAAATAGTACCTGAATATTCATCAACACTTTACTCAGATTCACCTGTTGTCAACATTTTACCCCCATTTGCTTTGTTGTTTGTGTGGCCACACTCCCCTTCCCATGTACATCATGGCCCTTGACCTCTAAATATGTCAGTGTGTGTTTCCTTAAAAAGGGATTCTCTTACATAACCACAGTACACTTATCAGCCTTGGTGAATTTAACAAGGACACAATATTTTCATCCAATCTACCGTTCTCCTTAATTCTGGAGCACACTCGCAGCTTGTCGTTGTGTTTTGTGGTATTGATGCTTTGTAACCAACACTTAAAAAAAAAAAAACAGAATGTCCCTCATTGTCGGTTTGTCTGATGATTCCTCAGTCAGACTCAGGTTATGCATTCTCCCTGAAGGGCTGCCTAGGTGATGACGTACAATACAATGGCTCTAAAACACTTGGCACATCTGTGGAAGGAAGCCAAAGAAACTGGAAATGGGATTGTCTTTGGAGAAGACAGCTGAGACACTGGAGGAGAGAAGTGGGGAGAAGAGTGACTTTCTACTCTGTGCCTTTATATACCTTTTGAATTGTGTACTAGATGTATGTAGTACCTATTCATAAACTAATTTTTAAAAATCCTATTAGGTTGGTGGGTTTGGTATTATTACCCCCATTTTCCATATGAAGAAACAGGCTCAATGAAGGTAAGTGAGCGTCAGGAAGGCCTCGACTCCTGGCCTGTGGACCCACAGCAATGCCTGCTCGTCACTCAAACTGCTGCTCTAAAACTAGGTATGTACAGGTTGCGATGTGGGCGGAGTGTCAGGGGAGTTTCCCTGGGGGAGGAGAATCCTGAGTGAAGAAAGATGAGAAGTCACCAGGTGTCCAGGGGTTACAGGACTAGGCGATCGGAGGGTGGGAAGAGGAAACGGGAAGAAGGGTGTTTCGGACACAAAGTGCCTTGGATCTAGGGTAGCAGGCTTGCAGATTGTGCACACCCCATCCAGACCTGCCAAGATTAGGATCTTCCTTGGCAGTCTCCCCCTATCGTAGTTAGCAGGGAAGCCTAGGCTTGCCTTTGAACAATAGACTGGTCTTTTCACATTGAACAAGTCTCCTTTCAGTCAGAGTATTCCATCTGTTTGGTGATGAACTCCCTCGTGTGGCTGGTTTCCCACACTTGGAAAACTCACTGTCTCACTCAGCTCTGTCCCTCTCTCTCCCTGTCCCCCAGATGCCATATGGATATCTGGGTAAATGAGGACGCTTATTGTATCCACCCAGGTCCTCTGGACCTCTGCTGCTCTCTCTGAGGAGAGGGGCGCCAGCTCCTGGCAGTTAACATGAGAGATGAGACTGGTGCTATGTGGCATCCTGGGGTGACGTGCTGCCAGGGCCAGCTACAGAATTTGCAGGACAGAGTGCAAAATGAAAATGCAGGCCCCTCCCTTGTTCAAAGAGCGGGGGAAAGTACCACTACAGGTACTAAAATATTAAAGATTTCCCTATCTTCTGTGGTCTTTCTCTTGATTTGTCATGGTATTTTAAAATTGCCATTGAATATCATTTTAAGTAAAGAAAAATTAAAATTGTGTATTATTACTATGCACTTTACCATTCATCCTTATAGTGTGCAAAGCCAGTTCTAAAAAAAATTTAAGAGCCTTTAACTCATGCGTTTTCAAAGTGAGTGATTGGCTAACACAGGGAAGTGATATAAGTAAGAAAGGATACCACGGGGTTTCCTGATAGTCTGTGTGCCTTCTTTCTGCATTTGAAGCAAGTTCTGGTTCAAATGGAAAGCGTGGCCTCTCAGGGCTGTCAGCTCCCGCTTACTCAGTCATCGACATAACATGCTTACCTTGTACTTACCTTGAGTCTTGCTAAAATCTCATACATTGTGGGGTCACCGAAGTTCTGTGCTCCTGGCACATTGCAGACCCATTTGACTCTATGCATATGCCAGTGGGTGGCAAGGAGCAGACAACATGGGCATCGCATATCCTGCATTGTCCTGCTGGACTTCACTTATAATACACAAGTTCAAAGATAACAGTAAGAACTCAGAGCAGGAATGGCAGAGCATTAGATGATCGCTTGCCTAGAGGCCCTTCTGAGTGTGGCTCCACGTACAAGGTAGCATGCTCTGGAAGCTACATAGCAGGCGTTACCTATGTTGTACGAGAATGAGGGTTACAAGGACTGAGGACACACATGCATACTGCATGCATCTCCTCTGCTCATGCATATGCCCCGCTGTGCCTTCAGACTTCATTTCCAAGATACAAGTTCAAAGATAACGTTAAGAAGTTCAAGGTGACAGTCCACCATTAAACCAAGTGTGGGCCCTGCTGAACGTGGGGCTCAATGTAGTTGCCCAGGTCGCAAGTCCATGAGGCTGAGGGTGGGAGGGCTGCCCACTTCTGTCTCCTCTTCCTGCCTGCTGAGTGTGGTGGGTATACTGGCACAGCTTCTGCAGCCACCTTGGATGAGGCTCGCATCAGGAATGGCAGAGAGGAAAGGGTTGATGGACTTGGGTCTCTCACACTTTACCAGCCCTGGAGAGCCAAACTTCAGCTTTTACATGAAAGAATACACCTGCGTGTGTGTTCTAAGCCACCATTAAATTGTGTGTTTTTAAGATACTATGAAGTCAAACCTAATTCTATCAGATATAGCACCTTTATGTCCCTTCACCTGGGACTCAGAAACTTCTGGATCCCCTGCAAGCCACTTGGAGGCCGTGGGGAGCCACAGATGGCACTTCTGCTGAAATATCCAGCCACCCAGCTAAGTCCAGCTGTGGCTGCTGAGCCATCTTCTGTGTCACATGTGAAGAGCCGTCCTGTGGGGTGTGTCTTAGACCAGCGGTTGGCGAACAATATGGCTCATGGACTGGCCACCTGTCTTGTAAAGAAAAGTCTTGAACACAGTCACTGCTCATGTAGTTAGGTATTGTCCACGGCTGCTTTGAGCTGTAACAGCAGAGCTCAATCGTTTCGCGATAGTTACCATGTGGCCCTTTAAGAAAAAGTTTGCTGACTCTCACCTTAGAAGACTTCACTCTCTCAGAACACCACTAGTTCTCCTGTGGACCTTCTACACTGTGGGTGTAGCCTCGTGAACCCGGTTTCACCACCTTCCTCTTCTTCTGTTTACAACCCTTCAGCCCAGAAGGATCAGGCTTTCCCAAGGGTACGCTGGTAAATATTCAACAACAGGCTCCCTGGAAGGAGAAAAAGCCCTTGTGTATAACGTTTGCCCATATCTGTGGTGAAATATTCCCACTGTGGTTCATTTCAAACTAACAACATGATGCCAACAGGAGTTGGGAAAGTTGGAGACAGCTAGAAGGGGAGTGAGAGGCAGCTCCTATACATCAGTAGAGCTACTTCCTTACATCTGTCCTGGGTTCTTCCCCCAATTTTGCATTTATTAGAACCCTATACTCTAATCAACCGCCTGGCTTTTCATGTACTAATTGCAGCTAAAGGAATTTAGAGACTTTAGCTCCCTGGCTTTCAGCACTGTTTTCCCCTTTACTTTGTCAAGGTTTAAAATATTTACATTCTGTTCTGTTCATTACATGTTTTGCCTACAGATTAAGTCTAAGATAGTAAAGCCCATGTAAATAACATTGTAGTAACATATAATTATGATGTTATAATTGTGTAAATACTATTTGTTGTAGAATCAAGTAGTATGACTGGAGATCTTAAGAAGAAAATAACTTTATATCGCCTACTAAACATCTGTAAGTCAAAGGACAATACATAGTGCAGGCATCGAAATCTAAACTAGTATCCATTCACTGTTTTTTCTATGTTTATATTTCTTTTTACACTCAGCTTCCATTTTAAAAAAAACCTCTCTCATTCTTTGTTGAATTACTTTGTTTTAGTAGGACATTGTCCTTGAGTAATTTCTTCATCTGTAGTAGTGCTCAATTGGTATATTTTCTGACTCCCTGGATTTCAGAAAATGTCTTTAGTTTGCCTTCACTTTGAGGGGTAATTTGGCTGGCTATAGAATTACAGATTCAAATGAATTCTCCTTCAAAATCTGATGTAAAATCCGATGTAAAATCCGATGTTAGGCTGAATCCCATTTCTTCATATGTAACCTGCTTTTTCTTTCGGGAATCTCATGTGATTTTTCTCTTTGTGCTTTGACTTCTGTAATCTTGCCCAAGTGCATTTAAAAGTGATATTTCTTTACACATCCCCATTGACCCTCAGTGAGTTCCTTAAAATAACACAAAACCAAAACAAAACATTTCTTTGGTTTAATATCAAAATGCATTATGAGGACAAAGATGTCAATAATATCACCACCCAGATAACTCCAATTAACATTTTTTAAAGCATAAAATAATATAGTATCATGCAAAGGGAGAAACAGTTATCCACGGTGTAAAAATGAAAGGCACAGCTTGTCTCAGTCCTCACCTCCAGTCCCTCTCCCCATCTTCGTTGGTTCATTGGGCATCCATCCATCCATCCATCCATCCATCCAAGAAAAAATGTTTATATTGGCATATAGTGAATACTATATGTGAAAAGTGAATCTCTCTAAGAAGATTCTATAGATAATGAAGGTATCTAAAGACAATGCTCTATGTAAAAAGGTTCTGTAGATAATGAAGATTTCTAAAGATAACACCATATGTAAAAAATACATCTTTTAGAAAGTACACAGCACACACACTCAACACAGTCAGCCTTCCCTCATTCCACTCTGTGACTGTACCATCACAGAGCTAACCAGTCTTTTGTTGATGCATTTAAATCATTTCAAGTGTTATATCCCTACAAACAATACTGCAGTAAACACCTTTGAAGGATTGTAAATATTTTACCATACTTTAATGAGTATATGCAAAGGATGAATTCCTAATAGTGACATTGCTGGAATAATGAGGAAGGACATTTAAAATTCTGATATTTTTCTGCACAAAGGTTGTACCACTGCATTTTCAGTAACAGATAATCAAAGTGCCTCATTCCTCACTTACTTATTAATGCTAGGCATTAACAAGCTTTCTAAGTATTGCCAATCTGGATGGGTGAAAATATTGCTGTTTTCATGTGTATTTCTTTAGCTGAATGTATGGCTTACTATTGTTTCTTATGTTTATTGGGCATCTGGATTTCTTTTTGCTGACTCCCCATTCGTGTTCTTGGCCTCAAAGGATCTTTTCCGGATGACCTGTGACTTTCTTTGCCTCAGGAAAATGTCCTTTGGTTACTTCCTCAATCATCTCCTCTCCTCTCTTCTGTGCTGTTCCTCCTGCATCCAGATATCTGGATTTGTCCTGGTGTCATTTTATTTTTATCTCTTATCTTCCATCTGTTGGTCTTTTCACTCTGCCTTAAAGGAAATGTTTCTCAACACTGTCTCTGACATTTCTCTTGCTTTTAAGACATTTTTAGATTTCTGTTTGTTGTAAATCAAAGTAATGCATGAAGGTTATATTATAAATAAAGTATGGCTTATACAGTTTACAGATAACACTGTCCTGCAATTTCTTACTCCTGATACCCATTATTAAACTTTTTGGCAATGTACTTCTGTATTTCTCAACTCTAGACATTATCTTTGACTTCCTGTTATGGGAGATGAAGATTTAGCACTGGTATTACCTCCACACCCCCACTGCCCTGCTCTCCATCCTGCTGCTGCGGTTATGTCCCAACTTCTTGTTAAATTATTAGTTACTTTTGTGGTGGGGTTAATATGTGTGTGTAGTTCATGGCTGAGTCAAAAAGTTCATTAGGATGGTTTCCTTTTTTCCCCTGGAGTTAATTATTATTATTATTATTATTATTATTATTATTATTGCATAGATTTATATGTACCTTTAACTAAGGCCTTCTAAACCCTCCCAAAGGAACTGTAAAGGACTTGACTCTGGAACAGACCTTTTCCACGGATTGGCTCCTTCCTCCATTTCTCTTCTTCTTGAGGTTTGAGGATAGAGCCAGGAAAGACAGGAGCAAGGTGTCAGGGAGAGATGTGAGGCAGGGAAAGGCTGGGGCCTGGAAAGGGGAAAACAGACCCACAGCAATCCGGGAACTAGAATTTAGGAGTCTGTTGTCTAACTTCAGAATGTCTCTGCAGAAGCGTTATTTTGGATGGCGGGTAGTTCCCAGCCTTCTCTCCCACTCCAGCCCGCCCGCAAGATGAACAGCCCGCAAGACCTTTGCAGGAGAGTTGTAATCCTGAAGCAGTATTACTTTTCAAGGAAGCAGAAACACTGAAGTACCGACAGTGCTGCATTTACCCGGAGTGATTGTGGGGTAGGCAGAAGGAGTGTGTGATGGTTTGTACTTTGTGAAGGTAGAAGTGGGCCGGAGGCAGCCCTTGTGCCTCCAGCTGGGCAAATGGAGTGAGATGGGCAGGAGAGGAAAAGTCCAGCTCATAAGAAGGGGGAAGCTCCAACCTGATCTCAGCACCCATCCTTTCCTAACCCTGCCCAGCATGTCATAGGTATTTAAGCAGTAATATAACTAATAAGTACAGTTTGCTCAGGGCACCGCTCAGGCTGTTGGGATGGATATTCATAAGTCAGAGGTTGGTAATTTAGGGGCAGGATGGGGAGCAGAGCAACAAAAGGTTCATGCATTCTGCTCTTTCAGCTCCTCTGGGCAAATGTGTAAATTCTTCCGGATTGAGGAAAGTCCAAGAGTCCCAAAAGGGCCCCACCAGGGGCTGGGAGATATGTCTCTTCTAAGCCATCAGCTCCTCCCTGCTTCTCCATCACCAGTCCTAGGCAAGTCCTCCGTCCCCTTCTGTCGGTGGCAAAGAGAAAGCTGGGAAATACTCAGAGGTTGCTAGGTTTTAACAGAGCCAAATTTTAGTCGGATGGAGTCCCAGTGATGGAGCAAGGGTGAATGAGAGTGTGCACCTCATACTTTTCCCTGGATTCTTCTGGACTGTGTGGACCCAGACATATTTCTGAGAGCTAGGTGGTGATGTACCTCTGGAAGGCCACCTGAGCAGAGGAATCCTTACTCTGCCTAGGCCTGGCTTTGTGCATTTCCAATTACTCTTTCCTGGTGGCTGCAAGAAATACAATGATTAGTCCCCAGACCACCAGTCTAGACTGCCCTCCCCCCTGCCCCACTGGGTCAGACCAGCTCTGTTATTTAGCACTGACCTCTATTTGAAGGTATCTTGTGATGAGTGTTTATTCAATTTTTTTTTGTTACAGATGTTTCTCCTTTTTCCCCCATTGACACCCTCTTCCCAATCCAGCCCCACCCCCAGCATTATTGTCTATGTCCATCGGTTACGCATACATGCATATAAGTTCTGTGGTTTATTTCTTCCCTCCCCCATCCCCCTCTTCTGAGGTTTGTCAGTCTATACCCTACTTCTACGTCTCTGGGTCTATTTTGTTCATCAGCTTGTTTTGTTCATTATATTCCACAAATAAGTGAGATCATGTGATATTTGTCTTTCTCTGATTGGCTTGTTTCACTTAGGATAATACTCTCCAGGTCCCTCCATGTCGTCTCAAAGGATAAGAGATCTCTCTTTCTTACAGCTGCATAGTACTCCATTGTGTATATGTACCACAGCTTTTTTATCCATTCATCTATTGATGGACACTTGGGCTGTTTCCAGATCTTAGCAATTATAATTAATGCTGCTATGAACATAGGGGTACAAATGTTTATTCAATTTTATTAACTCTGCCCAGTATATAGTAGGTGATCAACAAATAATTGTGGTATGCAGTAATAAAGTCATCCTCTGTCTGCGGTATATGATTAGAGGAATGAGTGACCCTGGCTTCCCTTTTGTCACTACTGCACCCCTCTGGGATATGCACTGAGCACCTTCCAGAGCTCTCTGCCTTTCTACTGTGACTGTACGTGTGTGCACACATGCACACCAACAGACACACACATGCACAGGCTCACGCTTACCACACCTGTCTAGGACACATTCACTGCTCACCCACGTCTAATAGCATAAAAACACAAGCGTATATGCTCAGGATCTCCCACTCTTCTTACAGGGCTGTGCCTCGAGATATTTTCTAGGTGCTTGTAGATGTCTACAGGCATCAACACCAGTCATGAGTCCTTCCTATGTGCTCTGTTTACTGCTTTTCATTCATCATCTCATTTAACCCTAGCAAGAAGTAGGCAAGTCTGCTAATTGCATTTAATACTGAGGACTCAGAGAAGCTAATTTTTCTGGGATCACACAGAGGAACCTAAATCTTTCCTACCCATGTCTATGCAAATAACCATGCCACAATACTTGGACTTCAAACTGTGTTTGACATATACCGTATTAAACCAGGAGGGATGCTGAGGTTCTGAGGCAGGGTGTGTCTGAGCCACCAGGGGCCGCTGTTTCCCCATGCTCAACCCGGAACCTGCCGCCGTCTAAGAATGCAGTTCCAGCTTGAACCGAGACCATAAGGGAATCCTCCCTATGGGGCCAACCGCGTCTTCCCGTGGTCCTCAGCACAGTCCTCAATCTGCCTACCCCCCAATCTGACAAAAGGGAGCATGGATGGGGATCTTGGTAATTGCAGATGCCAAAGTAAAAGTCTGAACTGGAACATGTGATTTTTCTGCCCTGCCAGAATTTCTCCGTGTTATAGGGATCTGCCTGCCTGGTTTTCAGGGGCCTGGCTAATTCGGGGTCCTCCTTCTGAAAGAAGAAGCTGGCTTTCAGAGATGGGGGCCCCTGAGTGGGGATGGTCCAGTTAGGTCAGTGGTCTCCAAATTGGGGTGTGCAAGATGGTCTGTTGGAGGTGCAGGAAGAAAATACTAGAACTTTTATTTATGCATTTGTATTTTTAATCTAAAAATGAGAATGTGGCTTCACTAGTCTTTGATATCCAGATTGGTTCTGGCTCTCTCATTGGGTCGTATGTCAAACAGCCATTTGTCAGCCAAGCGTGTGTGGTGTTCCCAGAGGGGAGTGGGGGGGCCGTGGAAACCCAGCATGGTTACGCGTCTCTGGCAGACTGGACTTGGGCAGTATGTTATATAATTTAACTAAAGCAGTCCTTACAGCACGGCAAGTAGCTTTTGAAGATCCCTATGAAGAAACCAAGGTTTGAAGCTGATATGACCAGTTCTTGCACAAGTGAAGCAGAGAAAGATAAATGAGGGCGCTGCTGCTTCCACTCCATGTATGAGCTCCTAGCTGCATTCTGACATAAAAACAGTGACCGTCTGAACAGATCTGACAAGACCGCAGACTCCCACACTCAAACCTGTCAACTCTATTTGAAATGGTATATCTTATCATTTATGATGAGCCTTACTATAATATCAGAAATAGCTGTGCTTTGATATCGGTAGTAGTAGTGAATAACAAGAATGCAACTCTGTGGGATGTCAGGGGTGCAAGCAAAACCACGTCTAGAGGCTGGGGTGCTGATCAGAAGAGCTCGGAGACCACGGCGTGTGCTGACAACAGGCCAGCGTTCCTGTCCTGACGTTTCTTAGAGGTGGCTGTGGGCCAAGGGCCTAAGCGTTGGGTTTCTGAAGGTGGTAGCTGATGCTGTTCTCATGCCAGACATTGGCACTCTGACCCTTTGAGATTTGGTTCAGATTCCCAAGCCTGAAAAAACCAAGTATGTGTGTGTGTTTTTTTTTTAAACCCTCACCCGAGGATACTTTCCCATTTATTTTCAGACATAGGGTAGGGGGAGAGAGAAACGTCGATGTGAGAGAGACACATCAACTGGTTGCCTCCTGCACGACCCCAACCAGGGCCGGAGACCAAACTATAACCGAGGTACGTGCCCTTGACCCGAATCGAACTCGTGACTCTTTGGTCCACGGGCTAACACTCTAACTGCTGAGCCAAATCGGCCAGGGCCTGAACCAAGTTTTGAAATTGGGTGATTTCTGTTTGGTTTTTGTCTGCTTCATGAGTGTCCGATTCCTGTAGAGAGGAGAAGGAGAGGGGGGGAGGGGAGACGGATGGGGAGCGGGAGGAGGAGGAGAGCCTTCTGCTGTGTGGCTCTCTTCCATGCGCACTGGCGTATGTCTACTTTGTGGACTCCTGAGGGCCTCCCTGGTTACTGTGCATTTTCCACCGTGCACATGCAGGGTCGCCCTCTCATCCCCCTTCCCTACCTGTTTCCTTTCAGGGGCAGAAGATTTTTAAAAATCTCGTGAGATTTGTCCAAACCTTGGCAGAGGCAGAGTTCATTTACATGGACTTACTGAGAATAAACCTAAGGTCGTCTGTGTCACTTCTTGTCAAAGTGCCATCCGAAGACCAACAGTATAAGGAGCCCTTAGTATTACTTTATTTATTTTATTATTATTATTTTAATATGTTTTTATTGATTTTTTTTTTTTTAAGAAAGAGAGGAAGGGAGAGAGAGATAGAAACATCAATGTGAGAGAGAAACATCAATCAGCTGCCTCCTGCACAACCCCACTGGGGATCGAACCTGAAACCCAGATATGTGCCCTGACCGGGAATGGAACTGAGACCTCTCAGTCCATGGGACGATGCTCAATCCACTGATCCACATCAGCTGGGCCCTTTAGTATTACTTTAAACATGCAGATCCCTGGGCCCCATTTGCAACCTTCTGACTCAGAATCTGTGAGTGGGCAGAGGAAAATGCATTTTAAACAAACCCTCCTCCCACTGCCCACCAATGGACGATTCTGAAGCATACTCAGAATTTTAAGGAACATTACTCTGTATAATAATACTTTTTAAAACTAGTTTTTCAAAAAGTTTATTATCTCATTTTACTTTTCTTAATATGGGAAAAGTAGGACCTGGTAGTCTTCTATTGATTTTAAGCACAAGGGTGGACAGAGACTCAGAGGGGGTCAGCCATTCACCTAAGTGTGTGAGAGCATTGGCAGTGGATGGGAACTGGCCCTCCCTGCCCAGTTCTCCCGCACACGACGAGACACTCAGGGGCTATGGGGAGGGAGATGATGCTCCACACATAGGTTGAGAGGACCCGGGCCTCAGGTAACTCTGTGGGAAAGGGGTGAATTTCTGGGGCAAATTCATCCCTGAAACCGGATCCCACCTGAGCCCGGTGGGAATTACGATCCCATCTTCAGAACATGACCTCAGAACTCACAGCTCAAAGGCTAGCCAATCCAACCACATGACCAGCAAAATCCAGGGAGATTCTTTAGCAAAAGATCAGCACAATGGCTTGTTGGCCTCAGATAGTACAGAGGACTCAGGAGCACAGGCAAGAATCAGAGCTCTGTCTTTGGCAGAGCCTTCCTCCTGCCCTACTTCTCTTGACCGGTCCCGACTCTTTCAGGGCTTTACTGGAGGACAGTCCCTTCCACAGGACCCACTGTGCCCACACTCTGACCCAGGCTGGGCCTGCCTCTATCTTGTCACTTAGCACTCCGTGTTATACTGCTGTCCCCAGTGGACAGTAAGTCTCTTGCAGGTAGCACCTGGGTTCAGTAAACGTTTGTGAAATGGATAGGCTCATCACTGGGGCTTCTCTTATGTGTAACTTCAGTCATCATCACCTCAAGCACCCTGACACCTGACTGAGACAGAGCCTGGCATGGCCACTTGAACTGTCACAGTGGTGTGAAACATCCAGAATGTCCATTTTCTGTGTCATGGGGAGGAGGCAAACCTGGAGCCAGGGCTGCAACCTCAAACCAAGGCTGCATGGCCTCTCGTCACCTTGTCACTCTGGGCCTGCCTCCAGAGGTACACTTCTGACAGCTAGGAAGGGACCGCTGTATTTTCTTCCCCTCTAGAGCTGAGAAACCAAGTAAGCAAGGCAAACCGGCTACCAAGCCCGACCTCCAAGCCAGCTCTCCTGACTCCACACCTTTTCCTGCAGCCAAGGGGTTGGCCAATGAGAGTTTGGCTTTTGCTTTCCCACCTTTCCTGGCAACATTCACAAGCCTTCCAGATGGTGAGCAATGCAAGTTCCAGGCATGCCTTGTGTCATTATTGGCTTCCCAGGTGTCACTTTAACCACAGGGTGAGTCCTAACTGGTTATGGGCTGATAAATATGCAAATTTCCATATGCAAACGGTGTTAGGCTGCAGCGTCTTTCCCACTATGAATGTCAACAAGCTCAGAAAATGAGTAGAAGCCCAGGCCTTCCCAGCACTGTCCAACATTCCTGGTGACCAAGTATCTGGGGAGACAGGTTGCCTGTCCCCTCATGCGACAGTATGTGAACAGTACACACTCCTCCTCTTCAAGTTCATGGAGGGTGGGAAGTGACTTAAACAGGTACAGCCCAGTTCTGGTTTGCGGTTGTCAACATAAGAAATGTCCAAATCTGTAGAGAATTTTTATGAGTTTACTTGAGCCAAAATTACGACATATGCTGGGGAGCAATTTCTCAAATGCTCCAGAGAATGACAGTTTTGCAGGGTGTCTTTTCTTGCGTTTTTTAAATTTTATTTTTCAATTTCAGTTGACATTCAGTATTATTTTATATTAGTTCCAGATGTACTGCATAGTGATTAGACAACTATATAAATTTACAAAGTGATTCCTCCCAATAATTCAAGTACCCATCTGGCACCATGCATAGTTATTGCAATATTATTGACTATATTCCCTGTGCTGTCCTTTAACTCCTCATGATATATTTTGTAACTATCAGTTTGCATTTCTTAATCCCTTCACCTTGTTCATCCAGCCCTCTAACCCTTCTTCCCTCTGACAATCATCAGTTTGTTTTCAGCATTTATGAGTCTGTTTCTGTTTTCTTTGCAGTTTCTTTTATGCATTTGTGATTAAGGAAGGAAAGGAAAATTACTTGCGGGTGGGAGAAAGCAAGACAGGGATTGGATTACGGGATAGTTAAGGTTCTGTGCTCTCTTTGAGGGTGGTTACAGTTTATTTCAAAGGGTGTTAACCTAGATGTATAAAAACAATGGACAGTGCTTGCTTAGAGCAATGGCAAAAACTTTTACTAAAGAAGTTATATGCCTGGGGCATGACTACCCACTAGAACCTGCCCAGTTAGGCATTTTGGATCAGATCGCCCTGTGAGGTCACTTTCCATAGAACCCCTTTGCTTGTCCATGGGGTAAAAGGAACTTTTTTGCTTACATGTTTCAGTGGCGTTTTGGCCTTGGTGCGCTTGTGATGTGAGGAGTTTCCACACCATCGTGGAAAACCCAATGGCTTTCAACTTTCTTGAGGCCTCAACTCCCATCAGTAGCAGCGATCCTTGCTATGGAGCAATGGTGCTTTTCCCAGTGGGGACCAATGTACAGACCTACTTGGCCCATTTTCTCAGTTTTTAACTTAGAGTCAGAGGGCCTAGGAGCAGACCGCATTTCCTTCCCCTAAGCCCTCAGTGGAGCAGGGGGAAGTCACCTTGCTGGCACAGGTTGTGGTCTGAGGCTTATTCATCTAGGTCTCTGACCATGAAGGTGCCTGTGGGGAGGAGATGACACTCAGGAGCGGGAGATTCCTGCAGAGGAATCTGCCTGGGAGGAGGCCCAGTGGTGCAGGAGCATTTCAGAAGGTCAAGGCCAGCTCCCTGGGTACCGGGATGGGAAGCCTGGAGAAGAAGTCACCCTGGAGTTGGGATTTTGCTGTTAGGGCTCTGGGGAGCCATTGGTTTTTACCTGATTTGAAAAAGACAACAGTGGAGTGGGATTGCTGAGATGGAAGTGACAAAAGGCCCTCTGGAGCCCTAATATAGTGCCCGGAAGCCTCCCGGGGAAAGGAAGAAGGGGATTCTTGGATCTAAAAGACTGGCTGAGTGCCTTGCGGAGAGCCCGGGAGGAGGCGAGGAGGATGGGGAGGGCGGGGAGGACGTCAATGGGAGCCCACTGGAGGGCGGAGGGCTCCGGCCCTACCTCGGGCCGGCCGCGCCGCCAGGGGGCGCCCTCTCGAGCTCGGGACCTGGCCCGCTGTCCTGGAGGGCGGGGCGAGGCCGGGGGTGGGGCCGGGGGCGGGGCCTGGGCGGGGCCGGGCTGAGCTCCCGCCGCGTCCGGAGGAATGCGGCCTTTGGCTCGTCCCCTGTCCACATTCCGGCTGGCGCAGGAATGTGAACAGGGTGTTCACTGCGCGCCCTGAACGCACAAGTTCGGACCCCTCCCGTCCGAGAACGCTGGGCAGCGGCTGCAGGGCTGGTCCCCTCTGCGCCACCCCACAGAGCCCGCAGCACCCCCGGGTGGAGGTTAGGGCACTGAGGCCTCTCAGACCAGCGGGACTCAGGACCCGGACCCGGACCCGGACCCGGACCCGGGCAGGGGTACTTTGAGACCAGGTGTGGTTTAGAAAAGGAGGGAAACCAAAAATAGCCTACTGAGGCACCAGGAAGGCCGGGCCAATAGCTGGAAGAGGAGATAGGATCGACGCTCTCCGCCACCAGCCTCAAGGGGCATGGAGATCAGGCCCGAGATTTGCCCACCTTTAGGGCATAGTGTGGATGGCAAGGCCTGGAGAGAAAGCAAAAGCAGACGATCCAGTTTGGGATTAGGTGCTTTCTGACCCGTCAGGGAGTGACTGAATATCCAAGAGTAAGCATTTAATTCATTCAACAAATATTTGCCAGCTTCGGTGCCAGTCCCTGGGCTAAATTCTGGGAGCACAGAGGTGAACAAGGCATCCTCTGTCCTTGAGGAGCTGACGTTCTGATCCCAGAGACTGTTGCTGAAACACCCGGAGAAATCGAAGAAGCCCACAGTGTTGGAGACTCAGGAAGGACTCATTACAGTGGAGATCCAGGAGGGATTTTCGGGGGAAGCTGCAAAGGGATCTGAAAGGCCAGTAGGAGTTAGCCCCCCAAAATGGGTGAACAGTGTTCTAGACAGAGGGAAGAGCATGTGGCCTGAGTGTCCCCCAAGAAAAGCCTGAGCTTGCCCTCCCACAAGTACCTGCTCGATGGCCACTTGAATCACAGCAAGGATCGTGGTGTCCACCTCAGTCAATTCCATGATATTGGTTGGTTTATGAAGCCCTGTTCTGTAAGAGGCACCGTAGTGGGCCTGTGAGGAGTGTGAGGAGGATTGGGAGTTGGCATAACGCTTTGGAGTATTGTGGAGACCCAGAGATAAGGCCCATAAAGCATCTGGCATGGCACCTAGTACCTAGCAGGTGCTCAGTAAACATTGACTAGTCTTTCAACACTTAGCCTGATTCACAGACTAAAGCTTTCTCTTCTCCTTCAAAGTAGCCATTTCTGCCTCTGAAAAGGGCAGCTGTCCAGTCCTTCATCTCTGAGGAAGTGCTTGGTGGAGGAGGTGGACACTGTCACAGAACTTCCTGTTTTTTTGTCCCTCGCTGGTTGAGGAGGGGGAGCGTGCTGGAGATGAGACTGATGTGATTGGCCATCATAAGGTGCTGAATGAATGAAGCAAGGAGGGTCAGGGCCAGGAAGGCTGGAATTGGGCAGTAGTCCAGGAAAGAAGTGATAAAAGCCTGTTAAGAGCCGAGAAAGGGAGAACAGAAAGCAGTGCTGGGAGATAGAGACCGAGGAGGCCGATGAGACCAAACTCTAGCTGCTTAGCTGCAAGGTGGGGCCAGGGCTCCTGATCCACTGTTAGGTCCTTACCTGGTGTGGGTAGTATGGGTCTGATCACAGGAGGCCACAGGATGTCCTAAATGTTCCCACCTGTGTGTCCCAAATGACCCTGAGTGATGAAACGGGAATGTTTACATCCAGAAATTCCTTGACTGGCCCCCCTCCCAGGAATGCACTGGACCTAAATTCTTCTGTGCAGAGGAAAAGTGCAGGCCTTGGATGGCCTCTCCAGCATTGTTCCTTGGCAAACACAGGAAGATGGGTTTCCTTTAGATTTGTGGTGCTGACAACTGAATCCGGACCCCTCCTCCAGCCTTTGGGGTGGGGGTGGGGAGGAGGGAGGCAGAGGACCAGGCAGTTGATGGAAAATAAACACCCACCTCTGCTCCTCTGACTTATTTCATGTTCTTAGAATTTCCTCTGTTGGATTTGGCTTTGTTATTTTAAAATTCCACACATTGGTTAGGGCTGGGAAAATCCCTTGTTGCTGTTGCTGTGGAGAGGCAGCTGTACACCAGGGGCACAGGCCCAGTGCCCTGGCCAGTGGGCCTGCAGCCCAGTATCCAAGCGAGCTCCTGAGTCAGCCTGTGTGAGGGAGGCTCTCGGGGCTGGGTGTGTGTGCCTCTGTGTGCTGAGCGTGTGCTCGTCAAACAGTGGGGACGTGGCAGTGTTTTGGTTCTAGCTGCCTGGGCCAGGGCCAGGCCAGAGTAATGATGGCTCCATTTGGAAATGGTGGGGACCTCCAAAGGGGCCTTCAGGTAGGCCTGTGCAGTGTATACACTGAGAGGACACCCAGGCCACAGAGACCTGTCCCCTGACCACATGACTTGGGCTGCCTGCTTTCCTGAGCTCTGTGTGGTAGACATGCCGGTGGTGTGCTTTCCTGTCTAGTGTGGCTTCTGCCTCTTGCCCTTCTCTCTTGACACCCATTGCCCACGGGAATGACCATTGTAGTGTTTCCTTACTTCACCAATTCATTCATTCCTGCACTCATTCAACAAATACTTATCAAGTACCTACCAGGTGTTGGCTGCTGTGCTGGGTGCTGGAAATCCAGAGAGGAATAAACTGGAAAAATTGGAAACAATCTTAGGATCCCAACAATTAGTCACATAAAGTATGAACTACCCACATGACACAGGACTGAGACTAGGGTGAAAGCAAGTGAGGTACTTGCCTAGGGCGCAGAAAATAAGGGATGCCAAGAAATTCTGTAATCAAGATAAATAATATTTTAGCATATAAAAATCAATTCATGGTGAACAGAACGGCAAAATTGTAAATAAAGACAAGACCATTAACAGTTCTATGCTGGGCCTATTGGGACCTCAGGCAAAGGAGAAATCAGTAATACTGACCTGTGTTTAGAAATGAATACAACATTGACAGAATGTCATATAAGCATTAACATATGTCATGGAGCCCTGGCTGGTTTGGTTCAGTGGTTAGAGCGTTGGCCCTCAGACCAAAAGAGTTGCAGGTTCTATTCTGGTCAAGGGCATGTACCTAGGTTGCAGTTCGGTCCCCGGCCCTGGTCAGGGTCGTTCGGGAGGCAGCCAATAGATGTGTCTCTCTCACATTGATGCTTTTCCCTCTTTCCCTCTCCCTCTCACTCTATCTGAAGATAAATGGGAAAATATCCTCGGGTGAGGGTTAAAAAAAATATATGTATATATGTTGTGGAAATTTGCTTGTTGACAGAAAGAAACTTGTGGCATATTGTTGAGTGAGAAACAAGAGATCACAGAACCATATATAAAGTAAGTTCCTATTGAAAATACATTTAGGTATAGGAAACTGTAAGAACATATGCTGAGATGTTAAAAGCTCTTTTCTCTCTTTTATTGCCTTTTTCTTGTTTGTGTTTTCTGGTTATTTTAATAGCGAACGTGTAATGCTTGTATATTTTATTAAAGTTATTTTAAAAACACACACACAAGAGAATTTCAGCAGAGCACGCTGGTGTGCAGCATAGCTGACCATGACCTGGGAGAGACTGGCGGACTGTCCAGATCAACTCCTTCTCACACTGGCAAGGAGGCAGGGCCAGGATGGCCACCCTTACATTAGAAATGAGAAGCCAAGGCTCAGAGAGGTGGAGGCACTTGGAGAAGAGTGGCCATCTGGCCTCAGCCAGGTGGCACAGTTGGTTCGAGCGTCGGCCCGTAAACCAATAGGTGTGGGTTCAATTCCAGTCAGGGCAAATACCTAGGTTGCGGGTTTGATCCCAGGTCAGGGCATGTATGGGAGGCAACCAATCGATGTTTCTCTCTCACATCGCCCTGAGCATGGAAGGCTGAGTCTTTTGCTTCCTGCTTCTTCTGAGCTGGAACTTCTAGGTCTCTCTTCTTCATGGCCAGCTGTCCTCTGTTGACCGACCTCTTCGATTTGGTGCTTTTCTCAACTGAGAGCAGAGCTGTAGGAAGAAAACCTGCCAGAAATATCTGGGTAGATGTGGCTGGCCTCTCTTTGGGCCAGTGAATGACAAGTGGGCTTGTGAGTGACTGAGAAAGTATTTGCCATGTTATGTTTTCCTCTCTGGCACAGACACACCCCTCAGACTGGCATGAATCATAGTCATTCCCTAAAGCCCCCATCTGCCTGGAAATGCCTGGTGGTTCTTCCCAGGGTTCAGAAGCCGTCAGCCTGCATGCCAGTAGGCTTAGCTAGTCCCCACCCAGCCACAAACCTCTTGCCCCTCTCCCAGGGAAGGCACCAAGAGGAGAGGGGTCCAAGGCAGAGGTGCCACCTCTGGAGCCTGCGGCCACCCTGAGATTGTGCTTACACAGCCTCAGAGCTGAGAGACCATCCTGAGTGCCCTCTCTGTGGCTTAGCAGGCCTATTGTCTTAAGCATGATGCCTGTGGGGGACAAAATAGAGGCCTTTTCTCTCCTAAGAGATGGGTTCCCAGGCTCCCGATCACCCTTAGCAGTGTGTGGTCTCTGTCTACTGAATGCCACAGAGCAAGAGTGCCCTTGGTTCTAAGCGTGGGTGTGGCAGATTGCATTTCCCAAAGACAGTCGTGACAGTATTTTCCTTGCAGCTATCTATGGTTGTGTAACTGAGTTATGACCATAGACATGTAAGTAGAATTATCCTGTGGAAATTTCTGGAAAGTATCTTTCAAAGGGAAGTGGGGTGCCCTTCTTGTCCCTTTCTTCTTCCCGCTGCTTTGCTACAGATGTGATAGCTAGAGCACTGGCAGCCTTTTTGGACCATGAAGACTTGGGGTGGGGGAAAGCTTTAACAAATACCAGAAACTCAGAAGCTACAAAAGAAAAAGATGAACATATTTGACTAGATTAAAATGTTAAACTTTTTGTGGCAAAAGATAGCATAAAGACCACAGGTCAAGAGATTTTGAAACTGTATTTATAAATCAAGCAAAGGGTGCAAAACAACTTTTGCAAATTGACAAGAAAAAGATTAATGACCCAATAGAAATACTGGCAATTTATGAAGGAGGTTTCAAAGAGCCAAAAAATATGAAAAATTACTAGTAGTTAGTGAAGATGAAAGGGGTTGGTGATGTCTATTGCTAGTCAATGCTCAGAGAAAGGGATATTCATAAACTACATTGTTAATAAAAATGTGCATTCAGGGTCTTTAAAAAAATCAGTCTGGCAACATCAATTAAAATTATTACCTGGCTGGTGCGGCTTGGTTTGGGGAATGTCCTGTGCACCAAGAGGTGGCAGGTTTGATTCTCGGTCAGGGCTCCTGTGGGAGGCAATCGACTGATGCTTCTCTCTCTCTGTCAAATCGATAGAAACATGTCCTCAGGTGAGAAGTAAAAAAAAAAAAGCCCTGGCTAGTGTGGCTGAGTTGGTTGAGGTATTGTCCCATGCACCAGAATGTTGTGGGTTCGATTTCTGGTCAGGACACATACCTAGGTCGCAGGTTTGATCCCTGGTCGGGGCATGTACAGGAGGCAACAGATTGATGTATCTCGCTCTCATTTATGTTTCTCTCTCTCCCTTCCTCCCTCTCTAAAATCAATTAAAAAATGAAACAAAATAAAAAATTTTATATAAAATTAATTATAACAAATTATGTGTGTATAAGTATATTTTGACCACCAACCCATTCCTTATCATCTGTCCTCAAATATTTGTACCAAATATTGTGGCACTTTCATAGTGTCTAAAAATTAGAATTGAAGTGAATGTCCAGTCACAGGTAAATGGCTGAGCAAGTTATGGTACATCCATATGTAGGAATGTTATACAGTCACTAAAAAGAATTAAATAGAGATATACTAGTGATACATTTTCATTAGATACTGATGAATAAGAAAAGCAAGATGAAGAAAGGCACATATACTATTCAGGTAAAACAATATATATATATAAAATTAGTTAGGGTCCTCCAAGAATTAGTCACCAAAATGCAATTCAACTTGCAAGAGGTTTACTGGGAAAAACTCCTGTGAGTGGAAAATGGGAAGTTTTGGAGGAGGCTGAGGTGTGCTGTGTAGTTAGTTCTAAGAAAGTCTCGGCAACTGGGATGGGGAATCCTTGAGTCAAAGTCCCAGGTTTGTGGGGTCCTGTGTCCTGGGAACAGGCCTGCCTTAGTGTCCCTGCCCACTCAGTCACTGGCTGGGGAAGCCTGACCTCAGTGCAAATAGTCAGAGGTCTGAGAGGTGCATTCTTGAGCTGCCCTATTCACACATGGATGTGCTTTCATGTGTATGTGTGTCTACAGATGGGTATACATGTATGTGTACATATGGATATGTCTGTGCATATCTGTGTGTGTATATATAGGCATAGAGACAGGTATGGAAGGATACCTGCTAAGCTGTTACATGGGTTATTGGTTGGGGGTGGGGAGGCCCTATAAAAAAAAAAAAGGAAATTACACTAAAATCCCTAACAGTCCAGCCTCTTATATTCAACTGCCTATACAACATCTGAAGAAACATCAATTTTAACACGTTTAAAAAATGAATTCCTGAGTTTGCCCCCTCCACTGATGAAACCCTGCTCTTCCTACAGCCCTCCCAGTTCTGATTGCTGCGTGGCTATGGATGACCCTGCTGGAAGCCTCGTCTTCCTTTCTGCCAGCTGTTCTGAACTCTGGCCACCAACTTGTCTTGCTGTGGGTCTTTCCTCGTTTATTGTACTAGGTCCTTGGCTGGCACTTGGCTCATGTCCTTCGGTTTCGGGGGAATTTTCTTGTGACAGTTTTACATGTCATGTCCTTCTCTCCATTTCCTCTGCACTTCCTTTTTAAATTGGGTCTTTTGGTTGAGCCTCCAAATGTTCTCATCTCTTCTGTCTCTTAATTTTATTCTTCTCTCTGGGTGATTTCTCTCATGGCCAAATCTTTCTATTAAATCGTCTCTGTTTTTGCCCTGGCCAGGTAGCTCAGTTGGCTAGAACATCGCCCTATGTGCCAAAGCTGTGGGTTGGACCCCCGGTGAGGGTACACACAAGATCAGCCAATGAATGCACACATAAGTGGACCGACAAGTTGATGCTTCTCTCTGTCTCTAAAAGTCAATTTAAAAAATAGACATATAAAATCTTGTCTGGTTTTATTTTAGAATCACATTTTTAATTTCTAAGAGGGTTTTTTCCCCTCTGTCTCTAAAAAATATTCTGATCTAATTTCATGGAAGTCATTTTCTCATCTCTCGGAAGATACTGCTTCTCTTGACGTTTTCTTCTACTCTGCTTTATCGGTTGTTTGCTTTTATCCCATTTCTTTGTTGTGGTCTCTGTCTTCTGTGTTGGGAGTTTCCTCAAGGGACTGGTGATTTTTACATTTCTGTTTCTATTTCATGAGGGGTGCTAAAGAAAGCTAACTGGAAACCGTGTGCTCTAGTTCACTGGAGGGTGATGAGGAGGACCCAGGGGTTTGTTTGGAGAGTTGGTTTCTCTGGGTCTTTTCTCTGAGGCCATTCAGTTCCTTCTAAGAATGGTACAATCTTCTCCTCTGGGTAGGTAAGGCAGAGGACACTGTGGTTGCCTGGCAGTGATTGGGGGTGTGGGGAAAGGGTTGGTGGGCATATCTTTCACATGGCCACTGTCACTTAGTCCCCTGTTTCCAATGCTGTGTCGTATCCCCCTATCCCGCCTTGGCCCTCTGTTGTGCCTGGTGCTCCCCCTGGCATCCCTCAGGTTTAACTTCTCTGCATCTCCTCTAGGTGACAGAAGCTTGCCTGCTGCCCAGCTGGGGAGGGAACCGGACAGGGTCTAACTGCTGTCTCTGCAGACTGTTAGCCTGTGCCCTGTTTTCCACTCCAGCCCCGTCTGCACTGCCTGTGTCCGAATTCCTAAGCCACGGGGGCTTTCAAGCATGAGGGACAGGTGGGCATCTCTTGGGCAGACTCCTCTGGGCTGGCACTTGACATTTAGCTTGCCCGTCTGCCATTTGCTTTTCCTCTTTTATAAACTCACTAACATCTTTCATTTGCTCATTTCTCCTCCCTCCCCCGTCCTTGTGAGATTGTTCATGTATACATATAATTCCATGTGGGCATTAGTCCATACCTACACATTCAAGTCCATCCACCCCCTGGTTTTATTGAACTATCTCCTTATCACGTCCACATGTGGCTTGTTCTGAATTTTCACCCTTGAAAGCAGGGTTGCTGGGAGCTCCCTGTGCGTCCTCAGTGGGTTTGGTTTCAGGCACCCTGCTCTCCACCCGGAGCCTCCGTCTGCCGGCCCCTGTGCTCACACACGCGTCAGCCGCCCTCCCAGCGGGTCTCTGTTAGGAGCCAAGGAGGCCTCTGGAGTGTGGCTCTCGCCCTCTGGTGCTGGTGAGGAAGCCTGGCTTCCCCACCAATCGGCCCATCGGAGTGCTCGCCACTTAGTCACTCTCATTATCTCCACTTCCCCAGGGAGGAGGCCTCGCTGTGCCCGGGGCAGCACGTGAGTCAGAGATGAGGCTCCTGTCCCACCAGCCCCCACCCTCCAGGCCTGGTTCCCAGGTTTAAGTTCCCAGGCAGCCTGCCACGAGGTGCCAGTGAGAGGGTATCCAGGCTTTAACATGGCCTGGCAGCTTGGGCTGAGGAGGTCTTCCATGGTATTGATTTATTTTTATTTTATTTTATTTTATTTTATTTTATTTTATTTTATTTTATTTTATTTTATTTTATTTTATTTTATTTTATTTTTGTTCAGATAGAGAGGGAGGGAGGGAGAGAGAGAGAGAGAAAGAGAGAGAAACATCGACGTGAAAGGGATACATCGAGTGGTTGCCTCCCATATGACCCAACCAAGGCCGGGGACAAACTGCAACCCACGTACGTGCCCTTAGTGGGAACCGAACCCGGGTCTCTCTGGACCGCAGGCCGACACTCTAACCGCTGAGCCAAACCGGCCAGGGCTGATTTATTTTTTGATTGAGTAAGATATCCATAGACTCTGTAAATTCTTGGATTTGAGTACAGTGAAACTGACCCTCATGCTCCTGTCACACAGCCAGGCAGCTTCTTTCATTCGAGGCAACTGGTGCCGGCTTCTTGTGCATCCTTCCAGAGGCTTTGATGGGGAGGAAGAAAGAAAAGGTAGATAAAGGCCCACAGCTCTTTAACTGGAACCTTTGGGGGCAGGTATGTTTGGGAATTCAGAATTCGAGGTGTGTACAAAGGTAGCCCTGCAGGGGAACTTCCATTTCCCAGGTGGTTGGTGATTGTGACACCAGGCACCCAGCACATGTGGGTGGGACCCACACACTACACAGCAGAGGTCATGGCACACCACTGCTGCTGTTTCTGCTCTCAACCTTTTTTTTTAACATACTCAAACATTTTTTTGTTGTTGTTACGTGCCCCTAGCGGAAACCGAACCCGGGACTCTCTGGTCCACAGGCCGACGCTCCAACCGCTGAGCCAAACCGGCCAGGCTCTGCTCTCAATCTTGATTTTTCTTTATCTTTCTTACCTTGAAACCCCTATAATGAGACAGCACCCTCTACTCACAGAAAAACAACAAAGGCAGCGTGTGTATGTCACACCCAGCAGGGTCTGTGATAAAACATGCTAATATTTCTGCACCAAGTAAAATAAATAAAGCTGGAATCAGCCCTAAGTCAGTTCAGTTGAATTCAGGTTTTGCTACCAAATGTGTTTGGGCCAAAAAAAAAATTTTTTGATTTCTGTTCTTTTAGAGATTTTTCAATTTCATAATTGGGGATAAGGGAATTTGGACTTGTGCTCATACTACTCCTTATTTGAAACTTATGGTACTATGCTGTGCACATTGGGTCAGTACTAAAGAGCTTTTGTGTGTGTGTGTGTCTGTGTAGTATTCTATTATACACGTGCATCATAATTAATTTAGCCTGTTTGTGGACATTTGGATTATTTCCAGTTTTCTCCCAGGTTGCATCAATGCTGCAATGAATAACATTGTAAACTCATTTAACACATGTGCAAACATATCTGTAGGGTAAATTCCTAGCAGTGGAATTGCTGGGTCAATTAATAATGATGATAGTTAACATTTGCATGGCATTTACTAAGGGCTGGGCAGTGTGGTGAGTGCTTTATAATAGTTAATGTATTTTAATCCTTACAAGAATCTTCAGAGGTGGGTACTATTGTCCCATTTTACAGAGGAGAAAAACGGAGGCACAGAGACGTTACATGACTTGGACAGCTGGGATTCCAACCCAGGTGCTCTGGCTCCAGTCCCTTCTCTTAACTATTACATTCTTCTGCCTTTTGAAGGTCGTGGGAATGTGTAACTTAGAGGAACATTGCTAAATTGTCCTCCATACAAGCTTTTCCAATTGCCGTTCCCACCAGCAGCGTGTGAGAGCGCCGGGTCCCCCGCCAACGCTGTGCTGAGTCACACTTTCTGATCTTTGCCAATCTGATAGGTGAACATGGTATCTCTGTGTAGTCGTAACTTGAATTTCTTTTACTCTGAGTCAGGTTGAGCATCTTTTCATCCAAGGGCCACCTTATTTCCTTGTCCATAAACCACTCATTCATATCTTTTGCTCACTCTTCTGTTTGGTTACTTCTGTGATTTGTGTTGAGCTTTTCATATCTTAGGAAGATGAGTCCTTGGTGATTCAAGTTACTCAGGTCTTTCCCAGGGAGTCATTCATATTCTGATTTTGCTTATGGCACATTTGGGACAGAGTATTCTGGGGAGGTAAGTGAAGGAAAAGTCTTCAGGGTTGAGAAGTGGGGGGAGGGAGAACACAGATCAGATCTCTGGGGAGAGAAGCACTCTGCCTAGTGAGGCAGGCAGGAAGGAAGGTGATGGAGCGCGTGAAGTGGACCCTTAGGATTCAAGCACACCCGGTGTGGCCCACACTGACCCGAGGCAGGGAAGAGGAAGGGCTCTGTGGCCGACACAAAGATTTCTCTCCAAGAAAGCCCTGCCCAGCTACAAGGCTGTGGTCAGCGGGCATTCCACAGCGGTGGCTCCTGCAGGGCCCACTCGGCTTTTGGACCACATGTATGCTCTTCTTGAGGTGGCCTTGGCCAGTGACTGAGCCAGGTGGTGGTATAAGGGCCTGGCCGTTTCCATATTTCCACCCAACACCGAACTGCTCTAGCAGGCCCTGGTGGACTGGCCGAGTGTCAGGTCTGCATCCCAGTCTGAAGGTTCCAAGTCTGCTTTCTCCCTCCCCTTTCCCAGGTGTTACCTTCTCCCCCTGTAAGTCACCTTGCATCAGCTTCCTGGTAAATCCAAGCAGCCCAGACTCCTAAAATCTTTTGGTAAAAATTGACATAAAAATTTTAGAACTTGCCCAGCCAGGGTAGCTTAGTGGACTGAGCATCGTCCCATGGACTGAGAGGTCCTGGTTTGCTTCCCAGTCAGGGCACAGGCCTGGGTTGTGGGCTGGATCCCCAGTAGGGGGCGTGCAGGAGGCAGCCGATCAATGTTTCTCTCTCTCTAAAAAATCAATAAAACATATTTTTAAAAATTTTAGAACTAAAGAGCCATTCCTCTGTTAAATTTTTTTTTGAAATATATTTCATGTTGCTCGAGTCTAAAGATTTGCTTGTTTTTTGTTTTGTTTTTGTTTTTTCCTATTTGGTGGTGATTATAAATACCCTTTGGCTTGGACATAAAGTGAAAATGTGGCCCTGTCAGTGAAGGCAGCTGAGGGAGGCCCTGCCAACACCTGGGGGGATTCTGATCTCAGCTCAAATGTTGGAGGAACTGTGTGGAGTGGCCGGTCTGAGTCTGGGGGTGGCCAGCCAGGCAGGCCAGGACCTCTGGGAGGGGCTCTGGGGTAAGGTATATCTCCAATGCTGGCTGCAGGCCTGAGAACATAGCAGGCAGGGCACGGGGCTCAGATACAGCCTCAGTGGCAGCGCAGGTGGATGGATTGTGCCAGCCCTCACCTGCAGCCTCTCTCTGGCCCAGTCATCTCTCCCAGGGCCTGCTGTTGTGTCCTGACTGGTCTCCCACCCTTTGAAAAAAAATTTTGTTTTCCTTATTGATTTTTTTTTTTTTTTTTGAGAGAGAGGAAGTGAGAGGGAGAGAGAGATAGAAACATCGATGAGAGAGAACATCGATTGGCTGCCTACTGCATGCCCCCACTGGGGATCAGGCCCACGGCGGGGGCATGTGCCCTGACCAGGAATTGAATCGGTGACCTCTTGGTGCATGGGTCGACACTCAACCACTGAGCCACACCAGCCGGACTCCCACCCTTTGTAAGTTACCAGAGTGTTCCTATCATACCACTTCTTTATCCTAAGTGTTGGATGGTGCAACCTGGCATCCACCTCCCTCATCTGCGTTCCAGGCTCTTCATACACTAGCCCTTGTCCTCCTTTTCCGTCTCTTTTTAACCATCACCATCCTTTACTTCTTCATTCCATGCTCACTGGCCATGCTGAGAACCCAGGAGACACTGTATCCCTCTGCATCCATCACAGCCAGCCTCTCTGCCTAGCAGCTTTCCTGTTTCTCTCCCTCCCTCAAGGCCTGCTGATCTATCAGCTCAGATTTGCTACATTCTGGTTTCCTTAAGAGACTGCAATAAATACTCCAAGTGCTCTTAATTAGTTAACTCCCCTCCCCCACCCATCACTTCATGCAACTATTGTGTCTTTGAACATGCTCAGTGCCGAGACTGGGTCACCTGAGGCCTGGGTTAGATGGGTCACACACACATTCCTGGAAGATAGCCTAGCTGACATTTCTTGATCATTCTTCCTGCAGCCATTTCCACCCCATTCCCACCAGATACACCTCCAGAACCGCAATCACTGATCAACATCAAAAGCACTAATTTGGATCAGACATTCTTTCAGCTGTCTCACCAAGATTGCCTGAAATGTTGAACTGCAATAGAATGCGAGGCAGCCCCAAACACTTGCTCAGCATTGTCAGATGAGCAATGAATGCTGGTAGGTGATAGGTTGGTGAGTTACAAGGAAGAACAGAGTACCTGGCCCCAGGGAAACAGATTACCCACTTTGTAGACAGTACAAATACTGGTCAACCGACAGCTATGCTTGGTAAGTGACACAGGTCCTAAGTGACAGGGAACCTCAGAGGAAAGTAGTCACTGCAGCTGAGGCAGCCAGGGAGAGCTTCCCTGAGGAGGGAGGGATTGAGATGGGTTTTGAAGAATGGCAGGAATTTAGAGAGACTGGAGAGTGAGGAGGGCCTTGGGGAGAAGGCAGCTCCATGAATCATTCAGGAGGAGGCCTACTTATTTCCTTTGATGAACCTGGGGTGCATCAGATAATTCCCTAAAGCACTGGTTCTCAAGCCTGGCTGAATATTTTAATGACCTGAAAACTGGGTCTCACCTCCAAAGAGCTGATCAAATTGGTCTGGGGTGCAGCCTGGGCGTTGGGCATTTCAAAAGCTTTCTAGGTGATGTCTGATATGCGGAGAGGGACGAGAGCTTCTGCTTGACAGGAAGTTCTGGCAGTGTGAGAGCTCCCCGCCTGTCACCCGCAGGCACACACACCTGCTGGCTCTCAGTGTACTTCTAAGGCAGGCCTTTCATTCCTCCTCCTGCACGGGGCCGTCTCAGGGAGGGGCCCTGGCCGCTCTTACACCCCACTCACACACCTGGCATCAGGCTCCCGGGAGGATTCCTCTCTGCGAGCTTCATGTCGAGCCTTCCCAGGGTGGTCAACCAGGCCACAAGCTGCGTGGCTTTCCCTCCGCCATCAAGGCCTTTCTTCTGGTGCTTCCCTTACGCTCTGAAGGAAGCTGTGGCCATCCAGAGGGCCTGTCTCCCCAGACAGCACCATCCTCAGTGGGTGCTGGGCTGAGCTTCCCTGGGACACATGGACACATACCGGCTGGGCAGGGCCTGTGCCCAGGCCACAGAGAGGGTTTCTCTCCCTGTATTTCCTGGCAATGAGCAGGGTCTGAATAAAGTTCAGCTTGCCCTTTGAGGCCACCTCCACTGAATGGTCTTAGGAATGCGGTTCCTCATTTCAGAGAATTCTGTAGGTGTGGCTGTTGGCCACCGGCCAGTGTGCCCAGTGAGAAACGCATTTGTCACAGGTTTGCCTCAAGGAGGCCTCGACTCCCCCTCCTTTCTGCAGCGCAGCAGGGTGTCCAAACAGCTGCAGGAAAGGGTGCATAGGGGTGACAGTTACGATTTTCGGATAAGAAAGATTGCTAAACCCTAGGGTGTACAATCAAGGCAAGAGGTGAAATGTCCTGGCTCTGAGGCCTTTTTCTTTAGTTATTTCTTTTAAAATAATTTTATTGACTTATAAAAAATGATACATATTCTTTATTAAAAGAGAAAAAAATGCAAACAGCAACATGCTCAGAAGAAATTGAGATCCCAGTGGCTCAAGAAAGCCCCCCTCATGAACATTTTGTGAGCCTCTCCAAAGGCCATCTGGCTGGCATGGGGTGCCGTGCTGGGCAGGGGTGCGGAGGACGTGACCTCGGCAAGCAGTCCTGGGCTTGCATAAGTAACAAGATGACTCTCCCTCCAAATAGCCCCTCTGGAGACTTCCCACCATCTATCCTGCCTTCTTGGAAAGAACGTCTAGTGCATCCCACACCAGAACCCGGCCAAGGAGAGAAGATGCCGAGGCGGTGGCTCATCTTCCTTGGGTCGAGAGAGGCCTCGCAGCAGTCGTCTCTGTTGCCTCACAGCCCTCCAGCTATGCTAAGAATGCAAACCATTTCCCATGGGACTGGCAACCACGAAGCAACTCTGAGCCCAACCTCCCCAAATATCTGCTTTGCAAACAGATAAAACAGAGAAGCATCCTGAAAATGTGATCTTTGGCTGGTTACCTTGGGCGGTTGTGCATATCTGCTTGCCTGCCAGGAGTGTTTCTGCTTCTAGAGTCCATCTTAGAACCACTGCAGGGGGCCAGCCTGGGACGTGGCTGTGTTCCCCAAGGGGGCAGAGAACAGAGAACTCTCTAAAAGGGACCTTTCAAGGGGACTGGGACCAAGCAATGCCCTGGGCTCTTTGCAGGGGTCTGGCTCCTATCCCAGTACTGGCATCATTGCTGACCAGTTCTGGGGTCATTTGGGTGCCTGGCGGCTCCTGAGATGTCTGGGCATGGGGCTGCCTTCACCAGCAGCAAGAAGTGACCTTAGCCAGCCTTTGGTCTCCCCAGTCTACACCATCTCTGATTTTATGGCCTTGGTGGATGGGGACCATGACAGGGCCAAGGCCATGCCAGACTTGGCAGAGTGTGTGGGGGGAGGCAGAGGACATGATTTTCTGATAGCTGTCACCTTCCAAGAGACCCCAGAATGCCTTACTGCAGTCATGAGCAGGCCCCAGTGACCTACATTACTTCCAGACATGGGGCAGGTGGGTCCCCTGACTCACCCAGGGAAGCCTGACTTGGGATGGGTGGGGGTGGAGAGGATTTATATTCCTGAGACGTTGAAACCACCTAAATATTCAGTGATGGCTCAGTGAATCATGTTATGTCCACAGACTGGAATATTATGTAAAAGCGATTATTGTAAAGACTATTTAGCAACATCACAAATGTTTATGATGCATTGCTGGGTGAACAAAAGGAAGATGTGCATATATTTTGCACACAAACAAGGGAAGACTGGAAGGGGCTTTTAAAAATAGCTGTTATGCTACAGCAGTGTGATTATAAACCTTATTCTTTCATCATTATTATTATTATTACTGTTATTATTATTATTATTATTTGGTTAATCTTCACCTGAGGGCATTTTTGCCATTGACTTTTTAGAGAGAATGGAAGGAAGGGAGTCTTGGGATGTGCTGTCACTTCTACCTGTGATGTCCTTCCCCCCTTATCTGTCTTAAGGACTCCTATTCAATCTTCAAAACCTTTTCAAGGGTTCCTTGATCTCTTTGCAGAAGGTTAATCCTGCCTTCCTCTCTCTTTCTCTCTCTCTTTTTTTCTAAATCCTCACCCGAGGACATTTTTACATTTATCTTCAGATAGAGCGGGAGGGAGAGAGGGAGGAAGAGAGAGAGAGGAACATCAATGTGACAGAGACACATCGACTGGTTGCCACCCACACGATTCCAACCGGGACCGGGGACAAACTGCAACCGAGGTACATGCCCCTAGCAGGAACCGAACCCGGGTCTCTCTGGTCTGCAGGCCGACGCTCTAACCGCTGAGCCAAACCGGCCAGGGCTGTTTTTTAAAAAAAAAAAATTTTTTCTTTATTGATTTTAGAGAGAGAGGAAGTGAGAGGGAGAAAGAGATAGAAATATCGATGACAGAGAACATTGATTGGCCATCTCCTGCATGCCCCTCACTGGGGATTGGGCCCACAACCTGGGCATGTGCCCTGACTGGGAATCAAGCCGGTGACCTCTCGGTGTATGGGTCAATGCTCAACCACTGAACCACACCAGCCAGGCTCCCCCTCCCCACCCCTCACCACAAACATCATTTTATCATGTGTCATCCAAAGCTTCTGTTTCCTTGGCTATGTCCTTGATGAGGTGGTCTCTGAGGGCCTGGAACATTTAGATCACAGTCCTGGAACTTTGCATAATAGTAGGTATCTGACAGGTGCTTAGTGCTAATGGAAATACAATAACTCTAGCTATCGTTAGTGAGGTGTCCTCGGTGCATTATCTCATTTAATCCTCGCAGCCTCCCTAAGAGAAAGAGACTGTTGACACACCCATCTCAGACATGAGGGAGCTGAGGCTCAGAGAGACTCATTTGTTGCATAGCCAGTAAGTGAAGGAGTCAGGATTCGGACCCAGGCTGCCTGACTTTCATACAAGGCCCTTAGGTAACCACTACCGAGTCTCCTACAGTTTAGGGTTGCCTCCTCAGTGGGGCACACCTGGTGGGCCTCTGGCCCCACTTGGGTCGGGGACTTCTTCCAGCCACCTGTATGGCAGCAGAGCACGGGCTCCTGGGCTGCTCTTTCAAGGTCACCAGGGTAGGGATGGTTAGCAAGAGGAAGAGAGAGAATAGAATTGAGTCAGAGGCCTTGTGGAATTTCTGGCCTTTTGTGAATTCTGGGAAGAGAAAAATATGGCTGTGCCTATTCCAAGTATGTCAAGATAATAAGGGGCTCTTTACTGTTTACATGCAAAAATCTCAGGCAGCCAGCACCTACCTGCAAGCAACAGCCAGGAATCTGAGACCCAGAGGCCCCGAGCAGGCCACGGACCCTGGAGGGAGGCAGCTGGCAGAGGTGGGGAGCCACAAGAAGGAAAGGAGTCCTTGCAATCCCAGCATTTCCTGCAGGAAGAATCTGGTCTCTGCCCCTGGAATGTGGGCGGACCCCTTCTGCATGGAAAGGGAAGTGAACTGCCGCCTCCCTCGGAGCCTCTGATGCCCCTTCCTCCACTCCCCAGGCTCAGCACCCTTTTCTTTGTGGGCATCAGGCTGTCTGGTAGAGAGACTCATTCCTCAGCATCCCTCTCATCAGAGGAGAGGCCCTGCCAGCTGGGAGCATTGCAGAAACGTACTGGGTTGTGAAAGGCCATCTGCTTTCCGAATACCTGCACCCTCCAAGGCTGAGGGCTGACTGTGCTCCCCTCAGTCAGGGCAGATCAGATGGAAGCCCGGGAAGGGAAGAGCCCCAGATAAGAGGAGTGGCCCATGTACTGGGTGGGGGAGGGGAACAGCAGAGCTCAACCTGGCCTCTCAGTCTCTGGAAAGCTATTTATTTACACAATTCTAAACATCTGAGTTGAAAATGGAAAAGGGAAATTAATTAGCAATCTTCAAGCACTTATACATCCGTGAATTTAGTCAATACACATTTATTCATTCATTCATTGTGTGCCTTGAGGCCAGATATGATGCCAGATGCTGAGTATTTGGAAGTATCTGGCATGTCTACATTTATGTTTCTCACCTGGCGGTGGGGTTGAGTGAGATTCACACACTCATGCTGGGCCCCACTTAGCCTGAGAATCAGGACTTTTGGGGGAGGGATCTGGATATGAGGACTTTGAAAAACAATCCAAGTGATATGGACATGAATCTCTGGTCCAGGTACAATGACCAGATTGGAAACATATTTGTCCAGAAGTATCCACAGTTCTATCTCTGGGAAGGTGTGGGCACAATCTCTGTCTTGGATTCATTCATTCATTCATTCATTCATTCATTCATTCATTCATTCTACTGGTGCTTAGTATTTATTGAGCTCTTGGCAGATGCCATGCCCTAGGTTGCAGACTGACCCTGACCTCCTGGGACTCTCACAGGTGCCACTCCCCTGCTCTGCAGTGCTCCGCATTTCACTCTCATGAAAGCCTAAGTCCTTACCGTGAACCAGTGGCCAGTGACCTCTTCCCCATACCTCCCTGACCATCCCCCACTCTGCTCTCTCTGCTGTAGCCACCTGGCTTCCTGCCTCTTCCTTCCACAGGCCTTTACCTTTCCATGGGCATGCTCCTCCCCCAGGTTCTCTCTGCTACCTACCATAGGCTACAACCTGCCCCCCAGCATCACTTACCCTGCTCTTGTTTTCCCCTTCTAACATTTTTGTCATGTTCTTATTTATTATGAATATCATTTACTGCTGTGTTCTCTCCCTCTCCTCCCATGGAATGTAAGCAGCCAGAGGGTAGCGTCTTTGCTTTGTCACTGATGTAGCCCAAGCATCTAGAATGGTGCCTGGCATACAGTGTGTGCTCAGTCAATATTTGTGGAGTGAATTAGCAAATAGTAACACAGATAAGTGTCAAATGACTAACGTGGGAAGTGTTGGTTAGAAGAGAATGAGAAAATGTATCTCTGAGCTCCTCCCAACTCTATCATTTTACTTTTGTTTTTCTTTGAAACACAGTATTTACAATTGTCCTGTGTGGTCAAGATCAGTCCTTTCTGTTTTTGTTATCTTTGTGTTTTCCCATGGCCCCGGCCTCAGGGAGGGAAAGTATGTTGAAGACCCAGCCACCCTCTGCTGCAGGGCTCCCTGTCACATCCCTGTGAACGAGGGCAGCAGGTGACCTCTTGGTGTCCAGTCATGTATTCAGCCACGATGAGTCACTGAGCCTGTTCAGAAGGCTGAGATACTTGGATTTTTACAACAATTGTAAAAATACCTAACATGCCAGCAGGGAATCAATCAGGAGATTCTAAGGCTTCTGCCCTTTCGTGGAAGCTTAGGGAAGGAGAATGCCAAGGAAAGGGTGCTCCAGAGTGCCAGGTATTTTGTGGGTGTGTCTGTGTGTGCGCGCAAGTATGAGTGAACTTTCATAAAAGGAACTGAGCCAGGAACCCCCATCCCCAGGATCCCAGCATTGATCAGAAAAGCCACCTCTCTGAGGCAGAAGGGCAACCACATGGAAGGACTAACTCATCAAAGGAAGGACGTGTCAGAGCCCCAGAGACAGCCCGCTCTGCCCAGAGGGCAGAGGGGACAGCAGCCTTAGCCCAGCCATCTGGACACTTAATTATCCCAAGAACGGGGTTGGGGCAGCAGGTCATCAAAGTCTGATGCTCTCAGTTAGGGCCCTATTTTCTGTCTCCACTTTCCCTCCCCTGGTGGCTTTTGGCATCTGCCTGTTGTGAGTGAGACACGTGTCCAGAGTCCTGGTCATGGTAACCATGAGGGCTGTCTTTGGTCTGGTTGATGTGCCCCTTTCCCAGAGAGCCAGGGCTGGGCTCCCGGAAAGCTGGGCTGGAGAGTAGACTGGGTCAAGGAGAGCGTGCAACCCTGTGTTGTCTGGGGCAGGGTGGTCACACAAGGACATTTTTCTGGTGCCCAGCCATTTCTTGGTGCCCCAGAACAACTGCCCTTCTTTAAATGTACTGTGGGCAGTGCCTGGTGAGCCCGGAGATGGCGGGCGTAGATGGCTCAGCTGAGGAGTCTGCAGTGAGGGGAGGAACCCTGGAAATAGCATAGCGCAAGGTTCTCAGCTAGAGCAGCATGAGGCTGAGTGCACGCCCCTGGGGAGCAATGGAGATGGAAACACCAGGCCTAGGAGGCTGCAAGGAGAAGGGCAAGGCAAGAGGTGGCATGGGCTGGGTCAGAGCCGGCACACTCCAGCAGGGGTGAGACAGGAGGTCACAGGCAGTGACTGTGGTCGCATGGCAGGGTGGGTGGGGTCAGATCTTAGGAGCTCACAGGGAGGAAGGAAGGCTGGGAATCTCTTCTGCTAGGAAGGAATCCAGGCTGGAATTGTTTGTGGATTGAGCAAATCAACCCTGTCCCAAGCACATTTTGTGTTCTGATGACCCAGATCCCAGTCCCAACCCCTCATGAATAGCTGTCAAAGCTTCCACCACCGGCTCCAGCTCCCTTTCCTGGCCTGCGCCAGCCTCGGGCCCGACAGCCCCAGTGCTTCCCGGAAGGGTGGTTTCTTCCTTTGTGCCTTCGCTCTTCTCCCACTCATCCCTTACGATAAAATGTCACCTCTTTCTGGAAGCTTTCCCTAAACATGCTGGTGCCCTTCACGACCGGAATGACTCTTTTGTCTGGGAGTGTCTCTTCGTGAACCACAAACACATCTGCACAGAGGATCCAAGGCTGCTCGCGATGTACAGAGTGGAGAGGCCCCTTGTGAAAGCTGGGGTCAGGGGAGCCCGCTTGCACACTCTCCTCTGCCCAGGCTCCTGTGACATCCGCAGTGAACCGACTACCAAATGCAGAGCCAGCACTAGAGTGAGCATGCGCAAAACACACGGCGGGAGACCTCCAGAGTCCAGTCTCCGACTCCACCGTCCAGACCAGCAGGACCCAGTGTGGGCTCCTTGGAGACAGCAGCTCCATCAGGCACGAAAGAATTCTGTGGCCAGTGCTTCGGAAACCTCTCCATGCTACACATCCTCTATCACCCATTAGCACATTGAAGGACCCGGCAAGTCCTGTAGGAAAGTGCCTATTGGAGATTATTGTACTCAGCACTTCCCAAGGTTTCATGACCAGGGAATCTGTTGTGTCTCTGTGTGACATGAGGGGGACACCTATTAACGTCGCCCAGAGCTCTGGCATTGGATGGGCTCCAACCTCCTCTATGCCTGATGGGCCATGCAACTTCAGGCAAGCTCCGTGGCCACTCTGAACCTCAGATGTCTGTTTGCAAAATAAGTTCTTAATGTAGTCAATGAAAGGGAATGCAGGTTTGGCTGGGGCAGGGGGTGGGGGGCCTGGAAGGACATAACATAGGATGTTCCTGTGGTTCTAGCCTCGTAGATATGGTCTATGGCTTGTTTGGCAGACTAGGAGTGACCATGATTCTGGAGGGCATGATCCTGGGGAGACACCCAGGAGACTCACTAGGAACCATATCCCCCACCCACCCACCCAGCAGCCATCTGACCAAAGCACCTTCTTCCAGGCAATAGGCATTTTCTGGGAGCCATGCTCTCCTGGTCACCTTGTACCCCTTGGCTTGTACAATCCTACCATATACAATGTCTGCCTGTTCCTCCCCTGTGCCTTGCCCCCCTCACCCTGGCCACCCACCTTCCATTCTCACTCTCCTTCTTTAACTGGCCAGCTCGCACCTGCAGGCCTCAGCTGAGATGCTCTTCCCCCGTGAATTTTTCTGGCTCCCCCAGCTTCCGGGTCCTGATCTGTGCTGCTGCGGAGCCTCTGCCTCCTGCCTCAGAAGTACCTGCTCCACACATCGCGAGTCTTATCATCTGCCTCCAGTCGACTTGAGCTCCTCCGCGGCAGGGCGGCTGCACCATCCGTGCCCAGCACAGTGTTGGAGGAGGTGCCGAAAGCAATGCTTGGGCATGGGGTTCCCTGTTCCCTTCCTCCCACTCTGGGCCCATCCCTGGCATCCCCTTTCTCCTTCCTTCTCCTTTGGGAAGCTGTAGACTGCATCATCCTTCTGCTGCTGAAAGTGATGAATCACCTGTCCCCATGTCAGCCCCACATGGTGAAAATCCCCGGCCTAGGAGCATGCAGGAAGTGCCACAGACTGTGGCTCAGCCTTGTCATAAGGAGCAAGTGAGAGGGGGTGGAGGCCTGTGCAAAGCGGGAGGGGCTGGGGATCCCACCCTCTGCCCTCTGCATCCTCTTGGTTTCTGCCGGCTGAGGCTGTGCAGGGGGCAATGGTATGGCCCTCAGCTGAGGTGGGGCCTAGGGACCTGTGCATCCTTGGCAGATGCTGAGCTAGGCAGTGACAGGGATGGGAAGACAGTGCTCAGCAGCCCAGCACAGCCCAGACTGCCTGACAGGTGACGGGAACACAGGAGCTCTGGGGAGCTGGTGAGGAGCCAAGGCCCAGATGGGCCCCTCCTTAAGGCTGGAAGGAGGACAGCAATACTGATGCAGGTACAGGTGAGGGCAAGGCCTGGTGGGCCCTGGGGCCTTCCTCTACCAGCCAAGCCCAACGAGAAGCCAGAGCTGGGATGGCCAGGTGGAATGGGGAAGGTTTGTGGGCCAGGCCCAGCACCTGAGAACCAATGGGCTTCTAAAGGGGACTCCATTCTGGGTGAGGCCCAAGGCCTGGTAGTCACGCTTCCTCCCATGCCCAGGGATTCTGGGTCTGGGCAAGCCTGGGCCTGGGCAAGCCTGGGCCTCCCGTGGTCACTGTCCAACAGGGAATCTGCTGAGGTGGGTGACCCCAGGGGTGGAGCTACCCTTGGGCAACTTGTGTGCCCAGGCCCTGGCTGCCTCCCCCAGCCCTCTGCAGGTCACTGTTGGGAGTTTGAGGCCAGAGCTGCCAAATGCCAGGGTGCATAGCCCCATGGGCCTTAGAGTGGGGATGGTAGGCTAGCAGGGTGAGTTGCCATTCTCTTTCTAATATGCAAAACGGACCTTGCCACTCCTTGCCTCTGATCCTGCCCTGGTGCCCTCTAGGCAATCAGAATGGCATTCAACTCTTGCCTCGGCCCATGAGGCCTTCATGATATGGTCTGGACCCCCTCTGCTGCCTCACCTCTCACTCTTCTTCACCTGGTAAATCGCTCCATGTCTCTCTGCCTCGAGTGCTTGGAACTCAAAGGCCACCCCAGCACCCCTCTAAGTCCTGCTCTTCCTGTACTTGCTGCTCCATTAGGGGAGTGGTTCTGACCCCCACCTAGTTCCTCCCTGGGGCCCCATAGCTCCTGCCTCCCCCTGCCGGCTCAATGCACTGCTGGGTGGGTTCAGATGTCACACTCTTGACCAAGTCATTGAGGGTACCATGGTAACAGCCTCTCCCTAGCAATCCCCTTCTCAGCCTGCAGAGTCCTACAGTGTGCTTTTTCATCTGATGACAAGGACCACAGTACTCCAAACCCATGGGGGAACTGGGCCACCTCTTTATATTCTCACATTTTAAAATTCCAAGGGAGAATGCTGATTGGCTCAACATAAGCCAGTTGCCCATCCTTGGACCAACCACTATGAAGAGGGTATAAAAGAAGATGGCAGTTCCCATTCAAAGCACATGGTTGGAGACCTGGCCGGTTTTGCTCAGCGGTTAGAGCATCAGCCTGCAGACCAAAGAGTCGCGGGTTTGATTCCAGTCAAGGGCACATACCTCGGTTGTGGTTCGTCCCCGGCCTTGGTCAGCGTAGTGCAGGAGGCAACCAGTCGATGTGTCTCTCTCACATCAATGTTTCTATCTCTCTCCCGCTCTCTCCCTTCCTCTCACTCTGTTTGAAGATAAATAGAAAAGTGTCCTTGGGTGAGGATTAAACAAACAAACAAACAAAAAGCACGTGGTTGCCCTGGCCGGTTTGGCTCAGCGGTTAGAGCGTCGGCCTGCGGTACAGAGAGACCCGGGTTCGGTTCCCGCTAAGGGCATGTACCTTGGTTGCAGTTTGTCCCCGGCCCTGGTTGGTTGTGCGGGTGGCAGCCACTTGATGTGTCCCTTTCACGTCGATGTTTCTCTCTCTCTCTCTCTTCCTCTCTCTCCCTCCCACTCTATCTGAACAAAAAAATGAAAAAATGTCCTCAGGTGAGGATAAAAAAAAAAAAAAAAGCACGTGGTTGGAGAAGGTGAAGAGCAAATCCTGAGAGGTGGGTGCTGCTCTGGACAAACAAGATAAAGTTAAACATTGCATAAGTGAATGGATGGATAAATGAATGAGCCAAGATCAACACATCTTTCAGATGATGGTACAGCTTCTGTAGCATTTGCAAATCATTCTCATAGGCTCATTACAAAAGCCTCATGAACCCACATTTTACAGATGAGGAAACAGGCTTGAAGTCACACAGTGAATAAATGTAGCCAGGATTCCACCTCTGTATGGCATATGAGATGTGTACCCTGGGAGGCTTTCCTCCCACATAGATATGGGCTGCTAGACCTCTCCTGGGGAGTCACTGGAGAAAAGGGCAAGTGTTTGCCTGTGAGGGAGGGAAGACGGTCTCTGCCAAAGGTTAACTCCAAGACCATTTCTGCGCCAAATCTCTTGTTTGAAAATCTTCTCTTGCCTCAGCCAGCATTGTACATGAGGACATAGCTGCTTCTTTGGGGATTTGAGATCATGCCATCTTGCTTTAGGGTTAGACTGTGATTCACAGCAATGATTCTTGTGACTGGAGACATAAGGGAATGGGGGTCATTATCCAGAACCAGACAAAGATGAGGTGGCCCTTGACTTGATATTTAAAGGGCAAATGTGCTGCTCAGTTTTCACCTTCCACTACTGCCCTCCACCACACACACACACACACACACACACACACACACACACACCAGGAAATGCACTGCTTTCTTCTGTGCCTTTGCTCTAACACACAGCACTTTCTTCAGTTCATCGTGGTCAGCTGCTGCACTTGCTTCTTAAGGGCAAGGCCTGCATCTATTCATCTTATCCTCCCAGAGCTTGAAGCTGATTGTTTGCAAAGAGACTTCAATAACTCCTCCCATATGTAGGCCCTTTGCAATGTGATTCTGCTGTTTCTTCCATGGTGGAGTCTATTTCCTACCCCTTGAATTTGGGCTTGACTGTGACTTGCTTTGACATTAGAATGCAGCAGCCTAGCCCCCAAGGAGCGCTGCAGTTTTTGCTCTTGTCCTCTTACAGTCTGCCAAGCTGTGTGTAAATATGCTTGGGCTCTCTGCTGGAGCATGTGAGACCACATGGAGTAGACAGGTGCCATCACAGTGGAGGCTCACCTGACTGACTTCCGCCAGCACTGAGTCAGACATATGAATAAGGCCATCTTGAACCTTCCAGTCCCACTAGAGCCACTGGGAGACTGTAGCCACACAAACAACCCAGGTGAAACTAGCAGAAGAGTCTCCCAGCTGAGCACAGCCCAAATTGCTGACTCAAAGAGTTGTGAGCAAATAAAATTGTTGTTTTAAGCAGCTAGGTTTTGAAATGGTGTGTTCCACAGTAATAGATGGTACAGGGCATTTCCTGGTTGCGGTGGGTTGTGTGTCCCAAAAAGATATGTTTAAGTCCTAAGCCCCAGTACCTGGGAATGTGACCTCATTTGGAAATAGGGTCTTTGCTGATGTAATCAAGTTAAGATGAGGTGATACTGAATTAGAATGGGCCCTAAATCCAATGGCTGATGTCTTTACATGAAAAAGAAGAGAGAGACTTGGACACAGAGACACAAAGGGGACACAGGGAAGTAGGTCATGTGACGACAGAGGCAGACATTAGTGGTGGGCAATGCTGCTATAAACCAAGGCATGCAAGGATTGCCAGAAGCCAGGAAGAGGCAAAGAAGGATTCTCTCCTAGTGCCTTTGGAGGCAACATGGCCATGATGACACCATGATTTCAGACTTCTAGCCTCCAGAGTGGTGAGAGAATAAATTTGTGTTGTTTTAAGCCACTCGGTTTGTGAGCATTTGTTACCGGAGCCCTAGAAAATGAATACAGCGGTTCAGAAGTTTGCTCAGAGAGTGCTGACTGGCTGAGTGCAGAAGCTGCGGGGTATTAACCCACCCTTGGGGCACCTCTCCCCCACACTGGCTGCAATCACCATGCAGCTGGGGCACCATTGCCCAAGGCTCAGACACATGCATCTTCTGCCCAGCCCTCAACATCTGGCTCCAAGTCTGCAGGGTCTGATGCTCATGGCTTTCTTTCAAATGAAGATGTGGTATGTGTGTGTGCACACCTTTTTCTGCACACAAAAGCAGTTTGCAAACCATTAAATATGCTTAGAAATTATAACAAAGTAAAAAGAAGACAAGAAAAATTACCTATCACTTTATCTTTATTTTCCAGAAATAGCCACAGTCAAGATTGGTTTGAAAAATCTTAATCTCTTTATTCATACAAACATTGGCACACTCTATGTGCCGCTCTGTAGCCCATGTTTTCCACTCAGCAATATGCTCTGGACTTTTCTGTACCATTAACTACAAGTCTATTTGCTCAGCACATATCCACTGAATACCCACTAGGCGCCAGACATTTTGCAGAACTCCAGGATGCAATGATGGAAAGACGTGGGTTCACAGTCCCTGTCCTCATGAAGTTTATAGCCTGGCAGGGGACACAGGTAACAAGATAATAATTACACCAATACTTCTTTGACTTTCTGTTTTGAGGCCATTTTAGACTTACAGAAGAGTTGCAAGTATGATTCGGAGTTCTCATGTACCGTTCACCCAGCTTCCCCTAATAGTAACATCTCCCACAACCTTATTGCAATTCTGAAAACTGAGACATCAACATCATTGCAATACTATCCAGTAAAGACTTTCTTTTCCACGTATATATATATTTTTTTCTGTTCCAAGCTCTAATCCAGTGTCTCATATTACATTTAATTGCCATGTTTTCTCAATTTCCTTCAATCTGTGATGGTTCTTCAGTTTTTTATCATCTTGAGACTTTTTAAGAGCACTGGTCAGTTGCTTTGTAGAGGGTCCCTTAATTTGGGTTTGTCTGATGTTTTCTCACGATTAGATTGAGGTTGTGTGTTATTGTCAAGGACAGCACAGAGTTGGCATGCCCTTCCCGGTACAGGATATCAGGTGGTGCATGGTGTCTATATGTCTTATTATTTGAGATGTTAACCTTGGTTTCTTAGGTAAGGTGAAATCTGTTGGGTTTCTCCACACTAAAGTTACCATATACCCCTTCATCATTAATAAAGATTTGTCTTGGGCCCTGGCTGGAGTGGCTTGGTTGGTTGTGTGTCATCCTGTGCACCGAAAGGTTGCCAGTTTGATTCCTGGTTAGGGCAAATGCCCAAGTTGCAGGCTTGAATGCTGATGGAGGGCATGCAGAAAGCAGCTGATTGCTCTCACATTGATGTTTCTCTCTCTCTCTCCTGCTCCCTTCCTCTCTCTCTAAAATCAATTTAAAAATCATAAAAAGAGCCCTGGCCGTTTTTGCTCAGTGGTTAGAACATCAGCCTGCGAACCAAAGAGTCACAGGTTTGATTCTGGTCAAGGGCATGTACCTCAGTTGCAGTTTGGTCCCTAGCCCTGGTTGGGGTCGTGCGGGAGGCAACCGATGGATGTGTCTCTCTCACATCGATGTTTCTCGCTCGCTTACTCCCTCCCTCCCTCCCTCTCTATCTGAAAATCAATGGAAAAATATCCTCGGGTGAGGATTAAAAAAAAAATCTTGAAAAGAAAATTTAAAAATGAAGATTTGTCTTGGGAAGAATATTTTGAGACTATGCAAATATCTCATTTAACCTTATCTCATTTAATCCACTAAGTTTCATGTCCATGGGTGGATCTTGCCTGCAGAGACCTGGTATTCTAATGGTGATTTTATATTTCTTCATTCCTTCCATATGTATTAAGTGTAATTATTCTGTAAGGGAGAGTTGTCACAAATACTCTTCTGTGACAATAGTGAAGAGTTTTATGAGCTTGCCATGAGAACATAAAACAGTCTGAGGTAGTCAGGGAAGTCTTCCCTGCAGAAGTGACATTTAAGATAATTCCTGCTGGATCAAAAGGAATGATCAGGGCAAAGGGTTGAGGGTAAAGGAGGAATGTTCCAGACACAGGGAATAGCGTGAACAAGAGAGCTATACCCAGAGCCGACAGAGACTACATGAATCTGCGTGGTCAACTTTGGCCTGGTGGAAAACTTGGCCACCGGCAGGGCTTCCTCGTTTGAAGGGAGCAGCTGCTTCTTACTCCAAAGTCTTGCCAAGTGGAAATGAGGGCATAGAACCGCCAGAGTTTCTAGTGTTTGAGAGAAGCTAGACATCTGGATTTCATTTTCCATAAAACTTCTGAATCTTTTTCATGATGACAAATAATCCCATTCTCCTTAAAAGCCAAACAAAACCTGTGAGCTATCAAGGTTTTTTTGTTTTTTTTTTTAGACTTTATTATTTCAAAGCAGTTTCAAGTTCACAGCAAGATTGAGAGAAATTTCCCATGTATGCCCTGCCCTCACCCATGCACAACCTCCCCTGTTACCCCCAACCCCCACCAGAGTGGTTCATCTGTTACAGCTGATGCACCTGCACCGACACATCATCACCCAGAGCCCACAGTTTCCATCAGGGTTCACCTTGGCATTGCACATTCTGTGGGTTTGACAAATGTACAGTGACATGGAGTCATTGCCCTAAAAACGCTCCGTGTTCAGCCGATTCATCTCTTCCCTCCCATCCCCAGCTGTCAGTTTTTTACTTGTACATGGCTGAATCATAATTTATTTATCAATCTCCTGTGGCTGGACCTTGAACCTACTTTCAGTTTTTCACTGTGATAGACAATGCTGTAATGAACATCCTTGTACAGACAACCTTGAGACCTTCTTTAGCTATGAAAGTTGGCTCCAAATTGTGGCCTCTGCATTGCCAGACCCCATGGCTTTTCCAGACCCCGCTCTTCTCCACAACCCCCCCCCCCAAGTCCCCTGATGCCTCAGTTCTGCCTCTACTTTTCCTACTATTTTTTCCCCATTTACTTCCAGGACCCAGTCAACTCTGGCTGAGGCCACCCTGGGACCCACGCCATCAGAAGAGTCTGTGAGGTGATCTGGCTGGGACGTGGTCCCACAGAAGGTGCTCAGCGTTCACCTGAGTGAGAGGCACAGCTGGCCCTGGGCTTGGGAGTATTTCAGGTCAGAGCCCTGGCTGAGCTCGCTCTGTTGATCCGCTTCCTGGAAGGGACGGGCCCAAGGCCAGCTCCGCAAGCACTCTGCTCGCTCAAAGGGCAGCACATGCATTCTTGTGGATTCACTGAACTGCTCTGATACGACTGGTATGGAGGAGATAAGGAGCGCAGGCCTGCTGCTGGGATCCGGCGCGGAATTCCCACCTCGTGCGGGGAAGAACCTGGGTCCACTCTCAGAGCTGGCAGGCAGGGCTCACCCCAGTCCTCTGGCCAAGCCCAGCTTTCTTCCAGTGGTGCCCTCTTTGTGACTGGACTGTTCCTCTGCCTTTGTGACTGGACTGTTTCCACCAAGAGAGTCAAAAGCCAGCCTGACATGTGGTGGTAGGGGGACAGAGGGGACAAAAGGAAGAGCAGCTTTCTCTGCCCCTGAAGCCTCTACTCAGGGAGACAAGGGACACGTCTTTCCTGCTTGCCCGAAAGAAGCCTTCGTCTGCGGCCAGGTAGAGGTGAAGGTGGACCCTGATGGCTGCGTCTGGCAGGGGCGGAGGGGCACCTCATACTCTCTGAGTCTTGGATTGGTCCAAGTGGCATCTACTGAGGGATTTTTTATTTTATATATTTAAATATATTATTATTGATTTTTTGGAGAAAGGAAGGGAGAGAGAGATAGAAACATTGATGTGAGAGAGAAACATCGATCACCTGCTTCCAAATGCTCCCTACTGGGGACTGAGCCTGAAACCCGGGCACGTGCCCTGACCGGGAATCAAACCGGGACCTCTCAGTCCATGGGACGACGCTCAATCCACTGAGCCACACCGACAGGGCTACTGAGGGATTTTTAAAGTTATGAATAAAATGAAGCTACAAGAGAGTCTGGCTGTCAGTGGACTTCCTTCTAGAATAATTTATAAAATAATAAAATTTACCATAAAAATAATAATGTCCCTATTTACTGAACATGAGCACCATGCTAAGGACACTTCATACACTATCTCATTTAATCCTCGTGCCGGGCCTGGCCTTAATACAACGTCTGAACAGGTTTTTAAGCTTATCTTGAAACCAGAGCTATTAATCTGCACCTCAGGCCTGTCAGCGGGGCCAGGCTTGGCTGCCACAGCGTCCAAAAATCCCCACTCGGACCACAGCAGACAAGCCGCTGCTTCCAGATCGAAAAGGAAGAAGTTAGATTATCTCTATTTGTAGATGACATAATCTTTTTTTTTAATCCTCACCCGAGGACATTTTTATTTTTTTTGCATTTATCTTCAGATAGAGCGGGAGGGAGAGAGGGAGGAAGGGAGAGAGAGAAACATTGATGTGAGAGAGACACACCGAGTGGTTGCCACCCACACAACCCCAACCCGGGCCAGGGACGAACCACAACCAAGGTACGCGCCCTTAGCGGGAACCGAACCCAGGACTCTCTGGTCCGCGGGCCGACGCTCTAACGGCTGAGCCAAACCGGCCAGGGCAGATGACATAATCTTGTATATAGAAAATCCTAAGGAATCCACTAAAAAATGATTAGGATTAATTTAAAAAGTTCATCAAGGCAGCAAGACACAAAATCAAAATACAAAATTCTATTTTATTTCTGGACACTAGCAATAAACAGTCCTATAATAGAATAAAGAAAACAGTGATATTTATAATAGTGTCAAAACAATAAAATACATAGGAATAAATTTAACAAAATAAGTGCAACTGAAAGCCACATTCTAGAGGGACCCATTGAAAAAATGGAGGGAGAGCAGCCTGGCCAGGCCATATTCTCCGGGAGGAGCAGACAGACTCAGCAGGACCTCCGGCTGCAATGCCGGTTTGCGGATCCCGGGGCTGCGTGACCTTCTGTCTGACTGCCTGCCTTCAGTGTCCTTTGCCCCAGTAGGGAAGGGGAGTCTGGTGGCCTTGGCCATCACAGCCCTGCAATTCATGTTTGTATTTCAAACTGTGCAGGTGATGGGAACCCAGTGGTACAAAACCTCAAAGGGCCTCTGGTTTTGAGACAAGGTGGTGAGGCACCTCCAGAAGCCCCGCCTCCTAGGCCTCCGGCGCTGGCTGCACCTTGGAATGTCAGTTATCTGCTGCCTCCTGCTTCTGGCAAAAACACAACTTTTTAAAAATTAACTTTTTATCTTAGGACAGTTTTAGATGTGCAGAATTGTTATGAAGATAATACAAAGAGTTCCGGTGTACCTTGTACCTAGTTTTTCCGATTATTAACACCTTAATTCGTATGGTACATCTGCCACAATTAAGGAACCAAGACTGATACTTGATCATACTCCATACTTTATTCAATAGCCTCGGCTCTCCCCTAACGTCCTTTTTCTGTTCCAGGACCCCCTCGAGGACACCGTAGCACATTTAGTGGTCTTGTCGTAGGCTCCTCTTGCTTGTGATGGTTTAAAATGCAACTTTTAGCTTCAACATGGGGATGTAGAAAGAGTCAGAGCTCTGGAGTCAGTCAGACCTCGACACAAGTCCTAGCTCTGCCCTTATTAGCTGGGGACCTAGAGTAATTTATTCGTTTTAATTTCATCAAAGGTATTGGGGTGACATTGGTTAATAAGATTATATAGGCTTCAAGTGAACAGTTCTATAATACATCGTCTGTATATGGCATTGTGTGTTTACCATGCAAAGTCAAGTCTCCTTCATCACCATGTATTTGCTCCATATATTTGATCCTTCCCCCGCCCCCTTTCCCGCTGATACCACCATACTGTTTGTTGTCTGTGTCTGCGAGTTTTTGTCTTGTTTGTCTGCTTGTTGTTTTCTGTTTCATATTCCACACATGAGTGAAATCATATGGTTCCTGACTTTTTCCATCTAATTTATTTTGCTTAACATGATATTCTCTAGATCCATCCATGTTGTCACAAATGGCAGTATTTCATCTTTTCTGTGGCTGAGTAGTATTCCATTGTACACATGTACCACATCTTCTTTATCCAATCGTCTAGTAAGGGACACTTCAGTTGTTTCCACATCTTGGCCATGTGAACAATGCTGCAATGAACATAGGGGTGCATCATATATCTTCACGAATATTTTCAACTCTTTCAGGTAGATATCCAGAAGAGGAATTGCTGGGTCATATGGTAGCTCTCTTCTTAATTTTTTGAGAAACCTCCATACTGTTTTCCATAGTGACTATACCAAGTTACATTCCCACCAGCAGAGTACAAGTATTCCTTGTTCCTTTTTCTCCACAACTTCTCCAACCCTTGTTATTTCTTATCTTGTCGATGATAGCTGTTCTAACAGGTGTGAGGTGATAGCTCACTGTGGTTTTGATTTGCATTTCCCTAATAGCTGGTGAAATTGAATCTTTTCCTATATCTGATGGCCATTTGTACGTCTTCTTGGAAGAATGAATTGTCTGTTCAAGTCCTCTGCCCATTTTTTAATTGGATTTTTATTGTTATTGTTAGTTGTATGAGTTCTTTATATGTTTTTTATATTAACCCCTTATTGGAGGTATTGTTTGCAAATATCTTCTCCCATTTGGTTGGTAGAGTAATTTATTTAAACCCTCTGAGCCTTAGTTTCCTCATCTGTAAAGTGGAGGCGGTCTTATCTAACCTGCAGGCCTGTGTCCTGAAAGATGGTGCACAAGAAGCACTCAGTGTACTGCCAGCACCCAGCTGTCTCAACAAGAGCAATATTAGTGATGTGTCCACTTCTCTCCCTGTCCTTCCTGGGCTGAGCCCCTCCTCAGCTGTTGCCCCACTCACTTCTCTCTTGATACACTGCACCCTTTAGGAGCACTTTCCCCTGACACATGCACCCCCATGCTGCACAGACCTAATCAAAAGGCTGGAATAAAAGGCAATACCTATTTAATAACTGCTGCTCCATGACTCCTTGGTTTTTCTGAAGTTTTTTCCAGCAGACCTTAGGTCCACGCATATAGGCCAGCACTTCCATCATAATGACCTATTTGTCAGGAATGCACAGGCTGTCTTCTCTTGGCCTTGAGTCAGCACCCAGGAATCTGACATCCTCTGGCCCAAACCTGACCCCACCCCAGCCTTGTCCTCCTGAAGGCCTGGTGGTGAGGGGACCAGCCTGCTGGTTGCTGCTTTGGGGCTGTATTAGAGAGGGCCACCTGGATGCATGAGTGAACTTTGTCCCATCTGTCTGTCTGCCAGTCACTGCAGATGCTCTGTGTTTGCTTCTACTAGAAACTCTCTTGGAGGGAGAGTGAGCCTACGTGCGGTGAGCATGTGCGTGTTTCTGAGAGTATGTGTTTGGTATGGGTGTGGGCCCACAAGAGTGTGTGTGTGTGTGTGTGTGTGTGCGCGCGCGTGTGCGTGTGCGTGTGCGTGTAAAAGTATGCTTGCCCATTTAAATGTACCTGAAGGTTTATGATGGATGTTTGTGGTCAGATGTACATGCGTCCAAGTCCATGAGTGCATTTCCAGTCCAGGTGTGTTTGATGTGGAGGCATATGTAAGTGACGGGTTGTGCATTTGCAAGTGTGAAGGTGTGCTCAGTAAGAGAAAGGAATCTCCACGTGTCCATTGCGCCTCATAGCCTGGGCTCAAATGCAGAAACCAGTCAGATGGATAGAACCCTCCTTACAGTCGTGGCGCTGCACCTACGTGGACACAGGAATGGGCTCAAACCTCTGGGCTAGAAGCACCCCTTCTGTTCACATCTGGAGGCAGATGCACTGAGCATGGCAAACAAAGTCTTCTTACCAAGAGGATGGCCTTTGTTTGGTGTTCTGTCTGACCCTTGTATCAGGCGTAGAGGGCTGGCTCATGAAGGAATATAGTTCTGAAAGGAGGGAGGAGACCAGGTGCAAGGATCTCAGTGGTTCCAGGGAGGCCTTGCCTGGGCTTGAGAGGCTGCATAGAGCTCTGAGGGACTATGGGTCACCCAGGCCCACCCAGGGTGCAGTAGCCACCCCAGGGAGCTGCAGGCCATACAGGATTCAGGGGGTCATCCTTGCACCTTCCCTGCACAGGGATCCCCATTTCATCTCCCCTTACAAAGCCCCCACACTTCCTATCTCCTGTCCCTCAATCCTCAAGAAGTCTTCAAGCAGCCAAAGTCCAAGTTTATAAAACTCTCCTTTTGTTAAAGCTTCTATCTGGAACGTACCTTCCTCAGGTATGAGTGTGGCTCACTTCCTCACCTCCTTCCACCCTTTGCTCAAATGTCACCTCCGTCCCCACCCTTTTAAAAGTGCAGCCCTTTCCCCAGCTTTACCACTTGCTGTAAACTTCTCATCTCTCTTGCCCTCCTTGGTTTCCCCCCAAAGCTCTTATCACCTTCACACACAGTGTGGACCAGTGTGTCCATCGCGAGAGGGCACGAGCGCAGAAATTGAGAGCAAGCATGTAAAAACTATAGAGCCTTGCCCTGGCCAGTTTGGCTCAGCGGTTAGAGAGTCGGCCCGTGGTCCAGAGAGTCCCGGGTTCTGTTCCCGCTAAGGGCACGTACCTCCGTTGCAGTTTGTCCCCGGCCCCGGTTGGGGTCGTGTGGGTGGCAGCCAGTCGATATGTCTCTCTCACATCGATGTTTCTCTCTCTCTCTTCCTCCTTCTCTCCCTCTCGTTCTGAAGGTGAATGCAAAAATGTCCTCAGGTAAGGATAAAAAAAATAAAAATAAATAAATAAATAAATAAATAAAAACTATAGAGCCTGGCCAGTGTGGCTCAGTGGTTGAGCATCGACTCATTGCACCAAGAGGTCGCCAGTTCAATTCCTGGTCAGGGCACATGCCCAGGTTGTGGGCCAAATCCCCAGTGGGGGGCATGCAGGAGGCGGCCAGTTGATGTTCTCTCTCATCGATGTTTCTTTCTCTCTAAAATCAATAAATCAATTATTATAAATAAATAAATAAACAAATAAATAAATAAAAACTATAGATATTCTAGAATCTACAGCAATTGGACATTGCTGAGAAATCCAAATGCAGATGTAGGAAAGATGAACTGGCTTTTCACCACCGAGGGTTCAAGAATCATTGTTCTAACACACTCTACAAAATGCATTCCGTTTTCTATTTGTCTTTCCCCCACCCTCTGTAACCTGAAGGCAAGTTCCACAAGGGCAGGATTTTTGTCTGCTTTGTTCCCCCACGATCTCCCCAGCACCCACAATAGTGTCTGGCACACATGGGTGCTTAATGGATGTTTGTTGAATGAGCAAATGTGGAGGAGGTGGTCTGAGAGGGTGAAGCATCCCAGCTGGACACGGGATGGGAAGGCAGCAAACACTCCCTGTCCCCCATCTCTGCCTGGCTATGAGCACAGTGCTCTTGGTCTGAACCCCTGTAAGTTTTGCTTGGGACTCAAGTACCATAGGGCATAGCTGAGAGCGGCTGCCCTGATGAAAAGTGTTCCACCCTGTTCCTGCACCTGGTCTGTGCCCAGAGGGAGCCCAGGACTGGCAGGGCCACACAGGAGCAGCTCTCTTGGGGGTGGAGGGAGTTTGGCACCACCAGTTATTCCCACGGTTGGGGCTGGCCGGGGCCCACGTGGCCTGCGGTGCCCGGGCCTGCTTCATGGGCCAGCCATCCAGCAGGGCTGGTTCTGGGCTCACACACCCACGGCTGCGGCTGCGTGCTCAGCCACTCCTCTCCACCTCGACCCAAGCCCTCAGGCTCAGCTTCTCCTTTTCTGACCTCAAGACTATGCCCACAGAATCTCTTTGTTCTCCCTCACTGCCAGTGAACCGTGGGGGTCTGGCCAAGGAGGAGGGGCGTGGGCCCTCTGGACAGAACATCCTAAGGGGTTCCTGTCCTGGCAGTGTTCAAGGCCACTTGTGACACCAGCACAGGGACAAGGTGTAACCTTTGTGTAATTGAAAAGGTGAGTTATTTGTTCTTACCTGCTCTCTCTCAGTCAAGCAGAGCCACAGACTAATGTCTGCTAATGAGGGTTCCTTCCATCTGCAAGTCTCACTTCTCCTCCCTCCCATGGTCTTGGGGATCATCAAAGAAGCTGGAGAGGGGAGGCTGCCTGGAGGAAGTGATGTTCAAGCTGAAGTTTGACAGATGGATTTTTGAGTTAAAACTCCAAAAAGAGTCCGGCTGGTATGGCTCACTGGTTGAGTGTTGACCCATGCACCAAGAGGTCGTCGGTTCGATTCCCAGTCAAGGCACATGCCCAGGTTGGGGGCCTGATCCCCAGTGGGGAGCATGCAGGAGGCAGCCAATTAATGTTCTCTCTCATCAATATTTCTATCTCTCTCTCCCTCTCCCTTCCTCTCTCTAAAAAAATCAATAAGGAAAAAAAAATTTAAAAAAAAAAAAAGAATACTTATTTAGCCCTGGCCAGTCTGGCTCAGTGGTTAGAGCGTCGGCCTTCAGACCAATGGGTCACAGGTTTGATTCTGGTCAAGGGCACGTACCTTGGCTGTGGTTCCATCCCCGACCCTGGTCAGGGTCATGCAGGAGGCAACCAGTCGATGTGTCCCTCTCGCGTCAATGTTTCTCTCTCTCTCTCTCGCTTTCTCCCTCTCTCTCCCTCCCTCCCACTCTATCTGAAGATAAATGGAAAAATATCCTCGGGTGAGAATTAAAAAAAGAAAAGGAAAAGAATACTCATTTAGCCAACACTTATGGGAACCCCTGTGCTTGGCTCAACGTGGGGTGTAAAGATAAAACAGATGGTAGGAACATAAAGATGTCTGGACACATCATTTGCCTTATTCCTCAGGGTACCTTCAGTGCCTGCCACAGTGCTAGGAACATGGCAGGAACTCAATAAACATATGTAACATGAATGGCTGGATGGGTGAATGAGGAGATGACAAGGCCACTTACAGAGAAGTTAGTCTTGCTGAGGCAGAGAACACAAACCTGAGACAAAAGGTTTGAGTGTCTGGGAAGGGGACTGTCTTCTTTATTTTATTTTTTAAATTTTTTGTTAATCCTCACCTGAGGATATTTTTCTATTGATTTTTACATAGAGTGGAAATGAGGGAGGGGGAGAGGGAGAGAAAGAAACATCAATGTGAAAGAGACACATCCATTGGTTGGTTGCCTCCCACACGACCCCGGCTGGGGCCAGGCATCAAACCTGTGACCCTTTGGTCTGAGGGCCGATGCTCTAACCACTGGGCAAAACCAGCCAGGGCTGTCTTCTTTACTTTAAATTAAAGAGGGTTACTATAGTTTTCAGGGCAAAGCTTAGGTTGGCTTCCGCAGCTGGCCCTTCTCTGGCTGAGACTTCGGTGTCTTTGCTGCTGATGCCGCAGGCTGCAAGGACTTCCGCAGCGCACTGTGTTGAGCGAGCAAAAGCCCAGAGGAGAAGCCGGCAGGGCCTCCCGGAGCCGGAAGGCCACACCAATGCAAGGAGAGGCAAATTCGTGCAGGGAAACGTCCACACTGTTGCCCAACCACACCTGGAATGTGCCCCAGGTAGGAGCCTTTGGACTCGCATGAGGCCTTTATCTGAGGACAGTTCGTGACATTTGGCCCGCTTGGAATCGAAAGCTGGCAGGCCCTCAGCGTGGAGGAGAATGCGTCCCTGCCACAATCGAGTGGCGTGCCTCTCCAGGGCACCCAGACCGTCGGCTGTGAGATGTCCCCCGCCTCCCAGAGCTTCATTCCTTTGGAGAGACACGATGCCCGTGCCCAGATGCAGGGGTATCGTCAGTTCATGGAGCTTATGCCTTGAGGTGCTCGCCTGAACAAGCCCCTCCAGAGACCTAACTTTGTATTTGCCATTTTGCAATCTTTTTCTTAAAGAGGGTCCCCCAAATTATATAAGCTTCAGACCCCACTAAATTGAACCCAACCCTGCCAATGCCCCTTGACTTTGGAAAACTTTGAGCAGACAGTGGGTGCCTGGGAGGTCAGGGCTCACTCTCTTCCTGAACCACCGGCAGCTTGGAGGTGAATGGTGGAGGGCTCTAGCCCAGAGCAGAAGTGTCCTCTCAGCGGCCCAGAGGAGGTGTTGCTGGAGCTGGTGGGCTGGGCCAGGTGGAAGGAGACTGTCAGCTATAGAAAGGTCAAAGGGCATCTTTGAGGGGGCCAGCAAGTGTGATTGTACCAGATCAAATACCACTTATAACTGTGTCCATATGGTTCACTGGGGGGGTCAAATGGTGGTCACCCATGGTTGGTCACTGGCTTGAAATTGATGTTGTGACATAAAGTACCACTAAATTGTATACTTTAAAAGGGTGAATTTAAATATATTTTTTACATTGAATTTTAGAGAGAGAAAGGAAAGGAGAGGAAGAGAGAGAGGAAGGGAGAGAGAGAAACAATGATGTGAGAGGGAAACATCTATTGGTTGCCTCCTGCACACACCCCTACTGGGGATGGAACCCACAACCTGGGCATGTGCAATGACCAGGAATCGAACTAGTGACCTTTCAGTGCATGGGACGATGCTCAACCAACTGAGTCACAGGGCTAAAAGGGTGGATTTAATGCTGTGAGAATTATATCTCAACTTTTTAAAAAAGGATGCTAAGAGCTTGGTTGCTGTAGTGCTTTCTTTGTGTGTTTGATCCAGATGTGGTGGGTTTGTAAAGACACTGGTTGGTGCTGGAGTTTCTGGGCATCAGTCACACACAGGGCTGTTTAGGGACCACCATATCCTGGCCAGGTCTTCATGCAGCTAGGAGATCAGATGGTGGCACTTCCAAACAAGCTTCCTGTCCAGCTAGGGTCCCTGCAGGCAATGGGTGGCCTCAGCCATTTCTGGGAGACTAGGCCCCAATTTGCTGCCCTTATCTTGACACTTTTCTCCAGGCCCTGAGCTAACACATCTTTGAGCCAGGGAAAGAGTTAATAATTACCTAGGAGGAGAGGGCTGGAACACACTCACAGGTAGCCTGCTGGCCCTCTGGAGCAGTGTGGGGCCTCTTCTGAGCCACACCCCCAGCACTGGGTGAAGGCAGGGCAGGCAGGGCAGGGCTGTCCCTGGCAGAGAAATTTGGCCTCCAAAAGGCCCAGCAGAGCCACCTGTGAGACCCAGGGACTGGCCCCCTCATTGCCCAGGCCCCCTCATCACAGGTGCCCAGGCACACGGGCAAACATTCTCCTCTGCAGGGCCCACCCAACCCCACCATGCCTGCAGCTTCTCCACTGATTCCAGAGCTTTGTTAGGCTGAAACACAGAGTGCACTGAGAAGGAATGGCTCCTCAGACCCACTGGTGACCATGTGGCTGGAGAGCCCCAGTGCCCTGCAAGCGCACCAGCCAGAAGATATTAGTACCCCTCACATCTTTTTCTATGACATGCTCAGGCACACACGTGCATGGATGCACATACATACACATGCATGTACACATGCTGGGAAGGCTGGGTTGGTTTCTTCATTTCCCTGGTCTGTGCCAAGGAAATATTTAAGTGACCCTTGACAGACTAGCTCTTGCAAAAGGGGCAGCACAGATGCTTTGAGTCCCTGGCCAAAGGTGCAGGGGATGGAGGGGGGCGCTCTTATTAGGGCTTACTGCACCTGGGTCTGAGCTGCCTTCCCAGGACTCTTTTAGGGGGAGGGGGAGGTGACCAGGGGGTAGTGTTTGTGGCCTCTGCCTTGTACTGGGTAGGGAACCCTGCATGGAGAGCTCCCTATTCTATGGGACCCATGACCATTTGCAAAGTTGCTAAAAAGTCCTTGATGTTCCCAAATCTTGTTTTTTTGTTGTTGTTCAGATAGAGTGGGAGGGAGAGAGAGGAAGAGAGAGAGAGAAACATCGAAGTGAAAGGGACACATTGAGTGGCTGCCTCCCGCACGACCAACCAGGGCCGGGGACAAATTGCAACCAGAGGTACATGCCCCTAGCGGAAACCGAACCTGGGTCTCTCTGGACCACAGGCCGATGTTCTAACCGCTGAACCAAACCGGCCAGGGCCCAAATCTTGTTTGACTTCCATTTCTTGCAGGCAGATAGGCTGCTTCAGGGAGACATATTCTCTAGGATCCTACTTAATTACTCAACATGGCTGCTGAGGCCCCACACCTGCCCTGAAAATGCTTCATCCACAGCTGCGGGGTGACTTCCCATCAGATGCCCACAGCCTGTCTGGCTGCCTGCTGCTTTGTGATCAGCCTCTGCCTGCCAGCCCACATCAGTGTGCCGACGGCCCATGGAGGCAGGTACTATTTCTGATACAAGAACACTTGAGGTTGAGTTTTTCTCTTTTCCAGATTGGAGTGCCATGCTTTCCTGTGCCTGCGGCGAGTGGTGATGCCACAAGGGAGAGGCAGTGCCCAATAGCATGCCTCGTCCAGGCAGAGGGCAAGTACAGTGCTCAGTTTTTCGGAGGTTCCCAGACAACTTTCTGTAATGAGTGAGGGTGGAGAGAAGATAGGAGTTGGGGCGGGGGGGGGGGATAAAGCCATCTCTAGACACCCACTCCTACTGTGGAGTGACCAGTGTGGCCACATGAAGTCAGTTGGGACAAAGCTACCCAGGGAGGCTGCCCAGCTGTCAGACCCTCCAAAGCTGAAGTCTTCTCCGTGAAACTGGAAAGAAAGCCAACATCTTCACTCCACCTGTCTCCTCAATGCAGCTTCACAAAATTCCCAGCACTGGTGGATCCCTGAAGAGATTATACTGTGTACCATCCTAGCCCTGCAAGTAAGGATGGATCTGCCTTGCCCACTGGTATCCCTGTCAGAAAATGGAAACCAGCCCCCTTCATTCCTTGGTACGAGGAAGGCAGTGACCCCGAGCTGGCTGTTCATGGAGACGCTCTGGCCATTTAAGAACCATGGTGCACGGGGCAGGGTGTGGCGGTGCAGCTCAGTGCTGGTCGGACACTATGGCATGGGTGGCCCCCACCAAATCCGGACCCCCTTGCCTTCCCTTCTCTCAGCGCAGTCTCACCCACAGACGCCCCTTTGATCATTCTTTTTTATTAAAATACTGTTATACCCAGAGGAATGCAGCAGCAATCCTGGTACAGGGTGGCATAACAAAACAGCCATGTTTACATTTTAAATATTTACGATAACTTAAACATACAGACACACATCATGGTCTTTGGCAGAAAATGTTCACAGCACAAAAAATACTTTAAAAGAAATACCAAATATTAATCCAAAATATATTAAGTTGTTTTTTTTTTTTCCTTTCACAATACTTTTTTACCATTTTTTCTTTCTTTTTCTTTTTGCTTTGTAAACAATGCACATGAACCAAATGTATTTTTCAGCTTTAAGAGGGGTCGGGGGGCTTAAAAAAATATGCAGTTGTCCAGCAAGTGCAAATGTTCTAAAAGGAACCACGGGAATAAAATAACACATACAGAACTTAAAAACAGGAAAGGAAAAAACAAAGATTCAAGGAGAACTAAAAACAGTCAAGACCAACTGCTAAAACTGACCGATGGCTCCTGGGGCTGAGCTGGGGGACTCGTTAAGACCAGAAGTCAAAGTCAGTGCTGCTGGCAGGCTGCAGGTGGACGCCCCACTGCACTTCCAAGCACTGGCCCTGCCCCAGGGCATGGGCACCGGCTGGAGAAGCCAGCCTCACGGGGGTCGTCTCGTGAGGGGGGGCTCCCTTCAAGGGGCTGAGTCCCACCTTGAAGCTCACTGACTAGTTTTCACCAGCACCGCTCCCTCTCAATCCCTCCAGGTGGGAACAAGGCAACTTCTCGTTTTCTTCGAGAACTGGTGCAGGGAAGCCCACCAAAGCAGATGTCCATGTGGCCGCTCACTTCATCTGGCTCAGGGTTCATAACCCAACTGAAACAGACAGGTGTCCCAGGGACAGGAGCTGTGGAGCTATTTCAAGAGGCTGGTGATGGTGGATGGTGTCCCAGGGGCATTTAAACCAGCTCAAGATGGGAGGAAGACAGTCAGTATCCCATGGATCAACCAGTATCAAAATCCACGGGCCAAGAACTTGAGAACGGGAGCTAACTGGGAAGCTGGTCAGACATTACAGGAACCACGGCAGCAGAGACGAGAGCACAGGAAGGGACGAGTCCGAAGCAAAATGCTTCAGTCTTCTGTCCCACAAGAAAGGGGATTATATACAAACTGCCCAGCAGATCCCAGTCCACTTAGACAGCCCGTGCCCACTACAAGTGAGGGGGTGATGCCGTGGCTTCTGCAGGACTAACACCTTCAACAGTCCCCCGAAGAAGCAAGTCTTAGTGATCCCAAGGAGGCAGTGAGTAGCTGAGGAGCAGATGAGGTTGGCTGGACCACACTTAGCCAGAGGAGAACACCATGGCCATCAACTTGATTACCAAACCAGCCCACCAGTTGTCCACGGGCAGCCATCCTCGGAAGTCAGCCCCTTAAACCAGCATAGCCCCTCCCTTCCTCCACGACTGAGTGTCAGCTGGGGGTACAGAGGGGGCTCAGCTCTCTTCTAGGCCTTCAGTCACTACCCCAGCAGCAAGGCTTGGGGAGCAGGTAAAGGCCGAGTCCTCATTCTGCACGGGCCCAGGAGGACTGTGGGACTAAGAGGCAGGGTCTTCTGGGGCACAGGGGCTCACACAGCATCCCTCTCCCTGCAGCATCCTTCCTCAGCTCCTGGAACCAGATGGTCAGTGGGAATGAGTGCCCGGTTGCGGGGTGTAGGGAAGCAGCAGTTGGAGGGGCTGCTGGAATGGCCGCGAGTGGCAAAGGAGAGCAGGGAATGGTTCCGAGTCCCCATGGCACCAACTCCTTCAGATCAGTATCTCCACCATGTCTGACAAGTCCTGGACTCTCGATGCAGCGACAGAGTCTGCAGAGACAAGAACACAGACACACATCAGCAAGTGTTTCCAGACTGCCCTTCTCAACCCTGGTACATTTTGAAGATAGGATCCTTCTTCACCAACTTTGCCCACCTCAGCTGCCCAGGTACCCAGGTTCCCACAACTTGGCCAACCAAACACAATGCTCTGTTCCCTCTCAGCTCTCCACCCAGACTACCAACCTCCAGCGTGGAAGACACATTTGTTTATAACTTTGAACTCCTTGGAGGGCTTGGAGGGAGGGTGGAGAGCCCCAGGGGAGGCAGGCTGCAGCATTCTTTTCGTGCCTGTGGTTTTCTGAGACATTGAGGCACAAGCAAATATGCAGAGGCCAATGTGAAAGGGTGCAAAAAATTTAAATGGCATCTTCTCAACTTTCTCCTTCCCAGACTCTTTCTAAATGAAGTCTTCTAACTTGAGCATGCCATCGGGATAACCTGCCAAGCTCCATTGTCCTGGATATTTAGATCGGCAATTAAATATGTAAGGAAGACTAGGAAAGAGGAGATAAAGTGTCTCCCATGGGGTCGCTTTCTTTCTGAACTCTGTCTGTCTAACTAGGGTTTCCCGTTCCTCTATTCATGCACCCAACTAGTGCTCAAGGTCACACTGAGGCGGGCCACACGCCCTGCTGGCCCGTCACTGTGCAGGGCCTCGTGCAGTGGGGGCAGTGAGCAGAAGAAGGGGTCTGGTACTGCAGTTCGTACCCCAATGTGCCCTCAGCCTTGCTAGACACAGCAGCAGGGGAAGTGCAGACCTACCCAGCGAGGCTGTCCTCTGGCCACTGCTGCACCCCAGAAGGTTGTCGGCCTCCAGTCCCAGGCAGGCAGCCGTGCTGTCTGGGAGGCCGTCAGTCTGGGTGCTTCCATCTCTGCTCCCGTGTTTGGCGTGGGCAGGAAGGGGAGCTGTGGCCACTGGCTCCTCCACAGGAGCCTTGTCTGCTGGAAAGGCAGGAGGGTGACAGTTATTGCCTTGTCCATAAGATGTGGCCCCCATGAAGAACACCCCAAGTTAACTGCACCTATTGGGGGCACAAGGTGGTGCAGGTTGTTCTTGATTGGCAAGAACTTTAATTAAGACTAAATGCTCCTGGCCCTGGCCGGTAGGCTCAGCTGGTTAGAGCATTGTCCGGATACCCCAAGGTTGCGGGGGATCAATCTCTGGTCAGGCACATACAAGAAATAACCAATAATGCATAAGTAAGTGGAATAACAGATTGATGTTTCTCTGTAAAATCAATAAAAAAGAAAAAAAAAGACTAAATGCTCCTGTTTCTAAATGGGAATAACTATCTGGCTGGATTGGCTTCCAGATGTTGAGTGGCAGAACCCCTCTCTGTAGATTAAATCTTAAATCAGCAGGGACTTCTAGGGCATCTGCTTAGGAGGAGTGGGGGGGCTCACCTTGGAGGTACATCTGCACAGGAAGCGTCATTTTTACTTAGATAAATATTTTTACTTAGTGGCTGGTGCCGAGGGTGATGGGCTTTTTGGGGATGGGGGGCCAGCTGTGGGCTGCGGGATCACTGGAGTCAGAGTATGAGGCAGACTTCAGTCACATGAGCTGGCTGGCTCCCCAGGTAAGAAGTCAGGAGCCCTGGCTCCTCTAAGCCTCAGTTCTGGGAGAGCAAGCAGCCTACTCTTCTCTCTCTGCAACCCACCAGCTCTGCTCACCTGCAGCCAACCAGGCAGGGCCATCCACTTGCCGCTCACTAGAGGAGAGTCCCTGCCAGCCCTGGGTTCCTGCTGCGGCAGCCGTGAAGATAGATGGCACAGACTTGGCGGGCCGCAGGGTGGCCTTGCTAGGGTCTTTCCTGGAGCGCTGCTGAAGGACCTTGATCACTGCATCCTTCTCCAGGATCTGGGCATGGAGCACCTTTAACCTGAGGGGAGAGGTCATGCCCACATCGTTAAACCCACAGATTCAACAGCCTCCAGCCTCCCACCTGGTACAAGTTGGAGGGAAAGCCCTTCCTACAGCCAAGCCAGACCCAGAGGAGAGGCCCTTGCAGCAGGGCCAGGAGGGGCCTTCAGAATGTCATCATCGCTCTGGATTTTGATACTCTAAAATCCACCCCTTCTGAGACCAGCAAAGGCAGGTCATTAGGGGTGGGTTCGGGATGATAGCAATGGCACAACCCTCGAGCTGCTGACCATCAGATGAGCTCAGTAAACGTGCTTGTGCATTTGCGTCAGATATAGGTCAAGTGGAATCTCGAGGGGCCTCTCACATTATTTCTGGAGAGAAAATACTAGCTACCTCCAAGCCAGGGACCCAGTTGGAAAGTCTTAGTCTCTGATTTACACGGTGGAAGGGGAGCAGGTAGGGGCCCCGAGCCTTGGATGGCATCCAGCACCTCCACAGCCAGGGTCTCCTGGGCAGATCAAGGACTTAGTTGCTATCTCTGGGAAAGAACAGGTGTACAACGCCTGGTGTACCAAACACACAGGGTCAGCTCAGAAGTAGCAGGGACTGCTCAGCCACGTGGGAGAGGGGCTTGTTTGTCAGAGATTAAGGACACGGCAGAGACTGGACACTGCCACCTCCCACCACACCTCTGGTGCCCCGGCCTGGCCTGCAATGCCGAACCTGCTTTCCATCTCCTGATGCCTGTGGCCACCTGCGAGTAGGCCCTCATTGAAGCTGCTGCTGGGCGAGGGCTGGGGGGAGTGTCGGATGAGAGTGGTGTCGCGCTGAGCGGCGGCTGTGGCAGCTGCATCCATGGCAAACTGCCTCATGGCACGTTCCTCCAAATACTTCTGCTCCCACTTGGTCATGTCGGCCTCCAGCGCCAGGACCTGCTCCTCCTTCTCCCGCAGTTGCTCTGATAGCCGCAGGGCACTCAGTTCTGGGGACCCACCGCTGCCACTACCAGTGGGGGTGCTGGCCTGTCTCTGCAATGCAAGGAGCACTGGAGTCAAGGACGGAGGTTGGGGTGTGCTGGCCACTGGGGCTCACCTCCACAGGAGGCCTCTCGCTTGTGCCTGCGCTTGTCCAGCCATTTACAGTACACTCTTCTCCCATCCCAGAGACAAAGGGGGTGGCACAGGTCCCCACATCCCTCCCCCCCGAATCCTGTGGCCAAGGGTACAGAAGAGATCAGGTCTGCCTCTGCACAGGTGACCATGTAAATTATCCTCTAAAGTGGAAAAGTGCTCTTAACAATGACACTGGGATAATAGGTGTAAATTACGGCAGCACTGGGCACACCAGGAGGTTTGCTCACTCTACCTCTGTGGGAGGCGTAGGGCGAGGCGTGGAGACATAACTCTACCTGGTTTGTAAATACCAGAGCTATTTACATAGTCCAAAGTGAGGATAAAGATTTAGGATCTGGGCGAGCAGCTCTCCTGATCTTGGGGAAACACAGAGAGCTGGCTAGTCTTCTACATCAAAGACCCTGAGCTACTTCCCCTAGAGATCAAGGACGCCAACCCCTGTGGCTCCTGAGGACAGAAGCCCAAGTCTTGAGTCTTCAAGATCAGCCCATAGCTAAGTGAGCCTCTGCTGAGACTGGTGATTTGGAGGATCCTTGTAGCAAGGATGGAACAGAGACCACCCTTGCTTTCAAAGCGGGGCCTCGGCCTCGTCTGTGCAGGGGCTCCCAGAAACTTTGAAACTGGCTTCCTCAGGGGCTGTCCTAGTTCTGCGACCTCCACAGGGCTCTGCAGCTCACCTGTTGTGCACGCAGGGCCTTGAGTTCCTGCTCCAGGCGCGTACGCAGACGTAGCTCCAGCTGCTCACGCTTCTCACATGCAGCCTGCAGCTGCCCAAGTGCCTGCTGCAGCCGCTCCACCTTCTCCACGTAGGCCTGCTTCTTGCGCAGCTCCTCCTCAGCTCGTGCCGCCCGGCCCTGTGCATTGCTCAGAGCCTGCTCCAGCAACTCTGCACGCCGCCGCTGGTCCTCGATGGCACCACGCAGCAGTGCTATCTCCCGTTCCAGCTTCTCCTGCTCCTGCTGTTGCTCATAGCCTGCAGGGAGGGAGAGGGGCTTGGTCAATGACAGCGACCACCCCGCTGGCCCTGCTGAGCTCCCACAGAGTGCCAGGATCCTTGCCGATTGCTGGATGAGCACGATTGCATCTTATCCACCCAACAACCCTAGGAGTTGGGTATCATTATCAACCCCACTATGGGTGAGGAAACTGGGGCTCAGGTTAAGTTAGGAATAAATGGCAATGCAGGACCAGGGTCCCTGCAGTAATGACTGGGCTACATTGCTTCTCTGCTGGGACATGGCTGTGCCAAGAGACAGCCCCAAACACCGACCACTTGCACCAAGTGTCACGGTTTTTAAATACGTTCACAATTTCCTGAGCCTCATGATGACACTAGAGACTGACCAGACAGGAACTGTGATGCCCATTTACAGGTGAGAAAACAGAGGCTCAGGTGGACTGTGACACGGACATTGTTCAAATGGGAGAGTGAAAGAATAGGGAAGAGAACCACCATTTGCTACACTACAAGTCGGGCACCTACACATCCTATTCTGCTGAAGTCTCCAAAAACAGCACCTTGAGGTAGGATTTGTGACTCCCAACTTAGAGGGAGGAAACAGGAAGTGAATGATACTGCCAGGATGGGAACACAAGTCAGCCTGGCTCCAAAGGACCAGGCTGCTTCTGGCTATGGTATAAAGCCCTGCACCCAGAGGCCTCCCAAAGTGGACTCCAGGGCTCTTTCTACAGACCTAGCACCTCCCCCGGCCCCATTACCCTCCATGGTCTGGGGAGATCACTGAGATATGGACAACCAGGCTCATAAAGAAATGCAAACTTTGGAGCACAATGAATGGTGATGGTCTAAAGATTTGTGCCTGAGGCTCCAACTCTCGACTTTTAAATCATCTTGTTAACTGCCCAGGGGAACTCTGTTCAGAGACCCTCCCCATATATCTGGGCCACGCCAGACCTGAGCCAGACCCCTGAATCCTCCAGCTGATGCTCTAGGCTTAAATCCACCTCCCACACACCTCCCCTTGGGAGTCCCAAGCTTGCCTCCCCCTGGTGAATGTGTCCGCTGTCTGCCTGGCTGGAGGGCGGAAGGGGGATGGGCTCTGGGGCCTGCCTGATGCACTCAGAGGCACTGTCTCTGGAGTAGCACTATTACAGCACAGTGGGACTTTCTGCTGTGATGGAATTGATCAATCAGCGCAGTAGCCACTTGACATGTGCGGCCACTGACCACTTGAAATGTAGCTAGTTCGAGGGAGAAACTAAAATTTTCATTTTATTTAATTTTAATCTTTGGTCCACGTGTGGCTAAGTACCTACTGCAAAGGATAGTACAGGTTCTGGAAGAGAAGACTGGAGGCTTGGGATCGGGGCAGGCAGAAGGGAGGATTCAAAGACTTGGAGCCCTGGGGGAGGAGAGGGAGGGCACAGGCGACCCAGGTCAGCTCTGGCTCACTCTGGATTTTTGAAGGCTGGGCCCAAAGCTGCCCTCATTTCTTCATGTGGAGGGAAAAGATGGGGAAGCTCAATATTATTGAAAATGGAGCTGTTTATACAGGGCTGGCTTAACACTCAGGGAGTGGGGTGCAGGGGGCAGGCAAGGTCAGTGGACTGAGTTTGGACCTAGAGACAATGACCCCTCCCATGTGGGTTCAACAGCTTACAGAGTTTGCAGGAGGCCTGTATCTCATCCCAGCCTTGTCATAACTCCTGTCTTAGAGCTCCAGGTGAAGTAACTGCCACGGGGGACAGAGCTAGGAGAACCAGGCCGCAGGCTTCAAGGCCAGATCCCCAGAAAGGGCAGGGCATAACCAGAGCAGCCAGAGCGGGGGTCTGTATGGCCTGCCTAGTTGGAAAAGCAGATGGCATTGGTGACAAGGATCACACTTCCCCACTGGGGGTGGGGGGTAGAGACTGAGGTCAAGCAGACGTTTTCCTGAGAATTCTGTGTTTTCCCCATGGCTATTAAGGAGCAAGGAAGAGCTGTTTGGCTTTCCTCAGCCCTTGGGGAGGGGTGGGAGATCTTAGCCCTCTGCTTCCAGTAGCTTCCTGCCGCCTAGCACAACCTCTAGGGCTCTGGCAGGGGTTGGGAGTCCTCAGGCTTTGGGCCATCCCCAGCCACCAGGATAAAAACAGGGGCCTGTCATTCTGGGGGGAGCACAAGGGGTGGGAGGAAGCCTGGAGGAGGCAGGGAGGCAGAATGAGCTGTGGAGGGAGGAGGGGGATGTGCCTTTTGCCTTGAGAAGTCCAGGTCCCCCCACCTGCACACTCGGCTCCCTTTGTGTTCACTCTCTCCTCCCAAAGCAGCAGCGGGAGGGGAAGGGCCAGGGAGGGGAAGGGCCAGGCGGGCGAAGGGCGCAGGGCCCAGCAGCAGGGAGCAGCGGGGGACGGGCCCTGAGCGGAACAGCCCAGCGGCTCAGGAATGCCAGGCATCCAGGTCACCCGTGGCTGCGAGATTACTGGCTCCAGCGAGGAGCCAAGAACAGCCTGGCGCTCGCTCCCCCGGGAGCGGAAACGCCTCCAGGCCGGCTCCCCCACGCCCCTCCTCTGCCGGCTCCCAGAAACTCGCTTGTGACTTCCTTTGTTTGGCAGATCCAGGGCCCAGGAGTAGGCGCTTTCCTACAGGACTGTTCTGCCTCCTCCCAGCAACCGGTCCCCTCCAGACTCCCAAGGGCTGCCCCCTCCCCTTTCCCTCTCACCACCCATCCCCTCCCTCCCAGAGACACAAATCATTGGCACCTCACCCCACCCAGCCAGCAGAGCCCGGCCCACCTCCTGCCCCACCTTCCTGATGTGTTCCCTCACATTCCCTGCCTGAGCCCTCCTTGAGGAAGAGGGAGGTGCTGCCAGGCAGAGCTCACTCCTCAAGCTGTTCCACCATTTCTCATCACCCCCTACCAGCCCTGCCACCCACAGCAGGCTTCCTGATGGGTTCCTTGACTCCTGCCTCAAGGCCACCCTCACCCAAACACCAGGCACCCCTCATTCCTCTTCTGTGCACACACCCCAAATATCACTATAGTACAAAGTAGACTCATACAGTAGGAGCTCAATCATAACTGCCTCTGTCTTTTCTGATTGCTAGAGCTTCCTGCTGCTGCACTCAGCGCTGCTACTGCCTGCCCACACCTCTCCCCTCCACCCTTCCAGCTGTTTCTTCACCTGTGGCCTGCTCTCCATCCCCGCCATTCCCACAGAACCCACCACTAGGGACCCCCTAGTCAGGTAGCCTGTTTCCCTTTCTTCACCTCCCTGCCACAGTACCTTCCTGGGCCTGTTCTCCCCCTCTGCTCAACACCTGCCAGGTGCTTAGCACAGTGCTGCTGCTGCTGCTGCTGAACAAATGAATAACTGAATAGAACAGCCAACGATAAATCCACCTGCTCTTCAAGGAGGCTTCGACCAACCCCTTTAGAGAAGCCTCCCCAACCCTTTAGACTGCACCTGTCGATCAAGTTCCAGGAAACCATTTTTTTGCTGTCTTTAGGTGCCCCCACGCTCTCCAGCTTCTCACCTGCCCATTGGGCACCCCCAACCTTTCTGTCGCCTAGGACTTCCTGGGAAACTCAGACTCTTCCCCTCTTACATCTCACCATCTCCAGGGTGACCCTGCCTCCTCCACGGCCCACTACACCTCTGCTTCTGAAGGACACTGCACTGATGGTCAGCACCACAGCCCTGCAAATCACTGCTCGCCAGCTGTCCCTGCTTATATCCACTGACTTTCCCAGTAAATAGGGAACCAGACTATATTCTTCTTCAGAGGCCATCCCTCTCCCCAAGTCCAGTCCAGCGCTCAGCGCAGAGCAGGCATTCAATAAACCTGTGCTCAAAGCACTGTTTGACAAAGGGAAGACCCAATCCTCCCTGTCCAGAGGGGCTGCCATGGTTCCACCACCCACACATCTGGCCAGGCTTCTGAGTGGGACCCCTACTCACTCTGAGCAAGCAGCTTGGCCACCATGTCCTGACTGCCGGCCTGGGCCTCCTGCGTCTTGCTTGCCAGGCGGCGGTTTGCAGATTCCAGTCTCTCTGTTTGAAATTAAAGAAAGACGTTTTAAGGAAAGATATTGGAGTAGCAAATGAAGCTGCCTGTCCAGGTGTCCCCTGGGGTCCTATCTATGGGGCTGCATCCTCTAAGCTAGGGATGGGCTCATAGGGAAGCCCCTGGATCAGCTCAGGGCCTAATGAGGAGGGAGCAGCGGGGGCCACACAGATGAGAGCTCCATGAGGGGCTCCAAGGTCCAGAACTCAGAACAAGCATCTCCCTATCAGGGTGGCCGTCAAGGGGTCTCAACCTAGCCCTCTGAGTCATTTTACACTTCTTTTTGCTGAGGACAGAGAGTTTGAATTTTTCCCTAGAACTGAGGAATCCAGTCCTCTGCAGACACTCCTGCCCCTCCACCTAGGTGACCTGCTCTCACCTCTAAGATCCCGGTTGAAGTCCTGCAGCCTCCTCATTTCACTGTCCATTTTGTTCCGCATGGTCTTTTCTAGGGCCTCCCGCTTGGAAGAGGCTCTCGTCAGGCTCTCGTGGGCCTCGGAGAGCCGCTGGATTTCACTTTCCAGCTGCAAGAGTCAGACAGCAGAGCTGAAGGAAGGGGAGAGCTCCCAGGGGTGTGTGGCATCAAAGCCCCCTCCACAGGCCCAGGCTGATCTGCTCTCCGTCAGAGAAGGTGAGAGAGGAGAGGATAAAAATTGCGAGCAAATATCCAGGTGGTGATAGTGGGAGGGTCAGAGCTTACAGCCCTCAGGGAGTGGACCAGATTACTGGGACCAGCACGCAAGGGTCCTGCCAGCTGCCCCGAGGTCCAGATGCTTAGTAAACCCAGGGCTAGGTACCTGGAAGCAGATGCCTCCAGGGTGATTAAACATAGCTTTTTGATCTGAGCCCAGTTGGTCAGCAGTGGGCACAAAAAGACTCTAGCCATGTTCTGAGGTTTGACCCATTTTAGACACACAGGACAAACGTGGGAGGCTTGAGGCCACCTGCTAAAGCTGAACACACACCAATAGACTTTCACTAAAGAATGGGGCACTGGACCCCAGCCTGAGCCGCCTCTGCCCGGAGTATTTGCTCCTCTGGCCATTGCCATCCACTGCAGAGGGCCAGCCTGGCCCAGCTGCCCCTCCCACTTGGCTGCTGGCAGGTTCCGCACGTGCTCCTAGCTGGCCTGTGATTCCAATAAGTCGTTGTTTTTTTTTTTCCAAGAGGAGGGGCTTTCTCTTTGGCCAGGACTGGCCTAGAACAGACTTGCTGTTGTGTGGGGCACACAAAGGGCTCTCTGTGGGAGGTGTCCGCGGGAGGGGAAGGGTGTGAGTGTGCAGGGAGCTGGTGAATGAGCTCTTTCTAATCACCACTGGCCAGCAACTGCTCATGCTCTAGACCTGCTCTGCCAGCCTCCCGGCTGCTCCCCAGCTGTCTGGAGTCAGCCAGGAAGGGTGCATGAGGGATTAGGGGTGGGGGCAGAGGGACGGGTGAAAAGCCCAGGCAGACAAGCTTTCAGACTTCGCTGCCTCCTGTTCAAATGCCCACTCCCCAGTCAGCCTTCAGGCCCCTGTCCCTCTGAGGCCCCCGTAGGACCTACCTTCTCCATTCGGCCAGCCTTCTCCGCTAAGCATTCCAGCTCTCTTTGTAGCCTCTCATTGTCCCTCTGTAGCCTGGCATTCTCCCTCAGCACAGTCTCCATCTGGGCCAGCTGGGCACTGCCCGAGGTGGCCGGGGACGCCTGGGTGCTTGCTAGCCCCTCCACCCCAGGTGGACTGAGGGAGCCTAGTGGGCCATGGCCCAGAGCAGCTGGGTGTGGGGGTGGAAGGTGCTCCTGGGGTTGCTGCAGGTACTGGTACTGCTGCTGCTGGAGGAATACAGGAGGCACCTGGGCCTGCAGGATCCTGGGGAACAGAAGAGACAGTGCTCAGAGACCGCACAGACCCCCACGGCTCCCACCTCCTAGGCATACTAGAAAGACTAGTCAACTCAGCCTCCCCACAGTGAGAAAGGCCTTCTCCACATGGTATCTGCCTAAGACCTTCAAGGGCCAGCAGAGCAGGGCCAGAGGGGACTGAGATCAGGATGCTCGCTTCACTTCACTGTGGCCCAGGCCTTGGGGATCAGCCTGAGCAGTCGTGGGCTTCCGAAACAACCAGCACTTAAAGAAGGCATCTTAAAAAATGTGCACTTGATTCTTCCAATCAAAAGCGGGTTCTTTTTGGGTCTGGAGGCCACATCAGTCACGACTGAGCACACCGCCTTCCAGGCCCCTGGGCCACTCTGTGGCTGAGCCCCAGCAGTGACCTCTGTCTGTTATGAGCCTCTAGTTCCAGGCATTACATGAGCACCTGCCAGTGCACACTCACGGTTTTCCCTCCTATTTCGGGTCCCTTGCAGAAACATTTTTAGAAGACTGTGGCTAAGGTTAGAGTGGCGAGACAGATGTCAGGATGAGAGGCTGAACTCCAGGCCAACAAAGTAGGCATTTAAATCCCCAAGGTGCCACCATGGCTCTGCTAAATCATGAGGGTAGGCATCTCTAGCTTTAAGGGGGTTTGCCAGGGCCACACAAGGCCTGGCAGAGTGCTGGGCCTACAGCAGGCGCTACCATCATGGTGGCCCATCCCCTACTTCTCTTAGTGGTGACCGCAGCTTACTCTCTGTTTAAAGAGTAAATGTGACCCAAACACTACATTTTCAGAGGTGTAGGGGCTGCCTCTGGACTACCGCAACAGCCTCAGTTTAGGGACAACGTTCCACTGGCTTCTAGCGCTGGTATAACACAAGCCCCTGGGTCCTGTGTTGAGGGAGGGAGCAAAGAGCAAGAGGCATGGGGCAGGGGTGGTGGTAGTGGGGTGACAGACCCTTTCTGGGGCCTGTGACTCCAAATGTAAAACAGACTGTCTTAGTTTTACCAGGAACTGTCCAATCCCCAGAAACCCCGTGAAAATTTAATTCCACTTCTGGGTCCATCACCTCAGTATTCATGCCCACCCTCCCCTTCATCCCTCCCCCTGCATTTTTGGAAGACTGTGGCTAAAAGACTCTGGCTCCCCTGTTCTTCTTTGGACCCTATGGTAAAAGACCCTGGCCCCAGTTCCCAACAAGTCCTCATCCGATCAGCCCAAAGGAGGGGCTGAGCAGACACATTTCTCTTACTGCCTAAGGTAGAGCTTCCAGTGAGAGCTGAGCAGAGGGTCCCACTGGAAGTCCAGACTCTCCTGCACTGCTAAATGTGGCCTTCTCGGGGCTGCTGCAGGAACTTGCTCCCCCTGCACTGGGTCTGGCAGACACAACTGGCATTCTTTGGGGATGACTTAGCTCCCAGAAAGAATAGAGTCTCCTTTCCCTTCACACTTGCTCTCCCTTCCCCTCCCCCTCCCCCTTTTTTTGTTCTCCTGCAAACAGTCTACTTCCTTTCCACGATACTATCTTTTCCTGACAGGGTTCAATAAGGCTGGTCCCAAAGAAGAAACCACGACTCAGCTTCCGAAACTCTCCGCAGCCCAGCCCTGAGAAGGGAGATAAGGTGAGGGGGCCTGGGAGGTAGCGGCTGGAGGGAACCCACAAGGCTCTGGTTCCTCCGATGCCAACATCCTTGCATCACTCATTTCTCGAGAGCAAGGAAAGGCCAAACGGTGGGAAAGTGGGTGACTAAACGAAGACTCAGCAGGCATGAAGAGAAGCAGACTTTGACTCTACGCCACCAGAGGAAGGGAGTCTGCAAATCCTCAGCCCCTCTGGTGGGGTTTACTGGACCCCGTGGGAGATGATGCGGGGTGTGTGAAATGAAGACTGTGTGTCAGCTTCCTTTCTAGGAACCCGTATTTCTGCAAATTCTCTGGGCTCCTTGCCTCCATTCTTGCCCCTTAGAATCCATCCTCTACAGGTAGCCAGAGAGGCCTTTTTAAAAAGGTAAGCCCAGTCACATCCTCCAAAGGCTTCCCTTCACTTAATATTAAACTCCAAGGCCCCCAGCAGCCTCTCCTGAGCCTCCACAGAAAGGGGCTTGTCTGGATTCAGAATCTTTTCCCCCCTACAGGCTCCAGACACTGGGAACACATGGATAAACATGAAAGGAAACAAGCAGCAGGGACAGGGCAGCTTCTGCCCTGGTGTAGAATGGGAAGAGGTCTCTAAGGAGGCCATCAATGATCCTCAACCCTGTCTTTAGCAAGTTCTTTCTGAAACCTAACCTTTAACCCCCACTGTAATTCATATGCTCTGGGAATTCTGGTTACTTGACTGCTACAACTAATCAGAGAATGGTGTCCATCTCCGAATTAAAGCAGGGTGTGTCACTAAGTTCTCATTGGACCTTGGCTAAGTCCCTCTCTCCTCTGGGCATTAGCTCCTCACTCTCGGGGAGGGGTGTTTCACCAGCCTTCCTCTGGGGCTTGTCAGCTGTGACACAAGGAGCCATCTGAAGGCTCTCTACCCTGGGAGAACTACACTGAAGGAAGTCAAAGCCTTGGAAAACCAAAGTGGGCAGTTACCTGACTTCAGCATGCTGGAGGTGTGGGCTACCCCGGGCGCGGTACCGCGGGTCGGTGACAGCAGTGGTGGTCTCATGAGCTAGCATAATGTGTGGGTACTGAGGTGGAGGTCCACGGGGCTCCGGGCCCTCAACAGAGGGGCCCCTGGATGGAGGGCCCTGCTGGTTGCGGGCCAGCTGTGGGAAGCTGTGGGAGGAGCTCATGTGGCTGGGGGCCCGGGCACCGTTCCTCTCCAGGGACAGCTGCAGGAGCCGTTCACTCAGGGAGCGCACGTGCCCATGCCTCAGCTCTCGCAGGGCCTCATCTTGCCTCCGATGGCCTCCAGGGGCCCCTCGGGGATCCGGGTCACCAACATGTGGCCGGGGCCCCGCCTGCTGGGCCGCATAGTACTGCAAGTGGGCTTTTGCCTCCTCATAGGTGGGTAGCTCCTCGCCCTTGCTGGGCTGTGGGCACAGCCGGTAGAGGGTATTCTCTGCCAGGTGGGTCTCACCGCCCTGGTGCTCCTGGCCCTGGGGCTCCTGCCTTGTGGACTGCTGCAGCACCTGGCTGTCCTCAGGTGCCAAGATCTCCAGGGAGGCTTGGGGGCTCCCTGTGCCCCCAGCTCCAGCCCCACCCCGCAGGGCCTGCTGCTGGATGGCCAGCAGTGTGCGTGTCTCAGTCAGGTTGCCATAGCGCAGCTGCTCCTGGATAAGACGGTGCAGGACTGTTCCAGAGGAGTCTTCCGGCGTCCTCATGCTTCCTTGGCTTGCACACACCTTCCTGGACAATGGCCAGAGGCACGAGGCCCAAGAGCACCTGGGAAGAAAGATAGAAGAACAATGAGTGGAAGCACATGGGAAAGGGGGGAACTTTCCATTAGGGCCAGGTCCAAAGCATAATGGCAAAGATCAAGGCTTAGAATGCCACACAAGCCTGAGGTCAACTGCCAGTGCTGACCCTACTGATTAAGGCAAGTAAGTTATCTAACCTCCGAGCCTCAGCTTCCCCAACAGAAAAATGGACAGAATAATGCTCGCTGCATGAAGTTGAAAATTAAAAGAGGCAATGGCTGTTGAGCTCCTGATCCCCTATAATCTTTGGTAAAGGAATGCCATTATAATTATATTCATGGAGACTGACTATGCCTTAGAGAAAGACACCAGTACCTAGAAGGTAATCAACCAGAAATCATAGCCTCCTGCAGTCAGCCACCCATCAAAGAATCTGACGAGAGACTCCAGGACAGGCCTAGTTCAAATCTAACCACTGAGCAGTCTAGTCCAGGGGTGGACAAGGCCCCAACCTATTGGCAGGTGATAAAGAATGAGATCAGTCCAGTAGAAGCCCCAGGCAAACATCCCCAGCACCCTCTAGAATGAAGCCTGCCCGAGCTCCAATCCTGGCACAGTTAACTCACCACCCTTTACCCTGCAGAGCCCTCCCTGTCATGGGATGACCTTGGCAGTCACTCTGCAAGGTAAATGAGAAGAAGGAGAACAGGCATCTGGATTGGTGAATAAGGGATGAAAGAAGAAAGGCTACAATAGGACAATGGTTTTGTGAGATGAGGAAAAAGGTGCCACCCATCAAGATTTGTGGGTCAGTCACATAGCCTGCGTGTTGCCAGTACCTGTATGGGTACTCCAGGAAAAAGAAAGGATGGACAATGTTTCTACGTTGATGATTACCCCCACCCCCACCACACACACACACACACACACACTACTTGGAAAAGCCCTCTGTGGTCCTCTAGCCACATAGGAGATGAGCACTCAGCATCTTGACATCACTAACACTCACTTGAGCCCAATGGAGGAGTAAGGGAACAAGGGGGAAGCTCTTGGCTGCAGGGACCTGGAGCTGGAGGCTGAGGGCTGTGAGTGTAGGGAGATTCTCTCTGAGGAAGGTGTTCCTTTCTCAGCTTGGGCTCCCAGTGGCTTATGCCTGGAAGGTGGCCTGCCTCACCAGGCTTCCTTTCCACAGCCTCCTCCAACACAAACCTCCAAACTGGGATTCAGGGAAAGCCAAACAAAACCCACACCTCCACAGGTCCTGTGTGTATGGGAGGAGGGGAATGGGAGGAATGTGGCCCTTCCTCTGCCACAAACTAGATCCAGTGGCTGCCGCACTTTGGGCTTGGCTGGTTGTCAGCCATTCCCAATCCACTCCCTCCTCCTAACTGCCCACAGCTGAGGAGCTGGCGATAAGTCTAGAGGACATCTCTGTCCCCATCCTTCCTGCACCCAATCATGGCACCCCCTCCCCCTACACACTAGAGGAGTGGAGATGCAAGACTCCTGAGTTTTCAGAGGCAACACAAACAAGAACCAGTTCACCCTAAAGCAGTGATTTTCAACGGATGTTTAAAACATGCAATACCTGACTATTTAGTCAGGGGCACTGACCTCTTTTCCCTTAGACTGTCAAATAAAAAAATGACAACAGCCAACACGACAGTAGTCCTCCGGTGTGAATGAATCACAATTATACCATTTTTTTTTTTTTGGTCAAATTGGCAAAAAAATAAAATTGTGTGTGTGTGTGTGTGTGTGTGCCGCAGAATTTGAATAATTAGTTAACGTGTGCCATGAGATGAAAACAGTTGAAAATCGCTGCCCTAGATTTTCACCCGCCAGGCAGTTCCTAGGTTCATCACTGTCCTGATTCGGAGGAGGACCAGGGACTGCAGAGCTTTCCGGACAGATTCCAGACCTCCTTCCCCCAACAGTGTGCCTGGGAGCAGGCAACACCTCCTCCGGGGCCTCTCATCCCCAGTTCGTCCTTGTAGGTCCTCGCCAAGACCCTCAGATACACACGTTTCCGGCTGAACGGTTACTAAAATCTTCGTCCCCCAGACCACCGAGGTGGCCTCGGCTGCGCTAGCGTGCCGGGTCCTCTGCAATCCCCGCTTTCTAAGCAAGCACGCCTCTCCGGCGCTCGCCTGGGCTCCCGCTCGCCTAAAAAACCGAGTGAGGTCCCTCCAACCGCAGGGCAGCCAGGGATCCCGCCCTACCCGCACTCCCGGCCGACCACGAGCGCTCGGGGGCTGTCGGTGCGCCCGGAGCGAGCAGGCGAAGGCAGCCCGTGGCCCGGAGAGGTCCTGAAGTGTCGCGGGCCCGCCTCCTTCCCTCCCTCGCTGCCCTCTTTGTTTTCCGAATGCTCCAGCGCTGACGTCACCGGGCTGGACGGCAGGCTGCATTCCTTCTAAGTGAGAGCCAATTCGTGGCTCCAAAGAGGATTTTCCAAAGAAGACAAAGAGGAATTCTTGGGCTAGTCGGGGACAAAGGCACCTGTAACCCCCACCTAATCAGGTCAGCCCCAGGGCCCTGAGACTCAAATTCGAAAAGGCGCCTCTTGTCCTGTTTCGCGCCCCTCTCCCCGACTCGCGACCAAAACACGAACCCCACTCTCCCCAGAGGCTGTCCCCAGCCCCAGGGGACCCGCGCGCCTTCGAGAACTCCCCCACCCCGGGCGCACGGTGCGGCGCCCTCGAGGCGGAGTGGCCCTTGCCCACCTTTGTCACTGCCTAGAAAGGGCGCCCTTGCGCCCTGAGGACGATGGGTCCGCCGGGCTCCTGCTCTCGGAAAATGCCGGGCCGCGCGGGAGCACAGGATTCGACTGGGGCGCGTCTCTGCTGGCCCCAAGCGCTGCCTGAAGCGCCGATCAGCCTTCCTCACTGCTGAGGCCGCGGGTGCTCAGCGCGGTCAGACCCGACGACCCGGTCGGCTCTTCTCCGCTCCGCTCGGCGGCGAAGGTGTGCACTCGGCGGCGGCGCCGACGCTCTGGCCGCTCGGGCCCCGGCGCGCAGCCCCAGGGTCGGCCCGCGCTGGAGGCGGCTGCTATGCCAGGAATGTGAGAGTTTCAGGTTCCCCCTAGGGATCAAAGCGAACCACAAATAACCTCTCAGCGCACCGCCCTCCTCCGCCCTCCGCCTCCAACCGCTCCCTCCTCTCGGCCCCCGCCGGCCTCCGGGGAGGCGGCGCTGCGGGCCCGGCGCGGGGCTGGTCCCCGAGCCCCGTCCCCCGGAGCCCTCCAAGACGCGCTGCGCCCCTCCCCGTCCAGCTCCCCGCCGCCCCCCCCCCCCCTTCCCTCTCTGCTACGCTTTGCCTTCGGAGCTGCTAGGGACGAATAGTCCAACTCAGTCCAATACCTTTCCCCAACCCCGTCCCCGCCTTCCTCTCACCACTTTATCCCAAGGGCTGGACAACACCAAGGGATGTACTTCGTGTGTCCATGAGGGGTTCTGGGTGTCGCTGCGGGAGAGAACTGGGGAGGGTGGGAACTCGGGTGTGTGTGTGTGTGTGTGTGTGTGTGTGTGTGTGTGTACTGCAAAGTTGTCCACATCTGCCTGGTTCCGACCCTGCCCCCGGCGAAGAAATGACTCTGCTTCCTGCACGGAGCCTCTTCCTAACCCCCACTGCTTTCACCGCCAGCGGCGACCTTTGAATTGCACTTTTATTGTTTACAAACACCTTCGCCAGCTCTTTTAGGACCTGTCTCCACAGGAAGTGTGAATCTGGGTTGGAAAATGTTGTAGTTAATTTGATCCACCTAACCAACGGAACCACCCGCTGCCAGGCGCTCTGTCCAACTCTAACCGAAGAAGGTAGTCATGGGCAGCCCTTTACGCAGAGCGCACGGTGTTGCACCACTCGCTTTTCTCCTAGTCATCCCATTCAGCCTTCCCAGTCATCCTGCCAGGGAATTCTGTTACCGTCCTTGTGTTATAAATGGGAACTCCAAGCCTTGGAGAGGTTAATTAGCTTGCCCCGCCCGGGTCACAGAGGGAGTAAGTGATGAAGCCAGGTAACCACTGTGCTGCTTAGTTTCTCATTCTCAAAACCCTTCCATGGCCACCAGAATCCAGACTCCCTAGAGGGGTAGGGCAGGCTCTGGAAGCCCACCTCTCCCCATCTGCCCTCTCTCTGGTCCAGTCTCTTCTTCATTTCCCCTTACACCCCTGCTAGCCAGCAAATGCCACCCTCACCCCCAACCCCATGTCCACTTCTGTTTCTCCTGCTGTTTCTCCTCTGGATGTAATCCTCTCCTATGCCTTTAACCATTCCTCCCTCTCCCACCTTTCCACTAAGCTGGTCCATTTGTGTTGATGGAAACCCCTTCTTCAGAAAGCCTGCTCTGACACACCCTCCCCAACTGCCTTTCCCTCCTCCCATAACTGTTTGCCATTTCTGAGCCCTAACCACACTGGGCCTTACAACACATATTGGGTGGGGGGAGGTGTCAGGCTGCTGTCCACAAGGAGAGTCAGGGCTAACTTCCCCCTCTGTTTGGGTTATCTCCTCCTCTCTCACCAAAGTTTGCAATTCCAAGATGGGGGGGAGGGCAGGGACAAGAAAACTTTGTAAGTTCAAAGAGCTATTTACTATCCAGGGACATTGTTAATATTTAATAAAGCCCTCCCCAAATTTTTGTGTATGTGTGTGTGATTTACTTGGAAGCCAAATATTGCACTTGGCTTATCACTGCAAACAGTGGTCAGCTCTGAGACAAATGAGAAGATAAGTCATTTGTGCCAAGCCAAGGTATATTTGGCTATCCAAGGACCACTTCACAAAGAGAAACTATGGCCAACATGCCACTGTCTCAACAAGATACACTAGGTAGAAATTTGAGAAATGAACAGGAAAAGAGAAGAGGTCCCCAGGTGGCCTTAACCTGTGGACAGCATTCTTCTTGGAAACACTTGGTGGAGGTGTGAGAGTGGGTGTGGGCTCTGGGGTTGCAAAATCAGGGAAAGATCACATGGTACAGTTTCTGTGTCTGGGGCATTTGGGAGACACCTGACAAAATGCTTGGCAAACACTCTTGAGATGGTTGTAGAAAGGGCCGGGTCCAAGGGGGCTAGAGTCATGGTGGTACATCTGGAGTAGGAAAGTATGCTGCAGACATAAATCAGCCTTGTGACTACTCACCCCCATGTCCTAGAGCAACAGAACAGAGAGAGACCCCAAAACCTGAATGGGAAATTTACACACTTTTCTTTTCTCCTCCTCTCTGCAAAGATGGAAGGCGGGGCCTTCCAGGTAGGGCAGGGCCGGAGGCCTCAGTGGAGCTGCTAGAGCTGGCAGCCACACCTGGCTCTGCAGGGTGACTGGGTGAGAGGGTCACCACAGCTCAGATGGGCCAGAGGCACAGGTGGGCACTGGGCTGGCCAGCCTGCTAGCACATACATCACCTTTGCTTACAGCAGGGGAAGAGGGGCTTGCCTAGTGAGCCAGTGCTTTCTTCCTCCCAGCTTTGTTCCTCTCTGCCCATCTTGTCCCCTTCTCTCTTATCCCCCTACCCCTGCAGGTAATGGCTCTTCCCAGATGACAGTGTGGCTGGCTGGGTCTGGAATTCTGCCCAGGAAAGATGCACAGAGTGACCCAATTCTCAGAGTAAACCAGGCTTGATGCTTTTGCTCTGGAGAGTGCAGCTCCCAGGGGTGTGGCTGCATCATAGGTGTGTACAGGGCTTAGCAAGGGATCTAGGCACCCACACCCTCATCCCTCCTTAGCCTAGGCTTGGGTTGTGTCCCACTGCACCCAACAGGGATATGAAGGTGAGCTCTGAGTTGGACCCTAGCAGCTCCCTCCCAAGGAGCTGGGAAGGGAATGGTCTCCTATTTCCCAAATGTTGGTGGAGGAGGGGCTCTAGGGCCCAGATGGCAACATCAAAGGAAGACTCTGCTAGTTGTGAAATTCTCCCTTCTAGTCTCTCCTGGGCACTTCTTTTGACAGGTTATGGGGAACAGGAAACCCATCAGAATCTGGAACAAGTAGCAAATTTGCAGCAAAAACCTGGACATTGGGATGGAAATTCCAGTGCTTCAGTTTCAAGAGCCAAGCTGGGGACCCTCTTCTCTTTCTCCTCTGTAAGCCCCTGGGGTCCATTATTCACCCCCTTTTATTCCCACCCTGTCCCAGGTTTCCCCCCAAATCCTCTCTTCCCACCACCATCATCCCCCTTTTACTCCAGGTATCAGACCCAGAAACCACCAGGCACAGGTTGCCTCACAGGGTAGGTGTCTTTGGGGAATTAATTCCTCCGGAGTTGAAGCATTTTTGAAATTAGGCCCCACATTGTTGGGGTAAGAGTACTGTCCTAAAAAATCAAGAAGTTCTGACTTTCCAAACAGTATATACCCCTTAAGTCCCTGGCTTTCCTCTGTGCCCTTGGCTTCGATGATGTTCCTACAGGTACAGGGGTAGGCTGATTCCTGGAGGCGGTGAGGTCCTACACTGGGGAGGGGGCTGTGAACACTGCTGTCATTTCCTCTCCCTGCTCTGGGGTCTATAACTGCCCAGAACCTCCATGGTCCCTAGACCTGTATGTGTCCAGGAATAATATCCGATGGATATTGGTGAATAAATTGATAAGCTACAGGAGTGCACCCTTCAGTTTATTCTCTGGGCAGCCATCAGGCTGGGGATTGGGGACTAAGAATTGGCACATTCGAGGCAGTGAAGAAGGGAAGATCACTTTGCAATATTAATGTGACTCCAGACACCTGCCTTTTCTGCACAGCTCCCTTGTGCTGGGGGATTTGGTGGACATGCCATTGCTGCTTGGAGAGATCCTCTGTTCTTAGCAAGAGTCTACAGGGAAGGTGAGGAGGTCCTGGGTTTACAGAGTTCCTGGTAGAAAAGAACCCAAGGCAGATTTCTGAGGCTGCTGGGGCAGGGCCAGTGTGATAAAAGACTGCCCCCTAGTGAGCCTCATCCCCACTGCTGGGTCAGCTCCCAGGGCTCCCAAGGTGGATCTTGGATCCCTGAGAGGGGTGGTGGAAGGATATTTGGGACAGGGTTTTATCCAGGGGACAAAACCAGGCCCCTCCAAGGACGGACTAATGGCTACAGTTGTGTTTCTAACTTTCCTCCCATTCCAGCCTCTTCTGGACTTTCACATGGTCTTTAAAGAGATACTTATGATCTTCAACACAAACAACTTTAAATAATTGACATTGGGAAAATACCTTGCATTTATGCAACTATTCACCCTTTCATACATCTCTTCTGTCTTATATTGCATGTATTCATTCAAAAAAATATTTCCTCAGCATCATCTGAGCTGGGCCCTATGAATCCAAGGGAGTTTCCATCCTTGTGGAGTTCACAAATCACTGGGTGCAGGGGAGAAAGAGGCTAGTACACTATAGAGCAGAGAGTTCCATCTTGGAGGAGGGGAGTATGAGTACAGGGAGGGAGTTACGGCAGGCTTCCTGGAGGTGATACTTCTTAAGCTGGATGCTCAGGCCAAGAAAGACTGCAAGGTGTCTTCCTCAGGCTGGCATCTGGAGAACTTGCACTAGAAGCACAGACCCACCCTGGTTCACTGGAACAGAAGCAGGAAGTGTTGAGCTATTAATGAGTGATTGCTGACCTCCAACCCCCCAAGTGTCTCTCTCCAGAAGTATCCGTGGGAGGGAGGAATTACTAAGGGACACTTTATGGTGTACATATGCTGAAACATCAAATAATGTACTTTAAATAAGAGTAGTTTTTTATAAGTCAATTATACCTCAATAAAAAGATTTAAACAGTCAAACAGTACTACAATGTAAAAAGCAGTGCCCTGTTCCATTCTTCTCCCCACCAAGTTCCATTCCCAAGAGATAACCACTTTCAAGTCTTTGTATGTTCTGTTATTGATACCCAAATTTCTCAAAAACAGCCTCCTTCTATTTCATGATGTTTCTGCTTTAGGTGCTATCAATCTACTTTCCATCATAAAAGATTAAGATAGAGCTCTCTTACACACCAGATATACACAGACACTTGCACACACACACACACACACACACACACACACACTTCTCTTTGTCCAGCCTCTTGATATGGCTACATGGTATTTTTTTGGCATAAATTACTATTCAATGTTTATATGATTGTGACTATGTAAATATTGTTAATAATTGATTCACATACTGTGCCATGATTACACTTCCTTTCTTATACAACTTTTATTTTTATTGGAGTTAAATGTTTGCCTCATTTTTTCATTTTTGTGGTGTGCTATATATTTAGCATTAACGTGTGCCCAAATGGACAGGTAGAATCCTAAAATTCAACTCAACGAATGTAGACCCATTTTGGTCTACATTCTGGTCTACATTCAGGTCCATTTTGGTCTTGGTGGCCTCCCTCCTGGGGAGTTGGGACAGGTTACTCTTTGGTCCTACCAAACAGCTTTCATCTTGAGATCTTCCTTCATCTCCATGGAGGGCCCTTCCCCAACTTCTCTTCTGTTTGCTTTCCTGTCTCCTGGACTCCTTGTCTTTGTCTTCTAGTAGCTTCCTAAGAATGGATCTGTAGGAGGCAAATTAAAAAATATATATTGTGCCTTGGCCGGTTTGGCTCAGTGGTTAGAGAGTTGGCCACGGACCAATGAGTTGTGGGTTCAATTCTGGTAAAGGGCACGTACCTCAGTTGCTGTCCATCCCGGTCTTGGTCGGGTCGTGCGGGAGGCAACCAGTTGATGTGTCTCTCTCACATTGATGTTTTTCTCTCTCTCTGTCTCCCTCCCACTCTATCTGATGATAAATGGAAAAATGTCCTCGGGGGAGGATTTAAAAATATATATATATAGTCTTAAAATCTCTTAATTCTATTCTTATACACTATTGATAGTTGGCTGGGTATAAAATGCTTGATTAGAAATAATTTTTCCTCTATATTTTGAAAGAGTTGCTTCATTGTCTTCTTGCTTTCAGTATTGCCATTGAGAAGAACAATGTGATTCTGATTGCTGACACCTGGATATAAATTGTTTTCTTTCTCTCTGGAAGCTTTAAGGATTTTCTCTGAGATTTCGGAGTGATGTGTCTTGATATGTTTTTGTCCTTTGTTCTGGGCCCTTAGTGGGCCCTTCCATCTGGCACCTCATGTCCCTAAGTGCTGGAAATTTTTCTTATATGATTTTGGGGTTACTTTTCTCCAGTTTAACTGTTCTCTTTGTTGGAATTCTAATTTTTTGGATGTTAGAACTCCCAAAATGATTCTCTAATTTTTAAGCTATTTTTTCCTGTTATTTTTCATTCTTTGGGGAAGTTTCTACCCCCTTATATTTCATTCCTTCTATATTTTTGTTATCATTTTTAACTTTTAAGAGCTGTTTTTTTGTTTTGTTTTAGCTGTGGTACATTTACACAATGGAATACTATGCAGCTGTAAGAAAGTTCTCTTACCCTTTGGGATGACATGAGGGGACCTGTAGAATAGTATGCTAAGCCAGTCAGAGAAAGACAAGTACCACATGATCTCACTTATTTTTGGAATATCATGAATAAAAAAACCTGATGATCAAAATAGGTCCAGAGACATGGAAGTAGGGAACAGGCTGAAAAACCTCAGAGGGAAGTGGAGTCTGGGCGTTGGGAAGAGATAAACTAAAGAACTTATGTGCATATATGCAAAACGAATGGACACAGACAATAGTTTGGGGAAAGCAGGAGAGGGGTGGGAGTGGGGAGGAGGGGGTCAACGGGGAAAAAAAGGGGGATATCTGTAATACTTTCAACAATAAAGATTTTTTAAAAAGCTATTTTTTAAAATTTAATGTTTCTTTCATAACACTATCTTCTTGTTTCATGAATTAATTATCTTCTCTTGCCCTGGCTGGTTTGGCTCAGCGGTTAGAGCGTCAGCCCGTGGACCAGAGAGACCTGGGTTCGGTTCCCGCTAAGGACATGTACCTTGATTGCAGTTTGTCCCCTGCCCGGGTTGGGGTCTTGTGGGTGGCAGCCACTTGATGTGTCTCAATCACATCGATGTTTCTCTCTCTCTTCCTCCCTCTCTCCCTCCTGCCCTATCTGAAGATAAATGCAAACATGTCTTTGGGTGAGGATAAAAAAAAAAATTATCTTCTCTTATCCTTCTGGGAGTAGTAATTATAATGAAAATTGTTTTCTTATTCCAGTCTCCACATTATCTCTGTTTCCTTGGAGTCCTTTTTTGCTCTTTGTTTTGCTTTCTGTTTTTCTTTCGTAGTTAAGGCTTCCCTCAAATAAGTTTGGTTCCTGGCTCTCTAGTCTTATTTAAGAGGGAGGCATTTCACAGCTGATGAAGCCCCTCTCAGTGCAGAGCTTGTTTCTTGGTGGGTCTCACAGGAAAAGGAGGGGAGAGGGTTCTTGCTCTGATGTTGGAGTCTGGAAGCCTGGCTGCCAGTGTGTTCAGAATAGAACAAGGAAGGGAAACAGAAGGGGTTGGGGGAGTGGGCTCTGCCAGAACCCATCACTACCATCATTACATTCAGTCTCTCCACGTGGTAATTCTCCAGCTTGGCAGTGGGGGTGGGGGGAGGGGAGTGGTAAGGAAGAGTGCTGATCTTTCCATGTGGTGAAGGTGGGGAGCGCAGAGTATGCTCCTCTTCATAAGGTTTACAACCAACCCACCTGGTTTCAGCCTCACCCTCACTCCTGTCTTGGAGGTGCTCGGTGGCTCCACTTGATAAGATTGTCTAAGGCTCTGCCAAGCTTGCTTCTTCCCCTCCCTGGACACTCAGTGCTGGGAAAAAGTTATAACCTCATCTGTCTGCTCTCCATTTTCCAGAATTTTGTTGACATCACTCTCCTGCTCGCTCCTCTCCTGCCTTCTTTGGCTGAGGGGTTAGGCTTTTCCCGTTCACCTCTTTCCTGTCCAGTAAGCATGTTTGAGGTGGAGCTGAGGTGAAGGCTGCTGTTCTCTCCTCCTGGTGTAGCCAGACTCAGCCTCCTCTTGGTTTTTCTCACCGAGATGGCTCATTCCAGACCTTGTCAAGACTGGTGTGGGCACTTGGGGCAGGAAGCTGGCAAATTCTGGGTTGTTCAGCTGGTTCTACAACTTCAGAGCTTGCTTTCCCTACTGTGGGCTGGGCTCCCATACGTCCGCCAAGGATAAGGCGGGGTGGGATGCTTCTGTGATGGTAGTTCTGTGGATGACACATGGTACTTGGTACTCCAGGACTCTGGGGCTGCAGTGAAGACCCTGGAAAGGAAGACTTGAGGCTTGAGGTTTTAGAGACCCAGGGGCTGATCCCACAGGTCTAGGAGGTGCAAGACACCTTCTTCAGACACTATCTTGTCTTCATGAAACCTGGGTATTCAGGGGAAGGCTGGCCTTTGCTTTCAGCCTCACCTCTTTCCTCCTCATGCATTCATAAGAGAGAGTAGAGGGGAGAACACTGTCTCTCCCAGGCCCACGTTTTGCTGCCTCCTGAGGGCAGAGCATCTGGCCTCTCAGCCTGTTGGAAAGGTTCTACGGTTTGACTGGGCAAGGCCTGGAGAGTCACTTGGGAGACATGATAACGTCCAGCTTGTTTTGGGAAGAGGCTCTCAGGGTGTGTTGTGTGCAGTGCTCCATGGTACCCGTGCGCAAATGTGCTGGGGAGACTCCATAACAGGATTCCTATCTTAGAGAGTCACAGTGGCATCAACCTCTGAAGAATCTGAGAAGTCTAGCAGGAAGGAAACCTTATTTATTTATTTACTTTGCTAATTCTCATCTGAGGATCTTTCCGGGAAGGAAACCTTATGTATATATATATATATGTATGTATGTATTTATTTATTTTGTTAATCCTCATCTGAGGATCTTTCCATTGATTTTTTTAGATAGAGTGGAAAGGAGGAAGGGACAGAGAGAGAGAGAGAAAAACATTAATGTGAGAGAGACATATCGATTGGTTGCCTCCCAGACAACCCTGACCAGGTTGCAGGGATTAAACCTGCAACCCAGTTAAGTACTCTTGACTGGGAATTGAACCTGCGACCCTTTGGTCTGTGGGCTGACTCTCTAAACACTGAACCAAACTGGCCAGGGCAAGGAAACCATATATTTTGTTTAAGGCACCCACATAAGTGAGGACAGGAAAGAGGTTAGACTGATCTTCAAAGGTACCAGACGTAGACTAATGGGAGTACAGAGCCCATCATCCTGGTAAGATAGGAAGGCTCCAGAGCTGGAGACAGAGAACATGCAGCCTGTATTCAGGCTGGTCCGTGTCTGAACTCTGTCGGAGGCCTGGAGGGCCTTGACTGCCCTGTCTTCATTTTCAGACCCTTTTGGCAGAACTTTCCCAACCCCAGTCCAAATCCAAAGTGACAAGGAGACTTGGAATCCGACACAGGAGCAAAGGAGTGACTCTGGAGAGGCACAGAGACAGCGTTTCCTCAGCAAGAAGGGAGGGACATGAGCTCTGGGAGGGGAGGGCAGGACGGTGGAGAGGCAGGGACCAGGAGTCAGGCAGATTGGTGATTATTATTTTTGGATAAAATCACATCTGCATTTTTAGTAAGGTATATAATATATGTGTACTATATAACAAAACCCAATTATTTTAGCATACAGTTTGACGAATTTTGGTAATTATATATAGTCGTATAAGCACAGCCACAATAAAGATTTAGATCACTTTAATCTCGTTAAAAAGTTTCTTAGTCTGGCCAGTATGGCTCAGTGGTTGAGCATCGGCCCATGCACCAAGAGGTCGCCGGTTTGATTCCCGGCCAGGGCACGTGCCCAGGTTGTGGGCCCAGTCCCCGGTGGGGGGCCTGCAGGAGGCAGCCAATCGATATTTCTATCTCTCTCTCCCTCTTACTTCCTCTCTCTCTAAACTCTGTAAAGGAAAAAATAAACAAATAAATAAAAATTAAAAGTTTTGCCCCTTGGCAGGAATTTCCTCCCCTGAGCCCCCAGTCCATGTGGACCATTCTGGCCCCACTTTTGCATGGGGCTGGTTCCTTCTTCTTTATGTCTGATCTCAAACGTCGCCTCCGCAGAGAGGCTGTCCCTGGCCATCCAGTTAAAACATTGCACCTGCAGAAGCTCTCTGCACACCACTCTGCTTGTTCTCTTTGTAACAAGCTAGGTCATCACTCCCTAATCCTTTATTTATTGATGTGTTTGGCTATTTCCTTTGGTCAGCCTGCCCCCATCTGAATGTAAACTTGACTGTGTTTCTGCACTGCTTTATCCTCAGTGCCAAGCACAGTGCCCGAATACAAAGAAGGAAGGGAAAGAGGAAAAGAAAGAAAGGGAGAAGACAGAGGGAGGGCTGAAATTCAGAAAGGGGAAAAGGGAGGGAGGGCAGAAGAGGACTCCTCGCAGTGGTTAAGAGCCAGGCTTTTTGTATCAGAGTCTTGGCAGTGTGCTCACCTCACTTCGGACTCAGGCCCCTCCTTTATGAAATGGGGTTTTCCTCACAGGGCTGTGGTGAGGCTCAAATGAGATAATGTATGTAAAGCATTATCACGGTGCCTGGTACTTTCTAAACGGGAGGCAGAGAAAAGGAGAAGGGGACTTTGGATCTCCTCTCCTGGGTACTGGCTTGGGAACTCTATTGCTGTCCCTCCCTCCTCTCCAGTGAGGGGAGTGGAGCCCTGAGAAGCATCTCACTGGTCAGTCTTCACATCTTGGCACACACTGGCGTCCAGCTCACAGTCCTGTTCCAGTGGCTGAGATGTCCTGCTTACAACTAGCAGCCTGGAGAGGCTAATGTCAGCCACACATTTAGACCCTTCCCTTTGGGTCAGGTGCCTACAAAGGCATTTCCCATAAAGCATCTGCCCAGCCGCCTCATTTCCATGAGAAACAATGGCCAAGGGAGGAAGGGCCAGGGGTAGCAGTTGGGATGGGGGTGGGAGTGGGGTGTGGGATGGGGTGGAGGAGGGGACAGAGCCCCTGGTCTCTGCAGCTGGGAATTGCTTAAAGCTAGACACCTGGTCCGCTGGCCCCTGCACCTGCCTCCTGGATCCACAAAACCACTCTCAGTGCCACAATTGGGAGGAAATGCTCAGCCCAGGGCTTCTGAAAGGGACCCATTTCCTTGGGTTCTCTTCTCTTTAGTTCCTCATCCATGTTCTCTTTTGCCCCTGCTCTTCCCTGTATGTCGGCCTGATAGGCAGTCCCTGAGATAGAGGGGTGGGTTATAAGGTGTTGAGGGCATCGACTTGGGAAAGCCTCCCACCCACTTAACTGGCTTTATCACTTTGGACAGAAAAATGAGACTTCTTCTCATCTTGCTTAAAACCCACCTCATGCATAGGGTAGTTATGAGCATTAAATGGAACAATATATCTAATGGCTTCCAGACAGAATGGGCACAATAATTACCTCTCCATAGAGCAGCTCTATAAATTCTCATCTCACACCACATTGCAGTGGGACCTCCTATGTGCCAGTTCCCCCTCCCTAAGGCTCAAGGGCCATTCTCAAGCAAGCAAACCCCTCAGCCAAAGCCATTCATGAGGCCAAATTGTAGCTTCCAAACTCTTTCTTCCTTCCTTGGCATGAGCTAACTGAAAATTTTTGCCCATGTCTTTTGTCTCCCATTCACTCCTTTCAGGTCCTTTATCAAACATTGCTTTTCAGTATGACCTGCTCTAATCATACCAAATAAGCATTATAACTGCAACCTACCTACCCCATTCCCTCTTCTCTTTCCTCCTTTTTCTCCTTTATTGACTTGTCACCATTCTACAAGTATTTTGTCTCACTTATATTTTTGTTTATTGTTTGCCTCCCTACTAAAATGTAAACTGCACTAGCCAGGGAGTTTTGTCTGTTTTGTTCAGTGCTGTACCCCTGAGGGCTAGAACAATGTATAGCAGGTGCTCCATAAGTATTTGTTGAATAAATGAAATGAAGTCATGGACATTCATTTTGCCATGGGATTATCTACATTGTTTTATGATTGATGGTTGCCAACAAGAAATCACTTTTTCCCCTACCTCATTTAAGTTTGCTTATAAAGTACCATAGCAGTATCCCTCTGGCGTGAGAGAAGGGGTATGCATACAACTGGTCCCAATCTATTAAACTCCCCTGTGGTCTGATTTGTTCCAAGTGGCCTCTGCTCTTGCGGTGAGGTGACACTGTGCTCATTAGAGGGTTTACATGGTACACAACCCAGTGGTTTTAATTGCTTTAAGGTTAGTATCTGACACTCCGTGGATTTTGCAGATGTAATGTCCTAAACCTTGTGTATCAAGAATCATTTAGCCCCGAGTATTGGACATCACACAAAGAGTGGCTTAAATTTAGACAAGTTAGGGATTTATTTTTCTTTCCCAATGCATGAGGTTTGGAGGGCTGGGATGGTAGCTCCACAGCATCTTCAGTGTCCCAGGTTCCTTTGATCTTTCTGCTCCTCCATCCACTGGCCACAGCTTCTAGGCTCAGCCTCATGGTTGTAAGATGATCACTGCCATTCCAGCTATCAAGTCAGCTTTCCAAGTAGTAAGAGGGTAAACCCAAGGGGAGCCAGGCAAAAGGGTGCATGCCCTTTCAGCCAACGTTCCTTTAAAAATATCCAGTCTGACAACCTTTGCTTTTCATTGGAACATTAGCCCATTTATATTTAATGAAATTACTAATATGTTTAGGGTTAAACCCACCTAAATCTCACGATTTATCTATTTGTTTCACTTGTTTTATGTTCCTTTTTTCCTCCTTTCTTGCTTTTTAAGTACTTTTTATTATTTCATTCCATTTAGCATACTAATGATATATTATTTTATTACTTTTTAGTGGTCACCTTAGAGTTTACAGTATGTACCCTTGACATTAAAGTTTAATGTCAATTTATACTTTTCCCACTTCCAGGACAATGTAAAGGTTTTAGAACACTTTAACTCCATTTAATCCCCTCCCATCTTCTGTGTTCTTGTTGTCATGTATTTTAATTCCATGTGTATTTTAAACCTCACAAGACTTTATTATTATTTTCTTATATATTATCAATACTCATTTAGACCTACCCCTACATTTACCTTTTTCATTGCTCTCTATCCTTCCTTCCGTCATCTCCATGCTTCCACTTGGGGTCATTTTTCTTTTCCACCTTCACGTGGGTTTGTAGATCACAACAGCTCCCTATTTTTACTGAATGAAAAATGTCTTTAGTTTATCCCTCCTCCCTGTGTGTGGAGAAGCAGAGCACTCTTGGCTGCCAAGGTCAGGCCCATGTTGAGCCGGCCGTCCTTCTGGACCTCATGGGCTAGATGGGAAGTTCACACCCTCTTCTTGGGTGTGAGAGGCATCAAGCAAAGCCAGTGTTTGACAGAAGTCAGAGGCTCTTATCCACTTCTGACTTGGGCCAAAGGATCAGATCTGGCTCTGGTCAGATTTCGAGAGGAAAGCTGCTCTTGGCACGTCCTCTCACAGTCCTCGTTCTCCACCGCGCAGCTACGGTGTCTGGGCCTCGGCGCCCGTCTCACTCTGGCCGGGGTGGGGGATGGAGAACCTCAGAGTCTAGCCACATCTCCAGTTTTGCACACAGTAGAATCCCTTTGTCAGGCCTCCTTTCTTCACAGGGCAGTTCAAAAAACATATTGTAAATTGCTCTCCCCTTGAATTCCTCGGATAAGCCTAACCTGTAAGAATGGATGTGCGTGGTCCTCAGTGTCCCTGTCTCCATGCAATTCTCAGCAGTCAGAGTGGCTCTGGCAGGATTTTTTTTTTTTTTTTTTTTTACCCTGAGAGGCTCTGGCCCAGTGTGAATTGGTGGCCTTGAGGATCCCAGTTCAAGTCTTCTCCAGATGTATACCTCTGGCCTGGGGTCCCAGCTGCCCAGTCCCTACATCCTATACTCTACATGAAGCAGGAAGACCACACCAGGACAAAGGGTAATATGAAGAGACGTTAGGCAATGTCCTTTCTCCCCCCAAAATCACAGAAGCCCCATCTGCCAAGGTGAGTAACTGCCTATATCTAGGACACAGGAAACAAACAGAACAGAAACAAAGCTTACCTCTGTCTGTGCTCTGAGCTCTCTCTGGGAGCAGGAGGAAAGTTGGAATGCGTTTCTGGTGGGCTGCCTGCGTTTAGTTATTTTTCTACAGGCTCAAGAGAGAAGCTGGAAGCCTTTCCTCCTCTAAATTTTATTTTGCCGAGTAAAACAGAAAACTCATTCTGGACTGTTCCCTCTGTCTGGAACACTCTTCCCCCAGATAGCCTATGGTTCATGCTGTCCCTTGCAGGTTTCTCAGATACCACCTTCTCAGGGAGCCCTTTCCAGCCACTCCATGTGAAGTTACAACAACTGTCACCCCCCCCTCACCACTCACCCCAAACCCTGGCAATTCCCCCTTCCCCTTCACTGCTTTGTTTTTCTCTGTCACCATGCTTTATTTATCATCTGCCTCCCTTCACGAGACTGTCAGCTACATGAGAGCAGTGATGTGTGTAGGTTTTATCCTCTGCTGTGTCCCAGGGCCAAGAACAGTGCATGGCACATAGTTGGTGCATGAGTTATTTATTGATCCATAACAAATTGCACATAAAATATAATGGCTTTAAACAACATTTAGTTGGATGCAGCTTGTCTGGGTCCTCCGGCTCAGCATATTTCAAAGTGTTGGCTGCAGACGCTGCCTCATCTGAATACTCAGATGGGGAAGATCTGCTTCTAGCTTGCATGGTTGCTGGCAGGATTCAGCAGCCCACGGGCTATCGGACTGAGGGCCTCAGTTCCTCACTGGCTGTTGGCCAGAATCTGCCCTCTGTTGCTTGTCCCCTGGGCTTCTCCACAGGGCAGTTCACCACTTGACAGCTGACCTCATCAGAGTGAGTAAATAAGAAGAACCACAGAGCCTAGCTGGTGTGGCTCAGTTGGTTGAGCGTTGTCCCATGCACCCAAAGGTTACTGGTTCAATTTCCAGTCAGGACACATGCCTGGGTTGTGGGCTCGATGCCTGGTAGGGAGGCAGCCAATCAATGTTTCTCTTTTTCTCTCCCTCTCCTTTCCTCTCGCTCCAAAAGTCAATTATCTATCTATAGCTATATCTATATCTATATCTATATCTATATCTATATCTATATCTATATCTATATCTATATCTATATCTATATCTATATCATCTATATCTATTTTTTAATCTTCACCTGAGGGTATTTTTCTATTTCTCTTCAGATAGAGTCGGAGAGAGGGAGAGAAGGAGAGAGAGGAAAACATTGACGTGAGAGAGACACATCAACTGGTTGCCTCCCACATGACCCCGACCAGGGCTGGGGAAGAACCACAACTGAAGTATGTGCCCTTGACTGGAATCGAACCTGTGACTCTTTGGTCTGCAAGCCGATGCTCTAACGGCTGAGCCATACTGGTCAGGGCAATAAAAATATTTTTTAAAAAAAGAAGAAGAAGAATCACAGAAAGAATGTGAGCAAGATGAACATCACTGTCTTTTGGAAACTAACGTTGGATGTAATGTCCATCACTTTTACTGTATTCTCTTCATTAGATGCAAGGTAGTAGGTCAAGGGGAGGGGATCACACAAGTAGACATAAGTATCAGGAAACCAGGTCTTTGGGATTCATTTTAGAAACTGCCAACCACATTGGACTTTCAATTAATGCCTTTTGAATGGATGAATGGATGAGTTTGGATAACTGGAGAGGGAGGATATACCCAGGTAGGGGCATACTGCTGTTAGGACATGGTTTCCTTAGTACACAGGAAAGCCAGGGGACATGGGCATCAAAGAGTTTACCACTTTCCACTTGTCACATGCTTCATTTTCAAGATTGCTTAATTTCTACTCCGACTCCTCCTCATTCACCCAAAATTACACACGTGCATACAACATATAAATAGGAGGATAATTCATTCTTCAGAGAAATGAAGAAACTGTGAACCTATGTACTGGGCTCAGAGGTTTGTGAATTGCTTTCAGAGAAAAGGCTTGGGGAATTTGTTAATTTTGGGGAAAGCACATTTTTTTCCACTTGCACAACCCAAATAAGGCTGAGCACTCCCATACTGGAATTTTCCAAACCATTTCCATTTCTCAGATAGAGAGAAGGAAATTTGGGCAAAGGCTTCTTTAAGGAAAAAATGAGCTATGTATGTGGTGTACCTTTTGGATGCTCAGCACGAGCTTACGTCTCAGGGATACAGAAGAAATCAAAGACACGGGAGGAGCACCCAAGACAGCTGGAGGGACCAGATCAACATAGGGAGATAGCAGTGAAGCAGAGACAGCATTGCTTCAATTATGAGGCTCAGATGTGGTGTGATGTTGGAGACCAACATAAGGGGATTTCTGGAGCTGACATGGGCAGGAAGGGGCTCTGGAAACAGGTGGGCTAGAGCTTCACTTTCGAGTATGAAATGTGTTCGAATAGGAGGAGGGCATTGAAGGTGAGGAGCAGCACAGGAGAAAAGGCACAGAAATGGGAATTTGTGTGACATGATTACAGGCAGAGAAATAAGCCTGAATAAATAAATAGAAGGTACAGAGTAATAGCTCAAAAATGAATGAGAGACCAAGGGGCAGGACCTTTGTAAGTTTAGGAGGGATTAAACTCCTAAACAGGACTAGTTCTTGGAAAGAAGAAACAGAAAGCTTTCAATTCTTGGGGTAGTTAACTCATCACTGGGCCCAAGGATGAGCAGCCCCAGCAACAGCCTGTGATGGGGCAGTGGCGGGGCAGTGGTAGGACGGCTGCCAAGATGCCTGCCTTCTGTCTGGGAGAAGCTGCTGAGATGATGAGTGGGTCTTGGGTACAGCTGCCAGGGGACCAACAACGCTCACCCTGATTCTCTGTGGTCTGTTCTGAGATTAGGGGGGAAAATCATCATAGGAGAGAAGAGGGCAGGGTCACACTAGACTCTCTGTGCCCATCCCCCGCCCCTCCCAGTTCCACCCACAACCCCATCCTTTCTCCTGTCCCCCGTCTCTGTTCTATTTTCCTCCACTACCCTGACAGCCACCTGACACATAGTATGTTATTTACTTGTCTTGCATATGGTCTCTTTCCTCTACAGGAACATAAGCTCCACAGGGCAAGGGCATGGGATTCCCAGAGACTACAGGGTGCTCGGCACGTAGTAAATACTTATTATCTGTTGACTGGAAGGGGTGAATAACACAACCGAGGCCTTGCCACAAAGTGACAAGCTCTACTAATGAAGGTCTGATCTGGTTAGGAGGACAGGGATGATGGATTTGTCACCTTGCCCACAGCCAGGGCAGCTGCATAGTGTGTGTGTGTGTGTGTGTGTGTGTGTGTGTGTGTGTGTGTCTTCATCTACAGAGAGGAGCCTGCCCTTGTTGGGAACAGCTTCCTCCTCAGCCTGGAAAAGCTGCAGGTGATACCGCCTCCCTTAGGGTCACACTGCCCCATCTCCCTCAACAGACTAATTTCCCACTTTTCTGAGCTTGGGGCTTCTGCCAGCCTGGAGCTTTGTACCAGTCTGCAGCCCACCCCCTCGGAAGCCTGGAGGAGTTTCATCAGCTCAGTCCCCTCCTGCCAGCCTCTATGAGTGTTGGGACTGTCTGCCTGAGAAAGGCAGGCAGGCTGGGGTTTCCCTTCCCCACCCTCACCTCAGCCCCAACAAGCACCCAGGGAAAGGGCTACTGGTGGTGTTTCAGAGGCTCCATGACCCTGTAAAATATGCTTCATTTTTCTCAGAAAATAAGCCTTTTTTTTTACTCATGTTTTCATATGGTGCCCAGAAGTCCCTGGATTTCCTGGAATTTAGATGAAGAATTCCAACTATTCCAGCTGGAGTTTTCACACACATCGCTGCTGCCAACAGATAGATTGTGGCCATCTGGGTGCAGCCTGCTGGGGTGGAATGAGCTCTGCTCTCAAGCCCTGGAGACCAGGCACCGGCTCCTCTGCTCACCCCCTGCATGGTCCTGGGTATTTTTTAAAAACAATTTTATTGAGGTATCATTGACATATAATAAATGACACTGAACAACATGTTAAGTTTTGACTTAATATATGCACCCAATCAAGATGGAACACATCCATCATCTCCAAAGTTTCCTCGCGTCCCTTCATAACCCCTCCTTTCAACTCCCTTCCCATACCCAGGCAACCACTGATCTGCTTCCTGTTCCTATAGATTAGTGTGTCTTTGAAAAACTTTTGTATAAATGGAACCATCCAGGGTATATTCTTTGTGTGTGTGTCTGGCTTCTTTCATTCATTACTCATGCTGCTGTGTGTCTCAATAGTTCATTTCCTTTTATTGCTAGGTAGTATTCCATTGTCTTTTTGTACCACAATTTGTGTATCTATTCATCTTTTGATGAACATTTGTTTTTTTCCCCAGGTTTTGACTGTTACAAATAAAGCTGCAATGAACATTCATGTACAAGTGTTTGTATGGATATATATTTCCTTTTCTCTTGGATAGTTACCTAGGAGAGGAATGGCTGGTTAATCTGGTAGGTATATATCTAACTTTTAAAGAAATGACCAAACTGTTTACCAAGTGGTTGTACTATTTTACATTCTTACTCACAATGTTTGGGAGTATAACTTCCTTCACATGCTCACCAACATTGGTATGGCCAGTCTTTTTAATTTTAGCGTTCCAGCAGACATGCAATGGTATCTCATTGTGATTCTAATTTGAATTTCCCTCACCGCTATTACTGTTGAGCACCTTTTCATGTGCTTATTTGCCAATTGTATATCTTCTTGTGAAGCATGTTCAAATATATTGCTCTCTCTTTTTAAATTGGGTTCTTTGTTTTCTTGTTGACTTTGAGAATTCTCTATATATTCTAGATACAAGTCCTTTACTAGACATATGCTTTGCCAATGTTTTCTTCTGGTCTGTGGCTTTGTTTCCTGCTCTTTTCTACAAATTGACTTTATTGGGGTGATACTGGTTAATACAATGATATAGGTTTCAGGTGTATAGTTCTATAATACATCATCTGTATATTGTATTGTGTGGTCACACCCCAAGTCAAGTCTTCTTCCGTCACCACTTATCCCCTCTTTACCCTCTTCTGCCTCCCCCCAACCTCCTTTTGCTCTGGTAATCACCATACTGTTGTCTGTGTCTATGAGGGTTTTTTATTTTTATTTTTTGTTAATCCCTTTTCTTCTCCTTCTCCTCCTCCTCCTCCTCCTCCTTCTTCTTCTTCTTCTTCTTCTTCTTCTTCTTCTTCTTCTTCTTCTTCTTCTTCTTCTTCTTCTTCTTCTTCTTCTTCTTCTTCTTCTTCTTCTTCTTACAGCTGAGTAGTATTCCATTGTGTAAATGTACACAATATTTTAATCTACTCATCTACTGATGGGCACTTGAGCTGCTTCCAAATCTTGTGCTATTGTAAATAATGCTGCAATGCAATGAACATAGGGTTGCATATTTCTTTTGAATTAGTGTTTTGTGTTTTTTAGGATATTCTTTTTCTGCTCTTAACAGTGTCTGTTGAAGAGCAAAAGTTCCTAATTTTGATGAAGTCCAATTTATTCACTTAATCTTTTATGGATTGTGTTTTTGATGTCACATCTAAGAAACCAATGACTAACACAAAGCTATGAAGATTACTCCCATGTTTTCTTCTAAGAGTTGTATAGTTTCAGCTTACATTAAGGTCTATGATCCATTTTTTAGTTAATTTTTATTAATGGTGGAAGAAGTGACTCTAAGACCTTTCTTCCTCTTCCTCTTCTTCCTCCTCTACCTTTGCCTGCTCCTTCATAATCTTCATTTTGCATACACATAGCCAATTATTTCAGCACCATTTATTGAAAAGACTGTGTTTTCCCCACTGCATTACATTTGTGCCTGTGTAAAAAATCAGTTGTTCATATACACATGGGTTTATTTCTGGATTTTCTATTCTGTTCCACTGATTTATTTATCTTTGCATCAATATCATACTGTCTTTATGACTAGTTTTATAATCATTTGTGAAATCAGGTGTTAGTCTTCCAACAATTTTCCAAGGTTGCTTTGGGTATTCTAGGTGTTTTTTTGTTTGTTTGTTTTTGTTTTTGTTTTTTGTTTTGTTTTGTTTTGGTATTTCCATATGAATTTTAGAATCAACCTGTCATCTTATTTAAAATGATGCCTACTGAGTTTTTGATTGGGATAGCTTTGAATCTATAGCTCTTAGATATTTTTTCTTTACTTCCTCCCTGAGTTTCAATTTCCTCCTCTGTAATGTGGAGATGATCATTTTTGCCTTGCAAGGCAGTTGGCAAGTCCATATGGGCTGGGAATGTAAAACTGCTGACACACTGCCTGGAGCACAATAGAGACTACAGTATGTTAGTTCTTTTATACCTTGTCATATGATGAAACCTTGTATCTTTTATCCCTAAACTTTCTTGTAGCTATCTCTCTGTCATTACTAGAAATTCCACAACCACATCCTCCTTAACAGTGAATGTGACCTTTTCTTTTCTTTTTGCCCTCTCTCTCTCTTTTTTTTTGTTAATCCTCACCCGAGGACATTTTCCCATTGACTTTTAGATAGAGTGGAAGGGAGGGAGGAGGGAGGGAGAGAGAGAGAATGAAGGAGAGAGAAACATCGTCATGAGAGAGACACATCAATTGGGGCCAGGGATTGAACCTGCAACCCAGGTACGTGGCCTTGACTGGAATCAAACCTGTGACCCTTTGGTCCCCGGGCTGACGCTCTAACTGCTGAGCCAAACCTGCCAGAACGCCTTCTCTCTTTTAAGTGGTCTCAAAAGCGATGTCTTCAGGATCTGTTTAGTTTCAATCACTACAACAAAATCTGGGCTTAACTTCCAGTTTTACCTTGCTTGTCTTCTACAGTCACAGCTTTCTGACTAGGTTCTTCCTCTCTAGGTTGACTCTCTCCAAAGTTATCTGAGCCTCAGTATATTTTTTAGGAATGTGTTCAGTTGAAAGTAACAGTGAATTTAACTACTGGTGGCTTTAACAAATAGGGGTTTATATAACTCATATAACACAAAGACTGGAGCTAGGTGGTTGCTTGTGTTGGTTCAGCTGGTTAACAATGTGATCAGGATACCAAAGAACTTTTATCTTTTTGATCAGCCTTGCTTAAGCCTGAAAATGTTCACCTTTGATCTTTTTTTCCCCTCATGGTCACAAGATGGCTGCCAGAGCTTCGGATAATGTACCACTTGAAGGCAGGAAGAAGGATGTGGAGAAGAGGCTTTCTCAGATGCTTTGTCTCTCAGAAGACTCCTGCTTTTTTCACATTGTCCAGAATGGTCACCCCTAGCTGCCAGGGAGTCTGGGAGTACAGGGAATAGTATTCTTCAGATCCATAATGGAGAACTGGACCCATTCTCACCCTATACAAAACCTAGGTCCTGTTGGTGAAGAGGATGTGGAGAATGCACATCAAGTAGGCAAGAGACAGTGTCTTTTACACTTAGTTCTTTTACTTGAAAATGGAGATAATAATGAGGCTGCTATGGGATTAAATTAGGTGTGGATATAAGGTGCTCAGCACCATGCCTGGCCCACGTTAAGTGCTGAATAAATGGTATATATTAACTTTTATTACAATTAGTATCTTCCTTGACAAGGTCCGAAGAATTCCTTCATTGCCCAACAAGCCCATTTGGTCTCCAGTAAAATTAGCTTCTCACTCTGGGCATGAAAACTTTTCAACTCTCCCTTCTTCTTTCCTGACCGCACAGCATGTTTGAAAGCACTAAGTGTATTCTAGACAGTGGTATTTTATAAATAAGTCATAAACAAACATACAAACATATAAACCAACAGGAGTGATCTCAGTTAATCATGAGTGGCATGCAGGAGATAATTGGGGGGAGGAAGTCTCTTAGACAAGGGAGCCTGGGAAGGCCTCTCTAAGGACACACTATTTTAACTGAGTCTTGAAGGATGAGCCGGAGCCTCCAAGGAAGTGTATTTCAGGCCAAGAAAAGAGGAACTGCAAGGCCTGGAGGTAAGAAGAGCAATGGTGTATTCGAGGAGGCTGGAAGGGGGTCAGACTTTCCAGAGCTCAAGGACTGTGGAGAAAGCGAAGGTATGAGATGCTACAGGCAAGGGCCAGCAGAGACCAGCTTCATAGCAATGGTGAGGAGTTCAGATTTTGCTTTAAGTGCGTGTGGAGCCACTGAAAGGTTTTTAGCATCGGAGAGGTGTAATCTAAGTTGTCAGAATATCACTCTGGCTGTTTATTCATTCATTCATTCAGCCACTATTTACTGAGTGCCAGGCAATGCACTAAGCACCAGGAGTAGAAATAGAGTAGTGAACAAAATAGAGAAAAATCCCTGCCCTTGTGTGTGACCTACTATCCCAGTTTTCCAGGGATTTCCTGGGAAATGGTCATTTTAGTGCCGAAATAGGGACAGTCCTGGGAAAACTGGGATGGCTGTCATACACAGAGCATACATTATCCCCACTAGAGATGGGAACAAGACAAAACAAACAAATAAATCATACCATTGGTTTGATAGTGAGAAGATTGGGAATCTGAAAGCCTGGGTAAGGGGTGATGTTCTGGATATAGTGGCTGGGAGAAGTTTTCCTGGGAAGGTGAAGCAAGAGCACTAGCAGTGTAGAAATTTGGGGGAAAAGTTTTCCAGGTAGAGTGAATAGCAAATGCAAAGGCCCTGGGGCCAGTGTGTGCCTGATGGTGTTTGCAGAGCAGGGAGAAGGGCAGTGTGGCTGGTACAGAAACTGTGAGGGCCGGGTATTAGGGAGTGAAGTTGGAGAGGTGGAAGAGTGAGGTCAGGTCATGTTGGACTTTGTAGAGCCTTATAATGACTTTACTTTTCTCTGAGACGGAAGCCAGCAGAGGTTAGGAACAGAGTAATGACATGATCTGATCTACAGCTGATGAGTGTCCCTCTGTTGCTGTGTTGAGAAAAGTCTGAAGGAGGCAAAGACAGTAGGAAGAGCAATTATGAAGTTGTGGGAGCCATCCAGGTGAGAGATCCCGAGGGTTTGGACCAGGGAGAGGCACATTTTGGGACAGCATCATGTACAGGAGTTGAATGTGGTAGGGAGGAAAATGGGTGCAAGGTGATCCTCTGCCTCTTGTTTGAGCAAGAGGGTGGAAGGAAAGGTCACTGCTGAAGTCAGATTTGGGGTAGTGACAGGGAACCAAGAATTACTTGGAGAAATGTGTGAGATATGCAAGTGGAGACACTAGGGGAAAGGAGGTTGTGAGAACTCAGAGGTGTTTGGAACTTAAGGGACAGCTGTGGCCTGGAATGTAAGTTAGAGAATCCTTAGCAAATGCATGGTATTTAAGCCTGTGGGGATGGGTGTTATCTAGGAAGGGAGAGAAGTAATTGAAATATTACCCCCAATTCTCTGCTCCATGGCAATACATACCATTGCCACTATTTCATGGTGGGCACAATGAATATCACCCCCTTGACTTTGCGCTGGGCTATGTGGCTTATTTTAGGCAATAAGATGTTAGCAATTATTATGCTTGTGTAGTTTGGCTTGGTACCTCATACTTCTGTCATTGCCAGAACAATGTAGCTTAGGGAGCTGACCCCTCAGCAGTTCCAGAGTGGGACAAGGGAACCGAACTGCCCCGGCCACCCCACAAGTCCACAGCCTCAAGCAGAGCGGCTACAGGCCAGCTGATGCCAAATGAGAAAGAAATGCTTCTTATCATGTATATTTTATGGCTGATTGTTATACAGCATAACCTGACGGACATACCTCCCTTCAGACTCCTGTGCCCATTTTTTCTTAACTCTAGCTCCCCTCCACATTGTTAACAGCCTGTAATCTCCCAGCTGCTGAATCTTTCCTTTTCTCATCCAAAGTTATCAATACTTATCCCCATGGACCTTGCTAGACAAGGTGAGGGGCATGAGAATAGTGCTTTGTTTCTAAAGTGATAACTTCCAGCACACAGCCCTTCGGGGGCCTGGAACACTTTTCACACAATCTCAGTTGGTCCTCACAACCTCATGTAGTAGGTTGTCTTCCTGAGGAGGCAGCCAAGGTTCAGCGAGAAGGATCTGCGCCAGGCCCCACAGCTGGAGGTAAGACAGAAGCCCACTGACTGAGATGGAAGCCTCTGCCTTATTGTGGCCAAGCAGGAACAGAAAGGCAAACACTGGCACTCTGGGAACGGGGTGGAAGGGAGACTTGTTTTTCAGTGAATAACCATTTGTTCCTTTTGACTTCAGTACTGTGGGCATGTGTTACTTACACACATACACACACTCACACACACACACGGGTAAACACATAAACCAAGAATAATCAGTAACATTAACACACTTAAAGAAAGATGCCATCTGTGAGTTGAAGGGGATTCAGAAAAGCACTTTTTTTTTTTTCTGTTTCTAGTTCTGTCCAAGAGAGGGGACCTGAAGTGCTGTATTTCAGCAACACTTCTCCATTCCCTGATCTGATTTCACCCCACCAGGCCTTCCTTTGGATGAATTACAGGCTGCAAGCACTAACATTTCTAGAGGAGAGCCCGACTCTGCATGAGATGCTGCCCTGCCAGTGTGAGTGTGCTTCCTGAGGTCTGCAATCTCTGGGGTGCCAGCACTCCCATTTCCTGGCAGCAGGGTCAAGAGACAGACACCTACCTGGAGAGACCCCATTTAAGAGATCAGCCCCCAGCCTCCTCCATTGAGCCCGGACATCCCTCTTTGCATGGATCTGCATGCCAGTAATAGCAGCCCAAACTGAGGGCGGGTGCCTTTGTTTTAAGTTAAGAGAGATAAAGTCCACCTCTGTACACAGCTCCTTCTGTCTCCTTTTTTCAGTTTCCCATCCATAAAAAGAGGTGATGTGCTTGTGTGTGTGGACACAGTAGGGTGGAGTGAGGTGGGGGAGGGTCAACTCTCCAAGCCCGGAATGGGGAGGTACCTAGGAGGGAGGGTGGATTAGAATCTCTGCAGGACAAGGGAGGGAGGTTGCAATGACCACAATGACCATAGCTTTGTTTTGTTTTGGTATGCTTGTTTTCTTTTTGGTCGGCATATAGCAAAGCATTTAAGACTTCCAGTAACGTGAAAGGAAGATGTGAAATATTAAACAAATTTGGTGAAGAAAAGACTGCTGGGGCAGCAGGCTGGCTGGTGGGACCTGAAAGGCCTGCATTTGCAGTTGCAGAAAAGAGACTTCTTTCAATCCAGTGTCCCAAGAGGCCAGGACAATTGAGGTGAACTGGGAGGATCAGCGTGCAGACAAAACCAGCATCTGCATTTGAAACGGGTTTGGGGCGGGGGGTCGGGCTCTTCAGGGAGGCTTGTGGGGGGGATCTGCAGCTGAGGGCTCCCTCCAGCCCAGATAACACTCAGAAAGCCCAAGCAGGAGGCTGGACTCAGATTGCAGACCCCGGGTCTCCGGGTCCAGGAGGGGCCCCCAGTGAAACCCTGCGCCAAAAGCGGGAGGGCTTGACTGTTTTGCTCAAGGTCACCTCCAAATGGGATTGGGAATAAACCCTCCTTGTTTGCCTCTCCCCCGGCCTGAGCCCCGGGTCCCCTTGGGTGTCGTCCAGGACGCCAGGCGCCGCCGCTTACAATGGCGTTCAGACGACAGATGGCGGGCGGCGAGGGGAGGGGCGGCGGCAGGTGCGCGGGCCGCCGGCTGCCCTGTGAATAGAGCGCAGCCCGCCGGCTGCAGGCGGCGGCCGCCCAGCCCCGGGAACAATGACCAAATTCTCTGAAACCCCCCGGGCTGGGCGCCGCGCCAGCTGGGTGAGCGGGCCACGTCTGCGCAGGCCCGCTCTCGCCGATCCATCCTCTTGCGCCCGGCGCCCCCGGAGATCCTGGGCTGGGTCCTTCCTTGTGCGGGGCCAGAGCTGCGTGTGAGCTCAGACAAACATACACACACACTCACACTCACTCACTCACTCACGCGGGGACGTGGGGCTTTGGCTGGGCAGGTGAGTCCTTGAAAGGGTCACTTGTGGCAAGCCAATGCGGAGAACACAAAGGCTTTCATCCCTGGCACACAAGTTGACTTCAGAAACAAGTAGCGGTTAGATCTGCGTAGTGAGCTCGATATCTAGCATTAGCCGTAGAGCTGGGAGCCTCAGGCAGGGCGCCACAGAGAGCCCCGATCTGCAGTTGCAGGGCTGCAGCCAAGCGGGGGCTCTGCCACTGGATGGGGCCAAGTGGGTGGCTGAGCACCTTTTCCAGAGTGCTCACTTCAACACTGTGCTCTAGCCGGCACCTTCACCGCTCAATGCCCTCCCTGTGCTTTATGCTCCTTCTTAAACAAAGTGAACCTGAACTTGGCAAGGCAGGTGACCCACAGGCACCCTTTCTGTCTATCCTCTCAGGCCTGAAACTTTCTGAGTCCAGGGGGGCACTCTTATGAGCCCCCTGGGTGGAGTGTTCAGTCCTTAGGGGAGTTCTCCTAATTCACAGAAGACATTGACAATTGGGCAAGCCCATTGCAAATGGAGGCAGGACCCAGTGCATGACATGCCAGGACCCTTCTGTTATTGAAGAGCTAATGGCAGCCAGGTGACCTGGGCCTGGGGCTGTTAATGTTTAGTTTAAGGTGGGTATTTGTAACTTTGAGATGTGTGTGCCCTCAGGGCTTCTAAGAGTGACCTTTCTTCCCCATTCCCTCACACCCACGTGGACAGTAATAATAAACGCTACACAACAAAAGAAACGTGAGGCTATTATTATTTTGGAAAAAATTTCTCTTAGTAGTGAAGGCTGATTAGACTCTGAGGTCCTCTCTAGACCAGACCCCTCTATGCAGGGGGTGCCCTATAAGAGAAAGTCCCTTATATCCATTACAACTCCTGTTCTGTCCTGTCCTGCCCTCTGATAACCCCAGGGTTCTGTGACCTTGCTGCTATGACTCCCTGAATTATATCTAAAACATAATTCCTGCCTCCTTGCTTTCTTTAGTGATCTATCTCCATTGTGAGGTCTGCCTATATATGTGCCATATATTAAAAATACATATGTATCATACATACATGGTATACATATGGCTTGTCTGACCATGCAGAAGTCATTTTACTAGTTTAATCTTAATTGTGATCTCTCCCTTTTTCTTTAAAACAACACACAACACCCTGTTAGAAGATCGGTCCAGTAGTTCTGCTGTGCAGAGTAATAGCACACCAGAGTTGAAAGGGAAATTCAGCTGGTGCAGTATTTCTCAGGCTTTGTCATTCACACACCACCTTTGTTGTTTGTCTTATCATGTACCACCTGTAACATTATTTACTTAATATGTTTGTGTAAATCTTCTTGCCTTTTTTAAAAACTTAAATTTATTTTAAAAGGATAGTTTAGTTTTTTTTTTCTTTTTGCTGTCTGACTGTTTTTTTGTTTCCTTATATTCCACATCAATGGTTTGATTCTTGGCTTCACCTACTCTGCTATTGATTCCCTGAAAATTATTCCTTTTTTTTTTTTTCCAGACGCTGATATGTTTTAACATTGGTGTAATAATAATATCTTCGGGAAGCTGTGAACAATACATACCAATTTCAGGAAAGATAATTTTTATAAGCCATATTAAATTAAACTATCTTCAATGAATTCCATAAATAAAGTATACATAGCTACTTACAACACCTATTATATTAAAGAATGCCATGAGAAAACAGCACTGCATTCACCATGTCACTCCTCAGGCTAGATTCTTCTGCAATGAAAAAGATTGGTACTATATAGTAACAATTTCATATACAGATAATCAACAATTTTCTCTCCAATATTTTGATGTTGAGTAAAGCCTGAAATATGGCAGTAAATTTTTTCCATTTGAATTATATCAGATTCTGGTCTGGTGTAGATATTCTGATGATGAAAAAGACTTGAACTCCTATAGTCAATGGCTTCTCTTGGGTATGGATTCTTTGATGTTGAATGAGGATTGAAATATGACTGAATCTTCATACACACACATTTGTTACATTCATAGGCTTTCTGCATGGAATGAATTTGATGCTGAACAAGGTCATTTCTTTGAAGAAGGCTTTTTCACATTCATTACAGTGATGGAACATTATTCCTGTGTGAAGTCTTCAATGATAACTAAGGTATGAACATAACATGAAGCATTTACCACATTCAATATATTTGCAGGTTTTCTCATTGGTATGGGTTTACAGGCATTAATTAAGAGTTTAGCTTTTCTACATTCATCACATTCAGAGAGTTTCTCTCTGGTGTGGATTCTCCAATGCTGAATAAAGATTGAGCTATGACTGAAGGTTTTTAACCACATTCAGTACACATGATTTCTCCCTGGTGTGAACTCTCAGATGTTAAATGAGGCCTGAACTTGACTAAATGTCTTCCCACCTTCATTACATTCATAAGGTTTCTCTTTGGTATGAATTATTCGATGCTGAACAAGCTGTGCTCTCTGAATGAGGTTCTTTACCCATGCATCCCAATCAAAGTCTTCTCTGGTGAGGACTTCTCGTTGCAGGACAAGATCTGAGCTATGATTAAAATTTTCCTCATAATCATTACACTCAGAAGACTTATCTTTCCTATGAATTGTGTGATGCTGAATAAGGCATGAGGTTTGACTGAAAGCTTTTCCACATTCATTACATTCATGTGGTTTCTCTCCTGTGTGAATTCTTTGATGCTGAATAAGATGGGAATTAAATCTGAAGTCTTTCCCATATTCATTACATGTACAGTATAGGGCTTTTCTCTGAGACGGATTCCTTGATGCTTAGTAAAGGTCATCCCACATTCATAGTATTCATAGGCTTTCTCTTCACAGTGAACCTTCTGATGTTCAACTAGGTATGAGGTATGATAGAAGTCACTGTCACATATAGTACACTTACAGGGCATCTCTTTGTGAATTCTCTGATGTTGAGTGAGGTGTACACTACGACTGAAGACTCTTTCACAATTGCTACATTTATAAGAATTTGCTCTGATGTGAATCCTTTTATGCTTCATTATGCTTGAGCTCTGACTAGAGGATTTATCAGATAATTCACAGGACTTATCAGACGCTTCACATTTATAGGGTTTTTCTCTACTATGTATTCTTTTATGCCGACTAAGACTTGAGCTCTGACTGAAAGATTTTTCACATTCTTTACATTTGTAGAGTTTCTCTCTAGTATGAATTCTCTGATGTCTAGAAAGGGCTGAGCTCTGATGGAAGATTTTCTCACATGCATCACATTTATAGGATTTCTCAGTGGTGGGAATGCTCTCACATTTACTAAGGTGGGAGAGATCCATTAAGCTTTCTTTATATTCACTACTCTGAAAATCCTGTGTTAGATTTACTTGTTCATGTTTCTCAGCAGCTGAATTCTGGTTGAGGCTAATGTCATACTTATCAATGTCTTCAATGTTCTGTATTCTAAGATCTCTCTGGTCTGTATCAAGGGTAGATTCCAGACTGAAGCTTTTTTCAGGTTCATTACATTCATTGTTCTTCTCACTGGTGAAAGTTTTCTTGCTGATTGTTATTTGCCTAAACTCTTTCTCCAGGAATAGAAATACCCTTAGGATTTCCTGAAGCCTTTCTAATCTGTCCTCAGGTTTATACACTTTTCTAGTAGGTGATATCCTTTTTGAGTCTTCCTATTCTCATTTTGTATGAATGAACTCCTGAAATTTTCTGCTTAGGAATCAACAGCTTGTTCTCTTCTCTGGTTTCTCCATCTGAGCAGTCATCTCTTAAGACTTCTCTATTCTTAGTTTCCAGATCAAAGACCTCTAGATCTTGTTCCAGCTGAGAGATCCCATCAGGCTTGGAAATTGGAAATCCTGGTACCTGGCTGTCAGGAGCACAGCTGCCTGGTCTCCTGGGCTTCCCTCATGGGGAAGAGCAGGCACCTGGGGAACAGGTGGAGCCCCAGTGAGTCCCTGTTCCATGTTGGTGTCCTGTAGGAACTAAGGCTATGGGGACAGACGCTCCAACTGAGTCTCCAAAGACTGAAATGGGACCCTTTGCGATCCTGCTGCTTCCTGGACCGATATTTCCTCCATCCCTGTTCTGGAGGACAATGACCATCACCGAGCACAGCGGTGGGCCAAGCTGCCTGTCACAGACACCTTTGCTCATGAGGCCACCCTGACCTTTTGGGGGTCGCTCTACCTGTGAATTATTCTTTATTTCAGTTAGTGCATCTTTCATTTCTGACTGGCCCTTTTTTATGCTCTTGAGGTCCTCACTAAGTTCCTTGAATATCCTTATAATCAGTGTTTTGAACTCTACATCTGTTAGCTTGCTTATCTCCATTTTGTTTAGTTCTTTTCCCAGAGTTTTGTTTTGTTCTTTCATTTGGGACATGTTTCTTTGTTTCCTTAATTTGGTTAGAGGTCTCCTAGGCTTGGTAGTGTGGCCTAATTTAGTAGGTGAGGATAGTGTAAGGAGGCTCTGGGACAACTTCAAGCATACCAACATTCACATCATGGGGGTACCAGAAAGAGAAGAGAGAGAACAAGAAATTGAAAACCTATTTGAAAAAATAATGATAGAAAACTTCCCTAACTTGGTGAAGGAAACAGACATACAAGTCCAGGAAGCACAGAGATTCCCAAACAAGATGAACCCAAAGAGGCCCACACCAAGACACATCATCATCAAAATGCAAAAGGTTAAAGACAAAGAGAGAATCTTAAAAGCAGCAAGAGAAAAGCAGTTAGTTACCTACAAGGGAGCTCCCATAAGACTGTGAGCTGGTTTCTCAAAAGAAATTTTGCAGGCCAGAAGGGAGTGGCAAGAAATATTCAAAGTGATGAAAAGTAAGGACCTACAACCAAGATTACTCTATCCTACAAAGCTATTGTTTAGAATCGATGGACATATAAAGAGCCTCCCAGACAAGAAAAAGCTAAAGGAGCTCATCACCACCAAACCAGTTATTATATGAAATGTTGAAGGGTCTTCTTGAACAAAAAGAAGATCAGAAATATGAACAATAAAATGGCAATAAATACATATCTATCAACAATTGAATCTACAAACCAAATGAACAAGCAGAACAGAAACAGACTCATAGATATAGAGAACTTTTTGTTGGTTGCCAGATGGGAGTTGGGGTGGGTTGAGGGGATGGATGGAAAAGAGGAAAAGATTAAGAAGTTCAAATGGTTGTTAGACTGAGGAACCTCAGAGGGAAAGGGGGAGAGGGGGAAGAGATAAACCAAATAATTTATATATATATGCATAACCAATGGGCATAGACAATAGTGTGGGGAAGGCAGGTAGGGGGTGGGAGTGGGGAGGAGGGGGTCAATGGGGGAAAAGGGGGGGACATCTGTAATACTTTCAACAATAAAAATAAAATTTAAAAATAATGAAATAAAATAAAATGAAAGGGTATTTTAGAGGTGATCCTGGAGACATGGTAACCCGAATGTGGTTATGTGGTTCTCTTTCCATCTACTTCCAATGAATCTCTCTCTCTCTTTCTCTCACACTCTCTCCAGGTACGAGGACGAATGAAAAGAAAGAGGGAGAGTTGTTTTTCCCCATCAGTTCAGAACATACTGGGAGCTTTGAAACAAAGTTTCAGAAAAGGGGGAGCTTGGGAATATTTGGACCCCAGAGATCTGTGGACCCTAGGAGAAGGCTGACACTGAGCTAGATGCTATTCTTCAATAAAAAGTTTAAATGTATATTAGAAAATTAAATACAAGCCCAGACAATCCACAGACTATGAGCAAGAAATAAATGGTTTGTTATTGTAGGTCACTGATTTTTTTTAAACAGCTTGCTAAAAGGTAAGCATCATAAGATCAGAGATTTTGTGTTTTGTTCATTGCTGTGGATCTAAACAATGCCTATAACATAGAAAGCTACCTGTAAATATTTATTAGTAACATATAAATGAAGAAAGTAGCAAATAGATCCCAGAATAATAAAGAATAATATATTTTGACCAAATAGAATCTTTCCCATGAATAAATATCAGGAATTCCATTCAACATGATTTATTACATCAGCACGTAAAGGAGAAAAATCATGGGATTGTATTAATAGATACTGCAAAGTCTCAGTAAAATTCAAGAGCGATTCCTAAAAACAATTTTCATAGTAAACTTAAAATAAAAATAAACTGCTTAAACATTTAAATAGACTACTTGCCAAAATCCATTAGGAAATGTTATTCTAAATAGTGAAACACTAAAATAATTCAATTAAAATTAGGAACTTGATGGGTACCTGCTACTACCATTGCTATCCAACATTGCTTTGGAGATTCTAACAGATATTATAATAAAAGAATTAAATAATTACTATAAACATTGGAAAAGGAGAAATAAAACTGTCATTTATTTTTTCCTTTGGTCATATAATTCTCTCAGAAAATCCAAAAGACTTTAGGGAAAAAACCTGCTGGAAATAATAATATAATTTCAAAGATGTTTTGATAGGTGATATATGTCAAAATAGCTTTTCCTTATGTTAGGAAATAATAAACACCTAGATATAAGTAGGAAAAAATTTCAGAGCAGGAGTGGCAAAAGACCTATGGTGCCCTAGAATAAATTTAGCAAGAAAAACCCAAGGCTTATTTGTAAAAAATTCTGAAATCTTATTGAAATACATATTCTTGTTTGAGAAGGCAATACTATCATAAATTATCAATTTTTCCAAAATTAATATATACATGTAAAGCTTTAAATTTCTACAGAATTTTTTGAATTGGATATAATAATTATAATGATTATAAAGAATTATATAATGCCTGAGAATTGGCCATAGTGTTAATACCTATAATATAACAAATTGATAAGTAAAATCTCTTACAAATTGATAAATAAAAGATGACTCAATTTAAGAAAATGAGCAAAGGATATGAAAAGGAAAGTTTAGAATGGCCAAGAAACAAAAGCAAAGATGCTAAAAACACAAGGAAATGCAAATTAAACTAAAAATGAAATTACACATTTTGCTCATTTGACAACAGAAATTAAAACGGTACAGCATTGGTTGCTGGAGCAGATTCAGGAAAGAGGTACTATCTTATAGCCCTGGTGGAAATGTGTGTTTTGGGGAACATAATCTATGAACATCGATTAAAATACAGCTCCTCTTTGAGCAGCAATCTCACGCCTAGGGGTCTATCCCTTAGATATTAAACAAGAGTGTGAAAAGATACATACTTGAGGATGTTTATAGCAGCACTGTTTACAAAGGACAAGACTGAGAATCAGTGTGAGTGTTCATCAGTAGGGCCAGTAGTTGAAAGAACTGTGACACGTCTGCACCCTGATATGTACGTGATATGTATAGCTTCTAGAAAATGAATTAGAGCTGTGGCAGTGGACTTGGAAGAATTTCCCAGAGGTATTTTTGAATACTAAAGCAAAATGCAGGACAGTTTATATATCGTAATTCGTGTGTGTGTGTGTGTAACTAATAGTGCCAAGTCATTATATGTATGGATTTTTTTTTAAAGGGAAGAAAACCATCATCATTTTTCAAATAAACAAGTGAAAAAGAAAACAGAATGAAATACTCTGATTCCCTTAGTTTACTTCTGCTGTGTATCTGGATAGATAACAAAGCAGTGTAAGTCAGAGTTCATTTGCAGGGTCCATGCTCGAATTGATCATCTTGAATTCAATTTGCAAGTGCCTTCAATTTCCTTGGTCTTTTCTAACATCTGGAAAGATTAATTCTGACAGATTTGCTTAAGGCTCACTCCTTACTCCAACCCCTGCTTGCCTCCCCCCATCTCTAATGTTAAAATAAGTAGCCATTTTTAATGAGAAACTACTAATTAAAAAGGAAGCTATATTTCTCCCATAAATAGAAAATTAGATATAGTTAAAATAAAGTGAAGGTATTGGGAAAATAAAAATAATTAAATCAAAATGAAGTTGTTAAATTCCAGCTGCTATTGCCAGCAGATGGCTGGGAACTAAGGGCTGTTCAATTTCTTCTAAAGGAAGATTAAGCCCTTAGAGAGACGTTAAAGGCCCACCAGCACCACACTGAGACTTTGTCCTACAGTCTGAAAGAGCAAGGAAAGAATCTTTCAGTGCCCACTTCCACATCATTTGACGCTCTGTTCTTGTGCCACCCCAGGTCCCCGGTGTCATATTGGGAAATGTGGATTTATCATGGAAAAGCAACCCCTGGAAAGATGGTGCTCATGCCAGCTCAAACATCTGGATGGTAGCATGTCCTTTCTGCCACACCAGTCTGGCTCTTCCTGAAGAAGCAGAAATCCTTCTAGACGTTTTAAAAAAGAAAGTCCGGAGATGACGGTCAGTTCTATTCTTTGCTGGTCATGGAAAAGAACTTCTTCCTCCTTTCCTTTCAGTCACTTAGAGACATAATCTCATTTCTGTGGAAGTTAAAATAGGTGTTCAAGGGGTAGCATGCAATATATAAAGGTCCTTGGAGGAGAAAAATGTTCATCAAGAAACCATTTCAAGTGCTTTGTCTTGTTTCTTAGGGCGGGAAAGGAATTTAAGAATAGAACTCACGGAAACAAGGGTTCCAAGTGGAGAGAGCCGTGGTGGGTAATTATAATGTGATGGGTAATTATGGTTTTCCAGGAAGTGCCTAAATTACAGGGCAGGTGTCATTTCCATGTTGCTTCCTCCTGAGAAAAATAACACAGGCCCGGAAAGTCGAAGTCTGGCTGGTTGGCATTTGAAACTGAGCACACCTCATCCAAGGCAAGGCAGCTTTGTTTCAGGGTCTCACCACCTGTGCCCCTCCTTCCTTTAGCCCCTTGTCACTTGGCATGAGGGGTGGTGGTCAGTGACTTCCTGACCTTCCCTGATCACTCCATATAGTGAAGGTGGCACCGTGCACTCGTCTCCTCCCGGCCTTCTCTCCAACTCCAAGAGAGATGAAATGGGGAAAAAGTCAACATTGATGAGGTCATGGAGAATGGGCAGCCGTGAAATAGCAGATTTCTTTCCCCTCTCCACTGTACAAAGACAACCTTTCATTCCCTTGGAAAAATCCACCACGGGCTCTCGTGAAGAAATGGTCTTCCCCAGGACTCCTGTTTACTTAGCTCTCGCCTGGGAGGCCAGGGCTGGCTGACACAAATGCCACCCTTTTTAAGCCATATTGACCTCAAATTGGCAGAGTGGAGAAATACGAGTTTGTGTGAGGGGCTCCCACAGGGAAGGCCCATGGAATTTTCCTGCAGTCATTTTCATTGCAACTGTAGCAGCTGCTTGGCACACAGTTGTTTTGATGCAGGAACATTTTGACTCAGCCTAAAACTCAACCATTAAACTTCAGGCTTGAGGGGGAAAAGAAGGGCCAAGTATACAGCCATCCCTGTGCTGTTCTTGAGCCTCACCCTCTTGGGTGGGGCGAGAGTAAGCAATGGAATAAGGGTTGTAAGAGTATGTTGTGCACCTTGATTGATGATTTTAAGACAGTGTCACGAAGATGGCATCAGCGTGGTCACATCAAAACATTCAGCTTCTCATCTGGCCCACTCTTGCCCTCCCACATGGCACCCCACCTTTTCCGTCGTGCTCCTCTGCTGGTTCTTGCCCCAGCCCCCATGTGGAAACTTCTTAGGAGTGGGCACTGCTTCCGAATCTCTAACAGGAACAGCTGCTCAGTGCCTACTGACTTGACTAATAGAATAAAACACGCTTACATTCAGTTGAGGCTTTCCCATATCTCTGAAGAGAAAAAAATAACAGCCCAGCTGGTGTGGCTCAGTGGATTGAGCATCGTCCCATGGACTGAGAGGTCCTGGTTCGATTCCCGGTCAGGACACATGCCCGGGTTGTGGGCTTGATCCTTAGTAGGGGGCGTGCAGGGGCGGGAAGATTGATGTACCTCTCTCACATTGACATTTCTATCTCTCTCTCCCTTCCTCTCTCTCTGAAAAAATCAATAAAACATATTTAAAAAAGAAAAAATAATAACGGAGGTAAGATCATCTCTAGACCAGTGGTTTCTTCAAACTCTTTTGCCACAATCTATAATAAGAAAAACATTTTATATTGCAATCCAGGTAGCATAATCATACACACACACACACACACACACACACACACACACACACACCCCTACCTGATACAAAGTTTAATTAAATAAAACTTACATTTACTATGTGTAATACACTTTGTTATTTTCTATTCTATGCTATTTCCTTCTCTTCTATTTCATTTTTAAAATGCTTGAACATTCTGTATTTAGTTGATCTGATGGACATCTAATGGATGATGATCCACAATATGAAGACACTCTTGACATTTGTGGGACCCGTTCCTGACAGTGCTCATCAGGACCCCAGCCTGGTGTGTCACCACTCACCAATCACTCACCTTCCTGAACATACATCAGAAGAAAGAGCACCATGTGCTTCTGAGGCTGGGCCCATGCCAGCTCCCGGTCCTCTCAGCTCCTCCACCTATGTGTGTGTCTGGCACTCAGCTGACCCCATGGGATAGGTGCGTAGCCTGAGCCCTTTGTGCTAATGTAGAGCTCAGCCCTGGGATGCCAGTCAGGGAGCATTTGGGAAAAGGGAAACCACACTGGGTATTTCAACAGAGGGGAATTAATATAGGGAACTGCTAGCTCAGCTGCTGGAGGGCTGACAAAACAAAAAGGCAACGTGAGATAATTTAGCGGTAATGTCAAGGGGACAAGCAGTTCCTAAGCAGGAGCCTGCTGCTGCGGCTCGGCTGGCTGCCGCACATCTGCAGATTTGCCTGGTAAGGGGACAGTGAGCCGAAATGGACTTAGACAGTTTATTACTCACTGCACAGCAGGCATTGTGAGCTTCGTGTTTGCATCGGTTCCCCTTGCCCCCCAGCGGGGTGATGCACAGGTGGGCCTGTATGTGTGCTAACCGCACCATGGGGCTGCGTCACAGCTGAGCAGCTTGGGCACAGGAAATCCCATCTGTAGGGCGGCTGCTGGCCAGCCTGCCGGGTTAGTTTGCCAGGGCCGCTGTGACAGCTCAACAGACTGGGTGACTTAAGAAGTATAGTATAAGCAGAAATTAATTTTCTTGTAGTTCAGGGGCTAGAATTCTAAGATCAAGGTGTCCGTAGGGTTGTTTCTTCTGAGACCTCCTTCCTTGGCATATAGATGGCTGTCTCCCCGCTGTGTCTTCACTCTGTATGTGTCTGGGTCCTAGTCTCCTCTTCTTATAAGGACACCAGTCATTGGATTAGGGCCCACTTTAGTTATCTAATTTTAATGACCTCTTTTAAAACCCTATCTCCAAATACACTCACGTTCTGAGGTACTGGAGGACACAACATAGAAATTTTGGGAAGACACAAATCAGCCCATAACACCCACCCAAATTTGCCCCAGAGGGAGCCCTTATCTCCATTAACCTGGTCAGAAAACCTTCTCTGGGCCCCAGAGGGAGACACTATCTGTAGCTTCCAAGGCTGTTTGTTATGCAAACCTCTTTGTAAAGATACTCCTGAATAAAAGCTATAGGAGAGGTGTAGGAATGCATGGAATTGGCTCCCAAGAGATCATAAATAGGGAGCAGCTACCACCTGTTGGGCTGGGGAGCAGAGAGAAGTAGAGGTTGTCATAACCTCAGGGTTCAGAAGTGGGGCCGGTGCAGCTGGGATGCAGACCTCTGAAGAAGGGGCCGCACCAGGGGTCTCCTCAGACCTCTGATGGAGGTCATGATGAGGCTGGTGCTGGGAGTTTAGAAAGAAAGTGGGGGCTAAAGGGCCATTTCTGAGGCAGGAAGCAAAGAGGAAGGAGCAAGTCTGTCTCCATCCAGCTTCACTAATCTCCTGTTAGTGAAATTTAACCTGGGGGGGTGGGAGCATGTTAGCCAAGGGAAGATAGAGTTTGCGAGTCCTAATCCCAGCATCACAAGGCAGCGTATAGAGAGATGGATTTGGGGCTGAGAGATAACCACTTAGTGACCAGCACAGTCTCCCTCTTTGGCTACTGAACATCGACACACACCCTTCTATAAATACTTTCATTCCCATACAACAATCACAACTCCATGCTTCTCTATCACAAGATGCAATGTGATAAGACAAAAATGCTCTCGCCCTCCATCAAAAGGAGACACATGTGCCATGTGTCTGGATCCACCTATGGAACCAGTCCTGGTGTCTGTCTCTGGGTGGTGGGGATTACTTTTCTAATTCACTCAGGGTCCCAACTGAGTATTTTCCGGCCTAAAACCAAATTCTACATATTAACCACCAATAGCAATCTTTAGATAAGATGAAAATGGAGGAACACACACACACACACACACACACACACACACACACACACAGCATAACTACTGGAGTCACTCTTCACCCAGAGTCCCTCGGCCATGACTTAGCTCTCCTGTCTGTGGTCCTTTCCTTCCTGCTATGCTCCCTACCTGCCCTCACCTCAGCACTTATCCTTGTCCTCACTCATCCTTGTCCCCATGTGGTCCCACCTCTCAGACACTGCTTGTGTTTTTAAACCACTTTACTGAGGTATGATTGACATGTGAAAGGCTATATAATATTCAATGTACAGAACTGGATGAGTTTGGGGATAAGTATACGCCTGTGATACCATCACCACTATCAAGGCCGCAGACGTATACATCACCTCTCAGTTTCCTCCTGCCCCATCTGTTGTTATTATTGTTATGATAATGATGATGATGATGAATGTGTGTGGTAAGAACCCTTAACATAAGATCTGCTCTCTTATACAATTTTAAATATACAGTGCACTATTGTTGGCTATAGGCACTATGCTGCATTTTAGATCTCCAAAACTTATCTATCTTGCATAACTGAAACTTTCTACACTTTGATCATTACCTCCTCTTAACCCCTCCGCCCAACCCCTGGCTACCACCATTCTACTCTCTGTACTATGAGTTTGACTATTTTAGATTCTGTCTGAAAGTGAGATCATTCAGTGTTTGTTTTTATGTGTTTGGTTTATTTCATTTAGCATAATGACCTCAAAGTCCATTGTGTTAGTCATGTTTCTCAGGAAAAACAGAAATTAGAAGATACATATCAGAGGACGTTTATTGTAGGAATTGGCTCATGAGGTTATGGAGGCCAAGAACTGCCACAGTCTGCCATCTACAAGGTAGAGAACCAGGAAAGCTGGTGGCATAATTCAGTCCAAGTCTGAAGGTCTGAGAACCAGAGGGCCACTGAAGTCTGTGGGCCCAAGAACCAGGATCTCCGATGTCTGAGGGCAGGGAACGATGAACATCTCAGCTCAAGAAGAAAGACCATATTGGCCCTTCCTTTACCTTTCTGATCTGGTTGGGCTCTCAATGGATTGGATGATGCCTGCCCACATTGACAAGGTCTTTACCCAGTCTACTGAAGCAAATTCTCATCTCTTCCAGAAACACTCTCACAGACACATCCAGAAATAATGTTTTACCAACTATATGGGCATCCCTTAGCCCAGCCAAGTTGACGTGGAATTAACTATCACATTCATCCGTGTTGCAAATGGTAGGATTTCCTTCCTTCTTTAAGGCTGAATAACATTTCATTTTATGTATATAACACATTTTCTATGTCCATTATTGAGCAATAGATATTTAGATTATTTCCATATGTTGGCTTTTGTGAATCTCAGCCCCTGATTTAGCTACTCAAGCCCACCATGCTTCTGGGTGACAAAGGTCCTGAGGAGCTGGATCTTGGACCAGAATACTTTTGCCAATACTTGTGGACAAAGGGGAAAAATAGAATTTGGTGTCCAAGTCCTCTGGATAAGGTCCAAGGGTGACAAAGGAGACATTGTATTAACACCTCAACACTGGAAGGCATTTCAGCAATTACCTAGTTGAAGCCTTCTTTTCACAGATGAGAAGGCTGAGGCTCAGGGGCTCTGGGGCTCCCCCAGATCTTCAGGTTTCACTGGCATGCCCTTGCCCAATCTTGGCTGGCCAGGTCTCTAGCATCGAACCCTATCTGGGGCAATCATACTACTGCCCTTGTTCCTCTCAGTGTGTCTTTAAACTGTGCTCTTCTCTCTCTTTGTGAAGAAGGATGGCAAAGTCTTGGGATCAAATCTGGGCTCTGACAGTTACTGGCTGAGTAAGCTTGAGCATCACTTCACTTCTCTGAAACTGAACCTCCTTGCTCTAAGAATGAGGATCTATCTTTGTAATAGGGTGGTATAGACTATTTGATACAATGTTTGGGCATCAGAAAGAAGTTAGAAGACCTAGTCTCCAGACTTGCTAGTTGTATGACCTTGGGGAAAGTTGTAGCTTCCTAAACCTCAGCATACCGGTCTATAAAATGGGGATAATAATCCCTCTAAAAAACAATTGTTATAATGATGATTTTATTCATCCATTCATTGAATAAAAATGTATTAAACTATAAACTACTATGTGCCAGGCTCCGTTCTAGATGCTAGGAAAGCAGTAGTGAATAAGACCTATAGAACCTGTCATCATGGAATTTATAATCTATTTGGGGAGATAGTCAATAAGCAAAAAAATAGAGGCATATATAATCTAATATACAGAAGTGAAAATGGCTACAAAAAAAACAAGAGAGAGGGAGCAAGAGAGATTGATTATGGAAAGCATTTAGTAAATGACACAACACCAAATAATTGCTTGACACTTAGTAGGTGCTCAACAAATGCTATTTTTCTTCTCTTCATGTCTACATTTCCTATTTCCACCTTCCCTAGGCTATCCCATGCCCACTGTCACACTCAGGATACTCACACTCCCTTTTGAGAAAAGAGTCCTCGCTGTTCCCCTTGGCCATCCGCCCAGCCATGCTGTGTGTGTCCTTACACCCCACGTGTGGCAGACCTGGGGCCAGGCACTGAGCCCTCTGTGGTGGTGGGGCATCAGCAACAGTGAGAAGTTTAGTGGACAGCAAAGGGAAGGCACGGAAACGGATGCACACGATACACCCACGAGGACGCCCTCCCCTCGGTGCCAGGGCATCTGCTCTCTGCCTGGGCCTCACCCTTTCCGGACTGGGAGCTGCTCCTGGATGAAGCTCTCAATTTAGAAATTAAGAGAGTCTCTGAATATACCACACTGATTATCAAATGTCAAGCTTCTCTCCCAAATTTATTTGTAATAATGAAGCTTAACATCATTAATTTATTTTATCCACAAAAGAATGTAAAAAGTAATTCCAAAATATAGAACAAAGACAAGGAAAAAGAGAAAAAAAATTAAAAATATGTTTTTATTGATTTTTTAGAGAGCAAAAGATAGAAACATCCATGGGAGAGAGAAACATCAATCGGCTGCCTCCTGCATGTCCCTCATGGGGAACTGAGCCCAAAACCCGGGCATGTGCCCTGACCAGGAATTGAACTGGGACCTCTCAGTCCATGGGATGACGCTCAATCCACTGAGCCACACCAGTCTGGCGAAAAAAAATTTTTAAATAAAAAAAACAAGGCGAGAAATGTAAAAAAATCATTAAAATTTTTGTAAATATGTACTCTGTTCCACTGTACTCTCTCACTTAATTACGAATAACTCCAGTGTGAGTTGCTTGTGTAGCCTGTTAAGAGTTCAAGTTCAGGAAGGTCCTTCATTAGTTCTGCTTGTGGTTTCAGAGAGACAGCTTACTTTTCCTGGGAGAGAAGAGTCTAAAACAATCTTCCTTGTATGGCAAAGCCTCCCTTTCGCCCTTTTGTTCCTTCTCAAGCCGTGTCTTTGGGGCCAGCACCTGCAATGTATCTCTGAGCAAGGCTGGGTGCTGGCACAGGAGGCCACAGAGAGGTGAAGAGAGAGAGGCCCCACCCTCAGGAAGTTCCCAGGGAGGCCTCCTTTCAGGTCCAACACAGCCTTTTACCACTAGTATGAGCCAGGCCTCAGTTTCCCCATTTGTAAAATGAGGGGATTGAGCTAGATCAGCATTCGCCCAAATGTTATCCAGGGCCCATAAGATTCACTGGGACGATGGTACTTGAGACAGTACCCACACCTAGGAGCATCCTGGGAAGGCCTGCGGGTGGAAGGTCAGTCGTGCTACGTGGCATCCAGCCCAGGCCGCCCACCCTGGCCGGGGCGCAGAGCCCTTTACTGCCAGGTGCCTGCAGGCAGCTTTCTGGGAAAAGTCAGCTGTGGGTTTCTAAAGACGTTTCCCAGTCGGAGAGGCCTGGGGTATGAGAACAGCACCCTGCGGATGTGAGGGTCTGAGCACTCTCTGGCCTGTGGTTTGTGGTCACGCCCGCCTCCGCTGAGCTGCTCCAGTGGCAGTGGGCCCGGCTTCTTTGCAGGCTGGTGGTGAAGTGGGCAGCCCCGGCGGGTGCACAGCGACTGCAGGTCCAGCCACAGCCATGAGCAAGCCGGCATCGCACTGCCCCCCGCCTCAGACAGGCTGCCTCATCCCTCTTTCTCACTCCCTCTCCCGGTTTTTCTAAGACTCCCTGGGGCAAATGAGACTTCACCATGAAGCTCTGACTATACCTAGGAGGGGCAGGTCTGCCTTGCCCAGTGGGGCCCCCTGTCAGAGTCACCAGCAGGGACATCTCGCCTGGCTTCTAGAAATAGAAGAGGCAGCAGGACTGTCGGAGCAGGCAGAGCTAGTCTTTGGTTCTTTTCCCTTTCTTTCTGGTCCCTCTCCAGGCTACAGGTGCCTCCTTCTAGAAAGAGGTGACAAATTAGCCATCCTTGGTGAAGGAGAGAAAGGACAATGCACAGCCCCCACCCTGTGACTGAGACAGTGGTAGTGAAGGTCGAGGGAGATGGTGACCTCAGCCTTGGCATGTGCAGTGTCAGGGCCTGGGAGCCCAGCTGGCAGAGAGCAGGAGACAGCAGGAAGTCTGGCTGGAGTGTAGACTGAGTCATCTTGGGACGGCGGAGTCCAGGGTAGTCACCCCGTGAGTGATGAGCACCTTGAGGGAGGACAACGTCACTGATGTGTCTGGAAAGTGAGTCAAGGACCCACAGAATAGAGGTCGCTGCATTCCTGGGAATGGTTTCCTCTATTGCCTTGTTCTGATATGTTTCTCCCCTGAGTGACCTCAAAGGAATGACAGCTTTGCAATGGATGTTTCTTTAGCAAAATGAGCAAGTGTGCATCAGAGCTCCAGAGGGTGGAACCTGTGGGCTTTCAAAGGCTGCGGACTTGGCTTCCCTGCTGCCCTCCTGCCCTCCCTTCTTCTTTGCCCTCCTCCCTGCTTCCTTACCTCCCTTCCTTCCTCCCTTCCTCTTTGCCTTCCTCCCTGCTTCCTTACCTCCCTTCTTTCCTCCCTTCCTCTTTGCCTTCCTCCCTGCTTCCCTGCCTCCCTCCCTCCCTTCTTTTTGTCATGTCTTATATTCATCTTTCAAATACTTATTTAACAGCCACTGTATGCCAGGCAGTGTGGCCTGGGGACACAGTGATGAAGGAGACACAGATGGTCCCTGCTCTTGTACATCCTGTAGTCCAGGGCAAGAAAAGGACACTAAATAAACCTAGTCCTGTGGGCTCTGAATGCATCTAACAGAGGTCTTGGCAGGACTGGAGGGCCAGGGAAGACTTCCTTGAGGATAGTACACGTAGGATGAGACAAAAAGAATGGGAAGTTCACCAGGGAAGACTATTCCAAGCAGAGGGGACAGAGGAAGCAGAGAGCTTGATGACTTTGAGAAACAGCGTGGCCAGTGTGGGCTAAGAGAGGGGAGTGAAGGGGGAGGGGCAGCATTCAGGGCAGGCAGGACCTGGGAGGCCACTCCAAGGAGCCCTAGCTTTGTCCCAAGAACAGTTCTTAGGCAGGGGAGCAGGGAGGACTGGGTGAGATTCTGCATGTTGAGTGTTCTGATCCCCCACTCAGTCATACCAGCATGAGGGTGCGTGCCCATGAGTCAGCGAGCAGCTCAGGACCAGGTGTCTTGACTAGGAGGCTGACTTCCAGGTGTCATCCTGCCCAGACCCACTGCAGGTGACTGGGGCAGGTGCTTCAGTTTCCCTTACGGTAAAATGGGTCTATTAAGCCTTGGATCAGTGTGTGTGAGTTTCTAAAGATAAACAATAGTAGTGGCTAGAGGGGAACCTTGTGGTCTGTTTTTTAATTTTTTTCCAACCAGTAAAATTGAGTTTATTCAGGAATAGCAGATAAATTGCAATTCAGGACAAGCAAGCTATGGCGAACCACCAGCAAGTCCAGAGAACGAGAGAGGAACATTCTTTCAGAGAGGAAAGGAGGAAACCCGAGGGGCTGTTTCAAACAAGAGTTCATTGGAGAAGAGCAAGAGTGCAGAGTTATGGTGGCTTCTCACTGACTGGGGTGCTGCGGCTTCTCACTGACTGGGGTGCTGCGGCTTCTCACTGACTGGGGTGCTGCGGCTTCTCACTGACTGGGGTGTCGCGGCTTCTCACTGACTGGGGTGCTGCGGCTTCTCACTGACTGGGGTGCTGCGGCTTCTCACTGACTGGGGTGTCACGGCTTCTCACTGACTGGGGTGTCACGGCTTCTCACTGACTGGGGTGTCGCGGCTTCTCACTGACTGGGGTGCTGCGGCTTCTCACTGACTGGGGTGTCGCAGCTTCTCACTGACTGGGGTGTCACGGCTTCTCACTGACTGGGGTGTCACGGCTTCTCACTGACTGGGGTGTCACGGCTTCTCACTGACTGGGGTGTCGCGGCTTCTCACTGACTGGGGTGTTGAGGTTTCTCACTGACTGGGGTGCTGCAGCTTCTCACTGACTGGGGTGCTGCAGGTTCTCACTGACTGGGGTGTCACGGCTTCTCACTGACTGGGGTGCTGCGGCTTCTCACTGACTGGGGTGCTGCGGCTTCTCACTGACTGGGGTGTCGCGGCTTCTCACTGACTGGGGTGTCACGGCTTCTCACTGACTGGGGTGTCACGGCTTCTCACTGACTGGGGTGCTGCGGCTTCTCACTGACTGGGGTGCTGCGGCTTCTCACTGACTGGGGTGTCACGGCTTCTCACTGACTGGGGTGTCACGGCTTCTCACTGACTGGGGTGCTGCGGCTTCTCACTGACTGGGGTGCTGCAGGTTCTCACTTGACTGGGGTGCTGCGGCTTCTCACTGACTGGGGTGCTGCGGCTTCTCACTGACTGGGGTGTCACGGCTTCTCACTGACTGGGGTGTCACGGCTTCTCACTGACTGGGGTGCTGCGGCTTCTCACTAACTGGGGTGTCACGGCTTCTCACTGACTGGGGTGCTGCGGCTTCTCACTGACTGGGGTGCTGCGGCTTCTCACTGACTGGGGTGTCACAGCTTCTCACTGACTGGGGTGTCACGGCTTCTCACTGACTGGGGTGCTGCGGCTTCTCACTGACTGGGGTGTCACAGCTTCTCACTGACTGGGGTGTCACGGCTTCTCACTGACTGGGGTGCTGCGGCTTCTCACTGACTGGGGTGTCGCGGATTCTCACTGACTGGGTGCTGCGGCTTCTCACTGACTGGGGTGCTGTAGCTTCTCACTGACTGGGGTGCTGCGGCTTCTCACTGGGGTGCTGCGGCTTCTCACTGACTGGGGTGCTGCGGCTTCTCACTGACTGGGGTGCTGCAGGTTCTCACTGACTGGGGTGCTGCGGCTTCTCACTGACTGGGGTGCTGCAGGTTCTCACTGACTGGGGTGTCGCGGCTTCTCACTGACTGAGGTGTCACGGCTTCTCACTGACTGGGGTGTCACAGCTTCTCACTGACTGGGGTGTCACGGCTTCTCACTGACTGGGGTGCTGCGGCTTCTCACTGACTGGGGTGTCGCGGATTCTCACTGACTGGGTGCTGCGGCTTCTCACTGACTGGGGTGCTGTAGCTTCTCACTGACTGGGGTGCTGCGGCTTCTCACTGGGGTGCTGCGGCTTCTCACTGACTGGGGTGCTGCGGCTTCTCACTGACTGGGGTGCTGCAGGTTCTCACTGACTGGGGTGTCGCGGCTTCTCACTGACTGGGGTGCTGCGGCTTCTCACTGACTGGGGTGTCACGGCTTCTCACTGACTGGGGTGCTGCGGCTTCTCACTGACTGGGGTGTCACGGCTTCTCACTGACTGGGGTGCTGCGGCTTCTCACTGACTGGGGTGTCACGGCTTCTCACTGACTGGGATGCTGCGGATTCTCACTGACTGGGGTGCTGCGGCTTCTCACTGACTGGGGTGCTGCGGCTTCTCACTGACTGGGGTGCTGCGGCTTCTCACTGACTGGGGTGTTGCGGCTTCTCACTGACTGGGGTGTCACGGCTTCTCACTGACTGGGGTGCTGCGGCTTCTCACTGACTGGGGTGTCGCGGCTTCTCACTGACTGGGGTGTCGCGGCTTCTCACTGACTGGGGTGTCGCGGCTTCTCACTGACTGGGGTGCTGCGGCTTCTCACTGACTGGGGTGCTGCGGCTTCTCACTGACTGGGGTGTCACGGCTTCTCACTGACTGGGGTGTCACGGCTTCTCACTGACTGGGGTGTCACGGCTTCTCACTGACTGGGGTGCTGCGGCTTCTCACTAACTGGGGTGTCACGGCTTCTCACTGACTGGGGTGCTGCGGCTTCTCACTGACTGGGGTGCTGCGGCTTCTCACTGACTGGGGTGTCACAGCTTCTCACTGACTGGGGTGTCACGGCTTCTCACTGACTGGGGTGCTGCGGCTTCTCACTGACTGGGGTGCTGCGGCTTCTCACTGACTGGGGTGCTGCAGCTTCTCACTGACTGGGGTGCTGCGGCTTCTCACTGACTGGGGTGTTGAGGCTTCTCACTGACTGGGGTGTCACGGCTTCTCACTGACTGGGGTGCTGCGGCTTCTCACTGACTGGGGTGTCACGGCTTCTCACTGACTGGGGTGCTGCGGCTTCTCACTGACTGGGGTGCTGCGGCTTCTCACTGACTGGGGTGTCACAGCTTCTCACTGACTGGGGTGCTGCGGCTTCTCACTGACTGGGGTGCTGCGGCTTCTCACTGACTGGGGTGTCACAGCTTCTCACTGACTGGGGTGCTGCGGCTTCTCACTGACTGGGGTGCTGCAGGTTCTCACTGACTGGGGTGCTGCGGCTTCTCACTGACTGGGGTGCTGCGGCTTCTCACTGACTGGGGTGCTGCGGCTTTTCACTGACTGGGGTGCTGTAGCTTCTCACTGACTGGGGTGCTGCGGCTTCTCACTGGGGTGCTGCGGCTTCTCACTGACTGGGGTGTCGAGGCTTCTCACTGACTGGGGTGCTGCAGCTTCTCACTGACTGGGGTGCTGCGGCTTCTCACTGACTGGGGTGTCGCAGCTTCTCACTGACTGGGGTGTCGCGGCTTCTCACTGACTGGGGTGCTGGGGCTTCTCACTGACTGGGGTGTGGCGGCTTCTCACTGACTGGGGTGCTGCGGCTTCTCACTGACTGGGGTGCTGCGGCTTCTCACTGACTGGGGTGCTGAGGCTTCTCACTGACTGGGGTGCTGCGGCTTCTCACTGGTTGAGTTGTTGCTGGGAAAGGGAAAACGCTTCTTCTTGCTGGGGTATGTAAAGTAAGTTGCAGTGAGTAGTACATGTGTGAGAACGCTCTCTTCATTGCTTCCTGACTCCATTTTGGATTCATTTCACACCACTCGTACTCTGTTAATGGACAGACTCAGATGGAGGCTGCTGCCTGGCCCCATCCAGGCCAGCAGACCCTGGGGTCATAGAAACATAGCAGCCTCTTCATCGTGAGCTGGCACTTTACTCAAGGAGTTGGAATAATCCCAAGGAAGCAATCAAGCAGTTCACAGATACTTTGATGTAATGGAAGGAATACAGGCTTTGGAGCCAAAAAGACTTGGACTTGCATTCTGAATCTGCCACTAGCTGTGTGGCCTTGGGCAAGTCACTTAACCTCTCTGAGCCTCACGCATCATTTGTAACTAGGAGACAACTGCAAGAAGATACCCTTATCCAGTTGTTTCAAGGATTACAGATGGTGTTTGTAAGATGCTTACCATAGTGGAGGGCGAGAGTAGCCCTTCAGTATTTGGTAGAGGCAGGAAAATATTCAAGCCATATGAGAGAGGTAGCTTTTTGCTTGCACTCTGAGAAAGGAGAAGCCCCATGTGCCATCAGTGCCCTGTACTAGTCCTTTATCCGTCAGCCATCACTGCTAGGAAGTCTGGCCTTGTATCTCTCTGCATGGCCGCTGAGCCATCTCCTTTGATTTGCCCTAAGTGAGCTTGGCAGCCTCTGGACACTATCACTACAGAAAGGTGCCCAGACCCCTGGCCACCTACAGGACCTCTCCCCCTGTTCCCATCAAAAAGCTCTCAGAAGACAAGGGACAGTGGTCCTGCTGAAACAGCAGGTGAGCTGCCTGGATTCAATCATGTCCAGGGCAGGCGCAGACATCCCCTTCTCCCATCACTGTCTTGGGCCATACACCTGGACCTATAGCTCCAGGAAGGAGAGAACCCTGAGGTGAGCAAGATGAGGGGTTTCTAGGGCTATGAACACACAACATACACACACACACACATACACGAACATGGACACACATGATTATGTAACACACACAAACCCAGAGACCCCCTAGACACTTGAGTACATGATAACGTTATTTAACTTTTCCATACCCCAGGTCTCCTATCTGTGAACTTGGATGCTAATACAATGGAAATGTTGTCAGGATTACACGTAAGGTACGGGGAGCACTGCCTGGCCCAGCAGGCACTCGGTTTTTGTTAGCTCTGATGTGTTATGCTAGACACCCTCAGAGGACACAGGCATGGGAACACAGTACCCCCAGACCAGCAGGATCAGATCACAGGCACACACACCCTGAGTCTGACCACAGACACAATGTGCAGGTGCCCAGCCAAGAGACACCCACTAGTGGCAGTGTGGTAGGGCCACGTGGTTTGGCTGTGGCCGAGTTGGGCCTGGTCTGTTTCAGCTGGACTGCAGCAAAGAAAATGAAATTGCTCTGCAAATTCAAATGGATGGAACTATGAGATGGAGCATGGAGAGAACCCAGGGAGAGAGGGAGGATGTGAGGAGTCAGAAAGCTGGGCGGAGAGGTCAAAGCCTCTTTTTAAGAGGTCAGTCTCTTTTAAGCTAATGGCTGGCCTGTAGCATAAGCACTCCCCACCCCCTTCAGTGGCAGGTGTATTGCCAGCAGCACTTGACATGACAGGTGTTTGGAGATGAACAAAGAAAGGGGGATATGTTATCTGAGTTTGGCCATACTCAGAGACAAAAGACAGGAGATGTGGAATTCAGTGGGAGCAGGAAATGAGAGCAAGCTGACCAGGAGAAAGGGAAGAGGCCCGAGGCCACTTGAGGATATCACATCTCAGCCATTACAATGGCTGGAGGGTGCTGGACTATCCATGTGGCCAACTTTGGGGTTCTAAACGGAGCAGAAATAGGAGCAGGTATGTCCGATTCTCTCTAAAACAATATCCCCTCCTGCTGCGGGAGACTGGAGGGAGGGTGTGGGAACAGTGTGGGTTTAGGAAGAGAAGGCTCTGTGCAAAGTGTGTGAGGGGCAGAGGAAAAGCTGCACCACTGTCAACTTGACATCAGTGCGGGCAATGTCCTGAGGGAGGTCTTTGGGAACTTTCTCTGCAGTTTACCAGGAGCTTTGCTGTGATCCACACTGATTACATTTAAGAGGAGTCTGTGAGCAGCCCTCGGATAATTAGTCCCTATCACCTTTCTTTCAAGGATGAAGCCACCCCACAGCTCTATGATTAACGCACACTGACTCTGCATGTCAGGCGGGATTAAAGGAGGGGATCAAGCGCGTTTGAAGAAAAGGTGGCCATCTGGACGGTGCAGGTGCAAGGTGGCGGCGCTGAAGGTACCAGATGGTTTGGTTCTTTGAAGACAAATTAGGGAAACACAGTAGATGACAGATGGGCAGATGTTGGGCTATTGTGAAAGGGATTTGCCCAGGTGAAATGTTTTTTTTTTAATGTATTTAAAGTTGGGCTGAGCAAAAGGATTTCATCACTATTTATTACCGCCTTTTAAACTTTGCCCACAAATGCCATAGGAATCTCTTTATGGCAGATTAGTTTGGGAAATAACTCAGGCAATAAAGAGAAGAGAGAAGACAGGCCAGGCAGACCCACCATCCCTTATCTGCAATTCCAGATAAGGCAAAACAGCTCTGAAAACTGCATGCTTTTAAAAAACGTACTTGGCAGCACAACAGGACCTGAACTGACCTGAAGCTCTTTGTCACCTCTGTCCCATGGAGTGTGCACACTGGAGCAGACATATTGATACATTTGACTGTTCAGTACAGCACCAGACCCCACTGGGATTTTACATAGCACAGGTAATAGGCACTATATTGACTTTACAAAATCCAAAAACGCCTGGATTCTGAAACACATCTGGCCCCCATGGTTTGTGGACAGGCCCACCCACCTCCAGGGACAGCTGAGAATGAATGCTTGGCAGGCTGCCTGGGGAGGGGGTCTCAGCATGGGGTGTTTAGGTGTAAGAGAGTGGGAGAGGGTCCAAGGAAGGGCTGCAGCTCTTTGTACGGGCACACTTGGAGGGTGAAGGCACACTTGGGGAGGGGGTGTGGAGGCACACTTGTACTTGGGGAGGGGGTGTGGAGGCACACTTGTACTTGGGGAGGGGGTGTGGAGGCACACTTGTACTTGGGGAGGGGGTGTGGAGGCACACTTGGGCAGTGGGAGCAATGCTAAACTCTCAGACTCCTTCCACCAGACTGGAGGTGTGAAATTAACAAAGAGGGAGAGAAACCCTTAAGAAAGCCATCCTCCTGGAAGAAATGATAATTCACTTTAAAATTGTGCTAATAATTAAAATACTTTTGATAGGAATAATAAAAAAAAAGATCCATTTTGTGAGGTTCTCCTGCAAAGCCACTCCCATACCCTTTAAAACACATTTCAGAAATCTGCGATGTGATTTCACTGTCCCTTGACTAGCCTTTCTTGTCTCCATCAAGTGGGTCCCTGGTCTTGTAGCCCCACAGTGTACCCTCCTCCGGGGGCTAGTGAAGAGGAAGGCTGAGGTGGGAGGGCCAGGGCCAGGGCCAGGAGAATCCACACAAATAGCTTCCACCTTCCCCATTCTTCTCGTGGAGGAGCTCCTGAGCGCCCCAAACAGCGGCAGTAGCAGCACAGTCCCAGAAGTGTTGGTGTCACCAGGAGCACAGGGTCAGGTGAGAGAAGGGGTGGCTGCCAAGGAGGGGCAAAGTCTCATCAGGCCCCAAGCTTTAGAGTAGCCTGATGAGAAAGGCTAAGTAAGTCAACAAATAAACACACACCCACAGAGTTCCTGTAATGAAGGAGGAAACATTTCTTGGACAGTGTTTGAAAATACAGCTTAATTCAAACAGAAGTATCTTGTGTGGGGCTTATGCAAAGAGCCCTGAGTGATTTGCATCTTTAACAATGGTTTTGCCATAGCCACAGAGGTAGATGTTTCAAAGGGTACATGGAATATTCAAGTGAATGCAATAAACCCCGTTTTTATAAAGTAAAACATATGAAAAGTCTCCTGTGCAAGTTTTGTATTATTTTTATTTTATTTTTCAATTGTTTTCTTTATTGTTTAGAGAGAAAGGAAGGGAGAGGGAGAGAGAGATGGAAACATCGATGACAGAGAACATCGATTGGCCGCCTCCTGCATGCCCCCCATTGGGGATTTGGCCCACAACCTGGGCATGTGCCCTGACCAGGAATTGAACTGGTGACCTCTAAACCACATAGGCTGGGCAGTTTTGTATTATTTTTAAAATTCCTATTGTCTGGTAAAAGTATTTTCACTATAGAACTGCAGCTGTTAGAAAGAACATGATGAATGTTTTACATGCAGAATGCCTGAGACATTATTATGTCTTATCTCATTCATTTGTTGATGGACATTCAGGTTGTTTATAGTTTTTGTCTATTATGAATAAAGTCATTATAAACTTCTGAGTACAAGTCTTTGTGTGGACATAGGTTTTTACTATTGGGGGTTTCTTTCTAGATATTTTTGCTTTTGATTTCTAATTTAATTTTGAGTGGGCAGAAAACATTGACTTCAATATGTTTATATTTATTGAGATTTGTTTTATGGCCCAGAATATGGTCCTTCTAGGTGAATGTTCCATGTGTACTTGAAAAGAATGTGTTCTGCTGTTTTTGGTGCAGTGGTCTATAAATGTCAATCAGATCAAGTTGGTAGATTATTGTTCAAAACTCTTATATGCAAGCTGGTTTTCTGTCTACTCGTTCTATAAATTGAGAGGTATATTAAAATATCCAACTATGATTATAGATAAAGTCTATTTCTTTTTTCAGTTGTTAGTTTTTTAAATTACTTTTTATTTTTATTTTTGAATCTGTATTGTTGAGAGTATTACAGATGTCCCACCCTTTTATCCTCCATTGGCCCCTTCCTTGTTAGGTACATAAATAACTAGGATTGTTATGTCCTCTTGGTGAAAGGACCCTTTTATCATTATGAAATGTCCATCTTTATCTTTGGTAATACTCTTTAAACTAAAGTCTACTTCATCTAAGGTTAATATAGCTCTTTTAGCTTTCTTATAATTAGAGTTTGCATGATATGTCTTTTTCTACAAAAGGCCTTTGTTACCTTCACCTTTTCTGTATAATTATGATTAAAGTGGGGTTCTTATAGATAGCATATAGTTGGGTCTGTTTGTTTTTAATCCAATTATTTGCTTTTATCTCCCCTTTTAGTTTTTAGCTATATGTCTTTGTTTTATTTTTTAATATTTACAATATGATGTACAATGTATATCTTTACATAATCACAGTCTACATTTAAATAATGTTATGCCATTTCAGGTATAATATAGAACTTCACAATATACTTTTTTTTTTTTAAATCCTCACCTGAGGATATGTTTAGAGAGAGGGAAGGAGAGAGAGAGAGAGAGAGAGAGAGAGAGAGAGAGAGAGAGAAACATAAATGTGAGAGAGAGAACATCAACTGGTTGCCTTCTGTACACGCCCAGACTGGGAATTGAACCCGCAACCTACGTATGTACTCTGACTGGGAATCAAATCTGAAAACTTTTGGTGTCTGGGATGACACTCAAGCCAACTGAACCACCTAGGCAGGGCCGCAATATACTTTAAGGCCCTCATCCTTTGTACTATTGTTATTTTATATTTTACTCCATTATAAATCTCACGATATATATATATATATTTTTTTTCCTTGAACAGTCAATTATTTTTTAAATGAATTTTAAAATGAGAAAAAAAAATCTTTCATATTTACCTACTTTTTTTTGCTATTCCTGGCATGTTTCATTCTTTTGTGTAGGTCCAAGATTCCATCAGAATCGTTTTTCTTCAAACTGAAAAAGTTCTAGTTTTATTTATTTCAAGTTTCTATTTATATTTATCAAAACCCTTAATACTATTTTGTAGAATAGATCTGTTGCCAGTGAATCCTCTCAGCTTTTATTTGTTTAGCAATGTCCTCACTTTCAGCTTTGAAGGATATTTTCACTTCTTATAGAGTTCCAGATTGATTTCCTTTTCCTTTTAGCAGTCTAAAGATTCCATTCCACTATCTTTGAGCTTGCAACTTTTTCCTGAGGATAAATCTATGGCAATTCTCATTTCCCCCCTTTATGTTGAGTATCTTTTATTATCTATCTGCCTTTAAGATTTTCTCCATTTCCTTGGTTTTCAGCAATATGGCTTCATGTGGTTTTATTTGTATACATCCTCTGTGCCACTCTCTGGAAAAGTGGCTCCTGGCAGAAAGCCAGGGCAGTTGTTGGGCTCATTGCCTGTCCTGACCCTCCTCGATCATAGTCCCACACTGCTTCTTGTCCAGTATTTGAAAATGGCTGTTTCATATGTTTGTCCAGTTTTCTCCTTTTTTTTCAGTGACTCTATCATGACCAGAAGGGAAAGATGACTTTTAGAAAAGATCACGTTCACAGCAGTGGCGACTCTAAGCATTCTTCATAGAGTCTTCACAGGGTCTTCGGCGTGGAGATCTGACAGTGGCAGCCGGGGCCCAGGGTGCCAGGGAAGGGATCGCAGCAGAAAATCTGACCGTTCAGGTTAGAACAGTTGTCATTTCTGGTGTGCAGGCTGGGAATAGGATGGGAAAAGGATTTGAGTATTTTCTAAACATTATTTGCTTCTTTTTGAAGCAGAGAACCCCATACGAGATGGACCAGGGCCTTTTTTTCTAAGAACTGGATCTCAACCTTGGCTACATATTGAAATCATGAAGGGAGCTTTTACAAATCCTGATGCTGAGGCTATACTGAAGGGAAAAAAAGCCAGCCTCTGGGGTGGGCCCAGGCATCTGTATTTTTTAAAGCTTCTTAGGTGGTTCCAGCGTGTCACCAAGGTGGAAAAACACTGCTCCAAGGTGCCCCGCAGCCAGCACGGGGCCTGTGGATCTTTCTCCTTGGGGAGCTGTGTCAGGTGCTCTCACTCTCCCCTGGTATCAGGTGTGTATCTCACTTACCACCCTCTTCCTCTACTTTCCTGAGCATCTTCTCACCTTGCCCTTGCTCTGCCCGGGAGGCCCAGGTGATGAGACAGTGGGGAAGGCCAGGCAGGATGTGTTGCAGTGGGGAGGAGGGGAGTGTGGACCCAGAGAGGGCAGTGAGGTGGAGGCAGACAGGCTGCAGAGGTGAAGAGGGGTCCCCCATTGCCCCATCCCTGCCTCCTGCTCACACTTTCCTTCCTCTTCTCCAGGCCCAAACGAGTCTGGAGCTAGCTAGCTTGGTAGGCGACTGTCCCAGGTCTTCTGCCCACACTGCCTGGTCGCAGTCCTTCTTAAGTGCGATGAAAAGGCGCTGGAAGTCCCTTTCTATTTACTGAGGAAGCGTGGGCTCGTCTCCCGGGAACAGAGTCCACAGACTTTCTGTGAGGGAAAGTGCCGGGGTCAGCGCTCCTGCCCTGCCTGTCCCGACTCTGAGTGACCGGGTCGGTTGCTCCTTCTCTATGCACCTCAAGTTTCCCACCTGTAAAATTAGGGGACCAAGGTGCATGGTTTCCTGGTCCTCCGTCTCTGACGATTTGGACATGTGCAAGCACCCTGGTGTCCCTTTTGGATGGCTCCAGGACTTGGCTCTGAGGACCCCGTCTCCTCAGTGGTGTGTGACATCTGTGGAGTGTTGGCTCTGACGTCCCCTCCTGCGCATGCCAGCTCCGAGGGACAGGTTGGAAATCTTTGGCAGCTGAGAAGATGGCAGCTGGACTGTTGGATGTGTATCAGAGCAGGTGGTAGAACTGGACGTTCACATGGACCTTCTTTTCTTTTCCTTTAAAACTTAGGAAAATGACTGCTTTGTAAGGGTCACGTTGGGGGCAGACTAAATGTCTATTTTGAAAGAGACCACTCAGCACTCCCACTGGTTGTACAAGAAGGGAAAGACCTGCTCTCTCTGGGCTGAGTGTGTGCCATGGAGCTTACTGGGGACTGGGTGGGTTGACAGTGGGCAACCAGATGGAGGATGCCATAAGAGACCCTTGTCCTTGGAAGATGTCTGGGAGCTGAGAGAAACCAGCGTAACGAGCGACTCTGCAGAAGGCTGAGCCAGGGCTTCTCCCAGGAGATGCTTGGAGCAGTGGTGCAGAGGAATGTCAGTGCCTGGAGTAAGTAAGGGGCCAGTGGGACAGCCCGGTCTCCAGCTGGGCCTCACAGTGGTGCTCTGCCAGGGTGCAGCCCAGCCACCAACAGGGAGACACCCTCACAAGGACACTGGGCAGAAGAGGCAGCAGTGCTGGGCTGAGGATGGGTGAGCAGCATGTCTGAAACCTGGCTCTAGAGACCACATGGGATGGCACCTGGGAACCCTCCAGAAACATCTGGTGAGCACGACCTTCAGAGAGCCCAGAGCATAAGGCCTGGGGTAGAACGAGAAGTGGTACTTCCTTTACAACGAGGGGCTGCGGAGACCTAGGGTGTGAGGGCTGCTCCTCGGTACCTACCGTTAGCACAGAGATGCCGCACAGAACAGGGGAAGAGCTGACTGTCAGAGCAGAATGTGAAAAAATGCTCACTGTCACTCATCATCGGAGGGATGCAAATTAAAATGACTATGAGGTATCACCTCACACCTGCCAGAATGACTGCCATCAACAAATCATCAAACAAGTGCTGGCGAGGGTGTGGAGAAAAGGGGACCCTAGAACACTGCTGGTGGGAATGCAGACTGGTGCAGCCACTATGGAAAACAATCTGGTGTTTCCTCAAAAAATTAAAAATGGAACTGCCATTTGACCCAGTTATTCCACTTCAAGGACTATATCCTAAGAAGCTTAAAACACCAATCAGGAAGAATATATGTACCCTTATGTTCATAGCAGCACTATTTACAATTGCTAAGATCTGGAAACAGCCCAAGTGTCCATCAACAGATGAGTGGACAAAAAAGCTGTGGTACATATACACCATGGAATACTATGCAGCTGTAAGAAAGAAAGATCTCTTATCCTTTGAGACGACATGGAGGGACCTGGAGAGTATTATGCTAAGTGAAATAAGCCAATCAGAGAAAGACAAATACCACATGATCTCACTTATTTGTGGAATATAATGAACAAAACAAGCTGATGAACAAAATAGACCCAGAGACATAGAAGTATGTCTGCTTCAGACTGACAAACCTCAGAGGAGGGAGCCAGGGGGGAGGGAAGAGATAAACCAAAGAACTTATATGCATGTATGCGTAACCATGGACATAGACAACAATGCTTGGGGGAGGGAGATTGGAAGGAAGGTATCAATGGGGGAAAAAGGAGAAACATCTGTAACAAAAATAAATAAATTAAAAAAAAAATTATTTAAAAAAAAAAAAAAAAGCCCTATGTGGCTTTCCACTAATGGCAAAGAGGGTGGAGGAAATGGTTTGAGGGTAGAGTGGGCCAACTATGGCCTGCCCAGAACACTTGCCCATAACAGCATGACTTGAACTGGAAGTGAAATGGATAAGGTGTGGGCCCCTTGGTTTCCGTGCTTTCCTAGATCTAGCTCCTTTTCTACAGAGCCTAGGGAGCCTGGGATCCAGGTCTGGTGCTCACCTGCCTCCTTTAGGCATTATTTGCCATCCACCTCCAAGACTTGTGGGGTCTTTCAGCAGGTGGAGTGCAATAGGTAAGAAACTGGCAGTGAGACCTTCTTTTCATTTGGCCAACGTGCCTATTTATAAATTCACATCTGTTGTTAATTACATGGGAAAATACCTCTTAAGTGTCTGTCTATACCTCTAGAATGTAAGCCCTATGAGCAAAGGGACCCTGTCTTTGATTCCCTAAAACCAAAAATGGTATCTGAAACATAACAGTAGTATTGGTTGATGAATAAGTAAATAAAGAATATTCACTTTTTATGCTTCCAGCAGCTATAAGTGAACCAAGAAATAAGAGCACCCCAACAGTTTAGTATTTTAGCTAAAAGTATCTCCCCCCTCACCCCCTGCCCCACCGCATGGCTACCTTCCTAATGCGCATGGTCCCTGTAGTCCACTCATTCACCCTTTCACTTCATCACTGAGCAGTCCTTTCTTCCTGAGTACCTGTCCCGGTGCTAGAGATGACATTTCTATATTCAAAATGTTTTTAAAACTCCCTTGTAGGAAGCTTGTTTCCCCATCCCTGCACATGGATTTCCCAAGAGGCCAAATCCAGAAGCCAGCTGCTCTATCTATGTTGGCCAACCTGTTCAGGGTGCCCTGAGATTACTCCTAACTCAGGAAAGCCTGTGAGATGACATTCCAAAGAGTACTCCTCCCATCATCTTTCCTTTAAATAATTACAGGTCTGTTCCTGCCGAGGTCCTGAAAGAAGTTCCCCATGGGGCAAAGGCCCTTGGAGGTGATTCAAGCTCAGCTTTGGTCATGGGCGCTCAGACTTTGAAAGTCATCCTCTACCAGTGATTTCAGGCACTGAGTATGCTAGCAGGTAGAGCTCTGGAAAAAGTCCTGTGTTCCTTTCCTTCTTGGTCACCCCAGGACACTACGCCAATTAAAGGGCAAGTTGCCAGGGATGAGCCCTTTCAACAAAAGAGTCTCTTTCTACCTGAGTCTCACTCACTCACTTGCTCTGTCTTCCAGAAAACATTTTATTATATAAGAGGAAATTTCTCCAAGATCAAGGGGAAAGATTACGTTCATTTAATCATTTATTCATTCAACAAATGTTTATGACATGTGTACCGTGAGCCAGCAATTGTTCTAAAAGCTGAGGATGTGGCAGTGAGCGAAACAGAGAAGGTCTCCACTCGCACAGAGCTTATGCTTTAATGGAGAGGAGAGACCATACCTTGGCGGAAAATAGATGAGCAAGACAGTTTCCAATAGTAGTGAGTTCTAGAAAGACAAACATGGTGTGATGGAGAGAATGGGCTCTCTTTGGGCCAGGGCACTTGTTGTGGACAGAGTTGCTAATTTGGGTTGGCGGTCAGAAGAGAACTCACCAAGGAGGTGCCATTTGAGCTCATACCTGAACAACCCCAAGAAGCCAGGCATACAAAGATCTGCAGGTAAAGCTTCCTGGACAGATGGAAGAGCAAGGCCAAGGTGCTAAGATGGGAATAAGCTAGGTGTGTTTGAGGAATCAAAAGAAAGTCCAAGTGGCTGAATGCAATGAACTAGGGGGGAGGAGAAGAGGTCAGAGATACAGATTATGTGGTAAAATAGCCAACCTGCCATACTAAGGAAAATTTCAACTAGTCCATGCTCACCTCAATCTCTAGGCACCTGACACAATGTGCCTATTGGTGCAGGGATCACTGATTGGTAATGGGATGTGGGACTTGAGCTGACTTTGGTCACTTCCACAGTCACGCATATATGCAGGTGTATGTAGAATCATTCATTTCCACCAAGCCTCTGGCTGGTCTCTAACACATTTACTTTCGTCTTGGCCAAGTCAACAGAAGTGGCTATGAAAATTAAGCATTCCAAACCAACCACAGAATTTTCATTGAACTAATTTGTGTTCTATCAGAAGGAAGTGGTTAACTCTCTATGCTTTCCAGTGATGCCTCTGACTTCCACATTAACTCTTTTGCTATGCAGCATCTGGCTACACACCAAATCTGATTCAAAGAATTAGCACCAAAGCTTTCACTGATCAATCCAGGGCTTTGCAGAGTTTTGCAGCCTCCACTTTTTTCCCCTAGTGATAGTCTCTTCTACTTTCTGTTGACTGTTAGTGTCAGAAGAGTCATTTGAGATTCACATTTCCCACCCACCCACTGAAGGAATCTCAGGGCCGACATACTTGTCAGGTGGCCATCCAATTCTGAAGGAATTGGCCCCTTTGATGGACAACTTTAGTTATTAGAAAACTCACCTACCTATTGAATGGACATTTATCTTCCAGTAACATTCACATGTTTCTTTTTGCAAAATCAGAACCAGAATCCATTTTGAATTTTAATTTTAGCTTAACATTATGTCACAAGCACTTTCTCATGTTATCAAATATTCTTGGGAAACACAGGGCTTGTAACAGCTGCATGATACTCTATCATGGAAACACAGCATGATTCATTGAATGCTCCTCCTATTGTTGGCAAAGACTTGTTTCAAGTCTGAGAAATACATGAAAGATCATCCATTTGAGTTTCTTATTTTCCAGATGAGAAGACTACATTCCCTGAAGCTAGTCATTTGTCTAAGCCTGGCCAGCTGGTCAGAGCTCCGCTAGGACTTGGCACTCCCAGGCTCAGGCCTCTGCTCTTGCTGTCGTCACATGCTGCCTCCTGGGCCTCTGCAAGGCACTTTTTGGAACCTAACTGTAGGGCACTGCCTACATTCCTTCTAAATTACATTTTGTAATTTGGGATCATTATTCCTGCCTGTCAAGATCATTTTTATCTGCTATCATATAACCATTAGCTAATGAGGGACACTGTAGCCAACATCAGAAATTGTGGCTTGTTCCTCTATCAAGATGTGCTTCCTAAATCACCTCTGTGCCGATGAAAGGGAACTATTGTCATAACTTTTATCAGATAATTCCAATAGTCACCAGCAATTATAGAGCAGGGTGCTAATTAGCATACTTCAGTCCATGTTTCTCAGGGATCCCCTGGGTTCCTTCATTCTGTGATCAGCATTCCAGCGGATGCCTGGGCTTTGCCTAAGGCCCAGTGCTCATAAGATGGAAGAGGAATGATTTTGGGTAGGGAAAAGGGAAGGAAGGGGGAACCGACTGTGCCCAGCTCTGTGTGCCAGGGTGTGGATAACAGAAGCATTACAGGAAGGGGTCCTGGAGGATGGGATTGGTATTTTGGGGGGAAAGCATGTGATCTAGGATATATCTCTTTTACCCAAACTCACCTTGAGGCTGTATTATCATCATCTACATGGAGGAATTTACCATGATACAAGAGATCACTCTTGGGGGGAGTGAGGTCTCTGGAGTTTACTTTGCTTTTTCCTTCACATTTTATCCAAACTTTACCAAAGTTCACCATTATCCAAAATGAATCTTTGACATCAGTGTCTGTCATCACTAGAACCATTTTTTGAGTCCCCGAATATCTTTTTTCCAGAATGCCATGTTCACTCCCACCTAAGTCATTTGAGATGCAGCCCCTTTAAAACCTGTTTTTGGAAATGGTGTGGCTTGGATTTATTTTGCATTAACATTTTTCATGTATTGCTTTTCAGAACACGCTTAATTCATATGAATGCCATTGGCAGGCACCAGAGAATGTGATGGTTTCTATTTATGGTTAATGTTAATCCATTGACCATATGGTAGTTTAAATTTCTGGTACAAATTCCTTTTGCATGCTGTTATAGCTCATTCCTGGACTGCTATAATTGTGTAATTTATCAATGTGAAAAATGGACTATGAAATGTAATAGTCCAGAGCTAATATGGACAGCAGCAAGGGAATTTAGTGTGCTCAGAGAAGAGCTGTTTCCATGGAAACTAAATCCTTTGAGCAAGGCCTCAGGATCCCTGGGCTGCAGTGTGTGTCCAGGTGATGTGGCCTGAGTTCCAGGCCCATCTCTGACATGAGTTGCCAGGTGTCATGGGCAAGTCCCTTAACCTCTTTGGAACTTATCATTATCTGTGACTTGAGGAAATCTGTCTTGTTCAGTGTTTACTAGACTTTGGAATATTAGTGGCCAATTATATGTTTTTTGAAGTTGTTATTTTAGAACAAGTTTAGATTGACAGAGAAGTTGCAAAGATAGGATAGTTCTCATATATACCTTTCACTCAGCTTCCCCTAATGTTAACACCTTACATAATAGTACATTTGTCAAAACTAAGAAATGATATAGGTGCAATACTGTAATTTAAGCTACAGACTTTATTTCCCAGTTTTTTCATTAATATCTTTTATCTGCTCTAGAATCCACCCAGGATACCATGCTGCATTTAGTTTTCATGTTTCCTTAGTCTCCCACAATCTGTGACCATTTCTCAGTCTTTCTTCGTTTATCATGACCTTGTCAGTTTTAGGGAATACTGGTTTTAGGGAATATTGTAGAATGTCCCAACCAGTCGTATTTTAAAAAAGCAAAACAAAATTGGAGGACTAGTGTAGGGCTGGGAAAGTTAGACAAGAAAGGTGTATGAGTGAGGTCTCTGTGTATATCAAACAGGGAATTTATTAGTTTATGTAATTAAAAAGGCCAAGGGCGTATGTGGCTTCAGAATGACATTCGCAACCAGTTCTGCCCTGTCTCTTGGCTTGGTTCTTCTCTCCTCTGAACAGTCAGGTCATCTCAGAGATGTACTCACCACATGGCTACAAGATGGCTGCCAGCAGTCCACATGGCTATATGCATCCAGTGTGTGTGTGTGCGTTCCACCTTCCCAACTAAGCTCGCAGTGGCTCTGGTTCTGCCATCTGCCCATCCTTGATGTGAGGTTGTATTGCCCAGAGTTGTGGACACCATCTTGTGACTATCAGGGGAGCAAGATGACAGCTGAGGAAGACACAAGAACCTTAAAGATGGACAAGCACCTGGGTTCTGGGTAATGTTGTTTGGTTGTGGAATTAACCAATCCTGGTCTGGGTTGGTTGTATGAAATAATAAATGATTTATTGCCTAAGTTTCTGTTAGTTGAGTTTCATATTACTTGCAACCCAAAGCCTCCTAAATGATATTGCAGGTTTCCTACTGGATACGGGACATTACCTGGATACAGTTTGTTTGTTGGGCTTCTATATTTGACAATAAAATACGAACTGGAGCTCAACATATTCTGGTTCATTAGAATTATTGTTGAAAAATTCGGTTTCACACAGGCATTTTGGCAAAAAAAAAGAAGTTATACTCTTCAATTTCACACAACATATGTAGAACATCCGAGCAATAGCTCCAATGTTTCTGGTTGCTTCTTTCCACGAAGTCTGGAAGTAAGTCTTGGGGACAGGCCAGGGAGGGGACAGGAAAGGGTCTGTGCTCTCACTTACAGCACATCCGGTACTTAGACTTCTGCTTATCCAATGGGTACAGTCTGGAGTTGGTCAGAAAGGGACACCTTGCCTGGAGAACACTTTCTCATGACAAACATTTGGGCCCTCTGAGCTTAGACGAGAGTCCTTTCATGTAAGGTCCTTTCTACTCGGTCAGGCTAGTACTTCGTGATGTGATGGTGTGGAGACCACCATGCCAACAGCAGGGGGCCTCTCCCTCAGTGCAGTAATGATCACTGAGATAATAAAAACCTGAGTAATTGAGATTTTTTAAATAAAGGTTTTCACAAAAGGATAAAAGGTTTTTCACATTTTAAAAATCACTGAGATTTTTGCCCTGGCTAGTTTGGCTCAGAGGTTAGAGCGTCAGCCCGCAGATCAATGAGTCTCGGGTTCGATTCTGGTCAAGGGCACGTACCTTGGTTGTGGTTCGGCCCCGGCCCTGGTTGGGTTGTGTGGGAGGCAGCCAGTCGAGGTGTCTCTCTCACATCGATGTTTCTCTCCCTCCCTCTCTCTCTCTCTCCCTCCCAATCTATCTGATGATAAATAGAAAAATATCCTCGGGTGAGGATTAAAAAATAAATAAAAATAAAAATCACTGAGATTTTTATTTATTATTATTATTTTTTAATCCTCACCCGAGGATATTTTTCTATTTATTTTCAGACAGAATGCAAGGGAGGGAGGGAGGGAGGGAGGGAGAGATAGAGAAACATCGACATGAGAGGGACATCGACCGGTTGTCTCCCACAAGACCCTGACCAGGGCCGGGGACGAACCGCAACCGAGGTACGTGCCCTTGACCAGAATCGAACCTGCGACTCATTGGTCCGCGGGTCGACACTCCAACTGCTGAGCCAAACCGGCCAGGGCTAAAAATCACTGAGATTTTTAAAAACAACAACAACACACAAAACAGTGTCATTCTTACTGAGGAAAACAAACCAGCCCATGGTTTCCCTTGAAAGAGTCATTTTTGCAAAGGCGAAAGGAATGGCAATTTGGAACTGCGCTGGCTTCTCAGCGTTGTGTTCTATACCTCACTTCTTTAATGATGGGTATGACTAATTTTTGCTTGCCCTTCTAGCTTTTTAAAATGAAAACAGTCCCTACTCCTTCCTTCCTTCCCTCCCACACACACTTTCTCACGAGCAGATACATACTTACGTGAATACTCTCAGACCTCTTGTGGATCCACATATTTTGGGCATGTATATAGAGCCATTTATAGGGGTTTAATCCATGAATCATAAACAGAAGATTCTCATTAGGAATGGGCAGTGGCCTCTTTAAGCTTGCATAGTACTTAAGTATTTGAAGGTGGACAACTCTCAGCATTTTATGAGAGGCTCATAGATTCCCAGCCGACTCTGCATTTTAATATTAAAAACTCAGATAGGGTATTAAGCCAAAGAGGCAATAATAATCGGATATGATCACAGCATTATATGTAGGGCCTGATGTAGAGTAAATTGTCAAAATCATTTGCTGAGAAAGTGAGTAACATTTCCCCCCATTTTTAATGTCTGAATAAGGGAAATGGCGGTTTTCAGGATAAAAAGTTACAGCGCAGAGCTTTAGGGAAAATCAGTGACTTCAGGATAAATAGCACGTATTTCTGGATTGTTAACTGCTGAAACAATTTTTAAGTTTCTCTGTAAATGTCAACAAGGCTATGGACAGTCTCATGCAGATTTGTTATTTTTTCAGTGAATAGCGTAAAACTGGCTCTTTCTTGCACCCATTTTGGGGGGTTGGATGTTTTCAGCACCCCACCCAAAACCCTCCAGGGCCTGGGTACTCCATTGCTGAGGCTTACACTTTCCCTCTTGCTCTCAAATTAGTTTTACTGAAACCCTATCTTTATGTGGGTCAGGGCTTCCTTTTTCCTTAAAAACTTTTTTTTTTTTTTCCACTTGAAAAACAAAAAAACACCCTCCTATTTCCAGAAATTCCTTGGACTTCTTATTTCCTGTTGGCTGATTCAGAGGCATTTTTTGCTAATGAAGTTTCAAGATGATTTCTTGAAACAGTTATAAAGTTATGTAACTTTGCTTATTTAAAACTATCTTCTTTGCTAAATTCTTAACTGTTGAGTCTCTCTTTTCAGAACAGAGGCTCCTTCTCAACTACTGATGGTTATAACAGTGAAACTGGAGTGGATTTTACACCATATTAATCTCAGTTTTTAAGAATGCCAATCATTATGCACCCCCCCTCCCTTCTGATCCCAGGGTTAACAATCCTATGCTCTGTAGCAATCGTTATTACTTATTTTACTACTGCCAATTTATACTATTTCACCTAAACCCATTTGCGGACTCCGGGATTTACTATGGACTTGTTTCCGGCTGCTGGGACATGCTGTCAAGAAAAGAACCTTGTATCAGGAGCCAGAACATGGGGCCAGTCTCCCATTCTGCCTTGGTTTCCCCATCTGCAAAGCAAAGAGCCTGCAGCGGATGTCTTTATGGTTTCTTCAGTCCCAGGCCCTGATTCTGTCCAGACATGATGCTAGCCATTCTATTTCTAAAGGCCTCAGAAAAGAAAATTCTAGAGTCCATAGATTATTTAAAAATTGCTTTCTGCAATTTGCCAGTGTGGCTCAGTGATTGAGCATTGACCCATGCACCAAGAGGTTACTGGTTTGATTCCTGGTCAGGGCACATGCCCAGGTTGTGGGCTAAATTCCTAGTGGGGGGCATGCAGGAGGTGGCCAATTGATGTTCTCTCTCATGGATGTTTTATCTCTCTCTCCCTCTCCCTTTCTCTCTCTCTAAAATTAATAAAGAAAAAAAAATTTTTTAATTGTTTTCTGTCTAGTAATGCTGTAACATGTTTTCCTCCCTCACAGATGTCTTTCCTCATTCAATCAAGGCCGGCTTTTCTTCAGCCACATGGAGAGTTGGCATTTGCACACTGATCGTGTGGAATCGAGAATCCAGAATCTGGCTCCTGCTGGCTCTGTTGGGGTGCTGGGCAGGGAGCCTTTATTCCGAACACTGAACACTGCTGCTCCCTCCTGTGCCTCCCCCGACCCCCGGATTAAAAACAAAAAAAACTTTCCTGAACTTTCCCATTCCTCTGCCTCTGTGGCCTGGCTGCGAACGCTGAAATTCTATCCCGTGTTTGTTGTCACCCGCGGCCCGTTTCCATGGTTACCCAGATTCCAGGCGCTGGCCCAGGGCCCTCCACAAGCCATCCCTCAAAGTCTCCCTGGCCCAGGAGCGACATTCCTCCCTCCTGCGATGGCCGGAGCCAAGGACCGCGCTCTGCTCTGCGCAGCCCCGCCCGCCGGGGCCTCTGCGCTTGCTGTGCGTATTCTAGATGGTTCTGTTCCACCTCACTTTTGGGGGTAAGCACAAGCGAACCATTTCCTCCATTGCGCTTTTCCTCATTTAAGCTGAGAAACTACTTTCTTGTACTGAAAACATTACACCCTTGGCAAGGACTCCAGATGGTTCTCATTAAAATTCCAATTCCCTTTTATTATTATTTTTTGCGATTCCCTCCCCCCCACCCCCATTATCCACAAACTGCTATCTCAGAACTGAATGAGGCGTCCTGAGTATACCAGCCTCAGTGAGTGGAATCTTTCCACTGTTGGGGCCATGAAGGAGCCCCCAGCTCCTCTTATGGATGGCCACCTCTCCCTTCAGGGACTGGTTTAAATATGCGCCTGGGGCGGGGGCATAGTTGATGTTAAAAGTCCCCTTAGCCATGGGCCCTCTGCCTCTGTAGGGAGAGGAGAGGAGGAACAGCTAGGTCCCTGCTCCCCAACAGGCCCTGGCCCTGACTGTGCCCCCAGAAGGACTGGGGAGAGCACCCTAGTCAGTCCACACTGAGGCATCTGCAGACTTCTCAAGACGCTGGCCGCGGGGGTGAGAGATACTTGCTCTGAGAAACTGTTGAGAAAGATTGCCAGTGCCTTTTGGCCATAATTGCAGCTGAGTGAGCCACAGGCTTTGCTTCCACATCTGGAAAAATCTGCTTGCGTAGGAAAAGTGTGTGTGTGTCCAAGGATGTGTATTTGATGTGTTTTAATTTCCATCTTTATATTATGAAAAACGTTACAAAAACAGAAAAGTTGAGAGACTAAGTGCAATGAATACCTATATTCTTCCACCTAGACACAATGTGTTATAATTTGTCATATTTGCTTTCTTTCTCTCCTTCTAGATATGATAGACCATTGAACAATCAATCTCTATATGGCTTTTGCTTTGACATTTGAAAGTTGAAATCTTGCCCATATAATGTTTTATAACCTTTAAATTTATGTATTACTGTAATTATATAAAACATAACATTCTTCTTGTAAACTATTCAACTGTTGAGACAAAAGTTAGAAAGTAGAAGCAAAAGTCCTGCGTTGTCCCCTCCTCAGCTCACCTTCCCCACCCTGCAGCGTGGCTTGGTTTGTGCCCTTCCTGACCTTGGTCTGTGTTTCTGCAGACATGCATGTTTCAATAGAAACATATACTTTTGTTGTATGTGTTTTAAGACATAAATGAGATCATACTATACATGTTGTTTTGCAATTCATTCTTCACTTGGAAATATGTCTGAGATCTTTCCATATTAGTACTTGTAGCTCTGCTTCATTCTTTGCCGACTGTGGAGTATTCCAAAGGGCAGTTGTACAGCAATTTTCATAACTATTCCCTCCTGATGGACCTTTCAGCTATTTGTTGTTATTTTTCCATTTCTTACAACGACGTGATTAATATCCATGGAAAATGTTTCCTTAAGGACATGTTGCAGTATTTCTCTTTGACAGATGCCTAGAGGTAGAATGCTGGGCTGGATTCGATGCACATTTTACACTTGGATGGATACTGCCAAACCGCTCTTCACAATGCTGCTCCAACCTACACAGCCTCAGAGAGCCCGTTTCCCTTCACCCTTGCCAACGTCGAACTTTATCAGTCTTTTTAGGTGTTCACATTCTGATGAATTAGAAATGACTTCATTGTTGGTTTAATTTGTACTTCTTTGGTTTTTCGCAAGGTTTGATTATTGGCAAGGTTGACTGCTGTGTCAGAGTTCAGCAACAGATGACAGATAGTTTATGTAGAAAAATAGGTAGAAGCTGGGTAGGGAAGCTGCATGATTTAATACAGGACACTGGGTGCTTACAATTTTGTCAGATCAGTGGGAGAGCAGGTTCCTGGTTGAGCTTCTAGGACTGACTCCTAGAACTTCAGTACAGAACCGACCCACCAAAGGAGGCTCCCCTTCTGCCACGACCAGGAAACTGGGGATTCTGGAAGCTGTGGCCCAGCTGCTGACTCAGCAACCTGGACACTAGGAAGCCTCAGTGGCTCCTGATTTCAGGATCACACAGCCTCAGCTGCATGATACATGCCTTGCATCCTGTCTACAATACTGACGAAGCATCTAGATACTGAGATCTCCATGCTGATGAAGGAAGAACCCAAACCAAAGTAACACAGAAAATAAGGACACTTTAACCCCAGCAGAGTCAGTAGATCTCTGGAGGGTACAGCTGCCCAGGGGAAGCCAGGTCACGTGCAGAAGCTCAGCCCTAAGGGAGCCTGGCAATTGTCGGCTTTAGCTCTTCAAGCTCCAGCATGCCGCACGGCAAGCTACGAAGTTGTAGGCATGGAGCTGATGAGTCAGTCTGAAATATCTGCCGTGATCATATTTTCACGTTTTGTATCGTTCTTCTGTGAATTTCCCGATTATACCTAGTGTTCATTTTCCTATTTGGGTTATTAGTTTATAGAAGCTTTATGGGTTATCTGGCAAATAATCTTTCGTCTGTTATATATATTATGAGCACTTCCATTCTTTTAACATTATATCTTTTGTCATGTAGAAATCTTCAATTTATCTATTTTTATACTGTCAGGTTCCTAGGTTTTGTAACTTACTTAAGAAGGCCTCCCTGACCCCAAGGTTCAGAAAGTATTCAATTGCATTTTCTCCTAACATCTTCATAATTTTTCTTTATGTTTAATTCTTCAAACCATCTTAAATATGTGGCATGAAGTAGGGATCTAATTTAGTTTTAGTTTTTTTTTTTTTTCTTAAATAGAAAGCCAATTGTCCTAGAATAATTTGTTGAATGAATTTTTTACTATACTTTAAACTTGGAGAAGTTTTTAAAATATAGAATAACCTCTTAGCTTTTTCTGATACAGAGGCAGGGGAAAGCTTTAAAAAATTAGCTTATCACTTCACATTTTGATTCTCTAAAAGCCTTAAATAGTAGGGGTTTGGCATTTCCTAAAGCACAGATATGACAAGATTATTCCCCTAATCTTCCCTTTCCTCAAAACCAATGTTTAATCTCTGGTGACTACCCCTCTGTCTACTCAGCATCCCCGTCGGGCCTTTCCAATCTTATTTCCCTGTTCCTTTGCCTAGAAGGGAGGTCACACCATTTGATTTGGCTACCAAAGCAGAAAACATGTGCCGATATCTATGTCAGCAGTTTCTTTATGACCTTGTAACGATCTGTTTATGATGCTTCTCTCACCTACTGGTATTTCTCAATGTGGTCACTGTCAGTATTTTGGATAGAACAATTCTTTTTTGCAGTATATTTAAAAGCCCTGGCCAACCTACCACTATGCAGCAGGATTCTCTGACACCCCACTTCTTCACCATCCTAGTCATGGTGACAACCCAAAAAAATTTCCCACATGTTTCCAAACACACCAGCTCCGCTCCTTAGTTGGAAGAAAGGGAGAGAGGTATTGAATTAGAAATGACAGGATATCATCAGCAGAAAGCACTTTCCCAGCTCCCCTTCTAATCTCTAGGTGTTCAAATCAAGCCTATCTTTCAGAGGTTGTCCTTTCCACAAGCTTTTCTAAACTTCCTCAGATGTAGATCTATTCCTCTTCTGATTTCCCTCTTCCATGACATTATCTCCATGTCTCCATCCATCTATTCATCCATCCATCCATCCATCCATCCAGCCAGCCAGCCACTCATCCATCCATCCATCCATCCATCCATCCATCCATCCATCCATCCATCCATCCATCTGTTTGTCCATTTTTCCTGTATTTATTGAGCATTTATAGTGCACTAGGCACACCGGCCACTTTCTTTTTAGATTATGGCTCTTTGTGTAAGTGTTTTATCTGGTCTAACACATTATAATCTCAGGTATAATCCCATGTTTGATCCAATGTTGCATCTCCCAGAGTGCTCTGCACAGAGCTGGTGCTCCCAATGAATGTTAATAGAGTGAAAATTACTGAATGCTGCCTGGTAAGTGTGGCTTAGTGATTGAGCATCGATCCATGCACCAAGAGGTCACTGGTTCGATTCCTGGTCAGGGCACATGCCCAGGTTGTGGGCCAAATCCCCAGTGGGTGGCATGCAGGAGGTGGCCAATCGATGTTTTCTCTCAGCGATGTTTCTATCTCTCTCTCCCTCTCCTTTCCTCTCTCTCTAAAATCAATAAAGAAAAAAAAAAAGAGAAAAGAAAGTTACCGAATGCTGACGTTTTAACGTACATTCCAAGTCTTTATTCAAAGGCATGAGAATATTGTTTGAAAACCATATGATTTTTGCAATATCTACATTATTATTTTTGAAAATTTCCCATAACTCCACCACTTTTTCAGAAGGAAATGAAGATGTGACAATTTCCTTCCTCAGCCAGTCTAATCTTATCCTTAGAGGCAATGACTTCCAACAGTTTGCTGTCTTTTCTTCCAGACTTTTCAAAAACATTTAAATGCAAATTCTCTGTGTACATGTATTATGTTTAAATTAACACATATATTAAGAGCTATATGAAACATGAATTTGAGAATTACAGATTTACAAAGTTAATAAATTATGATGTTTAACTTAAGTGTATCTAGTTCTTTATAACTACAAAATGATTTTGAATACATTGTACTCATTTGACTCCCCAGCCCTGTGATGTAGGCTCAGAGAGGTTGACAGGCAGACTTCTGGTCACACAGCTGGTATGTGGTGGAGCTAAAACTTGAACCCAGATCTTCTGCCTCCTAATTCATTCTATTTCTACTGTGCAAAATAATCCCTGAGGGTTATTCAGGAATGACTATTTACATAATGAAATTATTCTTTGTTTGACTTCAGAGCATCAATGTAGAATTCATTTGAAAGCTTATTTTATTATATCGAAAACAAACAACAGCTGATATTTATCAGGTGCTTACCATGTGCCAGAAACCGTGCTAAGCACTTCACTTGCATTGCCCCCTTTTATCCTCTAATAAGCCTATCATGCAAGCAGCATTATCAATCCTATTTTCAACAAGGAAACTGAGGTTCAGGAAGGTAAGCAGTGGGTTTGGGGATGCTGGTTCATGATACACTGGGTTTTGAACCTAGGTCTTGCTGCCTCCAAAGTCTGTTCTCAGCCGTTATACTTTGCAGCAGCCTTTGTACATTTTTGCTTATATGTAATTTCAAATAAGTAACTATTATATAAAATAAAACAAAGTGCAAACTTGATGTGAGTTGTACTTTAAAGGTATTTGCAGTATGAAAGAAGAGAAGTCTGTATGCATAAGTGATGGACATGGACAACAAAGCTGGGGACAGGGTGGGGGGATGGGGAGGAGGGTGTCAATGGGGAAAAAAAACGAGAAACATCTGTAACAAAAATAAATTAATAAAAAAAAAAGAAAGAGAAGTCTAGTGCATAAAGTAAGATATTTAGATAAATGCTTGAATAAGGGAGAAAAACAGCAAGAAAGGATGAAATAGGAACACACACAGATAAAGGCTGATTGATGGCTTAGTTGATTGAGAGGAAGGAAGAGAGAAACTGGGCAAAGAGGTCGGAAGTAGTCAGTGGGAGGAGAGGGGACCGGAGCTGCAGCCCTTCCTACTCCTGCCAAGAGTCCACTCCATCTGGGACTCTCCAACCCAGCCAGATGCTCATTTTCCTGGTACTCCCGGAGCCAATGTTGCCTGTTCTCCTGGGCTGAGAACTCGGACATGTGAGCACCCACCCTCCCAGAAGGCAGCCCTGGGTGAGCAGGGGCTGTGAATGAAGAGGAAGGAATGTCTCAACATCTGCACAGCCCTCAGAGGGCTGGGAGGAGAGCAGCTGGGAACACAAGAGCCAGGAAGATGGAACTGGAGAAAAGGGCCTCACTAGACTGGCCCATGCTCCTTTCTGTCTGGGCTGAGCTGGCGGTGACTATGTGGGGTCTTTGTTGATGACAGATGTTAGGGCATCCCCACTGGCAAAGAGGCAGGGATGCTGTCACCTCACTCTTCCTCAAGAAGTCTTGCACAGTTAGACTCTATGCCAGTTAGCATGACTGTCAATCTGTGAGCATGATGGTGGGGGCTGGGAACTGCTGGAGTCCAAGATGAGGGTGGGAGGGGGCATGGCAGGGATGCTGAGAGAGGAGGCAAAATTGTGGCATGGGTGGAGGAAAAGCCCTTTGGCCCTTGGGTGGTGGCACCATGATAAAGGGGATCTGAGTCACCAGGGAAGGCATGGAATAACTGGGATGGGTTTATGCATCCACCTCCCTCACTTCCTTTGGAGTCATTTGGTTGTTTTCAAGTTCTCCACACTTTGTCGGCTCCCCGCCTCTACCCATCAAATCCGGTTCTCGTGTGTTGTGTGTGTGCGATGTGTCTTTGTGTGTATGTGTGCTCAGCTGGCTCTAGGTAAGAATAAAATGAGTTCAATGGGGGAAAAAAAGGAAAAACATCTGTAACAAAAACAAATTAATAATAAAATAAATTATAAAAAAAGAATAAAATGAGTTAAAAAACATAGGAAATTGTGACTGACAATTTTTTCATCTATAAAAACGGTCTTTTCATATGGTTCAACACAGTAGGGTAAATTAAATGCCCAGGTAGAAACCCTTCGTAAACTAATGCGGTAATCATGGCTCCCAGCTCTGTAATTGTGCTTCTGGTGTCTCATCTCAGCCAGAGACTCTGTTCTGACAACCTCACTGCTGTTCCCAGGGCGATCGAGTGCAAGCCTATGTAGTAGTTGAGTAAGAGCCAAATGAAATTCAGGCAAGGACGAGTCCCGGGATGAGGTGGTACACTTGATCACGTTCCCTTAGCCGTCCACAGAACCTGTGTCGCTGCACTCCCAGCATTTCCATACCTATCCCTCACCCCACGGGTCAGTTAGGCCAGCTTTCAGGTGGCAGGAATGACACAGGACTCAGTCGAGCTCAGGAAACAATTTCAGCAGCTGCAACAGCCTTCAGGATGCCGCAGCGAGCCTGGAGGTCTGTCCCAGCTTTTCTCTGCCGCTTCTCCTGGACCTGCCTGCTTTTCTGTCACCCGAAGGACGACTCTGTGTCAAATTCTCAATCCCAAGGTGAGAGCATTTGCTGGGTCCAGTTAGTCACTGTCCAACAGGGAACCCCATAGATTTAAGGACCAGCTACTTAATTTATGGGGCCTGGTACAAAATGAAAACGTAGGTCCCTTGATCAAAAATTATTGAGAGTTCCAGACAGACACATCAGGCCCTTCTGAGTGTGGGGCCTTGTGTGACTGCTCAGGTTGCACGCCCATGAAGCCAGTTCTCGTTGGCTGAGGGTCAAAGGCCAAGGTCATCACCTGGGGCCAGGAAGGCCACAAGATCTGAAGCTTCCTCAAGACTACCCGTTTGCCTTTCCATGCCTTTCCCTACCCTCCCACTGCTTTCCACGGAGCTCACTGGGGACGTATGGCATGGCAACTAACTGGGGAAAGAATTTAACTGTGGGTAAAGCAGGGCCAAATCAAGAAAGGAAGCTTTGGAGAACAGTCATTCCAGGATGATGCCTAAATTATCTAAATGATTTAACGCAAAGACATAGGGAAAAGCTTAATGAAAGAGTCCCCAGGCCTGACTAAGAGTGTAAGTTGGGACCACAGGTGGGAAAAGTTCTGAACTGCCCTCACCTTCCAGGTGCCCTCACTTGGCCTCCTGAGGAGCACCAGTGGGAAGCCCACTAGGTGAGCTGCCCAGCCCAGGGGTGGGTGGCCAGAATCTTAGGGATTCACATATGCAGAATCACTTCCAAGCAAGACACCACATTTATTTAGTATCTTCAAGTTTGCTAAAAGACCTGCCAGGGATTGAATTTCTTGTAGGAATTGATGCCCCCTGCTGGTACGCCACTAACCAGCATTGATACTCGACTGTCCACCCTCAATGGACCAAAATTGGAAAAAAGTACCCTCAGGATTTAACCTTGAATAAAAACCAGTGAAATAACATGACTCATGCTGCTGAAGTTATGAGTTATATATGGATTTGATAATAGGTTGAATTTTTAAATGTTTCATGACTCCCAGGTTCCTAATAAAAATTATTCCTTCAGTTCTTTAGCCCAATTATAGAAACAAGGTTAACATTTTGAAGCTCTGAGTGTTCCGATGGCATTTTCTTCCCATTTCAAAGTGGAGTGGTCACAGAAGGCTTCACAGGGAGGTCACGTGGTCCAGGGAGGGAGCATGGGTTTTGGGATCAGATAGCCTACACTGGAATTCATTTACAATGTGAGTGACTTGGAATAAGTCTTTTAACTTGTCATTTAATTTTAAGTTGCCATCTCCTGATCAATGAGGATAAAAAGATCCAGCTTCAAAGTGGACACGCGGAACAGAGATCATGCATCTAAAGCACAAGGAGCATTCAGGTAGCTGTGGTTATTGTTACTACATTATTTAGAAGTGGGTCTAACTTGGGCTTCAAGGGATGGGCCGCTCCTGGACCCAGATTCTATGTTTCCAGAGAACAGAGGCTGTGTCTGGAGTCCTGTGGCTGGTTCAGATAATTCACCCTGGGTCACAAGGGCAGGACTCACACTGGGCACTCAAATCTCTTTAGAACCACAGACACGGTCCGGGGGACTGTCTTTATGAAATAGCCGCTCACTGGGCACACCTGGACATTTCTACCTCTACGAGCTATTCCAAGTTCCTTTATTTCCATCTCTGTCTGCTAGTCCAAGCTGCTGTCCTCTCTCACATGAGCCAATGCAAAGCTCTTCTGTCTTTCCTGCTCAAAACCAGAGTGATTTATATTAAAAAACGTAAAATATAATCTGATCAGGCCACCCCACCTGCCTGCCACCGACCTTGTTTGTAATGCCAACCCCACCTCCCGGCTCTGTTTGCTTTCTGTGTGATCTCCTTATCCCCCATTCTTCCCGGGGCCACTCCTACCCACCCTGCAGGTGTCACTCACAAACTCAAGGAGGGTACAAGAAATATCACATTTTCTTCTGATCTTTTTGGTCTCACTGTGCTGCGCTGAAGCAGAAATTAAATCTGTGGTCACTAGACTGTTCTTTGCTTCTCTTAGGGTCTCACAAGCATTTAGGATGCTCATGAATAATCTGGAAAAATGGGTGAGGACCTCTACTCTTCAGTCCATCTGGGTCACTGCTGCTGTCCTCACTGCCACCTCTGAGGGGCCCTCGAAGGAGGTGGTTCCAATGCTACAGGGTCTCTGCCTTGGCCGGAAGACTCAATGTTGAGTTTTAAGTCTCCTTTGGGGCACCCCAAACCATGAATTTCTGAAGCTCATCATGTCATTGGGTATCACCAGTGACTGGGCATAGCTTTCTACTATTCCTAGGAGGCTCCTTCTCCCCGTCCCTTCCCTGCTCCCCACCAAGGGGTAGGCTTATTTTAGAGCGTGTCTGCTTTCTGCTGTGAACAGGAAGCACAAAGGGCCTGCCCACTTCCTTGGAGAGTGGGAAACATTCAGAAACAAAATTAAGTGTCAAATTATGTGCTATAAAAGGTACTTATCATAAGGTCTACCCATAATTATCCCATCTGAATCAGGTTCCCCCAGTCATACCTTACACCCTGCAGCAGTCACTGTCAGGGCCCAGACCCCCTTCACCTGGTCTGTCTGTGCACCCATGCCCTGGCTACTGGGTGTTGGCTTCTAAGAGCTCAGAGCTGCACTGTCCTCTGGAGAGCCACACACCCTGGCAATGCCCAGGAGGTTATGTCCTCTCTTGGGGATGGCTGGAGGGACAGAGCTGATGAACGATGAATGACTGACAAGCAGTATACATACAAAGGCCTAACCTCTGGTCTCTAAGTGGGACAACTCCTGGTGCCACCACTTTCCACAGCTCCTGTGGGATCTGCCTGAGGCTAGACTTCAGCCGCAGCCACATCTTTGCTCACCTTAGCCCTTGCCCTATCCTGCCACCCTCACAGCGTTCTCCTAAGCACAGCAGAGCCTCTTAAATCCCTTGCACGAGAAACTGCCTCATGCTATGCTTCTAGGAACACAATCCATTTTTTCTTCCTAGGATGTCACAATCTGAAATCATAGGTTTGTATGGCTCTTGGTCCAGTGCTTGTTTATCCTATTAAATGAAAGCAGAGGCCATATTTATTGTGTTCACTGCTGTCTTCCCAGCACCAAGCCAGGTGCCTCCCACAGAGAACACACAAGCTTTCACCTGGAAAGCTACAGGAACCAAGGTGCCAGGGCCTTGGCCTCCTTTTGCACTCCTCCCCGTTGGGGTTTCGCTTCCTATGGTTGAAAGCCACCCTACAACTGCAGCCTTGAACCTCTTGTGCTCACTGTCCTCGAGCCAGTCCTAAATGAGCAGATTCTAAAGTCCTAGCTGATAACTTGACTGGCCCACACTTGGTCACCTAATTCCTAATACAATGAGCTATGATCCTGCCCCCACTCACAGGTCACGAACTTGGTGTGGGGGAGGGTCTCAGATGAGGGTAATAAGCCAAGCACATATAACAACAGCTGTCTACCTTACAAGTATTATATACTCTGCTTCAGTTGAAATCAAGGCAGCTTTAATATTTTACTGGTCTACCAATATTCCTGGGACAGGCTGGGCCCACAAGCAAGGCTGGATTCATATGAACACCTGTTAAGTTCCTAGATAGTGTGTCTTAGATATTACATACCACAGATATAGTTGTAGTAAAACCCTCATTTATTTAGAATGTGGAACAACATCCTAGGTACTTGACTGTTTTGAAACACTTTCTGTTGGTATACATTTTTTCCCCTAAACATCGTAATTCTCTTTTGTACTGGTTTTTTTTTTGGTTATCTGAGGGGCTGGTTGGTGCCTTGGGGTCTGGGTTCTGAGCTGAATGACCTCTCAGCAGGACTCTGTGCACCTGTGGGCCTGCATGTGTTTGGTTCACAGTTGCTACACAAAGTTTCCAGTGAAACCCTAAAATCAGCTCACTGGTTTTTGTGATATACTTCTTCCTCCTAAAAGCTAGGTAAACAGAAAGACCCAGTAAAAACAGGATGAGAAGGGAGATTTCAATTATTCAGTGTTTTCAGTTTTTCAATGATGGATACAGAAGTATAAGCCAGGGCCTCTTCCCACTGAGCTTGTTACAGTCTGGATAAAGAACAAGACAGACACCACTTAACGGAGGCAAATAATTCCAGAAGATAAATATACGTGTTTTGAAAAATACAAGTTCTCATACAAATACATGCATAACTAAATACTTCATGGTGTTTCAGTTATATCTCAAGGGGCTTTGAGAAAATAAATCCCATTACTAGATAACACTAGTGGTCCATCTAGCCAACAATCCTTTCTTGAAGCATCCAAAGGAGTGGCAGGGAGAGCAGAGGGAACTGTCAGATACTCTTTAATTTATAAATGTATCCAATGTTTGAAAACATCATGGGGAATCTCAGGAATCCCTGTATGCAATGAATGGGCTTCTGAATATCCATTACATCTCCAGCCTCCCTACACAACCACTCAGACTGCTTCTCCAAGCGAGGTGTATGAGAAGTTAGTACTTCTCCCTATGTTGGCTTCTCTCTCAGCCTTTTCCTCTCCTATCTTCAATCACCTCTGCCATAGGACATATATAAGCACTTGGGAAGTGTTAAACTCTGACAGTAAAGCTAAGTCAGAGTTAAAGGCAAAGGTTTAACCAAACATGTTTAAACACAAACTAGTGAATGAAGAACTTTAGGTTCAAAGAGCCAAATACTCTGCGTTCCTGAGAAATCTCAGTTTCTCATTCTGATATTTCCCCATTGCACTTTGCTGCCACAAACTAAGTGGGTATACATTTTTTAGTGTTGATCTATCACTAAAAGATTTGAATTAGCAGACTGAAAGAACACATTTTGTATCTCTGTATTTAAAAAAAATCCACCCGCGAGAAGGGAGCTAGGTCAGTTTCCTATGGGGGGGACATTCTCGTGCAGGTACTGTAAGGCCAAGTCGGTCCACTTCATCTCTTGTTCTTTAACGGATTCTGTGGTGCCACCGTTGTCCTGCTCCGGTTCAGGAAGCTCATTCTGAAAAGGTGCAGTGTACATTCAGAACGACAGGAAACTGTACTTCAACAAACCCCTTAACACTCAAGAGCACTCAGAATTAAAACCCGAGCTCCTAGAAACAGACAGTATAATTGATAGAAGCGCATCCTAAAGAGCGAGCTAGAATAAGAAGACGCGAGGAAGTGTCCAAAGTATCACTCAGGTCCTCTCCAGGAGGGAATGATGGCCTTATGACTCTAGCACGTGTGCAGGAGGCGATGTGGCAGAAGGCTGAGGGCATGATATTCTGGAAGCCACCCGGATCCAAACCTATGACTCCACCGCTTGCTGGGTTACGCAGGCAAGGTATTCAAACCTTGGAGCCTTTGCTTCCTCTTTGAAAATAAGAGAAAAATGTAGCCATCCCTTCAAAGGACTGCGGTGAGACTAAACGCTGTGATTTAGATCAAGTGCTCAGCACTATGGGGGACACCCAGTGTTCAAGGGATATTTGCTATTATTGTTAGTGGCTGGGAAAACTGAAAAGAGTCAATACTATGTCTTTTTTGGAACTTAATAGAATATCACATTTACTGACATATTCCTTAAGCACAAGATGATAATGGAGCTAAGTGGGGAGCAGTGAAAATGTAACATAATATGAGACCACCCCCTAGTGGTGGAACAGGGCAACATAAAACATGGCAAATGACCAATTCATATCCTGCCAGCATTTTCTTTTTTTTATCCTCACCTGAGGATGTTTTTGTATTTATCTTCAGATAGAGCGGGAGGGAAAGAGGGAGGGAGAGAGACAGAAACATCGACGTGAGAGAGACACATCGAGTGGCTACCACCCACAAGACCCTAACTGGGGCCAGGGACAAACTGCAACCGAAGTATGTACCCTTAGCGGGAACCGAACCCAGGACTCTCTGGTCTGCGGGCCAACGCTCTAACCGCTGAGCCAAACTGGCCAGGGTGTGCCAGCATTTTCTTAAAATGGTAAGCCATGGGCCACATTTAGTGTAGAGTTGGGAATAATTTAAATATGTATATGTATATACATATACATATATATATTCCCCCTAGCTTTATTGACATTTAATTTCAATATGATATTCTGTAAGTTTAAGGTGCACAACAGGATTTGATACATGTATACATTGTGGAATGATTACCACAGTAAGGTTAGTTAACACATCCCTCACCTCTTATAGTTACCATTTTTGTGTGTGTGGTGAGAACTTTTAAGAATGTTTCCTTATATTTTAAATTTAAATGTATTACTACCAGGACTCTGCTTTGTGTCAGAGTTCACTGATACCAATATACTTATTTTTAATTATCTGAAATTACACTTTTTTTAGGGTTAGCAAACTATTACTATCAAGACTTATGATTTTCCAATGGATTCCAATTTGTAGTGTATGAACATAATGTTTTCCTCCTTTAGAATTATGTTCAGTACATGTAAAATGATTTTATATAATATGACAAGTATATCTGAATCACATACATCCTGCTCTACAATGTTAAAGACTGAAATTCAAACATACCTGTACAAATTGAAAGGAACTATCATTTACTATAAAGCAATAATACGCTTAAATTTAAAGTGAAAGTTTGGTTCTAATAATCAGTAATAGCTGGCAAAGCATAAACAAGTCCTTGCTTAATGAATTATTAATCCAGAGGCAGGCAACTTTGCTTAATTTCATCCCATCTGTGGTATGTGTTCTAAAATAATGTCTTTCTTTTGGTCACTACTGTCTCTTGGCAATGAATGCCAACATATAAAATTGCCTATGTGCCTGGAAAACAAACACAAAGTATCATAAATGCAACCACCTATTATGATACATTGTAAAAATGACAATTCTTTGCGGTCATTTTTATGAAAATGAAAAGAGAAGGCCATCTATTTCCCCAGTCTTGGACTGGGACTGGCCAGGTGCCTTGCTCTGGCCAACAGAAAGCAGCTGCGGTGCCAGTGGGTCAGTTCTTGGCCTGAACTCCATGAAGCTTGCAGTTTGCTCTGACGGTGATCTTGGAACCCTGAGATGGCCATGTGCAGTCTGGGCTAATCTCCTGGATAATGAGACTGTGGCCTAGTCAACTCATTGTCCCAGCTCACAGCCTGCCTAACTGCCACACACGAGGAGGTGTCCTGAATTAGCAGCTTCCAGCTAGCCTGATGGCTGAGTGCAGAGCACAGGCAAGTCCAGCAGGGATCAGCCCAGTTGGCGAAGACCAGAAGACCATCTTAGCTGAGCTACAAAATCACGAGATAAGTAGCTATTGTTTTAAGCCACTATGTTGGGCAGCCCCTAAAGCTAAATGATATACATGATGCCTTAGAATCACAAGACATGGGAAAAGACATGGATTAGCAATGAGGACAGGCTACAACCTGGAAGGCAGCATGAAAATTTCCCTCTCCCTCATCTCCTACATCACAAATGGTCCCCAAATCATGCCATAAGCAGGTCCAAAATTTGGGCATTCCCCTCCATTTTCTTGCCAATGTTCAGGCCCTCCTCCCTTGCCTAGACCACTGCCATGGCTTCCTAATTGGTCTCTCTGCCCTGTCACTTGCCCCTTTCTCCATGGCAGACATTCTCTGACAATGCTGCTACACTGATTTTCCAAAACTTACATTTGAGCATGGCAGACTTCTTTTTGAAGACCATTCATTCCTGGATATCCCCAGAATGAGGTCTAAGCATGCCATCAAATGTTCCTCTCAAAATGTAGTCCAAGCCCAACTTTTTGCCTACCTTAAATGACAAACATATTCTCCTCACTCTGTCAAATACTTTCAAAGCTCTGAGCCTCTGCACAAGTGTTCCCACTGCTGGAGCGCCCTTGTCTACTCCCACTTAACTTCTGGCCCTCCCTTATGACAGCTTAAACATTACACCTCTCTGCAGCCTTTCCTGATGCCATTTCCTATACCACGGTGGCTGTTCATGACCCCCACTTAGAAACCTATTACTGTAATTATTTATTTATATGTGTTACCTCTCTAGACCCCCAGGGGCAGAAACTGTATCTTATGCTTACATAACCTGCACACAGAAGGCTTCCAAAGAAACACTTGTGGAATGAAAAAAATCAAAGTTTACAGGACAGGATCTGGAGCCTCACAGACCTAGGCATGAAGTCCAACTTATCAGCTACCCAGTCCTGGGTAAATTCCTCTCTCTGACCCTATTTCTTTCCTGTAAAAGAAAGGGTGGGGATAACACCACCACCCTTGCAAAGCTGTTCCAAGATTACAGATACTGTATGTCAAATTTCAACCTCAATCCATGGCATAAAACTGGTATTCACAAAGTGGCAGCTAAAAGTCTCATTACACTCTCTCTTTTGACCATTTTTCTAAACAAGAACTAAGCTATGACTTATTATTTGATATGTGTATTACTCGTTAAACATGTTATCATCTCTCAGTCTTAAATGAGAGCACAGGTGAGCTGAATTTCCTTTCTCTGCAGTAGCAGCAGCAGTCTATCTGTATGCTGTATGCTCTATCTTATCAGCAGCTCTTCTCAGGACAGTCGGCATACTCTAAAGAAAAACAGTCCCTGGTCCCCATCTCTTTGTCCTTCGAAGGCCTCTATGACATAAACAGGATATTTAATATGCATTTATACAAGCAAAACTTTTAGATTATTTATTATATAAGGTTTAACAAACTCCTTGCAGGGCAATTTTCCAGGGAGCAGAAAAGTATATTTCAGGAGCCTGTTGGTCCAAAGGCAAAAGAAAAGCCAGATGTTTTTGACTATTTTCCAGGGAACTTAGGATAGGTGTGTGTTCGAAGAACGTGAGTTTATAAAAATGTCAACAGACTGACAAGACGTGGGTAGGGAATAAGAGATACCGCACAGCTTACATGCCACTGCTTTGTCTTCTTCCCCATCATATACATTCAACTCTCACTGTCTGGTTTACTGGTTTTGGTGTGGTTGACACACATGGCTCAGAAGACCTGGGCTCCAGTCCTGGAATGACCCCTAATTGAGCTGGTCATGTCTGCTCTCTGAACCACATCTTTCTTCAAATAAAAAGTCTAGCCTTGGACAGTTTGGCTCAGCAGTTAGAGCGTCGGCCCCCAGAACAAAGGGTCTCAGGTTCGATCCCCGGTCAAGGGCATTACCTGGGTTGCAGGTTCAATGCCTGGTCCTGGCCGGGGTTGCACAGGAGGCAACCAATCAATGTGTCTTTCACATCAATGTTTCTCTCTCTCCCTCCCTCTCTTCCACTCTATCTAAAAATCAATGGGCAAATATTCTCAGGTGAGGCTTAACAAAACAAAAACAAACAAAAAAGTCTAGATCAGTGGTTCTCAACCTTCCTAATGCTGCGACCCTTTAATACAGTTCCTCGTGTTGTGGTGACCCCCAACCATAACATTATTTTCGTTGCTACCTCATAACTGTAATTTTGCTACTGTTATGTCTTAGGTGACCCTTGTGAAAAGGTCGTTCAACCCCCAAAGGGGTCGTGCCCCACAGGTTGAGAACCGCTGATCTAGATGCTCTCCGGAAGCTTCTAAAGTTAATGGAGTCCACAGCCTTGATTTCTTTGCCTACTAGTTTATTTGCCCACTGATATTCGACTTCTGTTAGGGCCCACCAAGTCATACCTTTAACCCATCATCCTCAGCACAAATGATAGCCTACCAGTGGTATTGCAACATCCTCGTAAGGAAGCTTATCTTCTCGCCAAGCATCATCAATCAAATCCAAGATCCTTCCATCTCTCTGTACTTCACTGTCCATTGTCCTGCAGCTTTGATCCTGTCAAATCTGTAAGCCAAAAAGGTTATTTCTAAAACAGAAAGCCTCAGGAGGTGATGTAATCCAGCACTAGGATTCCCCAGGCTTCTCAAACTTGATGTGTCTTTTGGGGTAATATCACCCTGGGAAAGACTCATCTTCTCATCTGGGTCAGGTGGCAATTTATTTATGTGATCACAGACCCTCCTCTCTGCCCCACCCCCACCTCCAGCTGATGGATGCTTTGTAGTGTACACTGGACATAAGACATAGCCCAGTTGACAAACCAGTGTCATGTGACAGGAAAGCAATATATGTGATGGCCTGTTTCAAGGCTACAGCACATCTAGAATGCAGTTTTTCTCTCCTAACGTGCACATACACCTTTTCCTTTTCAGGATGGTTCTGACGAGTCCCTGACTCATAACCAAGTCTCCTCTCTTGTCCCTCTAGCCTTTCCTGCACCATTTGTACAAGAGTCACCACCTGCCTTGGCTTGAATATTGGCATTGTTAGGCTAAGAAGCTAAATGAATATACTGAGATAACACTGAATGGAGTTATATAAAGTGACCAACCACAGACCTGACAGAAATCCTCAGCTGAGCTTGTAAAGGACATGGCCTCCTTTCTTAAGATGGCACCCAGGCTGGACCCTGAACGCAGCATTTCCAGGCGGGCCATAGTGGTGGGACCCCATGCTGCTTGTTTCTTCTTCTCTTTGCGCTTCCCGATTCTTACTTAATGCTGCACGCCCTTAAATGCCTGGTCAAGATACTTACTTGTCACGGCTGATTCCCCATTTTTCTTTCTTTTTCTCCCTAAACAGCTAGCCAGCCTGGAGGGTACCTCTGGGTTCCTTGTTTCCAAGTTTGGGCTATTTTTCATCACAGGTATCACCCCACTGTGCTCCCTGCTACAAAACAGCTGTCCCAATGGACTGGAAGCCAATGGCACCAAAGGTACTCTCGGTCACTCCCACTTCTAAGAGTATGAAGACTCATGCAAGAAATAATCTTTGGGCCTGTGCTTGTCCCCAACAGTATGATTGCAAGATTGCCCTAATACCTGGATGATAATTATACAGGTTGGGATGGGGGAAGGGTTTTTACCCCCATGATAAGGATCTAGGCAAAACTGAAGCAAAAGGTGCTCAGCTAATTCTGTAACCAGTGAACCACATGAGGTGTTAATGTTTCACACAAGAATTAATCCAGTATTACCCAGTAAATAACTCAAAATGAGAAGGATTCATCGTTAGGAAATTTATAAACAAGAGGTCTTTACCCTCAGTTCCAGTTATATTTCTGGAGTCCCTGTCCTTCAAGAGCCCCCCCGCCCCCCCCCCCTTCCTTTGTGCTTGATGCTCTGGCTTCTGGGATACCCTCCTCCTTTTTCTCTGCTGATTGAAACCTGCTGATTTTTCCAGGCTCACAAAGATTCCACCTTTTTTGTACAAGTTTTCTCAAATCACTCCAGCTTCAGCAGCATTATGCCCTTGAACCCTTCCTTCTTGTTCTTATGATGCACTAAACATATTTGGTTGGCTCTGTGACGGATTGCTCAGGTATTATCACCTCCAATTGCTATGTGTAAATTTTGTATCAATGGCTCAACACATCTTTCCCCAATTGGGCCTCAACCCTTTTTTCACCTGCTATCATACTTTCCACCCCTTGCACTTGAAAGCCACTTTCCCCCATCACTAACCTGTATTTTTCCTTTCAAACTCAACTTGGGAGTTAGATCATCAGAGTCACCACCCCATTTCCAGAGTTGGGCGCTAAGGTGCTTTCACTCCTAAGGGGCTGGAAAGCATCGAGAAAGGCAATGTCCCAAGCACTTGCTACACTCGACAGAATTAACCACTGCCAGTTTTCTCAACACACTTTTCTTACACGTGTGACAGTCCCAATCCTGGAGTGCTCTCTCCTCTTCCTCCCCCCCACCCCCAGCTAATCCCCAGCCGGTCTAAAAACCTTGGTTCCCCCAGCAGGCCTTCTTCAAGGCCCAGGCAGAGCGTGGTACCGGCCCCTCCGTGTCCCAGTTCCCCGAGCGCAGTGAAGGGCTGGGAGCTTGTCACACTGCCTGTTTCACGCTCTTTCCAGACACGCGGTGCGTGCGTTCCCCGGGCAGGGGCACGTTTGATCCATCCCTGGGTTTCAGGATTTTATAAACGCGTAGTTACAAGATAAGCCAAGAAGGCCCGTTCCCTCGCTAGAAATGACCCTCGCAGGCCACCACCATCTGTACAGGTGTGCGAGGCCGCCCCACAGCACCGACTTCCGGCCTCGGGCTGGATATACCAAAAGTGGGAGTGGGGGGAGGTCCAGGTCCACGCTCAACAGCAAGTCCCTTTCTACCCGACCTGGGGTGCGGTAAGGGCAGCGATGAGGAGGATGAAGTGAGGACACTGGCCCCGGCCCATGGGAGTCGGGGGAAGCGTGACGCTGAGGAACGAACTCGTTCCCACCCTCCAAAACCTAGGCTAGGGCGCGGGAAACCCTTACCGACCGGGCGACGCACCGCTGCCCGCCGAGCCCACCCTCTGCACCACGTGACCGGCGCGCCTCTTCCTCCGAGCCCGGATGTGGATGAGCCCATTTGCTTGCGCGGAGGGGAGGTCAGAAAGGAGGTTGTTTCCATTAAAAGCGAGGGGCAGGGGGCGGAACAAACGTGCCGACGGCGGAGGCTGGACGTCAGGTTGGCGGTGACGCGCGCGCGCCCCCGGCCGGAGGTAACGGCGGGAAGGCTCGGGCGCGCGTGCGGCGGCCCCCTAACCGCATGTGCGCACGGAGGACGGGCGAGGGGCGGGCGTGTCCTAGTCCGGAGGCGGCCCTGGCCGCGGCGGCGCCGCCGGCCGCCTGGCTGCATGGCCCGGGGCGGGCTGCCGCTGTCGCCCGCAGGCCGCCGGGCCCGCCTCCACCGCCCCGGGCTCGCCCCGGCGCCCCGCCCCTCGGCCTCGCCGCGTACGGCCTGCGGACCCGCGGAGGCGGATATGGCCTTGCCGGGCGCGCCGTCCGGGCCAGCCAGGTGGTCAGCCCTTCCCGGAGGCCGGGCCGGCGGGAGGGCGGCGGGGTGGGCGAGCTGCCCCCAGCCCTCAGCTCCCGGGACCCCCGGCCCTTACCTTCCTGCCCAGCCTGTCCTGTCTTAGGTTGTTAGCATTGTTGCAATTTAGGTCATCGACGGCAGGTGATGCCGGTTCATTTAGGTGGGAAGTGTAGCTATTTAAAAACGAATTCGTTTAAAAACGCAGGAGGGACGGAAAAATAGAAGTCGTGAGGGACTGAAGTTGGGGGAACCCTGAACTATGGATTGCCCCATGCAAGTCGTGCATGGGAAGTACATGATAGGGTGTGAAAAGGATGGTTGCCTTAGAACACTGTAATAATGAAGATACTGAAGACAGTAAAGCTAGGCTCATGTGGTTTTTCTTATGTCCCTTACAGCATTAAGAGAGTGAAGCTGAGCCTGATGTCAGTGACTTCATTTGTAATTACAGTACACTTACTGGCACAAAGTAGTTTTTCTTGAACCTTACACCCAATTCCTGAAACCTTAAGTGTTATTTTATTCCTTTAATAAATCAGTGTTGTAGGGTAGGTATCCTGTAGTTCTACAGTTCCCCACATGCTTGCACTTAATTTTATAGATATGAAAAGGAAGTCATAATAAGGATCATCAGCTACACGTTACCTTCAAATATTTACGTTTAGATTTATAGTTGTAGCTTAATGATATAATGTGTATTATTTTCTTATTTGGAATGTGGTGCCATCTTTAGGTTGATTTTTACCCTGACCTTTTTGCCCTTTGATTGTATATTATCAGTGATCAATATAACATAGTAAAAAAGACAATTGTAGAATGTGTTAAAGATGTATAAACATTATCACACTGCCCTTTGAAATGTATGTAGAAACAGGTTTTTAGAATTATTTGTAGTAATTGTGTATGCTAATTGTACCGATCCCATTTTCTTCACATTGAAAGGAAGACTTTTGCTTGGTCCTTCCTGTTTTTGTAGTAGAGGTGGTGGATGGTGACATCAGTAGTCCACTCTCAGAGCTTACTTATAAAAAAGGTCAACTTAATTTGAAGTTCAGCTGAAGCCAACATTGACATGGATTTCAGGAACTGAATTTTTTATTTTTATGTTGTTTGTTTTTTTTTTCCCTCCAAGAGTTAGGTTTGTTTTTTCAGTTTTACAAAACCATACTACTGTCATCCACCTATGAAAATTAATAAAAATTCCATAATGTCAGTATTCAGTCTCGGTTCAGATTTCCCCACTGTCCCTTAAATATCTTTTTATAATTAACTTTCTTGGATCAAAAACCCATAGAGATTCACATGTTGCATTTGATTGATACACCTTTTAAATCTTTTAAATACAGCAGTTTCCTTGCCTTCCTTTCCCCCTTAACATGCTAGTTTTAGCTAATTGCATCTGCATTGTATCCTTTAACATGTATATCTATTTCCTTTATTTTCATTAAACCAGTAGTTACATCTAGAATTGCACTGTCCACTATAGTAGCCACCAGCCAGCTGTGACTATTTAAATGAATTTAAATTAAATAAAACTAAAATGCAGTTCCCTAGTCACATTAGCCACGTTTCAGGTGCCTCCTGGCTACTGTTTAACTGGTGTAGATATTAAATATTTCCATAATTGCACAAAGTTCTGTTGAACAGCACTGATCTAGTAGCTTAATCAGATTCAACCTTGATTTTTATTTTTTGGTTGTGGGGGCAGGAAGATTCCCTAGGTGGTGCAGTACACTTCCTGTTGCATTAATTATCAGAGAGGCACACAATGAATTGTCTCTCTTTTTGTGATGTTAAGACTGAGCAGTGTAGTGGGTTCAGGTGTTGTCAGCCCCATCCATCCATTGTGAAATTCCCCATGAGCCTTTCACTTAATCGTGAAGTCTTTTCATGGATTTAGATTGCCTGTATCCATTATTGCATTAGGAGCTGCAATATGGTGATTTCTAATTCTATCATTCCTTAAATATTTATTAGCTGGAAATCTTTCATGAAGAAGAACTTTCTCCCACCAGCTACTTGACTACCATCAGTTGTTTGAAATACAGTTTGTACAGGAAAGGCAAGAAAAATGCTTAATTTTTTCCCTCTATTTTCAGACTACAGTAATGAGTTGGTGGCCTAACAACCTCCAAAGGTAACCATGATGGGTTTTGCCTTTTTAAAAAAATCATCATGAACTTATTGACATGAATATATTTGAACTGTTTCAACCTATTGCAGTCCTTTTTTATTTTTATTTATTTGGCTACTCATATTGTCCTGTCTTTGGCCAGTGGTGGCCCCTTTAAGTTGGCTCCTGTAAACTTGGATGTGACCATTAGTCTTTGGTAATTTCCTCATTTTCTGGTAAAACATGTTCCTGGCCCATTTATACATTTCTGGCCACCAAGAAGCCTGGTTCCTTTGAGTGGAAGATGGTATTTAGAGACCACAGTCTGGGTACAAGAGGTACTCTTGCTAGGTTGGTCATTAATTCTAGGATTTATAGTGGCCAGAGTTAGGAAATAGCATGTTTTAAAGAGAAATACACAGAATTCACACTGATATTTCCAATTTGATTTTAATTTTATAGTTTTTGTTACATATTCGATTTTGTATTTGTATCTTTTTCTCTTTTGCTGAAAATATTGGTACCTAATATCTTTAACTTAATTACTTTTTTTCTTATCCTATATTACATGTAACTGTTTCAAATTAACAATACCAATTTTATTATCAACAATGTGATTCCTGAATAGTGTTCAGGATTTCTCTGCAGTTCTTTTTTATTCTTAGTATATATTCCACTTGGATATGTACAGTACAATCATTGCATTTTAAAAACATGAAACGATTTGTTATATGGTTGCCAACCTGATATCTAGTTCATAGTTGATTTATTTCATTTTGTTTTCAATCCTGCTTTTTTCCATTTGGATTTGTTTTATTATATGTAAAACATTAACACAGTTTCTATAAAACAAGTACTTGTAAAACAAAGTACATCCAGATAAGTTGAGTTTTCATCCCGGTTTTCTCCACTCTATTCCTTTTCTTATAGGTATGATATTTACTAGTTTGGGGCTTATCTGTTCCTAAAATAAATGTATTATAAACACACACATTCCCCTTTCTTAGAGTAAAGGTAGTATTTGCATATACTGTTTTGTATCTTGCTTTTTTTCACCTAAAAATATATGCCCTTGTAGAGCCCTCCATAGAAGTATGTAGAGATTGTTATCCCTTTTTATTGCTTCATACTATTTCATTAGTGGATGAATATTCAAATAGTTCCCTGTTGATAGGCATTTGTGTTTTTTTTCCTACTATTGCAAATAGTTGTGCAGTGTATATCCTTGTGCATGTGTGATTTTGTATTTTTGCCAATGTATCTTTGGGATAGTTTCCTAAAAGTGGCATTTTTGGATCAAAGGGTCATAAATGCATATATATCGGTTGTTAGGTATTGCCAAAATCTCCTCTATCGTAGTTGTACCATTTTGCATTCCTACATACAATGTATGTGGGTGCCTGTCTTCCCATGCCTCATGAGTATATATTGTCAAACTATTAATTTTTGGTTACTCTAATACAGAAGAAAGGGTGACTCAGTGTAGTTTAAATTTGGTGAGCAAGGTCAAACATCTTTTCATATGTTTAAGGTCATTTGCATTTCTTTTTCTATGAGCTACTTGTTTCTGTCTTCTGCCTATTTTGTATAGATTTATTTTCCCCCCTCAATTTTTAGGTTCTCTGTATATTTGGATAATTAAGCCTTTGTGATAAAACTTTCAAATACTGTTGTCGTTTGTCTTTTTACTTTGCTTACGGCATTTTTCCAATGCAAAAATGTATTTTTATTTACTCAGATTTCTCCGTCTTTCCCCTTATTCTTTCTGGATTTTGAGTCACAGTTTAGACAGTGTTTTAAATTTTTATTTTATTTATTTCTTTATCCTCACTCAAGGACATTTTTGCATTTATCTTCAGATAGAGTGTGAGGGAGAGAGGGAGGAAGAGAGAGAGAAACATAGATGGGAGAGAGACACATCGAGTGGTTGCCACCCACACGACCTCAACTGGAGCCGGAGACAAACCGCAACCGAGGTACGTGCCCTTAGTGGGAACCGAACCCCGGACTGGTCCGTGGGCAGACGCTCTAACCGCTGAGCAAAACCGGCAAGGGCTAAAATTTTATTTTTATTTTGGAAAATTTCTTTGATACTTTATCTGCTGATTCTCCCCCCCTCCCCCTTAAGTTTAAGTGAGATGTTTCTGGGCAATGGTAAGTTATATTGCTTGTTTATTGGAGCAGTCATAGTGTATCTGACAGAGCCATTGGTCTTTGTAATCATAGTAACACCAAGGCAGCTAAGGGGCAGAGCATTGTATCCTCCTTTCAATGAGATTTGATGGGTAGACATGTCCCTTCTATTTGTACACATTTATTTGCAGTTCTCTCCAGAGTTTTTTCTTACTGTGTCCCAATTTGTTCGTAATTTTATCTTGGCCGTATACTCTAGATATTTTTTCTGATCTGTAAAGTGAAGACATTAAATTGGAGATCTTCAGGTTCTTACTAGCTCTTAAATTCCTAGAAATATGTTAATGAATTTCAAGGATTTGCCCATTATCAGATATCCTATTTGGATTATTTTTTTCCCTGAGATTTAAAGTGTGTTTCCCTGCTTCTAAGACTTGGTGAAAAAGCTTGTATTTCCTTTAATCATCCTATTCCAGATTTCACTGATTTAAAACAGCTTTCATTACAAAGGAGAGTTTTAATTAATAACTTTTGTTTGTTGATGTCTTGGTCTAAATGCGGAAATGACTAAGATTGCCATATAACAATTGCAGAGCTACACAGTTTCCATTTAACCACATTAGCATTTATGTTAGTGGCCAAGAGTGGCAGATTACCAAACAGTAATTACTCAAATTTGTGTTTAATATTATGAACAAAGAATATTTAACTTTACATAATTATCACATGGCACAGGCAAAGAAGAAAGCAAAGTGACACAGTGCCTAGAGTTGAATGAGGGTCAGGTTGGTTAGGAAAGGAATTGGTGATGTAGCTATGAGAAACTGAAATGAGAGAAGTGCACAGAAAATCTGAGTCCTTGCTATTTACCTGATCCTAAGGAACTGATGGTGTTGGACAGCTATTCAAGCAGATGGTGAGGGTATTGTTAAAGAAACACATTACACGTTAGTAAGATTATTTTACATAGAATGCTGCTGCTCCCCCTGACCCCTCTTCTAAAAACAGGGATCTCTTTGTCTTAGACCATTCTTTTGATTTCTGAAATGGCAATTTTCCTCCTTATGTGGACTATCTTCACTGTTGTGCTACTGCCCCCTAGTGGCCATGAGAGTGATGTCATACTTCAGTTTATGTTTTTTCCTTATTCAGACTTTTTTATTTGGTTTGATTTTGTTTATTGCCAAGAAGACTTTATTAAACCAAAAGAAGGTATGAAGGTATTTTAAGATCTGGAGTACTGTAAAACATATAATATTTTACATTGCTGAGACTCGGCAGTCAACACTGCCTACGTTTGAATCCTAGGACTATAATTTGTAGTTTATCATAGTCAAGTTATTTAACCCTCCAAGCCTCAGTTTTCTCAGAGTAATAGTATCTGTCTTTTATGAGTGTTGTGAATAATGAATCAGATAATATACACAAGGCAGGACAGTTGAGTACTCAATGACTTTTAGCTTCTGTTATAAATATTGCTAATTATTAAATAATGTCATCCAGAAAATATATCAGTGTATTATATATTACTAAATGTGTATTAATAATATGTATTACTAAGTATATTAATATTTAAGTGTAACATGACCTAATGAAGTATAATTTTACTAATGGTAATTTTGAATAATAGCACTTTCCTACATAGTTAATAAATACCCATGTAGAGTTGTCAGGAGGAAGCCAGTGACAATGGACATTTAACTGACTATTAGAATACCATGAAAAAACTGGAAGAAACCTTGGCAACTGTAGTTCATATTCCTCATTTTACAGATGCAAAAACTGAAGTCCAAGGACACAAAGCTAGTTAGTTGCAGAGCAGGACTGTATGTATCCTGGGTCTTCATTTGCATGGAACTGGGTGAACTCTGTGCTACCTCTCAGTTCCCTCGAGGGGACCAAAACACGGAATCTGGGCTGTGTTGTAATCGACCATATTGTAGTGTGAGAGAAAGTGGAGTAGAACATGAAAACCTTTCTCTTTAGGTTTTTATTTTGTCTAATAAAGAACAAACCAACTGGAAAAACTCCTCTCTGCTATATTTATGCACGAATAGTTTAATACTCCTGTTAGAACTTTAGAAATAGATGCAGATAACATGCAGTGACCATATTTTCCAGTTTTCTCATTCTCCTCTGTTTCCAGGAGAATGCCTCTGTCACTACATTTTCACTCTGGGAGAACATCTGGTTATTTTTTTCTTTTCCATACTAGACTATTAATTCCTTGAAAAGGGCCATGTCTTTCATCACTATATATCCAGTGGTTAGTACAACACTGAATTCTTTGTTGAATGAAAGCATTCTCAAAGAAATATAATTTTTAGATAAGACATTAGGACAAAGGGGCAGAACCTCTACACCACAGTATTTAGGAATTACCTAAAAGACGAACTCAGGATTGAGTCTTTGAAGGTTTAAGGATAAAAATGTTATCTCGGGAGTGAGAAGTGGTTTGACATTGACTACAGTAATGTTTTGAAGATTTATGGTAATAGGTGAGAAACCTCCAGTAGGTATTACAACTCGTTGGCACTTCTGAATCTAAGAGTGGTCTTTCCTCTCTCCTCACCTTCCTTCTTTTATGGCATCTTTTCCTTTCTATGACAGTCTCTTCTGTTTCCCTTCCCTTCTTTCTCTGTCAGAACCTCCTCAGTAGTTCTGTCAGTAGTTCTCCAGCTATGACCAGTTTGCCTAGGGGGATAGGTAAAAGGGAGGGGGATTGACAAGTTCAGCCTAAAGCATCCAGGACATGCCCTGTTGAAACGCTACACTAAGCTCTGGAACTGCAGGGATGAATAAAATTGGCTTTCTGTCTTTAAATGGATGGACAGTAAGGAAAAAGGATGTGTTCCACTGGGTATAACTCCTGTGAAAGAACCTGTTAAGGACTAGGAAGGATGAAGTGTAGAGGAGGGAGGGCCCACGTAGATGCCTTTCAGGGGAGGGAGGGTATTCTAGGAAGCTTCAAGGGTTTGTCATCTTAAGGGTGAGTAGGATATCCTATGATGGACCAAGGAGTTCAAGCTCAGGGCATTTATAATATCTGTTTATAATATCGCTTATAATAAAAAACACAGACACACACAAAGCTACACTTTTTCTCTGATGTGTGTGACCCTGAATTTCTTCTGTACGGGGATTTATGTCAGTGTCCCTCTATTTCTAGCACCCCATCTCCACCCCTGGCCCACCCTTATACTAGGAAGTAGGGATACAGCAATGAAGTATTTGATTTCAGTCATGCAGGGAAAGTGTCAGCAGCAGTTCCAATCCCTGTAAGTTATTTTGTTTTAGTCTGAAATGTATTTGGTCCTAATATTTTTGGAAGTGGCATTCCTTGACTGCTCCTACAGTCATCCTAAGAAGTGCTGCATTTTCTCATTGTTACTTGTGTGCTTTCGTTCACATTCTTAAGTTTGTCAGTTGGAATGTTACAACTCAAAAAATGGATTTTCTCCTGACTGATATTTTTGCTTTTCCAGTTGCCAAAACAAAGGGGATCTGGCAATGGAGGCTTTGTTGGAAGGAATACAAAATCGGGGACGTGATGGGTAAGTTTGCTTTTGAACTTAAGCTTCTCCCTGAGTTTAAACAGCATATTTGAGTTATGCCTCTGACTATTCTGTGCTTTGGGTACAGAAGCAAAAGTGTTGAGCCAAAGCTAGTCTGATTCATGTTGTCTGGATAGCACCTTTCTCTGGGGTGTTGGTCTCATCTTAGTGTGAAGCTGGACACTTGCCTTCATCCCTCTTTAAATTTTCTACTCTTGAAAAGAAAAGGGAGAGTACAGAGGTTTTGTGACACTGAGAACAATGCTTTTTAAAAAAAGCATTTACACCTTAGTAGTTATAGCTCTTTGTGACCGTTCCTGGAAACCTTTCTGCATCCCTTACATCTGTGTCCACTTCTGTTTCCAACTCTGTAATGTCTGGCATCTCCTGAAACTTTGAAGGATATTAGTAAGTTTATAATAATTGGATAGATTGCAGTAAGTTTCTAATAATAAGGTGGGAAAAATGGTTGAAATACATCTGCCTCAAGGATGAAATTCTTGAAACAGCTCTTAAAATTGTATTAGCATTTTCCCAATAGCTGACTTGCTCCCAAGGCCTTTGATTTTGGCTAGCTGAGAATGTGACAGAAGCTGGCCGGGATCCTTTCTGAAAGCTTCCCTAAAATATTACAAAAGCGCTAGTAGTTGGTTGTCGAAGTCTCACTCACAAGCCAGACTTAAAACATCAATTTTATGTTTGACCAAAAGACTCAGGCTTTAGGTTGGCTGTTGGAGGAAGACAAAATATTTTGTGAGATAAGTCATCACCTTATTATGAACGTTAAAAGGAAAAGCTCAGAAGTCCTGTTCTTTGCTTCTGATAATTATTGACATTGTTCCCTCTCAGGTAGGTTTACATCTGCTATGTTTTTGCATCTGAAAGATGAAAAAACACTTTGACACGTTCTGTGTTCTTACGGGCCTATTCTTGTTTATAGGGGATTTTTGACATCCTGTGAAGCAGAACTACAGGAGCTCATGAAACAGATTGACATAATGGTGGCTCATAAAAAATCTGAATGGGAAGGGCAGACACATGCTTTAGAAACTTGCTTGGACGTCCGTGAACAGGAACTGAAGAGTCTTAGGAGTCAGTTGGATATGAAACACAAAGAGGTAAAGCAGTTGATTTACTCCTCTTTTTGATATTTTGACCTTTTATATTAAATATATTTCTTAAATATTTGTTGAAGAAAGAATTTTTGTGTCATTGTTTCTACATTGTCTTGTAATTTTGGTGGTTTCTTTTAGAAGAAAAATTCATTGTGAAAATGACTAAGCATATTAATGTTTATTTCAATGATCATGTTACCTTGGTTACATATAATAAATACATACATAACTTCCTTACAGAATGTAAATTGTGTCACACGATCTTTGTGTAACCTCCATCCTATATGTCTGTATTAACATTCACTGAGTTAAATGAACATTGTTTTTGGCCTCACTGTATGCCGAGTATAAAAAAGTAAAACCCAGAATTCAATAATTTGCCTCTTTTGGTTAGATTTAAAACAAAATCCAGAAAACCTTTTCTAAAAATTTTATATTTGCCCTTGTTCATAATTAACAAGGGGAAAAGAAAGAAAAGAAGAAAATAAAAAGTATTTGCAATCCTGCCACCCACAGTTATTGGTGATTTGGGGGAAAAGTTTAATAATATTTGCTGATTGATTTCTCGTAATGTAGCTGGTACAGTAAAAGTACACGGAATAATGGAAGGGAAGCAGAAAGTATTTATAAGCTCAAGAATTGCCTCTGAATTTCTGGCATGGATGTCAGTCTCAGAAGGGTTGGAAGAGTCACTGGTCCCGAGCCCCACTCTGATGGACTTTCCTCCAGTAGGATCCCCACTCAGTGGTGGTGTTGAGTTTATCAGGTACACCTCGGCAAGTGGTGCACTGAAACTATGATCCTACTGATGACTCTTATCAAGAGTATTTTAGAATATTTCACTTAGCAAGGCTAAGTGTTGGCTAGGCTTGCTAAGTGTTTTTATGCTTGTCAAATGACTCTCTCATTGGTTGGCCGTTTGCACTTTGGTCAAAGCAGTACATAGTAGTATTGGCCGTGTCAAATTCAGTGTTCTGTGAATGCTCCTTGCTAAACTGGAATTTATTTTAAAATTTGGATAGAACTTTCAGAGTATATTTTAAAATTACACCTCATGCAAAGATATAGGTGGTGAATAAGTATATGGAATCACATATATATATATATTTTTTAATTGTAATTTAGGTAGGGTCAGTGTTCCTTACCTGGTAAGCTGCTTTAGCTATCACTTCGTTATTTCTCTTAGGGCAAAACAAAAGTAGTTCTGGTTAGTAAGTTAAAGTGATAGTGATTTCCTAGTTAAGAAAAATGCTATATGTAGGTATCCAAGTAATTTATTTTGATATAAACCCATTAAAGAAATTCCTGTGTGTGTGATTATGAGACTATTAAGTCACTTTGAGGCTGTTTGAACGTATTTCTGTAGCCCAGTTTGGATGTCAAGGGCATTATTGCCATTATTTAATACCTTAAAGAGAAATTATAGGTTCCATGTTAAGGATTTGAAGATTACAGGTTTGGCCTGGCACACAAAGGAATTTAGAATAGTAGCTGTCTGGTCAATTTGCTGCTTCATTGAATGGGCTACTGAAAGTTGATTAAGTTTCTAGAACTAAAGTGCTTTTACCAAATACTTGTAATGGGAATCTGTTCCATAGAGTTTGTCTGTGAAGTTGTGTTGGTAATACCACGTTCATATTCTACTTTGAACAATAAGTGATGTAAGACCTAGAAAATAGGGCTGTAAGTTTTTTCATTCGTGTTTGTCTGTCAGCCTAGAAGTGGTTAGTCCTGTGGTATAAACCAGTGCTGCTCAGCTGATAGGCCCACGATGAGATCAAAAGCTTGCAGCAGAGTGTAAATCGTGCATTGCGTCCTTCACTTCATAGAAGTTTTGTTATATAAAAATGTCAGTTGCACTAAACAGTGTGTTTCGTGACACAGTTGATTTACATTCTGCCTCAAGCTCCTGATACCTGCTGGATTGCTGTTGTGACCAGCGCCAGCCCGTCTGCAGGTCAGACGTGGAGGAGTACTAGTATAAACAGCCCATTTTGTAAGTGAATGCTTTATGTGTTTTCTGATTACACTGTTGGGATTGGGTTGGTTTTAATGGACATTTCTTCTGCTGTTACCTTCTCACGCCCTACAGAGCAGGTAGACTTAATGAAATGAGTAAGGAATTTGAGCCCTGGCTCTGCCTCTTCAGCCGACTGGCCTTGAACAAATAATTTAACTTCTCTGAGCCTGTTTCATCATGTGTAAAATTAGGATGAAAACCCTAAGTCCCAGTGTTGTTGTGAAGATTGAGTTACTGTTTAAGAAAGCACTTTGAAAACTATAAATTGTATCTAGAATCAGTTATTTCAGCTCTTCAGTCACCCATACTGACCGTTTCAAACCTTGGCTCCCCGTTCTCTACCTAATGCCGTCCCTCACTCTCAGCATTCAACCTCTTTTTTCACCCCCTTTTCTTTAAGAAATTTAAATATTTTGAGTGCCCATTATGAGTCAGACCCTGGTACATAAATAAAATTAAGCAATCTTTTCTTTACATTTAATGTTTATGTTTGCCACATATAATAAATACAAAGAAAAATGGTTCTACAAGGGTCATAAGGAAAAACAGAAATGATCTGCCCCACCCCCCTGAAACTAGGATTCCTGTTTCTCGGAAGCAGTGATTTCAATGCCTTTAACTCTTTCTTTTGGTATTCTCCCCATTTCTAAGTTACATTTTATACTTACATATCCTAGTTTTCAGGTTTAGCTATTTATCTAATGACTTTCTACTATGACAATGAAGGGTTTGCTCTCTTCCATGTGATTTCCATCCCCTCATCCTGCCAGGATTGTATATCTTAATTTTTGGTTAGCTCAGTATTCAGTGTTTACATCATTAAGATGGAAATATTATTCACAGCTGAGTCAGATAGTATAATGATAATCAAACTTATTTCTTGTACAACATTTTGTTTTCCTAGGAATTAATAATTGTCTTGTTTTTATTTGCTTTTAAAAAATGTAACTACCATTGATTTTTCTCAAAGTCTCTGACACAAATGTAAGTTTTCTTGTCTTCTCTTAGTGTTTTCAGACATATCAGATAATATATCTATTTTCTTTCTCAAGCTCGCCATTCTCAAATACGGATGAGTTACTCTCTAGGCTGTAGTATAGCTTCATCTTAGGAACTCGACCATTATATCTGGAGCTTTTATTAAGTTTACTTCTTCATTTTGGTAGAACATACTTTTGTACATCTGAAAACATCTCTATTCTCCTTTCACATCTGATTGGAAGTTTGATTAGCTATAGGATTCTGCTTTAGAAGTAAATTTCACTCAGGATGTTTTTAGTTAAATGTGAATCTTTCAGACCTTAACAGTTGGTAATGGAAGACTAGGTAATTTGGGCCAGTTCACCTACTGAGGACAGGTAGGTAAGTTATATTTTAAAACATCTGCTTGAAGTAGAGTGCTAACAAGACAGTGAAGAATTACCAGGCCAGGGTCTGGGCTGGGCTAGAGGTCCATGGAGGTGAGCCCAAGGTTTGGGGCAGATATTAGCTGAAACTAGAGAAGGCAGCTGGGAAGATAGAGACTGAATGAAGTTTTTGTTAACTTAAAGGGGTTAAGAGAATAAATGATTTGGTGTCCAAGGTGGCTCTGAACCCCTCCTCATTTTGGGTTGGGAACCCAAAAAGAGTAAGGATGGGCCAGATGTGGAACAGGCCCTCTTCAAACTGCTACTAAGCTGCAGACATTGAAATCTCTGAATTAGCTGAAGATGATCCTAGAGCACCACTGTCCCCAGGCAGCTCCAGAATGCTAGGGCTTCTAGGAACCTGGAAAAAGCAAGCTTACATGTTCTTCAAAGGGAAATGCATCAGTCTGGGTCTTGAATTATTTCTTCAAATAAGTTTGCAAATATAATGCTTGATAACCACCGAGGAAGTAACCTCAGACACATAAGGAGACAAGACAATAAAAAATTTTAGAAAGCAGAGGCAATGGAAGATAGAAACAGACCTAAGGCAAATCTAGATAGTGGCACTATCATGCTTAGATGTTACAGTAGTTATATTTACTGTGTTCAAGGAGACAAAAGATAAGATTGAACAATTTAAGAAAGAATTGGAAACTATAAAAAACCCAAAATGAGTGGAAATTATTGAGAAATAGAATAATTGAAGGTCTTAGGTCTTAAAGATTGAGTTAATTAGTAAACTGGAAGATGGCGCAGAAGAAAATGTTTAGAATAAAGTGTAGACAAAATGATGGTAACTATAGAAGAGAAATTAAGAGAAAGAGGGTTCAGTGAGAAGGTCTAATATGACTGCTTTTGGATTCCCTGAAGGAGAAAAAAGAGTAAGAATGAGCAGAAGCAATATCTGAAGATAAATTGGCTGAGGTTTTGCCAAAAGTGAGGGAGACCACGTATTTAAGAAATCCAAGAATCTCAAGCAAAATAAAAAGAAATAATTACCTAGGTTGAAAACTAAAGACAAAGTAGAAATCTGAAAAATTAAAAACAAAAAAAGATTCTCTACCAGGATAAAATGACAGATTATCTACAAGCAGTTCCTAATAGTTGACTTGTCAGCTAAACAGTGAAAGCCAGAAGATAGAATGATATTTACGAAGAAATGACTTGTTTTCCATGCCAAACCAGAAATCTATACCCAGAATAAAGATGAAAGATATTTTCAAATTAACAAAAATTGAGAGAACTTGTCACTAACAGATCTGCACCAAGGAAATACTAAAGAATGTTTTTCAGGCAGAAGGAAAGTGATCCCAGATGGAAGCTTAAGAGATTAAGGAAGAAATGAAAGGAAATAGTAAATATGTGGGTAAATCTAAATGAATATTGATGATATATAACAGCAATAACCTTTCAGTTTAACATGTGTAGGATTATAATGGCATTTAAGTCAGGTTGGGGGTAAATGGAATTAAAGTATTTCTATAGTCCTTAGGTTGCCTGGGAATTGGTAAAACTGCTAATTAACATTAGACTTGTTCAATCACAGACCCATGTTTTAATCTTGAGAGAACCATTAGAAGTATATATTAACATATTAATAGAATATATATCTTCCAAGCTAATAGGAAAAAATGAAATAAGTTATCAGTTTCAAAGAAGGCAAGAAAGGAAAGAACAAGGAATATAGAGCTTATTAAGTACAAATAGCACTCAATAAGATGATAGATTTAAATCCAGATAGGTCCATTCAATGTAAATGCACTAAATGGCCCAATTAAAAGGCAAAAATTGTCCAACTGGGTAAAAATAATTAAACTCAATTATTTGGTGTTTATAAAGGTACAGCAAAGTTGAAAATAAAAGGTAAAATAAAACATATATCATGTAAAAACTTTGAATAGAAATATTATATCAGTATATTCGTATTAGGAAAATTATATTTGAAGCAGAAGCAATGAATATTACTCAGGTGAAATACTTCATAATGATAAAACACAAAATTTCAGTATATATAACTGTAGCAGACGTTCTTTGTGGCCTGTACCACATCTTCTCTGCCTCCTGATTTCATCCTGGCTGTTATACAGCTCCTGTGCACTGCCAGCGTCTCACCACCATATGCTTCTCTCTCTGGAGCCTTAGAAAGCTGCTCAGATGAAACCCAGAAGTGTGGGGATGTTGACACTCACTGGGCAGGCCTGCAGCAGTGGAGGAACTGGAATCAGTGCATAAACTCTCCACCTTCCCATCCCTGAGGGACAACCCTGAAACACGTTCTGTCTGGTTTCTCTGTGAGTTCCCAGTGTGATTTAGCCCCAGCTGCTTAACTGTAGAAGTCCACTCAATAGCACACCCTTTCATTGGCTTTCCTTCCTTCCCTGGGTCTCCCTTTCCATTTCCTCATTGTGCTACTTGGGATCACTTCCAATTACCTGCCCCGAAGTCCATGTCTCAGGCTACACTTTTGGGGGAACTCAAACTAAGACAAAAAAATAAAAATCTAAATTTGTAAGTATCTAATACAATAGTCTTAAAAGAAATTTCTCTCTCTCCCTTATCTGTATACAAAAAGAGGGCAGAATTACAAGGAGGAATAGAATGAGTCACAATTGTAGCTGTGGATTTTAACCCACTTTTCTTAGTAACTGATGGAACAAGAGGCGAACATCAGTAAGGATATAGATTTGAGCATCGTGATCAACACACTTAACCGAAACTTATACATGCAGAACACCGCATGAGAGGACTGCAGAGTCCATGTTCTTTTCTAACTCAAACAGAACTCTTTCCAAAATTTGCTGGACTAGAAAAGCAAGTCTCGACACAATTCAAAGGCTTGAAATCATTGAGTTTAGTCTACATAGTGGAAACAAGTTAGGAAGAAGATACCTAAAAATTAAAAATCCTTTGAAATACTTTTTTTAAAATTTAAATTTATCTTTATTGTTGAATGTATTACAGATGTCCCCCCTTTTTTCCCCATTCACCCCCTCCTCCCCAATCCCACCCCCCCCTCCTGCCTTCACCACACTATTGTCTGTGTCCACTGGTTATGCATATATGCATAGAAGTTCTTTGGTTTATCTCATCCCACCCTCCCTCTCCCTTTCCCTTTGAGGTTCATCAGTCTAACAACCAATTTGTACTTCTTAATTCCTTCATCTTTTTCACCCATCCCCCTGCCCCTGCCCATCTGGCAAGCAACAAAAAGTTCTCTGTATCTATGAGTCTGTTTCTGTTTTGCTTGCTCATTTTGTTTGTAGATTCAGTTGTTGATAGATATGTATTAATTGCCATTCTATTGTTCATATTTTTGTTCTCCTTCAAGAAGACCCTTCAACTTTTCATATAATACTGGTTTGGTGGTGATGAACTCCTTTAGCTTTTTCTTGTCTGGGAAACTGTGTCCATCGATTCTAAATGATAGCTTTGCAGGATAGAGTAATCTTGGTTGTAGGTCATTGCTTTTCATCACCTTGAATATCTCTTGCCACTCCCTTCTGGCCTGCAAAGTTTCTTTTGAGAAATCAGCTGACAGTCTTATGGGATCGCCTTTGTAGGTAACTAACTGCTTTTCTCTTGCTGCTTTTAAGATTCTCTCTTTGTATTTAACCTTTTGCATTTTGATGATGATGTGTCTTGGTGTGGACCTCTTTGGGTTCACCTTATTTGGGATTCTCTATGCTTCCTGGACTTGTGTATTTGTTTCCTTCACCAGTTTAGGGAAGTTTTCTGTCATTATTTTTTCAAATAGGTTTTCAATTTCTTGCTGTTTCTTCTCCTTCTGGCACCCCTATGATGCGAATGTTGGCATACTTGAAGTTGTCCCAGAAGCTCCTTACACTATCCTCCTTTTTTTGGATTCTTTTTTCTTTTTGCTGTTCTGATTGGGTGTTTTCTGCTTCCTTATAGTCCAAATTGATGGTTTACTTCTTGGCTTTACCTACTCTACTATTTATTCTTTGTAAATTATTCATTATTTCAGTTAGTGCATCCTTCATTTCTGACTGGTCCTTTTTTATGTTGTTGATGTTCTCACTGAGTTCCTTGGAGGTCTCCTTAAGTTCCTTGAAGGTCTCACTAAGTTCCTTGAGCAACCTTATAACTTGTGTTTTGAACTCTGCATCTGATTGATTGCTTATCTCCATTTTGTTTAGTTCTTTTCCTGGAGTTTTATCCTTTTTTTTCATTTGGGACATGTTTCTTTGTCTCCTCATTTTGGCTGCTTCCCTGTGATTGTTTCTATGTATCAGGTAGAGTTGCTATGTCTCCTAGGCTTTGTAGGGTGGCCTATTGTTGTAGGTGTTCTGTAGGGTCCAGTGGCACAGCCTCCCTGATGACCCCAGCTGGGCCCTCGAGGTGCACCCCTAGTATGGACTGTACACCCTTCTGTTGTAATTGAGTCTTGATTGCTGTTGGCACATCAGTGGGAGGGATTTAATCAGGCTGATCAGCTGCAAGGACTGGCTGTGCCCACTGACCACTGGCCTCTGACTACCTTGGAGGATCAGCTGTGCAGGGGCCCACCACACAGAGCAAGACTTACTTCATGAGGGCTCTGGTACCCACTGAGTCCACTCATTGAGTGTGTCACTTATAGAGGTGGTTGGGTGGTGGTGCTTTGATGTGGTCTGAAGCTGTCCTCTGGGTGTGCTGGCTCTGGGGTAAGGTCAGCCACTGCCTGTGTTCTGTCCGGGGCCACCAGGCATAAGCTACAAAGTGATCTGCTGATGGCTGCTGCTTGTGCTGGGCTTGGAGGTGCCCAGGAAAAGCCAAGCAGTGAACCAAGGTTGGCTGTGTCTAGTGCCAGGCCTGGGGCCACCTAATAAGAGTTATGGGGCTTGCTGAGACCTGATGCTACTTGTTTGAGAGATTTAGGAAACTGAAGCAGGAGCCAAGACAGGCCAATCCTATGATAAAGCCTTTGGAAAGTTGAGTGGGGCAGGGCCTCAGGGAATCACCAGGGCGTGGCAAACAGTGTGAGCCAGGTTGCTGGAGTCCCAGATATGGTGGCCTCTGCTGACCGGTGGGGGAAGGGCTCGCCAAAGGAACAATGGCCTCCGCCAGCACACCTGTCCGGGAGAAAGCTGCCTCTCCAGCCCTCGTCCCGAGGCCAGACAGCTCAGTTCTTCCCTGTGTGTCTCTGGTGCCTTTCAAGATGCCTCCCCTGCGAGCTTAGAGGGAACAAGTCCGAGTAAGTCTGTGTGCTGGCCCTTTAAGAGGAGCTGCCTGGGTCTCCAGAAGCCTCAGCCTCCCTCAGCCTCAGCCTCCCTCAGCCTCTGGTTTTTCCAGCTAGAAGTTATGGGGACTTCTCTTCCTGGCACTGGAACCCTGAGCTGAGTGCCTGGTGTGGGACGGGAACCCCTCACTCCTCAGGGAGGACCTTCACAGCCGAGGTGTCCCTCCTGAATTTTATCCACCACACGTGGGTGTGGGACCAGCCCATCCATGCCTCTGCCCCTCCTACCAGTCTCGGTGTGGCTTCTTCTTTAATTTCATAGTTGTAGGACTTCCATTCAGCTAGATTTCAGGTGGTTCTGAATGATGGTTGTGTTGTAGTTTAGTTGTAATTTTGATGTCTGCTTTTTAATTTTAATGGGGTTTTTTAAAATATAGAAGTTTTACATTTTTACATAGTCAAATCTGTTATTTTTAAATGACTCCGTTTTAAAGATTCCTCCCACCCAGAAATCCAGTAAATACTCACTTATATCTTTTTTAAAGAGTAACTTTTTTTCTTTTCCATTTTATTAGCTACATTTAATCATTCTTCCAGTTTGAAGTTCAGAATCACTTTTTCAAGTTAAAAAAAAAATCCTACTGGAATCTTTTCACTGGAATTGCATTAACTTCTTGTTCTTATAAGAATTTTTCTTTTTTTTTTTTTTTTTTTTTTACACTGAAGTATAATGGAGCTATAACGTTATTAGTTTCAGGTGTGTAGTGTAATGATTCAATATTGTATAAATTGCAAAATGATCACCACAATAAGTCTGCTTCATATCATCGTCATACATAGTTACAAATTTTTTTCTTGTGATGAGAACTTTTAAGGTCTATTTAAAAAAAAATTATCATTAAGTATTGTATTTGAGATTACTACCTCCTGATCCTCATTCTCCCCCTCCTTCCTCACTTATTAATAGATGAAATTCTAACTGGGAGAGAGATCAAGAAAGACTGATGTGATATTGATAGAGATGAGGGCTGGGCATGAACTAGCTGTGGCTCGGATCAAACCATTGTGCATTGGTCAGGATAATTTTTGCTCTGGTTGGTGGAACCGATTTCTCTGAAGTGGGATAAATGGTAAAGCAGAAAAAGTCTCCTACTATCTTTTCTCTCTGACATAACTGTTGTGCATTTTGATGTATAGAACTTACTCTTGACATCTCAGATTTTTCTTCAATATTCTTAGTTTCCAAGGTTCTTATAACTTTATATCTCTTACTTTTTTCATGCATTGTTTTTTTGTTTGTTTTGTTTTTAATAAAAAGGTTAGGGAGAATAAATCAGACAGTGAGAGCACGTTTTCATCTAACCTAGAAATAGAACAGTTGTTTGTTTTCCATTTTTGGCACTGTTATGGATCATAAATAATTAGATATTTGACTTAATTGAGAAGTGGGGTGATAGCATATACAATTGAGAACTTGTGTTTACAGATAAGTACAAGGTTAGTTCCTATTTTTATGTTTCAGGGATATTGTTTCAATGCTAATAATGAAAAATGTCTACTTGTAGGTTGGAATGTTGCGTCAGCAGGTAGAAGAACATGAAAAAGTCAAGCAGGAGATGGCCATGGAATATAAGCAGGAGTTAAAGAAACTACATGAAGAAGTGAGATTTTAATTCTGTTATGTGTTGTACTATCTTGTCTCTTTAACCTTTGAGAGTTTTGTTATGGGCTAATTTCTACTTTGTAAAGTGGGAAATATATATTCCATGGGAGGATCAGGGGTGGGAATTTATTTCTCTGTTCTTCAGTCCAAAGAATCTTGCCTAATTATACATTTGATACTACCTAGAACAGAGATCCCAAAATTTGTTTCTCGCTTGAGTACCTGAAAGAAATAGAGCTATTTTTGTACAGTACTGTGACATATCGGTACCAAAAAATATTATTTTTGAGTTAAATCAGTTACTAGATTTTAAGTAATGGAGGATCTGAAGAGTTCAGAAGCATTGTGGGATAAATAAGAGAAGAAAATTCTCTCAACTCAGTTTTATTCTTCAGATTGTGAAAAATTGTTTTTATTTTTATTTAATTCCAAAATACTTTTCTCCTGCTTACTGAATATGTGTTCCACAGGAGAGTGGCTCAAGAACCACAGGCCTTGCCGCTTTGATTTGGGTGTGGGATGAGTTGTGGGGCTCTTAAGTACAAGGCTTTTGTAATAAAAATTAAAGTTTTGTTAGGAAAAATATTTCCCCTTTATTTCTTTCTCTAGTGTTTGTTTTACATGTAGTTTTGAGTTTTGTATTTTAGTTTGCAAATCAAACATGCTCTGAATCTATTTTCAGCAGTTCTGTTTAGCAGTGCTCTTGCTTTCACAATGCCAGTTTGTTCCACCACCACTGTTTACCAATTCTTAAATTTTAAGTCTAGAAATAACTGTGTCTACAGTTAGGCAGACTGAAGAGAAGCTATGAAAAACTACAGAAAAAGCACCTAAGGGACTTCAGAGGGAACACCAAAAATCACAGGGAAGATCGGTCTGAAATTGAGAGGTTAACCGGAAAAATAGAGGTATGTTCATAGTAATAATTTCTTCACAGTGATTGTCAGCCTTCTTGGAGGAGAGTGCTGTTTCTAGTAGCACTAGTTTCTGAAATCAATTTTCTGCCATCTCCAGAACTGCCGCCAAGCTATTTCAAAGGCCGAGGGTGATCTATATATCCTATCATCACATGGTTCCCTGTGGCTGACGGGGTTACTAGCTATCAGTAATTCTCCACAGGGCAGTGCCACCCTTCAAGGGCATTTGGGACTGTATGGAGACATTGTTTTGTTGTTAAAATGACTGGGAGTGAAACTGGTATTTAGGGGGTAGGAACCAGGGACACTACACATGCTGGGGACTGTTCCACACAGGAAGGATTATTGTACCCAAACTGCTAATATTGTGAAACACTGACCACCAGTTACTAGCAGTTTTTGGTGGGCAGTGTCCTTGTCTTATTTATCGGAGTAGGGGCTTAGTAAATGTTGGAAGCACATGGCTCTTCTGTACAGAGTACTCTGCACATCAGATTGTTTATCCTCAGTTCCCATTTAGACATAGTAAGCCATTTACATCCCTCTTTGCTGACTTGGATTATTGTATACTATATGGAGTCCCTGAAGGCCTTAAGGGAGGTGGGGAGCTAACATTGCCAAGAGTAAATGCAAGAGCAGCACAGGGCTGTTCCTCTTTTCTCCCGGCAAGCTGCCACTCCCCTCCTCTGTCTCTGCCATCCGTTCTCCAGTGCACCTAGGAATCACCAGGGTCCTCTTTAGGCTCCCAGAGATGCTGATCCAGTAGGATGGCATGGAACCTAGGAATATGCATTTTATCTCGCTCCCCTAGCTGACTGTAACTTGAAAAACATTGTTCAACATCTTTAAAAAATTTTTTTTCTTTATTGATTTTAGAGAGAGAGGAAGGGAAAGAGAGAGAGAGAGATAGAAACATTGATGAGAGAGAACATCGATTGGCTGCCTCCTGTAGGCCCCCCACCGGGGACCAGGCCCACAACCTGGGCATGTGCCCTGACCGGGAATCGAACCGGCGACCTCTTGGTGCATGGGTCGATGCTCAACCACTGAGCCACACTGGCTGGGCTGTTCAACATCATTTTATGATTACTTAAAATGTTTCTACTCAAAGCAACCTGTTAAATGCCAATATATTATTAGTACCTAGAATTGTAATTTCTGTTTAATATTCTTTTACATCTCAATATTTTTATATGTTTGAAGAGCTTAGAATCTGAGAACTACAGAGATACAGCCTCCTTTTCGGCCCTCTTCAGTGATACCTGGGCTTCCCCACACAAATTCCTCATTACCACTTCCTAACCAGTCTCTTTCTACCTCGAAAACCCCATCTTTGATATTCATGTCATCAGCCTGTATCACCAGCCAGTTACGTGCAGTCAAAGTAGTCATCTTCTGATCCCTGGGTTCCCCTGGCTCAATGATTTCAGCTCCTAGTTCACTGTCCCTCTCTCCAACATTACTCTTATCATAATTATTGAGGCTTTCAGTGTTCTCAAGGATGATGCTTACAATACTCTTGGTCTTCGAATTCCTTGGTGTTCTTTCCTCCACAGATATTTTGATCTCCTCCCTGTCTCCTCCATCTGTTCCCATCACCATTCCTTAGGCATTGTCATTGCCAATACTTGCACCCCTCCTCTGCATCTCATTCTCTGACTACCGTCCCTGTCTCACTCCCTCTAGTCCCTGGACTCTCAATAATCACTTGACCCCCATCCCTTAAAATGAACGAATTCTGCCACCTCCTCACTGCTCCATATCTCCCTCATGTCCTCACTTACCAGTCCTTACTCAGCTTAAGTTACACGGTACATCCTTACATTCCCTTTCAGTGCCTGTGCTGCTCTCTTGCTTCGTCACATTTGCTTGGCAAAACCATAACTCTGGTTAAATCCCGCTTTCTGTCCACTCGCACTTGCCATGTGTAGCAGAACATGGCTGCAGAAAAACATAATCATGTTGACTGGCCCCCCTTGTAAATTTGTGGTCACTCACCTCAATTGGGTGCTAATGCTACCCAGAATCATACTGTATTTCCTCTCACTCTCCTGCTTTCCAGTCTGTTTCATACTTTTATTTTCTCAAACTTTCTTTTCCTCACATCCTCACCTTTGGGTGATGATCTCACTTTCTGTTTCACAGAGAAACTAGAAGTAAGGAGAAGAGAATTTTCACAAACTTCCAACAATGTTTCTATCCACCTGTTTGCATCTGTGCCCATATGCTCTGCCTTCCAGCTAGAGGAACTGCCCGTGCCCTCCCCTTCCCTACGCAAGCCATGCTCCCCAAATTTCCTTTCTCTCTTCTGCATCCTCAGTTTTTTCCTCCCTATGGGGTACTTTCCACCAACATCCACATTTCTCCCCTCTTAAATATCCTCTCTTTTCCTCCTCCGAAGATTGCCCTGTTTTTCTTGTTCATTTTATAACTACTTTAGGCATCTATACTTGTCTCCTTTTCTTCCACTTTTCTTGCACCCAACTCAGTAAGACTTTTGCCCCATGTGGTACAGAAGCTATTTACATGAGGTGACCTTTGACTTCCACATTACTAGAGCCTGTGGCCGGCCCTCATCTCATCTTAGCTGCAGCATTGGACTCAGCTGTCGCTCCCTCCTCCTTAAAACACTTTTCTTGATTTGGCTTGGTTTTCCTCCTACTTTGTTAGCTACTCTTTCTCAATCTGTTTTGCTCCACAACTGTTTAACATTGGAATACCCTGGAGTCCTGTCATTGGAGCTCTTTTTTCTATCTGTGCTTATCCCCTTGGTGATCATTCAGTCTCATAGTTCTAAGCACTGTGTATATGTTAATTCCCAAATGTATATATGTAGTCTTGACCTCTCCTCTTCACAACAATAATTTCCAACTGCCTGTTTCACACCTCCACTTCAGTGTCTAAAGCTGTCTCAGTGTCTTTACATGTCCAAAATAAAGGTCCTGATTTTTTCTTCCCCATTGCTCTGACACCATTCCTGCTTGAGGTAATGGCAGCTCCATTCCTCAGTTGCTCAAGCCTAAAGCCTCAGAGTCACCCTCCACCTCTCTTTTCTTAGCACAGCAGCCAGAATGATTTTGTTGTAATGTAAGTCAAATCATGTCCTCTCTTTTACCTGAACCTTCTGGTAGCTTCTCTTAAAAGGTGAAGTTATCCTAATGACCTACACAGTCTCTCTCCTTGTTAATGCTCTGACCTTTCTCCTCTTATTTTTCCTTTTACTCCATTGCAGCCACACCAGCCCTCCTTGTTCATCCTTAAACATACCAGGATGCTTCCATTTAAGTATCTTGTACTTGCTGCTTCCTCTCCCCAGAATAGTATCATTTCATCCCATCTCTCTAGGTGTCTAATTAAAAGTTAGTTACTCAGTCTGGCCATATGTTTATAAAATTGCAACCCCAAACTCTGAGCACTCAGTGCTCTGTTTTCTCTAACACACACATTACCATCTAATGTACTAGATACAGTGAATGTGTTGTCCACTGCCCTCACATTGAGTGGGGCTGGGATTTTTGTTTGTTTTGTTAGCTGTTGATAGCCTAACACCTGGAACTGTAGCTGCCATAGATGATTGAATGAATGAATGAGCAATGATCTGAAAGTTGGTTAACAGTAATTACTCTAAGCTAGCATGAGATTTCCGGAGTTGAAGGTCCTGGAGGACAGGGAAAAAAAGACTGAGTTTTCATTTCCTTTGATTTGCCCTGTTTTCATAAATATTGGGCTCATTTTCTTGATCATGCAACTCAAAGTTACTATTGATCTATCATTAACTTTGAAATGTTTGCTTTGAGTTATAAATAAATATCTGTTAAAACTTAGTACAGATTTCCCTTGTTATTCAAGTCTTTGCAGTTCTTCTGTTGAGATAAAACAGAAATTTGTATATCAAAGGATATTGTGTTATCAGGATCTATTTGGTTCCTGAGATTTAAATATTGAGAAATAAGAATTGGGCTACCAAGGGACTTATCTGAAAATTTATTTGAATCTGTTCAATTCTGGGTTTGGAGAGCAAGAATTTGGATAACACCCTGACCAGGTGGCACAGTTGGTTGGAGCGTCGTCCATACACCAAAAGCTTTCAGGTCGATTTCTAGTCAGGGCACATACTTAAGTTGCAGTTTGATCTCCGGTCAGGGTGCATTTGGGAGGCAACTGATTGATGTTTCTCTCACACATCGATGTTTTGCTTGTTCTCTCCCCTTTCCTCTCTCTCTAAAAATCAATAAAAACATATCTTTGGGTGAGGATTACAAAAAAAAAAAAGAATTTGGCTAGTGAGGGATATCTGTAATCATATTTTGAAATTTTAGTTATCTTAGCATCAGTTTTCTGAAAAACCACTAAAAAATTAAACAACCCTTAGGTGGCAGCAAATCTATGAAAGTCGTCATGAACCCAGGATTTAGCCTCTGTTTCATACTGTTCACCATTAGGGTGTTAAATTTAGAAAGACAGACAGCCAGAAGCACAGCATGTAAGGAATTCAGTATTACTCTACAGTCCTTTCGGCTGAGTGAGCAATGGGGCTCCTGCTGTGGAGAAAGGTGCATGTGCACCAGGGACCTGGAGGGGAATTAAAGTAAAAGGGAATCTGGGAAGTGCGACAGCAAGGGGGAGCACTTAGAAGTGAAGTACCACTCTGGCCCATTTTGCCCAGCATTTAGAGCATGGGCCCTCCGACCGAAGGGTCTCCAGTTCCATTCTGGTTAAGGGCATGTACCTGAGTTGCAGGTTTGATTCCCACTGGGGTTGTGCTGGAGGTCTCTCTCTCTCTCTTTCTCTCTCTCTCTTTCTGTCTCTCCTTCCCTCCCTTCCTCCCTCCCTCCCACTCTCTCTAAAAAAATCAATGGAAAAATATCCTCGGGTGAGGATTAACAACAAAAAAGAAGCTAAGTACCTTAATTTCCCCTTCAGGAATTTCGTCAGAAATCACTGGACTGGGAGAAGCAACGTTTGATTTATCAGCAACAGGTAGCATCTCTGGAGGCACAAAGGAAAGCTCTGGCTGAACAGTCAGAGATAATTCAGGTAGGATTGAAGACATCTTCAAAGAATGAGAGGCAGAGAGGTTTTAATTTCATCTGAACTAGCTTAATGCAGTACACGTGTGCTTACTCATATCCATGTGTGTCCTCATGCCCACTTGTTCCTTTGCTTGCTTGCATTCCTCCCTGGCTTTCTCTCTCACTCACGGTCTCTCTCTTGCTCTCTCACTCTGTCAATTTATTGCATTCTTTTGCGAGCTCTACGCTCACATTCATGTGAGTGCCTAGGAGAACATACTTATGTAAACATTTAGGAGTACATGTTTGTTTTCTTAGGAAATGACCCTAGAAGTGAAATTGTTGCATCAGGGTAGTTGTACATTCTTAAAGATTTTAACATGTATTGTCAAAGTGCTCTCCAAAGATGTGTTGCTACAGACTTTCACAAGCAATATTTGAGAAAGTCCATTTTCTCACACTTTTTCACTAGTAGACACTATTATTTTTAATTTCCCCTACTTTTAGTCTTGTCTTTGCCAATCTGATAGTTGAAAAACAATGGTATCTGATTTATTCATTTTAATTTGTATTTCTTTAATTATGAATGAGGTTGAACATTTTTTCATCTACTTATGGCCATTTCCATTCTTTTGTAAATTGTTTGTGTCCTTTGCTCATTTTTCTTTTAGGATATTTCTGTTGTCTTAGTCTTTTGCCTTTATATAAACTTTAGAATCAGTTTGTTGATATCCATAAAGTAACTTGATGGGATTTGATTGATATGTTGAATTCATAGTTCACATTGTGAAGAACTGACATCCAGACAATATTGAGTGCCTATCCATGAACATGGAATATCTCCCCATTTATTTATTTGTTCTTTGATTTCATTCATCAGTTTTGTAGGTTCCTTCATATAGATCTTGTACATATTTTGTTAGATTTATACTTATTTAATTTTTCAGACATTAATGTAAATTATAGGAAAGGAATTCCTTTTTTTATATGTTCACCTTGTATCTGCAACACTGCTATAATTGCTTTTTAATTTTAGGAGTTCTTCTTGTTGATTCTTTCAGATTTTCTACATAGATGATCATGTTATCTGTAAATACAGTTGTATGTCTTCCTTCCCAACCTGCATACCTTTTATTTCCTTTTTTTGCCTTATTGCATTAACAAGGACATCCAGTGTGATGTTGAAAGGAGTGGTGAGAGGGAACAACCTTGCCTTATACCTGATCTTAGTGAGAAAGCTTCAGGTTTCTCCATTAAGTATAATGTTAGCTGTATGGTTTTTCTTTGTTTGTTTTTTAATTCTTTTTATATTTCTATTACAGCTGACATTCAATTTTATATTAGTGAAGGTGTACAGCATAGTGGTTAGACATTTATATAACCTATCAAGGGAAGTAATCCCCTTGATAAGTGTAGTGCACCCCATACATAGTTATTACAATATTATTGACTATATTCCCTGTGCTGTAGCTGTATGGTTTTTATAGATAGTCTTTATCAATTTGAGAAAGTTCCCCTCCATGCCTAGTTTTTATCATGAGAGGTTTTTTGTTTTTGTTTTTTAACCATGAATGGGTTATATATATATATATATTTTTTGATTGTTTGTTTGTTTGAATCTTTTTTTTAAATTAATTTATTTTTGTTACAGATGTTTCTCCTTCCCCTACCCCCCCACAACCTCCTCCCTATCTCCCCCCACCCCCTAGCCAGGCATTGTTGTCTATGTCCATTGGTTATGCATACATGCATATAAGTTCTTTAGTTTATCTCCCCCGCCTGCCCCCCACCTCTGAAGTTTGTCAGTCTGAACCACACTCCTTTCTATGTCTCTGGGTCTATTTTGTTCATTAGCTATTTTTGTTTATTATATTCCACAAATAAGTGAGATCATGTGGTATTTGTCTTTCTCGTGTGGTATTTTGGCTTATTTCACTTAACATAATACTCTCCAGGTCCCTCCATGTCGTCTCAAAGGATAAAAGATCTTTCTTTCTTACAGCTGCATAGTGTTCCATTGTGTATATGTACCACCGCTTTTTTATCCACTCATCTATTGATGGACACTTGGGCTATTTCCAGATCTTAGCAATTGTAAATAGTGCTGCTATGAACATAGGGGTACATATATTCTTTCTGATTGGTGTTTCAGGCTTCTTAGGATATATTCCTAGAAGTGGGATCACTGGGTCAAATGGCAGTTCAATTTTTAACTTTTTGAGGTAACACCATAGTGTTTTCCATAGTGGCTGCATCAGTCTGCATTCCCACCAGCAGTGTACTAGAGTCCCTTTTTCTCCACACCCTTACCAGCACTTGTTGTTTGATGATTTGTTGATGGCAGCCATTCTGGCAGGTGTGAGGTGATACCTCATAGTCGTTTTAATTTGCATCTCTCTGATAATTAGTGACGTTGAGCATTTTTTTATATGTCTCTTGGCCATTTGTATGTCCTTTTTGGAGAGGTGTTTATTTAGGTCCTCTGCCCATTTTTTATTTGGGTTCTTTGTCTTCTGTTTGTTGAGTTGTATGAGTACTCTATATATTTTGGAAATTAACCCCTTATCTGATGTATTGTTGGCAATTATGCTCTCCCATATCGTGGGTTCCCTTTCCATTTTGATGGTTGTTTCTTTTGCTGTGCAGAAGCTTTTGAGTTTGATGTAGTCCCATGTGTTCATTTTTTCCTTTGTTTCTCTTGCCTTAGGTGTTTTATCAGTGAAAATTCTGCTGTGTGTGATGTCTGAAATTTTGTTGCCTACATTTTCTTCTAGGATTTTTATGGATTCACAAGTCACATTTAAGTCTTTTATCCATTTTGAGTTTATTCTTGTGTATGGTGTAAATTGGTGGTCTAGTTTCATTTTTTTGCATGTAGATGTGCAATTTTCCCAACACCATTTATTAAAGAGGCTGTCTTGACTCCATTGTATGCTCTTGCCACCTTTGTCAAATATTAATTGAGCATAATGTCTTGGGTCTATTTCTGGATTCTCTATTCTGTTCCATTGATCTATATGCCTGTTCTTGTGCCAGTACCAGGCTGTTTTGATTATAATGGCTTTGTAGTATAACCTGATATCCGGTATTGTGATCCCTCCTACTTTGTTCTTCTTTTTCAAGATTGCTGTGGCTATTCGGGGTCTTTTTGGTTCCATATAAACTTTTGGAGTATTTGTTCTAATTCTGTGAAATATATCATTGGTATTTTGATGGGGATTGCATTGAATCTATAGATTGCTTTCGGTAGTATGGACATTTTAATGATGTTAATTCTTCCAATCCATGAACAAGGTGTGTGTTTCCACATTTTTATATTTTCTTCTATTTCTTTTTTCAGTGTCCTGTAGTTTTCTGCAAATAGGTCCTTTATTTCTTTGGTTAAGTTTATTCCTAGGTATCTCAATTGTTTTGCCACAGTGGTAAATGGGATTGCTTTTTTTGTTTCTCTTTCTGTGAGTTCATTATTGGTGTATAAGAATGCCATCGATTTCTTTTCTTTTTTTTTTTATCCTCACCTGAGGACATTTTTGCATTTATCTTCAGATAGAGTGGGAGGGAGAGAGGGAGGAAAAGAGAGAGAGAAACATTGACGTGAGAGAGACACATTGGGTGGTTGCCACCCACACGACCCCAACTGGGGCTGGGGACAAAGTGCAACCGAGGCACGTGCCCTTAGCGGGAACTGAACCCCGGACTCTGGTCCACAGGCTGACGCTCTAACCGCTGAGCCAAAGCGGCCAGGGCTGATTTCTTGATGCTAATTTTGTATCCTGCTACTTTGTGAAATTCGTTTATTAAATCTAGTAGATTTGAATGGGTTATATTTTTAATGAGATAATACTGCTTTATGTTCTTACGGAAGTAAAACTCAGTTTCATTTTAGTTTTCCTTCTTCATTGATTATTCTTCTGTTATTTTACTATGACTTATTGGTAATCTGTGTGTTTCTAGGCTCAGCTTGCCAATCGGAAACAGAAATTAGAGTCCGTGGAGCTGTCCCGCCAGTCAGAAATTCAGCACCTGAGCAGTAAGCTGGAACGGGCCAATGACACTATCTGTGCCAATGAGTTAGAAATAGAGCGCCTCACCATGAGGGTCAATGATTTGGTTGGAACCAATATGACTGTTACGCAAGAGCAGCGGCAAAAAGAAGAAAAATTGAGGGAATCTGAAAAACTGTTAGAGGTGTGATTTAAAATTAGTGTAATTGGGGAAATGTGTGTGTATATATGTTTCAAGAGAGAATAATTAACCTAGAATTATTTTCAAAATCTGTGGTTTCTTCCCTATTCTGTGGCTGATGGATCAGATATTGGTAGTCTTATTAATATTGTGCCTGTTATATAACTTCAGTCTGATTCCCCGATTTCCTTTTCTCTTGAAATAGAAGAATTGTAATAACATCTGACTTTTTTTCTGAGTATTTTGTAGGTGCTGCAGGAAGAAAAGAGACAATTGAAGGCAACTCTTCAGTCTCAAGAAAATTTCATCCAAGAGGCAAAAATGCAAAAGGAGAAGCTACAAGCAAAATTAAAGGCAACAGACATGCCACACACAGTAGAGGCCATAAGGTATATTTCATCTTAAATATTATTAATCGTAGCCACTTGGTGTTTTGACATCAAACACCAGTTTTAATGTTGCATGTTTATAATTTTGTGTTTGATTATATTATGGTTTTCTTACTCAGTTTTAATTTGAGTTAAAATTTTATAGTGTTACGAAATTTAGTGTGGTTTGTCTTTTCTGCCTCCAGTTTGGGTCCCTAACCTAGAGACTCTGGTGTTTAGAAATTAGGAACCCCTTGGTCAATCTGTACCCTTGGCCAAACTCCACATGTGAAAGGAATTACAGTCTACATCTCCTGGAAGCCCTCCCTTCCTTGGTAGATTAGGTCATGATTATTAGCTGTTTATCATTAATACCATTGATAAGCTAGCTTTGAAATGGACCTTCAAAAAAAAATCCCTAAAACTGATTTTATTTCTGATATGAATTACTGCTGTGAGGTTTGTAGTAGAAAGAAGTAGAAGGAGCTGTGCACATTTCTGTTCTTGCCAGAACTCTCCAGTAATTTTCCATTTTCTTTGACTCAAGGTATCAAGTGTCAGCAAAGTGATTTTTGTCATTTTGTCTTTCCCCTTGAAACTCAGGCCACGTTCCAGTTGGGAAAGGAGTAAACTGCTGCTGACATTTTTGAGAAGCATCATCTCTTGCCTCTTTACTCCTCCAGTGTTCTTTTCCTAAAGCAGGAGACAAACTGAAGACTCCCGAAGAGTTTCGTTACCAAAAACAGTTGGGAAATTTGAATGTGTTTCGAGTTATTTTTGTTGGCAAAGATTAAAGGGCTTTAAAATAATCCCCTTGTGTCCTTTCATAGGTCACTGGAGGAGTCTCAGACAGAAAGGCGGTATACCTCTCAAGAGCAGGACTTGGACAATGTGCTATCCCAGCTGGATTTCACCCACACGAGTGAGGAGCTTCTGCAAGCAGAGGTGACTCGTCTGGAAAGCAGGTGGATACTTGCATACACATTTCAAAATGGTCGCGTTGTTAGAAATGATGTTGATCATTATATTGATAAAGTAAACTAATATAATGGTTAGTGAAAACACAAGTTTTTTTCTGTAGGTCCACATGTGGCCTAACTTATTTCTTTGAGAAAACAGAAGCAATTAAAGAAGAACTTCCTAACCTTTCTGTCACCAGATCTGCCAGCCTGCCTGCATCTGTGCCCATTATCTGTTACAGGGGACTAGTTGATGGGTCACATGTCTGTGCTCCCACTTCTGTACTGTTCTCACAGTTTTTTCTCTTTTGCAACATAAAGTTGTTCCTCTCTGATAATTTTTCCAGTGGTATAAAATATGCTTTAATATTTCCCGTGTTGGGGAAAAAATGAAAACCTTCCTTTAATCCTGTATCCCCATCAAGTTACTTCCATATTTCTCTGCTCTCTTTCAAAACCAAATTCTTCAAAAGAGTTGTGGGTACTGACTGACTGTCCATACTTCTTCACCTTCCACCAGTGGGGAACCCCTTCAGTTATGTGTTCTCTCCACCAGCCACCTCACTGAAACTGCCCTTGGCGAGTCACACTGGACACGAGGGCTCCTTCCCTCTGTTCTGAAATGCTGCTGGTATTTCCCTGGGTGTTGGTTTCATCCTGACTTGTGCCGTGCTATGCCCTGCTCACTTGTATTGTTGTCATACTCATGAACTTTTTTTGTTTGTCATACTTCTAAACTTTTTGACTGGGGAGAGTTTGATATTTTATTTTAAACACGAATCATGGTCAGTTTTACGCTTTTAACATTTTCTGTATCTAAAAGATAAAATATATAAACTATTAGCCTTTAGACAAACAACAAAAAAATCTCTGTTTTTACCCTTTTAAGTTTATTTTTAAGTAATACATTTTTGTTTTTACTTTTATTTCTGTTTTTGGAAACCACTAACTATTTTCTTTACATATTAAATATACATGCCTACACACATGCATGTAGTTTTTGCTTTATTTCATTTTCACCTTGGAATACTTAAGATATTTCTGGTTATCATCATTGAGAATCCAGCACACTTTAGAGTGAATAAATTAATTAAATCTTATTCTGTTTCACATTTTTATCATAGATTTTCCGTCGATTAGCTTCTGTGACTCTGTTACGTGTGTGTTTACTGTGCTCTCCTCCGGCTCTGGAGACTTGCCTCTGCTCTGTGCAGTGTGACCTTGGACACTCAGCCTCTTTGAGCCCCGATTTTCCCACCTGTAGGTGGACAGGTGATCTCTGATCTGTCTAACTCAGGATTTGACATACTAAGGACCAAAAAATGAGCACTCTAGGATTTTTAGAAATAGGTAAAATTGGAATGAATGGATATAAACACCAGTGTTCAGTATTAAAACAATGGCTTTAAAAAATTCTTTTTTCGTATCAAAAGGCAACTAGAAAAAGGAATCCTTTTAGTTAGTTTATTTATGTTGTTTACTTTGAATTCAGCATTCCTTAACTGGAGGAATTTAAATGTTTTTGTGTTGTTGTATGGTAAAGACGGTATTTTTTTTTTAAAGGATGTTATTCTTTAAAATTTTTTTTTCCTTTATTGATTTTAGAGGAAGGGAGAGGGAGAGAGAGAGAGATAGAAACTCTGATGAGAGAGAACATCAACTGGCTGCCTCCTGCATGCCCCTCACTGGGGATTGGGCCCACAACCCGGGCATGTGCCCCGACCAGGAATCGAACCAGCGACCTCTTGGTGCATGGGTCGACGCTCAACCACTGAGCCACACCGGCTGGGCTATTTTTGTTGTTTTTGTTTGTTTGTTTTTCTCTTTTGCTGCTTTTATTCTTTGATTTTATTATTATTATTTTAAAATTTTATTTGATTTTTTCCACCACCATTTATCCCCTCTATGCCCTCTTCCATGCCCACCCATTGCCCTCCACCCCAGCAATCACCACACTGTTGTCCGTGTCCATGAGTTCTCTCTCTTCTTTTCTTTTTTGCTGAATAACCCCCACCCCCAACCCTGAACTGTCTGCCTGCTCTCTATCTATGAGTCTGTCTCTATTTTGCTTGGTATTATTGCATTGTAAAAATGGTATTTTTTATTGATAGCTTATCTGGTGAGTTGGCTGTATTGCTTAAACAGTCTAGGTAGTTATTAAGCATTTATTGAATAGTCTAGAACCAAATGATCTTGGGGCTGAGGGAATGGTGGGCAAAGCTGGAGGGAAATAAGAAGGAAAAGACATTATTTTAATCGTAGAATTTGTAGTTCGAGAGACAAAATATACACGTTAAAGGACCTGAGAGCAATTTAAAGTAGTAGATTTAAGGTAGAAAATTTGTACATTCAAACTATAAAAGTGGAAAATAAACTGTATTTAAGGTGATCAGGGGAATGATGGTTGGGTCAGCTCTATCAGGTAAAGATGATTTGATTCTTGAAAGGATGTTGACCATCCATTGTCAGGCAAGAGAGGAAGGTACTTTGTGTTCAAGGGGATGGTATGTGCAGAGACAGGAAGTCAGGTGCCCAAATGGCACGCGGCAGAAAGTAAAGCCTGTTGACTTAGAAGCAAAAAGATTTTATTAGTAGAAATGAGCAGTGAGATAAGAGAAGTAGGGTGTCCCTGAGGTCTTATATCTGATAAGGGATTGATTCTTAAGTGAGGGTGACAAGTTGGAAACTCTTTTAAGAAGATTTCTCTGGCAGCTGTGTGTAGAATGGAATTGTAATTAAGTGTAGTGGGGACTTAGATTATGATGGCAGCTCCCGTACCACTAGAGAGGAGAAATTAGCTGCAATCTTTAGAACCAGTTACATTTTTTTTTTTTAATCCTCACCCGAGGACACTTTTGCATTCATCTTCAGATAGAGCGAGAGGGAGAGAGGAAGAGAGAGAGAGAGAGATCGATGTGAGAGAGACACATCGAGTGGTTGCCACCCACACGACCCCAACCGGGGCCGGGGACAAAGTGCAACCGAGGTACGTGCCCTTAGCAGAAACCGAACCCAGGTCTCTCTGGACCGCGGGCCGACGCTCTAACCGCTGAGCCAAACTGGCCAGGGCTAGAACCAGTTACATTTTAAGCAAAAGGAAAGACACTGTAGGTAAACACAAAAATCAAAATATCTCCAAAAGTTTGAATTGGATTTAGCTGCCTCTGGTGATAAGGAAATTGGAAATGAGTTTTAATTTGGGGTTTGAGGTGATGTTTGAGATACATTTTGGACATCAAAAAGTAAATAGTTAATTCATTTTGTGGGTTTCAGGGTTCTAGTTTAAATATGTCATACATGTTTTTGTCATACAGCTTGGAATCTGTGAGTAAAACATGTAAACAACTGAGCCAAGAACTAATGGAAAAATATGAAGAACTGAAGAAGATGGAAGTACATAACAATGAGTACAGGGCAGAGATTAAGAAGGTAAACGTTTGCATGTTTGGGATCTAAAGCTGTTTGTCCTGTGATTGAGCTGTGGGTTGGGAGGTTGTAGGAGTTATTTTTGTTGGAGAAACATGTAGTCCAGAGGGCCACTTGGCATTGAGGAGTAGGCGAGCACCTGGGATGTGCGTGGGGAAAGTGTCGTTTTTGTCATCCTCAGGGATACCATACACACATTTTCAAGATAATTGAAGCCTTTTCTCTGTGTACTCTAAAACTTTATTTTAAACATATTTTTATGAGAACATTTCTAAAGACATACACTTTCCTGCTTGCAAAAAGATATTATAGGACCTAGCATTTAATATTGTCTTACTGACTAAAGGTGATTATGGATATGTCTCCTCTTCTGTGCTTTGGTGTAGTTAATATTCTTTTTTTTTTTTTTTTTAATCTTCATCTGAGGATATTTTTCCATTTATCTTCAGATAGAGTGGGAGGGGGAGAGAGAGAGAGAGAAACATTTACGTAAGAGGGACACATTGACTGGGCGCCTCCCGCACAACCCTGACCAGGGCTGGGGACGAACCGCAACTGAGGTACGTGCCCTTGACCAGAATTGAACCCACAACTCACTGGTCTGTGGCCGACGCTCTAACCACTGAGCAAAACTGGCCAGGGCTATATTCTTACTGACTATGGAGGTGTGCAGAGCTGTTTATCTCTGTAGTAATGGGCTCTGGCCATCCTGTTTGTTGACTCACATTTTTTATTATTTCTTTGAGATTACTTCTAGCCCTTCTCTTCTCCTCTTTCTATTTTCTTCTGTGGACCAGGAAACCATGTTAACAAAATTTTTAAATTTATAGCTAAAAAATAATGAAGGTCCCAGATGCTGTTCTCTAAATACTGTGTGCATGGACTTTGATACTGGCTCTCAGTGTTTGAATCACCTAGTTCTCCTGTTTTGAGATATAATAATTGATTGTGGGTATAACTAGCTGACCTTCAGTACAACTTGGTAAATTGCTAATTTTCTGCAGATTTAATCTAGGAAATAATTCATGTCTTGAAGAAAGGTAAAAATTACCATATTATTTTAACTATTAATATGTTTTTCTGTCAACATGCTTTCTCTTAATACTTCATGCTTTCTTTTCTATTTCTTTGTAGTTGAAAGACCAGATTTTACAGGCTGACCAAAGTTACAGTTCTGCACTAGAAGGAATGAAGACAGAAATCTCCCACTTAACTCGGGAGTTACATCAGCGAGATGTCACCATTGCTTCCGCCAGAAGTTCTTCCTGCGACTTGGAAAAGCGACTCAAAGCAGAGATGGAAAAGGCAGAAGAAAAAGCCGTAGAGCACAAGGTGACACTCGCACAACCCTCTTTCTACTGGAAATTTGTTTTTGGAGATTGAATTTATTAAAGATGTAATTTCCAGAGCATTTAATTCAGTACATTTTTATTAGGCCTGCTTTGAGCTGAGAGTATGCTGGGTAACAGGTGTTGTGAGGACACAGACAGGTGAAGAGACTGTTGCAGTGGGGAGCGGTGAGAGTGTGATGTGCTCTCTGTGACACACTAGAGTACAGGTGGGGCCAGTGACAATGGAGGAGACTGGGAAGCAGGGACTAGCTCCCGAAGGGTCCTGCCAGTCCTGTTTACGAGTTTGAGTGCTATCTTGAGGATAAAAGATCTCTATGGCCACCATATGGGGAAGAAGCAGGGGGCAGAGAAACCACCCAGATGCTGTTTTAACATTCGGATAGTGGCCTAAGGTAGAGGGAAATGGATGAATTCTGGAGATATTGGGCTGGTAAACTGACAGGGCTTTGTATTTAATTGGACAGGGAGGGTGAATTAGACAGAGTTAAAGAAAGATGTCACTTGATTTCAGCTTGGGCAACTGAGTGGAAAGTGATACGCTTTAGTGAAATAGAGAAAAGACAGGGAACAGTTTGGGAAGGATAATGCATTTGTATGAAAGGAATACAAAATAGGGAAGCTGGTAGAGGGGACACTGGTTTGGCACATTTGGCTTGTGATGAAGGCTGGACTTTCATATGGAAATATCTAATAGTTCCACAGAGGGCTTAGAGTTCAAGATTAAAACCTGGATAAGACATTTAGCTGTGGAAGTCTTTGCTGGAAGCTGGCATTTGAAACATCCTGAGAGACTTGGAGATTATAATGAGAAAGTATAGAGTATGAAGGGCAGCGACTTAAACCAAACTTAGGACATTACTCATCTAAGGTAAAAAAGGCGTTGACATGGAGCTAAAAAAAGTAGTAGCACTAAGGAAGGAAACTGTTTTCACTAAGGAAGCAGGAAGGCAGGACTTTTTGGTCAGGCAGAAGAGCTGAGGAGAATGAGGACTGAAAATACGGTATTATTTTGTGAAACGAGTGCAGTCTGCATGATGCTGGAGGTGGAAGCCAAGTCAGAGGAGGCTAACACAGGAGAGTGGTCAGGGATTTGCCAGTGAACTTGATTCATCTTCTTAGAATAGCATTTTTAATTACATGTATGTTAATTCATCTTGAAGCACCTTTTTAAAAAATCTTTTTAGAAAATATATATATCAATGAGGAATGTAACTTTGCCTAATGAAAATTACATGCAAAAACATTTTGTAAGATGTATTTATTTATTAGTTCTGTTTATTTGTATTTTCTGCTTTTCCCTTCTCAGGAGATTTTGGATCAGCTGGAGTCACTCAAGTTAGAAAATCGTCATCTTTCTGAAATGGTGATGAAACTGGAAGTGGGTTTACGTGAGGTACATAGATAGAAACTTAAGTTTTTCTGCTATCCAAGCCTTTAAAGAAATCACTTTGTAAATATTGATATTGTACAGAGGGAGTGAAGATCAAATATGGAATGATTCTTCTTCAGAAACTTTCTCAAATACAGTGATGGAAGTGAGCAAATCATGACTCTCCACTCCAGCAAATGGAAGATGTTTTTTATACTATTCATGTAGTAAAATACATATACATCTGTGTACTTAATAGAGAGAATGTATATAAAGGGCTTAGTGTAGTGCTTGGCATTTAGTAAGTACACAAAAAGAGTTAGATGCTGTTATTATTATAATAATTATTTTCACAGTATCTTTTCATTATAAAGTCTATAATATTATAAATAATTTAGTTTTAATTAGATTTCTATAAGATTGAATTAATTTAATCAAATATTCCAAAATCTTTATACTCGGAGCATTTTAGTAGATGACGACACAGGATGAATAAGAGGGTTCTTCCCTTTAAGAGACTGAGAGGAGTCTTGTAGGGAGGACAAGACATGTGTACAAGCTCCTGTGAAAGCAGAGAGAACAGGATTAGCTAACAATGGGTTATAAAATGTTGATGCTGTTTTAACTCTTTTGTTATAAATTCTTAAAATTTGCAAAATGACCCATCTATTCTAACCCATCTTTTTTTTGGTGTAGGTCAAATGCTCAAAGACTGTAGAAGTTCTTTTTTTTCTGTTCTTCCAAGAAAACATGGGCCTCCAAAGATGTGTAGTTACTCACTGTCCCTATTGGCTGCCACGGAGTTCAGTTTCACAATTATAGATTCTGGAGGCTGGGTGGGAGGAAGTGCAAAACACTAGATGAATACTTTATTTCAATTAAAAATATGGGAACTATTTTTATAATCTTTGGGGAAGGTAAGATTCTCTTAACATCATGAAACTATAAAGAATTTTACAATGTAAGGAATTTTACAAGATAAAAATATGAAATTTCTGGGTGGCAAATGATCCCATAAAAAAAGACTACTAGACTGGGGGAAAACAATCTATAAACAAACAGAAGGTTAACATAAAATATTAATATATAAGGGTTTCCTACAAAGATAACAAAAGATAATTCAGTAGAAAAATGGTCAAAGGACATAGATAGTTCATAGAAGTAATAAAAAAATACAGTAAACAAGGGAGCTGTTCAACTTCCCTAATAAAACAAAATATTCTGTTGCTAATTGGATTGACAATGATTTTTAAAAACTGATATAGTCAGTGTTGGCAAAATAGAGGGAAACAGGTCCTCTCATGCTCTGTTAATGAGAAAGTGAATTGACAGAGCCTTTCTAGGGGGCATTTTAGCAACATCCATCAAACTTGTAGATATATGTAGTCTGTAAACTCCTGAGTTATGTGAATTTCTGAAGTTGGTAGTCATTGCTGAATAATTCTCCAGAAAGATCATGTAAGTTTGCATTTCCCAAAACCCATCCTATAGGAGGAGCAAATGTGCAGAAATGGTCATTTCAGTATTGTTTACAATATCCAAAATTTTGAAATAAACTAAATGTTAATCTACAGAGGGATGGTTAATTTGTGGCTTTCTATACTATGAAATATTATGCTGTTAAGGTGGCAGATGAAAATATGCCTTTAATCTTGCTCTCTCCTCCTAGCCCTCTAAAACTGTAATGAAAGGAATTTTTTTTAAAGCACATATTTACAAGGATGGTAAAAATAGGAAAGGAGACAACAGCAAAACATCTTGTGAGGGAGAACATGGAGGGAGGGATGGAAATGCAGTGGGGAAAGCCAAGAGCTGACGGGTTTATAACACAGAATCTTCAAAAGGCCCAGGATTTGGCAGCAACTGATTGATAGAATCTTCTCTAACAGTGATGACCTGTTCACATATGAGTTGGGAACTCTCTGGGGTGCCTAAGCCTGATCATGACCAGAGATTCTGTTCAGCGTCATTTCTCCTGAAACCTCCATCACACAGTGGTGGTACTGTCCTTTCTTTAAACAGCCAGGTGTGTGCTTGCTGCGGTTTTTATGTACCCTTTTACAGTCATTTATCTGTAGTTGCTGTTAATAAAATAAAATTTGAGAAAACTTAAAACGATGCCTGGCAAAGGCAAGCATTATCTTTTTTAAACAAGTGTATTTAATGACATCAGACATCAAACTCTGGCTGGTGGGAATCCTGTCAGCAGTTTAAACCCCCTCTGGTTTTGAAGTTACACATAGTGTGAATATGTTGTACATATTAAGAATAGTTATTACAGCCCTGGCCGGTTTGGCTCAGCGGTTAGAGCGTTGGCCTGCGGTCCAGAGAGACCCGGGTTCGGTTCCCGCTAAGGGCATGTGCCTCGGTTGCAGTTTGTCCCCGGCCCTGGTTGGTTGTGCGGGTGGCAGCCACTCGATGTGTCCCTTTCACATCGATGTTTCTCTCTCTCTTTCTCTCTCTCCCTCCCACTCTATCTGAACAAAAAATGAAAAGATGTCCTCGGGTGAGGATAAAAAAAAAAAAAGAAAAAAAAAAGAATAGTTATTACAGAGTGTTTTTTTGCATTTTACCACCCAGGAAGGTAGAATTGTTTTTATAAATGAATGTTGGGATTAAATAACCTTTTTTTTTTTTAAGATTTTAAAAATTAATTTTTAGAGAGGGAGAGGGAGAAAGAGATAGAAACATCGATCGGCTGCCTCCTGCACACCCCCTACCGGGGATTGAGCCTGCAACCTGGGCATGTGCCCTGACCAGGAATCGACCTCACAACCTTTGGATGGACGGGATGATGCCCAATTAACTGAGCCACACTGGTCAGGGCCTTTTTTATTTTTTTTAAATCCTCACCCGAGGATATGTTTTCATTGATTTTAGAGAGAAAGGAAGAGAGAGGGAAAGAGAGAGAGGGAGAGACGGAAACATCGATAAGTTCCTTCCTATACATGCCCTGACTGGGAATCAAATCCTCAACCCTTCAATGCACAGAATTGAACTGAGCCACACTGGCCAGGGTTAAGTAACTATTTTAATAAGTCCATTATCTTAATGAAAACAGTAGCTCTGGTAAAGTAAATTATTTACCACATTTAAAAATTGACAATAGCCCTGGCCAGTTTGGCTCAGCAATTAGAGCATCGGCCTGTGGACCAATGAGTCATGGGTTCGATTCTGGTCAAGGGGGCACGTACCTTTTTTGCGGTTTGTTCCCGGCCCTGGTCAGGTTGTGTGGGAGGTAACCAGTCGATGTGTCCCTCTCACATTGATGTTTCTCTCTCTCTCTCTCTCCCTCTCTCTCTCTCTCCCTCTCCCTCCCTCCCACTCTATCTGATAATAAGTAGAAAAATATCCTTGGGTGAGGAATAAAAAAAAAATTGACAATAGTTTGCAGTTTAAATCCTATGTTCTGCCAATTCGTTTGGTGGGGGGTGGATTTTAACTGGTATTAACGATTTATTTAAAGATTTTGTAACTTACTGTCACTAGTGGTACACAGATAGTTAAAAGGTTGCATTTTAAAGTTTATGCTTTTGTTAGATAAATTCTGTATATCGAACCACTCTTGATTAGCTTATTTTCAGAAAATTCTTTACAGAAAAGACCAAACTAAGCATTGTATTAAACTCCAGAGATTACCATAATTTTCTAGACTGCTAATGAAAATATTTTGTCATTAGAAAAAAATGGTCCAGACCACTTTTTTTCCTAGGTACTGTATTACCAGGCAACACCTATAATTGAAGAGCAATAAAATTTATGATCACAAAACTCAGACCAGATCAGGAGTCATTCCCAGTTTATACTTGAGTGCTGCCTTATCATGTCCAAATGTATTTCACACACAAGAATAGGTGTCAACATTATGCAAAGGTAGCTAAGACCAGAGAGTATTTATTTAAAAGTTGTCCCTGCTGGCCGGAATTCCTTTTTAGAAACTTCTGTTCAATTTGTTTATTTATTTAATATTTTTTGGTGTCTTGATTTTCTGCCACAGTTGTTCTGAGGCTATTCAACCTTCTCTTTCTTGAAGCACCCCTGGCTGCTGCTGTCTTGCTTTCTCTCTTTCTGATTCTCACTTGTAGCTTTCCTCCCTGCTGGTTCTGAGCCTTCCTCCTGCCCCATGCATGTTCCTGCCGCTGCAGAAAGCCCACTGTGCTCTGATTTTGCACCCCACTTACTGCAAGAAGCAGAACCCCTTTTCTCTCTTAGTCTTAAGAGAGCCAAAAGCAAATCTTCACTTTTTCCGAAGCAAAGCTATAGATGAACTAGTTATAACTAAAAAGAATGTAATTTTCCACTAGCAGCCGTATTACAGATCACGAGTATTCTTAAACAAATGAAGTGACTCTAGTATTCTTTTTTATTAGGCAAAAGAGATTTCACTAGCAGACCTCCAAGAGAATTATATTGAGTCATTAAATAAATTAGTGTCTGAAAATCAACAACTACAGAAAGATTTGATGGATACCCAATCTAAGCTGGAGATTTCTACTCAGATGTGCACAAAAACCCATGGCATGCTCTTAAAACCGACACACAGCAGAGCACCCGAGTTCAAGAATACAGAGTTCAAGTACAGTTTCTTCACAGTTATTTAAAATGTGTAGCAATGTAATATAGTTCTCATTTCTTTGAGAATTATTTCTGACATAGATATTAAATCTTCATCAAAGGACTGTGTGTTTCGTTCTGAAGTACAATGTGCACAAGTGAGGCTACTGCCAGGTTAAAACATGGAGGCTGTGGAGTGCTTTCATTCAGGCTTTGGTTTAGACACTCTGGGTGTAGGTATAAGCAACACCCTGTTCCCCTGAGCCTTTTCATGCTGCCTGCCACCTCCGCAACTGCACTTGCCCCATAAGAAGTTGGCTTTTTAGAAAAAGCTTGCTTTGTATTTTTGGTTAGTTAATTATAGGCTGTCACCATAAGTCAGCATTCAGTGAAAAACCACCTGGCTTCAGGTCTTTATGTGGTTTACATGTGTTCCTCTCAAAATCCTTTGCTGACACCCTCATTGCCCTAACCCTCTTCCACCCCGAGATGAGGGTAGGTGCCCTTCTTTTTTCTTTTTTCCCCCAATCCTCACTTGAGGATATGTTTATTGATTTTTTTTAGAGAGAGAAGGGGGGGAGAGAGAGAGAGAGAGAGAGAAACATCAATGTGAGAGAAACATCTATCAGTTGCCTCCTGCATGTGCCCTGACTGGGGATCGAACCCACAACCTAGGTATGCACCCTGACCAGGAATCGAACCCATAATCTTTTGGTGTATGGGACAACCCTCTAACCACTATGCAACCCGGCCAGGGCTAGGTGCCCTTCTTATGTACACAGTACTTCTCCTTATCCTGGCACTAAGCACACTAGGTTACTCTGGCCGCTTGTCTTCCTTGCTGTATTGTAAGTGTATGAGGGTAGGGGCCTGGCCATGGGGATTGGGCATTTGGAACCTGAGTGAATGAATGAAAGAACACCTGGTCTCAGTGGGTGCTCATTTTATAAGTTACAGCCTTACCAAGTTAGCCTTATTTATTTCTAAGTGAACTTCCTACAACATTTCTGTTTTAAATGAGAAAATTTGCTACAATTTTTATTTGTTTTGTTTCCTAACCTGCTATCCAGGCCATCCCATGGCCAGCACAGACATGATGGAAGGAGGACTGAGCACTGCAAAGCAGGTCTTCGTTCTCCACAAGGACAAGCGTCGGATAGCATAGAGCCCGTGTCCAGGGTCCTCAGCTCCCTGAGTTCCCACATCAGCCCTTGCAGCTCCTGCATCTCTCTGCCTTCCAACTTTCTGTATAAGGCTCACTCTTTGCCTTCCGTGCTAGATCCAAATGAAGCCATTCTTTCTGACACTTTCTCTGAGAGTATAAATGACCAAGAAGAGTTTATGTCTTCGGTATGGAAACTTTCTGATCTTCCTAGTGTATTAACTTTATTTAGTTTGATTTTATCTTTTATTTTAAGGGTGAGGAGGGTGATATGTTTTTGTTTTGTTTCTTACTGGTTCTCTATCTTAAATATCCTTTATTATTCTCATGTATTTCTGTCTTACGGTTTTGCTTATGAAGACACATTCAGCCATGATTACTTTTCAGAATACATCTTAATTCTGAACTATAACGTAAGTTATAGATATTCATTTGTTTTTAACCCTAATTGGAAATTCCCTTCCCTTCTTTTTCAGAGAGGGTCAATTTTGTATTGGAATGGTTGGTTTAAGGATCATCTCTGGATGGCAGGAGAGTCCTGAGGCATAGACAGAGGAGGAAAAAGGAACTGTGGGGAAGGGAAAGGGGGTGGAGGAAGGAATTGCATCTGACGTGTCCAGAACACGATTCGGTGCCACACCATGGTGGCCTGAGGGCAGGTGCTGCCCCTTGACACTCTGCTGGCCCCTTGTTCCTGTGGAAACGCCACCATCGTTTTCGCTTTCCGCACTGAAGCACCTGCCTTGATCATTCCTTTTCATCATCACTTTCAGAATAAGTCCCCACTTCACTTAATGTAATTCTGAATTCCAAAAAAAGTCCCGAGATCTAACCTTCTTCCCAAGTTTGGCAGCAGCATTTATTTGGCTCTAAAACCTGACCTGACCTGAACTGATGTGATAATATATGTAGACTTTATTTACCCCACTTGGCATATGACTTCAGTCATATCAGTGTGTTTAATTATGGAATGTTACCTCATTAGTCATGGATTTGGTATTTGTGAATTTGCCTCCTTGCTTAAAATATTTGTAACCCTTAGTCAGTACTCGAAGCTCTGCCTCGTCATTCACGGCCTAGGGCAGAGCTGTGAAACATTTGCGTGACCAGACTGGCATAGTCCTAGCTGCGGTGACCACACGGCCCTGCCCTCGTCTCCGCTCTCGAACATGCATGACCAGAGGCTGCAGCCGGCAAGGGCAGCACAGTTTAGCAAGGAGCTCGGACTCGGGGGCCCCTTGAACAGGGTCTGAATCTCAGCTCTGACCCCTTAGTGGGCTGGCAGCAGGCAAGGCACTAACCACTTCTGAACCCCGTTTTCTCTTTTGTAAAAGAACAAAAACAGAGTCTACCAGGAAGAGTTGTGTTTAGCATGTGATCTGTGTGAGATACATGTGTGCATGTCTCCCTGGGACAGTGATTCTGTATCACTCACTCGGTGTGTGAGGTGACTTCAAAGGAAAGGACTGTTGAGATGAGGCCCCGCTGCGGGGGTGTGTGTCCAGTGTCACCTTCTAAAGTCCAGGCTCTGAACTGCCGCTGAGCCCAGGGTGTCAAATGGGACTGTGGATGGAAATTTTGGAGGAGGGAAAAGTAATTGATTTTAACTGGTGTCTAATGTTATAGGTAGATAGTCTGTGCTTTAAAGTGAAAGTAACATATTTAGAGTTTAAAAGTGACTTTGAATAACAGGCATTAAGAGTATTTTCTTCTGGGGCATAGAAGTGTGTACGAGTCTAAAATGAGACGTTCTTCAGACCAATAATACCTTATATTTATGTGACACACAAATTGGGTCAGAAAGGAAGAGATCTGTGTTAATTTTTGCAGAACTTTCTTTTAGAACTATTTTTGTCATTATGATAAAAACAAAAAATCCCTTCAGAGGGAAAATGTATTTTTAAAAAAAATCACCTCTTAATACTGCTAGTTAGAAACTATCATGCATAATGTGTCAACTTACCTATGTCAAAATCTGTTTCTCTTCTAGAGTCCCTTGCCCGTCTCTCCCCTGGGTTCGATAGCTACCAGATTTTTGGAAGAGGAGGAACTGAGGTCTCATCATATTCTAGAGCGTCTGGATGCCCATATTGAGGAACTGAAGAGAGAGAGTGAAAAGACAGTGAGACAATTCACAGCTGTAAAGTAGCCTCTTCAAAAAAATCAGACTTGGAGATACAAACACACACCAAAGAGTTACTGTCATCTGAAGTGTAGTGGCTCTTTGAAAACATGGAGATATAAACATTGTAAAGCTGTCATGAAGAAATCTGAAAAAGTGATCCTACCCCAAGGCATTTCCACAGCACTAGCTTGTTTGAAGGACTTCCCCAGGAATAACTTGTAAGAATAAACCACTTTGCTAGACTTTTTTCTCATCTGTATTTATTATCATAAAGTGATGCTTTCTCTTGCTGACTTAAATGTGAATAGCTATAGGCTAAAATAAAGATTTTACAGTATGTTGAGAGTAAAGTAACCACAGGAATGCCTTCAAGGGAAGCATGTAGGAGTGTGGATTCAGAGTCACACTGATGTGGTTGATGTTCTGGTTTTGCTCCTTACTAGCCAGTTGGACTGGTAATGTGCAGTCGGTCTGGAGGTATGTAAAGGGGTTAAAGCCTTTGACAGGAAGCAAGGGCCTCTCTTGCTCAGGGCACAAGTATGAGAGAAACGCAGAGGGAGGGACAGGCTGGTTTGGGTGAGTGGTGCCTATGGAATTCCAATGGAAATGTTCTCGATGTGCAGGAGACATTTAAAACCTTGGAGAGTTGATAAGATCCACCTGATAAGATCTACCAAGGACGGAGTGGGGGGAGAGGGGAGCAGGATGCAGTGCTTGGGGCCCTAAGGACCCAGCATATGAGGACCATAGGAAGTAGGTCAGTGAGAGCCAGAACGTGGGGTCAGAGACAAGGTCACCCGTAGTGTCCTTGCTGGCTCAAGGACATGGCTCCTGTGGTTCCCTTCTCTCCGGGGCAGCTTTTCTATCAGCATATAAACATCCTGTGAATTCTCCTTTCTTTACACCAAAACAAAACTTCAATTCCATATGCCTCTGTCTACTGCTCCATATAGTTGCTCCCCTTCACCCAAATTTCTGCGGTGACTGTTCCCACTTCCTTACCTCCCGCTCTCTCCTTAACCCTCTCCAACCCCACTTACATCCCCACCATGAAACTGCTTTCTTGCTCTCGAGGTCGCCAGTGACCTTATTCGTCCCTTAGCATTATTTCACACAGTTGGCCTCCCCTCTTTGTCTCTGGGTTTCAATGACTTGGCACTCCTGATTTCCCTCCTCTTCACTGCCTTCTCTTCTAAAGTTCCCCCTCTTCCCCCGAGCTTTGACACTCATCATACTCCCCTAGAATAATCCATTTGACTCTCAAGCTTTGGCTGCCATCTCCAGGCCAGTGACCCCTACATTCAGATCGAATGTTGGCCTCTCCCTGGAGCTGCTGTCTCAGATACCTGCTTATGGACCATCTCCCCCTGACTGTCTGATGAGCATCTTATGCCGCACATTTCCAAGAGAGAACTCTGCATTCAGACAGTATCCTGCTTGCCAGTTGCTAGAGTTCTCCTTAATCCCTTCCTCACCCACACCTCCCTATCCAAGCCATTGGGAGGCCCTGTCAGTCTGCCTCCAAAATCTATCCCAGATCCAACCATTGTCTCTTCTCCACTGCCATCACCCTGATCCCCACTAACCCAGTCTCTCACTCAGAATCTGGCAATAGCCTCCTAACTGGTATTACTCCTACTCCTGACCCCAATAATTCATTCTCCTCAGTGTCTTCAGAGTGATCCTTTAGAAATGGAAATGAACATTGTCACCGCTGCCTCCCTTGAAACCCTTCAAAGGCTTCTCCCTGCACTCAGGGTAAATGTGAACTGCCTGCCATAGCCACAAGGCCCCATCACCCACTGGCTGTCTTGCTTTCATGGTGCTGCAGCCACGGCCACGCCGGCCTCCCTCCTGTTTCTTGACTGCAGCCAGCTCTGCCCTGTTAGGGCCCTGTGCTTGCTGTTTACCTGGGGTCCCTGTCTCTCACCTCGCCCTTGATCGGCGTGTCCTCCTCTCTCAGCTCTGCCCTCAAACGTCCCTTCCCTGACTGCTGCGCCTAAGACCTGCTTCTCCCAGTTTCTCCAGCCCGTTCCCCGAGTTATTTCCTTCATACTGCTCACCACTCTCTGAAATCACACTTTTATTGGGTTTATGTTTTTATTGTTTATTTCTACTTTAGAATTAAGCTCCTTGAGGATAAGGACTTTGTCTCCGTTATGTCTACTTAACTCCAAAAAACCCTACACAGACACATAACACCTGGTGAACTATGGGTGATGATTATCTGTGTGCAAAACACCCCGAGTCTTGTACCTCAAAGTTGCAGGTGAGAAAAAGAACTATAAAATCAGCTGTCACTGAGAACATACATCAAGCGAATGGTTGTCATGAATTGCATTCAAGTGCAGAATGGCAAGGTTAGCAAAAGAAATGTGTTGACTTGTTCTAGAAGCAGTTTGAGATAGCAAAAGAAAAACGCATCAGAGAGGGACACACAGTGGATTCAGGCCAAAGGGGATACGAGGGCTGTAAATGTTGATTCACAAACGAACATCTAGTCCAGTCCAGTTGCTAGAGGCAGGCAGAAAGATTATCTCTGAGTTTCTTAGGGGCAAAAGCAAAGAAACCGTTATGACTTAAAAGGTTTATGGTGCCCCCCAGATGAAAACAGACCCCGGGGTCGGGAGAAGGCCATCTTTTTCCGGAGTGTGTTGCATTTGCTGGGGGTCTGAGCACTAGGAGGGGTGCACATTTCGTAACTGCTAATAGAGAATGTGTACAGCTCCCTTTGAGTGTGCGGCTGACGGCATCGGCTGAGGTGCACTGTGGCAGAGCCGGTGCTGAGAGGGCCCAAGCATGGTGGGAAGCGCTGTGGCCCGGCCCGATCAGAGGGGGACATTAGAAGAATGACGGACGCAGGCCTTTAAAGCAATCTTCTATAAAAGCTACTTCTCCACACTGCAATTTTGATAATTCAGATAAACACAGTTCACTCTTTCTTTTCCCCTGTGGGAACCTAGAATTTGGAAATTTTATGTTGCCCATTATGGCCACATTCAGATGATTTGACAATCCGATCGGAAGTAAATTTTTACTCCTCTTATGAAAAGAAGGACCCTAATCAAGGCAGTGCTCGAATGGTGAGGCCCAGGGGCTTCCGTGTATCAAATGCAACGTGTAAATCTGCAGTGTGCATTTCTCCGAGGGAGAGGCCACAGTTTTCATCACACTCTCGAAGGTGTCTGGGAGCCAAAGCGAGGTTCAGAACCACAGCTGGAGGGACTGTTTCCTGGGGAGACAGACAAGACCGGGGGAGCCACCCAAGCCCAAGAGGCTGAGTTTTAAAGTGAAGTCATTAAAGGGTGAAGGGGAATGACTGAGGGCACGGGGCTTCCTGTTGCGCTTATGAAAATGTTCAAAAATCAGTTGTGATGGTTGCCTAACTGCGAATGTAACACAACTAACAACTGTTCAATTGTACACTGTAAATGCGTGAATTACAGGGTATGTGAATTATATCTTAATAAAGCTGTTACCAAAAAAAGAATGATGGGTAGTAATACCTAAAATTTGAAGCGTATATTCAGAAAACACTGCAGCAGATGCAGCACACGTTGTTCTAAAATTTCATACTCTCCACTCTCAACTCAGTCAGGAGTGACAGTGGCAGCTGTCGTCAGAGTGGGATCGGCTCTGTCGGAACAGGTGCTGTGGGCGGGGTGGTCCTGCACCATGAGATAACGTGGGTGGGGCTTTGCCAGGGCCGCACACGGCGGGGTTCCTGCTCTCCCTCCCGTGGAGCAAGGTCTTGGGCTGCCTGTCAGGGGAGCAGTTTCCAGGATTACTGAGGGTTCTGGCAGCAGAGTCCATGGCAATTAGCCAGGCAGAGCCTCGTGGCTAAGCATACTGTATATAGGGGCTGCAGGAATGCTCGGCACTGACCTCCGTGGTGAGAGGTGGACTGTTTACAGAACATTTTAGAGAAGGTTACAGACCACTGATGGGAAATGTGGGACCATGGGACTGTGTCCTGAGACTGCTTGGCAAGTCCTGCAGTATCTCTACAAGCATGGCTGGGCGACAGAGAGAAAGAGAACCAGGTACATTACAGACGCCCCCTGATGTCTTCAGCCATGGAAAACATCAGCTAAGACACTAGTTTGCCCAGGGCTTTTACAGAATGGCCATTCCTTTGGAGGCATCCAGTGTGGATAAGCTTATTGCCAGTTCCCAGCGCTGTCCTGATGCCCATGGCCCTGGCTTGGGGAAGCAGTGAGGGCCTCTGGGTGGACCAGCTCTAGAATTTGTCTTGCCTCTGAGGTATAGCATAAACTAAAACAACTCACCAGTCCCTGGATCTTTCTGCAACCTAGGAGATGTATCTCAGATCCTCAGCCTAAAATTAAATGCCACGTACAAGGTAAGAAGTGTCTTCTACCAATTTCTTCAGCCATGATTGAACGTAAGCCTTTGCTCCCAGCAGGAGGCATGCACTCCAAATGTGCAGGTCCCCATGTAACCTGGTAGTAAGAGGTGGCCGGGCAGGCACCTAGTGGCTTCCCCAGGGAGCCCCCTCCTGGCTGAGAGGCCCCCAAGCCCAGCGTGGAACCCTGTTCATATTAATACGTGCTGGACTGTGAGCAAAGGATGGGGAAAGTTGTAGATCGCTGATAAGTTCAACCTGCCACCTTCAGCACGAACTGACATTTGTAGACTAAGAAGACATCACCTGATCTTTTTATTTTGCTCCAAACAGGTTTAACACTAACACATTTTTTAACAACACCAAGCAATTCCAGTGTTTTCCCAGGCTAAGTCATTCCTTAAATCCTCATTTTTCAAACTGTCTTCCAGAGATCCGAACATTTTCAATGCGTTAACGTATTCCTTAGAAATATGCCAAAGCAGAGTGGGAGATGCTGTGTATCGTAGCCCCAGGGCCAGATTGGAACTGGGAGAGCTGCCTCTCTCTCTCCCACTGGCCAGATCCATCCCTCTCCCTGACGGCCTCCCTGATTGCTTCCCAAGTCACTGGCAGCTGGTGGCCTTAGGCCCTTCGAGTTCCTAACCTTCTGTGCACCAGGGACTTTGACAGTGGTGGAGCCTATGGGTCCCTCAGAATAATGATTAAGTGCATAAAATAAAATAATGTTAAAAAGAAAACCAATTATATTGACTTTCAGTTATCCAACCTAAGAAAAAGATTTGTGATATAATACGTGCCTCTTTATTTAAAAAAAATTTTTTTCAGTCCTCACCCAGGACATTTTTCTATTTATCTTCAGCTAGAGTGGGAGGGAGGGAAAGAGAAAGGGAGAGAGAGAGAAAAACATCGATATGAGAGAGACACATCGATTGGTTGCCTCTTGCACGACCCCAACTGAGGCCAAGGACAAACTGCAACCGAGGTACATGCCCTTGACCAGAATCAAACCCGCGACTCATTGGTCCGTGGGCCAACACTCTAACCACTGAGCCAAACCGGCCAGGGCAACGTGCCTCTTTATTAACTCATTAAATACCCAGACCAAGCAGCAGGGCTGTCACCTGCTATGCTTCTGAAGCAGGGATACATGAACATAATATATTGAGATGTCTGCGACACTGTGATGACATATGAAAATATCTGAGTTTTCCACTGGAAGGAAGCCCCTGGTACTGCCAGCACTGCTGTGGCTTATGACCGAGATTTCTAATGGAATAAAAGCTCAATTTCAGTGAGAGCTTATTAAGAATAAGGATGTCAGTGTTTCCTATCCAAATTCATGGAGTCCTAAATTCTGTCCTTGGACCCTTGGTAGGAAGTCTGGACTTCAGGTTAAGAATTCAGATGCTTTGAGCTTCCTTGTGCTTTCCCTCATATCTGGTCAGTCTGGTTCACCTGTGACACTAAGAATTTAGTCTTTAAATGGATGTGACACAAACTGACTTACACACTTATTCATGGGTACCTTTGGGCATCTTGGAGACCTAGTGTTGTACATTAGACGAGTCAGAGAATTCCACCTGGGTTATTGGGGGACCCTGAGGTCTTAGAAGCGCTCCACATTTGGGGCAGCCAGCTCAAGCCCGGGATGGCCAGAGCTTCTGGCCTGGGGCTCCTCAGAGGAAAGCCAGGTTTGGCTAAGCAACCCATAATCTCTCTACATTACAAGCCCAACGAATGGCATATGGCATCCTGGGCTTGCTGCAGGTGGCCAAGGAGAAGCTGGACCACTTGTACATCTCCTTTGACAGAGCAGAGGGTGCCGCTATCCTCTGGACAATGGGCAGGGGCCCATGGCGTACTGGAGGAGCGGGGCTCTGTGCACCCAAGGAGGATTTGGCAGACCAAGTGCAACTGGCTGGGGACTGTGGGGCAAGGGACAGGTGGAGGGTGGTTGGTGCAGGGAGCCCAGGTGGAGTTCCTGTGGGTGCAACTCTAGATCGTAGTCCAACTCTGTCTTCACAAAATATTCCAGAAGTCTGAATCTTTCTGGAATCTCAACTCATGTATTTTGGACCCTTGGCCCAAAGATGAATATTACAAACAAGGCCAGAGGTATTATCCAGCCATGGTCAGATAATCATAGCTGTCTGCCAGTGTGCCCTGCTGCCCCTCACCCCAAGCCAGCTACAAGGTGACTGCTTCAGCGAGAAAAAGAAGTTCTCCAAATTAGTGTTTTGCGTTAACACTAGATCTGAAAATGTCTGATTGGATTAAAAACTCTATCCATAAAATGACCAGAAACTTCAACAATAAATTTGTCAATGAAAGAAGAGGAATTGCAATTAGAGTTTTTTTTTTAATCCTCACCTGAGGGTATTTTTCCATTTATCTTCAGATAGAGTGTGAGGGGGAGAGAGAGAGAGTGAGAGAGCGAGAGAGAGAAACATCGATGGGTTGCCTCCCACACAACCCTGACCAGGGCCGGGGACCTCAGCTGAGGTATATGCCCTTGACCGGAATCAAACCCATGACTCTTTGGTCCAAGGGCCAATGCTCTAACCTCTGAGCCAAACCAGTCAGGGCTGCAATTAGAGTCTTTAAATACAATTTGTATTGTTGTAATTTTCAAATTAATGTAATAAAACTTATCACTACTTTGCAAAGTTTCTCATCAAAGCAAACTATGAAGAATTTAAAGACATTGCTAATTAAAAACATCTTGATCAGAAATTGTGTGTAACAATTTCAAGCATAAATCCTGATATATAATGTTAAGGTCATGAAAGAATGTTCAGAGTTTTCATTAAAGTTTTTTGAAAAGATCATATTGGAAGTTTCATATAAATTCAATGTCTTTCCTAATACTTGCATTTTATTTTTATCATCATAATTAAATATTGCAGAGAAAATGTAATGAAATTTTTCCATATAGATGCCCTTAAATCCTCTTCCGTTTACCCCAGAGGGCTGTGCAAATATTATTGTTTATGCTTTTCATGAGAGGTCCTCTCTTAAATATTCAGCCATGAGACGAGAGGACCTCGGTGGCAAGGACCTGGTGTGGGTTCCAGGGCGTTGTGGGCCAGCCCTTCTGCCTCTTCCCTTATGCCTCAGCTAAAATATTTCTGCAGTTAAAATCTATTTTGATTAATGGTTAAACATATGTGGGCTACTCAGATGACAGGTCATCCATTTATTCATTCATTCATCGGACATTTAATCAAGCTAATCCCTGATCTTAGAAGACTGAGCTCCTGCTATTCCCTGAAGGTGCCACATAGACCCCAGCTCCCTTCATGATCCCAGAATCTCTGACAGGTGTGTGCAGTGGGCACACCTGCACTCTTAGCAATTTGCATCACTGATGCTTAAAGACAGCTCAGTGCCAGGGCAGTGGGACCCAGTGAAATGAGTCTGAGGGCAAAGAGGTCCTCAAAGCTGGCCAGCCACTTTGTAGCTGTACGTCTGTTCTTGGGTGATTTCTTCATATGCAGAATACGGACTCAGATCCTCCCTGAGCAAGGCTGCTACCAGGCCAGGTGAGCCGCCGAACAGGGAAGAGAATGAAAAATCTATAGATGGGGCCTCAGAGGTAGCATCAGTCATGGAAGAGGGCAGCTGTGGGACAGCACCCACTCAGGGTCAGCAGCTGACTTGGCCTCAGGGTCTGGGAGACAATCAGAGGGGCAAGCAGGGTGTGGGTGACCTGGATAGTCAAGTCTGTCTATGAAAAGGGGAGCTGCAGCTTGGTTCTGTTTGGAGGTATTCACAGGCTTCTTGGGAGAAGTTGGCCACTCAGATGTTAATGCGATTTCCTGATTGGTGCCAATGAACTTAAAAAAAAAAAAAAACACATTGTGCAGGCTGAACATCAAGTTTGCAACCTCTGCCCATATCAGTGTTGGGGTAATAAAGAAGGGCCAGGGTCCGTTACCACAGGCGAGGTCCCCAGGAGAGGGCCTGGGGAGGCAGCAGGAGAGGCCACCTTCCTTCTCTGCCGGCTCCAAGGGACACTGATGCCGAAAGAGCTGGCCACGCACTGTGTGTGTTCCATCCTCCAGGGAGAAAGGGCTCATTTTGCAATAGAGTGACTTCTATTAAGAGTGAAAGCCATAAACTTTCTAGGAGAAAAACGAGAAAATCTTTGTGACCCTGGGTTAGGCAAAGATTCTTTAAAAAAATAAAATAAAAAAATGGTGGTATGGATCATTTTTTTTCCCCTTGGATTTAAGAAATGCCAGCATCTCCTCATATATGTTTCAAAGCTTACAGAGAATAAAAGATATTTGAAAGCGTCTCCGTGGCTGCTGAATGCCACACCCTTTCTGCGGTCTCCAGGGTCCAGTGCTCTCCTGGTGAGGGCGCTAACATGCCACAGCCATGTTCCTGTCTGCTCACCTGCCCAAGAACACAGCATGATTTCCTGCACCGTAATGTATTTATAAGCACGAGAAACAATTGGATAATGAACTTAAAAATTGATACCATTTACCACATCATAAAAATACACCTGCAAATACCTAGAGGTATATCTAATAAAAGATATACAAGACTCTACACAAATCTACTGCACATCACTGAGAGAAAGGAGAAATTGACTTCCTCCTTCTCTGAGGGGGGAGACGGGAAAGGGGGAAGGGGGCTGGAAAGGCATCCGATGTCCAAACACAATGTCTGACACGTCAGTGTTCAACATGGGTGTTTTTATGACCGTGTAAATGTCAGTATGTAGTAGACTATGATTAATATGACGTTTTTTATTGGTATAACTTTCCACCATGGAATTAGCATTTGTTTGGTTCTCTGCATACCTTTCACCAAATAGTCCCCCTAACTCCTTAATGTCACTATAAAATTCCCTCAATATAGTCAACTGCGTCAGGTAACCAATGTACAGGTCCCATTTTATAATGTTTCCTATGACAGGCTTCCTGGACGGGTCTGCCCCGCTCCTTTCTGCGGCTGCACGGCTATCCTCCAGAGACTTCCCTCACCATCCTCCTAGGTTCCCTTGTCTCACATTTGGGTAGGACTTCCCGGTCCCAAGTGGATCCGCTTCTTGGTGTACACTCTTATTAGGTAGCACACTCTGCCAGAGAAATGGCTCATGGGAAGAAGGTTTTCTTTGAGACCTTGGATGTCTCTAAATATTTTTATTCTGCTCTCACTCTTGAGAGATTTTGACTGAGTGTAGAACTCCGGGTTGGAAGTCATTTTCCCGCAGAATGTCGGAGGCATTGCTCCATGGTCTCCTCATTTCCCGTGTTTCTGTGAAGTGTGAAGCCATCCGATTCCTGATCCTTTGCAGGTCACTTGTTTTATTTCTTCTCTGGAGGACCTGCTTGTCCCCAGTGTTCTTTAATTCACGACCAGGAGCCTTTGAATGGGTCTGTTTTCATTCACTGTGTCCTGCAATCCTGGGAAATTTTCTTGAATGAATGATGTGTTTAATAATTTAATCCTCAGCCGTTCCTGGCCCAAACCAGGCACCATGGTGTTTGCTAACATTATCATTCTCTTTCTGGAACTCCTATGAGTCAGACATTTTCCTCAAGTCTGGGGATCTTGGGAAGTCCTTTCATTTGAAAGATTGAAATACTAAAATGCTGCATTAGCCGTCTATTGTCATGTAACACATTACCTCTAATTGTGGCAGCTTCGAAGAACAAACTTTTGTCATCTCAGAATGTCTATGGGTCAGGAATTTAGGGGTGGTCTAAGCGAGTGGTTCTGGCCCAGGCTGTCTCACGAGGTTCCGGTCAAGTTGATCCGGGCTGCAGAATCCGCAGAGGGACCAGCCGCTTCACAGGGCTTACCGGTGTGGCTTTGGCTGGAGGTCTCAGCCTTACCATGTGGCTTGAGAGTCTTTCCCTAAAGCAAGAGATCTCAGAGAGAACAAGGAGGAAGCTCGAAAACACCGCAGATGTCACCTGTGACCAGAGGGGGTCACATGGGGTCCTGGTCCTTTCACCGGAGCGCTGCTCACAGGTAGCACCTGTGGGTCTTTCTCCTGGGTTGCTCAGTCTCCTCAGAGAGGAACGTCTTTGCTTGGAGGGTATCAGCCAGGCAGCCAGGTTTGGGTGTTAAGGTGGCTAAAGGCTTGGGCGTAGTCTCACCACTGTATATATATTTTTAACCATTATTCTTCTTCATATGGTTTCAGATGTTGGTTTGCAGTCCTTCTTGAGTGGGAGATTTTCCTTTTCTTTTTCTCTCTCTGGGCTCCCCATCCCTAAGTTACAGCTCTTCTCCCTGGCTCCCAGAACCCAGACTAGACCCAGGCTTTGTACGGGGGGCTCAGGGCTCCTGCCACGGGGTGGTCCTGGAACATAATAGGTGAGGTTATGAGTCAGCGGGCAGGTTGGCTCACCTGGTCCAACTGAAGGCCGTTGCATATGAGGGAGGGCCTTGGGAACAGGTGTCCAGTACTGCAGCAGCTGCCTCGCAGAGTGGTGAGCTCCTGGTCTCTGGGAGGATTCTAGGAGATGCAGGGTGGCCAAGCGTCGGGAACGGGATTTCTTTTTTTAGAGCCTGAAATCAGTGAGTTCTATGATTTCATGAGGGGCCTGGGCTTTTGGATTCCTCAGGGAACAACTCACAACATGTCAGTATCATCCTCATAATGTGGGTGACAACTGTGTTATGGGGGTGATGACCGCTCACCCTCACTGAGCACTTCCTATGTGCCGGGGACTGTTCTGTGCCCTGTAGGGTGTTAACTCATTCCATCCCCACAAGAAATATACCTGAGTATGGTCAGGGCTCTGAGGATCAGCCGCATTTTACTTTTGAGGAAGCTGAGACAGGAGGTTCAGTAACTTGCCAAAGGCACCTGAGAGGTGGCAGAGCTGGGGTAGGTGCTGGTGGTGTGGCCCTTGCAGGCAGGGCTAGCACTATTACCCGTGGACCCTCCCGCTGTGTCCCACAGGGTCTGAGCCCAGGCCTCCCCAGCCTCAGGACGCCGAGCTCTGTGAGGAGGGGTCCCCAGCGGGCCACAGGCTTCCCCAGTTAAATCCTCGTTTGGAGAAGGAAGCAGAGCCTTCGATCCTACAGTAACGGCTCCTGGCTGCGCAAGACGGCTTTTAGTCAAACACAGGCCCACTGCTGAGAGACCATCTTTCCAGAAAGAAGCCTATTTGCTTCTTTTACTTTTTATTTTTCCTTTTCATTGAATTTATTGGGCGTGACACTGGCTAACAAAATTATACCAATTTCAGGTGCACAATTCTACAACACATCATCTGTGCACTGTACTGTGTGTTCACCACCCCAAGTCAAGTCTCCGTCCATCGCCATTTACCCCCATGCCCTCCTCCAACTTCCCCACTCCCCCACTGGCTTCTTTTAGAAGTGATTTTTTAACACTGTCATTGAGCTTTTAAAATGTCACGCGGAGCTTTTACTGTCAGAGTGGACTTCCTCCCATGACCAGGTTACGTCTTCTCCTCACTGTGTTTCTCCTGGGAGACGGGAAGGGGGTCTGATGCTGACGAAATGGATGCCAAAGTGTGCCTGGTGCCCATGCTCGTCCCAGTCCCCAGGACAATGGTCGCAGAGGATATGGGGGTGGGGAACAGTCTCCAAATGCCTCTGGCATCTTGGCTACACTTGATTTTTCATAATATCATAAAATGTTAATTCAGATCCTCTGGGTGTTCACATACATACAAATACACGTACATCGCAAAGCGTTCACTGGGCAGTTTGTAACTCTGCAGTCATTTTGCATTAAACACACGTTTCCTCATTTCCCCTGATCACCCTTCTTTGTCCATGTGGGAGCTGCCGGGGCCCCTCGCTCCTAACATCTGTGCTGCATTAGGTATGCCGCCCCATTGTTCCTGGTCACTCACCATGTGGCTGCCCGCTGCCCTCACCCCACAGGCCTCTCCACAGCCCTCCCTGCCACCCTGGAGGGGGTGCCCCTGCCTCGATCCCTGCACAGCCAGGGTGAAATGATGGCTGATTCCTTGTGTCACGGAAGCAGTCAGCTGTGCCCCTGATGGAAACGAAGCGATCCCGGCGGGAGCTGAAGGCGGAGAGTCCCTGAGAAGAAGCGCTTCTCGGATCGATCAGTTGCCCTGATTGCTTCATGGTGGCAAACACCGCGAGCACGCCGAGCCAGGTGGCCGTCTCTCTCCCTGTAAACACACATTTCCCACGGGGCCAAAGGAGCTCGCCGCCTGGCATGCACTGTGTCAGTTAGCTGGAATGAAGGAGGGCATGACTGTTTAGAGGTTGTAACTCAACAGTCTTTTTGGTCAACAGCCATGTAAATAAATCCAGTGATGTATGAATTCATTTTTGAAATGGCAAATTGATGTTCACTTCAAACATTTACTGATCACTTATTCCAAATGCAAGGTATTGTTTGATCATGGCGATGAAACAGCTAACAAGGTTGGCTCGGGCTCCTTCCTCCTGGAGTGAAATGTCCGTGCACCTGTGTGCTAAGGTGGGCACGTTGAGTGGCATCCTCCTGGAGCCCATGTCTTGGTAGCTGACGGGTTGTCAGTCAGTGGGCTAGGTTGCTGGGAAGCCAGTGCTCACCCACTGATCTGAATAATCTCCGTTGTTATTTTGGTCTTAGCCTGGTTTGGCTGCATTTAAGTCAGGATTGGCACAAGCATGGCATACCTCACCCTTCAATTGTGTGTCTGTGGATTGCTAGCTAATCACAACACTCTTTCCTGCAGAGCTCGATGTGACCTCAGAATCCTTCTTAGCCCAGTGCTCCAGGCAACAGTGGCCAAACATCTGGAAAGCTGGTTTAAGGTAAGGCATGAAACCACTTGGCAGGCCCTGTCCAGGTTTCCTTCTCATTCTCAAACCCTCATGACTTGGCTTTGCCACCGGATACACCAAGAACCTCAAGGCTCTTTGTCTCTGACACCTCACCCCGCAGGTGTCTCCTAGAGAATCAGCCCCGAGGACAACCTTGTTCAGAGAAGCTCTGACTGTTCACTTGAGCATTGCTTTCTAAAATAGCAACCCTCCTGAAGAGAGTCCCACATATGGTAGAAAATGTTCATGCATTTTGCTTTTAAACAATCAAAGATTCGCCTTTCCGCAGTTCTTTCCTAAGATAACATGTTCTCCTGGGGTTTAGGAGCTTTCCTGAAGAAAGGTCTATTTGTTGGGTTTGGTTGGGTGGGTGTGAGTGGGACCAGCAGATGCCTTCAGCTTTATCTGCGTGCTTTTCAACAAGAGGCACCAAGCGTAGGTTACAGGGTCTCCTTTAAATAGGGTTGGTGGTGGGGGAAGTCTGGGCAGGAATCCTAATTAGATCGAGAAAAGGAAATTCCATAAAACTATTTGTGGCCCCAAAGAGTCCCTGAGCATCCTCTGTCACCCACCTTCACCAGCAGGGTGGCGATTCTCTGGTGGCCATTCTCCTGTGGGTAATCTGACCTATCATCACCTTCAGGGCTGCACCACTGCACCCTGTCTCAGATCCCCGTCTGGCTGTGGTGCTCAGAGCCATCCTACACACTATCACCTGGGAGTGAAGACGGCAGAGCCCCAAAAAAAGGAGCCTCCCAGTAAAATCAGTTTTGTTTGAAGACCTACCTTTTCCATCAGTGCCTGACACTAATTATGCCTTCTTCATACATGGCAAACTTCTTCTGGAAGGCTTTCATGGAAACCTTGTCTCAACACAACCCAATAGTCCTGGAGTTCGTCTAAGAGGAAACATGGAGAGTCTGGGGCAGGTGGAGGGCTCGGGCCGTCACAGGCAGCAACCACAGCAATGTAACGGAGAGATGAGGAGGGCTTGGATTATGGCAAAGGCTGTGCAGTGGAGTGGACATGGAGTTGGAAAAGTAGGTCAGATACGAGACACAGCCAGCATAGGCCATCACTGGGGGTGGGTGGGGGGATGGCGGGGTGCTCATTAGTAGCCACCAGGGGTTTGACTTAGGTACCTGGGGGTGGGGATGCATTTACTGCGTTGGGGGCCCAGGAGGAGTCGGTGGTAATCTGGGAAAGAAAGGTGACTTTGGTTCAGTAGCTTTTGACTCGGAGATGCCTGTGAGACATCCGAGAGAGGACACCTCCGTGGCTGCCTGACTTTCAGTTTTCTTCAGTTCTGCTTGCAAAATCAGAGAGAAGCAACATTCTTTCAGGGGCTGTTGCTTCCCTTTTGGTCTTGAGGCTGGGTTCTCGCCAGCCCCTTGCCCTCAGGCAGGAGGGAAGCCAGCAGCACAGTCTTCTAGGGGCTGCAGGGCAAGCTCTTAACACAGCAGGGCCCTTCAGATGTTCTGCAACTGACAATCCCAGGTCTACCGCCTGCCAGCATCTGTTCACGGAGACACAGCATCACAGACTCTCCGGACTGGAAGGGACGTTAGAGGTCGTCCATTCCAGCCTCGGGGTTGGCATTTTCAGACTGTTCTAGTAATTTGAGAGTTTCCTCCTTCTATGATGTGGAAGACTGTTTCTTCTGATGTCCCTTAACATGCTGTTGAAGACATGGTCCACCTGGGGGCCTCCTCCCTAAGGAGAAGCGTGCTGGGACTCATCACGTTCCCGGATCTAGCAGTGAGGCCACGATGGGGCCGGCTTTGGGAACACACATTCTTTTTGTCCTTCACACCACAGCTAGGAGAATGGTCTCCATGGTTACGGCAGTTTCCTAGAAGTGTCTAGATTTTCATTTTCTATATTTCCCTAAATGTCTCATTTATGAATAATCTGTTTAGAAAGCCTGCTGGAAAGTTTCTGCATGTACATGAATATCAAGAAATATATATTTATATATATTCAAAAAAAAAAAAGTACGGTGATAGGCATTTTGGGGAGATTTTTTTCTCTCTCCCACTAAAAACAGAAATTAGGATTGACTTTAAAAATTTCAAGTTAAACAAGATTCAATGAAAGAAACACCGCCTTCATGTTCTTCAAAGGCATGTGCGCCAGAGAGGGGCCGGCGCTAACCTAATTACGCTTTCTTTAATGTGGAATCGCTATTTGCCTGACATTCCATTTGCATCTCGCCATCACATTCAAATGGCTAGGACATTGATTTTCTTTTTTCCTAGGGCTTCCTTTGAACATGAAAGTGTTTCTTCCTGTGTGTGTGTGTGTGTTTTCCCCCTCTTGTGAGAGCAATGATAAGAATGGATCGATAATTACATTGTTGGATAAAAATGAATATAAATTTTATTGAAAAACAACACCAGCAACAACGTGGGAAAAGCGTACTCCACAGCCACCGCCCACACACCTCGATGCACGCGTTATGAGAAGTAACCACCTCTTACAGATGTCCGACTAGTCGTTAAAGGAAAAAACACGAGAGACCTCAGCTAAGCGGATGCGGGACACAGACGCTCGCCACCGCTGAACACTGCCAACAGCCAAGGACCCCGCCATACCGCTCACCCTGTTTGCGGCAGGGGAGCAAGGAAGTGTGTTTCAAGATGAACTGGCCTGTTGACAACCTAGTCCTTGCAGTGAGTGTGGCTTCCAAACCCACTGGGAAAACATTGCCACTTTCCAAGTCCTTTGAGAAGAGGATTTCACAGATTTCCTCAGCAACGTGTCCCTCCTGCTCAACAACAGGAAACAGTTTTTTGCGTCTACCCTAAATCCTTCAAGCTTCAGTTAATCTATTTATTTCCCTTTAATCTCAGCAGGCTGTGTGTGGGGGGTTTGTCCTGGTGGGACAATGTAACACACGGGGAGCCCACAATGATCATAATCAGACTGCAAACGGAGTCCAGCTGTGCTGGTGCCGCTTCTGAAACGAGCTGAGAAGTTAATTGCAGTTGCGGTTGCGGCCTCCTTGCCCAGCACGCGCCCTCCCTGCCCTCCCTTCGGAACCCTCCGCACCCTCCCACCTGTGGCCTGAGGGCGGGCCATCCTGCGACTGGCCGGCCAGATCTGAGCTTGATCGGCTTCAGTCCTTCACTGGTATAGTCACGAGTGTGGTGAAAGCTGTCCCATCCTGTCTTATGTCCAGTGTTTCTGTTTCAAGACGGGATTCCCGGGCCAAGCGCGCCCACATCCTATTACTATATTCCGTGTCTTCTCGCCAGGCAGCCCCCCATGCTCACGTCACAGCTTGTGCGTGGCAAAAATGTGCTCGGTGTACACACAAGGAAACACTGAGAAGCCACGAGAGAGCACCAAGTGAATTGAACAAATATCGCAGCAGCATTTCATAAATTCTGCGGGAAAACCCTGGCGATAGGTTCAGTGTCGCGGAGATGTGCAGCGACGACAGCTCCTCACGTTGGGCACCAGGGGGCGTCCGTGTCATTCCACCGGCCGCTGGGACTCGTGGACCAGGAAACAAAGCCGCGGATTTGAATAAAAGACTTCAAAATGCAACCCCAAATTCTACCCTGAGCAGCATGCGTGTAAAAATGCATGAATATGGGATTTCATTTCATGTATTTTTACTTCAGTGGAGAGAAATGCAGGTGATTTTCTGACTGTGTCTACAGCTGTCTTACAAAGGGGCTGCCTGATTAAATGATGAGGGAAGGGCACTGGGATGCCCTGCAGGCACTTTGAGAGACTGGGCCTCCGTCTCCGTTCTCCGGACAGCTCCTGTTTTGCTGGGTGGCATCATCTGCATGCTCCAGAATATATTAAGTATATTGTTCTTAAAAAGATGCGTGTCCTTCTCAGCAGGAGGCAGCCAGCTCTGGGTCCAGTGAGTGACATGAGTCATTGAAGGCACTTACTATTTTGATGAAACAGCACATTTCTTTCAGCCCATAAAATCAAAGGTGTGAGAAAAGGCTGTCTTCAGGGTGTAAAGACTCCCCTTGTTTACCTGTCATGGTGCACAGCGGTTCCTTCTCCGGGGCCTTTGAGCGCTCTCCAGGTGAGTGAGACGGTGCTGACTGCCTGGGTGGCAGAGCCTGCCAGAAGGCAGGGGAACTCAGCCCCCATGGGGGTGCCCCCTCCTGTTCCAGGGCCTCTAGCCTGGTGGAGGATGGGCACTGTCGTGACATTGCTCTGGGCCAGGTCCATGCTGGGTGGCTGTGGGGACCTTTGGGGAGGAAGCCCAGGGGGATGATGGACTGAAGAGTTGGGAGCCTGGAACTTCACACAGGTCGGGGTGAGGAGGCTGCTGCCACCCCCCTGGGCTCTGGGATGGCAGGGGCAGGGCCCCTTGTTCCCTCTGCAGCCCCAGCATGCAGCACAGTGCCTGGTGCTTATTAAGTGTCCCACAGACATCAGTTGAATACACAAGTGTGAGAATGAAGGCAGAGGAGGCAGTGAGGATCCCAGCTGGCCCTGGTTGTAGCTGAGCCTGGGGGCAATTGGAGCAGCAATGGGGGACAGTGGTGGGCAGTGCTGGCTGTCAGGGGTGGGGGCACTGTGATAGGTGGAGGCCACAGAGCTGAGGAGCCAGGAGGTCAGCAGGGCCCACCTTGAGAAGCTCTATGTGCCGGGATAGGGATGCGTCAGCCACGCAGGGCATTCTCCATCCTTCCCTCTCCACTGCCCTTGCTGGAGCCAGCCTTTCACTGTTGCCATGGCAATGCCTGCCAGAGGTGCTGCTGAGGGCCAGCTGGGCCGTGGAGGCTTCTCGGACCTGAGCAAGCAAGAGGCTCTGAACTGTCCCCACAGAAGGTGGGACCCCGAGGGTTTCTCTTGTCAGAGAAAGGGAGGAAGGGAAATGGGGAAGGGCTGCTCTCAGGGCCAGTTGAGGTCCCCCTGCTGTGGCTTTGCTGGCGGGACTCCTGGGGGCCTGTGGAGCCCTATTATCTGGGGGTCTACTTGGCTTTGCAGTGTCGCACTGCTCCCCCACCCTGGCCACTCTGCCCAGGTCTGTATTTAGGGTTATCAACAAGGCTTCCCAAGTGCTGGCAGGCCTCTTGAGGCTCCCTCTGCAGGGTGCAGGCTCTGAGAGGGCCTGGAAGGTCACCCCCAACGGAGCCAGCTGTCCGGCAGGCTCCTCTGAGAGCAGAGTGCCGGTGTCATCCCTTAGACTAAGGCTGCAAGACTGCCATGGTGCCCCTACCCAGGACACCCAAGAGTGGGCACTGGCTTCTCTCCGCTTCACAGTCTCCTCATAACTTCTCTGTTGCCACATTTCCAGTACACACAGGGAAGGGGGGACCACCAGCCTCCAGCCAGTTGGGGGCGCTGGCTTCCTCTTCACACCTTCTTTCCCCCAGGGCTCCGGAAGAGCAAGAAGCACCTGGTGAAGAGGCAGCAGGAATGTGGAAGGTGGTCAGGTCTGGGGAAAGACGCCAGTCCGACCTTCCCTGGGGTGCAGGAGTGGGCGAGAAACACTGTCATGCGCCTGGGAGGGCTCGGGGATCCAAGAGGACTCATCCTTGCAAATCACGTCCCTCTGGGGCCTGAAGGAGAATTAATTCTCTCACCGTCTGGTGAAGAGCTCTCAGCCTGGCCACACCCCAGCTTTCCCACAGCAACCCTGTAACAACAACAACAGCATGAGTACGAGAAGGGGCGTCTGGGCAGTGGTGTACAGTTCACAATACTTTGGATTTACATAGCACCTTTTTCTTCTAAAGGGCCTTTGCCTCTGTCCCCTGGGCCATCGCCGCAACGGAGCGAAGCCATCAGAACACAAACATCACAGCCCCTGCGGCAGAGCAGGGAGGCGGAGGCAGAGGCCTGGAAGGGGTTTCATGCAGACACAGTGGTGTCCAGGGCTCTCTGCACGTCCCCTGGGCCCTCCCTGGAGGGGTGCCCGGGCTCGGGCCCTCACTGGTCGTTCACTTTGTATTTCAGGATGTAGGAATAGAAGTTGTGGTTGGCGTTCTCCAGCACCATGACGTAGACTTCTTGGCAGCCGGCCGTGCTGCAGCTGCCCTCCCAGTAGCCCTCGCCGTTCAGGGTCAGGGGCCACGTGTCCTGCCCCTTCACCAGGGCTTTGGCGACTCCGTGCAGCTTCAACTTGAAGGGGACGTTCCGGTTGGCGGGAAGCACGCCTGACAGAGGCTCCAGCAGCTCATTGTCCTGCCCCCAGTTGCCGAAGCTCTCGGGGAACATGGGCCAGTTCACCTTGGTGTTGGGACAGCACAGGAGATAATTGAAGACAAAGACATAGTTGCCCGGTTCCTGCCTCTTCTTGACGAAGATCTTGAGGGCAAACTTGCCGGCATGGGGCAGCTGCACCTTCAGCTCTATCCGCTTCTCCCGGTGCAGCTGGAAGATGTAGCGCCGCTGCGTCTCCTCGGTGATGGGGCCATCGTCCCCATGCAGGGACGCCAGGACGCTGATGCCCTCCTCTATGCCGAAGCTGACAGAGCAGCGCCCATCACTGGTGTGGATGATGGGGTCAGGGTGGGAGGGCTTCAGGATGCCCATTTGCTCCGAGAACCAGCTGGGGCCCACGGGCTGGTGCAGCTCAGCTGGCAGCCGGACACCCAAGTCCACGTAGTTACACTTGAGTGTGTACTCCAGCACGGAGCTGTAGATGTCGGAGTTGCCTTTGGCAAAGATCTGCAGCTTGTGGGTGCCCATGGTTGGAGGGTAGACCTCCAGCTTCATCCCGTTCTTCTGGAGGCTCAGCAGCCCGTGCTCCTGCTTGCCGTTGAGCATGAACATGAACAGTGTCGGGGCACAGCTCTCCACGGTGATTGTGGCCTTCCCATTCACTGTGGAGAGAAAGCCAAGGTCAAGTGAGATGAGTTCGGTCTGTGATGATGGGCAGGCAAATGTTTAACAACTGCTCTCTGAATGAAAAAGCCCTGACTTGCAGTGTTGGCCCATTTCCGTGGTGTAAATACTTTCACCATGATTGATTTTAAGCATCCAATGTGATGTCCCTGAACACGACATAAGCCAGCTGCAGCACACCACTGGAAGGGTCCCCTTATGTCCTTTAGGGGGTTCTCTTTGAGGGATTTGAAAGCTGGGGTCTCAAGAAAAATATCTGCCCCCAGCTGTATGTGCTAACCTTCCTCATTTGATTCACATTAGATGAAAGCTGCATGGAGGCCTAGCCTGCTTCCAGAGCAGGGGAGGGGGCCCGGAGCAAGGAGGGCCCGGAGCGCTGGGTGGAGAGCCGCCTCTGACCATCTCCTCCAAGTCTCGAGCCTTGCTTTCACACCGCTCCCTCCAGCATCTCTTCATGACAGTGTCAACAGCTGTCATGTCAACACATTACCTTAAAAATTGTTTGGAATGGCTTCACTCCTGGGGACTGTGCTCAGAGGGTGGGGCTGCCTCCTTGCTCCACCCCTGCCCACGCCTTGCTTCTCTCATGGGCATGTCTCAGCCATGTTTGTGGCGTGGAGTCAGTGGGTGCAAGGGAGGGTCTTTGGCATCGACCCTCCCTCTGCCTCGCCCTGTACCCTGCAGTTTCATCCTCCTCCTTCCTGGTAATTTTTTTTGGGACAGGTGGTCAGCTCTCTGGTCTTTGCAGCCCATACGAACTCCCTGGTCCTGTTCCAGCAACCTCCTCGGCCCCGTTCATGGGTGATCACAGTGGGGGGAGACAGGCTCTCTGATTCATGCTCACAGTAACTTCACCCAAGTCTGAGGTGCCAGTGCTCTTGCTGGGGAGGCAGAAAGCCATGCCAGGCTCTAGGACAAGTGCCCCCGAGACTTCCCATCTAATCTGCCATGAGCCGCCCCAACCCCAACTCCAGTTACTGCATTCAGTGCCAACCCCCAACTTGGGAATGAGAATCCCCACACAGGCAGCAGGACAGGGATGGGAGCTCATTGCCCGCCCCGCCTGCTTTCTTCATGGGGCTCCTCCACCTGGAAAACTTTCCCTGCCTCTCACTCCCCAAACCCTCCCCTCTGCACCTTCCCTCTACCCCTTTGGCTTTCTGAAATCTGGCCTCTGTCTCCACTCTCCAAAGTCTCCAGTGACTTTCTTGGAGAAGCTAGGCTCCTGGCCATGCCCTTCTGGAAGTCCTCTCCTCCCCTTGGGTCTGCCACCCGCTCCAGCCTGGCGCTCTTCCCATCCCTCTGACTGCCTCCTGATCTCTGCTGTCATTCCTTCCCTTTCCCTTACACTAACTGTGGGGTTCTTTGTGCTTTCGTGCTATTTTCCTTGTCTATACTCTTTGTCTGCTGCCTTCAGCACCTGTGGGACATCTGTCCCAAGGTAACCTCCAAAGAAAGTGACCGGAACAAGACTTGCTATCCTCTTTTGGTTGAAACGCCCCCCCCCCCTTCTAAACCGTCGGGTCAGTGGGCAGAGCTGTCTCAGTCTCAACTGCTCATGGCCTGTCCGGTCCCGCTAACAGCTGAGTGTGTGAATGCCCCTGCAGTTCACGTCTGACAGTGGAACACGGCCCAGCGCCTGCACACGCTGCCCGAGGGCTCCTGTGAAATATCCTCCCTGCGCTCCTGGGCTGACTTCTGTGGGCACCATCCACCCGGGGAACATTGCAGGGGCCTGTCCCTTCCAGCCTCGCCAGCGCCAGGGCCTCCTTCTCGGGGCCACAGGGAGTTCTCCTGTGTCCTCCAGGGGCGCTCCCTTCAGACCCAGAACCCTCTCACCTGCTCTTCCCCTCCACTGCTTTCCTTCTAAACCGAGTAAGATCTGACTGCCAAGAAGGCTTCCAGACTCCTCAGATGAGGCTGAGAGGAGGCCCTCCCGCCCTTGAGGGGCACTGAGCACTGCTGTCATGAATTCGTCTTGTGTGATGTCTGTCCTCCCTGCTGGGCGTGGGTGCTGTGGCCAAGGGGGGCCCACCTGTCTCCTTTCCTGCTCTGTCCCAGTGCCCCACCCCGAGGGGCACAGGTGAGTGGTATGACTGGGAAGACTTGAAATAAAGGGCTGGGGACCCCTGGGAACTGTAGGAGCCTGTGACCTCCTTTGCACCCTTTCTCCTCCTCCCCTCCCCTCTCCTTGGTGCTCAGTGGCTTTCCACCCCCACTGTCCTGTGTCCTCTTCCTGTCCTGACTTGTGTACCTGTTTCCCTCTTCTCCTTCCTTCCCATCCCCACTCTTAGCATAACTACCTCCAACCAAGTGACAGTCTTTAAATATGCATCACGAATATGGAATCAAATTTAGATTACTATCTATGAAAGCACCCAGTGTTTACATTTTGGTCGTGTGAAAAGGCAAATTCAACTCAGTGGCACTTGCTGGCTGCTGGTGCGGCCTGGTGCATTCTTCCTGTGGCTCCAAGGCCCACCCAGACAGCAGGCTCCCCACCTGGGAAGACCCCAGGCACAAGGCTGTCCTGCCTCCCTCAGGAGAGGCCTCCTCCAAGGGACGGGCCTCCCGCTGTGATTTTAGCAGCAGGAGCTGCCAGGTATTGTAGCTGTGAAAAGTATGCCAGAATCCAGCCTGTGTTCCCAGGTGCCCCCAACACCCCTGCAGTGTGGAGGGGGCGCCCACAGGTTCTGGCCTTCCCTCCTGAGGGTACACAGGCCCCCTGGTAGCAGAGAGGGAGAGGACAGGCAGGCAGTCCTTTGCTGAAGTGGGGGGAGCACTGACCCTGCGGTGCCGAGCCGAGTGGCTGTGGCGTGTCTAGCCAGGTGCCCAGCCCAGGACCAGGCACCAGGGCCTCAGGGATGCATAAGACACCGTCCTCTGGAGTCAGTCCTGAAAGGCCCATGACCACAGTTCTGGCCCCCTGGAGCTGGCCCCCAAATGCCTCATAATGTGCAGACACACCCTGCTGGCTGCCTGTGTGGCCCCCATGGGGAGGTGGGCCACAAATGTCACTCCAGGCCAGCTGGGGTCCTGCACTGCCAGCCCCTGGAAGCTAGCTGGAAAAGGCTGGGTCCTGTTGCCTGGAAGGAGGGAGGAGCCCAGACCAGCAGAGCCAGCAGGCATCCAGGCACTGAGGAGGCTGCACTGCCCTCTGGAGCCTGGGCCGGGCTTGGGGTGCGTGAGCTGGGAGGTTCCTGGAACAGGTCCGTCCCCGTGTACCATGATGCCTGCTCCACTCCAGCTCCCAAGACCTAGCTCAGCAGCCACCTCCCTAAGACAGCCTCCCCGCACCCTCGGTCCTCAGAATCCCCTGCCCTTCCTGGCTGTCTGGTTAGACCACTGACACACAGATATGGACTCGGCTGGGCCAGCCATGCTCCCTGCCAGGAGTCCGAGAAGAGAACCCAGCAGGGCACTCAGCTTCTGCACTGGGAGGTGGCTCGGCCAGGGCCGAGGCTGCGTTCCCCACGTGCCTGCGTGTGAGCTGGGTGAGCTCAGCCAGCGTGGGGAACTCAGCTCCGGCTGCCCAACAGGCTGGGCGGAGTGCCGCCCTTGGGGTGGGGAGCCCCGCAGACTCCACCACACCCTCTTCTTGGTTCACGCTGGTGTGAGTGGGCTTCTGGCCCTGGAGGGGTGACCGATGGCCTGACAGCCTCGGCTCCTCAGTGGCCCCCCGCACGCCCGCCCCCACACATACAGTTACACCGAGCTCACGGGCCTGGAAGGACGGTCCCACAGGGGCCCAGACGCCTAGAGGCACTGAGCAGGCTGCCCCCTGCGGCCGGCGCACTGGCCACCTGTCCCGGCATTACCTGTTCTGATCACGGGAGTCCCCGGGTGGGCACTCAGCATTCCCTTGTTGTAGAATTCACTTTTGTGATACATGTTGTTCTCAAACTGCCTCAGGGACTGAGGAGGTTTAAGCAGTTGCCAGTTCTTGTTGTCGGGGAAGTGGTCCTCGATGAACAGCGCGGGATGGGTCAGGAAGTAGAACTCATTGTAGCTGGAGCGGAGGGAAAGCCGGTCAGCAGCCGAGTGGGTGAGCTGAGCCCGCTCGGTGGAGGGGGAGGCGGCCTCACAGGGGAATCGTGGGGCCTTCTTTTGGCTAGCACACCCACAGGAGGGCTCCTGCTGAGGCCCGAGTGGGGAGGCGCCATCTCCAATCCTGACATGGGCACTGGAGAGGACCCCTCAGTGTCTGCTTCCTGAAACAGGAGTCAGAGCGGGATCTGAGGCCCTGTCTAAGAGAAGGCCACAGCCCACAGCTGTGTCCAGGGCGAGTGGCTCCCCTGCTCTCAGAGCCAGAGACTTGAAGGGAGCAGGCGTGACCAGGGAACCAGGTACCAGGTGGAGTGGAAGGAGGCAGGAGAGAAAGTGCTCGGGTGGGCCAGCTCTGTGGTCCCCGCTAGTCTCCATGCCTGAGCAGCTGTGCGGGGGGAGGCCCTTCTGGAGTGTCTAGGGTCGACCAGACGACCAGACGTGGCTCTCTGGGGGTCATTGATGGGGATCAAGAAGAGAACTCATCTGAGATGGGGAGGCTTCCCTGGGCCCGAAGTGAGGAGGCATGGGAGCGCACAGGCCCTGCACGGGGTGGAGAGGTGTGCACACACTGTGTTTATCCTGTGTGCGGGGCTGTCAAGACTTAAACGGAACGTCTGAGACAATGCTAACTTTTCTGATGGATCTGAGCATCATAATCCACAATGAATGTCATGGCCTTAGCTTAAGGCCAGGGTTGAGCAGAGCCTTGGAGGACAGTCATGCTCCAGCCCCGTGCACCCAGTGTGGCTCCGTGACCCTGCACACCAACCGCACCCCTTCCTGCAAATCCCTAGCCCCTTCCTTAAAGATGTGATATGGCTGCATTCAGCCCAGAGAGGAGGAGAGAAGCCTGGGCGGCTGGGGAAGCAGCGGGAGCGGATTCTGGTGCCTGTGCCTCATGGTCCAGTCGAGGGGCCAAAGGCCTGCAGGGAACCCACGGGCAGCTCCAGAAGGCTCTGCGCCCTGCCTTTCCTCATGTGTGGCCCGCGGGCAAATGCTGGAGGCTTTAAACGCTTGGGTGGAGGGAGTACTAGGGACCCAGAGGAGGGACTAAGTGAAGGGTAAGTGACAAAGTGTTCTAGGCCCTCTGACTGGTCTGGAGCTAGCTCACTCTGGAGCCCAAGGAAGGGTGGCAGCGGCCCTTCTTCCCTCCTGCCGCCTCCTTCAACTTTGGATCTCCCCCATCTCCACCGGCAGACACCCAGCAGAACTGAGACTTGGACTTACAGGAAGGTGAACTTGGAGGTGGTGGTGTCCACCAGGCCACTGCCCCAGGTGCTGTCCAGCAGGTGCCATCTCCCTTCCAGGTACACGGCATTCCAGGCGTGGTCGAACTCCCCGGAGAAGCTCTGCCCCGTCTGGTAGCCAAAGCCCTTGGAGTAGCCGGGCACGGTCATGCACTGCACTCCAGCGATTCTGGGGGCGGACAGGGGTCTGAGAGCTGGCTCCCGCCGGGCTGCCCCCGTGTCTGTCTGTGGCCTGAGGCCTCAGGTGTGTCTGCTGTCCCTGAGTCCTTCTGTGTCTCCTTTTCCTTACCTCTCACAGAGCCATATATATACAGCTTGAGGGCTTTTATGTCCAGGGCAGGGGACAGGGGCAGGGACACGGTGATGGCGGTCCTGCTGGTGAAGACTGGCTGTAGTCCTGCTGCCTGCTCCTCCCTCGAACTAAACTGTCTCTCCCCAGAGCCTGCCTGGGTGCTTGCCTGCGGCTCCTCACGGGGACAGTGAGTGCCACAGTGAGGATCCTCAAAAGATGGAAGCCAGGGAAATGGAGACGTTCTTGAAGAACCAGAGAAGCTCTGAACAGTGTCTGACTGAGGAGCTGGGTCTGAGGTGTCAGGATGGTGTGCTGGAGGTGAGGGTGCAGAAGAAAGCTGAGCCCTGCTCCCCCTGCTCAAGGACCTTTGTTCGAGGACCCCTCCAGCGAGTCGGCCTGTGTCTGCAGCCCTGACTCAGGAGGACAGGCCCACAGCCAGGATCACCTGGTCTGACTGCCAGGGCCACAATGGTGCATTGAGGTCATCTGCTGACGGATGGCCTTGGCCACAGCGTTGGAGTCCCCCACAGTGTCCTTTGGGGCGTGGAGCACTGATCAGCCCCTTTGACAGTGGACTCCCCTGCTGCTCACAACCAAGCTAGCAACACTTTCTAGGGCCTGGACAGCAGGAGATGGGGGATGGCCACATCTGGGAACCACAGAAATCTCTGGCAAGCTACAACCTGGGTGTTTGTAGCTAAACTCCTGAGGCCCAGATCTGAGCGGTAGGCACCACCCCAAGGCCAGGCAAGAGCCCTGACAGTCCTATGATGGTCAGCTGGCCTTCCTCTTCAGTATTCTAGCCCCGCAAATGGCAGCCGAGGAGGCGACTGCTTGTCTGACTGAGGGGACACCCCATGCTAGCTAGCCCTTCTGAGGCCTTTGTGTGAATTAGGAAAAGTTGCCCCTTCTTTGAGACACTTTCCTTTCACTTATGGAAGATTGGTATAACAAATACACAGATCTGCACTATCTGGGATGTGCACGGGGGCTCCTTAGATGGGGCTCCGGATGGGCCAGGCTGCCCGGGCACCCCAGCTTCCGCCTGCAGCTTCACAGAAGGAGGTCCAGCCTCCCAGATGTCTAAAGGAACAGACCCCTGGGCCCCGAGGGAAGGATTTCGGGAGCACGTGGGGGATGGGGGCAGAAAGCAAGAGACACTGGATCCTGATGCCTAGATTTTCTGCTGGTGAAGATCAATACTGACTCTGGGAGCAGAAGGCGGCTCAGAGCGGAGGCCCAGGAGGCAGGGCGGGGCTGCAGGAGGAGAGCGAGGGCAGCACACACACCTGGACAGCCCTGCCTCATTTCCCTGCAGAGAAAGGGGCTGAGGGGGTGCAGGGCGGAGGGGGTGCAGGGCGGAGGGGATGCAGGGCAGAGGGGGCTTGTTCTCAGGATGAGGAAGTCTGAACATGTTCATAGTCCTAGAGAAACCACCAGCGAGAAGGGAGGGTCAAAAGCAAGGCCAGAGGGTGGGAAGGAGGTATTGTGGGGGCTGGGCCGCAACAGGAGAGCTCCATGTACTCCGAGAGCTCCATATACTCCGAGAGCTCCATGTATTCCGAGAGCTCCATATACTCCGAGAGCTCCATATACTCCGAGAGCTCCATGTATTCTGAGAGCTCCATGTACTCCGAGAGCTCCATATACTCCGAGAGCTCCATGTATTCTGAGAGCTCCATATACTCCGAGAGCTCCATATACTCCGAGAGCGGTTGAGGAGAAGAAAGGCTGTGAACAATATTTAGTGAGGTGAGATGCTCCTGAAGCAGTTCTGATTGACAAGAGCCTATAAAACTCCTCCATCAGCACACTGTGTGTGTGTGTGTGTGTGTGTGTGTGTGCATGCCGCACACACATTCATGGAGGTCGAGACAGTGGGGAGGGCAGAGAGAGAGAGAGAGAGAGTGCGAGCAAAAGTCACCAGGGATTATGGGTGATTTAAATTTTCTTCTTTGAACTTCCCTATATTTTCTAACTTTTCAATAGTGATTATATGTTACTTTTGGGATTGGAAAAATGTATAAATACCACTTGACATTACTTTCTGCAGTGAGTTGTTTTCCTTTCTTGCCCAGAATGTCTGTGTACATGGATTTCTAGTCCAAGGTGGAGGCTGGGGAGCCAGCCGCTCGCAGTGGGGCCAATGAGTGGAGCCCCGCCCACTGACGTGCCTCCTCCCTCAGAGCCCCTGGAGTCAGGGAAGGAAGGAGGGGCTCTCCAGGGAAATGCAGCCCCTTCCAACTAGGCCTGAGAATCCTCCTGGGTGAAGCCATGTCCCGGGGCTGTGTGCCAGGGGTGCCCTCCCACGGGAGGGGATGAAGTGGAGGTAAGATTTGAGAACCTGCCCAGGCTTGGGCAGGGGGAGCTCTCACTCCTGGGGTGCTACAGGCTGGAGTGGGCGGTCACTGGGCTGCCACACAGCTCTACTCCCAGCTCTGCTGGTCACCTCTAGTGTCACCTTGCCAGGCTTATTATGGGCAAAAAGAAAAGCTGGCATTAAATGATCTCTGGGGGTTGATTCTCCTCTGACAGGCTGAGGAGAAGATGGGAAGGCCGTGGGGAATGCCTGGGGCAGAATAAAGATGAAAAAATAAACTCAGCTATAAGCCTATGCCATGCTTGACTATGATATGAAGATATTTTATTACCTGGCAGCAATGTGCAAGATGAATTGGACAAAGCAGTCATAATGTAAAGCATTATTGTTAATATTCCATAATTCTCATGCCAAATTGTGGAACTAGTAATTCCAGCTGCTGGTAGCTAGTCAGGGTGGCCCATGACCATTTCACGCCATCAAAAAAATCACTGACTGTATATACTATGAGCCAAGCACCGTACAGGCACCAGAGAATTATATCATATCATAAATACTACAATATAATAAAATATAATTTTCCAAAAATTAAGCTCACTGGCTGCCCTGGATGTGCTCGTAGTTGGAAGTTGGAACGGGGCAGATATGTGAACCGCCACCAAAATGCTAGTGATAATAAACAAAGCCCTGGGAAACCCAAAGGAGGAGGAATTTGCTGGAAAGAGCTGGGAGAGCTCTGAAGAAGGGGCAGAGGATGAGAAACTTTCCCACCTCCTACAGAGCTCAGGCCAGCTGTCCTAGAGCCCAAAACATCACCAGAGGAGAGCTATCTAATAAGCTCAGGCTGCAGAATCTTGGTTTGTACCTTTGACAGTTTTGAAAATCTCAAAGCCAACCGTTTTAGCTGTGGAGGTGGAGGACCCAGACTGTGACTGTCATTTTGTGCAGAGATGGTCCAGGCCCCACCACAGGAACCTTGTGATGCTGCTTTAGCCCGCACCGCCAGGCCCCAGCAGGGTGCACCCACCAGGCTCTGACCATCACGGACTTCCCCCGCTCTGACACCTCTCCCAGTATGTCTGAACCATGTGGGGAAGGACCGGAGGGCCGGAGGGAGGGATGGTGGTTGCAGGAGAGGCAGCAAAGCCTGGTCTTTTGTTGGTATCTTGTTGAAAAATGTTGTGATTTCAGTAGTGAAATTAGAAAATACGGCTTCATTAACTTTAAGCCTAATGCTCACTTTCACTGGGCAAGCATGTGTGATTTAGAAGTCTTAGGGCCTTGCTGTTCCATAAACATGGTCCTCAAGAAGGTTAATATTATGGTAATAAAGATAAATTCTAAACTAGCCCAAACATATTGTGATTTCCATTCTGCAGCAGGACAAGCACAACCGTGACTTATGTTTCACGATTTATGTAGCTGGTTCTTGTAAGTTGCAAAGTGTCTTTATAGTTCTGCTATCTCCTCCCCTTTCCCTTTTCTTACATCATCCTTAGGTTGAGGTCAGTAAGTGCAATCCCAGGAATAATTCTCTCTTGGAGGCTCTGTTGAGAGCCCCTTGAGGTGTGACCTCAGGGGCCTCCTCTCCTACAGGCGAGGAGACAGAGGTTCAGAGAAGGAGGCTGACTTGCCTGGGGACGCACAGCCAGTCAGTGGCCAAAGCAGCACCAGGACCCAGCTGTCCTACGCCCCCAGTTTGGGAAGCTTTGCCTTGCACCAGCCCTTTTGTTCACCAAGTTGTGTTTTAATTTGTGCATTTATGGGTGGTATACAGAGCAAAATTAAAGGGTGGTTTGCTATAGTGATGTCATTCACAACTGTGAGCACTGTCCTTTGATGTATCTACAATGGTGGCAGACTTTGGAGGTCTCTTCTGGAGGCCTCATACGACAAAGTCAGATTTGGGCATACTTTCAGGTTATCCAATGTATCTGCCTTTCTCAGGACACTGACAAGGCCACTCCCCAGTTTTGAGGCCTTTGAAAATAGGAGATGTTTGGGGATCGCCAGGACAACATGTGAAGCAGAAGCATGCCACGGCACTCGCTCTCTGTGACAGCTGAAGGATGGATGGACGGAAAACCAACTGACATCTGATTGGTGACAACCAGTCCCCTCAGCATCAAAGCCTCAAACTGCTAATAAGCTCCTGGCTTTATAAAAAAAAATCTCTGGAAAATCTGCTAGCTGGTGCTATAGCTGTGATAATGGGGCAAGGGGACGTACTGGAGGCTGACTCCGGGGCAGGGATCTGGGGAATTAAACTTGGCCCTGCAAGGAAATTAAGCAGAATTCATTAAAGCTGTGACAATTGAAGCAAAAGGAAAGACATTAATGCTGGACGATAGAAAGTCCAAACGAAGTGGACCAACAGTTACAAGCTACAGCATCAACAAATAACCTCTCATCGGTTCCTTGGGAAAGACGATGAGGAAATGAATGACATTGTGAAAATCTCTGAAATTCCCCACCAAATTACTTTATTAAATCAGTCTTTAATGAGGCCATTGCAGGGAGGCAGAAGGGACTGGCAGCAGTAATGATGGCCGTGTGGGTACAACTCTTGCTAAGAGAACATTCTGTCAACTAGGCGGGGATAAATCAGCAAGTGGGGATGACATGTCTCCGGTTATTAAGGAATCAGCTAATGAATTTACCAAACCTTCGACAGTTCTTTTAAAGGTAAGGGGAATTAGGGAAGTGATGCATAGATGAGGTTACTGAGGTTTGAAGCAGAAGTTAAAGGAATTCAAGGAAGTGGGAGCTATTGTTAAACATCTAGGATGTTTAACATCTAGGGCAATGTGAGGAGTCTTGCATCTGGTAACTGCCACGCTGGAACCTAACTTTAAATGATGCAAAATGTTGGAATGTATTTTAATGATCAGCTGCAGGCCAGAATGTGGCCTTTGTTAAGCGTCCGGATCAGGCCAAAAGCTGACAGTTTCACTCAAGGCTGGTGTCAGTTTCTTGAGTTGCCAAGAGTCTCTGTGGGTCTGTAGGGACGTTCCACAGAGCGGATGCACTCCAGCGCTCAAGAGAGACAAGAACGCTTAAAAAAACAATTCCAAAGTTGGGGTAGCAAACCCCAAACTGCATGTTCTTGTTTAGTCCTACAGTCCTGCCAGCAGGCAACACAGTCCCAGTGGACAGATGAGGAAACTGAGGCTCCGAGACGTTAAGTGCCTTCCGAAAGGAACAAAACTAATAAGTGGTAAATCAAGGACCGGGAAACTGAGGACTGGGGAAGCCTTCTGGCTTTCAATCTGGCACTTCTTCTATACCATGCTAGAGAACTTCTCCTGGACAGAGGAGGGTACATGCTGTGACTTCAAAACCCCGAGTGATTGCAAATGTGCAAATTCAGGTGGAAATAATTATGGTCTGAAAGATGCTACCCACAAATAGAGCTGCAGACAGATCGATGGTTATCCCATATTGAAAAAGAGAATAAGGTCTATTTTGTCCATGTTTGCTGGAATATCCTATCCTTTCCTGACTTTGGGGGCCTCCTGTGTGTAGGATTCTGAGATGGGTGGTCATCGGGGAAGCTGAGGGCAGTGCTAACGACCCGTGGAGACATATAAGACCCATGGACACATGAGAGGGCATGAGCACAGATTAACTCCTCTGTGGTGGAACAAAGCTCAGAGAGGAATATGACACAATGTTATCTCTATGGGGTGAGATTCAGAGTAATTTAATTTGCTTCTCTTTGTTTCTCTGCACTTTATACATCACCTACAATTAACAAGTATATTTTTAATTTAGAAAACGTATTCAGTAAAAGCGTAAGGCAAGACGTGAGCTTGTGGATAAGGTGTGCTGATGACGTTCTGGCGTGGGGCCTGGAGGGAGCACTAGGGAGAGGGGAGCGGAGTGAGTTCTGGAAGTGCGGGCGGCATCAAAGGGCGCAGGACTGGAAGGGTGGGTGAGGTCAGGTTTTGGAGGACTTTACAGGACAGTCTTGTTCAGGAATCTGGGGCCTGGGGAGCCTGGGCGGGGGGCTGGGGAAGATCCCAGCTCCTGAAGAGGCCCAAAGGAACATGGGGACACCTAGGTCTGGGGTGGGGGTGGCAGTGGGAACGTTAGGGGTGGTGAGGGCCGCTTTGGTGGAGTGAATGGGGAGTGGAGGGGCTGGTGTCCTCTGCACCCTGCCCTGCCCTGGTTACCTCTGGGGCTGTGGTCTCAGGGGTGGGCCTTGGAGGCAGGGGAGGGGACAAGCAGGAGGGTCAGCACAACACAGGGGTCAGGCACATGGAGGTGGTGATGGGGGGTGGGAGGCAAACAACTGGGGGTCAGGTCAGGATCTAACGGAGTAGGACACCTTGTAGCCGCCTGGGGACTCGAAGTGTTTGTTGCTACACTTGGTTTGAAGGCTCACCACCTGCCGTCCTGGGGCTGACGTGTGGGTGCCTAAGAAGACCCATTCCCAGAAGCCTGCAGGGACAGTGGACAGCAGTCCATCCCTCCCTGTGGAGGGGGCTTTCCAGTGGCCCCTGGGGCTGACTGACTGTTTCCTGGGGAACCCAGCAGACCTCGGAGAGCAGGTACAGGGAGCTGCGGGGATCAGTGGAGCTCCCCCAGCCTCCAGTCTGCCTCGAGGTCACCGGAACTGGCAATGACGACTCCAAACACAAATGATGTCCTTATGGGCCCCTCAGCCGCTGTCACCCACCCAGCCAACCTGGCCAGGTGCTCACCCCCAGAGCAATGGCACTGGAGCCCAAAGGCTCCAAGACAGACGCTGCTTCCTAGTTATTCAGCTTTTCCAGCTGACAGACCTCTTCAGGTAGGAGACTTTTTGTTTCCCCTGAGAGAGGCCTGCAGGGCCAGACTCGAGGACAAGCCTTTCACAGTCCCCTTGGCGTCAGCAGCCACTGTCCTCCCGTTCCCAAATCTGCCATTCTTCTAACCTTCAGCTGCACAGAGATGGGAGAAGGTGGGAAAGGGGCCTTTTATAACCAAATTATTTCTGTGCATTCATCTGCCATTATGTTAATGCATCGCGAAGCTCGGCAGATGGTACAAAGTCAATTATGCTGGTGTTAAAGCGGGAGAAATTGACCTTTTCAGGACTCACTTGGATTCCAGAGCAGAGTTTGCAAACTCAGGTTTCAGGGCTGGCATGTGGGTGAAGGCACACAGCACTTCGGAAGGGGGGAGGGGGAGGTGTCAGCCCCGGGACTGTCTCCCTTTTGCAGGACCCCTGTGGTACCTGCACATCTTCTCAAAGAGCCCGGCGTAGCCATCACAGTTGGTCTTCTGGGTCCGCAGGATGTTGCTGGGTTTGAAGGCCTGCCGGTCCTTCTCCTGGGCAGCCTCGATGTCGTACTCTGGAGGGCAGAGGAGGAGGCCGTGAGGAACCAGGTTCTGGGAGGCCACCAAGGCAGATGCAGAGGAGAGGGGGTCCACAGCCTGTGGCATGGCCCTGGCCCCCAGCTGTGCTTTTGGCAGTATTTGGGCCTCCCTCGGGCTTGGGAGAAGCTTTGGGGGTGGGGGACTGTGCATACTTGTCCCCACCACCACACAGCTCCGCAGGCCGGTCCAGTGAGGCTGCTCCTGTCCTTGCTGGGCCCCCAAAGCCAAGGCCTCACGCTGACCCACAGGGGGCGCTGAGCTACTGCCAAGGCTTGACCCAAATAGGGAAGACTGCTCTCCTACAGCCTGTCACTTCACTAAGAGAGCCTGAGGCACAGTGGCCACTGAGGGCACACAGGTGTGTGTGCGTGTGTGTAGTAAAAAAGTCCTACCAAATATTCTGTTTCTGATCCTGCCCTCCTAAGGCCCAGGCCAAGCTGCTGGGGTTGGGGTGGGAGCAGGTGGCCCCTCAGGCCTATGGTCACACCCCTACCTGTGTCAGGTGAGTTCATCCAGCTGCATCTCTAACTGCTGCTTTGGGAAGACAAAGGAGAAGCCCAGTGGTAGCAGGCCAGGAGAGCGCCCCACCCCGGGTCACTATGGCACAGGCTAAACACTGAAAGCCCACCCACCAGCTGGTTCTTCCTTTGACTACAAGGGGCAGCTTCCACTATCCTCTTAGCAACCACCTGTGGGGCTTGGCTTGACCTGGCCAGACTCCCAAGACTGTCCTGCGAAGAGCTGTTGGCAGCTGCCCAGGCCCAGGTCCCCTGACGTGGCTCTGAGGACCTGGAGACGGGGCTGAGACCGGTGCCCGAAGTTGCCAGGGGGGGACAGGAGCAGGGAGAGGAGAGCCCACCCTTCCTGGCACTGCTGCTGTAAGCAGCCTCTGGTTGCAGTAACTTTTCAAACAGCGATGACTCCTCCCCAACAGATGGTCATCCTTTTTGAAGATAACTTTCTGTGCTGAGTTCTCATCTCTCTGCAGCAGGTTTACCAGGAAGCCAGGACTGAGGGAAGGTGGCCGCTGGGGGAAGGGCTTCAGCTGTGGCCACTGGCTGTGGGCAGAGGGCCACGTGGGACTCCCCACTCAGTGACCCTTCATGGAGACTGTTAGCACATGGTGACTTATTCTGCTTGGTTAGTCTTAGGTTATTCAATCTAGTCACCTGGGAGCCCCTGTCCTTCATCTTTCGTCTCATTCCACACTCACTGGTGATTGAGTGAGTCCCAGATACTGCACTGAGAACGGGCTGCAAGGAGTGGCATCAAGGGGTCCTAGAACCAGTAACACCACAGGTGGTCCTACCTATGTGGTGGCAGATCCAGATCCAGATGGCACGGACCCTCTCCAGGTCACTGTGGGCCTCCTGGAGCAGGTCATTCACCAGCTCGTCCAGGCCACTCTTGACTGTCACCTGAGGGTGGGAGGGGTGTGCTGTGTCAGGGCCTGGACGAGGGCTGTGGGGAGCCCAGCACCCTGCCATCTGCAGCCAGTGGTCCCATTCCTCCAGGCAAAGAATAGGAGAGGCCCAGAGGGACAAAGGCTGGGCTGAGGGCGACCCTTGGTGTGGGGGCTGGACATGGTGGGTAACGCTGACAAGCTGAGTCACTGGCCCTAGAGCCACTACATCTTTCTTTGCAGATTTTGGGACCAGCCAGGTGGGTATCTGTCTGGCTGTAGCAGCTGCTAGTCATGGTCAATACTACCCAAAGCAATCTACAGATTTAACAGAATCTCTATAAAATCCCAATAGCCATTTTTTTTTGCAGAAATGGAAAAGCCAATTCTTAAATTCATATAGAATTGCAAAGGCTAGAATAGCCAAAACAATTTCTAAAAAAGAACAAAGCTGGAGGACTCACATTTCTGTATTTCAAAACTTACTACAAAGCTACAGTAATCAAAATAGTGTGGTACTGACATAGGACCATATAGACCAATGGACTAGAATGGAAAGTCCAGAAGTAAACTCACACTGTATCAATGGCTGACTGACTTATGACAAGGGTGCGAAGTCCATTCAAAAAGGGAAAGAATATTCTTTTTAACAAATGGTGTTGAACAACTGAATAGCTTGGAGACTCAAAAGTATAAAGTTGGACCCCTACCCCACACCATATAAAAAATTAAAAAGGACCAGTGACCTAAACACAAGAACTTAAACTATACAACTCTTAGAAGAAAACATGGGGGTACATCATCATAGCCTTGGATTTGGCAATGGACTCTTAGATATAACAAAAGCACAAGGTACAAAAGAAAAAAATAGATTAACTGGGCTGCATAATAATACAGAAACTTCTGTGCACCTAAGAACATTATTAAGAAAGTGAAAAGATAACTTACAGAATGGGAGAAAATATTTGCAAATCATACATCTGATAAGGGTTTAATATCCAGACTATATAAAGGACTACAACTAACAACAAAACGACAACCCAATTTTAAAACGGGCAAAGGACTTGAATATACATTTCTCCAAAGATACAGAAATGGCCAATAAGCACATGAAAAGATGCTCAACATCATTAGTCACTAGGGAAATACAAATCAAAACCACACAGAGATGCCACTTCACACCGACGAGGATGGCGACAGTAAAAAGATAGATGAGAAGGGCTGGCAAGAATGTCGAGAAATTAGAACCCTGTACATTGCTGGTGGGAATGTAAATGCGGCAGCTGCTGTGGAAAACAGTTTGGCGGTTCCTCAAAAAGTTAAACATAGAACGACCATATGATCCAGTAATTCCACTCCTAGGTACATACACAAAGGAACGGAAGACAGGGGCTCAAACAGATACTCGTTCACTAACGTTCATTGCAGCATTCTTCACAATAGCTATAAGGTAGAAAGCACTCAAGTGTCCATCACAGATGGATGGGCAAATAAAATGTGATAGATCCAATGAAATATTATTCATCCATTAAAAGGAATGAAGCTCTGCTACATGTTACAACATGCACGAGCCTTGAAAACATGATGCTAAGTGAAATGAGCCAGCAATGAAAGGATGCATATTGTATGTTCCACTTAGACGACATATCTGGAATGGGTAAATCACAGAGACAGTAAGTAAATCAGAGCTTACCCGGGGCTGGGGAGAGGGAGAATGGGGAGTTATTGCTTCATGGGTATAGAGTTTCTGATTTTGGAACATTGTACAACATTGTGAATGAAATTAGTGCCACTTAAAAATGATTAAATCGGCAATTTTAGGTTATATATATTTTATCACAATTAAAAAAAGAAAGGAACAAATGAGGTTTTCTCACGGGGCCCTCAGGAAGAAACTGGGTTGGGGTTGCTCCGACCCTATCTTTCTGGAGAAGCTGGGACAACTGGGGGTTCAGGTGGGCCACAGTTGCCCACACGTCCCTCAGCCCCTACCCTAAGGTACTCCTTGACCTATTATCTCCTGCAACTGTCCACTGCTCACACCGGAACCCCGGGACCCACTCTCTGACCACAGGAGACCTCTGGGTCCCTTCTATCTCCTACTCGCTCTGCTCCTTTTCTTCTATGTCCACCTCCAACTCCACAGCGCTTGCCTTTGTCCCTCTCCCAGCGCCCAGAACACCCTGCAGGCCCACACTATGGCCTGGCTGACTCCTGATTTGACCCCAAACTTCAGTCCTCACCTTTGGCTCTCCCTGGACCTGGAGGGCTCCAGCCATCCACTACTCCGTGGCCGTGTCTGTGGCCTAGCTGGGCTCCTGGCCCTGCTCTCTGAGCCTGGCCAGCAGCCTGTACGTGCCCCCCTGGCATTGCCAGCCTAGGATGGCTCACTCTGACGTCACCAGCGGGTCCAGCTCCTTGGCCCTTCCAATCAGATTCTCTGTGGTGAGGGTCCACTTGGCTCCCATGACCCCAGTATGCCCCTAGTGCCTCAGCTCTTGTAGCTGCCCCTCCCCACCCCCACGCCACATGTGCCCGGGCCCAGAGATGTGAGAGCTAGCAGCCTACATGCTCAAGGGATGAGCTTGGCTATGGTGACAGTGGGTGCTGGCCATCTGCATCTGTGGTTCTCCCCCACCCTCATGCTACCTTCCTTCCTGGACTGGGGCTGTTGTAGCAATGCCAAAATGGGCAGGGAGAGGGCAGGACAGGGTGGCCAGAGAGGCCTGCAGCCTGGGTGGGAGCATCAGGATCATGGGTGGGGTGGGGGTGGGTGGAATGGCGTTTGGTCCTGGGCAGGGGCCTGCTATCTTGGGCCTTTTGTCCCCCATCCATACACTGTGAAAAGGCACCCTGGGCCATCCATTCAAGGGACCCAGGATATTCAGGAAGGGCCTGGGGAAAGGCTGAACTCCAAGCCACACTGGAGGACCTGTAGGCGGAGGGCCAGCTCTCCTACCTGTGAGGCGTAAGTGTCCAGTTTCTCAAACTGCCGCAGGTCCAAGGGCATGGACTTCAGGCTGGACCGATCCCAGGGGTAGGCTGGAAACACAGGGAGGCTTGGTCAGGTGCGGAGACCTGCTGACGAGGCCTACGGCCCAGGCCTCCCTGTCTTTTTGAGAAGCTGTGCCTGCCCGACCTTCATCGTGATTTCCGGAGCCTGAAACTCTTGTAGAAAGTTTCCTTGGTCAAATTGGTTTGGGGACTACGGCAACTCCTGTAGTCCTCTTGGAGACTCACAGGGAACATAAGCCTATTTGCAGACCCTATGAAACCATCAGTAAAGAAACTGATTTCACCTCAATTAACTCAGCAGTCCCCGGACAGACTGACGATGAAATCCCCTTCTCCCCACCATTTACTTTTCTGCAGGATCCCTGCTAACTTTTCTAGGAATGAGCGCTCTGTGGGAAGTGTCCAGGCAGTGCCGCTAGGCCCTGATGAGCTCAGGGAGGGAGGGTCTGTGCCAAGGCCACGGTGCCACAGTGCATCCTGGGAGTGGGAAGAGGGCGTGGTGGAGGCAGGTCATCTGGGCCTATGTAGGTTGAGGTGGGTTTGGCACCCAGATAGGCTTTCACTCTTGCCCCCGGTCAGCTGGAGACTGGAGCACCTCAAGAAAGCCAAGTGTTCTGACTACAGGCACCCGAGGCACTGTGGGGAGGCTGCTGAGGGAGCCTGTGCCCCAGAATCACTCACGTATGTTCAGCTTTTCTCATAGAAAGCCTGGACACGGGACAGGCCCAGCCAGATGCTGCAGGGCTAATTCACCAGTGATGAGACCAACTGATGGATGGCAGCAAACCCCTGTCCCAACCCCGAAGAGAGTCTGGGCTATGGCAGGATCCCCTTATTCAAGGCCCCCTGAGCCAAGCTGAGCAAAGTCAGACAAGCTGGGTGGAAGGACAGGGAGGGCTGAGAGGAGGACGGGGCCATGGATCCCTGGCTCACGTGGACCCACTTGACTCTCAGCCAGGCATCTCAGGAGCCTCCAAGTACTGGGTGAGTAAGGGGTGCTGGTGGGGTGCAGAGCGCAGCAGTAAGCCCAGGAAGAGTAGAGCGATGTGGGAAAATGCCTAGGGGGGCAGCATAAGGCATGGGTTCTAGTTGGGGCCCAACCTCTACCTCATTGGGGGTTGCTGGACTCAGCCACTGGGCCTCAGGCACACATCTCTGGGGCATCTGGGAGGGTGAGTGAGATGGTGGCTCCTGGTGTAAGGGCAGTGTCACTGTGCTCCTGGAGGCTGCAGGATGGGGGTCCTCTGCAGGCATGTGCAGGGGAGCGGGTAGGAAGCCTCTGTGCCTGTGCACTTGCCCACATCCCCCAAAGGCTGTGAGAATCCCGGACCGTGGTGCTGCAGAGGCACGAGGGGTGGTGAGAAGGTGGGGATGGGTGTCACCACCAGCTCTGGCCTGACCCGCTCTGGGCCAGCACTGGAGGAGAGGCCGTGCCCGCTGGTCAGCCGCTCGCTAGTCAAGCTCAGAGGTCAGAAGCAGGTCACATGGATCCTTCTGCATCTCCCCACTGCTCCAAGGTCCCTACCGTGACACCGTGGCCTTGCCCAGCGACCTAGCGTTTTCTTTCTTCTTCTACAAGGACTAAGACATTTCCTGGGCCCCACACCCCAAACCCTGCTGTCCCGCACAGTCTCACATTAGAGCTCCCGTGACGCCCAGCACCGTCGTGGTTACCACTCTGGTGCGGAGCTGGGACTTTCTGTCTCCCATTGCTCAGGTCACCATCAGCCCCTGTTCTGTGTGGTCCAAGTGCAGCCCTGGCCCAGCCAGCCCCTCAGAAGGGCACGGAGACACGGAGCAGGCCCGCTGAGCTCCCCCACTTCTCAGTGCCCTCTCCCTCCGTGGAATCTGGCTCCTGCCGTTCTCTGACAAGGGCCATCAGGGTGACCTAAGTGGATCTGAAGGGGACTTACGCATCGAACAATTTCTGCTCAGTACAGCTCTGCAAATGAGGTCTCCCTGCCCCCATTTTGAAGAAAGATGGCATTTCTAAAACGGGACTGAAAACCCTATTACTAGTTTTAGCCTTTCTTGGCTCTATTTTACAATATCTGAACATTAAAATTACCCATAATGATTTATGCCTCATTAAATTTGCCTTCTGAGCAGACTATATAAATCCAAATACGATTTTGCACAAATACATTTAAAATACCAGTGGCATTAACTAAATTATTCTAATTTTAAAGCAAAACAATGGGGAGAAGTGCCAAGCTGTACCAAACCTTAGATGCTATCTGGTCGGGAAACTGAGGCCCAGGAAAGGTGAATGGGAAACAAAAACAGGATTCGAACCCAGGCTGTCTATCACCCCATTCAGGGTTTCTTCCTCTGCCCCACTCTGCTTATTTACATACCTTTGACCTTACAGATGCTTGGCATTCTGTTTAAAGTTAACACAATTCTAGATTCTCATTTTACCATGTTTTCCATAATGGGCTGCCTTGTTATTGGTGGGGTTTGTGCTTTAGCTTTGGGCTCATATCTGGTGTGTGAGCTTTTCACTTCTCCCTGTGTCCAAGGCAGACATTGCTAATCAATCACAACACTCCCCCTCCCCTGAGCCCAGAGTGGCCCCTGACTCTCAGCACAGTGACCCAGGGAGCCATTTTCAATGGACTGGAGATTCCCCACTAGGCTAAACCAGTTCCCAGTCTCGGAGAATGGCCCCAGAGAAGGCCCTGCAACTTACCATGGGCATCTTTCCCTCCAGGCTGCCGGGGTCTTGTGTTTCCATTTTTATCACCTTGTAAACATACAATATCCCAAAGGTCAGACGTAGAGACACTTCAGAAGAAATAGAAATGCAAGCATGGACGACTCTTTGTGTGGTGGTCCTTGCTTCTGACCCCTCCCCTTCACTCTCTTTCTCAGAGCCTTCTTGCTCCCATCCCCACCCCCCACCAAATTGCTACTGCAATTGCCCTGGACTTCCTGGTGGGGCAGAAGGAAGACTGGGAACCAAGCATGGATGACAAAAAAGACACCTGCAGTCTGTGAGCAGAGGCAGCATTTCCTCTGACAGCAACACTTTGGATTACTCAGTGGGCCCGCCTGGAGCTTGCTGCTCCTGCCCTCCTCCACATCTTCCTGCCTCCCAGGAGCACAGCTGGGGATGTGGAGAGCACCAGCGAATTCATGTCAGATAACCTCAGAGCTGTACCAAACCTTAGTGCTCCTGGGCCTGGGCCTGTATGCACGGCACTGAGGCCAGCCAACTATGGTGGGTAAGAGCACAGGCTTCCGTCAGACCTGGGTTCTGAGCCTCTTCCTAGCTGGTCACTTAGCAGTTATTTCACCTTTCTGTGCCTCACTTTGCTGATCTAAAAAAGTGGGGATAATACTGGTATATGTCAAAGGGTTAAAATGTTAATGAATGTAAAAGCTTAGCACTGTACATGCTACTTGTTAGACAGTCAATAAATGGTATTTAAAAACAAAGCACTCTTGCCTGGCCGGTGTGGCTCAGTGGTTGAGCGTTGACCCATGCACCAAGAAGTCACCGGTTCGATTCCCGGTCAGGGCACATGCCCAGGTTGTGGGCCTGATACCCAGTGGGGGGCATGCAGGAGGCAGCCAGTTGGTGTTCTCTCTCATCAATGTTTCTATCTCCCTCTCCCTTCCTCTCTCTCTAAAAGTCAATAAAAGAAAAACAAAAACAAAAACAAAACACAGCACTCTTGTGATGCAATTCATCTTTAGCTAAATGCCTTGTTTACCCACGCTGAATTGCAGACACTCAAGAACAGTGATTACTGGGTATGGAGAAGAAAGAGAACCCCCAGCATGAAACTGTCATACCTTTGTCTCTTACCAGTGTGTAGGTCCAGGTCACTCCTCTCCTTATCCCAGAAGATACCCAGGCTGGGTTCTGGCCCATTAAGTTGCCCTCAATCCTCCCTGCCAGCCCTCTACACATGAGCAGCCCTGTACGTACGTACGTTTAGCCAAGGAAAACTTCTTGAGCAGCTGGGGCATGGCGTCTCGAGGGTGGACCTCCACAGTCAGCTGTGTCCCTGTAAAGGAACAGGAGGCGACATTCTCATCCAGATGCTACTAGGGGAGGGTGCAATGTCTCATGACAGATGTTTGAACAACAAAACACAATTGGTTTTAGAGCTTTCTTTTGAATATACAAGTTATCCTTATTTAAAAAACAAACCAAAAGCCAGCAGACAGTTTTCAGATTCACGCAAGACTGAGTAAGCACGTTCTACCTTGGTCTCCCACTGAGTGCAACTATAACCTTGGAAAGAGTGCATGAGGCAACTCGCTATTTGAGGACTCTAAAGGAAATGATAGAAGGAACATTGGGGAAGACTAGAATTTAAAGCATCACCAAATTGGCAGTGAGTTTACTATTCCCTTCCTGCTATGGTATTATGTCGACTGGACTCAACAGCAACCCCAGACCCAGAAGTGCACAATGGGTGCAGAGAAAAAGTGTTCCAAGAGAAGCCCTTTCTTCCACCTTGTGGAGCGAGAACGAGAATCTCTAAGAGTAAGAGAGTGGGGAAAATATGCTATTGTTACCCCACTTTTCTGTTATTTCTCCACTCAGTCTCCAGGAAATTCTATCGGTAGCAGTGCAGAGTGATTTTGGTGGCCAGGAGACACAAATCTTTGAGGGAGGGTACCAGAGAAGCTATTATTCCCAAGGTGTGGGGACAAATTCTTTCTTCTTATTTATTTATTTATTTATTTATTTATTTATTTATTTATTTAATCTCTCTCTTCTCACTGATTGGCTCCAGAAGCAGACATGGTTATGAGAAGTGCCTGGCAGAGTGGAAAATCTAAAGCCCCAGTTTTTTTTACCACAGAACTGGATAATGGGTTGTGAGGAGGAGGGAGCTCAAGAAAGCAAATCCATAAAGTTATGGATGAGCTCTTGTAGTCACCTCTGAGTTGTGCATGCTTGGATTTCATCCTAACATCATACCATAGTCTTTGAGAACTAAACTATGGGATAGTCCAATGCTCAGATGAGCTGCTGGGTGGTACATGTACAGGGCAGAACTATTAATATATAGCATTGCAAAGGCTACAATCCAAAATTACTACTCAGTGTAGGAAGACCTAGGAAAATCTCAACCTGTATAGGAAAAGATAATCAACATATGCCAACCCCACAATAACACAGGTTTTGGAATTATCAACAAAAGACTTTAAAACAGCTATGCTCTAAAAAGTGAGGGCAAACAGTCTTGAAATAAATGTAAACATACAAAGTATCAGCAAAAAATGAAAAGGTATGAAGAAGAAACAAATGTAAATATTAGAACTGAAAAATATAATAGTTTAAAAATTCTCTGCATAAGCTCAGTGACAGAAGAGAGAAGACAGAAGAAAGATTTAGTGAACTTGAAGATAGATTAACAGAAATTATCCAATATGAACAGCAGAGAGAAAAAGTGAACAGAGCCTCAGGGATCTGTGGGCCAATACCTAAAGGCCAAACGTTCATGTCATTGAGATGCCAGAAGGAGAGGAGAAATAGTGTGGTGCAGAAAAAATATTTGAAGAAATTAATGAGAGAATAATCAATGAAAGCAAATGCTGGTTCTTTGAAAATATCAGTAAAATTGATAAACTCTTTAACCAGATTGATGAGAAAAAAAATAAAGAAGTAAGACACAAATATCAGGAATGAAATGGGTGTATCACTACAGACCCCATATATATCAGAATAACAATAATGGAATACAAACAGATCTATGTACATAAATCCTACAACTTAGATGAAATAGACCAAGTCCTTAAAAGCCAAAAACTACCAAAACTCACCAAAAAAGTAGATAAACTGAATGTTTTTATATTTATTTCTAAAACTAAATTTTTAGTTCAAAATCTTCCAAAAATAAACAAACAAATAAATAAATGCCAGGCCCAGGTGATTTCACTGGAAAATTCTAACAGACATTTAAAAAGAAATAACACAAATTTTTCACAAGAGCCTTCAGAAAATAGAAGAGTAGTGAATGTTTCAAACTCATTTTATGAGGCTAGCATTAATCTGATACCAAAACCAAAGAAAAACAATATAAGAAAACACCACAGACCAATATATTTTATGAACACAAAAACCCTCAACAAAATATTAGAAAATTAAACACAGCTATACAGTGAAAGAATAATATACCACAAACAAGTGTGATTTATTTTGGGAATGCAAGGCTAGTTCAATTTTTGACAACCAATGAATGTAATTCACTGTATTAGCAGGCCAAAGGGAAAAAAAATCACATGATAGTATCAACTGATGCAGAAAAGGCATTTGACAAAATTTCACATTTATTCATGATAAAAACCTCTTAACAAACTAGGAATAGAAGGGAACTTCCTTAATCTGTTAAAGAACACTGACGGAAATTCTACAGCTACAGCATATTTAGTGGTGAAAATAAAATTCTTTTCCTCTAAGATTGGGAACAAGGCATGGATGTCCACTCCTATTGCTCCTAATAAACATTGTTTTGGTAGTTTTACCCAGTGCAATAAAGCAAAAAATAGAGTCATATAGGTTGGGAAGAAAGAAATAAAACTTTCCTTATTCACAGATGACATGCCTGTCTACATAGAAAACCTCAAGTAATCTACAAGAAAAGTTCCTAGTGCTAATAAGTAAGTTTAGCATGGTTACAGGATACAAGATCAGCACCCTAAAGTTAATGTTATTTGTATTGGCAATAAATGATTGGAAATTGAATTAAAAAATTGCTATTTCCCATAGCTCCAAAAATGGAAATACCTAAGTATAAATCTTGAAAAAAAAAGGTGCAGAAACTGTATGTTGAAAACTACAAAATAGGATCAAATATGATCAAATAAATTTTAAAGACTTTAATAAGTGGGGAGACATACCATGTTCAGGAAGACTCAACATTGCCAAGTTAGCATTCTCCCTAAATTGACCTATAGATTTAATACAATTTCAATCCAATTCCTCCTTGGAGGAATTTCACAGATTGTAGATACAGTCAAGATGATCCTAAAATTCAGATGAAAAGATACAGCAATTGGAGTAGCCAAACCAATTTTGAAAAAAAAAATAATTTTAAGGTGTGCTATAAAGCTACAGTAATCAGAACAGTGTGATAATAGCAAAGAGATAGACACACAGATCAGCAGCATTGATAAAGAGTTAAGAAATAGAGCCACACAAATATGGCAAACTGATTTTTTACAAAAGTGCAAAGACAATCCAACTAAAAAATGAGTAAAAGAACAGATATTTTGCCAAAATAGATTGGCAAGTAAGCACAAAAAAAGATAGTCCACATGGTTAGCCATTAGAATGCAAATTAAAACCATAATGAAATGTCACACTTATTTGAAGAGCAATAATAAAAAATAGTGATAGTACTACATGCTGACAAGGTTGTAGAGAAACTGGATCTCTCATACATTTCTAGTGGTATTGTAAAATGGTACAGTCACTCTGGAAAATAGATTAGCAGTTTCTTATAAGACAAACCATATACTTAACATAAGACCCAACTACTGCACTCTTGGACTTTTATCCCAGAGATATAAAAATTTATGTTCACACAAAAACCTATACACAAATGTTCACAGAAGCTTTATTCATAATCACTCCAAACTGGAAACAACCTAAATGTCCTTCAGTGGTACGTCCATATTAATAAATACTTTCCATCAGTGGCAAGAAACTCTTAGGAGTGATGGGAGGAAGTGATTACAAAGAATCTGCACAAGATAATTTTTGGGGTAACAAAATTGCTCTGTAATCTGGTTGTGGTGGTGGTTACAGAACTCTATGCATATGTTAAAACCCATAATTTAAAATAAAATTAAAATAAAGAAAACCCCAACCAGATAAAAAAGCCCAAGCAGAATTAAAACAAAGCAAAAACCTGGATGATACAGAAAGATATAAAATAGAAACTGAAAACCCAAAGTAGGATTATTGTAAACATGCTTTTTGTAACCTGCTTTCTTTATTTAAATCTTTACACATCAGTGAATACAGTCATATGCCATCATTTGACATGGGCGCATAGTACTCTATTCTCTAGGTGGTTTATAATCCAATTAAGCAATTTATTTTCATTGGACAGTTAACTTTTCCCAAGTGTTTTGCTATTATAAACAATGATGTGATGAACATTCTGATACACACCTCTTTACATACTTTTCAAATCAGTTCCTTTGAATAAATTCTTAAACATGGATCAACAAGTATGTAATATCTAACAACAGGTTTTTGTTAGATATTGGCAAACTTTACCCATGAATGATTTTATCAGTTAATGATCACACCTACAGTGCAAGAGAATGCCCAGTTTGCTCATTCTTGCTGTTTGATTGTAAAACTGGCCACAATATGTTGTACTTCCTCCCATTGCGAGGTCTTTTGGGGCTGGCCTATGACTTGGTTTGGCCAGTTAGCATGTGGCAGAAGTGATGTTGTGCAAGCTCTGAGCCCAGGCCTCAAGAGATCTGTAGCTGCTGCTTTCGTGCTTGGGATCCCAGCCACAACTGCCATGTGAATGAGTCCAGGTTCGCCGCCTGGGGGATGAGAGATCACATGGAGCAGAGCAGAGCCATCTCAAGTGAGGCCACCCTAGACCAGCAGGTTTCTAGTCAACCCTCCAGCTGAGCACAGCACATGAGCAAGCCCGGCCAGGACCCGCCACCAGCTGGGTGTGGCTCAGACAAGAACGCCCAGCCAGCCTGTAGACTTACGAACTGGTAAATGCTTATTGTTTTAAGACCCTGAGTTTTGGAGTGATTTGTAATGTAAAAATAAATTAAGACTACCCTCACTGACATTTGATTTTTATCAATCCTTTAACCTTTTATTAATGCATAATGACATCTAGTTGTTTTTGTGTATTTCTTTCATTTTCAGTGTAGTATTTTTCATATATTTATTTGCTATTTTAAATTCTTCTCTTGTGGATTGCCTGGTTTCCTACTGGTAGATTGCTTTTTTCCTTACTGATTTTGTAAGCACTCTTTTTATTAACCCTTTGCCTGCTACCTGTGTTGGAACAACTTTTTACAGAATAACAATACTGAGCTCGTAAACCTGCTCAGCATGCCAAACAGATGGGCGAGGCCTGGGCCCATTTTCCTTCGCCTTTTCACTTTTCCACCTGAAACACTCTGAGGTGTTTTCAAAGGGGGAGCCAAACTGTACTTGGCTGCAAGGTGCCTTGTGAAAACAAAAACTGAGAAACATGACCACTTTTTCCCCTTTTGTAAGTTTCGGTACTCAATGCTCTGAGAAGTCCTGCAGCAAAGAAGTCTATTGGCTCAGTACCATTTTGTCAAAACAATTCGGAAAATGCTGGATTAGAACAATCTCCTAAAGTCTTGAGAAACTGCAAATCTGAGCAACTTGTTTGTTTAGGGCTCAACAACCAATCTCTTCCCCAAACTTCTAATGTCCAGGTATTTCCAACCACTCCCAATTCAGCCACATCTTTGTCAAAGGATGAGCAAGCTGAAACACCGCTCTTTAAAACAACGTTGACGCCCTTCCAAGGCTGGGTGCTGAGGGACTAGCCCACGAAGAACACAGCAGCCCTGGCCAGAAGCTCCACCCATCACCATGGCTCATCTCTTCTCTCCTTCCTGCACTTCCTCTTCTTGATCCTGTCTTGGACAGTGCCGATGTCCAATATTCTCCTGAGTCCCTCTTCCTGGCTCTTCCCCAAAGTGGTGCTGCTGACCAGCACCCTGTCGAGAGAAACAGCAAAGCTCCCTGGCCTGCCTGATCCGTGTGGGAGTGTGACCCCAGCTCTGACTCACAGGTGTGTAAGGGCACCTCTGGGAGGCTCTCTGCTCCAAACTGAGCCAGGGCCTGGGCTTGTGGCCGCCAGGTCGGCAGCATTCATGCACAGCCCCATGCTTCCTAAGGGTGTGAAATGCCAGCTATAGCATTCCTGTATCAAATAAAGCTCTTACTTTAAGGAAAAAATTAATTTGACCAATCTCCAAGGATAAAGAGTGGAGCATGATTTAGAACAAAATTTAAAGTAAGATCTAAACCCTAAGTACAGTCAGATACCGTTACACTGATCTTACCAGTCACAACCAAACCCAAGGGAGGTCCTTCCTGGGAGGTTGGGTCACCTGGCTGGCTCTCTCGTGGCATTCCTCCCCAGTTCTACCAGTTGTCACCCAAATAACATCTCTGAAGCTGCAGTTTTGGCTGTCTTAGTGCAAGTGTATTAATGATTGTTTTCTGCTACCCTAAGAAGTGGCTCCCAGGTGCTTCTCCCAGATGCTGTTGGCTCGGCTTCCTGTCACCTGCCCTCCCAGGAGGGGTGAGAGGCGAGCCCTGCATGTCCGCTGCCCAGCGTGTACCCGGTACATTGCTTTGGCCTGCCTTACTCGTCAGGTGAGTCCTCCCACCCAGCAGCTTCTCTCCAGGTCTCTGCAGGTTTGAATCAGGATTTGTCTAAAGGCCTAATTTGCTCAGAATTACTAATGCAGAGACGGCAAACAGATTTCGTGGTGTTCATTAACTCTGATTGGAAGTGGCTGTCTGGAGCATTGATCAGTTAGCAAAGACTGAGTGTACACACACGGATGTGTAGGGAATGAGGGATTCATCTCAGATGTCTGCCATCGCTGATGTAAGGTGTCCAGGAACTCTTTCCGTAACCACCTGAAGCCTTTGCCTTGGCATATTTTCCTGCGGTGGCGGAGCATCAGCAAACCCCAGCTAAAGCATTTAAAAAACACCCTCGAACAGCCAGAGCGAGGTGTTCAGCAGAGACTCGCGGTGGTTTCTGCGCCAGGAGTGCACTCGTCAGCTTTAGTGCGGGACGTGGCGAGCCGTGACATCCCAGGAACAGCGTGCTGGGTGGTGACGGCGGAGCGTCCAGCTCTGTGGAATGCGCACCGGGTACTGCTGGATGCCGCGTGAAAGCCCCACTCAGCAGCTCTCGTTATGAGATGACAACTCAGTGTGCCAGAGCTCAGGGCTGAGATCACTGGGGCCCCGGCCGGCGTGTGATGAAGGACGTCTCTTGTGGCCCTAAATGACCAGGCTTCCACCGGGCTCTTGAAAACACAGGGCCACTGACGATGTCTTCTGCAGAGTGGAACTCCACAGAGATGTCCCAGGTCTGGAAACAGGGCAGTTTGGCCCCAAAGAAGGCAGAATGTCTGCACGGGGATAAGAGCGGACAGCCTGGAAGGAGGAAAACCTCAACAGAAAACTGACTCCGAGAATCAGTATCGAGGCCTGAGGTCCAGGGGCGCCGTGAGCACTCTCCTCTCATTCAGCCCCCACACCTGTTCCAGACTGACCGTCTGAAGCCCCTTCCACACAAAGGTCCTAGATTCCAGTGATCTTCTGTCACCTGTTGCATCAAATCTTCCACTGAATGGCAACACGAGGAGGAGGGGGAAAAGCTGAAGCATTCTGAGTAACAAGATCTGGCTGAAATCTTGAATTTCTTGCCTGGGGGGAAGGTGGAGGGGGTGCGGCACCCAAATCGTCCCCACCAGATTGGTCCCTGCCCTGTACGGAAGGGTCGTAGGGTGGGGTACTTATGCTCACTGGCTTTGGAAGCGCACAGACATGGGTTTAACTTCCAGGCCTGGCATGTGCCAACTGTGTAACTCCTGGCACATTACTAAAATCTCTCTGGCCCCAGTTTCCCCATCTGTCAAATGGGAGTGATAAACTACACAGAAGGTGGTTGTGGGAAAATGAGGTGATCCCAAAAGAGGCTGAGGACACTGACTGGCCCACACTAGTGTCCCCCTGGGGCCCTGCTGTTACTGCCATAGAAAGAGGTGCTGCAGAGGCTGCCCTGGGGCCAGCTGGTGTGGTTCACAGAACAGAGCTCAGAGGCTCCGGGCCTCGCTGAACGAGTAGGAAAGCGGCACGCGGAATACCGATGTCCCTGGTCACTATTGTCCAGAAGAGCAGGTATGTGGTTGCTTAGCACTGGCGACCTCAACAAGGCCAATCTGAATTCTCCACGTTCTTCCCCTAAAATGCGCCCCCTGCAGCTCCTCCATCTCCATCCTCAGCTCCCAACCTTCACTCCCGTCTTTCTCTTACACCCCAGTCCACACCACGGAAGGCCCCTCTCGCTTGGATTGTCATGCTGCTATCGACAGGTTCTTCTTGCATCCGCCCTCGCCCACTTCCGTTTATCCTGTACTCTTCGGAAGCTCTCATGTTTAACACCAAGTGGTTTCCAGGCGCCCTCAGAGTAGAAGCCAGCACACGGCGGGTGGCCTCGGGCCCTGCAGGATCTGCCCTGTGTCCTCTCTCACTCAGCTCTGCTACCCCCCCACCCCCCACCCCTCCAGCCACAGGGACCTGCTCCCGGCTTCCTGAACACACGAGGCCCTCACACTGTGCTACCTCGGCTGGAAGCTCCTCCCCAGAGGCCCACATGGCTTGCTCCCTCACCTCCTCCCTTACCCGAATGTCACCTTCTCCGGGAGGACTTTTTCAACTATTCTATTTTAAATTGCCCCCTGTGGTAGTCTTCATAATGGCCCGTAAGGATATCCATGTCCCAAGTCCAGGAACCTGTGACTGTTACCCTGTACGCCAGAAGGGACTGTGCAGATGTGACTGAGTTAGGGATCTTGAGATCGGAAGATTATCCTGGAGCATCTGGGTGGGCCCAGTGTAATCACAATTCTTATAAAACAGAGGCAGAGGGAGGCGGAACTGCTTATACGGAGCAAAGGCCAGGTGGCCAGGGAAGCAGAGGTTACAGCGATGCAGCTGCACTTCAGGGGGCTGGCAGCCCTGAGCAGCTGGAAGCGGGAGGAACAGGTTCTCCCCATGAGCCTGCAAAAGGGACCGCCCCGCCGGCACTCTGACGTCAGACGTCAGCCCAACGAGACCGACTTGGAACGGGGTCTCTGAAACTCTCTGGGAGAGTAAACGTGTGATAGGCCACCGAGTTCGTGATCGTTTGTTACAGTAACCACAGGAAGCGAATACACTCGTGTGCACAGACACCCACCCCGTTCTCCTTCCTGCTTTATCTTCCCTCCAACTGCATCTGTCTCCCGTTGTTAGGGTCATCTGTGTGTCGCACTAGGGTGTCAGCTCCATGGGGACAGGAGCCTTTGTCTGTTTTCTCTTCTGATGGTCCCGGTGCCTGTATCAGGAATTGCTGTTTGTGCAATGAGTAGGTTAGTACCAGTGTGAACGCTGGCTAGGCCCCCATAGAAGGGGGAGCCCTCCTCTCGCTGGGACCCAGGTTCCCACAGGACCCTGTCAGGCTGGCCCATCCTGATCTACACAGGGCTCCGTCCTTCTCATAGGACGCCAAGGCGGCTCTCCTTCCTGCCCCCTGGTGCCTTGAATGCTGGGAGGTGGCATGTGAGTGGCACACGTGAACCAGTGCAATGCAGAGGTCTGACCCTGGAGCCGGACTCGGGGACTGAAGCATCCCCAGCCTCGCCTTTCTCCTGTGTAAACAGGGATAACACCCCGACCCCATTGAGGGGTGTAGCCAGAGCTAAGCGAGATCGCTGGTCGCTAATCCATGCTCATTTTGGCGAGGTAGTGCTTATTCTGGTTTTGTGGCCAGCTGTCTACTGACGGTCCAGAGAAGCAATAGGGCCCAGGCTTGTCCTTGCGGTGCACAGGGTGGGTGGCAGGTCGTGGGGGGCCCACTGAGAGGCTCTGGAGCCTTCCTGGAGCTGCATTCTCAGGAATTCCAGCCTAAAGGGGTACTGACCCGGCTGCAGGGGGAGCCGGCTGCCTCGTGCTTAACCCGCGTTGACAGGCCCTTCCTGCACATTTCGGAGAGCAGCTCCCGAGGTTCCCAATCCTTCAGGAGCCAGCACTGCCCCCTGGATGCCCTCAGATAATCTCCTCACAGCTCAGGACAGCAGTGCTGAGGGCACCAGTGGTGAACTCTTAGGGCGGAGCCTATGAGCGCTCTCAGACACCAGGCCCTGAGAATTTTTAACGCAAAGCAGGAAACTGAGGCAGGGGAGGGGTCTGTCACCTGGCCTCACCTCCAGCCTCAGCGGTGGAGCCCTCCTGTTCCACGTGAGCCAGCGGGGGAGGCTGGTTTTGGGGGCAGGGCTGCGGTGGAAGCGGAGCTTTGAGGGTTAAGAGCTCAGGACTTGGTGGTGGTTGGCAGGAGGTCAACTGCCCTTCTCTGAATCTTGCTGGCCATTTGATCTTGGACACATGTCAATCTTTTCAAGCCTCAGTTGACTCATGTGTAAAATGAGGGTAGTAGGAGTACCAATCAATCAGGATTGTTGTGAAATTTAATTTATATGAGAATAATCATGTAAATGGCTTGGCAGGGTGCCTGGCACAAGTTTAGCGCTCAATAAATGTTAGCTGGAGTGACGGCAACGAGGGTGATGATGATGACACCAGTGGGTTCTGTGGCCCGAAGGCTATTTCTCGATCCCATGATACCATGCAGCCTCTCATTGCTTCCCAGGGATGTGAGGAGAGGAAAGGGGACGCCAAGATCCATGGGGCAGAGAGGAGCCTGCTCCCCACAGTCTGCGCTCTGCACTCAGCTGTCTCTGGCACACAGGAGCTGAGAAGAGGTCACGACTGGTGGCGAATTCCTTACCTTGGTTGTCGTAGGAAGTGATGACCTGGGTCTGCTGAGGATGCTGCTTCTCTGCCAGGTTTCCTATTTAAGGAAGACAGAGGGACCTGCAGTGACTACTGGGACCACAGTGAAATTTTCCCCGGGCACAGTGGGGAGCTGTGTGTCTGCAGGAAAGGCAGGCTGGTGGAGGCCAGTTCATCCCAGGCCTGGCTGAACACATGCACACCCATCTGTACAGCCCCTTAGCGTGCATTCGCGGAAATCAGCAGTCACACCTGAATGCAGAGGCGAATGACTGGGAACCTTGTGTGCACATACCTTTACACCTGGCAGGTGCCAACACAGATCCTTTTTTTTTTGTACTTTTACTTCTAGCTTCTTTTGATTATTGGAGTCATGGTTTTTAGTTTTCCAAATACATATATACAAATTTTTATAGCATTATGAATGTAGTTCTTTGGCTTGTTTTGAGGCTACAAATGAGATTCTCTTCTTTTTTTTTTTTTTTTTTATCCTCACCTGAGGACATTTTTTCATTTTTTGTTCAGATAGAGTGGGAGGGAGAGAGAGGAAGAGAGAGAGAGAGAAACATCGACGTGAAAGGGACACATCGAGTGGCTGCCACCCGCACGACCAACCAGGGCCGGGGACAAACTGCAACCAAGGTACATGCCCCTAGCAGGAACCGAACCCGGGTCTCTCTGGACCGCAGGCCGATGCTCTAACCGCTGAGCCAAACCGGCCAGGGCGAGATTCTCTTCCTTTAAAAAAATTTTTTTATTGAATTTATTGGAGTGACTAGTTAATAAAATTATGTAGGTCTCAGGTGCACAATTCTATAATACATCATCTGTATATTGTATTGTGTGTTCACCATCCAAGACAAATTCTTCGAAAGAAGGTGGGGATGCCTCCATGGTTAAGTAACCACTTCAGACTTTGGTGTCACTGGGCACAGTCTCCAAAGTGCATGGGGATGCCTGACATTCCCACCTTTTAGAGTGGGCTGAGAGGTTCCTGTCCCAATTTTATAGCTAGGGGACCTGCAGCTTGGACTGGTTAACTTTTTGCCAGACTCTGCAGTTAGGGAACATCAGACGAGCCTCCGGACTCCTAGCTCAGCCTCCGGCCTCCCTCTGAGAAGAACAGGGCAGCCTGCCTCGGACCCCAGCCTAGGCGTTGGGTGAATTGCAGTTCAGTTCAGGTGCACAAACATTTGCAGGGCACCCACTATGTGAAAGTGCCCTACACATGCTAGTAATATTTGTGTCCCGGGGACACGGAGCTGTCCTCAGAACCTAGTGGGGTCAGACTGCTATGGAGATGCCCTGTTCCTGCCATAGGCCATGAGGAGGAACCCACGGGTTTACTGCCCCTCCTGGGAGAAGCCACCTTTCCTACATCTCTCCCTTTACAGATGCTGAGGTGTTCTGGTCTTGCTGAGGTTGCCCTTGAATCTCTGCTTCAGAGGGGTGGGGGAGGGGCTGGGAAGGCCAGGGTTGTGGTGGCCGGGGAGGTACCCCCCCCACTGCCACCTTGGCCAGCCGTCTTCTCCCCTGGCCTCCCATTGGTCTGCAGAAAGGCTGTGGGGCCTGTCACTGGAAGTGACCCCTGGGACCAGTGTCTGGGCCTAGAAACAAGCACGACTCTGGGGCACTGGCCTGACCAGGTTCCATTCAGATGACGTCTCTTGTGCACCCAACCAGATCTGCTACTCGATGCTTCCCACTCCTGGGTCCAGGCAGAAGCCAGTCACGGTGGGTGGGTGGGGCACTGAACTGGGTTGGGCTCGATCCACCTGGCAGGGTCTTGCCCTGGAGAAGCCTGCTGGCTCCAGCCTTCTCCTATAAGCAGGCCAGCCAGGACCCTGACCCCCAGGGCCACGGTAGGTTGACTGGCCGAGGGCCAGCTCCACAGGAGCTCCTATCCAGCGTGACATGGTAGCTGGGTTGGAGCTCCAGGCCAGATTCAGGCCACCTCCTGCGGGCACAGCTGGCTGCATTTCTGCTGGCCGAGGGAGGAAACAGGATCTGGGAAGGGAATCCTCAAGGAGGGCGATTAGCTGGCATAACTGTTGTGGGGTATTTATAGTCAGGCTGCACAATTGGTTTCCCTGTAAGTGTGGGGCGTCAGTCCCCGTGCTGCTAGGCAGACTTCAGCCAGGACCAAGGAAAGCAGCCAATCACAGCAGGGGAAGCCCGTTGCTGGGCAAGCTGGGGTGTGGGAGTGTCTCAGCCCCAAACACCAGCTGCTTGGAAAAGTTTGGAGCACTCCAGGTTCCTCTCACCCTGCCAATGCCCCAGCCCAAGGAGTGCATAGAGCAGCAGAAGAGGGGGGAACATGTGCCCTTTTGGATCAGTCCCATGTCCAGCCACATTTGTGCACACCCCACAAGCACAGCCATCAGCTGCTTCCTTCTCAGATGAACATGCCATCCAGTTTCCAGGGCTGGGTGCCTTGAGCACCGGCAACGCAGATATGTACCCAGAATCTCACCATCAGAAAACAGAAGAAAGCTATAACTTTAATTTCTGCATTCATGCAAGTGTGTCATTTAAAAAATAAATACAATTTTACTTTAAATTACATCTCTTGGTGGAGTGGCATCAGCTCCAGGCCTCTGTGGAGCGTCTCTTCAGCCCTGCATTTACCTGAAACTCGTAGTTTTTGCAAGAACTATTTTAATCATCCTCTTTATTGACTGACACATTAAAAAATTTGTTTTCCTTTATTGATTTTAGAGAGAGAGGAAGGGAGACGGAGAGAAAGATAGAAACATCGATGAGAGAGAACACTGATTGGCCTCCTCCTGCATGCCCCCCACTGGGGATTTGGCCTACAACCTGGGCATGTGTCCTGACTGGGAATCGAACCTGTGACCTCTTGGTGCATGAGTTGACGCTTGACCACTGAGCCGCACCGGCCAGGCAATTGGCTGACACATTATACTAAGATCCACTTCATGTCTTTTAGAAGTCTTGCAATAGTTACTGTGTCCCTGTGTTTTGTTGTGTTTCTCCACTACACTGCCCCCAAACCAGGAACCCTGAAGATGGTAAAAAGAGGATGAATTCAATATATTTCAATGCTCTCCTGATGTAATAACACCCCGAGAAGACATACGATGCATTTCAGACAACCCAATCTAGGTAAGAGGGCCGCAACCAACTAAGATGCTACGTCTCTTTCCTCCCACTATGGCCCGATTGCCCACTTGCTCATGGCACACTGGCTGGGCTCACGTGCCTGCGTGGGCTGTGCATTTCTGTGGCTGACAGGTCTCTGGAGGTCAGAGTCTGATCTTAATTCTCATGAGCCTGCAGAATAGTTTCGCCAACTTTGGTGTCTGCTTCAGAGTAAGCACCGTAGACCTTTACTGAGGGAAATGAGTGAATGAAATTACTTTTAGAACTTCATCCTTCCCTTTTGTCACTGTCAGAAGGATGGCAGAGCATAGCTGTTTGGTCTTGTTCAACTGGGGTTCTGTTTCCCCCTTTTGGAGGGTGGTTCCTTCACACTGGCATTTGATGAGTCAGTATCTGACCCGGGAGGTCGGACTGAGCCCCCTGTTGGGGCTCTGTGAGTGAGGTCTGACTCCTATTAGAATTCTCACATACCCACAGTGCAGTTACATGAGTGTTTGTTCCTGGAGGCTGGGCTGATGAATCTCTGAGGGGCATAGAATAAGGCTCAGTATAGTTGGTCCATGCATAGAATTCCCAGAAGATCCCGGGCATGCAGGGCGACAGGCACCTGGCACCAGAAAAAGGAGGCTTTGGAAGCTGACTCCTCTCAGATTTTATGGTATTCTGGGTCTCAGGCCAGCAGGTAGCCACTGGCATCTCCCAGGCCTCAAGTAATACTGTCCCAAGGCTGGACGCTGTCTTCTCTATTCAGAAAAATTTTCAAAAGATGAGATGAGCAGCTCCACCTCCATGGGAACACACCCAAACGATGCCAGTGAACAAGTGGGTGCAAAAGCTTATGGCATTGTCCCCCCAGCCTCCAGGAAATCAGGGGACCTGATGCCAGGGAAAACCTTCCAGGGTCACAGTGGCCCCAGAGGCCCCGCTGAGTTACAAGCAGCCATTGCTGAGTGGTTAGATGACTACAGCCAGTCTTCAAACAAGTGAAACCCAATGTGTCCAGTCATTTCTCAATGTGTTCAACTCCAGAGATTAAAAAAAGAAAAGAAAAGAGAGAATTTACCATAGAGGCCATTTTCTTCTATTTTCTGCCATTTCCGTATTTCGTTTCCGATGCCTTGGAGTCCTGTGAAATGACAATGACGGGTGTGAGGCTCTCTGTGGTGCAGAGACCCAAGCCCTGTGAATGATGTACTAGTTGCTTACGCATCTGGGTTAAAGTGGGGTTGGTGGAACTTGGCTCTCCCAGGATCCAGGGAGGCTGCCCATGAATGAGATGCACTTGGGAGCATGAATGCAACCCTCAACATTTTAAACATTAAAAAAAAAATTACAACAGTAGTTTTCAAGGGTGGCAGGGTTGATTATCAGGATCATCGCAATACAGATGCCCGTTTTTCACCGCTACATCTCCACCGTGTACATACGGAAGGATTCTTGTTGAAGATGTTTGCCATTCATGCTTATTTCTGTATGTGGTGACTCTCCCACTTTTAGAGTCTTGATGTGGGATAGGAGAGGGCAAAGACTGCCTATCCCTATGGGAACTGAAAGTGATAGCTGCCTGCTCTCCCAGCCTCCCTTGCAGCTAGAGCACGGACATGTGTGGCCTAGGCCTGGCCAGTCAGTGGCATTTGTGTCTAATTCCGTCTTAGGACCTGGTGAGGCAACAGGGAAGAGAATGGAATTTATCTCTCCTCTCTCTCCCTCAGGTGACAGTTGGAAGTGGTGGCTGCAAGGTCAAGTTCCTGGCACAGAACTGGCATGCGTTCTAGCAGTGGGAACAGCTGCAATAAAATCAAGTTCCTGGTGCGAAAGGAGCACCGAGTGCTCCTTGGTGGCAGCAGAGGTTTCCTTACCAGACCAGCTCTGCTGCACAGCTCATAGTGCTGTTCCTGGAAGCTCAGCCTCAAGCCTGGTTCTCCAGCCCTTTCAGCCACTCCAAGGCTCCCCAGTCCCTCTTTTCTGCAGAGCCCTCCACAGTCAGTATCTGGGACCTACCACCTGAAACCCTCACCAACTCACTTTTGGAGTGGCATGCATATGTCACATCGACTTTGGGGATAAAACCTAAAACTTTGGAGCTCTTTCAGACTTGGTGCAGGCTGCTTGTCCACAGCCAGGGAAATACCTGAGAGGGCTCGAAGGCTTCCAGGCATGTTTTTGAGAAGCACTGCTCTAAGGGATGGCTGGGAAAATGCTAGAGCCCTAGAGGAAAGGGGAGAGAGCACCTGTTGGCCTTTCAGCCGAAATTCCTGGTGCCACGCTCCTTGCCTCCTGTCCCTTTGACTCTTTTCTGCTGCAAGGACACAGCAGAAAGCCACCTAGTCACATCTTCAGTCAGTCCTCTGTATGGTGACAATAACTGAGCTCAGGCCCTCCTTTGCAGAGCTGAGGACCTGGAGCAGGGAGGAGACAGGAAATGACTGGAAATGGGCATGGGTGAGTTTTGGATCTGTACACTAGTAAGAGGCCTTGGAACAAGCTACACTCGCTCAGCAGTTCCTCTCCTTAGGCTGTGTGGGCTTGCAAGCTGGCTTATCCAGGGGTCTCCTGGACATCACCACTGCCCAGCAGGCCTTGGAGAAGGTGCACGCTCCCTCTTCTCTGCTCCGGTGCAGAACTGTCTGACTGAATATGAGACACAGGTCTCTCCACTGACACAGGGTCTGGGAGAAACATCTGTTAGGAAAATATGTGGAGAAAAATATCGGCAGAAAGGGCTCAGCAAGCAGGGTCTTCTTTCCCTGAGTCACGGTCATGAGTGTGAAGTGCCTTGGTCTGGAGTCATGCAGGGTTGTGGTAGGTGCAGTCCTGATCCCAGGCATTTCTGGGCTTCTCTGTGTGCTTCTCCCTTTCTAGTGACAGAGTCTTTAGGAGAGAAGTGATCAGAGCAGGAGAGGGACTAGGGACTAATGGGCTCACCCAGAGCGGGGCCTCGTGGGGGCCCTCCGGCTGCGCCACACGCTGGAGGAGGCCTTCTGATGTGTGGAGTGGGAGCAGTCCCATTTCTATCACAAAGCCGATGGCCTCTGCCATTTCCTCATTACAAAAACCCTGGGTGGGCAGCTCTGAGAACTAAAGAACCAACCAACCCAAACAACTCTTGGCCCCGAAATTCCTCCTCCCAAGACTGGAGTACCTGTCAACATTCTCAGCTCTCCAGAATCTATTTTTCCCCCTGCTTGCCTCCCCAAGGGGTCACCAGGAGCTATGGGGCAGCTCCAGCCTGTGTGGCTGGTGGGGCAAAGCCATCCATGGTGTCATTGTTTCATTGCAGAAGGTGGAAGGTGGGTGCTCAATGTGCAAGGGGACTCTGGCGACAGAAGAAGAGCCGGGGCAGACTCCACGGAGCTCTGGAGCTGGGGGTGGGGGAGGTGGGAGGCAGAAGCCATTTTACCGCGGGGCTGTTAGGCATCTCTCTCAAAGCACTGGTGCACAGTCAGCCTAGTGCATGCGCACACCACTCTGCCAGGGTTCCTAAGGGCTTCCTCCTAAACCCAGGACCCAGAGGTTCTCAGACATCTGAGGGACTTAGTTAACAATCATTATGCATCTGTATCCTCTTCTCGTTGTGTCCTCTCCTCTGGAGAATACAGAGGCCTGGGACCTGCTTTCCACAATCATTCTATAAGCAATCACTTTATTTACCATTCTACACTTGACCAGAATGTCTGAAGGAAAGAAAAATTAATAGACAAATTAAGGTGGGGAGAGCAGATTTCAAGCCTTCTGTAGAAGAGAGGGAGAGGGCTCAAGAAAGGGAAACTGAGGCTGTGAGTTGTGCAAGGGCATCAAGGGAGCTCCCCATCTTCAAGTCTGACTCAGCACACAGATTTCCCTGGGGACCTTGCACCTTGCATTTGCCATATGGGGAGCAGGCTTTGGCCACCCAGGAGTCAGGCCTGAGGCTCTGGCCCCCTTCTTCCAGGGCATCTTCCAACCCTGATCTGCACCTTTCAGAGTGGTTGGAGGAAACTGGTTGCCTGGGTTGACGGAAGCACCTACAGGCCTGCACAGGAGTCAACTCAGGGCAATCACGGGGCTGCGCGTTGCCAAGGGACGCCAGAGCCACAGCTTGGAGGAACAGGCAGCCATGGGGAGAGGGTCGGTGTCGCTGACCTCGTTCGGAGGCGCGAGGGGCGTCCCCAGGGCGGGCGGGCCTTGGGGTGAAGAGGCCGAGGTGCCGGGGCCTCCGGGGGTCGGGCCCCGCGCGCGTTACCTCCTCTGCGCTGCGGCAGCGCGCCCGGGTCCGCCTGCCGGTCCGAGTGCGTGCCCTGCGCAGCGCGCCGTTTCTCCGAGTGCACAATCAGCAGCATGTCGATGGACACAGCGTTGCTGTCCTTCTTCAGTTCCATGGTGCCACCTCGTTCCCTGCCGGCGCGCCGCGGCCGCTCGCAAGGCTGCCTGCGCTGCAAATGGCCCCGTGCGCGCCGCTGCCCGGCGCGGGAGATGGCGAGGGCGCGGGAGAGGGCGCTCCCCCGCCGCGGAGCCGCTGCGCGCCGCGTTTCGCTGACTCTGCCAAACACGCCATTAAGCCCGCCCGGGAGGGCGCTTCCCTAATGAAGCGGCTCTAAGTCACCTTTGAAAGGAAATCCCCAGCTGAGCCCAGACCTGCACCCAGGCCACCGGCCCCAGAATCTTCCTTCCCGAGCCCCCGCCTGCCGCCCCCTGCGCTGGAAGCGCTTGTCCCGGACCCCAGGACTGTCTTCTGGCCGGCTGGCTGGCGTGTCTCATCCCTGCAAACTCGGGGTGGGGGTGGGGGTGAGGGGTTCCCCGAGAAGTCCTGAAACAGACCTTCTCCAGAGGCCATGGCAAATACAGAATCGCATAGTGTCAACAGTGAGTCATTTCAGAGAAAGGAAAAACAAGGTTCCAGGTCGAATTGCAAGGTGTGGAGAAATGGGCTAACTTTTGGCCTTGGCCTCACTCCTTCCCGGGTGGGTTTTGGAGGTTGACAGCTCCCTCTCTAAGAAGGAAGTGGATGGGTCTTGGGGTCAGAACTTCCCCCGGATATGGCCCCACCAGAACTTGGAACATGCTCACTGGGCATCAACCTAACAGTTTTCTCCACCCTGAAGTGAAAATCTTAACATCTCTGTTCCTTCTAGAAGCCTGGATCCTGCCCGTTGGGAAAGTGAGGAGGGGAGAGGAGGAGGCTGGGGCACAGGGAGCAGCTTGCCTGCTGTGGTCAGAGAGCTGGACCTGAGAGCCCTTCTATTTTTAGCGGGGCCTGGCCTGCCCAGGCAACAGCAGCAGGGCCTTTGGCTCTGGGTCTCAGGAGTGTTTACAGCCACATCTTCCTGGTAGCCCTTGGCACGGTGGGCCCACCCGCCTGCACCAATCCCCTAGCTTGATTTCCGCCATTAATAAATGCGGAGCATATGGAGGCCTTTGCTCTAAAATCCTTTCCACCTTGGAGTGTTGTGACCCCACTTTGCAGCATGGCCCCTGAGAGCTCCCTCATCTGCCTTGGAAGCAGATTGTATTGCACAGGCCTGGGTTCCAGTCCCAGCTCCACTGCTCACTGCCTGTGTGACTTTAGACAAGCTGTCGTCCCTCCGTTTTCTCACCGGTATCTCAGGCTAATACACATCCTCACAGGGGTGCTGTGGGAATGCCAGGCATGTGAGGTGCCTGGCTCATAATAAGTGGTCTTCCAATGGTAGCTGTCCTTCTTACCTCATTTTAAGGGCGAGGAAAGGGACAGGTGATGTGACAAGTCAGTGATGGAGCTGGGGGTCACACAGCTGTACCCACAGACTCTGGAGATCTCGCCCCTTGACTGTGGCTCACACTTTGGCTGCTGGTAAAGGCGGCTGCCTCGTTGCATCACCACCGCCCCCTTGCCCACTGGGCATCTGTTGAAAGGAGAGGTCACTGGCTTCTGACACTGTTGAACTGGAGCCCTAGAGGGCTGAGCTGAGGGACCAGTGGAGGTGGGTGACTCCCAAGGCAGGTTTCCTCACGCCGTGAGTCCTGTCCTCTCCACACATGCTGGGAGGCTGGCTGAGCCTTGCTGCTTTCTAGATGGCTGGGAATGTAAGAACTGTGGATGATTCTAAGCTCCTGGGGTCTTGGAGATTGCCCAGGCAGCTCTCTAGTCTCAGCATATCCCCACCTGACCCAGGACAGGGTGGCCTACCTCCTTCGAGGGTGCAGATCCCAGCAGAAGCTCCTGTGCAGAGCCTTTCCTTGCTGGATGGGGCTAAGTGAGAGGGCAGGGAAGCTGAAGCCCCTTTACCTGACATTTGTGTCCCCCCCACCCCACACATACTCCCCTGCTTCAGAGTGTCTCACTTAGGATCTAGCTCACCATGATGCCCCTTCACAGAGCTGCCTCTGGAGAAGGAGGTTAGGACCTGGGGGGTGTGCCAACCAGAAGTCTCTTCAGGATGCCTGAAAAGACATCCTTTGGAGCAGGGCTTCTCCGTGGCACTATGGACATTTGGGGACCAGGTAATTCTTTGTGGAAGGGCGATGTCCTATGCGTTGTAGCTGCATCCCTGAGATCTAACTCCTAGATGCCAGTAAGAACCACTTCCCAGTTGTGACAACCCAGAGTGTCTCCAGACATTGACATATGTTTCTGGGGGAGAAAAATGCAGTGAGAACACTGCTTTGGAGCAAAGCCACGAAGTAGAGGTAGTGTTGCCTTAACTGCTCTGGGAGATGCTGCTGCTCCTGGAGCCCGAAGCTGCCCAGGACCTGGAGCCACTCCCCACGGCTCCCACCCATGGCCCTCGGTCAGCAGCCGGCTCTTTGGTCTGCAGAGCTGCTCCTTGCCAGGAGCGTGGGCAGGAAGATGAGATGCTCTTCTCTCCCCCTCCCCCCATCCCATCTATACTACCTGAGAAGGAGACACCACAGGGAAGGTGATTTGGTTGAGGGCTTTTTATGTACCCAGAAAAGGAGGGGAAGCAGGAGAGAAGACTGGGGCCATGAGATATAATTTGGAGGGTCTATCCCTTCTGCTCAGACCCCCTCCAACTGTCCCCATAACCAGTGAGATAAGGAACGGACCCTCAGCCTGTGAGTCACGTCTTGGGTTTCTCCAGACCCGTCTCCTCCTCTTTCCCTGACAACCCACACATGCTGTGGCCACATCGTGTCCACTATGCCCCACACGCATCTGGCTTTTCCACGTCTAGGCTTTGCTCAACACATTAGCCCCTCCACCTGGCCACTATCTTGAACAACATGGGTTTCAAGAGCCTCTGTATTTTGACCTAACTAATTAATCTACATCCTTGTCATAGGATCTGACAAACTAGGGGATGTCTTCATTCTTGGGCAGAACCTTCATTATTTTCATCACAACAAGTTGGAAATTTCAGGATACCAAAAGACAAGGAGCAGTCAAAGCGGCTGCACTGTTGCCGTTATCCTCCGTCCCAGGTCCTGATCAGGCACGTCCAGCTGTCACTCACGCTGCCTCCATCCCTTTGCGTAAGGGTGGGATTCGTCAGCTGTCTGCCTGGTTCTGAGCTCCGAGCTGTCTTTGCGTCTTGGACATGGGCCGTGGGCGACAGGGGGAAGCTTGCTCCTAGTACATGAGGCCCTTGCCAGAGAGGGGTGTGTTCCGACTCACATTATTGTCTTTCCTCAGAAACAGGAGTTCCTCAGGGACCACCAGCCATAACTCTTCTACCTCTCCAGAGATCCCAAGGGGCGTTTCCCTCTGCTCCGCAGAGACGTATGAGGCAAGCCGACGCATGAAAGGTGTTCAGCAGGCGAGTTGAAGGCATGCCATGCTTTTTTCACTGGTGCCGTGGGGAAGGGGCACACTGAAAGCGGGACCACGTCTCAGTCTCTCAACACCCTCACATCCCCTGAGATGAGCAAACCATTACACGAGGGACCAGACACCTTTCCCAGAAGCCTTTTCGACAGCTAGTATAGACTTCTCCTTGTGTCTTGAGCAGCCTGGCTGGGCTCACTTCCTCTTCTGAGCCTTTGTAATCACCGTCACCGATTCCTGGACGCCTTGTCGGACCTCCCTGGCAAGCACAGTCTAGCCATCCTTCAAGGCCTGACACGGCCCTCACCTCCACCCTGAAGCCTTCCCGGAGCTCCTGGAGAATGACATCTCTCCGTGGTGCCTCTCTTTTTGATCATCCCCATAGTTAATAGGACTTGGAAGAGTATCCCCACTCTGGCCCCATGATCATCAAATTCAGAAAACCTGTCAGTTCCCACTGCAACAGTTATATCAGACAAACACGTGTCTGCAGACTCCGCCTCCTATTAGAGTGACTGAGGCAATGCACTTAACCTCTCTGAGCTTCGGTTTTCCTCATCTGGCAAATGGGTGGGAGCATTGCTGGGATTAAACGAAATAAAGTACTAAGCTGTGACTTAGTTAAAGATCTAGCAGCTTCCTATATTCGAGGTCCTGTTCCAAGGAGGTTCTCATGGATGTGGTTCCATAGCTGCGGAGGGAAGACAGAAGAAACGGGAGGCATCCCTGAGCTCGTGGAATACCAAAATGCCTCCCCTTCTGTGTCACTGTTCCGCCATCCCAGAGAAGCTCAGTGAGCCACAGACTCCATTCCTGGCGGGACTGACCTCAGCTGTGTGCAGCAGCGGCGGAGTTCCGGCCTTTCACAGCCTCCTTCCTTCCCACCCCAGCACTTTCCGTGGCAGTGTGTGCGTTCAGTGGGTGTGCCTCTGCACTGTCTCCATCTCATGTACGAGAAAACTGAGGCTTAGAAGCCTACGGTGACCTATCCAAGGTCCCACAGGTGTCTCATAGGTAGCAGGTGATGCCCTAACTCTTGACACCGTACCTGGTCTGACTCCAAAGCTCATGTGCTGAGCCCCTCCCCCCATGGCCATCACCCATGGCCCAAGGTGGGGCAGCCGCCAGCCTGCAGGGAAGACAGTCTCAACAACTATGATGGACACAGCTTGAGCCAGGGCTCTAAGATCTCTGCTGAGACTCTGGGAAAGATTCTTTGAGCTCAAGCCCTGAGCTGGGCCTTTGGACAGGTTTCCCAGGCTCTGTGGCACCAGTGGGGCAGAACTGGTGGCAGAGGCAGTAGTCACAAGCTGGTGGTCAGGCGCATCCGACAGCCTTCAGGAGCAGGGGGGTGGCCCTGCGGGGATGCAGAGGGAGGCCAAGGCCTGCCTTTTTCAGAGCCGTGACAAGGAATTTGTGCTGCAATAAGCCCCTAGCATTCTGCGGTGAGGACGGTTAAACCATAAAGAGGGCTCTCCAATTCCGCTCGGTTTGCCACCAAGATGCTGCCCAGCCCAGGCAGCAGCTTGTTCTTGAGCTCCTACTATGTGCAAGGACATTATGGTGAAATGGCAGAGTAAGCACAGGGGAGGGGCACCTGTCCTCCTCGCAGGAGGGTCCAGGAAGGCTACTAGGGGAGCTGATGTCTGAATGTGGCCTCGGGGGTGGAGAGGTAGGAGAGAGCCCCGGAGGAGGGCGGCGAGGCAGGCAGAGGAGAAGCCCCGGGGTGGGGGAGGGCTGGGGAGTGCAGCAGGTGAGAGAGACGATGGTGTTTCATGAAGCGAGAGCAAGGCGGTCTGGTTGATGCTGCGGTACAAGGAGAAGGGGTCCGAGGGGAGGAGGGAGCGGTCAGGGCCAGTCTGAGGAGAAGTGCTGTGGATCTGCTGCTAACCTGAAGACACTGCAGTGACAGGGTCTTCGTCAGCAGCGACAGGAGAACAGACCTCATGACGTGAGGGCAGGTCTGATATGAGCCATGCCACCAGAGACGGGCCTTCTGGAGAGGGGGCTGGGCAAGGGGCAGGATGCGATGAAAAGACAGGCAAACACCACACACGTGCTGTGTGAGAAAAAGGGCATCTGGGAGTGTGGCACCTAAATCACGTGGTGAGCTGGGATCAGAGTGAGAGCACGGGCCGGCGACGGTGCTGGTCAGAGCAGACAGGTGAGACAGAGGGCAGGCCCAGCGCAGGCCTCACGCACAGGTGGCCACTCTGGGTGAGTGAAACAAGGCATTCCATCACACTCGTGCTCATTACTGAAAATTTAGAAATGCAAAAACTCTGTAAAGAAGAAACTGAAACTGCCCAAGTCCCACCATCTAGAGATAATCACTTTTAAGCGTTTCAATATTTAACATTTCCTTCTTTTACAACACATATAATTAATACGACATACATAATAGATGTGTGTATGTTTGTATATATGTCAGATATGTGTGTGGATATGCATACATATTGTGTATATTTATTTAAAATAAAAGTTGTGATCACACCATATACAGTTTGGTATCATGATTTCTTTTCACCTAACACGTGTATGAATAGTTTACAAAAAACTCTTCAAAACCTAATTTAAAAGGTTGTCTCATCATCCGTTACATCAAGGTGCCATTATACATTTTTTGTATTTGCTTGTTGTTGGACTTTTATTATTTTTTTGCATTTTTTTATTGATTTTTTTTTTTTTTTTTGAGAGCCAGGAAAGGAGAGAAACATTGATCGGCTGCCTCCCGCACGCCCCCTACTGGGGATCGAGCCTGCAACAGGGGCCTGTGCCCTGACTGGGAATTGAACCGGAACCTCTCCATGGGACGATGCTCAATCCACTGAGCTACACTGGCCTGGCTCATTTTGCATTTTTCACTTTTATAAATAATGTGATGATAAGTATCTGTGTGTTTATCTTTGACCATATATCTGGGTATTTCTGTAGAGGAGATTCTGGGAAGTGGACTTACTGAGTCAAGGTTATGACTATTTCATGGCTTGACATATGTAGATAATGTCAAGTTTCTGTCCAGAGTGATTGTGCTATTTACAGTCTAACTAGCTGTATGTCAGCCTCCCCCTATTCCATCACAGGCACTGAATACTGCTGTTACATAAGCCTTTGCCAAAATATAATTGTTACATGGTAAGCTCTTTCAAATTTTTATTTTTGTCTCTACTGAGATGGAACAATATTTTTTTACCTAAATTTACGTGCGTGTTCGTGTGAGCGTGTGCATGTGCTGTGATTTTTTTTTGCATTTGTATTCTTAGTTCCTATTTCCTACTGGAATGTCACAAACCCTTAAATGTTAGTTTGAAAACAGATTACTCTTCCAAACTACTTCAGACCATGTTAAGCTTTTTGAGGGCCAGGTTGTGGTCTCCCTCATTCCTGGGGACCCGCTGCTCCCCCCACACACCGTGCACGCAGGAGATGCTTAATTAATGTTTGAATCAAATTGGACAGAATGAATGCTCCCAGCTAGCCAAGACGTCTCCCCTAGCCTGGAGGTACAACTGCCTTCCCCGGATTGGGAGCGCTGGCTCTTCTGCGTCTTCCTCACAGGCCTTCAGGGAGTGGAGGCGTCGGAGGTGAAATGAGGACAAACGTCTCTCGAGGCACCTTCCCCCACTGCTGACAGAACCATCTGGAGCACGGGTTCGTGGAGACCTTGGTTCTGACAGCACTGTGCGGTCCCATGCAGCTTCCCCTCGCCCCAACCCCATCGGGAGCTGTAAGCTGTGACTTTTCTGTTAAACACAATTTCCCTTCTCAACCTTTCCATATGTCTCTCCCGACTGGCCCGTCAGCCGTTCCGTTTCAGTATTTCCGTCCACGACGCCTTCATTGACTTCCTCTATTTTTCAGTCCCTGGCGTATTTCACTCCCTCTTCTTGCATTTAGTGATGTGCATGTGTGGGCAGCACTATATTCCAAATTCCAGGGAGTTTGAGTTTTGGAGTCTTTATCCTCTATGGCATTCTTGGCCTTTTCCTGTGGATGGAGATGATGAGAATCAATTTATCTCTCACCACCACTTCCAAAATATCTCAGCCATGCCAACAGAGGTATCCAGTGGCACATGCAAGCCCATGGAGAGATTACCTCTTTAGCTTCGCCAAGTGTTTATTGCAGCTATTGAAGTGCCCCTTGCATGTTCCTCGATCCGCAGCTCTCTCTCTGATGGAGGCGACGGGTCCTCACCCCGACCGCTGCCCCAGAGCTCCTCCCCTGGCAGTCGCTCACTTCTGTACAGAATTCTGTGTTTTTATGTCCACCAACTCACGTAGTCCTCGCCCTAGCCCAGGGCTGGGCTGATGCCTTTATGCCCATTTTATTGATGAAGAAACAGAGGGTCAAGAACTTAGCTCATACCGTTTTCCCAGCGAGTCGACACTGGCTCCTAGATGGGCCCAGTCCTGGCACCAAGCCTAACACACTTGCCATTTTGCACGTTTTAGTGAAAAGGGGCACAGATGTTTCCAGGAGCAGGCTGAGATTGGGCGGGCCCCTTTCAGGGCCCAGGGCAGTGCCCTGAGTGACACATGGCCCCTAAGCCCTCACACCGGGTGGTGGGAGGTTGTCTAATGAGGTGGTGAGGAGGGCCACAGGAAATGGCTCTGGAGTGTCTGAACCCAAACACAGTGAAGTCAGAACAGCCTTTTTGAGCATTACTGTAGACCCCCGGGAACTGCCTGGAGGGGATCGGTGCCCATCTGCCCTGAGCGGGACAGGCCTGGTGGCCTGGATCCCAGGGGGCACAGGGAGCCAGTTTTCCGTGTCAGTGTGGACTCCAGCCTTGCCTGTTCCTGGGGCAGAGCCTCTAATAGGAGCCACGGGTATTTTTAGTCTCACGTGTGCAGGCACAGGACACAGCGAGCTGAACGGGAACAGCTAATAAGCTGCAGTCCGGTCCTATGAAGTTGGGAAGGATAAGGTGAGGGGGAGGGCAGGGAGCCTGGCGGAAACTTTTGCACATGCCTTGTTTTCAGAGAGCTCTCTTTCCATAATTCATGGAGAAAGATTGAGGTCAGGGTGATTAGCACAGCCCCAGTTAGAGAAAGCTGGAAGTGGAGCGTGCTCACCTCCTGTGGCCTGCTGGCCCCCTCCCCACAGGCCCTGCTCTGCCCTCCAGGTGAGGAGGTTGGGCAGGAGGGATATTCAGCTTTGGGGCTGGGATATCAAGGCTTCTGGGGTGGGGTGGGGTCTTCAAAAGGACCGAATTCAAAGCCGATTCGTGATGTGATCCTCACAGTGCCAGGAGAGAGTTGAGCAGCATCAACTATTGCCCTGATTTCACAGGTGAGGAAATGAAGGTTCAGAGAGGAGCAGGCACTTTTGCCAAGTCACACAGGATGTGGCAGAGCTGGGATTCAGATCAAGGTCGGCCGTTGTTTTCCAAGACGTTCCACTTTCCCCCAAATGATGGTCAGTCGTGTCCATGACTTATTATCCATTTTATTTAACCACAAACATTTTTTCTATGACAACTCAGTGTCAAGGACTCTGTCACTTGAATGAGGCAGTGAGGATGACACAGTTGCTGATCTCAAGAGCTCTGGACTTAGTGAGGGCCACACAGAAGCGACTCCCAGCCGAACCTCGGCGGGGTCAGTGTGCAAGCCTGCCCCGTGGGACAGGCAGGATGGGAAGTGAAATGAACAGGTTTCCAGCCTTTGATGTTGAGCATGAAGACAGTCAGAACTCTCCTGAGACAGGCAGTCTCCCTTCTGCATAGTCTCTTCGGAGGGTGGGGATTGGGAGAAATGGCCAGGGAGGGGCAAGTGTGCCCTCAGCACTTTCTTCAGTCCCGTAGCTCTGAGCGCTGCGATGCCTGGAGCCTGGGGCAGGGTCACTAAGTGAGGGCATGGCAAAGCTGGACGGAAGCTAGTACCCAACCCTGTTGCTGTCAGCCACTCCCTTCATCCCCTGCTACGTTTTTATGGTTTGAGAACAGAAGAAGACAGAGTGAGTTCCTTGCACCTCCCTGCCTCAGTCCAAAGCCAACCATGGCATGTGCCTCTGTCCATCTGTTCATCCATCCACCACTCCACACTCTCATCCATTCATCCCACTCAGCCATTCATTCCTTCATCCCACCTTCTCTACCTGGACACCACTCCTTAATCCATCTACCAACCCCATCCATCTATGCCTTCCTTCTAACATGTTCCATCCATCCGCTCGCTCGTTTTTCCATTCATCCATTCGCCTCCCATCCCCATCAGTTACCAATTCTTTCATTCCATCTGGAGCCAGGCACTGTGTTCCAGGCCTTAGGTCTGGTGTTGTGGAGATGGATGAGTCTCTCTCTTGAAGTCAACCTAGAAAAAGTATACAGATCCACTTATGAAGGAAACGGTAGAATTGAAGAGGGTCCTGAGCAGAGCAACAGAAAGAATACAGCTGAAGGAGAAGAGAGGGGCTGAAGGAGGATCAGATACTTAGACTCTGCTTTTGGGAAAGATACAATAGACAGAAAGAAGGAAGGAAGGAAGGGAGGAAGAAAGGAAGATGTGTTGGGTGCCCACTCTATGCTGGACCCTGTGTTAGGTGCTTGTACTAGTCTTGATTATCCCAACACCTTTGGAGGTAGCTATGAGGTAACAAGAGGAGGAACGGGGCCTTAGAGAAAGCACCTCCTTAACATGAGTAAACACAAGGAGCAGGGCTGGGCTGGGCATGCTAATGGAGAGCATCAGAACCAGAGCTTGAAGTTAACAGGTCCGGACAGTCGGAAAGCCTGCTGTTTGACTGTTAGCTTCCAGACTGTGTTGCCTGCAGGTGTGTGTGGACAGGAACCGTAGCTGACTGGCTCCTAGGGTGCCCAGTGCGAAGGAGACTGGGGGGGTATGCACAGCTATTGGAGTTTGGTGCCAGGTTGCAGCTGTTTGACATGGAATTGGAGCATCCCTTGGTGGCTGCGCCAGATCCCGGTCCTCCTGGAAGATTCCTGGCCCCAGACTCTCTGCTGGGATGTGCCAAGCCCCTTCAGGCCAGATCTGCAGGCCTGTGCACAGCCAGTTCACTGTCCAGCTTTGCTTTGATTTTCTGACCAAGATTTCCTCCTGGGGGTGGGGGCTTGGGAAGAGCCTGTGGAGCCCCAAGAAGGAGCTCAGTGCCCCCTCCCATCTGCTAGGCTTCAGCAGTGTGTCTGGGAGCTGCAGCCCCAGGCCCTTCTGGCACCAGGATGTGCAGTTTTCTGCTGACACATCATTCTTAGCACTTTCTGGGTTCACACCCAGTTCTCATTGTTTGATGCCGTCAAATTGTCATTCGACTGGTCTGATGACTCTCCAAGGACCACTGATGGACAACCTCTGTTTCAAGGTGGAATGTACCCAAATGGTTAGCTAGGTGGCCCGAGCAACCAAGAGCTCTGGTCACAGCTCAGGGAGAGGGACCTGGTTGGGGCAGTGGCCCTGCAGTTTGCCCACCAGATACCTTCTAGCAGCTGCAGAGCTTGTGGGGTGAGGGGTGTGGTGGAGGGCAGCCGTACTAATGAGAGGTTCTAGCAGGACATAGGTCTCATTCACTGGGGCCCTGCTGCCTCCTACAAACTCGTGGGTTTTCTATTCTCTGAAGTCAGTTTTATCTTCTGCTGAGAAACTTGGTTCTGCCTTTGCCTGCTCCGGGGAGTAGAGTTGGGGGAATTAAAATTCGGGTGCCCAGGTCCGGGTGCGGGCCAGCGGATCAGCCACGGGCCGCAGGGCCCAGGGTGGCTGCGAAGGAGGGATGTGTGAGGACAGTGGCTGCTGGGCCGGGATTACCTCAGCCGTCCTTCCCCCCCAGCTCTCCCTGGGCATGGCCGGGCCGCCCACCTGCCAGCTCAGCTGTCTCCTTGCTCACCATGTAATCCCTGCCAGGAAAAGAGGGGGAAACATGAGCCGGGCCTTCTCCCACTGCATCCTGCCATCCCGTCCTCCCTCCCACCAGGAGGGACACAGGGAGGGGGCTGGGGACAGGGAAGGGCAGGGCCCAGGCTCAGGGGGCCTCCTGGATGCATGAAAACCACAAAGCAAAGGCAGTCTCTCTGAAGCGCCGTACCCCCCGCAACCCCTGCACTGGGCACACGCAGGCAGGGATTGCCCAGTCTCCTCTGGTGACAGGGCACCCGCTCGGCCCCTTCAGGCCAGCAGAGCCTCTCCTGCTTCCCCTGAGCTCTGCCTTCCTCTTCGTATCCCTGGGTCTGGGGTGGGGCGTTTTTACCTTCATCCTGCAAAGGCCACCTAGGATGAAGTGAGCTCAAGTCCCAGCACTGCCAGGCCTGGCAGAGCCTCGTTCTCCTCGTGTGTAACCCAGTGGCAACCCCGCCCACTGCCCGGGGTGGAGGACAGCGTAGGTGCAGAGTGGGGCCCAGCACTCACCGGCACGTGGAGTGACTGTTCACTGGCAGTGCAGGCCGGTCCCTGAACCTGGGACCCAGCCATAGGGCTCACTGTCAGGGGCGTCTCTGGTACACTGCGCAGGAGGAGTGAGGACCGAGCAGCCCAGATGGGCACCGCACTGTGGATCTCAGGAACATCGGGGTGATGCCCGTGTACCTGTGTCTGCCTGAGGGAGCTTTGCAGTCTGGACCTGCCATTCATCTGTGTTTCCTAGAGCAGCCTGCTTCCTGCCCACGGCAGGCGCTCTTTTAAGGCAATTCCGTGTGTGTGTGTGCACATATGTAACAAGGCCACTGGGGTCCCCACTGGTGCTGTGGGGTCTTGGGGGAGTCATGTCACTTCTCTGGGCTGTGGTTTTCTCATCTGAACAATGGGTGTGTTTATTGCTGCCTGGCCAGCTGCATTCAGCTGCTGGCCCTCCGGATGGCACACAGTAAGTCAGGGGTCCTGTGACATCTGCCTCCTCTCTCTCCACCCAGTGCAGAGGTTTTCCTCAGGTGGCCTTGGGGTCTGCTCCAGGGGACAAGGAAGGGGAATGGTGGGGGCACAGGATGAGCGACAGGGGGTGGGGGCCCTGGCTTCTCCCCAGACACTGATGCTCTCTGCAGACCCAGGCGGGGCAGGGCTGGCCACTTCTGGCCCCTGCAGGTCTGGGAGAAGTCAGGCAGAGGGCTTTAGGGTACCCCAACCAGCCTGGCTTCTTCTCTCCTCCTCCCTTGCCCCCCACCATCTCCTGGCATGGGAGGGAGCCGGGGTAAAGGTCTTGACCATGCTTCTCAATGAGATAGGTCAAGGCTGGCCTGTGTCCGTGGAGGACCCCTACTTCCCAGTGCTGGCCCAGGAAAAGCCTACTGAGTGCCGCCCCCCCACATTCCCTTGAGGCCAGACTCTGGCCCCTGCAGAGGGTACTGGGCACGCAGAGCAGGGAGCTCGGCCTCTCTCAGGGTTACCCGAGGCAGACTGGGCCCAGGGCTGGGCCAGGCCCTGGATCCAAGTGGTGACAGCGTTTGTGGCAGGACAGTTTGCACTTCCCAGGTGGTCGCTGAAAAGCTACCACTGAGGGAAGAGCCTCTGTGATGACATGGGCCTCTGGCCAAGGTCTGACAGCCATCTGTTCCTGGCCTCCAGCCTGAAGGCCTCCAGGGAGGGGGAAGACACGCAGAGAGAAACAGGGGACAGAGAGAGCCAGAGCCAGACCAGAGAGAGAAAGACACTGAGACAGAGGCAGAGACGGGGAGACACCCAGACAGAGAGATGGATGCAGGGGCAGAGAGAGGGAGGAAGGGCCACAGAAAAGCAGAAAGAGAGGGATCCAAGGCGGGGCAAAGTAGGGTTACAGTTGTTTGTATGTAGAATAATACATTAATGAATAAATAATAATACAAGAATAAACTCATTTCTCGTACTCACAAGTGTAAACCTACTTTTGCCCCACCCTGTATAAGAGGAGAAATGGAAAGAAGCAGACAATGAGAGAACTAGAGGAACCAGGAGAAGAGACAGAGACATGGGGAAAGGAATGGAAGGCAGACAGCAGAGAGAGAGAGACGGGAAGAGAGCACACTAAGAACAGAGGAGCAGAGAGCAGTTCAGGACAGAGATGAGAGAGAGAGAGGTAGGGGACAGAGGCAGAGACAGGGAGACACTAGAAAGAAACAGTCAGAGAGACAGGGGAAGATGGACATGGGGAGAGACAGAGAGATTAGAGGAGAGAGAGAGACAGGCAGAGGTGTTCCTGGAGAGGGATAGAGAGGGGGACCTGTGCTGGGGGCTATGGGGATGGATAGACAAAGATGCTTCTGGTCAGGCTCCTGGTAGAAGGAGAACCCTCAGGAATCAAGGTCCTTTCAGGCTCAGAGCATTCAGAGGAAGATGTCACGCTGGGCCCTGGGCCCCTTGTCCAGGGTCCTGACATTGGTTCTCAGATGTTAGTAGGCAGCAGAATCATCGCGAGTGAGGCACGTTCAAGTTCAGGTGCCAGGCCCGTTCCCAGAGTCCCATATACTGGTCAAGGGGAGGCCAGGAATCTGCATTTCCAGCAGGCTGCCCAAGAGATTCTACTGTGGGGTCACACCAGTCACAGTCAGAGATGCTGCAGCAGGAGAAGCCAGGATGGGTCCCCCTCTCCTGGTCCCTGCACTCCCCACACTGCGGGGTCCTGGGCGGGCAGGGGCCAGGGCCGGGAGAGCTCTGAGAGAACTTTCTCCACAGACCTGGGGTTCCCACATTTTTTGTTCCATCAGCCAGTGACTCCCAGGGAGAGTTGGGGCCCTCTGTCGAGCCCTGGATGGACAGACTGGGAGGCACCTGTGCAGGTGAGGAAATTCTGTGGCGGGGCCAAGGCAATGAAGGTAACACGACACGAGAATCTGTCAAGCTCCTGCTCTGGCCCAGGCTCTTGCCGAATATTATTTCACTTCATTCTCTTAAATAGGGTAGGGGTCATCACTGACTCCACCTAGGGGCCCAGAGAAGACGAACAACAGGCCCAAGTTCACAGTTCACCCCAAAGGCATTAACTTCCTGCCCTTCCCGGTTGTTACTTGGCTCCCCCTGTGGTGGCGCTGTGGCAACTCCCGCTGTGGTGGGTGTGAGGCGGTGCCCAGCCCTCAGCCCCTGGGAGGCAGAGAGGGCTGCAGTGCTAGGAGATGAAGCGAAGGCACCACAGGCTCTCCACTGATCAGACACGGAGTCAACAAAACGTGCAGTAGTATGTGGTTAAGTTCACACCGGACTTAGAATGAGCCAACTTGGGCCTGGGAACGCTCCCTGTGTTTTCTTACTCTTACACTGCAACCACCCCACGGCACTTCTGACACCGGTGGGTGGGGTTTCTGCACCAAGCAGTTCGGACACTACAGGCCTGGAGCTAGTGGAGACCCTGCAGGTTAAAGGCTCAGGTGAAAGAATGTCCTCCCCTCCACTTCAGATGCCAATCAAAAGTACTAGGTTGTGCCCTGGCCAGTGTGGCTCAGTGGATAGAGATTGGCTTGTGCACCAAAGGGTGCAGGTTTGATTCCCAGTCAAGGGCATGCACCTGGGTTGGTACTTGGGTTGCAGGTTCGATCCCACCGGAGCTGTGTGCAGGAGGCAACCAATTGATGTGTCTCATACTGAGTTTTTCTCTCCCTCCCTCCCTTCTACTCTCTCTAAAAAGTACTAGGTCGCCAGGTTGCTCACAACTTCCATCTGACTTGGTTACAAATAGGTTCCTACTAACCCCTCCTCCGGTTTAATAATTTGCTAAAGTGATTCACAGAACCCAGGAAAAGAGTTTACTTGCTACCGCTGATTTATTACAGAGTATTTCATTTTATTTATTTTTTATTTTTACTGAAGAAAAGCTTTATTTTATATTTTTTTACAAAGAATATTTTAAAGAGTACAGATGAAGAAATACATAGGGAAGGTCTGGAAGGGTCCTAAATGTGGGAGCTTCTATCTCTGCGGAGCTGGGGTGCACCACCCTCCTGTGCGTAGAGGTGTTCGCCAACCTGGAAGCTCTCCAAACTCCATGTTTTGGGATTTTATGGAGGCCTCATCACATAGCCATGATTGATTATTAACTCAGTTCTCAGCTCTTCCCCATCTCTGAAAGTTCTAAGCTTCTAATCACGCTTGGTCTTTCTGGTGACCAGTCCCCATCCAGGAGCTCACCAAGAGTTCCCTCATTAGAACACTCGAACTTCTACCACCCAGGAAATTACAAGGGTTTTAGGAGCTCTCTGCAGGCAACTGAGCTTGAAGACCAAATATTAGCAGGCATTGGTGGGGCAGAGACACATATATATTATCATCATTACTTCACAACGTGATAATATGAAAAAGCTAGGGGAGCACCCACAGGTCTGCTTCACAGACATATCTGCCTAGTGACACATCCTGGAAGGGGACTCCCTGGCTCCAAATGTGGTGGCCAGAAAACTTCATGCTCCAGCACTGATGAAGGACTTGAGGGAGCTTCTCTATATCAGAGCACAGGCCCCTGTCCAGACCCTCCTGATGGAAGTGCCAGGAACTGACAGTGTGGGTGAGTCTGGGGGCTGCACTGTGAGGCTGCCCTGGAAGGAGGATATTGGGGTCTATAAAAACATGTAAATCCAAGTGTGCACTTTACAAACTCTTGGGGTGCTCTGACCTGCTGTTTCTCATGTGACCCTGGCCAGGACAGGGGAGAGAGGAAGCCATGAAGCCCATGACCATGGGCATCCCTGTCTGCCCAGCTGTCCGGCTGGGCAGGAGGAGGAAGTTGAGGATTGAGAAAGGCTATCCAGGTGTGAGCCAGCCAGGAGGGGAGCTGCCAGGTGGCCCTTGGCCCCCAGGAGCTGGGCCCGCCCAGAGCAGGAAGCAGAAGTAGGAGGTGGCATTATGAGTTCACTGCCTCCTTGACCTTCAAGACAAGCCAAGAACACATCCCAGAGCTGCTTTTAGCAAAGAGGGATTTCCACACCTTCTGAATGGCTTTCTGCCTGAGTGGTGTCCAGTTAACTCTCCTGATAAAATCATTTCTGTTTCTTTTTTTAACTGAACTCAACGGCTCTTTAGGTAGGTTGTCACTCACATCTTGTAGATTTCCACCACTCTACCTTTTCCACAGACTGGTTCCTTTTTCATAAAGCACATCTTTTAAATTTTAATTTATTTTTTATTAAGGTATAGTTGACATACAATATTATATTAGTTTCAAGTGTACTACATAGCGAGTTGACATTTATATACCTTTTGATGTAATCATCACAATAAAATAAATTACATCTTATTGCCACATTTCTATCAAGAGGCCATCACCTCCACTTCCATTTTCACCTCCACCTCCACCACCTCCATCTCACCTCCACCTCCACCACCTCCACCACCATCTCCACTTCCATCTCACCTCCACCTCCACCACCATCTCCACTTCCATCTCACCTCCACCTCCATCACCATCTCCACTTCAATTTTCACCTCCACCTCCACCACCTCCATCTCACCTCCACCTCCACCACCTCCACCACCTCCACCACCATCTCCACTTCCATTTTCACCTCCACCTCCACTACCTCCATCTCACCTCCACCTCCAACACCTCCACCACCTCCACCACCATCTCCACTTCCATCTCACCTCCACCTCCACCACCTCCACCACCATCTCCACTTCCATTTTCACCTCCACCTCCACCACCTCCATCTCACCTCCACCTCCACTACCATCTCCACTTCCATTTTCACCACCTCCATCTCACCTCCACCTCCACCACCATCTCCATCTCACTTCCACCACCTTCACCACCTCCACCACCATTGCCATCTCACCTCCACCATGTCCACTTCCATTTTCACCTCCACCACCTCCACCACAATTATCATCTCACCTCCACCTCTACTGCCACCACCCCCTCCACTATCACTATTTCCACCACTTCCACCACCTTCACTCTCACCCTCACCACCAAAGGAATGTGTCCTATATCTCAGAGACACTCAATCTTCAAAGTTGCAGGTAATGAAAGGGAGTCAGACTGTGCAATCAGAGGAGTACAAACCACGGATTCAGAGCAGCAGCCCTTTCTCTCCTCTTTGTGAGCTTGTTCTTGGGTTCCGGTCAGATACAGTGTTGGAGAGATGTCCTGGCTTCCCCCTCTATCTACTCCTCCAGCCCTGATGTTTGTGGCCCACAAAATGCAAGGGTCAGGCAGTGCAGTAATGGCCGGGGGCTCTTCGGTCCAGCTTGCTCTTCAGCTGGTTTGCATGGTGTGGTGGCACCAGACTGTTGACAACGGCTGTCTGATCTGTGTGGTGTGCATCATTAAGTATTTTGCGTAACACTCATTCTGACCCAGGCTACCTGTGACTCCGTTCATGTTACCTGCTAATGGGGTTGATGGTGATTTCAGTCATGACAAAGCTCTTTAGTTATTGTTCCATGGTTTCTGGAGGACTAAAATAACTGGGTAATTGGATCAAAGGTCTTAAGTAAAAATAGAACCAGTGCATGTTAAAAAGATGGAATTTGGGAACTGGCAAATCATTTCTGAGCACAAGAAAATGTTTTCAACTATTACCAACTAGATAACCGAAATCAAATATGATTTTTGAGGCACCCTGTCCGGGTGGTTCAGTTGGTTGGAGTGCTGTCCTGTGCACTAAAAGGTGGCGGGTTTGCCTCCCAGTCAGGTCACATACATATGTTTTGGGCTCAATTTCCGGTCAGGGCACATATCCAGGTTGTGTGTTTTTGATCCCTGGTCGGGGCATGTACAGGGGGCAACCAATTTGTTTCTCTCTCTTTTTCCCTTTCTCAAATTAATAAAAACATATCTGTGGGTGAGGATTAAAAATATATCTATATCTATATCTAGATCTAGATCTACTCATGATTTTTGAGGGTCTCTGAGCTATTTTCACAGACAGTTTTGTAAGTTGTTTGCCTCCAGTATGAACACACTCCTCAAGCACACACAATTGGGTAACATCCAATAAAGCTGGAAGGTGTGTGCCCCATGACCCAGCTCAGACCATGTCAAGGTTGTTTATTAGAGCAGAGTTTGTAAAACTTACAAACTGGGAAGTGTCCATGGTGGGGATGGTTGGGCAGATCGTGGTGTCCTCCCACATTGGTGTTCTATCCGGCAGTTACCACGGAGGAGCCAGATCGTCACAGGACCACGTGGACACAGGGGTAAACACTCGCGACACCAAACTGAATGAATAAACTAGGGGTGGAAGGATATTATAGTTATGATATCACACAGATGCCGTTTTAAAACAGCCAAAACAATAGGATGCGTTGTCTGTAGACATACACGTGTGAGGTAGAAATTTTTTAGATGAATAGAATGTGCCACAGTGTGAGGATAGTGATTCCTCTGTGGAGAGGGAGAACTGGAGAGGGATTCATCTGTAATATTATAGTTTACTTTCTTTAAAAAATGATCTGAAGCAAACATAGAAAAGTGTTAACCTTTGTTCACTCTCAGTGGTGGGCACATGGGTATTTGTTATATTATCCACTGTGCTTTTCTGTGTGTTTGAAATGTTTCATCATGAAGATAATAGATGTGAAAAGTAAAGGAAAACAGAGTCGTGCATTTGTGGAAGTGTTTAAACAGTCAGTACAAGTGTTCACTGGGTGTAGTGGGGGGCTGGGAGGTTGCACCAATGCCTTAGAAATCACTTCAAAGGGTGTGAGAACTTTGCTCTGACTCTCAGCACTTGTGGAACATCACAATGGTGGGGTAATCCCCAGCTCTCTGGGCCAGTCTCCTGATCTAGGAAACGGGGTGCTATGAACAGGGAGGCTGTGTGCATGGATGCTGATGGGGAGCGTGGATCGTGCACAGTGAGTGTTATGACCCGGGCTGGCCAGAGGAGCCCATCGAAACCTCCAGGGACAGACAGGTCGTCCAGGTGAGTAATACTTAAACAAGTGTGTAGGTTTGAGTGTTTAAACAACTTTTGAAAATGATGTTCCTGTCTCTTCAAGGATGGCAAAACCCCCTCTGTATAAAAAGTGTGCACTAATTACATCACTAAAGGTCCAGAAATAGATCCATACATCTATGGTCAATTGATTTTTGATAAGGGTTTCAAGACAATTAAATGGGGAAAGAATAGTCTTTTGAACAGACTGTGCTGGGACAATCTGATCTCTATAAGCAAAAGAATGAAGTTGGATACCTGTTTCACTCTATAAATGAAAATTAACTAAAAATGCTTCATAGACCTAAATGTAAGAGCTAAAGTATAAAACTCTTAGATGAAAACATAGGTGTACATCTTTATGACTTTGGGTTTAGTTTTTTAGATAAGGCACCGAAAGCAGGAACAATCAAAGAAAAAATAGATAAATCGGACTTCCTCAAAATTAAAAAATGTTTGGGTTGCCAACGACACTATCAGGAAAGTGAAAAGACAATTCACAGACTGGGAGAAGATATTTTCAGATCATATATCTCATAAGGGATATATTAAGAATATATAAGGAATATATAAAGAAGCCTGACAGCTCCAAAATAAAAAGATGACTCAATTAAATAATGGGCAAAGGACCTGAATATACATTTCCAAAGAAGATACACAATGATCAATAAACACATAAAAAAAAGTAAATCAAAACCATAATGAGATAACACTTTGCACCCTCTAGGATGGTGAGGGCTGGTGAGGAGATGGAGAAATTCAGACCCTCCTACACTGCTGGTGGGAATTGAAAATGATGCAGTCACTTTGGAAAACAGTTTGGCAGTTCCTCAAAAAGTTAAACATGGAGTTATCATACGCAATTCCATTTCTAAGTATATGCCCAAGAGAATTAAAAACATGCTCACACAAAAACGTATACATGGATGTTCATAGCAGCACTATTCATGACCGTCAAAAAGTGGGAGCAAGTCAAATACCCATGAACTGAGAAGTGGATAAACAAGCTGTAGTATATCTATATGAGGAAATATTATTTTGTCATAAAAAGCAGTGGAGTACAGACACTGCAACATGGGTAAAAAAAAGGTACAAGTGGAGGAAGCCAGACACAAAAGGCCACATGTTGTATGATTAATTTGTATGCAATGACCAGAATGAGCAAATACATAGGGAAAGAGAATAAACCAGTGTTGCTGGGGGAAGTGGGGAGTGACTGCTGATGGGTACAGGCTTTGGTGGAGCATGATGGAAATGTTCTGAAAAGAGTGGTAAATATAGTTAAAGTAATATAGTTGTAAATATAGTTAAAAAAATGACAAAGTGTAGTTGTGCACGTTCAAAGGGTAAATGTTATGGTAAGCGAATTATATCTCAATTTTTAAAAGAAAGGTAAAACAGGTGGATCTGTTTGAGAATGGGGTTGACAGGAATGAGGGACGGGAGAGGCAGGGGGAGAAACCAGATCCGGAGATACTGCTTGAGCCCGATATCCGGTTGTGCCGGAAGTCAGACTACCTTGGAATGTTTCAGTTCCGTGAGCCAACACATTCTCTGCTTCTTAGGTCAGGGTGGATCAGGTTTGCTGACACTTACCCCCAAAGGAGCTCAGGCGGGCACATCTGCCCTCTGACCTTCTGGGGGCTGCACTCTTTCCTCCAGCTTCTCCACCTCTGCCTCTGTTGGCTCCTGGTTCATGCTTCTTTCGTTTAAAAAAGAATTCTCTCCTGACTTCACGTCACACTTGTTTCTCTTCCCCCATTTCACTCAAATCTCCCCGAGAGTGGTCCACACCTGCTATTCTATTCTCTCGCCATCCCTTTGACTCTTAACACTCTGCTTCTGGGTCCTTGCCCTCTGCTCCACGGGCACTCTACTGCCCTCCTGTGGCCAATCCCTGCATGTCCTAGCCCTGGAGGTCCAGATCCTCCTTTCCTCCATCTGGGAGGGCTCCTCATCCCTGGACACTTGTGCCTCCCCTGAATCTGAGTTGGGCCTTTGCTCTGATTCTGCTCCCTGTCCCTGGGCTGCTGCCTCCATGCTCGAGTCCTCACAACTGCACTCCTGCTTGTGCTCCCGACTAGTCCTCTCATCTCTTTCTCCCTTGGAAGCATCCTGTTGACCAGTCACCCTCTTCTCCTGCTCATGTAGTCACCCAACATGCCATACCATGCCTCCTCGTAAATATTTCGGCATCCCGTCACTATCACCCCTGAGCCCATCAGCTCACGGGTCACTTTGCTGATAGGGTTCTCCCTTCCACCTCCCCCTCTTGACGTGCTCAGGTTTAAAACACAAATCTGGTCCGGCCGGTGTGCCTCAGTGGTTGAGCGTCGACCCATGCACCAGGAAGTTGCCAGTTCGACTCCTGGTCAGGGCACATGCCCAGGCTGTTGGGCCCGATCCCCAGTGGGGGGCATGCAGGAGGCGGCCAATCCATGTTCTCTCTCATCAATGTTTCTATCTCTCTCCCTCTCACTTCCTCTCTCTCTAAAATCAATAAAGGAAAAACAATTAAAAACAAAAGAAAAAACACAAATCTGGTGTGCCACTCCCTGCTCAAACCCACGCAGGATCAAATCCAAGCCTTTGTTTTGGCAGGACAGGTGGGTCACCAGTCGCTGGCTCCCACCTGCCTCTCCGGGGCTTTGCTTGTCCTCGCTGCTCATGCTGAAGCTCCTCCAACCGGGAACTGTAGGTGAGTCACCACGGGACCTCGCTGTCCCGTCTTCCTGCACGTGGCTCCCTCCTGCCCTCGGACTCCCCCAGTGGCATTCCTACTCTTCCTTTAAGATTGGGTCAGGTGACACTTTCTTGGGGAGGCCTTTCTGGACACCCGTCCCATGTCTGCATCCTCCCACCCCCACTCAGGCCAGGTCATATGCTCTCCCTGGTTTCCACAGCTTGTTGGGCTTCTCTCCGTGAGACTGTGTGCAACCTTGTTTAATGGTTTTCACATCTGTGCATGTCGTGTGCTTCTGGAGGGCAGGCTGTGTGTTCCTGAGGCCGAGCAGAGCTCCTGGCACGGACTAGCCGCCCAATCAACGTTCAATGAAAGAAAAAGGCGAACCACAGTGGCCAACCCTCCCCAGCCACTCACCATGTGCCTCTCTGTATAGCAAGTCATTTGAGTCACACAACAACCTTGTGGGCACCACAAGTGTCCTCAATGTACATATGAGGGTACTGAGGCACCATGTGGTGAAGTAACGTGCCAAGGTGTGGAGCTGGAATCAAGCCCAGCTCTAGAGGCTGGCCCACCACACTTCTAGGGAGCCCTGCCCACACCCATCGCTGAGTTCCTTCCCACTTGGAATGCCAGTGCCTGGTCACCTTCTCCAGGAACTGCCCAGCTCAGGCCCCTCTCCACCTCCACATGAGCCGTGTGCAGCCCACCCCGAGCTCCCCGGCCCAGCAGCGAATGAGCCCCTTCCACGTGCCAAGCGTCAGGACAGAGCACATCACCCCCAGGGTCTGCAGGTCTCAGCAGGTTGTCTTGTAACTTCACAAAAAGAGCTGGGGCCTGTGGGCCATTAAGAAATACCACCATGGACAGCCACACCTTCGGAAATGTCATCTTTCTGTGGTGGATGTGATAGTTTACTCAAAAGGAAAAAGAAACTTACGTGTTAATAACTTTCGCTTACTTGGTATAGTTACAGTTCACACAATGCTGCCACTTATTTGCTTTCTCTTATTTGATCTTCCCTACTTTCCTATGTGGTGTTCAGGATGGGTGAGCCCTATGTTACTGGAGACAACATGTCAGCAATGATAAGGCACTTGCCCATGGCCCCACAGTCCATTAGGACCCAGGTTTGCTTGTTCTGAACTTGCACTCATTGCTTGCTTGACGTAAACATCCACACACTCTCTGACCAGCAAGCTGAGCCACAGCCCAGCGTCACTCAGCTGGTGGGTGCAGAAGGAACCCCGTAACTGTGTCTCAGCTCAAACCAGGGTTCTGTTCTCACACTGTGCTGCTGAACAACACTGGCCTCCCACGAGGGTTTGCCACTGTGTTCTGCTATCACCAAGGTAGCTACATTTTCTCTTTTAAAAACACACATATGGTTATGAGAGCTGTGCCCTCCCTATTCCTATATTAAAGTCCTAACCCCTAGTAGCTCAGAATGTGCCTGTATTTGGAGTCAGGGTCTTTAAGGACAGAGCTAAAGTAAAAGAGGCAGGCAGAGGGTGGCCCCTAATCCAATAGGACTTGTGTCCTTATAAGAAGAGGAAGAGACACCAGGGTGCACACGCGCAGAGCAAAGGCCTGTGAGGACGCAGTGAGAAGGTGGCCATCTGCAAGCCAAGGAGAGCAGTCTCAGAAGAAACCAACCCTGCTGACACCTTGATCTCAGACTTCCAGTTTCCAGAATGGCGAGAAAATCGACTTCTGTTGTTTGAGGCCACCCAGTGTGTGGTATTTTGTTACGGCAGCCCTAGCAGACTAATACACACATTCATTTTAAGACTCTGTTGACCTCTGTGACCAGTTGTTGATGCTTAGTTTTTCAACAGTCATAGTCTTATCAACAGTGTTAAGTTCCTCAACACTGGCTGTTGAGGAACGGGCTTCTAGCTCTTGCTGAGGAGACTGTGCAGCACACAGCATACTAAGGATGCAAGGACTCGGGACAACCAGGAGCATGTCCAGCGTGACCACTCGCTCCCCGAGGGTGCAGAGAAAACAGGCAGACTCGACTGTCTCAGTTTCCTCGTCGGCAAGATGAGCATGTTGAGACGTAAGAGTCAAGTTTCTTTCCAAAAAGGCCATCATTTCCTGATGGGAGAGGGTGGAATTTTCCAGCTTAGTGATGTTATAAGATATTCGTGTTTCAGGTGGGGAGGGTCCAAAGCCCCGCCAGTCCCTTTCTGCTGGAAGGATGAAATACAAAAGGCTCTTTGGTGGCTCCGCGAGGAGCTTGCGCCAAGCGATCTGAAAGAGCTGGGACTGCCAGCTCACAGGAGAGGTGGCGGGGGTTTTACAAGGACTTCTGCGAGTTCCTTTGAAACCTTCTGCTATTCAAGTCTGTTTAGAGCTTGCTTCTGAAGTCTGATATCTTTCAACTCTGGTATCTCAATTTTTCCCCCCTGCCTTGGCAGCTGAGCTTGGAGGAGCTTTGCAGGACAGTGGTACTTGTTAGTGAAGCCACAGGACAGGTGGCTCTTGGGACAGGAGCCTGGGAACATGCAGGGGCGGGGCTCAGAGTGGTAGGAAGTTCAAGGATGGGGAGAGCTGGGGGGAGGGGGGAGAGGTGGGCCCTCTGCAGGCTCAGTTCCCATCAGGGGCCTTCTGATTTGAAGGAGGGAGCCGGAAAAGCACATCTTTTGAGGCAGACACCATGAAAAGAGACCCGAGGAGGAGTGGCATTAGGGGTGAGAGCATGCCACGTGGTCTGTGGCGCTTTGTAAACTGTGAGTGAGGAACCGTTGCCCTGCACCTTTCAGGGGTGACCAGTGAGCACATGGCCAACAGGAGCACTGGCCACACACAGATGCAGCTGCAGGTGAATGAAAGCAGGGATCTTAACCTCAAGGTACAGGTGGCCCTAGACGTCCCATAAAGAGGCTTCGTGGAGTCCACGAGCCCATGGAAATTGCATGCAAATGTGTGGTCAATTCTACACGGAAAGAGCCATAGCTTTCGTTAGATTCCCAACTCTGTCTGACCCTGAGGTTGTTAAGAAGCTCTGATTTGGGGTGAAATATGGTGAATGTTAGATTAGAACCTGCTTAATGTGTTTCAGTGGGGAGACGGCCATGAAGTCATGGCAGTGGCTGGTGGGATCTGGGAAAAGAAGACCTGCATGACAACTGGAGTTTGCCCAGCACCGCGGAGGGAGCGTGGATCCGGGGCTGATGCTGACTCGTGGCGCAGAAGCGTGTCCCCGGAGGAGCAAGGGCACTCGAAACAAGGACTGTGCCACTTGTGGGTGCGGCAGGCATTCTCCATGTCTGCCCTCAGGCAGTCCGCACAGACTCCATGGGTGAGTATCACAGCTCCAGTTTACACGTGAAGAAACGGAGGCTCCGAGAAGTTAGAATCTGCCCAGAGTCACCCAGCTAGCAGACAAATCTTGCTAGAGTAGCAGCCCAGCCCCGCTGGAACCCTTGGCCCGCTCTCCCTGTACTCTGCCAACCCTTTGGAGGGTTCGTGCCTCCTGGGCCCAGCTTTGTTCCTAGGCTGCGGCCAGCGAGCAGCCCTCGACGGGCAGCTGGTGAATCTTCTGGGAAGGAGGTCTCTGGGTGATGCCAGGGTCTGGGCTCTGGTCTAATCTATCTCCTGTTACACTCAATAAATGGTCTTTCTGAGTCATAAATTGGTTTCATTTAAGTGCAGGTTAGGAGAATTGGTTCCCATATCCTGTCACTTCTGTGTGCCCCAGGGATATGAGTTCTGGGGTCAGCTGGTCACTCTGGGTATCTTTTAGCTAAAACATACATAATTGAGAAATAGCCTGCAATTGTATTGAGAGCAGTTCATATTAGATACCAAGAAGAGCAAATTCACCCTGAGTTGAAAATCATCACTAACTAGACATCCTGGTTCCTGTAAGGCAACATCGAAAGCTCCAGAGACAAGTGATTATGGGGGGGACCTGGGAGTGGGCAGGAATGGCAGGAAGGGGAACAGCCTGGGTAAACGGTCCCTTTTGAATTGCTACTTTTATGTCTCTAGAACATTATTATTAATAAGTATTTACTGATCACTTACAGGACATGAAATACTTTTGAGTACTTCATGCTTTACCCCGTTTGTTTATCCACGCACCCAAGCAACCACCCATGGGGCATTGAGAAGCCCAATCGGAATGATGATGGAGATGAACATGGACATTTAATCTGTGTTTACTACGTCCTCAGCACTGCTGTGAGGACTTTTTTATTCAGTATTCGCACCAACACTTGGAAGAAGGTACTATTATTATCCCCATTTCACAGATGAGGAAACTAAGGCACAGAGATATTAAGGGATGCACCTAAGATGCCCAAGCAGGCAGCAGTGGGAGAAGGGATGGGAACTGTGGGCGTGTGTCAGACTTGGCATCTGGGTAACAGAGACTCACAGAAGGGCTTTGAGTCAGGACCCTAGATTCTGTGGACAAGCCACCGCCATTTTGGTTTTAAACCTTTCTAAAGATTATTAACTGTTATGCCTCTCCCGCCTCTGATGAACGTGTTTGTGGGTTAAAAGGCTGGCTGAGGTAGCCTGGCTGCAACTGGTCATTCCTCCTTAGCAGGGGCAGGGGGAGCGGAAGTTTCCAGGCACCAGAGATTAGTGGATGATACACCGGCATCATGAATGTGGTTCCATGGTGCTGAGCAGAGAGGCCTTGCCTGATTTTCATCATCTGAAATTTGATTAAACTTCTTGAAGTTTGAATGTTTTGAATCCACACTCTTGAGCAAAATAGTTCTGTATCTAATTCTGAGTGTGAAGGTTGCTGAGAGACTATTCATAGAAGGATACAATTTCAGACCTGGAAGGAACTTGGGATATTGGGTCCAGTGCCTTCATTTTAGTGATGAGGACTGATGAGCATGACTTGTTCAAGGTCAGACAGCAAGAATTTGATGTACGTTAGAGATAAACTAAGTCTTTTGTATAGGACCAATAGCTAAATAATAAGAGAGAAGGGAAATTATTTTTTTTCTAATATTGAGATTTGTTATCAATCCAAAATTCATCAGTTACAAGTGATAGAAAAGTGAACTTAAGTGACTAAGAAAAAAGAGAATATAACATTTGCTCATACGAGTGAAAAGTCCATGACACTGGCTTTAGACACGGGCTCAAATGATATAATCAGGACTCAATCTGTCTCTCATTCTGCTTTTTTTCTTTCCATGTTTACTTCATTTTTAGGTTATTTTCATAAGCTACCAAAATGACCCCAGCAGCTCAGAGATGGCTTATATCTTTATAGGCTTAGCAGATATAGAACAGCCTTCCCCACTTCCCACCACCACCAGTTCCATCTCATTCACTTAGATTGCCTGGGTTGGGGTCACCTGCCCACTCTTGAATTACTGTAATCAAGGGATGCAGTGCTCTCATTGGCTAGACCTGAGCCACATGCTTACCCTTGCATCTGGGGTCAGGTCAAACCCACTGCCAAACACATTGCCTCAGGGCAAAATGTTAACAGACCCAGGAGAAACGGATGCAAGGCAGGCAAAACAGCAGATGTGCACGACAAAGTTTCAGGAGAGCCGTGGATGTGAGACGGTTTTCATTCTTGTTTGGCCCTTGCCATGGAAGGCAATGTAAGTTGACTAAGGCCACTAGAAGGGCTAAGAACATCTTTTGGAGAGCAAAGTAAAAAGAGCTCTCTCTTGTATATCAGGGGATGGAAGGGAGCCCCTGGCAGATGAGACAAGCTATCTCTAAGGGCTTCAGGTTCAAAGTTGCTCAGAGACCCTAGAAGTGTGCCCATATTCTGGGAACACAAGGTCACAAATCAGCTTGTGACCGTGGGCAGCTGACTGCATGTCCCCTCAGCGGCTTCCCCCACGTGAGCTCACTGTCGATCCACTGCTCCTAATCTTCTTCCCCGAATAATGAGGGTCAGCTGTTCGGGGCTGATTGCATGGTTCCAGCTACAGAGAAATCTCTCTCCTCTTTAACCTCCCTTCTCCCTCAGGGGCTGGGACCCAAGTCAAGCCCTCCTCTTCACCTCTTCCTGTAATTCTCCCATAAATAATGCCATGTGGGCAAATGTCTTTATTGCTTACGCACGGACTCCTTCAATAATCTCTTACCTGCTTCTACAACCTCTTTCAACTTTTCCCTCATTGTCTCAAGGGAGCCCCTTTCGTTCCATTCATCTTTAAACCTGTCTCCTCCAGCACAAGGATGCTCTCCTGCTTCAAATAATTGAAAACTCCCTCTAATTCAACAAAGAAATTCACCATCCTGCAAAACAGGAAGTCCAGAGGTAGGGCCGACGTGACGCAGCACAGTGAAGCCCGGGCTTGGTTTCCCCAGGATCTGCAGCCCTGCGCCTGTCTGTTGGTCTTCTGTTTTTGGCAGGCCTCACTTGTGCTGGCAAGATGGTCGCTGGCAGCACCTGGGACCACATGCTCTGTGTTCATATTTGGCAAGAGAACAAGGAAACCTCTCTTCCACCCATGGGATGAAAGAATGTTCCTTCAGTCCAGCTGGACCCGCTTGGGTCTCATATCCCTCCCCGAACCAATGATAGTCACCAAGGATGTCAGGTGCTGATTGGATTCCTGAACACAACACTGGCAAGAGCTCTGCTTATCATGCTGGCTCTACCAATCAGGACCCTCACTGGAGCTAAGGTTGGTCTAGGAGCCTTGGGGTCATGTGGCTTGAGTGGAGGAGGGAAGAAGGATTGTAGACATTGTGTTGCCAGTGGAAATGGGATTCTTACACGGAGTCTCGAGCAAAGCATTTCAGGGACTCATGCATAGGAGGATGTGAGCAATAGTGGCAAGATTTATTGGAGCGAACACCAGGTGTCTGATCTTTTACCCACAAGCAGGTGGCTCAGCTCTGTCTTGCTGCGGAAGAAGTCCAGCCTCTGGGGCCTCAGGCCCACGCTGTGCCTGTCAGGACCAGGAGGGCTAAGACCCAGAGAAGTAGAACTTCTCTGTGTCTCATTTTCCCGTAAGTATGTCCTCCACCAAGGCCTGATGGCACCAAGGCCATGACCAGCGCTGCACTTGGACCTGCACTTGGGCCCATGTTTTGGCTTGCTCAGCTGCCAGGCCCACATGGCTGCTACAGAGAGAGCCCATGAAGGAATGAGCCCTGGGCCTTTGTTACGCTTTGAGTATATCTCCTTGGGTTTGAGAAGGTAAATATTCTTTCTAACTAACCAATCTTCTTCTTAACTCCTCACAGGCTTATACTAGACCCTCCCCCTATTCCATCCCTTTCCTGGATCTTCCAGGGTTCTGTGCCCTTACCCTGTCCGGTCTTTTCCCCAGGTTTTCCCAGGCTAGACTCCTCCCCTTAGTGTTGCCATTTTGGCTCCTACTGCACATGCCTGAAAGCTCTGTCTTGTCACCTGGCTTTTACTGAGCATGTGCTTATCTCCCCCGGGCCATCTTGGTTTCTACTGAACATGTGCTTAGCAAAGGAATTTCCCGTACTGTTTTATCTTTCCCCTAGTAATCCAGGCTAACAGACAGGCTATTCCTGGGGAGATTGGAAAGTCAGTCCTTCCTGCCTGCTTGGAGATGACGTCCCTTCTGAGGATGCAGCTGTTCCCTGGGGAGTCTGTGGAGCTGCCCCTTCCTAGTGGATCAGGCTTAATGTCTGATTCCATTCTCTCCCTTCCTTTGTTAGTAACTAACTAGCCGGCTACTGTAACAATTGTATGGTGCTTAATTGGGCTGTCCATGTTTCATGTGTTCTAATCTAAATTCTTTTTTCATTAAAAGACATAGTATTGCTGACATATTATAGTTTAAATAGATTATGGATTTAAAATGATAGTCTAAACATCATGTCTAAAACTGTTTGTATGGTGAAAATGTATAACTTCATGCCAAGCATCTTATTTATAAATGCATTTATGCCCATTTAAACTATGTTGAGATGAAGCATTGATCAGAATAACGAAGGATTTGGGAGACTGGTCACTCAGACCCTTACAGGGCTGTGGGTGTGCCTGGTTGACCACAGCATGCGTGAATGTGCATGTACCCAGACTCACTGAAGGGCTCTCTGGGGACATGCTCACAGCCCTTTCATGAGGATTCTCAGCTGCTCCTCTCATTTGCGTGCTGTCCCAGAGTCTGGACATAGACACATGGTCTGTGGCCCTCTGTGTATTGATTTGAGTCTGTGTTTGGAACAAGGTAACTTGGGTTTCATCTCTGGGTGTCCTTCTATAGCCCTTTCTGAAGAATGTTCTGATTTTGGGGCAGAAGAGCTTGGGCAATAAGAAACCATAGATGATGTCACCTCCTATCTTAGCTGGTGCTTTCTCCCTCCTTTTGGCTGAAACCCTGAACCCAGGGTTTTATTTCCCTCTAGTCTGTTCTCTAGGAGAGTGACCAGGACTTGGGGACCAGGAGGTGAGGTAGTCAAGCATCTGCTCATCAGACCCACTTCAGGTTCTGACTGAATGGGCTTCAGTGTCCTCATATATACAGTGGGGATGCTGCTCTGATAATATATTTGGCTGTCATATATGGAGGGCTTCCTCAGTGCCAGGCTCTGGGCTACCCGTGTCCCCTACACTATTTCATCTAATTCCCTAAAACCGTATGAAGTAGATATTATCATCTGTATTTTACAGATGAGAAGACTGAGGCTCTAAGAGGTTAATTGACTTGTTCAAGGTCAAACAATCAGCCTGTGGCAGATCCTGGGGTTCAAGCCCTGGTGTGACTCCAGTGCCTCTGCTCTTATCAGCCACTCTCCCCACAGGGCTGTGGAGAGGAGGAAGCGGGAAAGGCACGAAAAGAGCCTCGTGCAGCGCTGGCACCCACGGGGTATTCAGCAAAAGGTGCTGGTGGTTGCTGCTGCTGCTGCTGCTGCTGTTATGAAAAGCAAAGGTCCTGCACGATCCCTGAACTGACAGCCGGCCGTGCAGAATCCTGAGCTGGCCATGGTCTGCCTGAAAACTTGTTTATTGGCTGTGTGGTAGTCTGAAGAAAGAGTTGTCTGTCCTCTCTCAATTTCTCAGGCCCTTAGAAGGTAGGCTCAAGTTACTGAGCACACACACCTGTTGTCCTGGGCCGGGAGGGGCTGGAGAGCTCAGGTGACCAAACACGCGTCTGTCCTGGGGTGGGGTCAGCAGTGTCCTTGGCAGGCTGAGGTGCTGCCTGGCTAAGAGCCTTACAGCTGGGGGCAGCACTGGGCTCCCATAGCTGGAGGCTGGACAGGGACAGTGGGGGCTGCTCTGGGCAGTCATGTCTTCCCTTATGACATCCTGGCCCCTCACCATCCACCCCAGACATAGCACAGGCTCTTTCCCGAGGCAGCTCCCAACCCAGTGAAAAGTCAGAGAAATGCAAGAAACATCATCTATGAAAACAGAGAATGCTGGTAAGTGTTGTTTAGGTACCAGGAACTGGGCTCAGTTCTCTCTGCTCACTGTCTCAAGTGAGCCTCACAACCCACTGAGTGAAGTGCTGTCATGGACATCATTTAGGGATGGAGACACTGAGGCTAAGTGAGATGGAGTGACTCTCCTGACTGCACACAGCAGGCACAGTATGACTTGCACTAGATACATCAGCATGGAAGTTCATTTCCTTTTCTTAAAATTATTTATTTATTTTTTAATTTTAATTTTTTAAACTTATCTTTTTTGTTGAAAGTATTACAGATGTCCCCCCCATTTTCCCCCCCATTGATCCCTCCTTCCCACACCCACCTCCCCTCCTCCTTTCCCCACACTATTTTCTGTGTCCATTGGTTATGCATATATGCATATAAGTTCTTTGGTTTATCTCTTCCTGTCCCCTCTCCCCCTTCCCTTTGAGGTTCCTCAGTCTAACAACCAATTTGTACTTCTTAATCCCTTCACCTTTTCCACCCATCCCCCCAACCCCCCTCCCATCTGGCAACCATCAAAAAGTTCTCTGTATCTATGAGTCTGTTTCTGTTCTGCTTGTTCATTTTGTTTGTAGATTCAATGGTTGATAGATATGTATTTATTGCCATTTTATTGTTCATATTTTTTATCTTTTTCTTCAAGAAGACCCTTCAACATTTCATATAACACTGGTTTGGTGGTGATGAACTCCTTTAGCTTTTTCTTGTCTGGGAAACTCTTTATATGTCCATCAATTCTAAATGATAGCTTTGCAGGATAGAGTAATCTTGGTTGTAGGTCCCTGTTTTTCATCACTTTAAATATTTCTTGCCACTCCTTCTGGCCTGCAAAGTTTCTTTTGAGAAATCAGCTGACAGTCTTATGGGAGCTCCTTTGTAGGTTACTAACTGCTTTTCTCTTGCTGCTTTTAAGATTCTCTCTTTGTCTTTAACCTTTTGCACTTTGATGATGATGTATCTTGGTGTGGGCCTCTTGGTGTTCACCTTATTTGGGACTTTCTGTGCTTCCTGAATTTGTATGTCTGTCTCCTTCACCAAGTTAGGGAAGTTTTCTGTCATTATTTTTTCACATAGGTTTTCAATTTCTTGCTCTATTTCTTCTCCTTCTGGCACTCCCATGATGCGAATGTTGGTATGCTTAAAGTTGTCCCAGAGGCTCCTTACACTATGCTCCTTTTTTTGGATTCTTTTTTCTTTTTGCTGTTCTGATTGGGTGTTTTTTGCTTCCTTATATTCCAAATTGATGGTTTGCTTCTTGGCTTTACCTACTCTACTATTTATTCCCTGTAAATTATTCTTTGTTTCAGTTAGTGCATCTTGCATTTCTGTCTGGCCCTTTTTTATGCTCTTGAGGTCTTCACTAAGTCCATTGAGCATCCTTATAAACAGTGTTTTAACACTGCATCTGTTAGATTGCTTATCTTCATTTCATTCAGTTCTTTTCCTGGAGTTTTGTTCTGTTCTTTCATTTGGAACATGTTTCTTTGTCTCCTCATTTTGGCTGCCTCCCTGTGTTTGTTTCTATGTATTAGATAGAGTTGCTATGTCTTCTAAACTTCACAGGGTGGCCTATTATAGTAAGTGCCCTTTAGGGTCCAGTGGCACGGCCTCACTGATCACCCCAACTGTGCCCTTGAGGTGCACCCCTCGTGTAGACTGTCCACCCTTCTGTTGTAATTGAGTCTTGGTTGCTGTTGGCACATCAATGGCAGGGATTTACTCAGGCTGATCAGCTGCAAGGACTAGTTGTGCCCACTGACCACTGACCTCTGACTACCTTGAAGGACCAGCTGTGCTGGGGCCCACCACACAGAGAAAGACTTACTTCAGCAGAGCTCTGGTGTCCACTGAGTCCATTCCTTGAGTGTGTTGCTTGAGGTGGTTGGGTGATGGTGCTTTGACATGGTCTGAAGCTGTCCACTGGGTGTGCTGGCTCTGGGGTAAGGTCAGCCACTGCCTGTGCTCTACCCGGGGCCAGCTACAAAGTGATCTGCAGATGGCTGCTTCTTGTGCTGGGCTTGGAGGTGCCCAGGAAAAGCCAAGCTGTGAACCAAGGCTGGCTGCTTCTAATGCAAAGTCTGGAGCCAGTTAGTAAGAGGTATGGGGCTCACTGAGGCCAGACATTCTTGTTTGAGAGAATTTAGGAAAATCTGAAGCAGGAGCCAAGACAGGCCAATTCTAAGGTAAAGCCACTGGAAACAGCTTGGGTGGGCCTGAGAGTTAGGTGGAGCAGGGCCTCAGGGAATCACCAGGGTGGGGCAAACAGTGTGAGCCAGGTTGATGGAGTCCCAGATATGGCTCCCGTCTGCCTGCCCCATGGAAGAAAGGCTCACCAAAGGAACAGCGGCTTCCACCAGCACGTCTGTCTGAGAGAAAGCTGTCCCTCCAGCTCTCGTCCCAATGACAAACAACTCAGTTCTTCCCTGTTTGTCTCTGGTGCCTTTCAAGCTGCCTCTCCCATGCTAGGGCCTGGAGGGAGTGGGTCCGAGTAAGTCCATGTGGGGTCCTTTAAGAGGAACTGCTTGGGCTCCAGCAACCTCAGCCTCCCTCAGCCTCAGTTCCTGCTGGTTTTCACAGCCAGAAGTTATGGCTACTTCTCTTCCTGGCACTGGAACCCTGAGCTGGAAGGCCTGGTGTGGGATGGGGACCCCTCACTCCTCAGGGAGGTCCTTCCCAGCCGAAGTATCCCTCCTGATTTTATCTGCCACGTGTCTTCTTTAACTTTGTAGTTGTAGGACACATCGAGTGGCTGCCTCCTGCACAATCCCAACTGGGGCCAGGGACAAACTGCAACCGAGGTACGTGCCTTCAGCAGGAACCAAACCCGGGACTCTCTGGTCCACAGGCCGATGCTCTAACCACTGAGCAGAACTGGCCAGGGCGCTTAGTTGTAATTTTGGTTGTGGCAGGAGGCGAGACCGTGGTTACCTATGCCACCATCTTGACCAGAAGTCTGGAAGTTCATTTTCTTAACTGTGATGCTAAAGTGCCTCCCCCAAAGCAAAAGATTAGGGCAAGGTCACTTTATTTCACTTTTCTTCAGTAAACTTTGGCACGATGACAATGTTGGGAAAAGTGCCAACCATGTGCCAGCACCATGCTGGTGCTTTTCTTACCACAAAGCCTCACGATAGTCCTGCAAACTACAGGTCGGGTGACTCAGACCAGGTCACACAGCTCTCTGTGCTTTCATTGAACCAACTTTGATCACCCAGGAGAAACGTGCCCTAGAGAAGCTCTCAAAATGCACCAGGACATACATTTTTCTGATACCCACTAAGTGTGCCTTCCTATTCATCTTCTCAGCACTTTATGTGATCCTCTGGAGAAACTCTAACTTCAACTCAGCTGAGCCTGCAGCTGGTCCGGAGAGGTGAGCTACAGCCTGAAGCTATGTGTTGCATGTCACCCCAGGTGCCTGGAGATAGTACCGTCTCTCTTCCTGCTGAAGGCATTTCCCTAGTGTCTGTCTGCATTAAGAACAAATCCTGACCCTATGATGCCTTCTGGGCTTATTCCAACAGGCAAACCTTGGGCACATCAGCTTCAAATGGGGTCAAGAATGAGGGGCTGTGGGAAACACATAATTCAAATGGGTGCTTTTGCAAGTGACAGAACCCCATTCAACCTAACTTAAATGAAAAAAAACCCCCACATTTTATTGGAAGAACATGGGGCCAATATATAGACCCCCAAAGAGAGTAGAATGATTAGGTCTCAAGGAAGGCAGGAATCCAGGCTGCCTGTGACCTATGGCAGGATGAGGGTCAGCTTCTTCTGTGCACTGCCTAGGATGGATCATCACAGCTGTGGACTGCCCACTTTATGTGGCTCAAGATTTAAATTACCAACCCACAAATGGCTACAATTGAAATGAGACAATAACAAGTGTTGACAAGAATATGGAGCAACTGGAACTCCCCTATGTTGCTGGTAGGAGTGTAAAACAGTATATAGGTACTTTGGAAAACAATTTGGCACTTTTTCAGAAAGTTAAACATAAATCTACCATAGCACTCAAAAAGTCCACTCCTATGTGTTTACTCAAGAGAATTGAAAACATAAGTCCACACAAAGACTTGTACACAGATGTTCACAGCAACATTGATAGCCAAAAGGTAGAAACAATCCAAATGTCCATCAACTGATGAATAGATAAAATGTGACATATCCATACAATGAAATACAAGTTGGCTACAAAAAGGAATGAAGTATGATATATATATATATATATATATATATATATATATATATATATATATATTGTAAACTCAATAACTTTATGTATATTTTATGGTTTCACTTATAAGAAATGCTCTGAAAAGGCAAATCTATAGAGACTGAAAGTAGATTAGTGGTTGCCTTGAGCATAGGGATTGCCTGCAAATGGGCACAAGGTTACTTTTTTGGGTGATGGAAAGGCACTAAAATCAGATTGTGGTGATATTTGCATAACTCCATGAATTTTCTAAAAGTTACTGGATTGTATACTTAAAACCAAGTGAATTTCATGGTATATAAACCATACCTCAATGACACTATTAAAACAAGAGAAAGACTTGGATTCCAAAGAGTCTGAGTGGACTCGTGTACTGGCACTTATTTGGCAAGTCCCCGAAAAAGATCACAAGGAACTGGAGATAATCAGGGTGCTGCTCTATCAGCAACCAAAGTGGGCAGCAGGGTTGTCAAGCAGACAGGAACCTCAGATACCGCCCCCCTCCACCCACCTCAGGATGGCAGGTGGTTGGACCATCATTTTGGCTTCCTCAAGTGTCAGATTCCCTGGTCACTGAACTATACTTCTCTGCAGCTGAGGTCAGGCCTCAATGGCAACCTCCCCCAGGATCTGGATCCTCCAGACAAAGGCCGTCTTCTGCCAGGGCCTTAGCAGCTGAGGCTGGGATTGGGTTCTGGCATGGAGACCCTGGGGACAGCTTCCAAGGACAAGCGTTAAGCCATAAGCTCACAAAGGTGTGGTTTTGATCACAAAAACAAAATAGGTGTTTAGTGATGATTGGGCATGACACAGTTATCTCTAGCCATATACAAAGGTGCACATGGAGCCCTGGCCAGTTTGGCTCAGCGGTTAGAGCGTCGGCCTGCAGTCCAGAGAGACCCGGGTTCGGTTCCCGCTAAGGGCATGTACCTCGGTTGCAGTTTGTCCCCGGCCCTGGTTGGTCATGCGGGTGGCGGCCACTCGATGTGTCCCTTTCGCGTCGATGTTTCTCTCTCTCTCTCTTCCTCTCTCTCCCTCCCACTCTATCTGAACAAAGGGTGAGAAAATGTCCTCGGGTGAGGATTTAAAAAAAAAAAAAAGGTGCACATGGAAGGACCCCTCTGTTCCAACTATTCAGTCCCCTGTTGATCTCCTTCTCTCTCTCTCTGCCTCTTTTCTACCCCACAAATGAGATAATAAGGAAGCCTAAACTCAGAGTAAGGAACAGCTATAAGGCAGAAAATATATACAGATGTCAGTAGGTTGCAGGGTGAGAATGGAAGTCACTTCCAGCAGGTAACTGAGTTTCATCAATGTTGGTGTCCAACAACAGAATCCCCCAAAATCTGTGGTTTGTGAATCATGTGAAGAACAATATTACTTTTTTTTTTTTTTTTTTGGAGAATTTTTATGAGAGTTTATTTGTGCCAAACTATGACATATGCTGGGGAGCAAGTCTCAAATGATTCAGAAAATAAACAGTTTCACAGCTTCTTTTATGCATTTGAAATTAAAGAGGTGGAAGGTAGCAAGGTGGGGGTTGGAGTACAGGACAGTTAACAAGTTTATGTGCTTTCTTGAGGGTTAATACCCTGTTCAAGGGGTATCACTTCTGTTATTTAAAAGGCGTGTTAACCTAGATGCATAAGAACGATGAACAGGGCTGGCTGAAAACCTTTCACTAAAGAAGTTGTAGACCTGGGGCATGACTACCCAGGTGACCTGCCCAGTTAGGAATTTATGATCAGATTACCCTGTAAGGTCACTTTCTATAGAGCACCACCTCCCCCTTTATTGTCCGCAGTTCCCACTTTGGGTCATAAATCAATCAGAAGGATGCATTTATGAAAAATCTTTTGGTCGGATAGTGTGGACTCACAGTGCTAGGAAGGTACATTCCTAGGAAGTCTCAATACAAACTTCATCTTGTTGACCATTTGGGATGGGACAATACTGTAGCCACGGGATCTGGGTTGAGGCCGAATTTTCCCCATAAGAGAAGAGCAAGTGGAAGGCCGTCAGATCTATGGCCTTCATTGCAGAAAAGCACTCTGGTCATTTCTATCCTGTGAATTATGATCTGAATTTAGCCTTCTGGCTCATTTTTCTGTATCTGGCCTCTAGCATAACATTACATAGGCCATGAAAAGAGTATTAACAGTTATCTTAAACAGTAATCATAAACAATTGGACTATATAGAAAAACCCACAGAACAAGTATAACTGTTATTTTGATTAATGTCATTAGCAGACAGGTAAAGACGATCAAATGCAATGGATTCTGAGTTCAATATCAATCCATAGTTATATACAAGCCCTATTGATGTCTTGGGATAGCTTTCTACCTCTGTTGTCGGTGGCTTCTTAGGACCATATTACTTTTCAATGAACACGTATTAATGATTTTCTAAAACTCACTAATGGGGAGAGCAGCGATATTACAAGTTCAAAAGGGAATCCAAAGAACAGATGAAATTATAAATTAGGAATATTGAAACAGATAAGCAAATGGAGGCAAAACTGGCCTCTGCCGTGGCGAAGGAGGAAAGCCAGTTGCGTGTTAGAAGTGCTGCATGTCTACAGGTGGAAGTTATTCTGCACTGCTGATAGTTATCTACAGTTTATGAAATTGTGAAATAGTTCAATGAATGGCTAGAATCAGCTGAGCAGGAAGAGTGTGCTCTCAACAATGCATGGTTTTCCTTCGAAGCATACAATTCTCTATGTAATACTTTGTCCCCCTCCCACCAACTCTGCTTGAATAACCAGTATTTATCTTTTAAGAATCATCTCAGGCATGCAAGGACCATAGTTTAAAAATTTCCAATGCATCCTGGAATACTTTTCTAAAGTACGGTAAAAATAAATTGCTAAAAAATCAAATGAGAGAAAAATCAAATGAGAGAAAAAATCAAATGAAAAGAAGAAGTACAAGCCCAACTTCTCATATTATTAGTTTCAATAGGCACACAGTTACTCCATTGAGTTGCTATGAATGTTTCTAAAAGCTTCTCTCGATTTCTATACTTATCTCAGCAGCGACTGGTGGTGAATAGTTCGCAAGCCTGGCCCTGATCCGTGGAACTCGTTTCAGGCTGCACTGTATGAGAACATTTATTCACACTCATTGCTGCTGAGGCTCCCGGGCTGCTGCCTTCTGATGCCAGTGTCCTCGAGGTTCAGCCTTCCTCCTGTCCCTCTTCTTTAATTCCCAGGAGATCCTACACCCTAGCTCCCCACCCGCATGCCATTCTCAGTCTAATCTAGGACAGCAGATTTTCAAGTCTTTGGTCTCAGGGCTGATTTACACTCTTAAAAATCATTAATATGTAGGTTAGAATTACCTTTTTAAAATGTAAGTTAGAACCATCAATATTTATCATATTAGAAATTATGACCAATAAATTTAAAAAAATTATGAATTCATTTTAAATCATGATAGACCACAACAAACCATTACATGTTAACATAATATACTTTTAATGAATATGACTCTATTTTTCAAAACAAAAGTAAACAGTGAGAAGAGTGGGATTTTTTTTACAATAAAACAATCTCTCTTTCCTTTCTCTAACAGAAGGCAGATAACATCTCATTTCTGCTTTTGCATCGAATCTGTTGCAATATCACAAGTTATATAACCTCTGGAAAATGCCTTTGCATACCTGTGAGGCAAAAACAGCTTAATTTTTTTAGAAAAATAGTCTGACCTATGAGATCCCCTAAAAGGATCTTGAGGTCCTTCAGAGGTCCTTCGTTCTTGCTCTCAACGCCTTGAGAAACACTGGTCTAGGATATCTCGTCTAGTAGCGTCCCCTTCACGCACTTAGGGCAACTAGCTGTCCCTGTTTGCCTTGAACTCTGCTGGCTTTAACATGGAAAGTCCTGTGTCCCTGGCAAACTATGACTGTTGGCCACCCTATCACACAGGCACACATACTTCTATTCAAGCTAGCCTGGGCATCGCTGCTCTGGTCTCTGATTACAAACTGTTTCTCTCCCTTCTCTTTTCCCTCTTTCTCATCCTCTTCCTCGCTCTCATTTATTTCCCAAACACTTCAAAGAAGACTGGATCTCTAAATGGCTTCATGGAGTTGCTGAAAGAGCCTTGGGTTAATTATTTCCACATTTCTTCTGTAAGCATAGATACATACATAAATAAACAAATCCAATAAAATCTCTATTGTGTTTAAGTCACCGCTTTTCAGATTTCTGTTGCCAAACAGAATTCTTAAACAATGCAAGGTGTTATTATTTTTTTCTTCTATTAGATAGAAAGATTCTTTATGTAGAGTGGCAGGGAGCAGGAAAAAATGAGCTAATTTATGGCTGATTCATAGCTGCCTTTGGGGCTCAGACATCCCCAGGAGGCAGGAGCCTCCGTGGAGAAATGATTCTTTATCTCTAGGCTGGATTCGCTGGGTGCTGATCTCTGCCCACAGTCACCAGGCCCTTCGAAGCCTCACCCCTCGAAAGCTGAGAGACCCCAAGTGAGGACCAGCTGCTCGCTCAAGGTGCTCTTGTCTCACTTGCACGGACACTGGCCTGATTTCCTGGAGGCCTGGCGGTGAGTTCTCAGTCCTCGCCCTCCCGGCAGTGAGACAGAAACATCCCCACTGATTGCCACTAGCTGCACGTGTCCTGAGGTGGGGGCTCGGGGCTCTGGGAGGAAGGCAATGGCATCCTTCGGGAATGTTGGCAGTTGCCCCGTGGTCACGTGGACAGAGCTTCTTGCCGAGGCCTAGATGCTAACCTTCTCCCTGGTTCCACTGGCCTCTGGCCCCCATGCCAGGAAGCAAATCCTCCGGCTCCTGAGCATGGCTGTGGCTTGCTGTGAGGGGCTGGGGTCTCTCGATGTCTTCTTGATGTTATTAGGGTTGGGGTGGGCTCCACGCAGAATGAAGGCAGGAGCAGTCGCCCCTGTACCATGTTGCATCCCACGCTGTCCCTCCTGGTCTAGGAGCAGGCTGTGCGCACTGTGGGTTGGCGCCCTCCCCGCCCAGGCCCTAGACCAGCCTCTGCCCTGGCTGTGGAGGACCCTGGTCATGTGAGTTTATATCCCGCTCAGCAAACACCCTTGTTCTGCAAACCCTGTCCCAAGTTAAGTAAAACAGCACCCAGAGCCTCTGAGCAGAAGCTCGCGACCCTGTTCCCCTCGTTTCTTTCTTCATTCTATTATCAACACACATCTGCTGAGTGCTTGCCTGTGCCTGGACCTGTGGTGGGTCCGAGGGACATGCAGCTGTGTGGCTGCCCCCCAGGGCTCCCAGGCTAGGACAGGAGACAGACACACAGCCATCCATGGTGTGGCCTGCTGCTTCTGCAGAAATATTTCTCACTGCACCTTCTTCAAGGACTCATTTTTTTAATTCTATTTTTAAAAAATTCTCACCTGAGAATATATTCATTGATTTTAGAGAGAGAGAGGAAGGTGGTGGTGGTGGGGGGGGGGGGATGGAAACACTGATGTGAGAGAGAAACATCAGTCAGCTGCCTCCCACATGCACCCTGACTGGGAATTGAACCTGAAACCTTTTGGTGCACAGGGCGACACTTCAACCAGCTGAGCCACCCGGCCAGGGCAGGACTCATTCTTGAGTGTGGTTTCATTTTACCCGACTTTTGAGTTTCTAGACCCCACCTGCATTTCTTCCAGTGGCACTCGCCTGGATTCTGGTACCCTGCAACGTAGACAATGAATATTTTTTTCCTTCTTATCATGCATGACAGTTCCCACTTCTCCGTGGTTGTCTGTTGCAGGTAGAGAAGCACACGCTCACTGTGTGTGCACGTGTGTGCGTCAGGAATTCCACCCATCGTGGAGAGCACAGGCTGTGGCACACTGATGTGTGGAGGGAACCTGGAGCAGGTTCTTGCAAAGATCGGTTAGCCAGGCTCCTGACCAGCAAGCACGAGGCTCTGAAATACCAAGAAGCTCCAGGGCCAGCTGGCCAGGACCTGCCTGCGCGGTGCGGGTGGGACGTGGGGTGAGGGAAGGGAGCACTCTGCTCCAGGTGCCACTGCAACGTAGGAAGCCACTAATGGAAAGAACAACCAGGGCATGATTTTTCATGCCCTGATTCCAATCACAGACCTGTCATCCAAGAAGAGTATTGAAAGGGAAATTCCATTTCCTTTTAAACCAGATGTTCCCCACAGAAGCCAAAGGCTTGTGGAAACAGCCCCGAGTGGGAAGGCTCGAGAGCACACATTGTTCTGGCTTCTCCCGCGAGGGGTGGCAACACTCATCACGTATCAAGAGAGGGGTTAACCGAGGGAGGGGGCCTGCCCACACATGGCGGTGACCTTCCTTGCTTTCTTGGGCCAGGTGCTCGACTCACAGGAGAAAGGTGGGCCCACTGGTCTTTGTAAACAGGCTGGCGGGGGTCCTGGCAGGTGAGGGCCTGCCCTACCTCTGGCTGCGGCGGCGAAGGTGGGACGAGGCACGGAATAGGGCGCGTGGAGGCCCGGGAAGGGAGGGTGCTGACCACTCCCAGAGCAAGCACAGAGGCCAGCAGATCCCCTTCTTCTGCAGCCCATCCACACGCAGGAACTTGATTAAAGACAGAAAGAAAGAAGGTGGCAGGCCGATGGCCTAAGCACTCAACACAGGGTCAGGTGGCCTTGCTGGCCACGTGCAAACTGGGAAAGCGGATGGCTGAGAGTTTCTGTTCTAAGTGCTTGCAAGTACTCAGTGAACCCTCACAGTAACCGGCGGGAGTAGTCCTAGTGCTGTCTCCATTTTATACTGGAGGAAGCTGAGGCTCAGAGAGGTTAGGGAACTTTCCTGAGGTCACAGAGCCAGTAAGTGTCTCTGGGCTTCTCACTGCCTCACAGAACTCCACCCTTGCCCTCCAGGCATTGCTTCCCACCTTGTCCACACAATAAGACAGCCACCTGGGTGGGCTCTTTTAGAGACTAGGGGGCACTCACTGTGTAGGTGAAGTCTGCCCACCTGGCCACAATTAGCGTATGAACTGGCCTGGCAAAATCTGGTCCCACCCAGCCGGTGTGGCTTGGTGGATTGAGCATCGTCCCATAGACTGAGAGGTCCTGGTTCAATTCCCCAGTCAGGGCACGTGCCCAGGTTTCGAACTCAATCCCCAGTAGGGGGAGTGCAGGAGGCAGCCGATGCTTGTTTCTCACTTCCATATTTCTATCTCTCTCTCTCTAAAAACTCAATAAGAACATATAAAAAAAATTGAGTCCCAAGGGGAATATGAGAAAGGCGGGCCTGTTGCTGTGGGACAGTGTCCGTCTGCCAAGGCTTCTTCCTGGCTTCTGAAACACCAGCCTCTCCCGTTCCCGCCCACCTCCCTGGCTGCTCCTTCTGTCTGCCCTGCGGGGTCCTCTCCTCCTCTCTGCTACATGTTGGCATGTCTCCGACCTGGCCCCTCCTGGACACTTCACACCCACTCTCTGTGGGCTACCCAGTCCCGACCATGGCTTTAAGCATCATCTCTATGCTGAGACATCAAATTGCTATCTCCAACCTGACTGCCCTCATGAGCACAGACTCGTACTGCTTGGCGACTTCACGTGGATCACTAATAGCTGACTCAACTGTGACTTGTTCAGAATAAAACCTTTTCCCCTCTCTGTCCTCCAAAAGCATTGACTCCATGCTTTTGCCACTAATATCCCATCTCAGTAAATAGCAACAGAACCTACCAAGTCAAGGCTGGGACTAGGGCGAGGCAGGAGTGTGTCAGGAAACCCTCACTCTCAGGTGCCCACCTGCACCTGCATGGCCCTGAGGGCAAGGGCCTCCTTGACCGCCGTGCCCCGGGCGCCCGCTGGCCCCAGCCCCACCGTGTCTTCCCTGGGTGGCTTAAAGGGTTTCCCTGGCTCCCTTCTTGCCCTCCTCCAATCTATTCTCTATATAACAGCCAGGCTTCAGTTTTTATTTTTATAAAAGTAATACATGGACATAGTATAAAAAGACAAGTAGTTTTATAAGGCTTGTGATGAAAAACAGCGGGCTCCTGGCCCAGCCCCCCTGTCCCTTCCCGGAGGTGAACACTGGCAACGCTGTTGTTAGTGTCCTCTGTCCTTATCCTGCTGACTTCGGAGTTTTAGGTTTTCGTTATTTTCTACTGAATTCCAAACATGGAATAAGATTTATCTCTTATCTGCCTCCCCCATAACTCAGATACTTCCTGATAACATCTTCCCAATTTAGTTATATCACCCCTTGGATCGAATCAGTAGTCCACGTGCAGTTGCTGTGGGTACAGCATGGGGGTGGTGTGGGGGTTCACTGTCTCTTATCCTGATTCTCTAGTGCTCAGCCCCCCAAAACAACCTGTAGCCTTCAGCATGGTCTCTCTTTTAAAAAAATATATATGTATATGTATATATATATTTACATTTATTGATTTGAGAGAGAGAAGAAAGAAGAGAGAAGAGATTAAGAGAGAGAGAGAGAGATCGATTTGTTGTTCCAATCATTTATGCATTCATTGGTTGATTCTTGTATGTGCCCTGACCGGGATAGAACCCACAACCTTGGCAAATCAGGACGACGCTCTAATGAAGTGAGCTGCCCGGCCAGGGCTCAGCATGGTCTCTCTTCGAGGCCAGATCTTGCAGCAGGAACCAGCTTCAGGTGTGCGTCCTTCACCTTGGGTGCTCTGCCAGCGTGCTTGTCCCAGGTCCATCTGCTTTCCATGTTACATTTTCTGCTTTGTTATCTCCCTCTTGTTCCTTCTGTCTTTATGAGTCACTTCTGCTTTTATCTAGCTTTCTTTTTTGTGTCATTTTGTTGGGAATTTGGGGAAGATGTGTGTGTTCAATCCGCCAGGTCAACTGGAAGCCAAAGTAATCCATAATGCGCCCGGCATACAGTGCTCAAAGTGTTATCTCTTCTTAAAAAAATGTTTTTTTCTTCAATGACTGAGTAAAATACTATAGGTATAAGATTGCCATGTATAAAGATTGCTATAATCAATACTGATCTAGGGCACAACATACAATTTAAAAAATTATTGATACATCCATCAATGTTTATTCCAAAATATGAATTGAGCCCTGACTATGCGCTGAACTCTACTTCAGGTGTTTGGCATAAAGGGACCTAAACAGACAAGACCTGTCCTCACAGAGACTCGTCCCTGTTGGGAGCAGAGGTCCGATGGTGAACAATGACTATACTAAATAGGTAAATCGCAGAATGTGTTAGGAGGTGATGAGACCTATGAAAGAAATGAGAAGTAAAGCTGAATGAGGAGGGTCCAGAGTGCCCTCCTGGGGGCAGTTTTCATTACTCAGTAGGGAGACAGGCAGGGCTTTGGAGGAGGTGGCCTCTGAGCAGAGACCTGCTGAGGAGAGGGTGTGGGCCAGGGCCATCTGGGGGAAGAGTGTTCCAGACAGAGGAACCTCTGCCACAAAGGCCCCAGGGCGGGAGCTCATCTCAGATGTGCGTCTCACTTGAATCCAGAGATCACAGCGATTACGAACTTTCCAACCCCAAGCCTGCCCACGGGGAGATGTTTTCACATGGTCTCTTTCCTCAGGAGTCAGGACTAGCTCACGCCTGTTCTTTGCAGGAGGCTGCCTTTCCGTGAACCTCACCAATGAGCCAATCTGCCATCGTGGCCCCCATGTGCTTTATTTGGACTAGCTGGGCAAGCTGAGACTTGTTCATGGGCCGGAATTTTCTGCAAATAGTGGATCCCAGAATGGAAGGGCCATGGCTTGCTGGAGAGGTGGGGCCTGGCAGGAGTTTCTGAGCTCTCTGGGAGGGAGACAGCCCAGGGTCCATCAGAGCCACAGGAGCAGAGCAGAAGCATCTTGGTTCTCCTCTAACATCTCCTACCCACTGTCCAAGAATCATGGCTCCCACACAGTGTCCCCAGGGTCTGCCTTACTTTTCAGAGCCCTTTATATTTAGTGCTTTAGCAAGTACATTGGCAGCCCTGGACAAGCAAACACAATCAAACAAAAATAACCTGCCAGAGGCTGGGGCTTCCCCATTACTTCTGGATCTACTGTGAGATCTAAATGTGCACGCCCTCAGTGCACCCAGGGTTTATTTACAAAATTGTTCCACTTTCTCTTCACCTTGGTGCGTGTCTGATTGGACTTCAGCCCTCCTTCCTGGGACCTGAGTCCCAGCGCAGGTGGTGGCTCCCCACCTGTACCTGGGCTTGACCACCAGTGGGCAACTCACCCTAACCACATGTCACTCCCCTGGAGGGTACAAATGAATGATGCTCATTGAGATGAACAGGAATTGATAGCTGCTCAACTGGTCTCTCCCCCTGGCCTGGAGCTCTGCGGAGGGTGATCTGGGAGGCTGCTGGCCAGGTCAGGTCCTCCTGGCACATGGAAAGGGCTGACCTCAAGAGGGCTATTAGGGTCTACCTATTCCACATGCCTCTTCATGGATTCAAGGTTTTGTACTGTCTGGAGTAAGATTTTCTTCCCCCAAGGGCTGTGCCAAAATGCAAGCACGTACCTAGGGAGGGAGGGACAGCCACTAACGCTAGGATGGCAGACAAGTAGCACCTACGATACCATTGTCCCTGGAGGACTCAGGGCAAACATCCTGAATTGGTCCTGGCACTCTTTGCTGAGCTGAGCTCTGGCCACAGCCCTTTTCACACAAGCACTCCAGGTAGCCCTACTGATCAATCACGGTTGGCAGCAGAAATGATATCTATTTGCCATCCTTGCATTAGTCTTTTATCAGAGATTAATTTGTCCGATTGGTCAGGAATTTCCAATAACAATAAAGCTTTGCCTAGCAGAGGTCAGGGCCCTCAGGGAATAGGTCACGGAAGAGGGGATTTTCATTATCTTTATGGGTCACTGAGGGAATGATGAAGAAGCCTGGAATTTAGAAGCTCGGCTGACTGCGTGAGTCACGGAGAGCCCTGCCAGTCTAGCCCTCTGGGCTTGGAATATCCCTCAGGTTTTTCTGTTCTGCAGATCCTAGCTGGTTGAAAGTTTGTACCTTTCACCCCATCACAGCACAGAGACCGTTCTGGCAAATAGCTCACATTCTGTACCTCTTATTCCCAGACTGTCAGGTTTTATGTTCTATTATATAGCCATCAATTACTAAGTATTTGTATTCCTTCCTATTTCAGGGCATTGTTCTGGGACGGTGGTGGTGGTGGGGACATGACCTCTTGCTCACTTCTATTCCCAAATGCTAAGGTTTAAGAGTGTTGGACCTTGACCATGGAGGAACCACCAGGCAGGATGAGTCAGGGTAGGCTGGAGGACAACCACGCATGTGTGCGTGTGCGTGTGCGTGCATGTTCGTGTGTATCGGGAGTCAGCGGACCATAGGCTCTCAGACATGTCAGCATGTGTCTGAAAGATTAGTGGGAGTGGGGTGAGACTACTTTCATGAGGGATTGAGGAGCCTTCTGGAAAGAGGGCCAGGCAGGAGTAGGACTCAGGAAACAAACTCTGTCTTTAGAGGGACTGTCACTTGGATCTGTCCCCAGCTTAGCGTGCCATGGACACATATAAGACCCAGGATACAGATGAAAAGAGGTTTTTCAGTGGAGACCTTGAAAGACTTCGGGTGCAGGAGCAACCTCCCTTGGGGCACCAGGCGAGCTTCCGATGGGAAGGGAAGCGGGGGAAGGGGAACATTCTCTCCCTATAGGCACAGAACGCTGTGTGGCCTCAGCCTGCAGGCTCCAGATGCCATGGCCCGTTTCATGGTGGCTTCAGGACTCCAGAGCTCTCCTGATGTGGTGGCGGAGGTGGCGCACAGTGATGGTGGCTGCCCTGTGGGCACTGGGGTGCTCTGGGCCTTCCACTTAGGTGGCAAGGGGTTGGAGATCAGGATGAAGCAATGTCACAGCTCTTTACCTGGAATTTCCTCATTCATTAATTAGTCATCCAGCGATGAATTATACTCCTTCCAGCTCCAGGTGTTTCCCCTTCTCCTGGTTTGTGGATAGAATGGCAGTGATTCTGGGATTGCCTGCTCCATGTAGGATGGACGGGGGCGGGGCCTGCAATTTGCACCTTCAGGGATGAGCTGTGCAGCAGGGTGGGAAACAGACATACCCAGAGGGCCTCAGCCTCCTTACTTTTGTTTGATTGTCCAGGTCCTGGTACTGCATCCTGGAAGGAGCCTCGTGGGGAGGGTGGAGGAAAGCTTACCACCGAGACTCTGCAAATTTCTTCTTTACAAGTGCCTGCATTTCCCAGCCCTAATCACACCAGAGCCTTTTGTCCAAGATCTTTCTTCCCAGGACTGGATACAATCTCAGCAATTTGTCATCATCTTTATATTTAATTAAATTGATGTCCCCTAGTTAATACTTTCAGTTAAGCCCTAAAACCAGCTCTTACTTATAGATGTAAGTTTTACAATGTAGTTTCTTTCAAAGCCTTTGTTGTGGGAGGTTTTTTATTATTTTTTTATGACTATTAATCCCTTATAATAAATAACATCAACTCCAATAATGCTTCGTTAGATGCTTTCCCCAGGTTCCTGTCTCCTTCCACATTTATTATGGACTCAATTTATGTTCCTTTAAATCAGTTTCAGTCTGGGTGGCAATACTCTCATTTACTGACTGATCAATTTGAATTTGTTTGATAAGTTTCCATTAATTACTGTGTCCAATTCTCTAGCAGTATCTGGAACCAGCGCATCCCTTAGAATTCCCTCAGGTCTCTCTGGCTGTATATTTTCACGGAATGACGTCTTCTGTTTGGGGTTGGTGAGCCCTCCGATGCTCATCTTGTCAGGTAGGTGTTTTCAGTCTTTTTCTCAGCAAGGAGCAAGCGCCTGAGTCACTTGGTGGCCGGGCACTTCCGGACACCTTATTTCTCTAGGTCTGGCCCCTTCTCTGGTGAGTCCCCTGAAAACCCTACAGACAAGGGGATGTAATGTTTGCAGGAAAGTGTCGACCTCTGAGCAGGGGCACGTGGGGACCCATACGTGGTTTCTTTCGTGCGTGGCTGGGATTTCCAGGGTCTGTCCAGTCTGCTATGCATGCAGACTCGCTCCTGATACAGCACAGACACAGATATGAATCTCCCTCTTCAATAGGCCAGAAGTTCAGAGGACACTTGGACTTTGGTGGATTTCTGTTTTTTCCTGAATCTGAACCTCCCTCCTGACGCCGTCATCAGAGTCATGCACAACCGTTTTCCAACCTCCTCCACCCCACCATTCAGAAAGACAGTCATTCTGTTGCCCGACGACCCAATCGCTTTATGCTCTTCCAGCTGGTGGGTACTCACTGGGAGGACACGAGGCTGGGCACCCGAACCTTCCTGGCAACGCTCAGGTACGAGAGGAGGGGTGCACGTGGCCGTTCTGGATGTGGGTCAGGTGAGTACCACGTTTCAGAGGTACAGTCCACAGACTTACTGAAGGGCCGCCTAGCCTGCCAAACCTGTGTTCCCCTTCTGGCCGTGAAACTTCGGAAAAGAGATGAGATTTAGACTAGTGCTGGCCTGTTGTCCAGAGCAAAACAGGAGCTGGTCCAATGGTAGTGCTCTTCCAGGAGTGAGAACGGGACCGTGAGAGGCAAGTCAGTTGGTAGCTGAATATGAAGGTTCGAACATGTGGCCAGTGGCCAGCTGTGTGAGGATTGGCCAGCCGTGTGAGTAATGACCAGCCGTGTGAGTAGTGGCAGAGCGCTGGGTGAGGCTGTTGAACTCTTGCTGCTCATGTCTCAGGGCCATCCTGACTGTGGAAACTCAGCTGCTTTCCAGCTTCTGTGAGGCCTGCTGGCTGGCAGTAATTCCTGTCCCAGATGCCCCCAAGCACTGCCATATCCTTAAATGTCAGCCCTGCCACACACACACACACACACACACACACACACACACACACTTCTTTAGTTAACTCAAGTGATCTTATTTTCTTACAAAACAAGACACCTCACCTTGAATAAGAGGTGATTTTCTAAAGAGTAAAAAGATGATAATGTAGGGATGGGAATTTGGTGGATGAACAAATGTAACCTTGTGATATGCATTCTCGCGACCTGGCCAGCCTAGGATCAAAGTGTGTGTGGACAGATAGGTTTGCCTGGAGGGCAGGAAGACCACCTTGTTTGGAACTGAATGTTTTGTTTGCATGTGAATAGATTAGGTTTGCATGTCAATGGGTTGGAAGACCACCCTGAGAGGATAATGGGTGAAGAAGCCCAAGCGTGAATGGGTTTGTTATTTTTTGTAATCTCCTTTGATGTTTCTTCTCTGTAAAAAGTGAGAGACAGGGCTTGGCTGTATGGTCAACAGAGACACAATCTCAAGGAAATAATTACCTAAATCAACATGTAACTTGGGGAACCACTTTGCAAATAAACTGGGCTGCATTCAGAGATTCTGGAGCATTTGTTCTCTTGCGATGCTCCCCCTCCACTCCATCCAGCATATGCTTGTAGTTCATTGCGTTGCGCTGACCCCTGGCAGGCCGAGAGAGACAGCATGATAATGCTCTACTGAAGCCTCATTCGAACATGTCTTTGGATAGAGTGTCTTTAATTAGGACAAAGACCTAAGGCCAAGGCCAGTGACCGAGAGTGACAGGGCTGATTGAAGAGAGAAGACAAAAGGAAATAAGTGTGTTCCCAGTAAGGCCTGAAAATTCTGGGCAATATGAATTAGGAGCAGAAGTAAGTGCCTGAGGGCAAGGCTGGAGATAACGGAGAATCATTGTCCTTAGAAGAGAGGTGCTCATTTAAAGTTTGACTCCCATCCACTGCTCCCTACTGGGCAGGGCTGATGGTGGTCATTCAGCCTATGCTTAGATATCTCCAGAGGTGAAAAGCCCTCTCCCTCCTTTCTTCTCAAAGGAGTCTTTTTAATTTTCAGTTTGTGAAAATCTATTGTTTTCCTGACAAACTTCTGTTCTTGCTTCTTCTGTAAAGAGCAGCCAGACTATTATTATTATTATTTTTTTTATTTTTATTAATTTTTTCCTTTGGAGTACCTCTCTTCCTTCAGTCTCAAGCTTGTGGTTTGGGCAAGACTGACCCCACCTGTCAGCTTTAGTGGTGGGCATGTGATCCAATCCTGGTAAATCATCATGTTTCACACCATGACCATAATGATGATTCAAGAATAGGCATGTGACCAAAGCTGTCCAATGAATATGAATGAAAGTCAGCCTTGGGAGTTTTGATGGGACCCTTGGAAAAGAAACACATTTATTCTCCTGGTTGTTAAACTGATAGGATCTAAGCCCAGTGCTACTAGTGACCATCTTGCTACCACTGAAGGAGAATATGCCTGAGGATGAAGCCAACATAGAGACAGAGTGTGGAAAGGTGGAGTGCCTGGAACCCTATCTCTGGACTTTTATGTTATATGAAAAATAAACTCCCCATTTGGCTTAAGCCAATTCATGTCTGTTTTCTGAGTCCTGAATGATATAAGACGCTCTTAATCATTAGAATTTTACTACTTTTTTTATTTATTGGAGTGACTTCCCTACAACCTTCCTTTCTTAATCTTTGTTCTGCCCTTCAGGTCATGTAGAAAATATCCATTTCCTTTTTCATGGAATAGACCTTATTTAAAGACATTATAGCTGCCTGAATCTTACCTCTGGGTTATAAATCTCACCAATCATTTCACCTGTTCTCCTTATGACAAGGTTTCTAATCCCCTCGTCATGAAAGTTACCTTTTTCTAGATAAGCTGTGGCTTTTCCATGTTCCTCTTCAATGTGGCTCTCACATTCGGACCTGGGGTTCTGGACGTGGTCTGATCAGACCAGAGTTCACAAGGTTACCCTTTCCTTCCTATGGTGGATCTTCTACTTCTATAAATTCTGTTTAAGACCCATTCAGAGTTCCAGTGGCTGGGGTGACCTCTCGATGCACTGTGGTTATGGTTGATAGTTTTATAACGCCTCTGACTATTTTTTTTTTTACAATAGCTGATGAGAAGCCAGGCCTAATCCATTCTCCACTTAACTACTAGTTATGAATTCTGCTGTCACACAAACGGGAATCCCAGCTGCCCTCATTCAGTAGTTGTCTAACCTTGACACAGCTGTTTAAGTACCTTAGGGCCTTATTCTTTAAGGTGTGGTACAGGCAGCTTGTTAGAGATGCCAGATCTTAAGCTCCATCCCAGACTTACAAACAAGAATCTGCATGTTAATAAATTCCCAGGTGAATTGCATGCACATCAAAATATGAAAAGCACTTTCCTAGGATATAGCTTTTTCTTTTTCACCTGTGTTGTCAATGTTTTTTTTTTCAAAAAGAGCTTTATTAAGATAAATATTATATATCACATATTTCACCTGCGTAAGTATACAATTCAATGTTTTTTAGTATATTCACAAGGTTGGGTACCCATTACCACAAATTTATTTCAGACAGCTTTTGTTCCCCTTAATAAAAAAATCTCCATATTTATTAACAGTCAATTGCCATTCCCAACCTTTTCCCCTACTGCTGGCCCTAAGCAATTACTAATCTGCTTTCCATCTATGTATTTGCCCATTCTGTACATTTCATATAAATGAAATCATACAGTATGTGGCCTTTTGTATCTGGCTGCTTTTACTTAGCATGTTTTCAAGGTTTGTCATGTTTTAGCATGTATCAGTACTTCATTCCTTTCTATTGTCAAATGACATTCTATCATATGGATGTACCATATTTTATGTATCTGCTCATCAGCTGACAAACACTTGGGTTGTTCCCATTTTTCAGCTATTATGAATAATGCTGCTATAAACATTTGTATATAAATCTTTGTGTGGATGTATGTTTTTATTTCTCTTCGGCATACACTTAGGAGTGGAATTACTGGGGTATGTGGTAATTGACTCTACATTTATCTTCTGAGGAACTGCCAAAATGTTTCCCAAAGTGGTTGCACCATTTTACATTCCCACCAGCAACGTGTGAGGGTTCCAGTTTCTTTAATTTCTCACAAATACAAATTATCCATCATTTTTTGGTAATTTCTTAGTGGATGTGTGGTAATATTTTATTGTAGTTTTGGTTTGCATTTCTCTAATGACTAATGATTTTGAGCATCTTTTCATGTACATATTGGCCATTATACTATATCTTCTGTGAAGAAATATCTATATAAATCCTTTGCCCATGTTTAAATTGGGTTGTCTATTTACTACGGAGTTCTAAGAATTCTTTATTTATTATAGATACAAATCTTATATCAGATATATGATTTGAAAATATTTTCTCCCATCTATGGGCTATCCTTTTATTTTCTTGACAATGTTTTCTAAAGCACAAATTTTTTGTTGTTGAAGAGACTATTCTTTCTCCATTGAATGGACTTGGTAACCTTGTTAAAATCAGTTGGGCCCTGGCTGAGTGGCTCAGTTGGTTGGAGCATCATCCTGTACACCAAAATGTTGCTGGTTCAATTCTTAGTCAGGGCTCATACCTGGGTTGTGGGTTTGATCCCTGGTTGGGGTACATACAGGAGACAACTGACATCAATGTCTCTCCCCCCCCCCCCCCCCGTCTCTAAAAATCAATAAAAACATATCCTTGGGTGAAGATTTAAAAAAAAATCAGTTGGCTATAAATATAAGAGTTTATCTATAAACTCCAAATTCTATTCCATTGATCTATATGTCTGTCTTGTGCTGGTACCACACAGTATTGATTACTATAGCATTGTAGTAAGTTTTGAAATTGGGAAAACTGATAAAAATTACTAATTTGATATATTTACTTGTCGTACGACTATTCTAGATCTCTTAAATTACTACATAAAATTTAAGATAAATTCTTCAATTTCTTAAAAAAAACAGGCAGCTGGGATTTTGATAGGGATTGCATTGAGTCTGTAGATTAACTTGGGGAGTATTACCATCTTAACAATATGAAGTCTTCCAAATAGTAAACATGATATGTTTACTTAAATCTGATTTGTGGAAATGTAGTTGTTTGTAGTATTCCTCTGTAACCCTTTCATCCAGGCCAGGGCCGTAGTGTTGTCTTCTATGCCTTCTTTCAAGGACTCATGTTTTCTCTCTTTATTTCTTCTTCTTTTTTTTTTAATCCTCACTCAAGGATATTTTTTCATTGATTTTCAGACAGAGTGGAAGGGAGGGAGGAGGAGAGAGAAAGAGAGAGAAACATCGATGTGAGAGAGACACATTGATTGGCCGCCTCCCACAGACCCCAACCAGGGCCGGGGATGAACTGCTACCGAGGTACGTGCCCTTGACTGGAATCAAACCTGTGACTCTTTGGTCTGCAGGCTGATGCTCTAACCGCTGAGCCAAACCGACCAGGCCCTCTCTTTATTTCTTGATCAGCCTAGCTAAACGTTTGTCAACATTGTTGATCATTTTAAAGAACCAACTTTGGTTTTATTGACTTTCTCTATTTTTCTATCCTTTGTCTTACTAATCTCCATGCTAATTTTTTATTTCTTTCTTTCTGCTTGATTTGGATGTAGTTTGTTCTTTTTTTTTTTCTAGGATATAATTTTTTAATCTGAAAAAAGAGCATATGTGCTTCAAAGTATTGTCTCAGGATTAAATAAAATGTGTGTCCAGCATCTAGTAGATGTTCAATAAATGTTAGTTCCCTTTTTAATTTATTCGTCCTTGTTGTTTTGGACCCATAAATCCAGCCTGTTGATACCAATTTGAATTTTGATATTGTCATCAAAGGGTATTAGTCACGCTACTCAGCTGAGTATCATTTGCAAATCTGATAAAACATGATTCCAATACCTGCATCCAAGATGTGGATGAAAACAGCAGAGCAGGGCAGGAGCTGATGGTATGCCTCTGCAAGCCTCTTCCAGATGGACATCAATCCTTTCGTCAATGTTCTTTGGGCACAGTGGTTCAGCAATAAATCTACCCAGCTGTCCACATTTGCCCCTGCCAAATGCCCTGCTAAAGCTCTGTTGTCTGTGGCGCTCCCCAATTCCCTCATCTCTGCAGTGGGCTACTGGCCTCACCCATCTGTCATCTCTGCTCCTTCCTAGGTGCAGCGGGTTGAATTATCAGTCCCAATCCCCACTCCCTGCATTCACACCCTTGCCATAGCCCTATGAGTGTTGCATAGTTTACCCCCTTTATTTTGACTCTGGCTATAGGACTTGCTTTAGTCAATGGCATGTGGATGGAAGTCATAATGTGCCAGTTCCAAGCCTAAGCCTTAAGAGGCCTCACATGTTTCTGCTCATTATCTTGTACCTCTGCCATTGCCTTGAGAAGAACATGCCTATACTAGTTTTCTGATGCAAGGGACATGATAAACGTGTGGAATAAACCTAGGCCCAACACTCCTCCAGCAGGGAGCAGAGCCTCTGTAGCCAGCCCAGAGATCCCTGAGAATAAATGATAGTTGTTCCAAGCCAAAGGGTTTGGGGGTGAATGGTTACCTAACCTTGGAGCAACATCTGACCACTACACTAGGTAAGACCCATCAGAAGGCTGTGCACGTGGCATTTCACCAGGTATGAGAAGGGATGGTGGAACCACCTTCACGCTGAAACTCTGCTCTGAACGGGTGGAAAGAGCTTTGGGCTAAGAATAGTTTAGGAGAATCTAGTCCTGACCCCAGCCACCTGGGGCAGTTCTCAAGTCTCTCTGGCTGTAACACAAGGGCCTCCCATCTGCACATCAGTCCTCTGCCATTTTTCTAGGTGGGACATATCTGGTGGGTAATGGCCCTATATCAGATGCATTTTCTCCACAAGATCCAGGTTTTGAAAAAACTCCAAAAGATAATTTTTGTGGAAGTCACTGCAATAACCAACAAACACCTTAACAACTCGTGGTCCTGCAGTGCAGGGTGCTCACACTGGCTCATGGCTTGGATCCTAGGGCCTGTGGGTGATGTGAAAATCCCGCCTCTCTGCAGGTTATTAACCTCTCTCTCCTCTAGTAAAGAATGCGGGGAGGGAGGTTGTTATTACCCACCAGAGGACACTCGGAAGCGGGTGAAACGTCCACTTCAGGCCCTCACTTTCCAGACCGCTTTCAGGAACTTGGGAGGGCGCTTTACAAAGGGTGCACATGGTTCCACAGTTCTGTAAAACTTGCAAAGGTGCAGGGTTTGAGCTGCACTCGGGCAGCCACTGTCCTTGTCCACTCTCTCTTCTGCGCTAAGTTCTTGTGTCAAATGGCACTGAGGCGGCCAAGGGCTTTCCTGGTGTCTGTTAAGGGGCTTTGATTTGGGGTCACTTAGCTTAGGTTTAATGGGCTATAGATCTGTGTTTTGCATCACACTCGAGGATAAGTCACTGCTGGCCATGGGGGTAGGAGTGGCTTCTGAGGACGTTCACTCTGGACTCTTGAGGCATCATGACATGAATGCACCCGTGGCACCAGCTCCCGAGGTATGTGAGCAACGCAGGCCAAACAAGGCTTGAGTGTACACAGCCCACTGTAGGACAATCTCCCAACTGTTAGGCATGTACAGTTGTAAGCAGTGGTCCTGGCCGGGTTACTCAGTTGGTTGGAACATCGTCCCATACGCCAAAAAGGTTGCGGGTTTGATTCCTGGTCAGGGCACATACCTAGGTTGCGGGCTTGATCCCCGGTCGGGTTGTGTATGGGAGGCAACCGATTGATGGTTTCTCACATCAGTGTTTCTCTTTCTCTCTCCTTTCCTCTCTCTCTAAAAAAAAAAAAAAAAAATCAATAAACATATACTTGGGTGAGGATTAAAAAAAATTGTAAGCAATGGATTCAGTTCTCATTGATGCCCAGTCAAAACTGAAGTTCACCTATGCAAAAATATACTCAGTAAGGCAGAACATAAGATCAAATTGTACTTTATATCCTTTTTCCATTTTCATTGGGGATTCTGTAAAATAGAATTGATTAGAATTCTTATGCTGCAGGCACCGGCCTATAGCAGTATTTCAAATTTAAGTATAACTCCAGCAGCTTCTATATGAAAGACACTTGATAAAACTTTTCCTAAATTTGACAACAATCCACATGACACTACCCTTAATGAGGGGTGAAGCAAAAAGAAACTTTTCTGAACTGTCAATACTTTAAAGCAAGTTTCAACCAGCTGGTCTAGAGGAAAGAGTGAACTTCGGTCTATTTTTGCTAGAGAAAATGTTACAAAATCATTTTCAGATGGGGACTTAATCAGAGCATGCAGTGAAAAACTACAAGAAAAAAGTGGGGGAGAGGCATGTCATGCGGTGAAGTATTTTCAAAAATCATTATTTTTCTGGATTTTGTGGTGTGTGTGCATTGTGATAACACTATAATTATCATTATTGATATTTATCATCAAATTGGTAATTTACTATCATTTATTTTCTCATTCTAAATAAATACTTATTTTGCATTTAACTTTGTATCTGTAGTTTTGTAGTTTTTCTTAAAATGTGCCCCCAAATTGTATAGGTTTTGGCCCCTAGGAAACCTGCTTCTGCCCCTGCCTGCCCGAGGTCACACCCCAAATGCCTGTGAGGGGCCAGCACTACCTTCACCAGGGAGGTGGTGTGCCCACTCCATGGCTCTCAGTGCCACTCAGGCCGAGAGCCCTGCTCTCCACTGAAGGTGCAGGGCCCTTGGCTCCCATCGGGGGCTGACATTTGGGGGTACCTGTACTGAGTTTTCCAAGAGAAGCTGATAATACGAATGTTTATGTGAATTCTCCCGAGTCTTAAAAGTTAACACGTACATACCGCCCTTTTGCACCCTCTCTTGAGATAACTTTACCCTGCTGGAATTTACTTTTTAAACAGTAAACAATTTGTAAGCACCAGAGCTTTACTATTGACAGCAGTGACTTGCCATGGGCCTCATGTAAGTCAGGACACTGCAGCAGGGGCCGAGACCCAGGGAGTTTCCAGGGTCCTGTGGGCTTTGATGCCCTATTGTTTCCTCCAGCAGGTCCCCTGCCACCTGGATCAGTGCAGATGAGGAGAGACTTTGAACTGGGGTGGGTAGGCAGGATGCCCTCTGGGCTGGGCAGGCCAGGGGGCTCGGAGGAGCAAGGGCAGCGGAGGCCATTGGCCACAGAGTTAGGCCTGTGTTCTCTGTGTCCCCGAAGGACAGGAGTCCATGGAAGGGCAGGGGGCATTGCAAGAGTTAATGTGATAATGTCCGTTGATTATTTTAAGCCACATGGAGGAGAAATACATTATAAATAGCAAGGCACATAACAGATTCAAAGGGTAAGTGTATTGATAGCTTTTTCCTCTTCCTAAGATTTCTGATGTTTCAAAACAAGATTATTTCAGGAGTGCATCTATTTTAATTCAAGAGTTTCTTCTTTAAACACGTTTCATGGTGAGAGAGCCCGTCTCCTCCTGTTCTGCCCTAGCTTTTTCCATGGAAAGGCCAAGCTCTGGTTTCACACACCTCATGCCGGCCTCGAGCCTTTGAAAACCTTTCTGGGCGCCACCGGCCACTGTGCATGTTAGCGAAGGCCTGGCTTTGGGTCAGGCTTGACATTTTAATCCCCAGAATCCACCTTGTTTACCACTTGACAGCAGCAGGTTTCATTTTGAACGAGGTGCTTTGTAACTTCCAGATCCCAAAGCAGGACATGAACACACACACACACACACACACACACACACACACACATGCACAGAGCGAGAGTGTTCCCCGAGATTAGGGGCTGGCTGAGCTGCCACCTGCTCATTGTCCTGACAGCACACCAGGCCAGGCGATGCTTAAGGTCTGGAACAGGGTGAAAGCTTGACCCGAATGCAAGTGCTGGTCAATAAAGGGCAGTTACTTTCCTGGAGCAGGTTCGGATCCTGTCCACAGCCGGTCCTGGGCCTTGACAAGCTTGTATTTCTTCATTCGCACAACATAACTTTCCTGATTCATAGCCCGGGCCTCCAGCGCCAGATGCTGAAGTCAGGCAGGCAGCTCGGATTCCAGCGGCTCCTGTTGCTCTCACTGGGATTAGCACAGGGAACGGCCGGCTGGAGCACGGGGGTGGCGTGGCCTTCTCCTCTTCCAGCCTGGCCGCAGTTATGTCTTTGCAAGCACTATTTTTTAAACACTCCTTTTGCTGTTGTGCAGACATGGCTTCCTTATGATCTCTCTCTCTCCCCCTGCCTTCTCCACCCTGCACCCCCATGGTCCTCATAGGTGAAGCAGCTTGCTGGGATTCTGATTTCTACAGAGATTTGAAAGTGGATAAAATGGTTCTAACAGAGGAAATGACGATACTGCCACCATCTTGGAGTTCACGTAAAACGGAAGCCCATTCTGCCGAAAGGAGAGCTCTGGGCTTCATTGCCTCTGTTAAATAGAGGCGGGAGGGGCGGGGAGGGGAATAAACCCATTTCCCCCTCTCAACATGAGCTACTGTTTAATGAAGATGAATTAAGATTTAACAGTGTCAATGCTGTTGAATTATGAGTTTGATTAAGGCGGGTGTTCAGTTAGCAAAACACAGGCTGGAGATGAGTTATTTATGTGCTCAGCAAATGCAAATGAATGATTCTCCCCTCCTGCCGATCTGGGTGACTTTGACAAGGCCTTGACCGTTCATTTATCCTGAGTGCTTCGGCTGCAATATTTCACCAATACCCACCCCCCCACCCCCCATGGCGTACATGCAAGTAAGCTGAAGAAAGACAAAGGCCACATTGCACTTAGTCAACCAAATGTGGAGGGCAGGATTCTGAAATGCTATAGATACATTTCTCATTGTGGAGTCCATCCATGTACTTCTTTAATAGAAATATTCATATGGCAGCTCAAAAATCCTTTGGCTATTTATGGGTAAAATGTCTAGGATTTGCCTAAAATACTCCAGAAAAAAGTTTTAAAAAATGCTTGCATGTGCATGATAGGGAAGAAAGAGATGAACAGATAAAACAAAATTGTCACAGTGTTTAGAATTGTTGACGTGGGGAGAAGGAAACATGGGGGTTCATTATGCTTTCTACCCTCGGGTCTATTGGCAATTTTCCACAATATGAGTCTTCCTAAACCTGAAAAAATATTCTCTGAAGACAACTAGGTAAGCTATGAAGCAAGGGAAAAGCAAAAATTAAAAAGAGACGATATAGAAGAAAAACATGAAGGCCCAAGTAGGTAGACGGAGGAAGTATATGAACAGACAACTGGTTAAAAAAAGAAATCATGTCTAATAAAATGTGAAAACGTGTTCGACCTCACTAAAGCAATTAAAGAAATGTAAATGAAAGCAATAGAATGACATTTCTTTTCCCAAGGAATGAGCAAAGATGTAGGGTGTAGAGGTCCGCATTTCAGCGAGCACTCCTGCCTGGCCTCCTCCAAGCAGCCGCTCAGAATGCATACTGGGACAACTTTCTGGAAGCTGAGTTAGCAATGTGATTTCAACAACCTTAAATTATTTTCCTATCCAGTCAGCCAGTCATTCCACTTCTAGGAATTTTGCTTAAGGAAAGATGTAAAGATGTGCGTGGTGACTTGTGATTCATGTACATGAGTGACTGTGCTAGTATTATGTAGAGCAGTGGTTCTCAACCTTCCTAATGCCGCGACCCTTTAATACAGTTCCTCATGTTGTGGTGACCCCCAACCATAAAATTATTTTCATTGCTACTTCATAACTGTAATTTTGCTACTGTTATGTGTTAGGCGACCCCTGTGAAAGGGTCGTTCGACCCCCAAAGGGGTCACGACCCACAGGTTGAGAACTGCTGATGTAGAGGAATAAAAATAATTGGAAATGACTCAAACACCCAAAAATAAATGACACCTTGGGTAATTTTTAGATAATTAATTTGTGCATTTATTCAACAGATATTTACCAAGATCCCTCCACAAGCCACACATAGGGGGCACAAAAATAAATAAGACATAGTTCACCCAATTGATAGGGCCATGGGGACACGAACAAGGAAACAGAGACAAAGGCCATGTATATAATGGAGTATACTGCAGATATTAGAAATATGACTTGCAAGGAATGGCTTTGCTTTAAGGCAAATGCAGGATAAAAAATTATATATATTGCTCCATGTAAAAATATTTACATAGAAATATAAAGATTGATAAGCAATAAGCAAAATGTTAACATATTTTCTTCTGAGTACTGAGATAGTGGGTGATTATTTTTTTCTTTATACTTTTCTGTACCTTGCAAAACATTCTCTAATCAAAATATATACTTTTAGAATTAGAAAAAAATAAACATAAAAAGGGAAGGATGCTATATTTAATGAACACCTGTATTTTATTTTATTTTAGATTTTTATGGAATTTATTGGGGGTGACATTGGTTAATAAAATTATGTAGGTTTAAAGCGTACAATTCTATACTACATCATCTGTATATTGTACTGTGTTCATCATCCAAAGTCAAGTCTCCTTCTGATACCATTTATCCCCACTTTACCTTCTTTTTCCTGTCCCACCCCTCTTTCCCTCTGGTAACCACCAAACTGTTGTCTGTGTCTATGAGGTTTTTTCCCTTAATCCCTTCACCTATGTCACCCAGCCCTCCAACCCCCTTACGTCTGATAGCTGTCAGTTTGTTCTCTGCATGTATGTGTCTGTTTCTATTTTGTGTGTTAGTTTATTTTGTTCATTAGATTCCACATATAAGAGGAATTATGTGGTATTTGTCTTTCTCTGACTGACTTATTTCACTTAGCATAATATCCTCTAGGTCCATCCACGCTGTTGCAATAATGAACGCCTGTTATATGCCATGTAGATTTCTGAGTGCTACACACAGATCCCGCCGCACTTAATATACATGCAACACACACACTCACAGATAGTCTCATTTAACTCATTTAACAACTTTTAGAGGTAGACTTTATTTTTAATTTTTAAAAATGTTCAACTTTTAATTTTTATTTTTGAATGTTATATATTCATGTGATTCCAAAACCAAGACAATATAAAATGAGACATAGTGAAAAATCGCATTCCCACCGGTGCTCTGAACACCAACCCTTATCCTCACACCAGATTTAACCACTTTTATTAAGTTCTGTGTTGTCTATGTAAAATAGGCAAATAAAAAATATTTTATATTCCTCCATTTTTTATACAAAACATAGCATGTTACACACACTATTTCTCACCTTACTTTTCTTTTTTTAAAATATATTTTTTTCTTTATTGATTTTAGAGAGAGAGGAAGGGAGAGGGAGCGAGAGATAGAAACATCAATGAGAGAGAACACCAATTGGCCACCTCCTGCATGCCCCCCACTGGGTATCAGGCCCACGACCTGGGCGTGTGCCCTGACCGGGAAGCGAACTGGCGACCTCTTGGTGCATGGGTCGATGCTCAACCACTGAGCCACACCGGCCAGGCTCATCTTACTTTTCTCACTAAAATGATCTGTACCTCTTACAGTTGTGACAATGAAAGAACTTCCTAATTTTTCATGCCTATGTAACATGCCACCTTGTGGATATATCATAATCTGGTCATTGGTCTCTAGTTCTGCTGCAAATGAAGTTTATAATGTTTCCTATTCATCTGTATAGCTTATAAAAGGATAAGATCTAGTTCAAATGTGGACTTTGCAAAATTTTTCCCGTTACTCTGAACCGTTTCTAATAGAATAAGGTCTGGTTCAGAGCAGTCACTTGTACTAGCCCCATTTTATAGGCGAGGGATAGAAGTCTCAGAGAAGTTCGGTGAATTGGCCAAAGTCATTAGCTAGTAAATGATGGATCTAGGCCTTCAACTCACGCCAGTCAGGGCGAGAGCCCATGCTTCTTCAGTCCGAGCTGGACTAGGATGATCACCACAGGTACAGTGGAAGAACATACAGGGGGCTTAAGAGTTTCATACAAAATGCTCAGTTATTAGCTTATTATAATTAGGCAGAGAAGAGGAAAAAATGGGACCTTTGAATAATTGTGAGCATGAAAACTCATGGGTAAGGATTGGGGAGGGGGTGATCAAAAGATCCCGGAGGACTTTGCAGTGATTTTGAGGTACCCTCACCCCTTGGAATGGGTGAGGCTGACCTATTTGGTAGGGTTGCCAGATAAAATACAGCGCACCTAGTTATATTTGAATGGCAGATAAACAACACGCACATTTTTTTAATTTAATACATTCCATACAATAGTTTTATTTGCTAAATCTGGTAGTCTTGTTATAAGCTGAGGGGCTCAGCTCAGACATTCCTGTCAGCATCTGTTCTTCTCCTGCAGGTACTTACTCATCACAGGTGAACATATTTAGGGGAGGAGGGGTTGAGGAGATTCTGCCTTCAGACCACTTCCATTTTATGGCTGTTGGTAAGTCTAACTGGTTATAACAACAACAACAACAGTGCCATCGAAATATTTATTTATCCATTTGTATATTAAACTATCTCAAAATAATTTTCATGTTATAAAAGTAATATATGTTCATAGTAGGAAAAATAAATATAAGGAAATATATGTGTAATTTTACTTAGATTTAACAGAAGAAAATATTAGGGTTAACTGACAGAATTACCAAACTTCAGATACTTTTTTTTTCACAGTAAGTGAAATCAGTTCATTCAAAAAACAACTCTAAACCTAAAAGAAAAAAATAATAGTAGGAGCAGGGTACATATAAAACCTAAAATAATATGGGAAATTATCTATAATCACAATATAAATGTACCAAACTCTGCTGTTAAAAGGTAGAATTATCAGATGAAATTTAAAAATCCATACATATTCTACTTGTAAGAGCCACATAAACCAAGAGGACATGGAAAGGCTGAAAATAAAAGGATGGAAAATACATATTTGCCAGGTAAATGAACCAAAACAAAGCAGGTATTGCTATATTAATACCAAATTTTTTTAAAAAGATGAAGAAGGCCATGATATAATGAAATCTTTAATTCATTTGGAATAGATCATTATTATAAACTTATATGTGCTTAATAACACAATCTCAAAATATATAAAGCAAAATTTGACAGACCAACAAGGATAAATTGACAAACACGCATCACACTGGGAAACTTTTGACATACCTCTCTCAGTAATGAATAGATCAAGTAGACAACAACTCTTTCAGGATATTTGAACAATATAATGAACAAACTTGATACAATGAACATAGATAGAACTCTGTAGCAAGAAATTAAAGAATATCTATTTTTCTCAAGCACACAAAGATCATGTACAAAAACTTACCAAAATGTAGGCCATTAACTAGGTCTCTGCACATTTCAGAGAATGAATAACATAGAGACCCCATATCCAACCACAATGCAATTGCGTGAGAAACAAATACAAAAATAATTTAAAAACTCCCTGCATTTTGAAATTTAAAAACATACTTCTAAGTAACTCATGGATCCAACACGATCAGAGCCCTTGTAAGGAGAGACACAGAGAAAGACCCGGGGGAGGACTTCGTAAGACAGTGAGGCAGAGGTTGGAGAGCTGCAGCCAGAGCTGGGAGGAGGCCATGAAGGATGCTCCCTACAGGTTACAGGGGAAGCCGGCTTTGCAGACACGTTCGTTCCAGGCTTCTAGCCTCCAGAACAAATCCTGTTGCTTGAAGCCAGCCAGTTTGCAGTACTTTCTACAGCAGCTCAGTTGCATGGGGACAAGACAAACACTCTGAGGAGGGCGGGGACAGTGAGCAAGCAGTCCATGGAGAATGTGTGTGTGTGTGAGTATTGTGTGTGCGTGTGCATGCAGGCAGACATGTGCTTATGAGTGTGTGTGTGTATTGTGTGTGCGTGTGAGTGCACATGCTCTGAGGGGGCGTGGCCCATTGGGTTGTGTTTGCAGTTTTAACTTGATCCCATTTCCTACTTAATTTAGAAAATGCGGGCTTAGGGCATGACCTTCAACGTGCACCCTCTCGCTTCTCACCTGAGAGCACTCCTCCGTCTGACCTGTCAGCCACCACTCCCTGTCCTCCCTTGCTCAGCTCTCATCAGCCCTGGGTCCCTTCCCTCTGCCACCATACCCTCTCCTGCATCCCTACCTCTCCTTCCCTCCAAACACAGAACATGACAGGGTCTGGAGCATCAGGTGAATGGTGGCAAGTTCAGAGCGGCAGGAACGTGGAACTGGGTGGGTGGGAGACACCAGGAGATGCGGCCAAGAGGTGGATGGGCCAGGAGGTGCATTTTCTCACCAGGCAGCAGGGAGACAGCAGGGCCACTGAGCAGAGGAAGGGGTGGCACTGCTGTTTCAGAAAAGTGTCCCTGGGAGCAGAGTGAGAAAGGCTGGCTGGGAGGGCTCATGGCGGGAGGCAGGTTTGCTGCAGGCACCCAGGTAAGGGGTGGGGTTCAGGCCAGGCTGTGAGGACAGAGGTAAAGGGGATGTTGGAGCTCCTGGAAGTATTGATTCTCTCCACAGTGTGAGCATGGGTACTACTGGGCCAGTTCACTGAGTCTTCCTGTCCCACCTGGAATGTCATAGGATGCCACAGGGTGCAACAGGGTGCCAGCTATGCCATCAGGCCTCTTCCTCATCTCAGACACCCGCTCGAAAGCTGCCCGTATCTGCCTCAATAGGAACCCGGTGAAAGCTGCTTCCCCGTCACGATGATATCTCCCAGTCTCCCTTCCTCCTGACACACTTCTGTCAAACATTCCAGCCATGGCACAGCAAGTCCTCTTCCAGGATTCAAGGCTTTCTGAGAGAGGGCCCTGCAGTTTACAGCCCCGCCTCCCACAGCACCTGCCCACCGCCTCCCCCGACAGCAAAGCGTTAGGGCAGCGGGCTGAGCCTGGGAGCGAGGGGGCTTTCTGCAGAGCATTCTATGGGCCACCCTGAACTGCTAACCTGTCCGTGTGGGTCCCCGCTGAGCGTGATGTTCACCCCACCACCTCAACCACCCAACTGTGCTGACTTTCACTTGGTTCAAAATCCCAAGGGGAAAGAACCAGAGCCCTGTCCGCAACTGAGGTTCGGTTATACATGTAGCTTGATGGTGGGTTGGTGGGGGAGACAGAGGGAACGTACTGTGCAGACTTACACCAAGTTGTCAAGAAGGACACGGGGTCTTGAGGGATGAAAGGTTGGGTTAATGGAGAGGGGGTTGGCACGGTGGCCAGACTTGGTCTCAGGTCCTGAAGAGAAGGGAGCTTTAGGCTATACTTGAACACACCCCTATGTAGCCCCCTGGGACACCTTTAGATCCTCAGAGGAGGTGGTTATGAGATTCAGCTGAAAGAGTTGTGTCTTTAGGAACTTACGCTATTCTGCTGGAGGAATGGGCGGTAAATGGGAAGGACTCATTCCACTAGGGCCCAGGCATCTCTGTGGGGGCCCCTCCTACTTGCCCATTGGGAAGGAAGGGCTCAGTGAGCAGTGGAGGGACCGGTGGCTCCAGCCACCGGGTGGAAGCCGAAGGTGGCCATGAGCAGGGTGGTGGGCAGGTGCAGAGGGCAGCAAAGGATAGAGAGCTGGGAAAGGCGGTGACTGGTCCAGGTGTGGGAGGGATGGTGCAGGAAGGAGCCTCCTGGGATTTCTCTGGGGGGAACAGTGGGGTGTGGGGAACAAGGCTGGAACTCCAGAGGGAAACAGCCTGGCCTGTGGCCTCATGAGCTCCGTGTGCCCCTCCCACAGCCACCGGCTCTGATCTGGAGGGGAGAGCAATGCGTGTGGAACTTAGAAATGTGTTTCTGATTCTGTGGGCCTGCTGACAACACTCTGAACCCCACTGGAAACCGGGTCCAAATTTCTGACGAAGATGATCGTCAGAAAGCAGAGAGCAGAGAGATAAGGATCTTACTAGAAAGCTCTTGATAACGTATCTACCCTTTAATGAGTTTCCGCATGTGTCTTTCTAATGTAGATTCTTCTCCATTACCTACACAGAATACCAGCCCCTCTTCTCTTTAAAAAAGAGAAACAGCTTTATTGAAGTATAATGACATACAATAAAATGGCATAAAGTATACAAGTTGATAAGTTTTGACGTTGTGTATACACCCGTGAAATCACCTCCACAATTAAGATTATGAACGTATCCATTATCCTAAACTGTTTCCTTATGGCCCTTGGTAACCTGTCCTTCCAACCCTGCCCCTGCTTCCCACTACTGTCTGCAAACTTTCTCCGAGCATTGAACTGGGGCGATCACAGGGCTCACCTCATCTGTTCCCTGTCTCTCAAGGATAACTCTTCTTTTTGCCCAATGCCCAGTGCTTGCATGCCGTTGTTCTGGATACTTTGTCTGGACTTTTAGTTTTTCAGGTCAGATGGTAGATCCGGTCTATGTTACCCCATCTTGAATGGAAAAGGAATTCCAACCCACTCATCTTGAATGGTCCGCTGCAACTTGATCAGAAAATAGTGCGCTCTCTCCTTCAATTCGGAAAGTCTGAGTAGTGCTGTGGTCGATTGTCTTGGATATCCATTACGTGAGACTTTCATCCATCCAGTCATTCAACAAATATTTTCGAGGATGTCCCTTGTGCAGAGCTCTCTCTGTGGCAATGGGGATGTAGAGATGAGCAAGAAAGACATTGTCCCTGCCCCCCAGGAAATCCCTGTCAAATAGAGGACATAGACAACTAAACGGGTGACCTCGGTTCAGAGGAACAGGCCGCAGGAGAAGCAGTCAAGGTGTTCTGTGGGTGGGTGTGTTCAGACAGCAGCAGATGCTTTTAGGGCCCCATTTCCCAGCCCCGAAATTCAGTTCTGATTTCAGCTGCAGCTGTGGTTGCTGGTTCCACATGACCTTGGTCCCACCTTGGACCTTGCATCTCTGTTTCTCTGCCTCAGGTCCTCTCTGAAGCTTCAGAAATCCATGCACCTGCAAACAAGGGCCCCTCAGAAGTATAGTCCGAAAGAGGGAATGGGGAGTTAATGGCTATGTCAACCCTTAACCAATGGGAGACGGGAGCTGTGATAAAGGACCTCACTTTCCTGTCCTTTGGATGGACAGACCTAGGGGGGCATTCCGTGTACCTCTCAGGATGGATACCCCCATTACCTACCGTTACAGTGGTATTTCCGCTTTCTTGACGTGGTCCCCCCAAATCTTCCCTCCTACTCTTTGGGATCACTTCCTAAATAAATGATCTGCATTGAAAGAGTTGTCTCAGGTTCTGCTTTCAGAGGGACTCCACTGAAGGCATCAACTTATCTAAATTTAGTACAAAAATCTCATTTTACTGATGAGAAAATGGAGTCTTGGGGCTTTTCCTGAGATCACAGGGCTAGAAAGTGGGAGACAGGGTACAAACACAGGTCATTGGACTTCAAAGCTCTTGTTCTTTCCACACTCTCTGGGTGCCCCAGGAGCTATATTATCAAGGGCGTGGGTCCGGGAGCTGCAGGGAGCTCGTCATGATCCTCCAGGGGCCCAGCGACCTCTCTGTAGCAATAGTAGACCCAACAGCAAAATGAAACAACCTTGCCTGTGTGCCGGTGTGTGTCCAGGGATCTCGTGATGACTCGGGGGACAATGCTTAAGTCACGACTCTGAATCAGGTGCCACATATGTGCAGGGTGCTGGGGTTCACAAGTGCCCTGCAAGAGTTCTTAGTCCAGGGAGAAGAGAATGAACAGCAGACTGACATTGAGTGCAGCAGGGATTAGGCTAGTCAGGGCTCAAGGGGGCACCCCAAGAGGGAGTGACCAGTGTGCCCTGAATGGGGAGGGAAGGGCATCTAGCGTGAGGGAACACGACCCAGAGGCCTGGCACAGCCCTGCTCGGGCCGCCTTGGCAGGTGGGAAGAGTCGGTGCAAAGTATGCTGGTAGGTGGTTGGTGGGAAGCGGTGGGGAGGAGGAGGCAGGACTCAGAAGAGAGGTAGAAACTAGGTCCTAGAGGTTCTGCTGGGGAATCTGGGCCTGGCAATGGGAGCCACTGAAGGCTTTTAAGTAGGTCAGTGATTTTCAGCTGCAGCAGGCATCAGGATCACTTGGAGAGCTTGCTAAAACACAAATCGTTGAGCCCGGCTCTGGAGTTGCTGAATCATTAGGTCTGGGATGTGTCCTGAGAATTTGCTTTTTTTTTACCAGTTCCCAGGGGCTGCTGATGCTGCTGGTCTGGGAACCACCCTTGAGAACCAATGGAGTGAGGACTGAAGTGCTCAGATGGTCTGGAGGGACCGGAGAGGGCCTGGCTGGGGCAGAGAGGTGGCTGAGAGGCTGCCACAGTGATTCCGGGGACAGCCAGGAGGGCCGGAGCCAGGGCTGTGGGGATGGAGAGAGGGGAATGGGAGGGAGAGTCAACAGGACTTCAGTGGTTTGGGGAAAGGATAATTTAAAAAATCCAAGTGGATCTTATCACCATCTCAGAATCTCCAGACCGGGAGTCAGTGTGTCCAACCAGACAGACCCTCCCTCCCTCCCTCCCTTTATTCTTCCCACCTCCTTCCTTTCTACTTAGAATAGCATCAGGAATTGTTCAGAGGAAAGAAAAATGCCACAAGGAAGAGAAGGTGGAATGATAAAATGAAATGAGAGACAAACAGAGAATTGATCACCAGCTGGAACCCAGAGACCAGGAGAGCTAGACAGACAGGTGGAGAGAGAAGAGACAGACAGACCAGAGCTGGTGGAGGGGCGGGTGCCCTGAGACTCGAATGGGTCAACGCGCCCCGTGGTGGGTCCAGTCTTCCATTGCTCCCAGTCAATGAGGAACTTGAGCTTGGCGCTGGAGGGAAGGGGCACTTACAAGCAAGGACTCCACTACGCCCAGTAACAGTTTACTATCTCACCTGCCTTACCGGTGCGGCTGCTTTCCCCACATTCAGCTTGCAACACGTCTGAGACTGCTCTCCATTAGCACCATCAGCATCCCCTGGCCAATGTTCCCAATGGGAGCTCTTCACAGACCCTTCAAGCACAAGCATTTATCCAAGACCAGGTCAGACACCAACTAGAGCTGTGTAGTGTGATGGGAAGGGGACTCTGGCTGTGGTCTCTGGCCTGCAGCCTTAGCCAGCGCCCTTCCCTCCCTGCGAATAAATGCTCTGGCCCCTTGTGGAGCTGTGGCCCTACAAGGCCTGTCTTCCTGTTCCTGACTCTGCGAACTTCCAAAGCAGGGCTACCCCTGCAGTCCTGAGCTCAGGGCAACAGGTCCCTAGACTTTCTCTCTGAGCAGGTCATGGATGGGGTGGAGTTGCCTCCTGCTTTGAGGATCAGATATCTCCAAGGCTGCTCTGAGCCTCTGGGTTGCTGGGGTCAGGCCTCAGTGCTGGTGCCTGCACACCACACGGGGAAGCCCTCTCTCCCAGGACCATGTGCCGTGACCGACATTCTCCCATGAAGGAGAGGGAAGGCTGGAGGAGGAGCAGTGTGATGGGAGGCAGCCAGCTCCTCTCCTGGCAAGTTCCCGAGGAATGGCAGATAACCAGGAACATGGACAGCACGTTCTTTTATACCCCTTGGAAAGAATTAATTACAATCATAAAAAGAAGACAGAGAGAATTTCTGCCATACTCCCTCATAGACTGGGTGAAGCCAGGTCAGGGGAGAGGTGCAGCCTCCCAGGGCTGAGAATCGTAGAAGAAAAGCCCCTTTTCCAGGAAGAAAATGTCACGAGGTCTCATTAATGTCATTAAAGTGCAGGGCTGACAAGCGAAGGTCCTTGGTGGTGGCCTGTGCTGCAGGGCATGAGCTGCATGCGCCCTGCCTCTCCTTCTCCTCGTCCTGCCCAGCTGGCAGTGACCTGCGCTGCCCCCTCCCGCCTGCCCCTCTGCCTTCGCCGCTGCCCAGGCACGATGTGGGTCTGGTGGCCAGTGGCCTGGCAGAAACTCCACTGCTGGGAGGGAAGGGCCTTCGGGGAGTCCAGGCACAAAGTGGGCACGAAGGTCATGGGGCTGTGGGTTTCCATCCTCTGTTCTCTGTCCTCAGCTGTGGGGTCTGTGCAGGGGTGATCAGGACAGCGGTCCTGCTCTCTGTCTACCAGGAGGTGTCTGGCTGGCTGTCTCTGTATGGTCTTCCTAAACCGATCTCTATAGACGGGCCCTCTCTGCTCGTTCCCTCTGCACCTGTCACCGCTCTATTTACAGTTTCATTTCTCTATATTTATCCCAGCTCTCTTTCCCCTCATTGTCTCCCTGCAGCCAGTGCCTCCCTGCATGGAGGCTTGTCATTAACTCCTGGGTCTTCCAGGCAAGCAGCGTACAGGCTGACACTCCATCCCTCTGACCGTCCACAGGCTGCAGGTCTCCAGACACTAGCTAGGGACCCTCATTCTCACTAGAGGTGGAAAACTGGTTCAAAGGCAGAGATAGCTTCCCGGGCCATGGTCCAGCCAGTGCCTTCTGGTTTCCTAAACCACCCCCCTAAGCACTCTTGTCCTGGATGTCCACACAAATGGCCAGGCACAGATCCCAGGCTGGGGCTTTCTAGGCCGGTTTCTCATTCCATCCTCATAATGAACCTTGGAGGTAGATGATTCCGACACAAGCACCTTTACAAATGAGACAGCAAAGACTCCGAGAGGTGGGATAACTATCCTGAGGTCACAGGGCTAGACAGCCACAGGATGCCAGTGGCCAGCAGCGTCCAAACTCTGACCTCCGCAGTGCTGCCTCGGTGCTGCAGTGTGGGCCACACATGTGTCTGAGCCGCACACGGGTGTGTGTGTGCATTTCACTGTGAGTAGCTGTGAAGTTTGTATGTGCACATGTATGGGGTTGTTTGTACCTGTGCTGCTTGTGTTTTAAGATCTGGTTCCTCTTTTTTAGAGAACGCCTTAGGACAGCACAAAATTCCCCTTTCAGTCTTTACTGAAAATGTGACAAATAGTGTCTCTGAGCTCAAAGGACAGGTCTGCAGGCCCAGGGGCAGGGCCTCTCCCTCCAGGGCTGGAGCACACTCCTGCCTGCCCTGGTGCCTGTGCACACAGGCATGGCGATGGGGGCTGGGCCAGGAAGGAAGGCTGTGTCTTAGCCTCAGGGACTCCCTGCAGCCTTGTCCCCCAGTGCCCTGAGGCTGCCTCCGGCTGGGGCTGTGACCACCATGGGAGCAGCGGGGCTCCCTCTCAGGGACCCTGGGGTGTCCATTCTGCCCATCAGGAATCTACTCAGAAGGCCAGAGTTTTCTTCTAGGGTTTTGGCAGATGCCACAGTTCATCTTGTCAACAGAAGGGCTGCACCAGGGTGAGGAGGGCCCCCTCCTGCTCCCTCCCCCTTCCCTTTACCCAGCAGTGGCTCGCCGTGTGCACTGGCCCGGGGTTGCCTGGGCTGTGGCCATGTCGCAAGGCCCCAGGATGCCCAGCCCCGTGGTTTTCAAACTGTATTTTGAGACCCTCAGCGTCTCCAAGAGATGCTTCAGTGACTGCTCAAACAGGGGGATGGAGAGGGTAGGTAGTCGTGAGATACTCTGAGGGCGGGTCAGTGTACCCTCTGACCAGGGCAGACCCGATTTTATGTGTTCTCCAAATTGGGCTTTCTTCTAAGAGCTTGGCTGGTCAGCACCCTGACTTGTGCTACATTTTTATTTGTCTTCTTAAAAGAGCTCCATCACCACCTCCTTTACCCTCTGCACCCTTAGCTAGGGACAGGCAAGCTTCCAGCCCCTCCAAACGCTCCCTGCCCCACGGGCCTGAGAGCAGCAGACCACGAGAGGGCTGGAAGGGACGGTCAGGGGCTGCATGGGCACCTCTGATGTGCCAGTCTGATCTTGCTGCACCCTGGGCTCCCTCTTCACCACGGGTGTCTTAGCCAGGACGCCAGGACACCAGGGCAGCCGGGTGTGACTCAGAGGAAGTGCTGGGCCATGTGGCCTCTGAGAGCTGATTTATGGAGGACGTAGCAGGTACAAGGGGGGAGGGGAGAGGAGCTCCTGATCCTCCACTACCTGGGTGCTCCTTCCAGAGCCCTGAGCCCTGAGTTCTGGAGGCCCTGGGAGCTCCCAGGAGAGGGAGAGCCCTGTCCTCGCCCAGAGCTGCCCTCTAGTGGAGAGTCTGTGAATGGTGACTGAGTCCTCCAGTCTTTAGTAGCATCTCTCAGTTCCCAGAGGGTTTCTCCCTGGGGACAAGGGGCAGGGTCCACCATATGGTATGCACAGAGCAATTTTACTTAAGAACAGCCACAGGGCTGCTCCAAGTGGGGGAGAGCACCCCCTCCTTCTTCAGTCTCCTGCTTGGCTGCTGGGCTGGGACCTCTCCACCCAGCAGAACTTTCCCCAGCCCCGCTCAAGGTGCCTCTTCTGTGGCTGTGGCTGAATCTCAGCTTCTTTCTCCTCCCTCCTTCAGCCTGGCTCCCTTTGGGAAAGATCCGGGGAGCAACCCCAGCTTTGGCACCTTCCTCGCACAGCTGGGATGCCTGTTGCTAAGTAGTTGCAAGTTGAATGCTCCCTTGGCCCTCTGAGTGTTTGATGCCAGAAAGAGCTGTGAGAACTGGACTGGCGCTAACATGCCCCAAGATGCAATGTTCAGATAAACAGTCGTGGATGAAACAGCACAAAGTAGTGTTCACACTTTGCCTCAGGGTTGGTATAGGGGAGTTGCCCCTGGTTTAGAGAAAGGCTTGCATATGTGGTCTGTGGTGGCCTGAGTCCCTTACAGGGGGTAGGAGGAGCTTTGGGTCCTGCTGGGAAACGAGTCCACAGGGCTCTGGAGGCAGGATGGACAGAGACGCTCTTGACGGTCACTGAGCGCTTTGTGCTGGGGCACTTGCCCAGCCCAAAGGGAACGTCTCCACTCAGCATCTGTAAGACAGTTTTGACTGTTCTTGGTCTGGCTGACATCTCATCACAGTACCGTCTAACATCTACATTCCAGCCTTCCCGAGAAGAAGATGGCCCATGCCTCTGTGTAGAGGGCATGCCCAAGGGGGCCATCCACAGACAGCCAAGAAGTTCTCATTGTAGTACCAAACACTGGGCAGTGTGCAGAGGCTCCCACATGGTGGAGAAGAGTATCCTTCTCAAGAGCCCGAGGGAAGTCCGTCCTTCTGTGTGCAGGGATGGGGGGCTGTTTTTGGGGACGCTCCATATTGTTTTCCAGAGAGACTGCACCAATTTATATTGCCACCAGCAGTGCATAAGGGTTCCCATTTCTCCACATCCTCTCCAACACTTGTTTCAGGGACCAGCATGGTGTGGGGACTGGAAATCAGTCCTATCTTGACAGCCGAAGGTCCAGCGAAACCCGGAAAAGAGAAGACCCAGGGGAAAGAGGGCATGTGCCACATCGGAAGGCTTGTCCTACACCCTGTCCTTCCAGCTCCAGAAGGAAGATGAGGGCTAGTAAGAGAAACTCAGAAAATGTTTTATCAGTTTTACTGGGGTACATTGGTCAACAACATTATACAGGTTTCAGGTGTACAATCCTCCAATGCGTCATCTGTATACTGCATTGTGTGCTCACCATCCAGAGTCTGGTCTCTTTCTGTCTCCATATATTTGACCCCCTTTACCCTCTTCATCCTCCCCCGACCCATCCCCTCTGGTATCCACCATACTGTTGTCTGTGTCTACGAGTTTGTTAGTTTTGTTTGTTCGTTTCTTGCTATTTTATAGCTTACATATGAGTGAAATCATATGGTTCTTGTCTTTTTCCATCTGACTTATTTTACTCAGCATGATACACTCAAGACCCACCCACGTTGTCGCAAATGGCAGAATTTCATCGTTTTTATGGCTGAGGAATATTTCGTGGTATGTAGCACCCCATCTTCTTGATCCCGTTGAAGGATGCTTTGGTCGTCTCCATGTCTTGGCTATTGTGAGCAGCGCTGCAATGAACATAGGGGTGCATATATCTGTGAATAAGTGTTTTCAAAATTTTCGGCTAGATACACAGAAGTGGAACTGCTGGGTCATGTGGTAGTTCTATTTTTAAGTTTTTGAGGAACCTCCATATTGTTTTCCATAGAGACTGCGCCGATTTACATTCTCACCAGCAGTGTATAAGGGTTCCCATTTCTCCACATCCTCTCCAACACTTGTTATTTCTTGTCTTGTTGATAAGAGCCATTCTAACAGGTGTGAAGTGGTATCTCATTGTGGTTTTGATTTGCATTTCCCCTATCGCTAGTGAGGTTGAACCTTTCTAATATATTTGTTGGCCGTCTGTATGTCTTCTTGGGGAGTATCTGTTTAGGTCCTCTGCCCATTTTTAATTGGATTGTTTTATTGTTGTTGTTGTTGAGTTGTATGAGTTCTTTATATCTTTTGGATACCAGACCCTTATTGGCAGTATCGTTTGCAAATATCTTTCCCTATTTGGTTGGTTGACTTACTGTTTTGTTGATTTCTTTTGCTGTATAGAAGCTTTTTAATTTGATGTAGTCTCATTCATCAGGTTTTGCTTTTATTTCCCTTGCATTTGGGGTCAGGCTCACAAAATGGGAGAAACTTCTATATGGGCCCAGAGAGTGCTCAACAGCAGAGAGAATCTTGTGGGAGGACAAGAAGTGGACCCAGTGGGCCCCAGGGTCTGTCCAGCTCCCAGGTTTTAAGCCTGTAAACATAGGCCACTCTGTCCCCTTGGAGACATCAAGCAAGCAGAGACTTTTCCTTTTGCATCTCTCGGATGGAGGACTGGCTGCCTATCTATGGCTGGTGATGATTCTGGGACCAGGAGAACCTGCAGACCTAGAGGATGTAGCAAATGTCACCGGCAGGTCAAACTGGCCACCCAGGGAGCCGCTGGGTTTGTGGCTGAGCATTTTACTACCCAGGACAGAATCAGGGTTTTGTGAAGGAATACAAGAACGGATAATGAGTAGGTAACCAGCAGTGTTGGCCAGAGATGTTAAAGCTCACCTAGCCCAAATCCCCATTTCGCAGACAGGCAAACTGCAGTCCATGAAGAGGGACACAGCCAGTGCTGGGCTTTGTCTAGAACTCAGAACTCTGTACTCCCAGGACGAGGTTGTTCCGTCACGACTTCAGTTCAAGGGCGGTTATTAGACATGCACAGGGTGGGGTGACTGGCAGAGTACTCGGGGAGGCATGTAGGGACAGAGGAGCCAAGAATTATTCCAAAATTTTTCATCCCAAAGAAAGAGAAAATGTACAAAATTAGGGACGAGATGAGCAATGATTATGTGTAAGTCAGGTGTGTGTGTGTGTGTGTGAGTGTGTGTGTGTGTGTGTGTGGTAGACTGGGGAGACTGGATGGAAGGCAGAGGAGGTGCAGCTGGGAGGAGGAGGGCCGTCAGGGTGGCAGAGAGGTCCTGGACTGGGATGGGAACCTTCCGTGGTCACCTGTGTCAGCGGGGCTGAGAGGCTCCCAGACCAGGTGGAGGGGAGGGCACTGAGGGCGAGCCTGAGTGCAGGGCGGCCCTGGAGGGGAGCTGAAGGCAGTCCAGGGGACACATGGGTGCTGAGGTCACGAAGAAGACCCCTTGGGAGTGAAGGGAAGGAGAGAAGTAGCATGCTGATGTGAGCAGTAGGGGGGTCAGGGAGGACTGATTTTAAGCCTGAGAACTCTACAGAATTGTACGCTTTGGTGGAGGAGCCAGAGGAAGGGGTGACTTGGGGTGCAGAAGTGAGCCAAGGGCTGAGGAGGAAGAGAAGGGGACAGGAGCAGGCTCTGGGTCTGGGGGAGAGGATGGGGCTCTTGTGGGGGCTTTGGTTCTGGGCCCAGATGAGTGGGTGGGCAGGAGTGAGTGCGTGCCAGGGTCCAGGGTGAGCGCAATGTGAACGTGTGTGGGTCCCCACGTGCGTGCAGGTGTGTGACTGTGAGCATTCTGGGGCTAAGCCGAGATGGGGTGGCTCTGTGAAACTGTGCAGAGGTGGGGTAGCAAAAAGAAAACCACGTAAAAGCACAACTTGTCTGTGACAACGTTGCTCGTGATGGCTGTTACCATCATTATCGACCTTTTATGGGTTGTTACGTAAAAACATGCACCACCAGTGTCAGCTGGAGCCTACTTGTCCCTTGCGGAACTGGGTGAGATGGACCCAAACCCACCCAACCGCACAGAGGAGACAGCGACAGTGTCCACGCAGAGAGGCGCAGGCCGGGAGGCAGGATCCGGGCCGTGACTGCCCCTGCACCGCTGACCACCGCGCCTTGGAGGAGGCGCGACCCTCTCCCGCCGGGGTCTCCTCATCTGTAAGGTGCTAGGCCAGGAACCCTGACAGGCTGTTTCCGGCTGAAGAGTTTGGCTTTTTCGGGCCCCCCAGCTGCGGGCCTGAGTAGCAGCTCCATGCAGGATGCCAGCTGCCCCTCACCAGTTCCCATTCGCTGGCCCATTTCAGCCTGGCTCTGACCCAGCCTATTCCAGTGCAGCTGAGCCCCAGTCCCCTAGACACGGCCTTGTGGGGCCTCCGACCCTCACAGGCCACCCTGGCTCCCCTGTGGTGGGTGTAGCTCCTTGAACCAGCCTGGAACCACTCCCTCAGCACTAGTTCCTTTTCATTCTTTGTCACTTAAACTTTGGGTCACCCATCAATCACAGCTCCATTCCTGCTGAGGTACCAGCCACATCCAAACCCAGGGCTCCCCAGGGTGTATGCTGTCGTGGCACCCAAGGGATCTCCCATTCCTCCGGGGGCTCAGCCTCAGCTTTAGGGCTATGCTGGGATGCCTTGGCGTGATGCTGCCACAGCCAAGAAACCACGAACAAGCACGACACACCTGAGCCACCGACAGCTGGAAGGAGCAAGGAAAGAGATTCTCCCCTCCGACTTCAGAAGCAATAGCCCTGCTGACACCTAGACTTCTGACCTCCAGAACCGTAAGATAATAAATGTGTGCTATTTCAAGCCACTAAATGTGTGGTCATATTTATCAGCAGCAACAGGACATAAAGACAGTCTCTGACCAAGTGGGCCTGTGTCCCCGTTAGAAGAGCAACCCTTCCTGGCTGGGGCCTGGGGCGTCTTAGGAACCAGGGCCTTACTTGCCAGCCGGTTATTAGTGTTTCTGCATGAACTGGCCCTGTACAGAGGACATACCTTTGCCTCGGGCAACACCACCCACTGAATTTTCCTGGCAAAGGAAACCTCTCTCTCCCTTGCGCTGCCTCCCCGAGACCTCCAGCCTCCCAACCGCAGAAATTAATCCGAACGAGCAGGAAACAGGCAGGCCCTGGCTCTGACTTCCAGCACCTGGATTTGAGAGCTGGAAACCAGGCACGCCTGATTGTGGGGCTGTGGTACGGAAAGAATCCTGGTTAGGGGTGGTTCGCAGGGGAGGCGGGGAAGCCAACTCACTTTCTCCAGTGTCCTGGTTTTTATCTAGGGGCAGGGGTCGTGGGCAGTAGCGTGTGGGCGGGAAGGACTTCTGGGACAAGCCATCCTAGAAGAGGAAATGTGGCCTTGATTACTGCAGGGACTACTGTTGATAATAACGAGGACAGTGGCTGTAATGATGAGAGAAGACGACTAAGGAGTATTTACAATGTCCTGGGCATTTACCACATACGTTTTAATCTTCGCCACAACCTGCCAGCTTCCACTGTTAGCCTCTGTTACCCTCATCTGCAGTTGGAAACCGGGAGCACAGAGAGGTTAAGTAATCGCCTCAAAACAGTTAGAACTCGTGATTAGTCTGACTCTAGGGAATCAGTTCTCGCATCGAATGTGAAAATATTAATTTGCCTCCTCACAGATCCCAAAGCGCTTTCCCACTTGTGGTTTCATTTGGGTGCCCAGGGCAGCAGGCAGGAATCCCTGCCTCCATTCTTCAGGTGAGGAAGCTGCGGTCAGGAGACGGGTCCGAGAAAAATCAGCAGCACCATCCCTGTCAATGTCAGGTACGTCTGCAGAGCATGGCCGGACCCAGGGTTGGGGGCAGGAAATAGGATAATGAACAGGTAGCATTTACCGGGCGATCCACATCACCATGTGCTTATTTAATCTCCAAAAAAACCCCATGAAATGGAGACCAGAGAGATTAAGGATCTTCTCTGAGGTCACAGAGCTGTAGTAGTCACGTGCTCTGTTTAGGCAGGAGAGGAGCTCAGAGTTTAAGCTTCCTCTGCACTGCTTGCAGACCTCAGTGGAGGGCGCTGTCCTGGGGCCTCCTGGGTGGAGGGCACCTCGTAAGGTAGCAAGGGGTCCACTTGCTCAGTGCAGCCCCCACAGAGCACTCTCCCACGTCACTCCACTGAATTCCACGCCAGGACCCTTTCAAGTATTTGGATTTTAATTCTTTGAATGATTAAACCTGTTGCTCAAAAGGCTGTTGTAAGAAAATTAAAAAAAAAAAAGAGGCCGAGGGAAGTTTTTTGTCCTTAAATGATAACCTTCTAAGGTAAAAGCACTCGTGTCTGAGGAAGAGCCTGGAACCAGCTTCTGTTGTCGCTGGGGCGCCTCTTCCGCGCAGCCGCTGCTGCCTCCATCAGAGGCTCAGACTACCCCATCCGAGCCTGCAAGGTCCCCTCGGCCGCCCGCCAAGCTCTGCCCATTTGTTCTCCCAACACGGCCCCATAATGACATCTTCAGGGCTTTGAGTTTTCATAAACATGAATATGGAAAATGAAGGAGTCTGGGAGAGGACCTGGTGCGGAGAGGCCCACTGCAGCCCAGGGGGAGGTCAGGACTTGGACTCCCTCCCTCCAGGCGACATGCTCCCACTGTGGGGCCCCCTGGACACCCCCTTGGCATTGTGCTGCCCTGGGCGGAGCCTTCAGAGAGAGGCTCTGAGGAGTAGCCCCTGGATTCACATTAAAGCTGAATCAAGACAATTTCATTTTGTCCAAATGGAAACAAGGCTTTGGCTGAGATGGGCACCAGCAAGGCGCTGCCCCTGCTCTGGGCATCGAGGGGTGAGAGCTCAGGGGCAGCGATCTGGCAGGCTGCTGGCCAGTCTGTCCACTGAGCCCTGATAGTAGGCTTCAGATTTGCCTGGGAGATTCAGGACAGAGTTTGTAAAGATGTACCTCTTCCTCTCTACCATCCCCCCTGTGTGGATGTCTTCAAATGTGCCCGAGCTCCTCACTGCTCCCCTGCCTCTGTCCCCAAGGTGGAGATGCTGCTGGGACATTTCTCTGAAGCTCCCAGTCACCAAACCTAAAAGCCAGCAGAACCCTAGGGGATCTTCTCTCTGCATTTTACCTACAACAGTGAACTTCCTTTGACTCTCCACCTGCTTCTTATTCTTCCTGCCGGAGCAAAGCCTTCCAGGGTTCTCATCCTGAGATTTAACAGAGTAGCCACATTTTGTAGCTAGTTGGGCAGAATGAGAGGCGAGAAATGTTGCTATTGACTCTTTGGCTATATATAGTTCCTGAGGTGTGAAACCAGCAGATGCATCGATGCCGCTGCGGTGAAGGTCCTTGCCGGCCCGATGATTAACATGGCCATGAGGTTGGCCTGGCCTCTGGTCCAGACTCCACAGATATTGGTAGGCCTAAAGGAAGTCAGCCTGAGAGAGGCCAAGTTCATGCCTTCTTGGTTAGCTACCCTGGAATGGGCTTTGCTGAGGGCAGCTGTGTAGAGTGGGAATGCCCATTCCCTGAAGGAGCTGGGCCAGGTAACATCGCTGAATCTCCAGAATTGTGATGCAACACATTTCTGTTTATGAAGCCACCCAGTCTATGGTGCTTTGTTACAGGTAACTTCTGCAAACGATACAGGGGACATCATCAGCCAAAAACAATGACAACAAAAATTTACATAAAACAAAAACAAATCAAAACACCTCCAGCTAAAATTTCAGGACTTAGTGAATAAGTGGGGATGAGATATTCCTCCTGGGGGTCCCAGAAACTCACCAGGCAACTTCTAGGGTCTGCACTGGTGACATTTCCAACTGTGAGTAAGAAGGCAAAGTTTGCCAAACAAAATCGGAGGGCAGGAATGTTTTCATCATTACGTTTTTAAAAGTAATTGACAAGGATTATTAGAAATCATGGATTTCTATTGTTTGGGGCTCTGTTATGGAGTTCCACATCTGCCTTTCTGTTATGAACAGGATTCAGACAGGCTGGGACCCCATAATCTGGAGGCATGAGAAGATGAGTACCTCTAACACTTTGATTATGTGTCTATGGGAGACGCTGTGATGTTGTGTGTAATTCTCCTAACAACTCTGCCCAGTAGGTATTTTCATTTCTGTTTTGAGACAATGCTGAGGGTTGGAGGGGCTGCGGAACTGACCTGAGCTCACATAGGCAGCTGTATATTGGAGGAACACCTACCTCCAAAGCACACCTTCTTTCCAGGACAGTACGTTTCCTGTGGCTTAAGTGTCTCCCCAGATATCTGAGATGTGGACCTTGGTGTCCCTCACTTTGACCTTTGGCCAATTTAAGATAAATGATCATTTAAAATAATGCCTGTTCTTAGTGATCCACTCATTGCTTCTTTGGCTCCATGTGGCAAAGCTGCTTTTAGTGCAGGGTCTCCACACTTCACCATTCATTTCTTGGGGTACCACCTCATGGGGCACAAGGCAGAGTGACAAGGACTGCAGATTGATGCCCCCCTTATACTCTCTGGGTCAGAAGGGCAGCCCGAGTCTAGCTTCATTGACTGTGTAGAATATATTCTGTTGGCATGTGAAGAATACTTGACAGCAAACTGCACAGAGATGGGTGGTTTAAAGCACAGGGTAGAACCACGGTCTGCCGCCTGTCATGGTTCAGCAAGCGAGTCTAGCCTCTTATCTCCAGTTTGCTTCAATGCCAAGTAGCTGCATGAGTTCCCACGTTCCTAGTCTTTAAAGGAAAGTGAGCACTTTCTGGTGGGACTTCAGGGATGAGACCCCAAGTTCAGGTTGGGGTTCCTCTTTCCAAAGCCTTCTGAGGTCACCCTTGTCCTGCTCTCTCCTGAACACTGCCCCTGGCTTCTTTTGTCTTGACTTGATAGAAAGTGTGTGACAATTCTTGCCCTGTCATGTAGCACTAACGTCTTTTGTCTGGGTTCTCTCCTTCATTGTCCCTGGCCCCTGTTATGGTCCCACTCCTGTCCTGGAACCTCTCCCCAAGACCTGAGATGTCCACAGTCACTTGGCTATCATTTTTGCTGCATTTACCTCCCATGCCAAGACTGAGTGTATGTATCATTCCACTTCTGCATGCATTCATTCGTTGATTCTTGTATGTGCCCTGATTGGGGATTGAACCTGCAACCTTGGTGTGTCAGGATGATGCTCCAACCACTTGAGCTACCCGGCCAGGGCCTTAGACCGAGTTATTTGTCACAAAGGGGCAGCTTGCAGACTTTGGAAAGGGCTTGTTCCATCAAACCCACCAGTGAATCGAACACCTCTCCCATCCCAGTACTTCTCACCAGTCAAAAAATTAACCTTCAGGTTACCTGCATGTCAGAGCAGAAGGGGAAGAAATGGTGCAGGGGCAGGGAAGAGGGGCACCGAGAGAGAAACGTGTCTTCCCAGCTTCCTTGCTCCTCTGCCACCTTTAGACTCCAGTTTTCCCATGGCCTGGTGCTCCCAGTTTCACTCTGTAGCATCCAGCAAGAGCTCTGTCCAGCCCCTCCCAACAGCGTTTAAGAAACTGGCTTGAGAGATCTCTGCTTTTGTAGCTCTTTGACTCTCCGTGGGACTCCCTGTCACTGGCTGTGAGCCTGGGACAGCTTGGTTCTGCCCAGAGGCTGTCCAGCCTGGATGTCCATCCCTCCACATGGACTGTGCTATACTTTGGGGAAGAATCTGGTGGGCGCCCCAACCCTCCCATTCAGCTCTGTCTCATACTCAGAGCTCTCTGGGCCCAGCTGTGGGAAGAGCCTGGCTGTGGACATGTGCACACTGGTCACTTTGCCTTTCCAACCTCTATATCAAGATAACAGGCTCCCAGGTCTTCAGTTATTGACACAGACAAGCTCTGTACTATGTGGTCAGTGTTGGAACACGGCAGGTGTCTCCTCTGAGCCAGAGGAAGAGGCCCCAGCTGGAGGCTGAATTACATTCTTCCTTCAACCGAAAGACTGTTTCAATAGTTTATCTTCACAAACATTTGAAATTAGTCTCGAAGGATTTGAGGAAATGGGACATAAGTGCTCTGGCCTCCCTGGCTCCATGCTTTAGCCCTCGTCAAGAATCCGGGCTGGCAGGCCTGACCGACGTCGCACGGGGCTCCACTCAGAAACATCCTGGGCTGGGTTCAGTGTTCTGTCATCTTCGCATTCTTCATAAGTGCATAGCAAGGGGCCCTGCATTTTATTTTGCGATGGGCCTTGTAGGTGAAGAAGCAATTCTTGCATACGAGTCCCTCTCCTGGCCCTTCCCTGACTCCCACACTGATTATTCCAATGCAATGTCAGATGCACACATTTGGGTCTGATAATCTAAGTTTTTGCCAGAGATGTTGTCCTTGTTGCACCACACACTGTGCAGGGAGCTCTTCATCTGGGGAGGAGGTAGAAGCATAACTGGGTAACCAGCGCTCTGGGCCACCTCGTTCAGCCTAGCCATGGAGAGAGAAGAGCCTTCCTGAAAGGGTGTATACTTGAGTTGAGTGATGAGTGATTCAAGAATAGTCAGAGACTAGGGGAATTGGTATTCCAGGCAGAGTCAACCAGAGACCTGGAGGAGTGGGGTGTCACAATGTGCTCCGGGATCTTGGGACACTTAAGCAAGACACAGTGTAAGGCCAAGAGTGACGAGGCTGGGGGGACCCACAGGGGCCAGATCAGGGGCCTTCTGTACGCTCAAGGAACTTAATATCTTGAGCATCAAATGAGAAGACAAAGAAGGAACAGAAGCAGGCAGGAACACAGGCAGATTTGCATATTGATGATCCATTGGTTGTGGTGTGGCCAATGGATTACAGGCAGTGAGCTGGGAGAGTATCTGTAACATGCTAGCCCCTGACTAAGGATTATCTTTAGCTAGTCAGACCTGAATTTCACAGAAACAAGGACCTCATTAGTCTTGCTGCAGGGTTTGCCTACAGATCTTAATTTTGCAAGGCCTGCCTAACAGTTTCTGGAGCTCTAATTAAGGCAATGAAATGACCAGAGGCATCTTTCCTTCTCTTCCTGGTCATGGTGCCAAAGGCACTGAGAACTCTCTCCTCTGTTAGCTCTGGCGTTCCTTCCCAACTCTGAGTGGCCCAGGTGCTGGCAGCCCTGGAATGCTGGATGGCCAGGTACGACTATTTACATGGCTGATGCTGGGAAGGAATAGCTTCTCCAAGTGCTGCTTGTTAGAAAGCACTACAAACAGATAGCAAGGTAGGGTAGACAGAAGTTTAAAGATGTCTCTCAAAATTCCTGTGCCCTGGTTCTTCAATCAAATACTAAACTAGGTACTGCCTTGAAGGGACTTTGAAAATGCATTAAGTTTGCTAGTCAGCTGACTTTAAGACAGCCTCATTATCCTGAATTGTCCAGGAGGGCCCCATGTCATCGCATTGTTACCGGACAGGATCTGGGCCTGGGGCGGGTCTGCCGAGGGCCTGCCAATCGTGTGTGGGTTCTTGACTCTGTGTAGGAAAGATTGCAGAACACGGGTCCAAGTGGCTTTTGAGAGCATGTTTATTAAAGCTGGGGACAGTGAAACAGAGGGAGGGCTTAAGATAGGGAGAAACACTTGAGGTGGTTTGTTTTTTTTTAATCTCTCTTTGGTCTTTGGGAATCCTAGGTGAGGTTTTAGGGGAAGGTCTTAACAGAATATTTATTAGCTCTCCAGGTGTGTCCTTCAATATGTTGATTCATCAAAATGTGAGTATAGAGGAACCCAGGGTTATTTTCTGGTTAGTTTCATTTTTAAAGAATGTCATCAAGAACGTCACTGAAGAGAAACTGGGGACCAAGGACGTTCTGTCCTGGGACAGTCTGGAATGTGTAAACCATTTGTTCCTTAGTGTCCTCGGTTAGGGAAGATAAAACCTTGTGATTCATCAGCTGGCTGTGAATTGCTCTGATTGTTTGGCCTCATTTAATTATATTGTCTCAGTTTCCCTTATTCCACTTGTCAAGGAATCTCCCTAATTTCTTACTATCCTGCCTCAGCATGAGCCCCTAAAAGCAGAAGGTGGCATGAAATTCCAAGCATGAGAAAGAAGCATCTCATTCTTTTTTGTTGTTGTTGTTAATCCTCACCTGAGGATATTTTTCCCATTGATTTTTTAAAGAGAATGGAAGGGAGGGAGGAAGGGAGAGAGAGAGAGAGAGAGAGAGAGAGAGAGAGAGAGAGAGAGAGAGAGAGAAGAGAGACACATCGATTGCTCTCGCATGCACCCCAATTCGGGCTGCAGATTGAACCTGCAATCCAGGCATGTGCCCTTGACCAGGAATCAAACCTGTGACCCTTTGGTGCATGGGCCAACACTCTAAACACTGAGCACACCAGTGGTTGGTACCTGGGTATTTGTAATTTTTAACTTTCCCCAGTGACTCTAATGTACATTAGTATTGCTGCTCAGGTACCTGGCACATAATGGAAACTTGATAAATATTTCCTGATTGGATGGATGGATAATAATATATTCTGAAAAAGTGGCTGCTCTACCAGAGGACTGACCCAAAGCCTGAGCATAAAGGGCCCTGAGAAACTGTGGGGGAGGAAGGGGATCGCCTCTTGGAAGGTTGCAGCCAGACCTGGTCCTGGTAGTCATCCTCCCTTCGGGGAAGTTCTGACCTCTAATCTGGCCTGCTTGTGTTTATCTAAAAGGGGCAGAGATGAGACACAAGCATGGAATGAGAGCCTACAGTTATTTCTATTCCCGCTTACATCATGTCTTCAGCCCAAGGATGTGGGCTGCAAATGGTTTCATTTCCGAGACATGGGGGAGCTGTGTCATGCCAGCTCCTCCATCGTGCCTCGGAGGGTCTTCCCTGCCATTTCGCTGATGTGCAGAGCCGGCATGTCAAGCCTACTTTCTTCTCATGGAGATGCTTTCTCCATTAAGGTAAGCTGCCAGCAAGTGTGTGGTGAGTCCTTGTCTTCACAGTCCAAATAGCCAGCCTTTGAACTCCAGTGGGTAGATAACAGAGAGATCAAATCACAGTTCTCAAGTCTGGCTGCACATCGAAATCTCCTGGAAAGATAGGTGACAATTCATACTATTAATTCCCATCCAGACCCACTAAGTCAGGGTATTCAATAGTGGAACTTTCAACTCTGTACTTTTAATAGAACCCCCAAGAGATTCTGATGTAGCCAATCTATGAGATTAACCTAAAGATAAAAGGCCTTTCAAAGTGAGAGGCAACAAGCATTTATTTGAGATAAAAAAAGAATAGCTATTTGGGAAGCATTGATTCGGCAGAAACCTAAATAATGTTCCGATTAGGAGACAAAGGCAAGGGGTATTTATGAGAAAGGGAAGGGGAACGATTATATCAATAGAAGGAAGGCATGTCTACTGGTAACACCGTGTTGCTAATTCTAAACAATGTTTTACATTTTCTATCTGGTAGTCATCAATCCTATAGTCCTATCTGCTTTCTTGTTACCTTTGCAAATAGTTCTTTGGGACACAATGTTGCCCTGTTGTAACATTCCAAAGGTTTGGGGCATAGGACTGCAAGGCGGTCCTTGTGGGGTGGCAGCTCCGACTCTTTCAAAGTGGTCCATGTGCATCATTTCTTACCAAGAGAACCCCCAAGAGATTCTGACGTAGCCAGTCTGTGGGAGTTTGGGAATCGCTGCTTCCAAACACGCTCTTTCCACAAAGTGGAAAATAAAATGTCTCAAAGGTTACTAAATGTAAACTGGCCGAAGCACAAAGATCGCATCAGTAAAGCTGCCTTGCTTGGAGTAAAAACAAAGGAACTGCAAATTGTTGAGAACAATCACAATTCTTTTGACTTATCTTCCATTTCTTTCCCACTAATCTGATTCAGTTCTCAGGAGTTAGTCTTACTTATCCTAATCTCCATTTTCAGATGTTAACAATCATCCCCATCTGATTTGGAGGCATTAAGCTAGTTTGCCATCAAACACTATTCAAGATGCTTTTCGTTTTCTCCCTTGCCTGCCTGGTCATCAGTTCACTGTATCGTCCTTGACTAGGGGTGTGGGGTGATGAGATTTATCTCCCTACTCACAGGGTCTTTGTCATTCTCTCTCTTAGCTTCCCCTCTTCTTTGCAAAGAAAAACTGTAAATAGTTAAATAATAGGCCCACTCCTGAGTTCTCCTCTGGGGTCTGTTTTGTCTTAATCACCAGTATATGGGCTAATTAACTTCAAAGTCTTTCAAAGTTACAGCTTGTGTTGACACTAATTTGGAAAACAATGATAAGATTTACACACCACTTTCCTTCTGATTCCCATAGCATCCATCCCCAAATCTGAATCAAAATTATCAGTCCCTGTTGGCCAGAAGGTAACTTTAAAAATACATTGGGGTGTTTGCTAACAAGGGGGGGGGGGTCAACATCCTAGGTCCATTCCTGGGTGCTGAGACTCTCAGTGGGCAACCCAGCCTCCTGCTTCCAACCCATTAACTCTGCGGGCTTCCTGAAACCAGCCCAGAACCTTCGCTGTCCCTTCTCCAGGATGAGTGGAGGTGGACAGACTGAAGGGCTGGCAAAGAGCAATCCATGCCCACCTCCACCCTCAGAAGATACCAGAGCCAGGAGACCTCATCTTCTCTTCTAGTTGCTGTCCACTGACCCTAGAGGAATCCAGAATATTCATAAAGGATATTCCCTAAGCTCTATGCATTCCGGATCCGTGACTTAGAAAAACTGCAGGGATGAAGGGCTATTTGCAAATGTGCTGGCGAGATCAGGTTGCAGGCATCTTCACGCTGAAAAGTGGATCCAGCCAGGCAGGGTGGGCGGGGTGGAAGCCGAGACAGGCACGCTGAGCGCAGACGTCCAGGCCAGGCCCGTCTGAAACGTCAGCCTTGGCCGCCCTGCTGCCTTCTCCCCTGGAGGCACTGTGGGCATTGTGCTTTTTCAGTGCCAGGAGAGGAGGTGGATGGGAGAAACCTGACCCTTTAATGCCAGACACCCGGTGCAGCTGATGCATGGCTGGGTCCTCTTGCCAGGCTTGGCTGGCCTCCCTCTCTGTTCGAGGCAGCATTAGGAAGATTGATTTCTGCTAGCCAGCCATAATGGGAGACAGTAATGGCTGCGAGGGAGACACTTGGCTTGTGGACACCTTGAACTGGTGCCAGTCGCTTCAGGGGAGAGCACGTGACAGAGAGTCAGGCATTGTTTCTCTTAAGCTTCTTGCTTTTCTGTTTTCTCTTCTCTCCCCACCCCTCCCTTCCCCTTTCTCTCTTATCCTTCACTCTCTTCTCCCTTTCCATTCCCCACTTTCTCCCCCGCGGTCTGGAGAGGACTCAGAGCCACGCTCGGCTACTGGTGCGGGTGTTCTCTCGCCTAGATTCTCCTCGCGGGGGAGCCAGCCTCGCTCGGAGCAGGTGGCCCGCTCTACCTGGCCCGGCTGGGAGGGACCTTTGGGGGCGCTCATGCCGGTCTTAGCCCAGGCGAAAAGGCGTCATAGAGGCCGGGTCTGTGTTGATTATTAAGTCCCAGGCACTGCTGCTGTGAGTGGGTAGGGTGGGGAAAGTTCAAGTGCACCCCACCATGTTACCCCGGTGCCAGGGTCTCTCTCCACAAACCTTCTCCATGAACACCGTACTTACAGTCTTAACTCAGGACCAAGTGGGCTCCACCTCAAGGAACCTGCACATCCTTCCAAACTCAGGTTCTACAGTTTCAGCTCTTTGCTCTTCACTTACTAGGCTCCAGCCCACTGCTCCTGTGTGTGTGTGTGATTTCTATGTCCCCTGATTAAATGTGTGTCCTCACAGAACCCTCTCCATGGCCCTGGATCAGGTCCTACACCTCCTTGACCACCGACAGGCACTCTGTCATGTGGTGTTTCACTTTTTTTTTAAATTCCTCACCAGAGGATATTTTTCTATTTATCATCAGATAGAGTGGGAGGGAGGGAGAGAAACATTGATGTGATAGAGCCACATTGACTGGCTGCCTCCTGCATGACCCGACCAGGGCCGGGGACAAACCGCAACCGAGGTACGTGCCCTTGACCAGAACCGAACCCGTGACTCACTGGTCTGAGGGCCGATGCTCTAACCGCTGAGCCACACCGGCCAGGGCATATGTTTCACTTTCTATGTGGTTCTTAGTTGGCATCATCTGAGACAATCTACTGATTGCATTTGCTTAGTTTTGGGGGATCTGCCTCTTCTATAATTTAACATCCAGGAGGATAAGGACTTTCTGTCTTGCTCGTCATTGTTTTCCCAGGGCCCAGCCTGCCACAGGTGCTCAGAAAATCATGCCGAGTAAATTACTGACCAACAGCAGGAGCAGACAGCCTCGCCTCGCCACTGCCAAGGCGAGGGAAGGAAACCGTTTCCATGGGCATCCTCGGGGGCATCGTTTCCTTGTGGACGCCCTCCCACCCCTGTGGCTGTACATGAAGGGCATGGACAGACTAACGAAAGAGGCAGACCATGCCAGATTGGTAGGTGGCAGTTTTAACAAGCAAGGGAACTTCCCTACGAGACTTGTCTTGGGCAGCTGCAAGACGAGTAGATCTCAGCCCCTGCCCGCCGGAGTCTTAAAAGATGATACAGAGACCTGAATGGGTTTCAGTCACCCATATGTCCAGGTGGTCTCAACCACACGTTGCTTTTTCTAGGCTGCACCCCGGAAAGAGCTCCCGCTGTGGGCGTGGTGGGCACGATGTACAGGGCAGGGGGCGAGGAGCCTCCTATGGCCCAGGGCCAGCTCGACAATCAACCAGTGGTCGTGTCCTCTTGATGACCTTTCCCAGCAGGCTGATGTCGCTTCCTCATCACCTCTTCTCTTTCACGGGATCTCTGGGCGATGCTGGCATCAGCTTTCCTGCCCCTTCCCTCGCGCTCAGCCTCTCAGCCAGAAATGACACAACGAAGGATCTACTCTCCAACTGAGCACACAAACTTAACACTTAGTTCTTAACTCAAAGTAAGATAATGGCATGCAGACACTAACGTAAATGAAAGGAAAATTGCTTTGTTAATCCATAAATACCTCCTAAGGCGGGTGAGTCCTATAGAATGAAAGACCCTATTGTTCCACGGATGGACTCTTGTCCACACGGGTAGCTTAGAGCTGAAGCAGCCAGCGAAGGTTCCTGGGGGCCGCTGGGGGGCTTTGAAGAACAGGAACGTGTAATGTTATCTCTGAGGCTGTATTTCTCCTTCATCACTGCTGAGTCCTCAGTCAAGTCTGCCTCACACACAAATGCCATGTGACCGTGGGGCGAGAGAATCGAGAGAAGGGGCGCAGTGTGTTGGGGTCAGCTGGGTGCCTAGTAGAGACATGGTGGAGGTCCAGGCACTGGACTCGTGAAGCAGAAACAGAAGTTTTGGGCTGGAATTGAAAACCCTTATTTTCTGCCCCTCCTCGCTTAGCGTTAGCACTCCAGCCACAGTGACTTCCAACTGCCAGCTTGTCTGAGCCCTTGCGCCTCTGGAAGTGCTGTGGACATGATGCTCCCCACCCAGTGGCCTGAAGCCATGTCTGGTGAGAAGTGGTGTATAACTACTACCCCAGCTTTTTTGCCCTTGAATGGGATGACTCCTAGGTGTGTGTTCCAGAGAATTCATCTCCAGTCACCCATGGTGGTACCTGGCTTGATAACACACTGTTATTGGCTGCTTCTCCTTCGTGGTCTTGCTTCCTACTCACCTACCCATGTGTCCTTCCTCTCCTGTCTTAGTGAGATCCCTGGAAGCAGAGCCTGAGACAGGGTCTTGTTTGAGAGATTTAGTTGTGCGGGTGGTGAGAGGAAGAGGAGCGAGGTCTGCAGGATGGGGCTGGGAAGGAGCTGAGCAAAGCTGTGGTCCCTGCTGGAGACTGGCTTCAGCCTGATCCCTGGGGGCGCTCTGGAGTGCAAATAGTACCTCAGAGTTGGCCCCGCTGGAGTCAAGGGGGAGGCCTTTTGAACCCCCATTTCAGTTAGACATTTTCTGAGGATTGCCCTGAAGGGTGTGGGTGGGCTGTCGTATCCTCCTAACTGAGGCAGAGCCCAAAATGCTCCAGAAAAGGGCTTGTGTGAGCTGCTAGCAGCCAGCACTTGAAGCGGGAGGGTGGGTGCGCTGGCCAGCGAAGGGGATCTTGGTGAGCCCACAGCGTCCGGTACCTCCGTATAGACTGGGATTCTGCTCTTGGCCTCCGGGTCTGATTCTGGGGTATGGAATGAGAGACAGAGCTCCAGGGTATGAAAGACCTCAAATCTCTCAATAGTATACTCAAGCTCTCATGTGTCCATTTGGTTCTAGAGGTTATTTTAGGTCATTGGAGTTATTCGATAGTGACTCCTTCTCTCTCCATCATTCTCTCTGTGTGGGATGGTACCCCTCCTCTCAGAGGACCTGGCCTCGCTCTCCCAGCCTTCTCATTCTTGCTGTCATTCAGCTGTGGGTGTGGGGCCTTCTGCCTGCCCCATCCCCCTGTCTTCTCTGCATCAGGTCTGTGCACTGAACACTAACCGCTGAAATGGCAAAAGTGCCAGGTATGGCCGACATGACCAGCTGCTTGCTCGGCAGGCCACCTCTCTACCATCAGTCTGTAGGCAGGGTCTGTGGTGGTGCAGGGGCGGGTCTCGGACTCACCTCCCCTGCACGGTAGCCTAGCCCCGCTGGGGTTCTCTGCATCACAACTCACGTCCGTGGGGCCTTGACAGCCACCCAATTCCTGCCAACCCCTGGCCCCAGAGAGCCAGATTCTACTTCCCATAGTCCCAGTCAGCAGCTGGGTGGGGTAGAAAACTGTAACGCAAGCTATATATTTTCTAGTAACCACATTACAATGTAATTCTTTTATTTATTTTTTTAAAATCCTCACCTGAGGATATTTTTCCATTTATCTTCAGATAGAGTGGGAAGGAGGGAGGGAGGGAGAGAGAGAAAGAGAGAGAGAGAGAAAAACATCGACGTGAGAGAGACACATTGACTGCTTGCTTCCCACATGACCCCAACCAGGCCTGGGGACAAACCGCAACTGAGGTACGTGCCCTTGACTGGAATCGAACCCGAGACTCATTGGTCCGTGGGTCAACACTCTAACCACAGAGCCAAACTGGCCAGGGCCACATTACAATGTTAAAAGAAACAGGTGAAATTCCCTTTACTATAAGTTAACTCAATATATTAAACTATCATTCCAACTTGTAAATGATATAAAAATTATCAGCGAGATAGTTTACATTTTTTACACTAAACCCTTGAAGTCTGCTACAAATTTCCGTATATTTTATACTGGAAGTGCATTCCGTTGGACTAGCCACAGAGCATGTGCTCAGTACTCACGTATGGCTGACGGCGACAGTGTTGGAGCTCAGTTCTAGAGTCTCTGGCAGTGAACCTGGCTGTGTTGAAATGGCCTCACCATGGGGTCTAGGCTAGACCAGAAGGTAAGTGAAGCCAGCAGTGGCTGATGTTCTTGATCTTGTGGGGCAGCCGAATTGGGGTTGAGAACTTAGGTTCATGATGAAGCTAAGGGGTAGTGATGAGGAGGGAGGAGGGGAGGTGGTGCTGGATGCCTTGGAGAGCTAGGTCCAAAAGTGGAGTTTCCAGAGTTGGAGATCATGGAAGTGGGGGTGTCTGATGCTGCCAAGAGGTGGTGGGGATAGGGACCCGTTGCCTGGCGTGCTGGAAGAACGTCCAGGCCAGTGTTTTAAGGCCTTTGAAGCCATCCAGGAAACTGGTAGAAAGAGGGCAGATGGACGAGCCGTGACATCGGACCACCTCATCAGACAAGGTACGACCAGAGGCAACCTTGTGGATCTGAGGTTCATCTACTAACTGTTAGAAAAGCCAACTGCTCTTAATTCTAACTTTTTCAAAAGGAAGATTTCAGAAGGCAGGAAGTGACAAACACAAATTTAACCAGCGTGCTTTCTATTGCATTAGCGAGTCCTCGGTGTAGGTGTTAAAAAAAGGCACACGTTTTGCATTGACCTCCTTGAACAGTACTTGTGGATTTTACCATTAATAAGTCTCCTTCAGTTCTCACTCTCCAATTAGTTTTGTGATCATCTAACAGTATTTTGATCTGGACTGGATTTCGTGTTATAATGATTAGCATTGCATACCTTAGACTCTTTGTGAAGAGCGAGATAAATTGCCTTCAATTCTTCTCCTTGATCAGCCACACAGAGCACTTCATAAAGAGAGTGAGAAGATTGTACTCTCAGTGCCTGTGAGCTGACGTCTGGGCAGGATATTTATTCACCTCATTTTTCAGATGGGTAAACCAAGGCTTTGGCCAATTACTGCACTCGTCCAGCTGACTCACTTAAAAAATGTCAAACCCATAGAGTTTGCTTAATGAAAATACATGGAAATGGTTAGCACTTCAGTTTCTAAGTTTTACTTTTGGTGAAATTCAATCCTTTTAATGATTGGATTTTGTAAAGAAGGGACTTTTTTTTTTTTTTTTGTATAACTGTTATATCCCAGACTCTAACCCATTGTATATACTCAGTAAATATTTTTGAATGAATGGATGGGTTGCATCATTTCTTCCTTTAGTTTTATATAGCTAGTCGAGTCTCTTTTATTGATTTTAAAACATTTTTAAGCTTAATATTTTAAAACAATAGTTCTTCAATAGGCTTTTTTAAACAGGAAATTCTTTTTGGAGACAATTCAGAACAAATAAAAATATACCCCCCTCCCCCACCTATGGGAGATGTAATACTGTTTCTGTCACTCACTCTGCAACTTGCCTTGTCACCGAACACTGGGTGTTAAAGATTGACTCACGTTAAACGTAATTAGTTCCACCTCACTCTTTTTACTCTTGCGTAATACTTACTGGTATGGGTGGGTCATACTTTAGGTAGTCATTTCTTTAATTAATGGCATTTAGGTTATTCTCACTGTTTTTTGCTATTTTAAAATTTGCTTCACTGAGCATCTTTTTTTTTTTCCTCCTACTGATTTTAGAGAGAGAGAGGAAGGGAGAGGGAGGGAGGGAGAGAGAAACATCTATGAGAGAGAAACACTGATCTGCTGTCTTCTGCATGCCATCTACTGAGGATCTGGCCCACAACCCGGGCATGTGCCCTGACCAGGCATTGAACCGGCAACCCCTTGGTGCATGGGACAACGCCCAACCAACTGGGCCACACCGGCCAGGGCTTTACCGAATATACATTGCCTCCATAGTTGTTTCTCTAGGTTAGTGCTGAGCAGGGAAACTACAGTTCATAGAATGCCCAATTTAAGGGTTTTTAGATACCGCCAAAATGTCCTACAACATAAAACTGCCATTGATACTTTTACCGTCCATCTGCCACATCCTTGCCTACATTTAATATTAACAAACATTTGTTCTTACCAGCCTGTTGGGTGAAAAGTTATATTCATTTTGAAGAGGTACATTGTTATCGTAAGATACACAAAGTAATAAATATAAGGTACATATATGTACATTGTATGCATACACATACAATGTAAGTATTAATACCTACCATTCAACTGAATATTAAAATTGCCTTAGGAGCATTTTCCCAACTGTGCAGAGATAATTCATTCACTTTTGCTCCTGTATACATATAAATATGCCACAATTTAATTTTTTGTTCATCAATGTTGGACATTTGGGCTGTTTCCTGGTTTGTTTTCTTCTGTTATGAATTGTGTGTCTAAGAGCTATCTTGTGTCTATCTCCTGGTGCACACACGCAGGAGCTGTGAAATCGCTGAGTCCTAGAGTCTAGAGGAGACTGCCAGTTGTCCATTCACATCCACTCTTCCCATCTTCACATATGGTGTCCAGCTGGACATCTTCCCAGACTCCTCTTAGTTGGATGGGGCTATGTGACTACGTTCTCACCAATGGGATCTAAGCAGCTTTCCATTCTGCTGCTTTGGGATCAGAGCCTTAAAGCAATGGGTACACCTCCTCCAAGCTCTCTTTTCTCTTTGCACAAGCCAAAACCCAAATGTGCTGGTAACCCAACTTCAACTTTGCAGAAAATGACAAGAGTCCTAGATAATGGGAGTGCAGTGACTTAGAAAGAACCCAGTATCTGAATGATCAGGAGGATTAAAGTTGTCCCATTGATCAGTAAAATAAACTTTGAGATTGGCCATTTATTTGGTTAGTATTTTATTGTTAGTATCTTTATTATGGCAGTCTTTATTACTCTAAGTAATACATAAGAAAGGACATGTTCAAGTCTCTGAATGATGCCAGCCTCATCTCCAAAACGTCTGAACCAATTGATACTCCCACTAGCAATGCAAGAAACTCCTGTTGTTCCATGTCCCACCAACCCCAGCTATTGTCCGATGTTATTATTTTTGCCTTGGGAGGGGGCGGGTGGTGAGAAGTATTATCTCATTATTTTCTCTTGCAAATGAGGTTGTGGATCTTTCAAATATTGTTAGGTCATTCAGATTTCTTTTAACTTGAAATGCCTATTTGAATCATTGGCCCTCTTTAATATTGGGTGCTTTTATATATTTTGGATAAGTATATATAACATAAAATTTGCATTTTTACCATTTTAAGTGTACAGTTCAGTGGCATTAATTACATTTACAATGTTGCCTATTTCTCCAAAACTTTTTCATCACTCCAAACAGAAACTCTACCTGTTAAGCAATAACTCCCCATTCCCCCTTCCTGAAGACCCTGATGACCTCTAACCTGTTTGCTGTCTTTACAAATTTGCCTACTCTAAATATTTCATATAAGTAGAATTATACAATATTTGTCTTTTTGTGTCTGGCTTAAAAATATGGAACACTTCATAAATTTGTGTGTCATCTTTGTGCAGGGGACGTGATAATTTCTGTTTCATTCCAATACAAGATCTAAATTTTCTTTTAAACACTACTTTAGCTGAATGTCAAAGTTCCAGGAGGTCTACTTTTAGTTATTACTACATTTGCAATATTGTTTTATTTCCCAGTATTTCTTATTTAAAGGTTATTAAAGTATATTTAAAGTTTGTTTTGTTATTGATTTATAATTGAATTGCTTTGAGGTCAGATAATGTGATTTGTATGATAAATTATTTGGTCTTTGTTGAGACATACTTTTGCAATTGTATATGTATTTGAGAAAGATGTGCAATCACTAGTGATTGGATAGGGCTTTCTACACATCTACTAAATTCGGTTGGGTAGTTATGTTGTTCTAATCTTGCATTTACTTACCAATTTTCATCTGCTTGATCTGTAAATAACCAAATGAGACATGTTAAAATCTCTCTTTACAATAATAGACTTGTCAATTTCACCTTGAAATTCTGCCCTTTCATTTTCTTTATGTAACTTGAAGTTATGACTTAAGTTCTTAGAAATTCAGAATTCGTATGTCTTCTTATAAAATTATTCCTCTTATTATTGTGTAGTGCTTCTTTTATTACTAACAATGCTTTTCCTTATTTTGTTGTTCATCTATAGCAGATTTTAAAAATTAATATTTTTCTGGTATTTTTTTTCCTATCCATTTACTTTGCACATATGTGAATCCTTATGTTTGGAGTGTATTTCTTCTAACAGTCTATAATTGAATTTTCTTCTTAATCAATCTGATGTTTGTCTTTTTAAGTGATAAATTTATTTCATTTCTATTTATTGTGATTGCTAGTATATTTGGATGTATTTTCATCTTATTTTGTACTCATGCTATGCTTTTCTTTCCTTATTTTTCTCCTTCCCTACTTTCCATTGTATTAATTTTCTTTATTCCCCTCTTCACCCACTGCTCATCTGAAAGTGGCTACCCTTAACTTTAATTTTAAAGCACCATTGACTTGACAACATTTAAAATTATTTAATATCTCTGCCTGCCTCCAGAATGATAATAGGGTTTGAGAAAACTTTTATCTTTTTAACTCCCATCTTAGATGCTATTCTTATTCAGTATTGTAGTGTTTTCTTTCTATTATAAACCCCAAAGATCTATCCACATGTTTACCAGTCCCTTTAATCATTATTGCTTCTTCCATCCTACTTGGCTCTTCTGGGTTTAATTCCCTTATTCCTGTCCTATTTCCTTAGTAGATTGCAGAGACAGTATCTTGGTGGTAAACTCCCTCAGTTTTGCTTGCAAGGGTCTTTATTTAGCTCTCAGTGTTGAATAAAAATTTAGCTGGATATAGGATTTTAGGTTATCTAAATTTTAAGTTGATGGTTATTTTCTTTTTTTTGCACTTATTATTTTGCTGCTGAGAAGACTAGATGTCATTTCTTACAAGTAACTTGTCATTTCTCTCGGATTGCTTTTTAGATTTTTTTCTGTCTTCGGTGTCCTGAAGGTTCATGAATATTTTTGTTTATTCTGTTCAGGACTTCCTCAGGCTGTGCTTCCTGAATCTGAATAATTCATTTCTTTCATCAGTTCTGGAAATTTACCTGCTATTTTCTCTTAATATTGTTTATCTCCCCCATTCCTTCTGTTGTTTCCTCTTAAGTATTTTAGAAAATATTCCTTTTTGCTTCAATCATATTTCTCAACCTCTTTTACAGTTTACATCTCCTAACTATAAGGCAACACAGAAAAGTACATTTTCTCAGATTTAACTTGGAGTTCAGTAAACCTCTACAAGTATATTTAATCTTTAAAATGTATCCATTTATTTTTAAATTTCTATGTCTGTTTTAAAAGTTTCCTATTCTGTGTGGTTCTCAAATATATTGATTCTACTTTTTATCATTTAAAATATTTATTTAAAAGTCTTTCTCTTATAGGTCTATAGTAATAGGGATCTAATCCTGTTTGTTTCATCTGCTAAATCACACTCATGGTAGCTTTATTTATGTGTTCTGTGATTTTGGATTCTGAGTTCATAGTTGGCAGGGCTTTATTTGCGTAAATCTTGTGGAGGTTGTATCCTTCTTGCATTTCCTTCTACCTATTCATTTACAACTAATTTTTTTTTTTCCCATTTGAGTTCTTGGCTTGGGATATCTGAGATCAAGTAGTATAAATATGAGCTCCAAACTCATGTAAATGAAGGCTTATGATAAGATTTCTGAGGGGAGATTATATTCTCTCACACCCTGAGCCCAGGCAGAGAGGTAAGCTTCCCTCTTCTCCTCTATGACCTGGGCAAACTTTCTCTCAGTCCAGTCTTTCAATGAAGGCATTGCAGTTTGAAGCCTCAGCTCATGCAGTGGTCTCACTTCCAACTTGCTGTCTTGCATTCATTCAAAGCCTTGTTTCCAACTGATGCACATTAAAATGTAAGTCATTAGCTTTCCCAGACCAGGGACTCATTCCTACCCACATTGCAGTGTAAGTTCCCACCTTTACCATTCAGGGTTTTAGTACTTCTTTATTCCTAGGCTCTTGGGGATACTTCTTTTGGGCTCTTCAATATATTGAAAAAAACGCTATTTTGCATATTGAGTTCTTCTAGATGTGTTTCATAAAAATGTTGTGGGATACCCTATAATATTACAGCAAATAAAAGTTATATTTTTACTATTTAATTATTTCCCCCTTTGTTTCATGTAAAATATATAATGATATTATTTTTTAGACAAAGGGACATTTTTTTTATTAAAAAATTTTTTTTTCTTTGTTAATTTTTAGAGAGAGAGGAAGGAAGAGGGAGAGAGAGATAGAAACATCAATGAGAGAGAACATCAATTGGCCGCTTCCTGCACGTCCCCTATTGGGGATTTGGCCCACAACCTGGGCATGTGCCCTGACCAGGAATTGAACCAGTGACCTCTTGGTGCATGGGTTGACACTCAACAACTGAGCCACGCTGGCCAGGCTAGCCAAAGGGACATTTTAATCAAGATTTAATTCACTTATACTTGTTATTGAAAGTAATTTTTGCGATTTCTTATAAATTCTTATTTTTTAAACAATACTTTCTTTTGTTTCTTTCTTTTTCAATTTCTTCTCTTTCTTTTAAACATATGAGCTATACTTTGTTTTTATCTTCTCCAGGATTTTCAACGGCATATATACTTCTTTAAAGTATATTGAAATAGTTTTTAAACCAGCTTTTTTGTAAACCAATTTCAGAATTTGTAAGATTCAAGCATTAAAAAAAAATCTTCTGGCCCTGACTGGGTGGCTCAGTTGGTTGGAGCATCACCCTGTGCACCAAAAGTTTGCGGGTTAGATTCCCAGTCAGGGAGCGCATGGAAGGCAACTGATTGATGTTTCTCTCTCTTTCTAAAAATCAATGAAAACAAAAAACAAAAAACCATAACCTGAGTGAGGATTAAAAAAGAAAAAGAAAAAAAAAGCTTCTGAATCTCTCCTGTGTGAACCAGGAATTTAACGTAGATTTGCTCTCCTTCCTTTTATTCCTCTTCTCTTTGGTCTTAATTAACATAATTTGAGCCATTACATTAAGGTTTTTGTAATTAGAATTTTAACAGCATATATATTCTTTATTGAGACTACTTTTGACATTTTAATTCAATTTAAAAGCAGCCGGCAAACATTTAGACTTGTATTGTAATTGATTTTATTGCTTGTCACCAAACCTCATCTCTTTGTCAATTGGAATATATTTGAAAAGTTTTTTTAAACTGTTGCAAATTTTCTGAGACCTGAAAATGTCTGATGCTTTATGCCTGCTGGAAATATATATATATATATATTTTTTTTTTTTTTTGTATCACAAATTTCCCCTGATAAAACTCTATAGCTATAGCTCTGGCTCCATTTTCTTTTGGAATTCAGTATTATGAAGTTAATGATATTTATTCTACTGTAAGTCCTTAGCTCCTTGTAAGCAACTGACAATTTCATATATGTTGGTTCTCCATTTTCTGTCTTCCACGTTTTGTATTCTCTCTCAAAGTTTTTCCTTTTCTGTCTGTTTTGTATGCATTCTTGGAAGGAGTCTCCAATTTGTCTTCCGCATCATCCATCCATCCATTCAATGTTCAGCAGCAACAGGTGAGCTCTTCCCTTCCATGCCAGTGTGGAGTTTAATTTTGACACTGCATTTTTGTTTCCTTAAACCTTTCTCTTTTTCTTTTCCCTTTGCTCATTCTGTTAACTTGTTTTCTGCTTAACTGGTTTTCCAGTATGCTTGTTTCTGTTTCCTGGAGTTTGTCTTCATATGTGCCAAGAAGCTTCCTGAAAACGTCTCTGGACTGTGCAGAGCATCATTTCCAAAGGGCTGCTGTCCCTCTGGGTCTCAGAGGTGCAATTCCGGTTCTTTATTCTGCAGTGTTCTAATAGGCCCCTAATCTGTCTCGACCCCTCTTGACTCATCCTTGAACACAGAGAGACTCATTAGTTCTTGCTGTTTTTTGCTAGGCAGGATAAGCAAGTTGGCCCTGGGCCCTGATCTCTCTATTTGCTTGGTGGTTGAATCACCTATTTAGATCTATGCTGGAGGGCCAGCCAGTGTTCAACTGCCAGATGCCAACAGGCTTTATCTAATGTATGTCTGCTCTACTGAGGTTACGTCTTTCTCCAACCACCATCCCAGTTCTATGGTGCTCTGATCTGAGGTGTCATGTCAAAACTGCACTCAGCGGGCTGCATGACTCCCACAGTTACTACTGTGCCTGCTCCAGCCTTTTGACCATTCTTCACCTCCAGAATGCATTGCGTCTTCATCAGCTCATCCGTGGACCCGGTTGTCTTCTTCATTTTCAGGCTCTTCCTGGGTGTAAGAAGACCTTGGGGGAAGGGATGAGGATGACAAGGGGGAACTGTTCTCTGTTCGGTTTAAAGCTGAAGCAGCGATGGTGACGGGTATTTACTCCATTCTCTGGTTAGCAGAGATCCTGGGTGTCTGAGTCAGGTATTGACAGAGAGGTAATTACAGCATATCTTCCTATCTATTTCTTTAAAGCAGGTTTTCTTTATAGAAGAGAACTTGGCATATGTCATACATGTGCCTGATAGGTTTTTCTCCATCCAGCTTCACCTACTTTATAAGTATTGTCAGTTCCTTCCACTTCCTGGCAATTAGGTTGTCTGTCAGTGTTCATTTACCTCGTTAGTGTGAGACTTCATATTTGTGTTTATTCACTGGGGTATTTTCCTGAGAAACAAGGAGAGGCTTGTTGGAAGCCTCTAGCCAGAGGCTATTTTGTACAGTGTCCCACAGTGCATCTCAATACCTGTCTTCCTAGGGAGACCATGAAATCCTTAAAGGGAGGGCCTGGGTCACAGGCATCACTGGGTCCCTGGTACCTTGCAGGTACCTGGCACAGACTGCTGCTCAATAAATATTCCAAGAACAAAAGAAAGAGAGGAAGCTCTTTGTTGTTTGTCTATTCTCCATCATTAAAATATTTTAAGACACTCATAAATGGTCCACCTGCCTCTCCAAAAGAAGTGATGAAAATGTGTCTTGCAGCTTAAGAATCTAATTAAAGGTAGCTTGGGTCATGCAGTGTATAACTAAACCTTTTATTTATGCAGTTAAGTAATATTTAAAAAGGAAAAGATGGGATGAAGGAGCAACTTAATATCTTCTCATGTGTAAGAACCCATATGATCATCTTCAGGATGGTGACTATTTGTCTATGCCCTGTACTACCAAGTAGAATGAAGAAAACAGGCTTAAACTACAACAAAAGGGGTGTAGATTAGAGGCAAGCTAGAACTTTCTAATAGGAACGCTTCATAATGTGTAGAATTATCAAGGGAAGTTGTGCAATTCTTTCTCTAGAAATGTTTTTCAACATTTTAGACACAAAGCCATTTAGAAGTGGGGTGAACAGGTTGGCTGCCCCAAAACCTTCCAGCCAGAAGGGCCTCTGAATCCTAGCAAAAGGGTCGAGTCACCCTTGGGTGCCTGACAGCCCTCTGCTGTGGGCTTGCAGGCAAGCATCTGTCACTTTGAAGGAGTGATTTAGTGATATCAAATAGCTGGGCGATTAATCAACAAAACAAGTGAGCATTTGACATCAGAGAGGGGAAAAAAAATAGCTGAGGAGATGCTTTGGGGAAAACAGGCATTCAGGCTTAGAATCCCAAACCAGTGGTGCTTTCAGGGATATGTACAAACCATAACCCATTGCAAGAGGCAGATCAATCTGCTGTACAGCTAAATTAATATTTAACTTGCTCAAGAAAAGTCAATCCCCTGGGTTATTAGGAAAATTAATAAAAGCCCTAAACTGATGCTATTCTTACCTGGGCCATTAGCATGTTCTAAAAGTCATCAGTGCTGTCTTCCTCACATGCTTCTGAGTTAATGTGCCCCATCCTCACCCAATCCAACCCTCTCCTCTAACCCCTCTTTCTTTTCCTCTTCCTCCTTCTCTTCTTGCCACAGAACGCTTCCTTCAAACAAAACCTGATGTACACGTGCAGTAAAAAAGCTGCCAGAACAGAGGCGAGGTCAGAAGGCCCATCCCCTGACCCTTCCCATACTTCCCCACCTGGGTGTCCCCTGAGAAGACCTCAGAGCAGTTTGAGACTCCTAGACCAAGAACAGTGACTCCCAAGCCACTTGTACAGCAGAATCAATAAGGGGTGGGGGCATACAATCACATTTGTGGGCCTATCTCACCCTTACGGACTTAACATCCCTGGGGTTCACCTGGGGATCCGAAGATGTTAAGTTGGTGATTCTTGTATAATTTGCCTGCATAAGTTGAAAGTCCTTGGTGGGGTTGTCCTCGGATCCCTGTACTTTGGTTGCCTGGGGTTCTCCCAGGAGTGATGTTTTGCAGCTGAATAATATCAGGTCTGTCTTCAGCCAGGCCTGGAAGAGCCACTCAGAACCCATGCAGAGACGCAGCATGGGACTGTGGGTGAGAGGGACCAGCTGAGGGACACCAAAGCTTCCTGGGAGAGGGAGCATTTGCGTAGAGGCAGAGGGCAGGAAGTTCAATTCATTTCAGTTCAGTTTTGCATGAAAACGTCCAGTGCAGTGCATTCAGAACTCTGGATGCCATGCCAGAGTGGTATGTCTTTCTTCAGCAGACAGTGAGGAGCTACTGGCTTTCCTTACGCAGAAGGTGCTCAATAAACAGAGACGTTCTGCTCATGTCCTACTACATACTGTTACCTTGCCTTTTCTGTTACCTTGCTTTTTCTCTAGTCTTTCTCGCCACTGGACATACCATTGCCTCTTCATTGTCATCTTCCACTACACTTTGAGTTCCCTCTGAGCAGGGCCTGTGTCCTCACTGCCTAGATCAGGGCCTGCCTGGCTCATCACAGGCACTGAACAAAGTGAGTGAGTGAGTGAGTGAGTGCATGGTCAGCTGGGGGCAAGGGAAGGAGAGTCTGGATGTGGGTGGAGATGTGGGGACGGCAAGGGGATCAAGCTGGCTGAGCAGCCCAGGCCCAGAGAGAGGCGGCAGGGTCGGGACTGAGAAGGCAGGTTCCAGGGAGCTTATGGATGCTACGCCAGAGTGGTTGGTCTTTCTTTCGGCAGACAGTGAGGAGCCACTAGCTTTCTGTGCTGGGAAGAGATAAGATCAAGCTTGGCTTGAGAAAGATTAGTTTGGCAGGAGTGCAGAAGGATTAGAAAGGGGAGGAGATGGAAGCTGGGTGACCATTCTGAGACTCTCCAGTTGTCCAGGGGAAGGCAGCGTGGGCTGGAACTGGGACAGGCTCACGGCCTTGAGACAAGGGCATCGGGAGGAGGATGTGGCAGAGGGGGATTTGCCCAAAATGTCCCTCAAAAGACTGTGGTATGGTGAAGGAGAGAAGAGTCTGAGACTCATTCATCCACCCATCATCCATCCACGAGGGGAGTGCTGCAGGCAGAAAGCAGGCAGAGCTGCTGAAGAATTGTTCACGGCCCGGGGAACAGAAGTTCCAAGGATGGAGTTTGAGGGAAACCCCTTTGGAGAGTTGAAGAGGGAACAGAGGGAACACTAAGAAGTAGAATGACTACAGGGCGGAGGAGAACCAGGACTGTGGAAACTGAGGCAAGAACCCAGGAGAACTGATATCAGAGGGTGCTGAGGGTCCAGGAGAAGGATGGGTAACACAGGAAAGTGGGTCATTCCGAGGGTGATGGCTCCTGAGACGCCAGGACACAGTTGCTGGTGTGTGGCGGGGCAGCTGGCAGGCGTTAAGGAGGATGATAAGGGAGTGGAGGCCAATGGGATCTTTCCTTAGGCAGAGAGGAACGAAGGGAGGGGGAGAGCGAGACAGCCCTAGTCACACTGGGGAGAGCAAAGTACTGTCAGGACGGGGAGTCTGGCTGTGACTGAGGGGGAGCCGGTCCCAGCAAAAGAGACACTAAACATGCAGGGTGGGAAACAGATTTAGCAAAACCCCCAAAGAGGGTGGGGAGCATGGGAGGGGTCATCACATCTGCCCAATGTTAGCACGTTAACAACTCTGGGAAAGGCTTGCTGGAAAAGGGACAGCTGCCTCCACCGTGGACCAGACCATCATGAGGTGTGGGGTGGGGGTGATGGGGTGAGGACATGTCTCCAGCCTAAAAACATTCCACCCTCCAGGTGGGTCTTTGATCTAGAACATAGGAATAGAAAGCAGCGCTGTGGGAGCCGAGGCTGAGAGTCACTCCTGCCTCCAAAGCCCTGTCTCTCTGTTGCTGCCTTTGTACTTCCTTCCAGCCCAGGTTCAAGGCCTCACCCACAGCAATGGTGCCTTCCTCTGTGCGGCTCACCTCGCGTAACCCTCTGCTGGCTCCATTGCATTTTTCTGGGGTCAGGGCTCTCTGTGGATGCCCACAGAATGCTTCTAGAAGTGAAGCCTCAAGGCAGCCAGAGACTTCTGGGGGACGAGGGCAGCATTTGGACAGGAAGCATTTTGAACCCCTGCACACACTGGAGCACCAGTGTCTGAATCCAAAGATTCTCTGAACCTTATTCATTCATTCAACAGCTATATCCCATCATTTTCCACGGGCCAGGCACTGTTCTAGGCACTGGGGATTCTGTAGTGAACAAAACAAACACGAATCGCAAGAATGAAAACCCCATTCTAATACGAGAGGGGGGAGGGGATCCCCCCCCCCCCCCCGCAATGAACGTAATTGATTTGTAAAAACCACACTGTTAGAAAGTGAAGTATTATGGAAAGGAGGGACAGGGTTGCCACGGGGTTGCACTAAATAGGATAGTCAGAGAAAATGAAATAAGATAAATTTGATTATTTAAAGCTCACCCGGAACTGGTGGGCTATAATGGGTAAGGCCTGCTCCTTCGCTGGACCGATCGAGGGCTTGCGGAGCTGGGGCCGGCCGGTGCGGTTCTCCGAGAGTACCACCAGGGGGAGCCCGGACCCCTCCTAGCGCCGTCTCAGCCCTCTCTCACAGCCCTGTGAGCAAAAGTTTTTCTTAAACTAACAAAGCCTGTGTAAGGAGGTGCTCGCGCCTGATTGGACGAGAGATTTTTGCAGGTTTGATTCCTTGATTGGACAGGAGGTGTTAGGGGTGGGGAGAGAGCTGATGGTGGGGGATCCCGCTCCCTCCCTCGTCAGTCTGGCCGGCTCAGTCCTCACGTAGGCTCCGCTGTAGCTCGCAATGTGACAGTAGGACGCATACGCACTCTCGCGCTCTCCCTAGCTCGCACTCCCTCGCCCTCTCTCTTTCACACACGCACGCACACACCCACCTCTCCCATAAACACACACACACACATGCACACCCACACCCACGCGCGCCCGCACCGCCCCACGCTCGCACACTCCCGCCCACGCCCACGCCGCGCTCCGGGGAGTCCGGTCCCAGCGAGAGCGCGAAAGGATACGGAGAAGCCACCCGCGGGGAGCGCAGCGGCGCCCCGGGACGCGGCGCCCTCCCCGCGCGGCCGCCTCGGCTCGGGCTCGGCCTGGGGGCCGCCGGCCCGCGATGGCCCTGGATTGCCTGCTGCTGCTCCTCCTGGCATCCGCAGTGGCCGCGATGGAAGGTAACGTACCCTCCGCGGAGCAAGTTGGCTGCTGGTGGCTGTATCCCAGGGCTTCTCTGGCAGCTTCGGGTCGCTCGCATCCCGCTACCCGAGGGCAAGGCTGTTCCGGAACCTTGGCCGCGGCCGAGCGCGGGGCTGGGGCGGCACCCACCGGCGCGTCCCCGGGTGGCTCTCGGAGCCCCTTGGCTTCCATGCCTTGCGCTCCCTGGCAGCCACGGTCTCCAGCAGCCCCGGCTAGGAGAGCGCGGAGTCCGCTGCATTGCGGTGTAGGCTCCTTAGCTCCGGGCAGAGCTGGGCGTTGGAGAAGGGGCGCCTTGGACCCCTCCGGCCCCTGGAGTGCGGGCGTGGGTCCGCTCCCTTCCTGCCCGGCATGGATGCGCTTAGGCGGCCGCGCGCCACGTCTCCTTGTACTCAGCTCGGGGTCCGCCGGCTCCAGGACTCTGGGCTCGGCAGGCTAGCGCTGCCCCGTACCCCGAAAGTGGCCCCGAAGGAGAGAGGCTGAGTTCACTGGCCGTACCCTCGGGAACTGCCTGGTGGTCCGGGAGCCTGCGGGGCTTCATCTTTCTTGTGTCAGTCTGGGCAAGGTGGGCACCTTTGTCGCCTCTTGAGCCTGGTAACTGGGGTGGGGTGGGTGGTCGGTCCTGCTGAAACTCGCCCAGCGTCCCCTCCGCCCAGGGAAGGGGATTCGGCGGCCGGGAGCGGACGGGCCGTGACACTCTCCCTGCCACTTCAGCCTTGGCCGTGCCTCCAGCTGTGGAGGAAAGCGCGCCCCACGGCACCTCGCAGGGTGCAGCCCGAGCACCCGCGTTCCGCGGCGCCTGCGAATCCCTGTGGGAAATCCCTGCCCCGCTCCCCGCCCCTTTCCCCTCCCCTTCTTCGGGGTGCAGCGGCGGCTGCAGCCCCTTCTTGGGAACGCAGCAGCTCAGCCTTAGCGCAGAGTAGAGTTGCCAGGGTGGAAGCAACTCTTGGGGGTGAAGCCCGCGGCAGCCCAGCTCACAGCCGCACTTCCCGGTGGCGGACTCGGGGGGAACTCCGCCGGGACTCAGCGCCGAAGGGGGAGCAGCTCCTGGCGCCCACGCTGCCTTCCAAGTTGGAAGCTCTTTCGGATACCGGTTACCCAGTAGACCCTTCCCCCCAAAGCCTATCGCTGTTTGGTGCCTCTGACCCTTCCAAAGCACTGCCCTTCTCGGGAACTGGCCGTTCCGGGCCCCAAGAGGGGGCTAAGATCCCCTTGCCTTCGACTGGAGACCACCATATCCCGCGTTCGCTTGGTGGCAGCGCGGGGGTGTGGCGATCAATGCCTAGAAAGGTCTCACATGCTTTTCAAAGGTGGGTTTTTGTCTGCCTTCTGCCTTCCACTGCCCTTTCGGGCTGCTGGTCTGTGCGAAGGGGGTTGCTTTCTGGAACGGGCAGGGACTGGAGCAGTGTGGACCAGGGATGCTTGGGTTTGACTTATTGGGGACCAGTGTGGGAGCAGTTGAGATAGGACAAGCAAGAAGATGTACAATTCCAAACCGGTCAGGACAGCCTGAGTCAGCTAGCATTTGCAACCTGCGATGCAAGATGGGACTTGATAGCGCTGGGGCCATGTGTCCTGCCTGCCTCTCTCTGAGCCTCTCCAAGAGTCAGGGGCTAGGCCTCTGAGAGCAGATAGGTGCCCAGTTCGGGAGCATGGTCTTGGCATTGACTCTCCATCGATGAAGGAGGGCACATGCCTGTGAACGAAACGGTCTGGAGAGCAAATGTGTGGGAACACACCAGGTGCCTGGCAGTGTGTGGTTTCCTCCTTAGACTCCTCTGCTTGGGTAGCCAGCACACCCTGTCTGCTCTGTGGGCTGGAGCTGTGTGAGGGAGGGTGCCATTGTGCCTGCCTAGCCCTGTGCACAGGCCCTGGCATCCAGGTCATCTGGAGCGGCCCATGCTATGGGGGCTGTGGCCCTTCTCTTGGAGCAGCCCAGAAACTTTGCCAGTAGCCTGGCAGGAAGGAGCCTCTCGGCTGAAAATCTCTCCAGCAAGGGTTAAAAGAAACACCACATTCAGCAGAATATTAAAGCAGCCCCGTGGTCCCAGTGCACAGGGATAGTACACACCATTCACTCCTTCCTCTCCTCAAATGAACACAGGCAGGTTCATTTTCTACTCTCCTCACACAGAGCCGCCTTCCCGCCTGCCTCGCTGGGCTGGGGCCAGCATCATTCCGTTTGTGATGAGTGAGGAATAATTATCAGAAAAGTGAATCAATGAGCTGCTTACACAGACAGCAGATCTCTCCCAAACTCTGCTGTGGCCAGGGGCCCCCTCTCCTTGCTGGTTCAGCCACTTACATGTCTGTCTTCTTTTCCCTGAGGGTCTCAGGTGGAATTTTAGTGGGGCCTTGTCACCCAGGGCAAGCCGCTCAAAGGCTAGCCAGGTCTTCAGCCCAGGCCAGGTCAGGGACAAAGGGACAGCAGCAGCCATGGGACCAGGTGGAAAGAGGTTGCCAGAGGCAGGCAGGGCCCTATGGGTCCCCTCCCCACCTGGGTGGAATGAAGGAAGGCGGGGGCTAGTTTATCTGGGGTGTGGGAAGCTGCAAGGAAGACATCTCTCCTCTCCTGGCCCCTTCCCATTTCCAGCCCTACTGGGAGAGAGATGCACTGCAGGAAAAAGGCTCTCTGGGAGATTTTTAAGCCAGTTTTCAGAGGGGAGCAGAGTGGAGTCAGGGATGCTGATATCCCCTGGCCACATAGCCAGGCCTCCATTCTCAGCCTCTGGACAAACAAGTGTCTCCAAGCGCTTGTCTTTTCACACTGTGTCGGAGAGCTTGTTGAGAATGGGCTGCTGGTTGTCTATAGAGGGAAGGCAGTTGCCTGCATTCTAGAAACTGCCCTTCAGGACAGGGTTGGGAGACCCAGACTTCTCTCGAGGTGCTTCTCCAGCAGCAGGGACCTGTTGGGAGCTTCCCTGGACTAAGCATGTTGGCTCTTCTGGGAGGCAACGATCCAGAATCACTGTCAGCTCATGCTAATAGCATTCTCCCAGCCCCACACCCTGTGTCCATGAATGACCGCACACCTGCAGGTGGCCTCAGTGTTTGAACACGGGCTGACCGGGGTAGTCCCAGGAGATCTGCACTTTGGTGTGTCTCGAGCGAGGTCCTGGGCTTGGCCCCTTGAACGTGCACGTGTTTGATTTGGTGGTAGATTTCTTAGGGCTTGGCAAATAGTGGATTCTCAGTAGAAACTGCTGACCCACGAATATATGCCTGAGTTGCTGTACCCCTTTGTGGCATACCCCACCTTGAAATGCAAGGGTACTGAATTCCATTGTACACAGTTGAGTCTCCATTACATCGTGATGAAAACCCCCAACCTCAGCCGATGTGCCTGCAGCAGGCCACCAGGCCAGACACCATTGGTTGTTCCTGCATTTTTCTGTTAATATTTGTTTGCTGAGTGTGCATCTGTTTTGGGTTTCCATGAGTGTGCCTGAGCCGACAAGCAGTAGCAGGTGCCAAAGATTTTAAAAAAATGTCTGGGAGAGAAAAGTAAATTCGAGAAATTCTATCCATTATCTGATTTTATTTTTTGTGCATTGTGTAAAGGTTCCTATTACTCAGGGACCCCCCTCCAGCCAGTGAGTGGAATGCTGGTGAGATATGGCAACACAGCTCTGGGCAATTGCTTGAGAAAAGTCTTGGTGATGTAAACAGTGGCAGAGGTCCGGACCCAGCCCCGGCCCAACCCTTCTGGGTTGGCAGAGCAGAGCTGCCAGCACTGGCGATGCCCAGGAGCAGAGGGAGGACCTGCTGGGCCACATAGGATCCTACCCAGCCCCTCCTGCCTTTTGTTGACCTGTGCAGACCCAGACTCAGCTCTCAGAGCCCCTACCTTGGCCCCTCACAAGGATGGGTCCTGATTTTCAAGATGTGCTTTGGGAAAAGCTCACAAGGTAGAGGCATGCTATGGTACCATTTTGCATTCCATCCCTCGAGAAGTCATCTTTGATAAAGCAAATTGGACCAAAGAGGAAAGGTTCCAGGGCATGCATGACAGCACCGTGACCCTTCCTCTGGATCTAGTGCGAGGACCAGCCCATTTACTGGAAACTACTGGTTCTATCGTTGGTGGACCGAATTTCACGAACTTGGGGCAGTGGAAGGAGTTGTAGGGTCAGGGCTGGGATCTGGCTGTGAGGATGGGGCTAGAATCAACCGGGGTGGAGACAGACCACTGGATCATGGAGCCAGAGTACTCCACCTCTGGCTTTATCTCCCAACTCTGTCACTTGGAAAAGTCACCAGTGCACCTGGCCACAGTGTCTTTCTTTGTACAGGGGATCATCACACTCACCTATTCCAACTCTGGAAGTGGGACGAGTAACATACATTAAGAGGGTAAGCCTGTACTAGTTTTTTTTTTTTTTTTTTTTTTTAAGATGCTATTGAAGTCAAAGACACAGTCACATTATGAAATTTAAAAAATCATCTACAGCTAATCCCTACGAGTTCTTCGTAACACTGAGGATCAGGGGCATAGTATTTTTCCAGCATGGGCAAAGGGTGGGGGCAATTTTGAAAGGCATAGAGGGGAACACCATCTCAGGCCGTGGTTCTCAGGCTTCAGGAAGGCTGTCTGTCACCTGGGCCATTTGATACAGACTCGAGCTCTCACCCCAGAGTTCAGCAGGTCTGAGTGGACCCTGAAATCTGACCTCCCAGAGGAGCCTGATGTAGGTGCTTCCTGAAAACACTGCCCAGGAGAATGATTCTAAACCAAGCTGCAGTCAGAAATGCTGGGCAGGTCTTGCCCAACTTTGCATTTACTGAGTTGGAACGACCTGGGTACCTGCCTTTTAAACAAAGGGCCCCAGCGATTCAGATGCAGGCAGCCTGGCACCAGTTTTTTTGGGGGGAACCACTGATAATAGCTAGCACTTAACACTAGGTGCTGCTCCAGATGTTTTACGTAGAGGAATTTACTTCATCCTTACATCCTGTCAGGTAGGTATTATTATTATCATCAACCCTCTCCTCCTCGTTTTCAGATGAGATGATTGAGATACAGAGTAGTTAAGTGGTTTGATAAGGTCACATAGCTAGTAAGTAGCCTGTAAGTCAGGTTCTTAACCACTCCCCCTGACTGTGCCACTGTTGTAGGCTTTGCATAGAGAAAGAAAGGTTCAGATCAGCTTTAATCCATGGGTGGGAAGAATTCTGATGCTAATTCAGCCACTGGCCATTGGTACTCCATTGATGACTGGGAACTCCAAGTTTCCATGGTTTTAGGAGATGAGAGAAACGTTCAGATAATCCCACAACTTCAGCTCAAGCACCAGTTTCCTGCTCTCTTCCTGCTCTTCCTCCCACCCCACCCTTATTGGCACCCTATTCGCAGGCGGAGGCGGAGGCAGGGCTGGAGACCACGCCCAGCATGGCTTCTGAGAAGGGACCCAGGGGAAGGATTGGGAGCATCGTTGCTCTGGCCAGCTCACCCAAGGAAGAAATGACCACAGACAAGTGTCCCCAGAGGAGGTGGGCCTGAGTGCTCTATGCATTGTAGAGGCAGTGGAGGGACACACAGCGTCCTTCCTGCCCCCACCTGACTGTGGAGAGCACAGCCCTGCACCTGGCTTCTAGGAGTCGGCTTCCTTGGAAGAGCTCACTTTATGTCTCCCTCTTCTGCTCTTGCCACTTAAACAACCTGAATATTTCTACGAGATTTCCACTTCTCCAAAGGTGGTGGAGACACACAGCATCGCTGCCTGCCCTTCTGAGGAAATTACTATAATAAAGTAATGCCTTGGGAGAGATTTCATATTTAAAAGCAAAATTTTGCATGAGAAATTCCTCGGCTCCTTCTGGGGATTCCGTTTCTGCTGATAGTTGGGCTCCTCTGGTCAGTGTTTGGCTGTGCTCAGAGTGGGTGCATGGAGTGGCCAGGTCGGGGCCACCTGCTCCACAAAAGACCCCTGATGCCCAGTGTCTGAGCCACCTCACTGGCTTTTTTGGTCACTCCTCTGCGGGTAGAGAGATGGGAACACACTTTCCTGGGAGGCCGGGTGTTGGGTTAGTTTTCTTAGCCAATGGATACCTGCTTTCATCTGACCTAGGATGCAGGCAGCAAGCAGGTGCACAGATAGCTCCCTCCCTCCCTGCACCTGTCTCCTCACTGTTGAATCAGACTGGGGGAGGGGTCATTATAGTGGAGAGGGCAGTAGAGGTTTGGGTAGGGGCACCTCCAGGGCAGAAGCAATGAGGGTATTGACAATTATTGATAGGACAAAATCTGGGACATGGTGGCCTCCTGGCTAATTGTGGGGGGTCATGGGTCCCCATAGGCTGGTGGGGGTTCTGCAGGGGCAGCTTGGGCCCCAATGTTTGGGTATCAGAAGTGAGTTAAGGTGAGGTTGGCCGACAACAAGAAGGGCCTTAGCTTGGTGCCCTCCTCGAAGGGACCCTGTGCCAGAGTGTCAGGGCCCTCCTGCTGGCCAGCAGCAGGCCCAGGATGGTCTAGGTGGTACAGGCAGCGTGGGGGCCAGAGTCCCCACTGGTCCCACGTAGAATGCTCTGGTCCCATGTAAGTTTGCCTCTAACTTTACAAGTGAGAAAAAAGCATCTTATTCACTCCCCAGCAAACATGGATTATTACTCCGCTCTGTGGGAAGATGCCCAGAGCGAAGATGGGGAAGGGGGTTCTTCACTTCACTATAATGACCCTACTGATAATTGGGGCTTCAGGACGATCCATTTGCTAAAGGGGGGAAAAGCTGATGACGAAGGTCGCCCTGTCTCCTCCTCTGTTCCTGGCAGAGATGTTCCTCCGGGTCAGGTGAAATCCCAGACAGCACCATCAGCAGCTGCTTCAGGAGGCTGCTCTGTCCCCTCACAGAAGGTTCTCCCAGAGTCCTCTGGAGCAGAACTGGGCCAACGTGGAAACGTATAGGAAATTTCCTGAGAATTACCAGGACTCATTTCTGCCTGCCGATTGCACCTGAGGCTCTGCGTCCCTCCTCTCCCCCCTCAGCTTCCTGGCAGCAAGTGATAAAATGACTGATTTGAATTTAACTTCCTTACCCTGCCTCTCCATCCCCCAGTGGAGGTGATAATGAGCAGAGAAATGGGCAGAGGCAGGTGGCCAGGAGAGGTGGGGACAGGCAAGGCAGCCGGGCCCTGTAGCCTAGCACTAGCTTCTGAGGCCTCTGAGACTGATTCTCCACTGCTTGGGCTCCAGGGCACAGACCAGGGTCAGGCTCCTCCCTTTGGCCCTGACACATTGGGAGCTGAACTGGAGACAAGTGTCAGGGAGGGTAAGAAACTTTCCAGAAATCCTATAGCCTGGCAGCATTAGAGCTAGGGCTAGACTAAACTCCCATCTGCCCATTGAGTATTTACTATATGCTGGTCCCTTTATGTGTATTGATCCCCGTCCCCTTAATAGCCAAGCATTCATTCCCCCATTTCACAGGTGAAGAAGCTGAGGCTTTGAGACGTTAAGTTACTGATTCAAGAGCTGAGATTCAAACTGAGGTGTTAACAAGTTGGATGACACCCCAGGTCTCTGCGTCCCGGTTCAGCACCTTTTCTGTTTAACATTGCTTATTCAGGAAGTAAATCAGGGGGCACCTATTAAGCACCAGCCGTTTATGCATCGTCCTGCCAGGTGCTGTCAAAGGTACCAGACAGTCCTGCTCTGGTCTGCTCCCTGCGGGTCCCTATGGCCAGGCTCTCCCAGGCTTTTCGGAACTGCCCTCACCTGTGCCCCCAGCTGGAAGAAAGTTTTTTTCCTTCTCGGTTTGCATTTTCCTCTCTGCACATGGCCTTTGTCATGTGCCTCCACCAGTCAGACTCCCACTGTGGCCATTATTGGTTTTCTTTCTGCTGCATGTCCATCTGGCTCTTGTCTTTGATGAGCTGTGTTGCGTAGATGGTTCCAATTTGGCATCTGCCCGGATCTCAGTGATGAGGGGTGTGTAGCGAGCAGGGTTGCTGAGCAGGGTTGCTGGGGGTCTCCTGGAGCTCCCTCCAGAGGTCCACTTTTCAGAGGAAGGGCCAACTGCAGGTGTTCCCTTTGGAGATGTCCCCAGCTTCTGCCCTGTGGACCCTGCTCTGCTTGGGGCCTTGTTGCTTCTTGAGTTCTAGCTGCTTCTGCCCATCTGGCCAGATGTAGATGCCATGGCATCAGAGGAGGACACGGGGGGCTTGGCATCAGCTTTGAGTGTGGAAGGACATGTGGGAGGAGGGGGAAGAGAGAGACCCCTCAGCATCCTACTCTGACTGGTCAGTGGCCGGCCCCCTTGGGGCTGTGCCTGTGGAAAGGGCTGAACAGGAGGGCCAGGAATCATTTCAGCAGCTTCATCAATGGTGGTGGCAGAGAAAATGCCTTATCTGTAAGAGGCAGCTGGGCCCTGCAGTTAATTGTTCTGTTGTTTTCCTTTTGCTATTTTTCCACCACATCAAGGTAGGACCTTTGCCCTTGGCTTTCACATTGATGCTGAGGCTGGAGCTGGGTAGTGAACTTGGAGAGGGGCCGAGATAGGGGAGGAGCCTCACCAGGGACTGGTGGAAAAAGAGCCCATCCAGGGATGCTCCCAGCCCCTTTGGAAATGCATCCAAATGTTCTGAGTGGTGGAGCACAGGCTGTAAGCTTTTGCGCAAGGAAGAGGGTCTCAGGATCATCAGAAAATCCACTGATTTTTGGTCTGGTGCCCAGGGGCCTGTGCTGAGCACTGGTCAGACTATACTTTGGGTGTCAGACCATAACCTTAGGCTACTCAGTCACTACATGTGTGAATCTCTTCCAGAACCTTCAGGACTGGTACAAGACCCTTCACAGTCCTCCCCCGCTCCATGCAGGCACGCACACACACCACACAGGTCCACATTCCCTGGCCATCCTTTTTTCTTTTTCTGATTTCACTTCTGCTGGGTGGCTCTGGGTCTGCACCTGTGTGTTCTTCCTGTGTTGATCTTTTCACTGACCCTTTTCTTGGCTAACCCTAACCTTTTCTTTAGAATTCACCACAGTGGTCATCTCCTCCTGGAAGCCTTCATCCCAGCCCTAGGCTAGATTAGATGGCCCACTGGTCCCCACCATAGCTGCCTCTGCCTTCTTCCATGGGAGCACACTCTTCACTGGTCCGTGGTTGCGTGTTGATTTCACTCAGTGCCCACAGCTCTATGAGCCACCGAAGGATGAGCAGTACCTTAATTGCCCTGGTGTCCCTGGCACACAGCATAGTGGTATCAATAAGTGTGTGTTGTAATAATGAATAAAGAGAAAGAAGAAATCAACAAATACTTTAAAAATCTGAAACCAGCCCAGCTGGTGTGACTCAGTGGTTTAGTGTTGACCCATGCACCAAGAGGTCTTTGGTTCGATTCCCGGTCAGGGCACATGCCCAGGTTGTGGGCCCGATCCCCAGTGGGGGGGCGTGCAGGAGACAGCCGATCGATATTTCTGTCTCACATTGATGTTTCTATCTCTCTCCAGCTCCCTTCTTCTCTAAAATCAATAAAGAAAAATTATTTAAAAATCTGAAATCATGTCTCACGTGGTAGTTTAAAACATGTCTGCAAATTTTTAAATTTTTTTGTCAGGTCAACAAAAAATATAATTTTTTTTTCTTTTTTTTTAATTGAATTTGTTGGGGTGACATTAGTTAATAAACTATATAGATTTCAGGTGTACAATTCTATAATACATCATCTGTATATTGTATTGTGTGTTCATAACCCCAAATCAAATCTCCTTCCATTACCATTTGTCTGCAAATTATTTGATATTCTTCTTTTCAAAGCATGAAGCCTAATTCCACTCCCCTTAAATATGGGTTGGCTTTCTACCTCCTTCTAATGAACAGAATGTGGCAGGAGTGGTCCTGCATAATTTTGGAGGTGAGATCATAGAAGATGCTACAGCTTCTCCTTGGCTCACACTCTCTCCTAGGATGCTTGCCTTTGTGACCCAGCCACCATATTTTGAGGAAGCCCAATTGACATGGAGAGGCCGTGTGTAGATGGTCTAGCCACAGCCCCACCTCAAATCACAGCCCACAGCCAGCATCAAATGCCAGATAGCCAAGTGAGCTAGTCCTCAGGTGGTTGCAGCTCCCATCCTTTGAGCCATCCCTGCTGACTCTACTTGGGAGGAGACAGGCTTTCCTCTCTGAGCCCTATCTAAGTGGCAGATTCATGAACAAAATAAATGCTGTCTTTGTTTAAAACCACTAAGTTTTGGGTTGGTCTGTTATGCAACAATTGAAAACTAAAATGTCCTAGAATTAGTAGCAGAAAAGTGGTTAGCATCCTAGTATGGAAGGGGACACAGTCACTGAGAAAACAAATAATGTAGAAGATAATTTCAGGAAGGTACTACAAAGGTAGTAAAGAGGGTGATGTGATTGAGACTGATGGGTGCAGGCTTGGGCAACTTAAAATGGGGGAAGAAAGTGGGGAAGGGAAGGGCCCTCTTTGTGAATACTTGAAGGGCAGTCTTACCAAGCAGCCTAGCTTTATTCTGCATGAGAGATAGATATTGGCTTGGTTATGAAATTCTTTCCAGCCAAGCTGAACTAAGACGGAATAGGCTGCCTTGAGGGATGACCTAGTCCCATCTTGGGGTGTCCAAGTGAGGGCTGAGCCACTCTCAGACTTGAGAGCCCAAATTCTACAAGAGGCAAGTGGGGAGTGGGAGCAGAGAGACAGAATGGACAGCTTTGCTTAGAAGCCGTCAGTTTCATGAATACACCTGCAGAACACAGTTATTGAGCATCTACATGAGAAACATTGTACTTGAAACTGAAAACATGAAGGTAAGGAAGACACCAACTTTCCTTCAAGTAGCTTACCTAGCAACAGACTGGTGGGGGAGACAGAGCCATGCAAACTACGAGCTGCACAGGACATGATGGAGTCTGATAGATGTGGTGTGGCGGCTACTTGTCAGCTGCCAGGAGAAACCAAATGAGAGGGCCGTGCTTCCAATGGGAAGGATTTGAGGAGGGAGTGTGTGTGTGTGCATGTGTGTAAGAGAGAGACAGAGCCCGGCCGGTGTGGCTCAGTGGTTGAGCATTGACCCATGCACCAAGAGGTCGCTGGTTCGATTCCCAGTCAGGGCACATGCCCAGATTGTGGGCCCAATCCCCAATGAGGGGTGTGCAGGAGGCAGCCAATCAATGTTCTGTCTCATCGATGTTTCTCTCTCTCTCTCCCTCTCTCTTTCTCTCTCTCTCAAAATTAATGGAAAAAAACCATTTTAAAAAAAGAGATAGAGACACAGAGTGAAGCTCCGTGGAAGATGGTAGAACTTGGTCAATAGAGACAGCAGAGGGTAGCAGTGGGAACTGGAGACCGATAGTATTCTACTCTCTGTGTCATGGAGGTGGACATCCAGAGCGCTCCATCAAGGGCTTTACCTATTTTATTAGCCATATCTTTGGTTGAAGAGACAGAAGTTTACCTCAAGCGCAAGGAAAGCAAAGGGTAGGGGTGATTACTGGCACTTGTTATGGCTGGGAAGTTTGGGACTGAAGTTATGATAATATCTGGGGACACCGTGCTCTCTCAGGGCTCAGTCTTCCTTTTTTCATTCCTTAGCTCTGTGTCTGTATCAGCTGAGGTGCTGGCAGAAACAGGTGGCACTCTCAAAGGGTTGACTGAGGGGAGTTGAGTGAAGAGGCTCTTTATGGGGGTATGCACAGGGTTAAGGGAACCAGTAAAGATAGGGATGCACAGAGGGACAGGCAGTCCTGGGCAGCCGTGACTCCCCAAGGCTAGGAGGGGCAAGTGGAGAGGGTGATGCCATCAGGACCAGGCAAGAGCTGGGGCAGGAGAGAGGGCGCCCTGACAGGAGCTGTAGACAGGGGCAGAGGAATGCAGCTGCTGCCCACACCATGCCTGGGTGGGAGGGGCGTTCTGTTCCCTAACCCCTTGCTCTTCCATTTTCTCATCTCCTGCCAGCGCTTCCCATTGGATGAACTCAATAAGAAGGCAGAGGGCATGGAAACCTTGCTCATAGAGGTCAGTCTCCTGAGGCACAGAAGAGGGCAGAGAAAGGTGGCGAGTGGATCTGGAGGGCCAATGGAGAATAATCAGCACAGAGTCATTTATGTTGACTTCATCCTCGGGAGGGCTCTCCCATGAGATGGTCATGTGGCCGCTGGCAGCCCAAACTCACATCCTCTTGAAACTTCAGCAGAAAGATAAACTCTCACTCCCAGTTACTCTAACAAAAGCCCTGGAAGTGTTGTCTCCTTGGCCTCCCTTGTGTCCTAAGCCTCTCCTTGAACCAGGCTCTGTCACCAGGATGGTGGAATATACTCATTGGCCCAATTTGGGGCATATGACTACCCATCCCTGGAGCTGGGAGGAGAGGGTTAGCGGAAACCCACCTGAGCCTCCTGGCCTGAGATGGGCTGGCTCCCCACAAAAATGTCAGGGTGCTATTTCCAGAAGAAACAGGAGTGGGTGCTGGACAGGCAACAGTCTACCACACCCATTCAACCTTCCTGCATTACTGAATCACGGAACCTAATGGAGGGCTGGTGTGTACAATAAGGGAAAGAACATGGGCTCTGGGGGGCTCAGGGAGGGGGCTGTGGCTGCGACGAGCCTGGTTGAAGATATGGGAGAAGCCAGGGAAATTGAAGATGATAGAAAAGTAAAAACCCAGGAAGGTAGACCTGGAGATAGCTGGGCAAACATCTTCTTTCTTGATAAGGATGTTCCCTATATTCTTGAACATCATGATCAAACTCAAAGTGATGAATACACAGGCAGCAGGAATGTTGGCCAAAGGCAAAGTAATTTTAAGACTAGCGCATCTGCCCAGCCGTTGTGGCTCAGTGGTTGAGCATCAACCCATGCACCAAGAGGTCGCCGGTTCGATTCCAGGTCAGGGCACATGCCCAGGTTGTGGGCCCAATCTCTAGTGGGGGGCATGCAGGAGGCGGTCAGTTGATGTTCTCTCTCATCGATGTTTCTCTCTCTCTCCCTTCCTCTCTCTCTCTAAAATCAATAAAGAAAAAAAAAAAAAAAAGACTAGCACATCTCATGGTTGTCAGATGGGCAGGGGGTTGGGGAGCTGGGTGAAAAGGTGATGGGTTTAAGAAGTACGAATTGGCAGTTACAAAATAGTCACGGAGATGTAAAATATAGCATAGGGATAATTATACTGTAATAACCATGGATGGGACCAGGTGGGTACTAGACTTATGAGGTGATCAGGTAAGTTATGTAATATCTAACCAATACGCTGTACACCTGAAACTAATATAATATTGAATGTCAATGGTAATTAAAAAAAAAAAAGAAAGATTAGCATATCTCAACTAGACTCTGAAGGAAGAGGGTTCCCATTTAGGGCAAAATGAAAAAACAGTGAGTGAAGAGGCGTACTTCTCATTGTAATTCTCTGGGTTCCAACACAGACACCAGAACGCCTTAAGCTAACCATGGCATTTAAATTCGATGTCCAGTAGAGAGCAAGAATGGAAGAAATGCACACTCACAGGTACAAGATGGGGCTCATTTCCCCTCGTTTTTCACTATATCAGTCATGGCTTCGTCTCGCCTGGAATTTCCATTTTGCATCAGTAGAATGATTATTCACAGTTTTCTGTGTAGTTTTTGTCTAGGTTTTGAGACTTGTATAAAGATGGCAGATCTTCAGAGTCCTTTGCAGATGTCTCCTTATACCTTAGATATCTGTTTCTCATCTGAGTGAGAAGCATTTAAAATCTGCTTAGAATTTGTCCCAGGAAGACTCCAGTGAAGATTCCATTTGCCTTCTGAGTTCCCTGCTCTTGAATCCAACTTTCCTCTCCTCCCAGCTGAGAACAGGTTTTTTTGTTTTGTTTTGTTTTTTTTTACCCAGTAGCACAAAGCTGCTGTTCTGCATGAAAACCCATCGTTTTCTTTTCCCAATCAGAAGAAAGTAATTTTCCTTTCACTCACCTGACTACCTTGTTCAGAGCATCCCCTACCCACCCTTTTCTGATATCTTGCTGCTAAGTATTTGCCAACTCATTTGCATCTCAATGGTTCCTTAGCAACTATCATACCCTCAGGATTAGGTACAAAGCTGCTCTCTGACACGGGCTGCCAGGGCTACATCCCCTCTTTCATGGCGCCTTAGTTACACCAAGCCCTGCCCACACAGGAAACACGTTCACGCACACATCACACAGGTTCTGAATTACAATGCAGTTCCTCTTTACCTTATCTGAGCTTGAAGACGTCTAAGAAACCCCTCCTACCAAATGACCCAAATAATCCATTGGTTAATAATCCACTGGCTCCTCAAAACCCACCTCTGATAGATGTCTTCAGACAAAGACTCTCCAGACTCAGCATAGAAAGAGAGTCCTATCTGCAGACAGGCTGTGAATTAGGTCCATTTTATGGATTTGGCAGCTGAGGCTCAGAGAGGTGAAATTACTTCCCCAAGGTGGGGCAGGCGCCTGGAACATTGCAGGGAGAGAGGAGAGCTCAGGGCACTGCTGCTTCCTAGCTATTGGTCCACTTACCCATGCGTCCTGAAAAGAGAGACTCCCATTTGCCAACTGTTGTGAGCTTTCAGAATAAATTTCAAGTGTTTTTAAACATTGATAGGTGACTCTCGTCATCTGAGGTCCTAGGAAATTTCACTTCTCAGCTAGCTAGGAATAATTGCCCAAATGAATATGCCAGATATGTACATCGCCTGGTTTCTCTGCTCTGGGCAGTTGATATTCTCTCCATTCATGGGCTTGTGCTGTGGGTAGCACGGGAGGAGGCAGGGAGAGCCCAGTGTGTTCGTGTCTGTGTGTGCTTGTGTGTGTATTTATGCAGATGATATAGACAGGCAGCGGCACTGGACCATTTAGCAAGTTAGAAGATTCTGCCCCGAGTAGGTGGTGCTGCTTTGTAACCAGGCCTCCGCCGCCAGGGCTCACTGGCATGGAGCAGCCAGGCAAATGGAAGAGCTATTCAGGAAAGGACAATAAGAACAAAGCTCATTCTACAGTAGGGCTGACCTTTGTGGCTCCCACTTCAACATTGTTATTAAATATCTGGAAAAGACTGAGAGAACAATTAGAGTATTGTCATAACGTATAAGCGCAGAAAGCAAGCCGTTCTCAAGCAGGCTCTGGTTCAGCTGAGCTCGACAAAGCAGGGACTCAGTGACAGTGCTTAATTCCTTCTCATCTGGAGCTGGCCTTCCTTTCTTAACACCAGCAGAAAACCACAAATGTGCTTTGTGCGGTTCTGCCCCCGTGGGCTCCAGAGAGCTAAGATGTCAGGGAGGAAAGGGGTGGAAGTCCCTGCATTTCTGCCCGCCTACCTGTAGACCTGGGTGTGGAGTCCCAGCTGCAGCCGTCTTGATAGCCTGGGCTTAGCTGGGTCCTGGTGAGAGTTTGCTGAGTTGAGCTGGTTTCAGGGCTCTCATAGGGTGAACGGTGAGTGACTAGCTTTCCCATGAAGGGCTGTCTTGTAAAGGAGGATCACGGGGCTCATGTGGTCACTCCCTCCTCACACATCCTCCCAGTAGCTCTGCCACCTAACCATGCCAGTGACAGGGACGCACCACATAGGTAAACCTACCAGGTGGGAATTCCATACTTGGGCTTAGGCAGCGGTTCTCAACCTTCCTAATGCCGCGACCCTTTAATACAGTTCCTCATGTTGTGGCGACCCCCAACCATAAAGTTGTTTTCGTTGCTACTTCATAACTGTAATTTTGCTATTGTTATGTCTTAGGTGACCCCTGTGAAAGGGTCATTCGACCCCCAAAGGGGTCGCGACCCACAGGTTGAGAACTGCTGGCTTAGGGGATGGCCCTATGTTGTGACAGCTCTCCCTGTCACAGAGTTTTACATCTAAACCAGTGTTTCTCAGCCTTATTCTCATTGTTACCACTCCCCCCACAAAGGAGCTCTCTTAGGCATTTTCCCCCTTCCCCCACCACACCCTGTGAACTGTTAACACCACAGATACACTGTACGTCTGTTTATGTGCCGAGGCCCTTCCCAGGGCCACAGGAGATGGTAATATCTAAGATCTTTCACTCCCCCACATTCCCAAGAATTATTCCCACCTCTGTTCAGAACACATGATCTCAGTAAAACAAATCTGGCAGCAAATACGCCAGCCCTTATCTGAGTGGGAGCACAGCTCACACCGTCTGTTTTTCCATACAACATTTACTCAGTGTCGTGGAGCCGGTGGAAAGGATGCTCACCTTAGCTGGTCCGGGGGGTCCCTGCTCTAGGTGTCGGGTCCTGAGGTGGTCCCCGGGCCCAGTAAGGCCTGGGGCACAAGGGTAACTGGAAGACTTGGGCTTGGTGATTTACCAGTAAGAGTGGAAGTATTTCAGTATTTTAATAGTTATAGTTTTGTCAGCCTGTACTTACTGTTCATTGGTTTTGAAAATAGTTTCTTGAGCCTGGGTCGATTTTTTGAATAAATAAATTTTCTTGACGCATAATTTACATACAATATAATGTATCATTTTAAGTGTGCAATTCCATGAGACTTGACCAATGAATGTAGTTGTGCAGCCACGATGCACACAGGCTATACAGAACATTTCCATCGCTCTCACATCCCTGCCCTGTCATTCCCCTCCCTCTACCCCTGGCTCCAGCAACCATTAATCTGACTTCAGGCTCTATAGTTTTGCCTATTCTAGAAGTTTCTATAAATGGGATCATAGAGCATGTCATCAGTTTTTGTTATGATGTTGCAAGTATCAGCGGTTCATTCCTTTTCATTGCTGAGTAGCATTCCATTGCATAGATAGATCACAGTTGGTTTATCCATTCAACAGTTGACGGACTTTTCCTTCTAGTTTCCAGTTTTGGGTTTTTATGAGTAAAACGACTGCAAACATTTGAGTACACGTCCCTGTGTAGACACAAAATGAAAAATAAGTTTTTGTTTCTCTTGGCTAAATACTCAAGAGCGCAATTTCCAGATGACACGGTACGTGTAAATGTGTAGGAGACTGCCAATTTGTTTCCCAAAGTTGCTGTACCATGTTGCGTGTCTGCCAACAGTGTGTGAGAGCCCAGTCGCTCCACATCCTCACCAGCAGTTGGTATTACCAATCTTTTTAATTTTAGCCGTTCTGATGGGTCTATCATGGCATCTCATTGTGGGTTTCACTTGCATTTTTCTAATGAATAATGATGTTCTTTTAATGTGCTTCTTACCCATTCATTTATATTTTCTTTGATGAAATGGGCGTTCCGATCTTTTGTCTATTTTTCTGTTGTTGGGTTATCTGTTCTGGGTTCATTTCTAACTTGTGTGGTTGTTTGGAGGTAAGAGAGGAACTCTACCCCGCTACTGCCTGATGGTTTGGGTGGCTGTGTTGTGCTGAGAAGACCGTAGGTTGGTACCTGCTGGGTCTCATTCCTGGAGGTGGAGTGAAAATGGGCCAGGATCTTCTCAACAAGGGTGGTTGTCAGTTATTGGGGAAGAAGTGCATTCCCATCGGAGGCCATGACCTTGGAAAGTGGGCTCCTGCTATGGGGGTGTGAGCCTCTGCAGGAGACCATAATGAGGTTATCCAGGATTCTGTCACCCTGTGTTTATTTCCCATGCGTCATCCCTACGTTCTAACCTTGTATCCACCATACTCCTGGGCACGAAGGCAAGGCCTGTGCCCCCATCCTGCCCAGCATTGCAGGGAGAGCTATGTCTGCTGGTGGTGGTGGTGGTAGAGAAATCCCCAAACATCCTGCTTTTCCTGGGTTATTATTATTGGTATCTTTAGGCTTTGGATTGACATTTTTTTTTAATGGAGAAAGGTGGGGTTCCTCTGCACAGGATGCCCTATGAAGAGTGATCTACACCTGCACAGGGACGCACACCCAGGCCCAGCTTCTTGGGGCTGGGCCCACTTCATAGGGTGCGGGGTGCCCCAGGCTGCTCCTCACCTTCCTCCTGACGCTGTGACTCCGAGAGCTTTCCCAGCCCCTCCGGTGTGGGCTGGCTTCAAGGCATGGAGAACGACTGGCTCACGTCTGAGCTTCAGGTGACAGACTCCGGACGCACAGCGCTGGGGATGCTGTAGGTGCTCACGCCACGTTTGCGGCCATTGGCGTGATGATCAGGGATCACAGTAATCACGGGGGTGGTGGCACATGACAAGCCTGCGGAGGCCTGCCTGGTGTCGTCAAGAATCTGTGTGCTCAGCTGGGCCCTGCGTCACTTCTCACAAGCACCTCTTGTGCCCACGAGCAAAGGTGCAGCTGACCCTGTGTCACGCCTGGCTCTGGGCAGGGCAGGTGTCTGAGTCCCCAGAGTCCATCCAGGGCCTGGTACAGAGTAGGTACCTGGCAAACGTGATGGATGGACGGGCCGCTGAGCTGTGTCTCGGTCACACTGCACTCAGGGAGAGAAGCTGGTGCTGGCACCACCGTGACGCAAAGCCAGGACCTCACACCGAGCGGAGGCCATGGCAGCACAGGAAATCAGCAGAGAGATCTGAAGGTGGTTTAGACAAGAAACCACCACTGAGAGGACCTGTTTCTAGGGGACGCTGAGGGGTAGCTTGTGCCTTGAACACGTGGAGATGGAGAGTGGTGGGGGTGCGTCATGGGAGAAGCGGAGGCAGGGCGATGGGAAAGGAAAGGCGAGTACCAGGAACACAATGGCAGTCGAGTGAGTGCTCGTGGAACAGCCAGGTGGCTGGTGCTGTGGGAAGCTAGAGCACAGACTGTAGTGGGCTAGGGTATCCCAGAGGGCTTCCTGAAGGAGAGGGTACTTTTTGAAGGGAATAGAGAGTTTGTGCTGATAGGGGAGGCAGGGTATACGATTCCCTTCCAGCCAGGCCTGTCCTGCCCTCAGCCGAAATGATCTGGGATGGGGACCTGCAGAGGAGCCTGTTTCTGTGACATGTGCCCCTCGTCTTGGGCCTCCTGGCACCAGAAAGCCCAGGAGTGCTCCTGTGAGGGAGGGCTCAGCATCACGGTGTGTCCTGAGTCCCAGGGCTCAGCTAACATTGCCAGCAGGGTTCACTGAGAGGAAAGAAGATGCTTCTTGTGAGGGTCTGGACCAGCTTTTCCCAAGCCGTCTTCTCTGGTCTCACCACTCAGTGCGTGGCCTGTAAACCAGGGCGGAGGCTGCACCGGGGAGCGGTTATTAATGCAGACTCTCAGGCCCTGCCTCATGAGGACCAGATTTGGTTCTGCCTTGACCAAGAGTCCCAGAACGTAAACTTCTGCATCGGGGAAGTGGCCTCTAAACAACTGAACAAACCTTTTTTGGAGCAATTTTTTTTTTTTTAAAGGAACCATTTCAGATGTAAAAAACAAACAAACAAAAAAACTAAAGAGACACGACCAATAAATACAACACATGACTCTTTACTAGATCCGGTACTGGGAGCACATTGTTCTGAAGGACAATTGACAGTTGACCCAGACTCCCAACATTAATGAGGAGGGTCTCATTCGAGGAAAGTATTACAGAAATATCAAACATTCCAACTTTGATAAATGTATTGTGGTCGAGGAAAAGAATAGCCCTGTTTTCCTGATGCGTGTCCTCTACTCTCAGAGGGTTCAGGGAGGAAAATTAACAAACAAGTTCATGTGTGTGTGTATACACATGATAAAGGTATATAATATAAAAACATATATATAATATAGTCCATACTATAAAATATATGTGTAGTCAGAGAACAAGAAGGAAAATGTGGCAAAATGTTAACAGTTGGTGGATCAGGGTGAAAGGTATATGGGTTTCCCTGTTCCGTCCATGCAACTTTCCAGTGTGATCGCTATTATTTTACAAATGGAAAGTTTTTAAAAAGTGTATCTCCTTGAAAAGTTTGATGGATGTTGCCAGTTACACTCCCAAAAGGGTGAACCAATTTGTATTCTCAGTGCCGTGAGAGGGTTGGGCAGCTGTTTGATGTAGCTATTTTTATTCAGCTATTTTGATGCCAGAGACTTTTTTTGATGGGGTCATATATCAGTTTTGACCTGGGGACATTTTTTCTCCCCAATTTATTATGAATAATTCTGAAAGTACCGAAAAGTCATAGCGCAATGAATACCCACAGCCCATCACCCATAGTTGACAGTTGTTAATATTTTACCGTATTTATTTATCAGTACGCCGTTTTGGGGGAGCTTGGAAATTGGGACTCAGCAAAACTGAGTAACTGCCAAAGGTAAGCGGTGGAGCCAGACACCCTGTCCTTCACCTCCCGTCTCCCAGCTTGTCCCGAACTGCTTCCTGAATGGATAGGATGGATATTGTTTTCAGAACCAGTTTTGAAGAGCGTTGGAGTTGGGCAGACCTGAATTTGAATTCCATCTCCGACCTTGGGCAGACTGCGTAACCTCTCCTTGCCTCGGTTTAGTCATCTGATAAGTGGGGATGGTGCCACTTACCTCTTGAGATTGTTGTGAAAGAGAAACAAGATAACCTGCCTTAAGCTCACGGTGGGCATTGTTTTCCTCATTTCTTCTGTATCTCTCCCTTCATTTAAAACAGATTTCCGGGCCACCTCCTCCAGGAAGATTGACCCCTAAGTCTTTACCCTGCCTGCCTGTCTTTTGTCTGGTCCATGTTGCTGATGCGTGGTTCTGTCTTGTCTCCTCTAATAGACGCAGAGGGCCAGAGCTCCGAGCCTCTGAGAAGCTGGTGCTCAGGCACGTTCGCTGGGGTGATGTTCAGTAGCCTGACATCACACATCATGACCAGGCATGGCAGCAGGGCCTCCCGGGTCACCTGCCCCCAGGTGAGCTGGTCTGGAAGAATTCCCAGGAGCTCCGGTACAGCCAGGAAAGGGCCTGTGGCCCCCTGCTCTGGTCCCCATGCATCCTCGGGATTTCTTCTCATTGGGTCAGCGTTCAAGTTTGTGGAGAAGGGGAAGCAAAAGGCTGGGACCAGGGTGAGAGGAGTGAGGACTCACCTCGGGCGTAAAATTTAAGGAGATACCAAAAAGCTCAGTAACTAGGAAAAGTATTTCAATGCAGTATTTAGAAAATCAGGTCTTTAAACTCTGGCCTGTGGGCTGGCTACCTGTATTTGAAAACAAAGAATAACATTTTAAAATAAAGTCTGAAGGTCTCTGTCTGCCCACACCCGCACCCTGCAATAGCAGGAAGGCCTGCGGCTCTTTCATCCTTCACAGGGCCAGACGCCTGGTGCTCTGAGCACTTGGCTCCCTGGGCCCGTGGCCAGCACGGCCTGTGGACGGGGCACTGAGACCTGGAGGTGGGCGTGTGTGGAAGGGCCAAACGGTGCTAAGTGGCTCTGGTTTCCCTGTCAGGGTTACGGGGTGCACGCAGGACCCCTCCCTGGCCTTGGAACGGAAGCTGTGCCTCTGGGAAGACACGTGTACGGGGAGTCGGAGAACTGGCTCACTTTGCCTGCTGGTGACCCTGGACAGTCGCCTCACCTCTCTGAGGCTCAGCTGCATTCTCTGTCCAATGGGGCGGATCAGGTCCGAGCCCCTCCACTCTGGGGTCTCCAGTAAAAGGTTGTTGAATAGGAACTGGAGCCATTTCTTGTGACATACTTCATCCTAGAACTGGGCTGTGCTCTGGAAATGCAAACTGCTCCTATTAGAACATGGGTGCAATAGATTCCCCGGGACGGTGTCAGCTCCTGGGCCTACGCCTGGCTGAGTGGTCATCCCCATAAAGGGGGAGCAAGTCCAACACCCCACACTGCATGGGAAGGTGCAGTGACAGGCGGAGGGTCTCCACATCCAGCCAGGTTCACAGCACCTCTCGAGGTCCCCTGTCTGTGCTCCCACCACCTACTCCTCAAACAGGCGGCTCCCCAAAGCCCCCTCCCTGCCCATTTCAGGTTCACCTAAGACTTGTGGGGCTGTGCGTTTCCCTGACTCTCCTAAGAGCCACATGGAAAGGGATGGTGTCACCAAGTACCAGGACATGTCCCCTGGGTGAGCATCTCCCACTCCCGGTGATCACAGGCTGTGGCTGCAGACCTTGCTTTCGCCTTCCTTTGGCCCTTCACTCCTCAGGAAGTGAAACCTGTGGCCGGCTCCTGAGTTATGAGATCAGAAGTCCTTGGCGCCCTCTTTAAGAAGGCAGGCAGACAGCAGGTGGGAGCTGGGGGCCCCTTGGTTTGTGATGTGTGACGTGGCCATGGCACCTCCATGCTGCTGGGGCAGTGGGGTGGCCCCTGGAGAACCTTCTGGCCATCTGGGCTCTCCTCCCACAGGACCTGTTTTAGGGTGAATCAGAGGCCGAGGAGCCTGGCTGGAAACGGGGTGGAGGTGACAGGTGGGGGCAGATTTCATCTTTACAGTACAGTGGGGCCCTTAGTGACCATCTTATGATTGGGGGGCTGTATGAGCTGATAGAAAGGGGTCTAAACACGGTCTCGGGCAGGAGAGTGCTCTGGCAGGAGGGGTTTTTACTGTACGCAGAAGGGAATTCCTAACTGAACACAGAGAAATGAAGTTGGGGAGGCATCAGAACACCTCTGTCTTATCATTTCTGTAATACATTGGGTTTTCTGTTGGGGATGTGCCCCTTCCTCTCCCTGTGCCTTGAAGGTGGGAGCCTCCTACCTGTGCGTGGGTGCCTTGCACGGACCTGCAGGATGCTGGCGATTCCCATTTCCCACGAGCCACGTGGACTTGTGCTCTTTGGGTGGACTCGGAGACCAAGTGCCACCCTCATTTGGCTACTCTTGAGGTGTGGGCCTTGGACAGTCATCTTTTCCTCTGTAAAATGGGGATGATTACCCCCCACCCCTTATAGGGGCTTTGGTGTAGTGACTGAGTGATAACAGAAAGCCAGGGCCTGGTACATGCTGAGTATGTAGTAGGCACTCAACAATTGCTTCCCCCCTTCTTCCCCGTGCCTCTTCTTTCCTTTCTTCTTCGAGGCAGTAGTGTGGGGTTTCTGCTTGAAGAAGCTGGGTCTCCACCTTGCATCTCCGCTCTGCCTCCTGCGGGCTGCTGAGACACTGCCCTTGCAGTGTCTCCCTGTGGGCAAGGTGGCTGACCTATAAGGAGTGTTCCTGCGGTCCTGCATCTCTCATTCTGCCCTGCTGGAGGGCCCCCCTGTAACAGGAGGCCAGGAGCACGGTGCTGCCTACCCTAACCTGGCCTTGCCTCCCCCGCCTCCCACTCTGCACCTTGCTGGGTGGGCTCGGCTCAGAGTGGGATGGACACCCCCAGTGCTAATTTCTGATTTGGCCAGTGTCAGCTGATTGTTGTAACAACTGACTCCAAATCGGTTATTCAATAAGATAAAAGTTTATTTGTTCTTCACAGCACAGTCCAATGAGGCCAGTGTGGGGCTGTGTTCCACCTCATTACTCCAGGCTCCGTGCTGAGGGAGGAGATGGCACACCTCCTGTGACCTGAGTCCAGAGGTGATACGTCACTTCCTCTCCTCCCACGGTCCCACCCAGGCGTGAGCTGAGAGGGGGAGTGAGCTTCCCGCCTCTGCAGTCAGGCGTGGGGCGAATGCCTCGCTGCCTCCAGGTGCGGTCTGTCCACCAGCAGGGCTCAGAGAGTCCTCCCGCATCCCTCCCGCCCGTCTTCTCTTTCTCCCTCCTTCCTTCCAGCATTTATATCTCCTTGGACCAGAAACTGGCTGCCTTTTATGAAGAGGGGGAAGAGATGCTTAGGGGTAGCTTTTCAGATTGTGGAGGCTGGGCTCTCTGATAACAGACAAAAATTATCCAGCTTATTCCGTACATGCAGAGGCAAGCAAGGGAATAATCGGGCCCGAGTGATTTTCCAACATCAAGTTCTTGGTGATTGTTTTTATTTATTTATGTTTGTCTGGCCGCCTGCAGTGCGCCCCCCACACTGTTTGCCTTCTCTGTTCCTGGCACTCCCCGTGCTTCCTCCTGCCGCCCAGCATTTGCACCTGCTGTTCCCGCTGCTGGGCAAAGGAACAAAAATCAGATACTCTTTCAACAGAATGGATTTTTCAAATTAAGAGAAAATACTAGAATTAAGAGTATATAGAAATTTTAAAATTATAATAAATGTAAGCACCAGGGAATTAGCTGCTTAAAAGAATTCGTGAAAGCCCTGGCTGGTTTAGCGCAGCGGTTAGAGTGTCAGCCCACGGACCAATGAGTCGCGGGTTCGATTCTGGTCAAGGGCACGTACCTCGGTTGCGGTTTGTCCCCGGCCCTGGTCTGGTCGTGTGGGAGGCAACCGGTCGATGTAGCTCTGTCACATTGATGTTTCTCTCTGTCTCTCCCTCCCTCCCACTCTATCTGATAATAAGTAGAAAAATATCTTCAGGTGAGGAATAAAAAAAAAAAACATGTGAAAAGTGAAAAAGGTTCGAATAAAGAGAAAAGATAGGAATTAAAAATAATGGTGAACAAAACACAAACCCAAATGGACAAGATAAAATGCGAAATCCAGGCCCTGGCCAGTTTGTCTCAGTGGTTAGAGCATCGGCCCGGGGTCCAGAGAGTCCCGGGTTCGGTTCCCGCTAAGGGCACGTACCTCGGTTGCAGTTTGTCCCCGGCCCTGGTTGGGGTCGTGTGGGTGGCAACCACATGATGTGTCTCTCTCATATTGATGTTTCTCTCTCTCTCTCCCTCCCTCTCTCCCTCCTGCTCTATGCAAAAATGTCCTTGGGGTGAGGATTAAAAAAAAAAAAAAGTGAAATCCAGAAACCTAGAATATTCCAAGGCTAGATTATAGTACACAAGACAAAAGTCAGAGAAAACAACCATTCCCAAGCCATAGGTGATAAGGGGGAGCAGCCCGGCTCTGTGAGTGTCCCAGGAGGACGCCTCTCTCTCTCTCTGTGGATTTTTGGGCATAAAAAGGGCAAACAGAAACACGTTCCTGTTTAGGAGAAAGAGGCTCTGGGTGGGTGGGGATACTGGGAATCTGGGGAGCTTGCACTTTGTCATGCCCCAGAGGTCTTCTTTTCTCCCCATGTTTGGGACAGTTGTAGGGGGCAAGGAAGCTGGGAGGTCAGAACGGCGTGGCCCCTCCCAGACAGTGTATCCAGGAGAATACTGGTTGAACGGAGAGTGAGAGTCTGTGTTAAAGTGGGGCAGGTGGGAGGAAGGGGGTGTCACCAAAGGCTTGAGCTGTCTCAGAACTACTTTAGGAACTGGGAGGACTCCCTGCTCCACTCTGGACTTGGGGAATGTGTCCTGGGTGTAAAGGAATGCTTCAACTGACAGAGACACCCCTTTTCCCTCTTGCTACCCTCCTGTCTGGAACCCTACCTCTAGGTCCCACAGCTCCTGGTCCCCACTGGCCATGTTACCACACCCAAGGCTTTAGGGCTGTCCCCCAGACTTGGGCAAACTCCACAGACATCCTCTAGCCTAGGGTTCCAGGGCCCCTGGCATCTCTCAGACCCGGACACTGGCCATCCTGCACTCAGACCTGGATGGCAAGTGAGCTGAAATATTACAGGCTGATGTTTGTGCAGAGTGCTGGGGACACTCACCAGCATGTATGTATTCTGTCCTCATTCCCATTGCAGAAGGATTTGCTCCCTAAAGGCAGGACCTTGCCCTGACCCTTCAGGAATGCCCATGATTCTTACTGGAAGTGGGATACTATTCCTTACCATTTATGGGAGAGACCACTCCATCCTCTCCCTGCCCTGCTTTAATGACCCATCCCACCACCAGGATATTTTGAAAAGATGACAGATCTAAGTGACATCAGAGACCCTTCTGTTTTTAAATAGCATGTTTTTGTTGTTAAAATTTGTTTCCAATCACCTTGGAATAGATTTGTCCATCTCCGAGGTGCTGGGATGGTTCGGTTCGTGGAACTGGAGCAGCAGATCGTTCCTGTAGTTTGGCATACATGAACCCAGACTGTCTGTCCACCCAGGGATCAGACTCAGCAAGACCTGTACCCCTGCCTCAGATCTGGTCTAGAGGGAAGCAGAAGTGCCCTTGACTCCACTCTCACCAGATCCCCCCAACTTACTAGTTCCCTGCACCCTCCAAGCACCCAGCACTGAGTTGAAAGGCTCCACTATCTTGCCACTGGGCCCACAGCCTCTCAGATAATTGCTTTTGCTTGAAAGGCACTCCATCTCTCAGGAGAAGGTGTGAACTGGTGTAAATGACTCACCGCCTCCTCAATGGAGGAAGTAAATCCTCCTCAATGGAGGAAGTAAATTCTGAGAGAATGATGGGCATACAGGCCAGGCTCTCCTGAAGGGAAGTGTCTTCTGAGCAGTAGGTTTGATGAATGGCATGGGGCGGAACTGAGCTCACACTGGGAGAAGGGAAGGGGTAGAGGGACACTCTGGACTTGAGAATTGGAGGGAGCAAATGTCCCCAGGGAAGACCGGTACATTTCCGTGGCAGTCTCCTGGGTGAGGATTTGACTCTGTGCAGTCCTCAAACAGAGCTTGCCCATAGCATTCTGAGCTGCTGGGGTCTTCTTGGGTGGGGCCATCCAGCCTAAAAGCTGAGTGCTCTTGGATGGGTAAGAGGGAGACCTTTCCATCAGGCCCTGGATGTCGGAGTGTGGAAATAAAAAGGGGAAGGAAGGAAGGAGGGAGGGAAGGAAGTAGAGAGGAAGGTGGAGGTGGAGTGGGGCTGAGTATAACTCTCCTGCTTCACTTGGCCCTTTCTGAGCAGAACCACCTGGCAGAACCCAGGAGACGTGGAGAGTGAGGACAGGAAGAAGGGAGGAAGAGAGGGAGGGGACAGTGTCGGGCAGTGCAGTGGATGCCATCATGATCCTCTCAGTAGTAGCTCAAAAGTTCCAGCTGCCATCCCCATCCCCCAATGTCTGAAGGATGCCTGCTGAAGCAGCCACTCAAGCTCTTTGTCGGCGCTCTAGGATCTTGAGGGAAGAGAAGACTTGTAAGACTTGCCTGTTGAGTGCTTGCCTTGTCTCAGGCTCCGTAACATGGAGCTCTGATGTACCCCTCACAATAATCCAAAAGGATAGCATTCTCATTTCCATGTTACAGTTTGGGAAACTAAGGCCCAGCTTGGCCAAGGTAATCCAGGCTTTCTATTCTCATGAGGCAGTCAGTGATATGGAACCCTGTGACTACTCAGGAAATGGGTATGTTTCCCATGGAACATCATGCATGTGGAGATTCATGCTGATGTCCTCGGGAAATTGTAAATACAAAGAAATTTTATTACCTGAAGTCAGAAGTCAATGATAGCATCAGTTTCCATGGGAGCAGGCTATGATGTCACAGACAGATGCCTGCAACAGCACAGAGACAAGCAAGCAGGAAAAGAGGGATTCGGGGTGGAGAGGTTGTAAGACATGATCTATTAGCGTAGATCTGAAGGTCTTCCATCCACCCTTCCCCCAGCATCTGCTGCTGCTTTGAAAAAAGGGACAGACTGACATTTGGAACCAATACATAGGCTTTATGAACCATTAAATGCTTCAACTTACAAACTCATGCAATAACCAAAACCAAATTCGATTTCCCTATAAGTTTTCTTTGAATATTTGCAAAAAGGAATATATAAATAAAAATATATATTTATATATAACATTTTTTTTTTCTTTTTGGTGATTCTGAGCTCTTGCAATTGATTAATCCTTGTGTGTCCAGCATGGCGAGGCTATTCATTCCGTTGACACGGCATGCCAGGGCACAGATGACATTGCGACAGGGCCAGTTGAGGGTCAAGTACTAGGAGGCAAGTGAGTCTCGGGAAGGAGACCAGAAGGAGTAGACCAGATGCTGAATGTGCTAGGGTAGAGTGCCGGTTGGTTGGTGCACACTGGGCTTAAAGGGTCTAGGTCTGGGCTTCCCAGGGTGTGACACACAGCAGTGCTGTATGCTCTTGCCAATTGGAATCCTCATCACAGCGCTCCATGTTGTTAAAAGCTGTGGCCAATTTTATTGCTCATAGATGGCTACAACAACATCTCCCAACCCTCAGGCTCTTTGGCGGTGGGACTGTGCCAACAAAGAGTCTAATTCCCCTCTCCTTGAATCTGAACTGGTCTTGGTAACTGGCTCAACCAATAAAATGTGGCAAAAGTGACGGGGCTTACAAAGCTAGGTCATATGCAGACTCACAGCTTCCACCTGGATCTCTGGGAACTCCAGCTGTTAGAATGCTCACTCTGGGACTCCAGTTGCCATGTTGTAAGATGCTCAAGCCACATGGAGAGGCCACATGTGAGGTTTCAGTTGATGGCAACCAGGTGAACTCCCAATTGCCAGCCAGCACCAACTGCCAGCAGTGTGAATGGGCCATTTGGGCATCGAGCTTAGTACAGGTTTCAGGTGACTGCAGCCCCTGCCAACATCTGACTGCAACCTCCTGAGTGATGCCCTGTGAGAACCACCCAGCTGAGCCCAGCCAACCTGCAGAACTGTGAGACATAATAAAACATTGGTGTCTTAAGCCACTAATTTCCAGGGTGATTTGTTCTACACAAATCACAAGCAATCACTTGAAATTGACATATGAGACAAAACCTAGACAGGCCTTAGGTCAGTGGTCACAGTTGTGGCACATGACTGTTCCTCCGGTGGGCCATACGGTTCAAGACCTCAGCTCTTCAAAACCAGAAGGAGAAGGGGGGGTGGCATGCCGGCTGCCGAGAACTGATCTAAGGAGAGCATGCTGGGGGTGTATGGATTGTGTTAGTCAACCCCAGATGCTTGGTGGTTGGTCTTTGGTTTGGCAACATAAATGCTCATCAGGCCAGATCTCTTCTAGCTCTGATGGGATGGTTTTGAACCTAAACACACAGGACTGTTCATTTCATGTGGTTGGTTTTGGCTGAGTATCCCAGCAATTGAGTTTGGATGAATGTCCCCTGCAGGATTTCATCCAAGCGGTTGATAAAAATGCCAAGGAGGAGAGAGCCCGTGAAATCTCACAGGAGAAGCTGCTTCCATAGGGCCCTCTCTGGGTTCTGTTATCCTGCCAGCTGTGAATCCACCAATTTGTACTTGTCTTGGCCTACAGTTCTCCATCTGATCCACCATCTTATGAAGTGTTTACTGGAATCTAGATACAACGTGATCTAGGGGCCTAGGAAAACTTTTCAGAAGAATGAGAGGTAGGTTTGGTGGTTCTTACTCAATCCATGATACCTCTAGATCTCTGTTCCATTTCCTCTGCATATAAATATACTCCAGTCTCCACCTTCCACCATGGTTTGGCCGTGGCGTACAGGGTTCACTGCCTAATTTTTCCTTCCTTAGAGAAATAATACATTTGCCTCTGTTTTCTGCCATTTTTTTCATTCCCTCCTTCCTTGAAGATGCCTTTCTTTGACCATGTCTTCATTATCTTTCTATATTATATTTTCTCCCAGATAGTATTACACCATAAAAGGTGATGGTTAACATTTTGTAGATGCTGAGCTTAGAACCCATATATATTTAGGAACTTCTCTTGTCATCTCTTTGTCCAGCAAACATCAGTCCAGGTGTGTTGTTGCCTCTTTGCCATTTCTTCTTCCTCTCATGGCGGAGGAGGAGGGGCTGGGCCTCTCCTCAGCAGCGCTGCTTTGCATGTAATTGATTATTCTTGCTGTGTCCTTCATCTGCCTTCTCTGGTTCTGGATAAATAACCCCCAGTTCCTTGTGCGTTTCTCCCTCATCTCTGTTTTTCAGGGCCCTAATCAGTTTTATTTCATTCTCCACTATAAATGATTTTAAAGCCCCTTGGAAATATAAAGGTTGTCTAAATAATAAATCATCATTTTGGCAAATGATACTGAGGCATTTAGAGAGATAAAATTAATCACCCCCTTATAGCTATATAGCAGCTTTTCCATAGAGACTACAAAGTAGTTTGTAGAGCTCATAGTTAATTCTCGACCCATTCCTGGAGAAAAAGAGTAGTGGTCATTTATATGTTTTATAGGGGGAAAGGCCATGGAGGTGCAGGTAGCCTCTTTGTGTGCACCCCCTCTCTAGCGTGGTGCGTGGTGTGGAAGAGGCCTCAGCTCTCTGCTCAGCAGCCAGCACTGTATCCATAGAGTGTTGCCTCTTCTCCACCTGAAGAGCATCAGACGCTGGGCTCCCTGGGGGGCTTCATTCCCTTGGTCCAGCCTGTACACTGCCCAGGTTAATGGGCATGAAGCACGTTTTCCTTAGAGCAAATTCTCTGTCCAGAGTGCTGCAGGGTCTCCCACGGCACCAAGTACAAGTACCATAGATTCTACCAGTATTCAAGGAGCCTGCGCTTTCACATACATCAGCTCACCAAATATTGTGCCCATTTTGTAGGTAAGGAAACTGAGGCTTATAGAACCTACGTGACTTGTTCAAACTCACACAACTGTCCTGTGGTCATGCTGAGCTCTGAGGACAGGTTTATCTAACACCCTAGTCTAGTAATTTCTCTTCTCTCTACCCTGAGCGTATGGCTACGTCCATTAATTTGGTTTTGAGTGACAGTAAGCAAAATCGAGACATATGCACACACCTATTGGCTCATGTAATGGAAAGTGTTGGGTTCAGGCAGGGCTGGATTCAGGATGGTTATCAGGGCTCAATTTCTGTCTTTCGGCCCCACTGCTCTGGGTTAGCCTCGTGTTGTCCCATCGGGGTCTGACTCCATTGTTCTGACTATACAAGCATCTGGAAGATTCACTTCTTGGTAGTTCCTGCTGAGTCTTGGGGGGCATTCTTATTTACCCTGTCCTGGGTCACATGCTCATCCCTGAACCAGTCACCATGCCTAGAGTCAGGAATTCACTGATTGTCCCTGATTACTCCTTGCCCTGGGAGCCTGGGGTTGGGGGCACTCTAAAGAGGGATTGATATTGCAGAAAAGAATATGAGACAGTTATGAAAAGTAGGACAAATGAGTGCTGGCGGACAGAAAATAGCCCAGCCCTCCCTTGGCACCCCACCCTGGGTCCTCATGCGCTGCACGGGCTGCTCCTCGGGGGAGCATCCCCCGTTCCACTAGCATCTCTTTGCTTATGTTTTTGTCTTGCCCCTGGTTTTCACCCTTCCCTTCTGAATGTCCCCGTGCCCTTGGGCTTACATCATGCCTCCTTGGACTGAGGAAGCCTTCCTGGCCACCTGGTCCCTGGAAGCCTCCTTCCTTGAGGTCCTGTGATCTGGATCCCTGCTCTCCTTATTTGGTACCCATTTGAGGAAAGACATCTGCTTGGCACCTTGGACAGTTTTCAAGGAAAGAGATTATGTTCAAGTTGGAATAAATGCATAAAATTCACATCTCAGTGGTATTTGGAGTGTTTGGTGAATAGTTGGTGAAAACCACTGCAGCAAAGGACAGAGGCAAAACCAATTGTGTAAGAGCAGGAATGAAAAAGATCATGGGGTCTTAATAGACCCATGACAAATATGACTGAATACAGTGCCATAACAAGGAGTCTGGCATGGTCCTCCAAGCCCCCCAAAATGGGATCAAAACTTATGGGCATCTTGGGCTGGAAGGTTGTCTTGCTCTATTCCTGGTCAGTTAGAACCTTCTTGGAGTCTATTCCCCAGCTGGGTCACAATACCTGAAAATGTGTTAATTTCCAGCATCTGACTCAATCTAATCATTTTACAGATCAGGAATCCGAGATCCTGAGAGGTTGAGTGAATTCCCCAGGGTCACGCAGTGGGCTAGAGGCACAGCTAAGAGTAGAAATCCGATCTGGTGCCCTCTCTAATCTCTGTGATTGTCCGGGGGGACCGAGCAGGGCATTTAAGGCTGGAGAATGACTTTGTGAGGGAGATTTGGGGACTACAGGCCGCCCCCAGTCAAAAAGAGGCTGAGGACCATGGACAGGGTCTCATGGTGCTTCCTGGAGACTGGTCAGCACAGTCCTGGGCGTGTGTGGACACTGAACACTGGGCATGGACACCTGGATTGTCTTGATGATACTTCTCAAGAATAGAAGTTTCTAGTTAGGAAGATGCCACCTGATATTTTCTATACTGGGAACAGCAGGACTGTCAGGGTGGTAGAATGCTGGCCTGGGCCACCAGGATGGCTGCTGACTCCTGTCTCCGGAGTGTTAAAGGGGGAGGTCTGAGTGGCTCAGCAGGAGCTGCCTGAGGCTGGCAGGGTGGGGCCCTCGCAGCCCATACTCTGTTTGGGGAGCATGCCTGTCTCCCGGGGCCCCTTCCTCCTCCCAGCTGATGAAGTATTGCTGTAGAAATGTGCTGTTTCTCAGACATGGTTTGAATAAAAGGAAAACTCTCATATGGAGTGTGCTATTTTTAAGAGATACTAGTTAAGGAATGAAATTCTGTGAAACACACAATTATTTAACTGTCTTTGTTTAGCAACATGCTTCTAATTAGCCACCATTAGCATCTATTGAGATGCTGGGCAAGTATGCCCTGCCACAGGCTTGTTTTGAAGGGAAGAAAATTAGTGTTCTTGACCCAAATCCTGACTGAGCCTCCCCTCCATGAACCAGAGTCCATCACCTCTTGGGGTGGGGGGGTAGGAGGCTCTCTTTGTCCTAGGGGAACAGGAAATTAGGGATGTCATCTCCTTGAGGTGCTCTCAACAGCTGCCTTTCTGGTGGGCTGTTAGAACCCTGTAACTCCTCAGGACTTCCTGAAATAATGTCCTCCCTGCAGCCCTCCCTTCAATCCTTAGAGCTTCTTTCCATTTATTTTTTTAAATTTAATTTTGAAGTAATTTTAGACTTTCAGAAGGTTTAAAATATGGTACAAAATTTCTTTTTTTGAAGAGTTTGAATTTATTTATTTTATTGTTATTATTTTTAATCCTCATCAAGGATATTTTTCTATTTATCTTCAGACAGAGTGGGAAAGAGAGAGAAGAAGAGAGAAAGAGAAAGAGAGAGAGAAACATCGACATGAAAGGGACACATTGACTGGTTGCCTCCCACACAACCCCAACTAGGGCTGGGGACGAACTGCAACTGAGGTACGTGCCCTTGGCCAGAATCGAACCTGCTACTCACTGGTCTGTGCTGACGCTCTACCACTGAGCCAAACCAGCCAGGGTTGAATTTATTTTTTATTGTTCACATTTTTATAGATGTCCCTATTTCCCCCCCTTTGCCCCCTTCTACCCAGCCTCTGCCCCACCCTAGGCCTTCACCACACTATTGTCTGTGTCTATGGGTTATGCATATATGATATATGCATATAAGTTCTTTGGTTAATCTCTTCCCATCCACCCCCCCCACCCCTCTGAGATGTGCTATTCTGTTCCATGCATCCATGCCTCTGGACCTACTTTGTTCGTCAATTTATTTTCTTAATTAGATTCCACATATAAGTGAGATCATGTGATATTTGTCTTTCTCCGACTGGCTTATTTCATGTAGCATAATAATCTCCAGGTCCATCCACTTTGTTGCCAAGGGTATGAGATCCCTCCTTTTTATAGCTGCATAACATTCCATTGTGTAAATATACCACAACATTTTTATTCACTCATATACTGATAGGCACTTGGACTGTTTCCAGATCTTAGCTATTGTAAATAATGCTGCTATGAACATAGGGGTACATATATTCTTTTGGATTAGTGTTTCAGTATTCTTAGGATATATTCCTAGAAGTGGGATCGCTGGGTCAAACAGCAGTTCCATTTTTTATTTTTTGAGGAAATTCCATACTGTTCCTATAGTGGCTGCACTAGTTTGCATTCCCACCAGCAGTGTACTAGGATTCCCTTTTCTCCACATCCTCACCAGCACTTGTTGTTGGTTGTTGATTCATTGATGATAGCCATTCTGGCAGGTGTGAGGTGATACCTCACTATAGTTTTAATTTGCATCTCTCTGATGATTAGTGAATTTGAGCATTTTTTCATATATATATTGACCACCTATATGACTTCTTTGGAGAAGTGTCTATTCAGGTCCTTTGTCCATTTTAATTGGATTATTTCTCTTCCTTTTGTTGAGTTGTATGAGTTCTTTAACAGTTTGGAAGTTAACCCCTTATCAGATGTATCATTGACGAATACTTTTTCCCACACAGTGAGTTCTCTTTTCATTTTGAGGATGGTTTCTTTTGCTGTGCAGAAGCTTTTTAGTTTGATGTAGTTCCATTTGTTTATATTTTCTTTTGTTTCTATTGCCCTAGGAGATGTATTGGTGAAAATTCTACTATGTGACATATGAGAGATTTGACTGCCTATGTTTTCTTCTAGGATTTTTATGGTTTTGTGAATTACATTCAAGTCTTTTATCCATTTTGAGTTTATTTTTGTGTATGGTGTAAGTTGGTGGTTTAGTTGCACTTTTTTGCACATACCTTTCCAATCTTCCCAGCACCATTTATTGAAGAGACTATCTTTACTCCATTTATGCTCTTGCCTTCTTTGTCAAATATTAAGTGACCCTAGTGTTGTGGGTTGATTTTTGGGGCCTCTGTTTTGTTTAATTGATCTATATGCCTGTTCTTGTTTTAGTACCAGGCTGTTTTGATTATAATACCTTTGTAGTACAGGTTGATATACAGTATTGTGATCCCTCCAACTTTGTTCTTCCTTCTCAAGATGGCTGTGGCTATTTGGGGTCTTTTTTGAGTCCATATAAATTTTTGCAATATTTGCTCTAGATTTGTGAAATATGCCTATGGTATTTTAATAGGGATCATGTTGAATCTATAGATTGCTTTGGGTAGTATGAACATTTTAATGATGTTAATTCTTCCAATCCATGAACATGGTATATGCTTCCACTTGTTTGTATCTTCCTCTATTTTTTTTTCCGATGTCCTATAGTTTTCTGAGTACAGATATTTTACCTCCTTGGTTCATTTGATTCCTAGGTATCTCATTATTATTATTATTATTATTATTATTATTATTATTTGTTATAATGGTAAGTGGGATTGTTTTTTAGTTTCTCTTTCTGAGAGTTCATTATTGGTGTATAAAAATGCCATTGATTTCTGGATGTTACTTATGTGTCCTGCTACTTTGCCAAATTCATTTATTAAATCTAGTAGTTTTTTTTTGGTGGAGTCTTTAGGGTTTTCTATGTACAGTATCATGTTATGTGCAAATAATGACAGTTTTACTTCTTCCTTTCCAAATTGGATGCCTTTTATTTTTTCTTATCTGATCACTGTGGCTAGGACTTCAGTACTATATTGAATAAGGGTGGTGAAAGCAAACATCCCTGTCTTGTTCCTTTTTTTAAGGGAAACACTTTTAGTTTTTGCCCATTGTGTATGATGTTTGCTGTAGATTTGTCATATATGGCTTTTATTATGTTGAGGTATGATCCCTTTATTTCCACTTTGCTAAGAGTTTTTATTAAAAACGGGTGCTGGATTTTATCAAGTGCTTTTTCTGCACCTATTGATATAATCACATGATTTTTATCCTTCATTTTGCTTATTTGATGTATCATGTTTATTGATTTGTGAATATTGTATCAGATTTGCATCACTAGAATAAATCCCACTTGGCCATGGTGTATGATCTTTTTAATGTATTGTTAGATCCTATTTGATAATATTTGTTGAGGATTTTAGCATCTATGTTCATCAGGGATATTTTCTTTAGTTATTTTTCTGTAAGTTTCTTTCTTTGTAGTGTCTTTATCTGGTTTTGGAATTAGGATAGTGCTAGCCTCATAAGAAAAGCTTGGAAGTCTTCCTTCTTCTTGATTTTTTGGAATAGTTTGAGGAGGATCGATGTTAGTTCTTTTTTGAACATTTGGTAAAACCCCTGTGAAGCCACTTCATCAAGGACCTTTGTTTGCTGGGAGTTTTTTGATTATTGCTTCAACTTCATTAGTTGTTATTGGTCTATTCAGGTTTGCTGATTATTCCTGATTGAATTTTAGAAGATGGTATGTTTCTAGGAATTTGTCCATTTTGCCCAGGTTGTTTAATTGGTTGGCATATAATTGTTTATTGTATTTTCTTACAATCCTTTGTATTTCTGTGATGCGAGTTGTTACTTCACCTTTTTCATTTCTGATTTTATTAATTTGGGTCCTCTCTGTTTGTTGATGAGTCTGACTAGTGGTTCATCAGTCTTGTTTATGTTTTCAAAGAACCAGCTTTTGGTTTCATTGATCGTTTTTTTTGTTTTGTTTTGTTTTCATTGCTGCTCTTATCTTTATTTCCTTCCTTCTACTTTGGTGTTTCTTGTTGTTTTTTTTCCAGTTCTGTTAGTTGCAGGGTTAGATCACTTATTTGAGATTTTTCTTGTCTCTTGAGGTAGGCCTGTAATGCTATGAACTTCCCTTTCAGAACTGCTTTTGCTGTGTCCCATAGATTTCATGTTGTTGCATGTTCATTTTCATTTGTTCCCAGAATGTTTTTTATTTCTTCCTTGAGCTCATTGGTAACCCATTCCTTGAGCTCATTGGTAACCCATTCATTGTTCAATAACATGCTATTTAGTCTCCCTGTGTTTGAATGTTTTTGAGTGTTTTTATTGTAGTTGATTTCTACTTTCATGCCATTGTGTTACAAGAAGATGCTTGATATGATTTCAGTCTTCTTGAACTTGTAAAGACTTATTTTGTGTCCTAACAGGTGGTCTATCTTTGAGAATGTTCCATGTACACTTGAGAAGAATGTATATTCTGCTGCTTTGGGATGAAATATTCTGTAAATATAAATTAAATCCATCTGATCAAGTATATCGTTTAAGGTCTTTGGTTCCTTTTGAATTTTAGTATGGAAGATCTATCCAGTGATGTCAGTGGGGTGTCAAAGTCCCATACTATGACTGTATTGCTGCTAACCTCTTCCTTAAAGTCCTCCAGGAGGTTTTTAAAATATGTGTGTGTGTGTGTGTGTGTGTGTGTGTGTGTGTGTATTTTTATTTTTTATTTTTTATTTTTTTGGTGATCCTAATATTGGGTGCATATATGTTTACCAGGGTTATATCCTCTTGTTGGATTGATCCCTTTAGTACTATGTAGTGACCTTTTTATGTCTCTTATGGCCTTTGTTTTGAAGTGTATTTTGTCAGATGTAAGTATTGCTACCCTTGCTTTTTTTGTTTCCATTTTTATTTTATTTTTTTCCATCCTTCATTTCATCCTGTGTGAGCCTTTTGTTCTGAGGTGGGTCTCTTTTAGACAGCATATATATATATAGGTTATGTTTTCTTATCTACCCTTTAAAAAAAATTTTTTTTTATCCTCACCCGAGGACATTTTTGCATTTGTCTTCAGATAGAGTGGGAAGGAGAGAGGGGGAAAGAGAGAGAGAAACATCGATGTGAGAGAGACACATTGACTGGTTGCCACTGACACAACCCCAACCAGGGCCGGGGACAAACTGCAACCGAGGTATTTGCCCTTAGCGGGAACGGAACCTGGGACTGCCTGGTCCACAGGCTGATGCTCTAACCACTGAGCCAAACCGGCCAGGGCCATTCATCTACCTTTTTGATTGGAGCACTTAATTTACATTTAAGCTTATTATTGATAGGTACTTATTTATTGTTATTTTTATTCTTTATGCCTATGTTCCTCTCTCTATATATATTTCACCTTCTTCTTGCAATAGTTCCTTTAGCATTTCTTGCAATGTTGATTTGATAATAAACTACTTTAGCCTTTTTTTTTTTTTTTTTTTTTTGGTCTAGGAAGCTCTTTATTTCACCTTTAATTCTGAATGATGGTCTTGCTGGATAGAGCAGTCTTGATTTCAGGTCCTTGCTTTTCATTACTTTGAATACTTCATGCCATTCCCTTCTGGGCTGTAGTGTTTCTTTTGAGAAATCAGCTGACAGCCTTATGGGAGCTTCTTTGTAGGTAACTGACTGTCTCTCTTGCTGCCCTTTAAATGCTCTCTTGTCTTTAATGTTTGCCATTTTAATTTTGATGTGTCTCAGTGTGGGTCTCTTTGGGTTCATTTTGATTGTGACTCTCTGTGCTTCCTGAACTTGTATGACTTTTTCCTTTGCCAGATTAGGTGAGTATTCTGTCATTATTTCTTCAAACAGGTTCTCTACCCCTTGCTCACTTTCTTCTCCCTCTGTTACCCCTATGATACAGATGTTCTGTCTCATGTTATTCCAAAGTTCCTTTAAACTGTCCTCATACTTTTTAAGTAACTTTTCTTTTTTGCTGCTCTAATTCAGTGATTTTTTTTCTACCTTGTCTTCTAATTTCTGACCTGTCTGGAACAGGTGGATGTCTAGGCAGAGGAGAGTGGGGAGGAGACCACAGGTGAGAAAAGGGCTCAGATCAAGGCAGCATGGTTGGAAGTCACTAGAATAAAGTGGAGTTTTTCTGGGTAGAGAATTTTGTTTTATTGTTTTTCTCCCTCTGGGAGAATACATGTGAAGAGAAAGCCTTGGCAGTCTGTGTCAGACTGGTGGGCAAGATCATGTTTAGGGAACCCCCCTTCCTGGCCTCAGGCCCCAGACACAATCCTGCTCTCCCAGCTGGTTTGATAGAGTTAGTGGGCCAAAGGGTTCTGAAATGCCTTCTATCTGGAGAGCATGGAGGTCACTGATCAGTTCCTTGGCACCTCATTTTCCCCACCAAGGACAAGGGAGTCTTAGTTGGTGGATGGGTGCTGCACACTGGGTGATAAAAGGAGAGTGTGAGGACAACACCAAGTAGAGAAGTCAGCAAGGGCTTTGCGGGGAGGTGGGAGGTATTAGACTCCTGATAGCCTCCATCAGCTCTGCATCCATTTCTGACACATATAGTGATTTCCTGCTGCCATGTCAATTGCCATGGCATTCCCCATCCAACAAGGTATTGCTCCTAAACCTTTCTAATAAAGAAATTCTAGAGTGGTCTCTGGGGAGGAGAAGGATCATAAGAGAGCCTCTCATTGTCATCATTAAGATCCAGTGTCCTGTGTGGGCAAATTGCTTCCAGAGCTTTGAAAACACTTGCAAGCATGGTCTTCAATCTGCCGTGTAGCTTGGGAGTATGGCTGGAAGACCAGGAGTGGGCCCACAGAGTTTGTTTTAACAAGGGTAGCTATGGCCTGTTGAGCTGGACCCTGTCCCCACAATTCTAGACTACTTGACCCCATACCTGGGCAGATTTAGGATTCAACTGGTATTCTGACACCATATCTTCCCACCCTTTCCAAGCCTCATATACTCCAGCTTTTCTTCCTCAAGTTTACACACTTGCTCAAGTCCCTTCAAAACTCGCAACAGAGGTTTGCTTCCGGCCTATCCTTTCCCTTAGCTGTTTTCTCCTTCCTTCCAAACACCTCCACAAGCGGCCTCCACCTCCTTGAAGACATTTTCCCTATGGTTGCATTGATTCTTCACCTCTCGCTTTTCTAAACATTGCCTCCACGAATGGAAACATCATCTTTTACCTTCTCTGCCTTCGGGCCATTGTGGTTTGGCCCAGTGCCTTTTCCCATTTTATAACTTTTACTGCCGTCTCCCCATCACAAAGGAAATGCATGTGTTTTCGAGCTTTCCTAATTTTCCAGAGAAGAACGTGTCTGTTCTCCCTTGATTGAACTGCGTTCAGACAGAACCTACTTCTTTGGGTGTTTGTATCATATGCTTGAGAGAATTGGGGGTTATTACTGTGTAAAAGGAAAATATCAGCTGATGCCTCCTGACGTTGTTGGGACACGCCAACACCTCGTGAGAGCAGCGTGGGTCTCGGTCATGGCCCACGGGGGTCGCCGGATAAGATACGGATGCTCGGTTAAGTTTGGATTCCAGATAAACCACAAATCATTTTTAGTGTAAGTATGTCCAGAATATTATGGGGCATGCACTGACACAGTGCATGTGACACTGGGGACTGGCTTATACTAAAAGTTTTTGTTGTTGATCTGAAATTCGAATTTATCTGGGCAGCCTTTTGTTTGTCGGTTTGCTCAATCTGGCAACCTGGCAGGAGCATGCGGGGCGGAGGGCGGTGGGCCGGAGAGGGCCTTCATCTGAGGCAAACCAGGGCATCTGTGAGCATAACCAAAGGACTCACAGAATGGAGCCAAGGCCAGGCTGGGAGCAAAGCAATGACAGACGGGAGCTGAAAAGAAATCTGGGACAGGTCGTGAGGCAACTGAACTGCCAAACCTTTGAGTGAAGTGTCTGAGTCATTGTACCCCCTGGAGAATTTGCCCTGTTAATCTGGAACTCTCTTCTGCCCCCATCCTCAGCCATCTGAGTGTCACTTCCATGGTTACCTCTGTCCCACCTGTGCTGGTATGTTTGTCCTTAAATGAATTCACTTAACACCTTGAATAAATGTATTTCAAAAGAAAACTTGATTTCACCACTCTCAGAGGGAAAACAATCTCACAGCCCACAAATTGCTGGTGACTGTGAACATAAGGACGATGGAATTGATGTTGTGGAACTCTAACTTTTGACTCTGAGTCTGAAACCTGCTCTCGAATTCCTTAAAAAGTGAAATTGGAACGTGGTGGAGAGGTGCTGATGGTGTGCTAGTCCCAGGTGGAAACTTTCCTCCACATAACCCGAGGGGCCAAAGAAGAATGACAGCTTTCTAACCCTGCGAGTCAGCATATTTAAGGCTGTGTTCGTGCAGTCATGGTTAAAGTGACTCTCACTTCGAGGAAGTGCTGGTATTGGGTATGTCTTAGCAATGACCAATAATGCTGTTTGTTTTAAAAGTCGGTTATAAGTGAATTTATTTCCTCTGTGAAGAAGAGGCGTGAATGTTTGCAGGTAGGCGTCTGAGTATCTGCAACATTTGCCCAGGGTGGCCTGCTCTCAAATCTTATGTGCTCAACCTCAGAGATAATGCCCTGGGGCCATGACCAGACACCTGGTAGAAACCATGTTGGGGTCCTTGGGGACTCTCATTCCCCCACGAGTGAGGGCACAGGGGCAAACCCAACCAGACTCTCCAGCTTTGATGTGCTAGTAGTCCCACACTGACCCTGTGATCCCCCACTCCCATCCCCCCGCCAGGCCCTCCAGTTTGATAGGAAGGACAGCACAGGATAGAACGTGCTGGATGGACTGATAGTCTCATCTTTGGGACTGTGAATGGGTGAGCCCTGTCCCTGACAGGCCAGGCAGAACTTGGATACAATTTTTCCATGGCAACACTGTACTGAAGGGTGGTTAGGTTTTATGGTATGATTGGTTCAGGACAGTAAACTTTCATTGAACACCTAATATATTCCACACACTGTGCTAGGACTACAAACTGTATAAACCACCGTTTCAGGCTAAATGGAGTTTAGTCTTGCGGGAGAGATGGGCAGAGAGCAAATGAGCAGGCAGTGGCAACTCCGTGGGGTGGGTGCCAGGGCGGAGGAGGCCGAGTGTGCCTTGAGGTCCCAGCAGAGGAGCCAGCAAGCCTGAGGGCGTCTGGAGGAGCTGTCCTGAGTGGAGTCTCAAAGGGTGAGGAGGTGTTGGAGGGGCGAAGAGCCAGAGGAGCAGAGATGGAGGACGGGGCTGACGCGCACGGTGTGTGCTGAGGTTCTGCTGTCTGCCTGTGTTTCCGCAGTGAGCTGAGCCTGCAGGATGAACAGAGAGGTGTGAAGCCCCCTCTGCCCTCAACCTGATAAGAAGTATGGACTCTCCATCTTAGGCCACTGAAGGATTTTGGTCACGTTTACATTTGAGATCGTTGCACTGGCAGTTGTGTGGGTGACAGTCAGAGGCCACAGAGACAGGGAAAAGACCAGCTAGGAGGTTTCTGTGTCATTCTCGGTGGGGAATGGGAAGGCCTGGATCAGAGGGATCGCTAAGCTCCCTGGGATGCAAAGTCCTTGAGGACAGGGATCTTCATCTGTTTTGTTCAGGCATATCTCAAATGCCAGGAATAAAGCCTGATAAATAGTAAGTGATGAATAAATATGTGTTGAGTCGGAGGTTCAGACTGAGGGGAGGTTAGGGGGTCCAGCTTTGTGGAGAGGAAATGGGAATTTGATATTTCAATATGGATTCCTCACTGTCCCCTATAGTTGACCTCTGGAGCCAAGAGCTCTTTCTCTCTGTCTCACCAAACTCCTGACTTGTGGATGGTCTTTTGCAATGTGAGTGCTGGTTGTTTGGGATTGTGTGTGTGGTCATCCCTGGGGCCCACTCTTGGGCTTCTTCTTCTGGACTCACGTTGGCCTGTCCAAGTCCCTCTCGCTTGGTGCTTTGCCATTCTTTGATGTTTAGAACATGTCACTTTCTAGCTTCTTCTTAGGGATGACCCTACCCTTTAAACCTTTTACCATGAAAGCATCACCTGGTCTTTTGAGATACTTCTTGTTGGAGGTTGCCTTATGATCTGTGAGTTCAGGACAACCAGGTGAAGGTTTCCTGGCCATCAGGACGGTTTTGGGTGTCACCCAGTGGAGGAACATGAGCAACCATGCCTTCACAATCTGTGATTAATAGACATAATCTCCACCAGAGCATTAATTTGGGGAATAATCAAAGGCTACTGAATTACTTCAGTGTCAGACCTTGACAGAGAAGTCAGCCTGGGATTAGCATTTTGATTTAAAGTTCCGTGGGTGGTATTTATCTTTATTTCTGTCACCTATGGGTGATTGACTTGCCTGTCCTGGAAAATAAAAGCCAATGCTACTCCCCTAGTCAGGTGAACAGGGGGTAGAGGTGTTCTCTCGCAGCTGGCTGGACATGCGTGATGGTTTGGCAGCCTCTCTCTCGTGGCGTCCACAAGGTGTCTGGGGTCCAGAGGCCAGGTGGCTGTGGGAGGAACTGTGCTAACATCTGCACAGGTATCTCACTTCCGATGGTCGCTCCTTAGCCAAACCAAGGCCTGATGTGAGAGATGCTGGTGTGTGGTGTTGGAGCTGGTAGGGACTCCGGAAAAACCAGGTCCATCCCAGTGGGCCTGGGTGCAGAACACTGGAGACTCTTTCCTTCTCTGGACTGGGCAGCATGAAAAGGTAGATTCAGATTCCAGCCCGGAAGGGGAGTTGATCATGAGAACACACTCATATATGTGTGAAGATGACATTTATTGATGCTGACAGGCACTGGTCTGGTGTCTTTACCTACATTGTCTTGAACTTGCCCAGAGAAGCAAGGTGACATGTTCAAGGTAAGTAGAATTAGCAGGAGCCAAGAGTCCAGCCTAGGACAGTCTGGCTCCAAAGCCTGTGTTCTTTCCATTCCAGCACATGATTTGTCCAGACAGTGGGACAGACTCGGGTTATGGGTGAGAGGACAGGCCACTAAGCCATAAGGGTGGCTCTGTGAAGGGAGGGGCCTGACTGGAGAGGAGGAAGGCTGGGCAGGTGGGCAGGAAACGGGTGTTATGATTTCCTCGGCTCCCCAGGGCTCCCTCCATTCTTGGCCCCGATCATCATCCCCTTCATCAGAACCTCAGGGCTCCTGTTTCCCTGTCCTGCAGGCTGCTTAGGTCACAGGTTGGAGGCTGCAGTGTGGGAGCTGTTTTAGTCCAAACACTGTACTGACCTGCACTCCGCTAAGAGTCAGCAAGCTTCTTCATAAATAAGGTTTTAGTGAAAGGTTGTGTTACAGTCAGCAGTTTGTGTCTTCTGTGGACATTTCATTTGAAGGCAAAACTGGATGCGGATGGTGTCTGAAGATGGGGAGGGGATGAGTCCTCCGTCCGGAAGCGCTGTCCACTGGCACCTGTCCAGGTCAGCCTTCCAGTCTCTCTGGCCACACTGGACACGCGGACCTCCGCCTGAAGCACAGGCAGTCTCTGTTTGTTCTCAGGTTGATTGACGGCAACAGTCAATGCGAGACATGATTGCAACACCTATTATACTCAGTTTTTCCATCAAAAGCAAATCTTAATAATGGATTTTGGCTCCTTGTTTTTCTTAAATCATGCAGTTTTTAATAAGGTGCATTTATAAAGATTACTTTCTTTGTCTAGTTTTAATTTTGCATCTGAAAATGTAGTGAGTGTTTAGGAATTTCATTTTTTAACATAAATTGAAGCAGATATTTATGAATTAAGAGGCCATCTCCAATCTAACAGATATGATAGATACTTGGTGAATTAAAAAAAATTTATACTTCATTAGGCCAATAAAGTATAACAGAAACAACAAACATTCAAACTATTTTGTTTGGTTAAAACAATATTTCTATATTATGAATATTTACATCTAACTAAAGTACATTTTAACGAAAACATACACAAGCATGGTTAATCTTTTAGTTATAAATATGAAATGTGGGCTTTAAAGATAACAGTGAATATGAATCAGCCTAAGTTTAATCAAGATATGAAACTAAATGTCTTTCATTGCACAGCCTCTCGGACAGCCCCCTTCCCCTTCCTGTGAATTCATTGACCGGAAAAGAAGTAGGAGCTCCCCTGCTTGTCCAATGGCCCAGGGACTAATCTTGAATACATTTGTCTAAAGAAAGAAGACCTCGTTTCTTCATCTATAGAAGGGGCTACTGTTATTAAAAGCATGGTTTATTATTTTAATATTCTGATACGTTTAGGTGGGTGACTTGAACGAGCTGAGATGACTCATCAGCAAGTATCTCTCTGCTCACGCATGCGCCTTTAGCTTTCACTCACAGAGTTGGTACTGGAAAAGGATGAGAGCTAGTGGTTCATGTAGCTGGACTGCCAGTGTCCCTGCAATTTAAGAGTGATCCAGCCCAGCTATGGGAATACCAGCAGCCACTGTGTCAGGAGCACATGGGACCTATTTGTTAATTTTTTTTTTTAATCTATTCTCTCAAACAGCCCATAATTAAGAGGCATCTTCTCTGGTCCATGGTTATGTCTTTGAGCTTTAGCATATTTTTCTGGCTATAAAAAAAAAACAACAACAAATTAATGTTTTTAAAATTGAGGTAAATTTTTTAATAAATAGATGTTTTAAAACCTGATTCACTCCCAACGAATCCCTGATTGTCATCCTTCCTGGCTGACATGAATGCAGATGTTGTTGAAAGAAAGTCCGGGACGACACCACATGTCTCCCACGGGCTCAGGCTGCTCTGCAGAATGCCCTCAGCTGCTGGAGATGGCAGGGAGAGGGCGACCTTGCCGATGATGCTGGGACAGGGAAGGGGCAGCGCTGGTGGGACAGGGTGCCGTAGGTGATCCTCAGACGAGGAGGAGGGAGGGGTTTCTTGGCGTTTCTTTAGGCCTTGCTTGCTTCTATCTGTAAAAATGGTTTTATCTAAGGAACAAAGTACTAAAGAAAGCTCTCTTAGGTCTCTAAAGATCGAGAATTAGCCAGTTGATAGGAAGGACCTAGGTACTTTGGCTTATCTGGTAGAATTTTAAGCAGTTTTCATACAAGGAAATTTAAAAAGAAAGCAGGGGACATGAATGACCTCATTTATGCAATGTCTCCTGAGGACACACTCTAGAAAAGATAAGCGGTCACCCTCGCCCTACGGAATAAGCACGGGCATTCATAGGCATATGAAAGAGGAAAGGGTGCCTGGGGGCACCCCAAGAGCAGGCAAGCCGTGGAGGGTAGGAGTATGGGGAGCACAAAGCAGGGGCGTTGTTTGAGTGGGAGTTTGCTTCAGGGTTATTTAGGAGGCTTTGGGGAGTCCTGGTCCCGACCCTGCTTCCACCCCACTCTTGCCCCCAACACTCTCATGCCTGATGGTCAATTTCTTTAGTGTGGAATGCACCGGCCTCCTGAGGGTCTGGTCTGGGCTCTGCCTTCAGGTCCGGAGAGTCATTATCACCACGGAGGACAGAGGCTAGGATCAAGGAGATGCCACACAAACAGGTGGACAGTTTGTGTCGGCTGAGGTCACAGGAGCCATAACAGATCATTTACTCTCTCATCTCCTTTTACGGATGAGGAAACTGAGGCCCAGAAAAGTTTTCTAATCTGGCCAGAGTGTCAGGCGTGTTAGAAGCTGAGCCCAAAGGAAACCCTGGCTTCCTGATATTCTGTCCTGACCTTTTCCCTTACAGCTTTCCTGGGCTTATTTCGGCTCTGGGGGACATCTCCTGGGTGTCTTCTTCACAGAGCCTCCTGGCAGTTCATGCTAAATGTTATCATCCTGTTGGTCAGTCAGTTCTTCTCAGTCCAGTAGTCCCCCTACCAGCAGGGGACATGTTCCAAGATCCCCAGTGGATGCCAGAAACTGCAGATAGTGCCGAACCCTGGATATACTATTTTTTCCCCTATACATACACATCTGTGATAAAGTTTAATTTACAAATTAGGCACAGTAAGAGATTAACAACAATAACCATTAATAAAATAGAACAATGATGACAATATACTGTAATAAAAGTTATGTGAATGTGGTCTCTCTTAGCCAACTAGCATGAATTTATTTTTCCTTCACAATTTCATGGATACAAGATTCGTTCTTACTGTAGATCTTAGCAACCTCAGCATATGATTTTTCTTTATTAAGTTGAGAATTTTCACCTTTTCACTTAAAGGAAGCACTTTACACCTTCTCTTTGGCACATCCAAATTGCCAACATGACGATTTTTGCACTTTTGGGCCATTATTAAGTAAAATAAGGGTCACTTGAACACAAGCACTGCGACAAGGCTATAGGTGATCTGATAACCCAGAAAGCTGCTAAGGGACTGTGGGCAGGTCTCATATACAGTGTGGATACACTGGACAAAGCCATGAGTCACATCCGGGACAGGACGGAGTGGGACAGCAGGAGATGTCATCACAGGACTTAGAGGGGCACACAATGTAAAACTTACCAATTATTTATTTCTGGAATTTTTCATTTGGTAATTTCGGACTGCACTTACGAGAATAACTAAAACCCTGGAAAGCAAAATTGCAGATAAGGGGAGATTTATTTTGCCCAAATTTAAAACCTTATTCTTGCATGCTATCCTCGAAAGTCATGGGAAAATAATTGCTTAGCATTCTCCTCTAAAATAAATCTTTCACTTAATAGAACCCTCCAATAAATCACATGTAGCATTTGTTGGTCTTTGAAAATTAATATTTGGAAAATTCATGGATATAGCTATACTAAGACATATCCTGTGTCTGCCAACTTGATGATGAGACCAAAGCAGCCACTGCCACCTGGTGGCATTGTACCCTAATTACAAGAGAAGGGCATTGAAAAGAAGGCAGTTTTTTGCATGCAACTTTGAAGCTAGAAAATAAAGGTGAACATTTTACCCCAGGCAGATTCTAATAAAAACAAAATTAAATAATTAGAAGCAGTCTGGAACACATTCAAGTAAATCGTTTCTTATGTTCAGGTGAAAGAGAAGTACTATTTATGTAGCGCCAGGCACTACATTAAGCATTTTATATATGTTACCTCATTTGATTCTTAATGTGTAACCCCAAAATATTATTTCTATTTTACAGACGCAGAGGGGTTAACAGGCAAAGCCACACACTCTGGAACTCAGGGTTAGGATGTGATTATTCAGGCCCAAGGCTGGGCTTGTCTTTCTTGCCTCATTGCTGATTCTGTGGGGTCCTGTGTGTCCACAGATCAATGCTAAGCAGGCACACCCCTGCCCCCACCCTACTTGCTATTGGCTGGCGGTTCTTTGCATGCCATTGATAGGATCTGAGTTTCACCTGGACTTCTAGAGTCTGTTCCTTTGTCATTGCCTGTCCTGGCTGGGTTACCAACCTCTGCCTGATGGGAATCCTGGGGGAGGGGATGCGACAGAAAGGAAACTGCTTTAGGTTGTAAGGCAAAGGGGCGGAGCATGTGTTGGAACCGCCTCTGCCCTTGGACACTGAGGAGGCCCTGCAGTGCCAGGCCTCAGGCACAAGGCCAGGGGTGCTCAATCCTGGCCCCTGACTGGGCTGTGACCTCATTCCAAGCAGCACCTGAGTGGGATGACCAGTGTGGTGGGCAGCCCCCAGGAGAGAGGCTGTGGCCTGGGATGGGGTCTAGCATAGGGCAGAATAGCAGTAAGTAATGGGGGGATGGACCTTAGATTCACCTGGCAAGTATTTTCCATTTCTTCACACCAGACAACCCCCAGAGAAGGAGCCCAACTTCTAGATGGTGGAACCCCTTTGTGTGCGGGTAAGAGGCTTCCAGGTGATGCTGCTGTATGCCCGGGGGCACCCTTTGTTTGATAAACAAGTGAAAGGTTGAATGTGCTTCTTCTTTGTTGAGGATTAGCTAGGACAGGCTAGGACTGACACCTCATTAGGGCCCCTGGGACCTCCTGCTAGGAGGTCCTAGAGTGGGAGCAAAGAGTGGCATTTCTTTATGGGACCACAGTGGCTCCTCTGTCTTATCTCCACTCGGTGCCTCCACTGTTGCCTGAGTCTCACTCCCCTCTGGACCAGCTACTTCTGTGAGTCTGTCTGTCTGTCTCCCCAGGCAGCATGAGTCACTGGGGCACAGGGACCAGATCGTACTTGTTTCTCCATGGTGCCGGAACAGGGCTTTGCCTGGAGTAGACTGCTGTTCGTGTCTGTGGTTCATCTAAAGCAGGAGCCTCGAATCCAGATGGACTCACAGTTTCTTAGCCAGGTGAGGTGGCCTGGTGCGCACCACGTGACCAGATGAGCTCCTGCCCCATCTAGCTCTGTGGGCATTGCCTCATCTTCTGGATTTTCACAGGGATAATCCCCAATTTTTTAATGTTCACAAAAACGCCCCCCCCCCTTGCTTTTTACATCCCTGTGCAGGCCAAATAGTCAGTCTGGCTTTCAGATGACTAAAACCTCTAAATTAAAGCACCGCAAATAGCCTGTATATGCCCAAATCCTTTCCAGTGCTCTGCCTAATCGCATAGGCCTTGGCAACGGAACCTCTGTCATCCAAATGAGGGAGTGTGCAGGAGCACCCACTTCATAAGAAGCAAAAATGTTACGACGTTGTTTGATTCGGAACCATAACAACACCAGTAAAACGTGTCCTACGAAGTTGGTGAGAAGGGTGTAGCCGGGATGCTGTTTTACACTGTGCAGACCGGGACAGGCTGCAGGTGCAGGTCCTGACCGCCCCCTCGGCCTTGCCTTCTGTAACAGAGTCCCCTGAGAAGCTTCCAGCACAGGGCTGGCATCATGGCTCATGGCCCCTGGCTTACTTCCAAATTGGCTCATTATGACAGTGACAGTCCCCAGCCAATGATCTCAGGTGTAATTAGGAAGGGTGGGCTGTGAGCTGTGATGTGCTGCCCCACCTTGGGAGCCTTCCAGGGATGGGTTCCCCCACCCCCGCCCAATTTCCCACCCTCTCAGAGCTCCCTGATCTGACTGCGTCTCCCTGCACCCCTGTAGGAGAGGCTGTGTATGCCAAGAAGGGGCAGAACTCACTGGCACTGCGAAGTGGCAGTGCTCCTGCCCCTGGGGAAGTTCTCTGGTTTCCGGGAAGAGCGCTGATGTGGGCAGCAAGCAGTGGATAGGATGTCTCCAGATGCCATGAGGTGCTCTGCCTGCCCCAGCCACATTCAGACCCAGGAGGACAGGGGTCCCTGCCTTGTTTCAGCTGCTACTTGTGCTGCTGGTCACTGGGGGCTGCCTTAGGGTGGTGGCTGTTTTTCCTGAAAAGGTGTCTGTGGGTGGTGGGTGCGAGGCTGCTCACCATGGAGCGTGTTGAGCACAGGTATTTTGCTTTCTGGGAACCTTGACAGTGATGGGGGCAGTGGGATGAGAGGGTCCTGAAAGGAGCAGCTGTAGCTTCAAGAGTTCTCCTCCATTTGTTTCACCCATTTGTTTGAAAAACTGCCTCTTTGGAGTGGGCACCTTCTCACCCCGAATCGCTGACTGAGACTGTGAGAAGAGCATGAGAGCTGAATCACGCACACACGCATCTGGATGCTGCTTTGCCCCGCACTCTGTGTGACCTCAGGCCACTGTGTCCTCAGTCTCCTCCTCTATAAAATGGGTTTGATGAAATCTCTCTTTCAGACTTGACTGAGGGAATTTGAGGTGCTTCTCAGAGTGTCTGGATTGTATGGATTGATTTAAATTCTTTTATTCCCTTATTCATTTGGGTGGTCCGCTCCTTGGTATCTCCCTCATTGCTTTATACCTTGCTGAATGTATTTGTAGGGACTTTGAAAGTTAGTGACAGAATGAAAGTAGGAGGATGTCATAGATATCACCACATATCCTTACAGTGGGCTCCTAACAGACCTCCCTAACATGAGCCTCATTGTTCATTGCCCATGCCATCCACAGCCCATGCCATCACAGTACCCACTCCATCCACGACCTGAGCCATTTTGGTACCTGTAACCAGAAGAACCTAAGCTGTTGATTAGACAGATTGGTTCTCCTAATTAAAAAACAAAACAAAAAGCCTTCTAGTTGGGGAAAAACAAGTCCTATATTGATTGGGGAAGAACCAGTCCTGTTTCCTTAGCCTGGATTTCCATATGCCTCTTCAGTTACCTGCAGCTGACTTTTTCAACTTTATGTTCTAGGCCCTCAAATCAGGCAACTTGCTCTTCCTCAAATATGACTTTCCTGTCTGCATACTTTTGGCTGTTCAGTTCTCTCTACCTGGAGTAACCTTTCTACTTATCCATCTCTTAATATCACACACATCCTTAATAGCCTGGTTGTAGTGGTACTCTGATCCTCTCCTTTATGCTATTAATGTTGTATCTATTATATTTGTGTTATAAACTCAACAACACAGTGTTCTAATTATTATATAAATAATGCTTTTTAAAGACATAAGAGAAGATATGAGGAAAAATATATTTATGGTGTCTTTTATATTAACCCACATATTTACCATTTCCAGTACTTTTCCTTTCTTCCTGTGCTTTCAAGTTACCTTCTGGTGTCATTTCCTTCCATTCTGAATGACTGACTTTACTATTTCTCATAAGGCAGATTTGCTGGCAATGAGTTATCTCTGTCTTTGTTTGTCAGGGGATGTCTTTATTTTGCCTTTGTTTTTGCAGGACAGTTTTGCTGGAGATGGAATTCTTGGTTGATCGTTTTATTTTTAGCACTTTGACTATTATTCCATTGCCTTTGGGCCTCTATTGTTTCAGAAAAGAGGTCAAGTATTAATCATATCTATAGTCCTCTGTATGCTGATCATTTTTCGCTTGCTGCATTCAAAATATTTTCTGTCTTTTAAAAGTTTGACTATTATTTATTGACAGGTGAGTATCCTTATACTTATCCTACTTTGAGTTCATTGAGCTTCTTGAATGTGCATAGATCAATGTTTTTAAATAAATCAAATTTGAAAAATTGTAAGCCATTATTAAAATAATTTTGTCTTTTTCTCTTTCCTCTCATCCAATGAGTATTGGTGTGCTTGAAATTGTCCAATAGGTTTGGGAGGTTCTGTAGCTTTTTACTTTAACTTCTTTCTGTGTTTTCAGTTATGATAATTTCCATTGATTTATCTTTAAGTTCACTCCCCCCTCCACCCTCCAGTCTGGAACCTTCTATTGAGCTCCTCTAGTAAGTTTTTTATTTCAGTAATTACACTTTTCAACTCCAGAATTTTTATGTGATTCTTCCTTGGTTCTTTCTTTATAATTTCTATCTTCTTATGAAAATCTCTATTTGTTGATTTATTGTTATCACAGTTTTCCTAATTCTTTACACATGGTTTCCTTTGGTTTTTGAACATATTTATAATAGCTACTTGGAAGTATTTGTCAGCTGAATCCAACATCTGGGGACTCAGAGACAGTTTCTACTGACTGCTTTTTTTTTCTTGAGTATGGATCACACTTTTCTATTTCTTTGGATATGTTATAATTTTTATAGAAAACTGGAAAATTTAAATAATATATTGTAGCAACTGTAAGTTCTTATTTTTTCCCTGAATGCTGTTGTTGTTACTATTTTGTTGGTTTAGCAACTGGCTTGGGCTAAATCTTTGAAATCTGTCTCCCCTGAAATGTGTGGCCACTGATGTATTGCTTTAATTTTTTATTTTTTAATTTCCTATGTTTAAGTTTTGCTTCTTAGGGGTAGACCCTCTATCTCCCTTTGTTTTTGTAGTTTAGTGGTCTGTCAAGGATAAGACAGAAGTTGTGCTCAAATACTTCGAGCCGGTAAGTCTTCTATTCTCTGCCAGTGGATATATGTATGGTTAGGAAAGCACATTCAAAGTTCAGGCCATTTGAAATCTACTCTGGCTTTGATTTTTCAGTAGGACTTTTGTTTCTCATATGAGTAAGAACAGCCTTAGGGCTGACCAAGGTGTATGTGGATATCTTGGGTCCTCTCTGGTCTTCGTTGAGTGTGTACACAGCTTCAGCTAGGAATATGCTACCCCCAGCAATGACCGCAGACAATGCTGCTGGACCTGGGCATCACCAGCCACTCCAAATCAATTGGGTCCTTTTTGACCCCACAGCTCTGCTATTTTCATGTCATTTCCTTCCCTGGTAGAAATTCCATGTCAAGAGAGCTAGGTGTGGATGGAAGTAGGGAGCAGGCCTAGGCAAGAATGTCACAGGTTCCCACTGTTCTTACCCAAAGTTCAGCCTTTGAAACATACTAATTTCTCATATTATCTTTTCAGAGTTCTGAGATGGTTGTTTTTGTCATGTTTGGCCAGATTTTTTTTTTTTTTTTTAAAGAAGATTTGCCAACCTCCTCTCTCTGCTCTAGCCATGAATCTCCACCAGGTTATGTATTTTTTGATGTGATCCACTTTTTCCTGGCTGTGGGATCACTGGAGAGCTTGGGTATCTGCCTCGTCTTACCCAAAAGCACCATCTGAACCTACTTCGGATTTGTCTTTGAATCCTCAGTGTGTAGCATCATACCTGGTGCCCAGCAGGTGCCCAACAAATGTTTGTTGCACTTACGATCTGAAGGATGGCTGACAGATGGTGTGATCCATTTCAACACAGGATGTGGTCTCATGCAGACTCTGCTTTGGTTTTCAAGTACAATGCTTCACCTTATTGATCCGTAGTTTCTTGGCTGTGACATGTCAAAAATAAAACTCACTTCTTGGGATAGTTGTATGAATTAAGTAAAATAAGGTATGGAAGTCATCTAGTACAACACCCAACATGGAGTAGTGCTTTGTAACTATTAATTTAATTTATTCCCGTAAGATGTGGGATTGTTGAATATGCCTTGATTAACCTGGTTTATCCATCCATCCATCTATCTATCTGTCCATCTATCCATCCATCCATCCACCCATGCATCCATGCATTTATCCATCTTTCTACAGGATATGTGAGCTTGAGAAATACATCTGGTGGAAAGAAATACATATAAATTGATCATTTACAATCCTGTGGGCAAGACCTATCGAAGGCATGAGTGAAGAGCTTCAGGTACAGAGGCCAGAGGAGGGATATTGGGGTGGGGTGTACATGACCCTGCAGTGTGGCTTTGAGGGTCGGGGACAGGGAGCCAGGGTGGATAGAGACAACACCATCTAGCCACTTTCTTTATTCTGTAGAATCCTTAGGTCTGGTCTCATCCAGGGAGATAACACAGCAGCCCCGAGATAGTAGCAGTCATATATATTCTCACACTACCTCTCTAGGAGGTACAATTTTATTTTTCCTGTCAAAACATGGATCATTTCTATCCGTTATTTTACCACAAAGCATTCACAAGTTATAGTTTTTCAGTGAAGTCCAGGAGCACCCAGCAAGCTCTTGTTTTTTCCCCACAGATGAGGCATCCTTGCTTCTGTTAGGGGAGTAGCACTACCCTCCACCCCCAACACACACACACGCACACACGCGCACACACACACACACACTCTCACTCACTCTTAGGAGATGGAGGTTTTTGTGCTATGTCAGAGAGAAGAACTGGTGGGCCACATCCTTGGGGAAGTGAGGCTGCCAACCTGTGCCCAGAGTTGAGTTTCCTTTTCTATTTCAGGTGTTACCTCTTCTCAGGGGCATAGGGGACAGGAGGGCAAAGAGCAGGCACAGGTTTTCCCTGGGTCTGTTCACCAGGCATTATGGCTCCTGCCTTGTGCTAAGCCAACAACATTTTCTTTGCAAACACAGACACATTTTAGAAGCCGATGCTCCGTGTTGTGTCTGTACGGAAGCCCATTACGAAGTGGTTCATGGATTGCACGTTTGGACCTGGGGGGGCGGGGCTCCGGCCTCAGTCGGGGAAGGTTAGTGCAGCCCAGGTTGCCCATGACGCTGCCTCCCAAGCCCCACCTTGTCCCCTCACCGCACATCCCTAGGAGCACCACCCGGGTGCTCTTCTGCTGGCCCTGGGACCTTTATAGCCCATATTTACTATTCATTGTTGTTTGCAAAGTACATCTTGTGTCATGCCTGTTCCGTGGTAAAATAGCTTTTCCCCCTCTCCTCCGTGGAGTTACTTCAAGACGTGCTCCTGGCTGAGGGAGAGGGATGGCCTTCTTTCTGAAGCCGTTGCAGAGAGGATGGAGATGCACAGAGGCCTGGCTCACCTTTGCAGGTGGTGTTCAGGGCAGGAAAGGCCGAGGGCAGACAGACAGGCAGGCAGGCAGGCAGGCCGGCCGGGAGCTCTGGCGAGCCGCTTCCTGTCCTTTTGGGAAGTCGAAACTGAAACCTCTGGGTATTTCCACAGCCAAGTCACCTGGATGAGGAATGGGCTGGAGGGTCATGTGACGGGAGTCAGGGCGAGCACAGAAGAATCCATTTATTATCCTGGCAGGAAATTTGTTCTTTTGGATTCTGTAGCTGCAGACATAATGATTTCATTTCCTTCAGTGGAGGGAGATTAATGGCCCTTCCCCTTGGGCCTGTGTGGATTGCTGTTTCCTCCACGTCCCTAAGTGTTGTCAACTCCGGCGAGCCTTCCTCTCCGAGGGGTCAGAGGGTGTGCGCCAGTTCACACCGATTAACCGAAAGTGGCCTTCCCTGTGGAAGGCTCCAGGATACCCGGGGGTGACCTGGGTTAAAACACACATCATGGAAAAACCCGTCCCAGCAGAGGCTGCCCTCGGGGCCCCTGAAGGCCTCCAGCAGAAGCAGCATCCGCCTCGGTTCCCCTCCTGCTTCCGTGTGGCCAGAGAAGTGGGCTGGAGTGTCGACTCCCCGGGACACGCTGGCACGGGCACTGCCGCTGGCACAGCCACCAGACCCTTAGCTGTGTGACGTGGAGAAAGGTACCCAACCTCACTGGGCCTCAGTGTCCTCATCTGTAAAACGTGGAGGTGACACCTTTTCACCAGGTCTTGGAGAGGATTTCATGAGATCTGTGCCAAGTGCTTTTAAACGAAAGTCCTACCGAGGAGTGGTGGCTTCTCACCGCCCTCGGGACTCCTGGCGGCCGCAGGGAGGACGCCTGGGCTAGAGCCAGCCTTCTTTAAAGGACGAGATGAGGTCAGTGGACTGTGTCTGTTGGTCTGCCCTGAGATGAGGGGGTCAGAAAGAAGGCAAGAGGAGGAAACCAGAAGGCCCTTGTCCAGGGCACCCCACTCCCGCGTGTCCCGGAGATCTGAGGTGGCCACTTCAACCCGCTCCAGTGTTTTAGATTGCGTAGAGCAGACATCCTGGGGGGGGGGGGGGGGTCAGATTCTGCGTCTGGATAAGGATCAGTGTTGTGATTTTAAAAAGATCTCCCACTGTGGCCCCAAGGTATCCTGCGCCCTGGTGCCCTGCTTGGAAGGGGGTCTGGATCGTGCGGGGCTGTGTGGCTTCCTCCCATGGGGCTTCACTCAGAACTGGCGCTCTTTGCTCCATAAGTACCACCAAACAAAACTTTTGTGATCCAGAGAGATGCCAAAGTGACTTATTTGGAGAAGTTTTTGTATTTTCCTATGCCTGAATTTCTCATCTGTGTCTCTACTGGACCCTCCACACGTGTTCATCATGGAGAATAGTGAATTTCTTATGCTCTGTGTAAGGAGACGTCAGGTTGCGTGAGATGAAATTGCACTGAGTTAAACTGACAAAGCTGTGGGACACGGGAACGTGGGACCAAGGTGAGGGGCCGTCTGTTCCCTGGGGACCCCAGGAACAGCAGAAGGCCCTCTGCAGAGGTGGGTTTCAGGGAAATCTCCAGGATGCTGGGGTGTGTTTCTATGAAGCATTGCTAAAAATAAGTTAAACATGGATAACAGAGCAATTTTAATAAACATTTTACTTTTAATATGTTTATAGTGTTGTTAATTATCTCTCTAAGTGGAGAAAATAGAAATTGTAGCACATTAAACAAAGATTGCTGATTAGGATAATAATATGGAAATTTTAATCAGGATGATAACTTTAAGTCAGAGGAGGTTTTCGCCTAGGCTGCCGGAGCTTTCGTCGTTATTAAACACCCCATTTATCATCACCACTCCATTCATCACCGGCATTAGATTAATATTGACAATTTAAAATAGAAATAACTTCTTCTTGCCATTATGGTAAGAATGATAAGGGTGCCAGGGACTTTGAGGGAAGCCATCACAAGCTGTCACACCTCCCTTCCTGCTGCAGTTGGCTGCCTCTCTCCAACCCCACACCTCAAGACACCAGCACTCCGGAGGGGAGCTCCTCCATGACCGGAAGCCCGCCAGATCTTCCGTATTCTTCACTGAGAAAGCAAAAGGCCTTTGATTGTTTGGGGTTGTCTCTTCATGGTGGAAGCATGCCCAGAAGTTACAGGCCTCTATTTTCCAATCCGATGCAGGAGATATTTGCTGAGTATCTGCAGGATCTCCCAAGAAGCAAGCTTTAGCCCTGCCCTGCAGAAGCTGCACCGATGCACGAGGCAGGCCTGAATGTCAGAGGAAGAGTGCGGACAGAAGGGTCAGAGCAGTGGTTCTCAAAGTGCGGTGCCCGGGCCAGCAGCAGCGGCACCCTAGAGCTGAGATCCACTGCCCTGACCCAGTGGAGCTCGTGCGTTAGCATCAGAATGCCCTGGAGGGCTGTTGAAACTGCTCGCTGCTCCCCACCTTGAGTTTCTGAAGAAGTAGCTTTTGAGTGGAATCTAAAACACTGCATTTTGAACAAGTTCCAGATGATGCTAATGGCCACACTTTGAGAACCACTGAATTTGACGAAGGAAAGACTGCCAAGAACAAAGCCAGGAGGGCTTCATGGAGAAGGGTCCTTTGGCCTTTGCAGGAGGAGTAGAATCTCAGCAAGCAGAGACAAGGAGAAGTCCCTTTGAAGGTGATGGGACCAGAGTCAGAAACAGGAAGTGTGGAGGGCAGCGGGCCCCAAGGAGAAGGTGTTTGGCTTAAAAGCCTTCGCAGTTGACCAGAGGTGGACCAGCAGGTGGACCTGGGAGCTGGAGACGGGGAATTGTATCCCCATCACTGGAGAGGGTGAGTGGCACAGGGGAGCTGTTGCTGCTGCCAGGAGAACCCTGAGGGCAGAGCTAGGATCAGGGGTCAGAAGCCATTCACACCAGCTGGACGGCTGCCTCCTGGGGTATGGCCCACTCCAGACCACACCAGGAAGACCTGTGGTTTGGGGACCATCACACCAAGCCCCCCGTTTGGGTTCATTGCTCTTTTGTATGTTGCTCCCTTTCCTGGGTTAGGGTAGGGGAAGAGGAGTGTGTCTCCTGGAGCCCCTACCATGGAGAAAAGGGCCACCATCCTGGGAAGAGGACTGCCACCTGCCCCGTGTTGACTCTGCTGGGCCCAGCTTTGGGGGTCACCCAGCAGCAGGATGGCCTGGGCCTCTCCAAGGAGTCCTTCGATGGTGTTGGGAGGCTGCTCCTGATGGGCTGTGCTTTGGGGTGCCGGGAGGGAACAGGTCATAGACTCCAGCATGGTGCTGCCTCCTCTTCGGAGCCCCTTCTTCCTTCCACCTTCCCCAGTCCTCTGGGGCTTCTTAAATGTACTACTTGTCGTTCCTTAAAAGGCCTCTTTCTTTGTCTTGATCATAAAATTGCCAAGGAACAATGGCTGTCATTTAAAACTGCGGCATGAGAGCTCTTTCCCACCAGTCACTGCCATTGTCATTGCTGCTCCACATCAAAGCATCACGGAGCCCCTGGAGAGGGGAGAGGAGAGAGCAGAGAGGAGAGAGCAGAGAGGAGAGAGGAGGAGAACCTGGCCTCCCTGCTTCCCAGGGCCGTGGGGGAGCCAGCCTGCTGGCTGAGACCATCTTTGACAAAGAGGGTGTCCTCCACATTGACCCCAGGGGAGACTGCCCAGAACTGGCGCCTGAGAGAAAGGAGGCTGGGTGGCCTACAGGGAAAGGGCACCCCTCAGTCTTCTTGGGGGTGCTCTGGGCTCACCCTGACTACTCTCAGGGGTAGGAAATGGAGGAGTGCGGGGCAGGAAGAGGCCTGTGTCCAAGGCACAGAGGAGAGAGCGCCCATGGCCCGGCCCTGACTTGGAGGTCCTGGAGCCAGCCCTTCACACTGGTCCCAGAGGGCGTTGGGAATTGTGCCTGAGCAAGGAGGGGCAGCCTGTGCCCATCCTGGGTGGCTGCCCTCTGGGTGTGAGGGAGGCACAGACTGCATCTCTATGGAGCAGCAGCAGCAGATCCTCTGGTCTGGTTGGTACAGAGCCAAGAGGGTGTTTGTCCCCTGCCCCTTGGGGACAACCCTGCAGAAGCAGCTGGAAGGGAAATTGCATCACAATGGAAGGATGGGTCCTGGCCTCCTGGCCTGGATCAGGAACTGCCTTTCTCCCCTCTTTCTGTTGGATCATTGTCCTGTTTCCTCTTGGGTTGAAGGTCCGAATGTGTTTGGGAGGACAGGTGCTGGTTCTGTGTCCCTCCAGGGTCTGGATGGGTTCACTAAGAGAGAAGTGGGGGCTGGGGCCCCCAGGGCTGGCAGACCTTGTCTGGAGGGAAGAATCTGGGATGCAGGGCGACAGCCAAACAGGCGCACACACAGCTCCTTAATGCAATGCCAGCTTCTCAGTGACAGGTTTCCAGGGACAGATAAGGTCTCTGGAGAGACTCCTTTCAGGTGCATCCTTTGGGGTCTCCACTGTCCAATCCTCACAGCTCCGTCCCCAAGGGGGTCCCCAGTGTGCTGCCTTCCAGCTACTTCTCTCCTCCCTCCTCCCAGCACTGCCCCCCACGCCAGCTTCCTCTCCCCACTGCCTCTTTTCTTCCCTGAGCTTCCTCCCTCCCCTGCGTTGGTTGTTTTCTCTTCTTCGTCTCTTTTCCCTTCCCCTTCTCTCATTCTCCCGCTGGCCCCATCCACTGTCTCCGATCCCTCCTGTCCCTGCTGCTCCTGTAAGTTCCCTTCCTTCGACAGCCACAATCTCCCTGGCTGCAGGCTGCTCCCTGGTGGGTGCGCACCCTGAACCCTGTGTCCTGTTCGCCTGCGAGGTTCACGCAGGCTGTCTTGGCATCCACGGTCTCGTTCCTTGGACCACTGCCAGTTCATCATGGGAGCAAAGCCATGCTCATTGTCCTCGGTGCCCTGCCCCGTGGGCAGTGTGGCTGCTCTTTGCTGCCTGACTGGATGGGTTATTTCAGGTCTGAGGTTTGCTCACCGGTGAAGTCTTATAAGAGAAGGTATAAATATTAAATCCTCTTGGTTACATGTTTAACGAATTGTGTTGGCTGAAAATCATAAAGTGGTGCAAAATCTTGACAATCTGGAAAAAACAATGGTAGCTTTTTTTCCTTTTGGTAGCTATGTCCGTGCCCAGAGCCAAGCCATGTCTGGGGGTCCATCGTGCTGCTGCAGACCAGAGAATGAGCCCGAGATCTTAATGCATCTGTCTTTGCTCAGTATCTGCGTTGAAACGCTGCCTAAAGGTAGATTTTCAGTCGAACCTCAGGCCCATAGCGTCTGTCCAAGATCAGATTGTGTTTCCTGCCTCATCTCATGCAGTTGGCCGTGCACTTAACCCAGCCCGGGGGTATTTTCCTACCTGTTTTAAGTGGTCACAACAGGATAGTGCACCACCATCTGGTGTCATCCGCCTGCCCCTATATCCCACCTCTGTCCTCCTCAGGGGTCCCCTCCTTTTGGCTGCCCCACGCCTCTGGAAGTCTGCCTCGACCTGAGTCCGCAGCCTCCATGCACCCTGCCACGCCCACCCTGGCGAGCAGGACTTTCACAGATGGCTCCGTTAAATCTGGATGGGTTCCGAAGGGGTTATTTGATTTCTGCATCCCTCCGGTGCCAAGACCATATGGGGCTCCAGGAGAGAAGGGCAGAGGGTCAGGCACTTCACCTCCTCCTCTCCCCACACCTCGTATCTTCTCTGGGCACCTTCTTCATGGTATTTTACGCTATATCCTTCAGGGTGAAGTGATGGGACTTTGAAGAGGATTTTAGCAGGTGCATCTAGCTGCCTCCCCAGGAGGAGACCCGAAGGTCTGAAAAGCCACAAAAGTAACATTTGGAGAGGGTGAAACCACTCTCCTTTGAGATTTGGGTGCAGATGTCCATGCGTACAGTAAATGTGGAGAGAGGGGGAGAGAGAGAAGGAGACGAAGAGAGAGATATCCAAGCACCCTGATCACTGATTTGTGTTACATGAAAAGCGACCGGCCCAGTCTTTAGCAGAGGGCCACAGTTATGAGATAAGAGACAGGGACAGAGAAAATCAGTGCAATAGATTTGAGTGGGGGAGAGTGCTGGGCTGGGGTTGGGATAGCCCCTGGCTGACCCTGCTGCCAAGTGCTGTGGGAATGGGGTGAGTGGCTTTACACTCTGAGCCTCAAGTTCTCCATCCATCACGTCGGGCGGGCAGGTGAGGTCGCTGCCCACTCTGAGTTTCTATGACTCTCCTATCTGAAGAATAGGAAGAGAGTGCAGCTGGGGGCAGAGAGAGGAAGAAAAGAAATAGCCAAGGCCAAGGAATGGAAGAGAGAGAAACGGAATAGGAGATACATACAGAGGTGAGAGAGAAAGGGAAGAGAAAGCAAAAGGAGAGTGCTTACCAAGGAGATGGTGTTGTCAGGGGAGGGGAGAGGAGGGAAGCACATCACAGAACTTGGGGAGGTGGTGTGTGCTCCCAGCCCTGTGTGACTTCTGGCCCCCACCCTCCGTGGGTCAGTCCGAAGAAAGCCAGAGGAGATCGTGGGTGCCCCTGAAGACTCATGTGGTGGGTGTGGGTAGCCTTTCACAATAGACCTGGGAATGGAAAGACATGGAAGACATGTTTTGGGGATTAAATCAACTGATTTTAGTGATGGGTTGACTGTGGGAAGGAGGGGAGAGGGAGTTCTCAAAGATGACATCCAGGTTTCTGGCTTTTGCAGTCAATGGATGGCAATACGACTTGTTGAAATAGGAAAGAATGGAAGACTGCCGTGTTTGGGGGACTCGGATGTTCTGACTTTGAGATGCCTATGAGACACAGGTGAATGTCAAGAATCAGGTTGGGTATGTAGATGTGGGGTTCAGAGGAGAAGTATGTGGTTGGGGTGGATGACAAGTTGGTAGCCATGGATATAGAGATGGTGGATTCCCTACCAGAAGTGGTATTCTCAGCCTTTCCTCATTGGGGTGGAACCAAGAGAAGGTTTTGGGGAGGAAGAAATCTTTGCTCCCCCACCCAGAGCTAAAGCAAGGGGTGGAAAATATGAGATATCGATTCTTACAGGAGCAACATCACACATAGGCCAAGTGCATTGTCCTCGACCAGGACCCATCACGGAGTCCTTCCCATAAGCCCATCCTCAGCCTCAGAATCGTTTGCCCCGGCCAGCTACTACCCAATGTTAATCCTGTTGGTGTGCAAGCAGGTGCTCATGTTCCTCCCCTGCCCTGGAGATCAACCCCAGGCTCCCATACAGAAAAATGGTGTCTGTCTGGCTGCAAGTGCTGAGATGATGTCAGGTGGGGCTGGCTTGGGGTTCTGGATGTTATCATGGATCTGGGATGATTGGCAGCAATTGTGTGATAGGAGCGCCCAGTAGGTACTCAGTGAATGTGTGTGGAATGAATAAATGTCTAGATGAGTTGGTGCCTGCAGCCTCTTGGGGGCAGAGGCACAGGATTCTGCCTGATGACCTAGGGGACTGAGCTGAGCTGAGCTGAGCTCGGAAAGAGTCATGCTGAAGGAGGAGGTTCCCTGAAAGGTGATCTGTGTCCTCGTCTTGATTCTTTAACGTCTCCCTCTGGATTGAGTCAGACCCACCATGAACCTGGCCTCATGGTTTCTGCTCCTCAAGGAATTACTTTTACTCCACTGCACTTTAGCAAGAGGCCATCAGCCTGCACGGAGGAGCTTTAGAAGAACAGGCCCGGTGCAACTCCCAGTGGTGTTTATTGGGAGGTGTCACTGGCAGCAGTCATTGCATTACACGGTGTCCTCTGTGGGGACCCACGGGAGGCATTTGCTTCAGGCTTCCATATCAAGAACAGCCGGGCTTTTCTGAGCAATCATTTTGTTTATGTCCTATGGACCCTGTGACCCGTGTAACTGATCAGGTTTTCTCCATTCATCGACCGTTAGAAAATCCAGCTCCAGGCGTATGGCTTGGCCATAGAAAATATTTGTTTTCACCTCTCTGTGAGCCCTAGTTTATGTCTTTACTCTTGGTTTGGCTGTTTCTTTCTTACCTGTTTTTCTTTAGAGATTCTTTATTGCTTTTTTTTCTTATTACAAAACAAATATAGATGTTGTACAAAAAGTAAAAAAATATAGAAAAGTGTAAAGAAAACTGAAGTCATTTGTAATTCCCACCCCCTCCTTGTCACATTTTGTGTTCAGCTTGTCTGTCTCATTCCTCTGCATGCATGAGCACACAACACATGGGTGTGCACACACACAGACATGCACATGCATGAGCACACAACACATGGGTGTAAACACACAGACATGCACACGCATGAGCACACAACACATGGGTGTGCACACACATAAACACACAGCACAATGGTATGCGCACACACATGGACACGCACAAGCACGCAACACATAGGTGTGTGCACACACATGCACATGCATGAGCTCACAATACATGAATGTGCACACACAAATATACACATACGTGAGCACACAGCACAATGATATGCACACACACGGACATGCATGAGCACACAACACATGGGTGTGGGCACACACATGCACATGCATGAGCACACAACACATGGGTGTGCACACACAGACATGCACGAGCACACAGCACACGGGTGTGCACATGCACAATCTTCGCACAACAGTTTCACCACGTTACACAGAGTGTATGGTAACTTTAAAAATAGCAATATGTATTTTTTACTTCGTTACTTATATATCTTACAGTATTTTACATAATCCTGGTAAGCCACCTTAAATCTTCTAAAATAGAGTGGGTTGTAAATAAAATAAAAGATTTGAGGCAGAGACTTCCAAGGAAGCTTTGGAACCCAAAATGAGGCAAGGCCCGCAGCAAAACCTAGAGAAGGGCCCAGCCAGAGGGCTCCCAGAAGCCAGAGGCTCTGGCCTGCAGTGGGAGAAAGCTACCCTGGGATGCAGGTGCCCTGGGAGGTTTGCCTCAGGTCCTTGAGGGCATTTTGAGCATGTTGGAAGAAGTTCAAAGGTGCCCATTGGATCCCACAGTCAGACTGGAAGAAGCTCATCTGTTATACCTGTAAACAGAACATCGGGGCAACCGAAAGGTGTTAGAAATGAGGGGATATGTACCCTATAGACAACCTGCCACTCATCTGAGCAAAGAGCTCAGAAGTCACCTTAAAGCAACCAGATGGATCCTGGTTCCAGACTGGGCTGTCACCTGACTGAGTGGGGATGATATTTAAGAAATACCTCCTGATTTACTTCCCTGTAGCTCTTCCACCAGCGATGCCTGGGGAAGGGGTGGTGTGAGAGACCGCAGAGCAAGGGAAGAGGAGGCCAGCACCTAGAGAAGTTTCTGCTTTATGAGAGTTTTATGTGTCCATCATTCAATCCACAAAGCACCTCTACGAGATGGTAGTGTTAGGATTGTACCCCTTTTACAGATGATGACGTAGATGAAGAGAGGAGTCAAGTCCTATGTTCAAGGTCATATGGTAACTAATGGTTGGAGCCAAAATCCAAAGTCAGGTGGCCTGACTAGAGATAGCAGCCTCACCCCGTGAGCTCCAGAGCCCACTCAGGAATACAGATAAGAACGCTCTCTGTTTTCTGGAGGAGGGCAAAAAGCAAAAGAGGAAAGGAAGAGTGGAACTGAGTGCCAGCGCCCCACTCTGAGGTGGGGGGCGGTGGTGGGGTGCCACGGGCTTGGAGACCCCTAGGCAGGTTTGGGGAGCAGATGCGTGGAGAGAACCAGCAGCTGGGATCAGGCCTGGAGGGGGGCTGCATAAGCAGCAGAAGGGACCCTGTGCGGGCACCCAGGGCCTCCAGTGCCCCGTGAGCAATTCAGCCTCCCCTCAGAGGGCAAGCCTGGCACTCAGGGTGGGGGACAGGCGCAGACAGCCACATCTCATGTCCTCCACCCATGAGGATAGTTCAGCTTCCCTGCATCCCATTCCATCTTGGCAGAGGGAGAGCATCTGAAAAGAGGGTCTTTTTAACTGAATAAATGGAGTTTTCTTTAGCTTTACGGTTTAATTTTGTCTGCTGTCAGCAGAACTTGGGGCTGAGAGCAAGACATCAAATTTTAGACACGTTTTTGTCCAAAACATGTGGCTATTGAGCAGTTGAAGTGTGACTTAGTCCTGAGAGGTGCTGTAAGTGTAACATACACCTTAGATTTGGAAGAATTAGTACAGAAAAGTTTTTTTTTATATTGATTACATGTTTTAGTGGTAATCTTTTGGACATCTTGGGATAAGTAAAATAACTTATTAAAATTAATCTTACCCCCTTTCTACTATTAGTAATGTGGTTGAAGACTTTTAAAATACTTTTATGTCTTGCATTATATTTCTGCTGGACAGCATGGTTTAAGACAAGAAAGAAGGTTGGAAAAAAAAGGAAGGGTTGTGCTTCTAACACATCTCACTGAACCGTGTGACTTCCTGTTCATAAAATGCATCTACAGATTAATGCATCCTTTGAAGAAGGAGGTAGTGTTCAGTCAGGTTCTTTCTTTTGTGGAAATCGACACCCTCCCAGATGAAGGGCAGGGTGCTGTGCTGGGACCTGATGCCAGGATCCCAGGGGAAGCTGCGTGAGCTCCCGGGGAGGGCAGGGGGTGAGCTGCGCCAGGGCGGGCTCCTGGGAGCGCAGGGCAGCGCCCCAGCCGCCATGCTCCTCAGTGTCCTCCTGCCTGTCCCCTCTGTCTGCTCCGGCAGGCATATGCACTCCTTCTGCTCTCAGATCTTTCCCCTCCCTCTGAGTCCCTGCTTCCTCCCAGCTTGCCCAGCCCTGCCTCATGTATTCCTCGCAGCCTAGGCGCCTCCTAGCTGCCTCATCCTGAAGGTCATGCCTCCTGCTTCTGCTACAGGCATTCTGGTTGGCGAGGTTCACTTTTTCACACCAGGTAATGGCCACTGACCAGCTGCGGATGTCCACCCAGGGTCAGTGCCGGCCTCTGATCCACTCAGCGGCTACCTCTGTTTAGATGCCAGCTTGGCATGTGTCCCTGAGCAGAGGGCAGGGAAGTTGGGTCTGATGGGCATTAAGATAATAGAGGGTGAGGGTTAGTCACAAGAACAGAAACAAAGGCTGGCAGTGTCCAGCCCAGCACCATGCTGGGGGCATACCCGCCCCACGCACCTGTCCAGGAGTGCTGCCTCCATCCCCAGGGTGGAGGTGAAGGCGACTCAGTGTTTAAGTTCTAGCATCAATCCCCTGTACCTGTTGGATAATATGCCTGTCTCTAGGGAGGGGGAGTGTGCTAGTGAGCCCACATAGGCATTCTGGCTACCTGGGTAGGTCCTGATTTCATTTGAAAGCAGCACTTTGGCATCCTGATTACACATCACCCTTTGTGGATGTGGTTAGCATGAATCAGCCCCTCTGTTATCACAGTTGTGGGTCTGACCTGGTGTGAGGCGATTTCATGAGAGATGCTACTGCGTTGGCAGGCTTCCTGGAAGCCACCCAGGGGCCTTCGCTTGTGCCATCCCCCACCTAACTTCTGCTTAACAGCTTCAGCTGACAGCTTTCTCTTGCTCTTAATAGCAAGCAGGATGGTCCCATCAACATTGTCATCATCATTGTTGTCGTCTCCAAAATGTCACTGTGGATTGGAGTGGTATGTACGCCTTGCTTGGGGCCTCATAAGCCCGTCCTATTACTGTCCAACTGCCCATGTGGTCCACTCACTGGTTAGAATCAAGGGCGATGCTTTGAGTGAGCACGTGGAAGGACATCTGGGGCTACCGTAGTCGACTAATTAAATAGGCAGAGGACGTATCTGATGTCCAGGTAATTACTGCTGAACATCTGCTAAATATGGAGTTTCATTGATGGCTGGCGTTGTTAGGCACAAACGTGATGGTGTGTTTGCACTCAACATGGCAAGGGATGATTTAAAATCTGTTCCCATCAGCAGTCTACAGAGCAGCCCCGACATGAATTAAGAAGCCTGGAGCTTATGTAACCTGACCCCAAAATCACTTCCCAAAAGGGGCCCAGGAACGCTGGGAAGGGCTGCTAGAAATAACAGCATGAAATGATGGACTCTTGATTTAAGAGGACCCCTGAGAGCTGGCCAGGTCCTCTTGTCTGACTGTTGCAGACACTGGGGCAGCACAGGGAGAAGAAGTGGAATCAGCAGCCAGTCTCCAGCGGACCTTTCCCCAGCGGTCCCCAGAGCCCAGCCTGCAGGGCAGACCCCTTGGAGGCACTTACTGGCCACAGGGGCCCTTCCCCGTGGGTGAGCGGGAGCCCCTGGGCCGCGCCGGCCCTACTGCTGCAGGACCAGGTGTGGGGCCAGCTGCTTACACGCCCCCCTCCCACCTGCATGGCCACAGGAGCAGGGACCCCTGGAGGAAGAGGAGAAGGAATTTGGGGAGGTTCCACCTCTGGTTTGGAGGACCTTTTTTTTTTTTCCTGTCTGCTTCCGAGGAGCAGAAGACCAGCCTGGACGTCTCCCGGTTTCTCGTGTCCCTCTTCTCGTCAGTGTCTGTTGGTGAACTGTTCCAGGCTCCCACCCAGGCACGCGTGGTGTAATGTCTTCTCGCCTCCCTCCTTCTCTAATTGTTCCTCCTTACGTCTCACTGGGTGTTCAGCATACATGGTTGGTTGCCAATCAGCAGAGAACATTCTCAAACAGCCTCAGGGTGGTGGTGACTCAGAGGCATGAGGGAAACTTGCCCTGGGCAGCACCGTCCATCCCAGCCATGCTGCTGGAAGGTAACTGGGCTCCGATCTGGGCCCTGGGGTCCCACACTTGAGATGTGTAGGGGGCCCTTGAAGCCTGATGCCCCCCAACCCTGTGGCTGAGACCCAACTGAGCCTTTTGCTGCTGCCTGGAGTGCCCATTCACAAGTTTCAGAGCATTTTTTCTCTGAGACTCAAGACCCTGACTTCTGTCCACATGGACCTGCCGGCTACACAATTAGGACTTCGAATTTCTCTAATCAAGAACAATCATTCATTCATTAATAAGCATTATTTGTAGACTTTCCCTTTTTAAACAATGATTCCTTTTCCAGCCTGTGTCCAGGTGCATACAGATTCACTGTTAATATTTTCCTTGCTTTACATAATCACCACAATTCTCATTTTTCAATGGCTTTGCCACAGCCTACCAAGTGGTCATGTAATATTTAACCATTCCCCTGGTTTGTGAAACTGGGAATGAGTATATTATGTATTTAGCGTTTATTGTTACTGCTTTTTGTTTCTTTTGGTAAACTCTGAAGAGTGGATTCTCTTTGAACATTTGTGTAGCTGTTGGAAGTGGGTGGTGGGCTCATGGGCAGAACCACCTGGGTGTAGCACCTGGCTCTCTGGGAAGGCTTGGTTGGTGCAGGTTTGGAGGTGGAGGGCAGCAGGGAGGGAGGAGGAGCAGTTTGACTTGGGCCCAAAGAGGTTAGAGGTGTGTGCTCCATGAATGTCTCCCTGGAGCCCTAACATGGACTTACACCTGTCTTAACCACAGTTCTTCCCCCAGGGATGCTCGCTTATTTGGTTATGGATTTATTTTTCTAGATAAGCTATTATTTCTTTTGTTCAAACTTTGTGAGCTTAAAAAGAAGATACCCAATTAGAATAAAACTTTAATTAAATTGAAACACCAATTAAAACATATCATCAATTAAAATAGAGCACTAATTAAAGTGCTCCCAACAAGCATTAGCTAATAAGGCCGAGTCGCCTAGAAGCACCAGCCTTAGTCACTGGGTGGCTGGAGGCCAGCTGGACATGCTGCTGTGGCTGTTGGGGTTTGAAGATGAAGAAGCTGATGGCTGGCTCCGGGCCCTGGGAACAGGACATCCCTCTTGCCGAGTCCTTCAGCCCTGGGCACAGTTGGTGACCCTTTTGCTCCTCCTCCTGGAGACAGAGGGCTCACAGGAGGGCTGGCTGCAGAGAGAATAGGCAGAGGCTGCCCTCGTGGGGCTCAGCGTAGGAAGGGCTGCAGGTCACCCAAGGGGTTCACACACACCACACCTGACGGTCACCTTGCCTCAAAGCCACAGGTACATTTCGGGGTGCTGTTTTCCTTTCCCTTGGGATGAAAAGGCTATCTTGGTGGTGTGGCTCTGAGAACCACTGTGTATGTGGCTTTGCTCCAGGGGTCTCTGGACAGCAGCTGGGGTGGGTCCCAGGCTCCCTCTGACCTGGCTGTCCTGATATTCATGGCTTTGCGTCACCTGGGCTCTCCTACCTGTCTTCCCTCGTCTCCCACTGTGCCTGTGTGTGCCAGGGCCCTCCGTTCAGCCACTCCAGTCTCCCAGCTAACTGGTACATTACTGGAAGTAATAGATGTTTAAGATGTTTCTCTAAAGCTGCCCCTGGCCACCCCTCCCCAGGCCCAGTTAGATGTGTCTTCTTGCTGCCCCTCTAAGTCTGTCTGTTGGCCTCGACCGGCCTGTTTCACATCTTACCGCAACTCCTTCTGTACACAGCCACCTGTTTCTTGGTGGAAGTCAAAGTATATAAGTTGATAAATAGTATCAAGTTACACCTTTCCCGTGTAGTAGACTGATGTTTTTAAGGGTAGCAATTGACCTTATCTTTTTATCATCCACTAATGTTTATAATTACTCATAATGTTTAAGCATTCCTTAAATGTTAAGAATTTCATATCTCACTCCTCTAAGAAGAGCTCTGGTTGGACAGGAACGGAGTGCCAGCGTGTGAAAGAGGCCCTCGGCTCTGCCCAGTGCCCCCGTCTGCAGACTGGGGCCACCAGGCCACAACCCAGGCCCCACCTGGCATGAGCTCACTTTCAGATCCGGCCGGATCTCAGGAGGAAATCAATAACCTCACGTGCGCTTGTCTTTTAAACCCAGTGCTCTCAAGTGGCAGCAAGCTCTACCAGGAACAAAAGAAGGAAGAAATTAGGTAAAAGGAGAATCAATATTGGTGTTGGGCTTTTAAAGACTTAACAGTCTTTCACTCGAGTCGGTTCCCGGGGAATAGTCGCTGTTATTCCAGGCTCCTGGAGCCGGCCTTGGAAAAGCAACAACATTTCAAATTTGCTCTCACCCCAGAGCCTGGAAATAGAAGGACTCGGTGTGGCCTCCCCTGCAAGCCTCGGTCCTTCTCCTGGTGCTGTGCCTTCTTGCCCAGCTTCCCATTTAGGGCTGAGACCAGACAAGGTAGAGTGGCCGGGCTGACCTCCGGTGCGTCCTCAGGCTGCGCTCCCACCAGGCCCCAGGGTATGACAGCAGGTGATGAAAGTGGACGATGGGAGGGCACTTGATTTCACCGCTGCACCAGCTTCATGCGGGAGGCCGTGGTGGGGGAGCAGGACTTGGGGACAGTGCTGTGGGAGTCACAGTCTTTGCTGGTCAGGATGGAGGCCGTCTCGCTGGGCAGTGCTGCTAGCCCAGTGCATGTTCTGTCCCTGTCTCATGAACAGCACAGGCAGGGCTGCGACTCAGCCCCAGCTCCCGGCCCTTCATGTCCATTTGCCTCCACCCGCCCCTCTTCCGGGCCACCTGCAGCTAGTTGCTTTGGGGTGAGGTTCCCTTCACCTCCTTTCTTTGAATCCCCGGTTCTGTGGGTTCAGAACCCCAGTGTCAGAGGAGGATCCCAGACACCAGAGTCCGTTCTGGCTGCTTGGAATGATTCCTTTACTCCAGAAACTGGCCTGGCTGTTCCCTTCCCGGGGCTCCCCCGGTTCACCTCTTCTCTGCTTGTGTGGAGGCCTGTGCACCCCTGTCTCGGATGTCCCTGCCGCCCTCCCTCGTTCCCTGGCCTTTTCTAAGCCTTGTCTCAGGCCCAGGCCGTGTCCCTCTCATTCTGGTCTGCCCTCTCTCCCTCCCTCCTCCTCCCCACTCCTCTTTCTTTATCGGTTCTATTTCTCTACGGAGCCACAGGCTCAGAGTGAAAAGGAAATCAGTGACTCCAAGGAGAGAGATTAATTATTCTGTCTCTCTGAACCGTCCTCTGCTCTTTCTGCTTGGTTTTCCTAAGAATCAAAGCATCAGGTGGGGGCCAGCCTCACCGTGGCTGAGAAAAGGGAGCAGGAGAAGGTGCATGGAGGTAATTTGTCGGAAAGAAACTGGTTTGTGCATTTCTTCAACACGGCAGATGTTTCTGGAATGCCCACTCCATGCCAGCCGGGCTGGGTGGTGGTGGTGGTGGTGGTGGGGCACACCACGGACCTTTCCTCCAGGCTCACAACCATTGCCCTGAGCGGGCTGCAGACCTGAGGTCCTTGAGTGGGCTTCTGGGAGTCAGAACTGAGCTCCTCTGGGTGTTGGTGCATCTTTTGGGATGTTTATAGTTTTCTTCAGATTCTTGGAAAGGTTTAAGATCTAAGACTAGCTTTCAAAAGATTTTGACCTTGACCTGCAGTAAAAAATATGTGTCTTGACCTTGTCTCACACATCTGTGTGTGTGTGTGTGTGTGTGTTTTGGGTATATCTATATCTATATCTATCTATATCTCTGTCTCTGAAACAAAAGTTACCCAAACAATACTTACCCTTTCTATATGCAAATCAACGTGATGTTTTCTATTTTATTGTTCTTGATTCCATTATAAGCTATCCTCTTCTTTTTCATTTAAAAATACCGATTGCAACCCATGAAGCCGATTTCATGGCCCAGTAATGAGTCACAACCTGCACTTTGGAAACCCTGACCTAAAGGAAAATGTTAAGAGTAACTGATCTGGGAACTCTCGTACATTCCGAGTGGGAGCATAAATTAGCACCTTCGTAATGAGGACCTTTTGGCAATATCTGCCAAAGTTACAAACACACATACGCATTGACCCTGACATTCCATTTCTGCGAATGTATCTCACAGATATACTTGTGTAAAATGATAGCCAGGATAATTCTCTGCTCTATTGTTTATAATAGTAAAAGATTGGAAACAACTCAAATGTCCATCGCTTTGGGATTGGACGCATAGCTAATGGAACATCCACACAATGGAATAATGTTCTGCAGCTGTAAAAAAAAAAAAAAAAAAAAGTGCGGGAACTCTCAATAACCTGAGTTGGAAAGATTGCCAAGATATATTAAGTCAAGCAGGCAAGATGCAAAACAGAGTGTTTAATACGTTACCTTTTGCATAAAGAAGTGGATAATTAGACTCTATATTTATACATGCTTACGTTGGATTGAACTGTAGGAAATTACCATTTTATAGGTCAAATGGTTGACTATTGCCAGTTTCACACCGTCCAACATAATATGCACGAAGAAAGTATAAGGTAAGAAACGAAGTTACCTGGAGAAGGCCGGGAGGAGACTTCTCACTGGGACCTGTTAAAAAATAAGGACTCTGAGGTAGTTCATGGGAAAGGAATGGGTCATTCTGAGCTAAGGCAGAACCAGGGGCAACCTCATGTACAGGTGGAAGGTGAGCAGTGGCCGTCTGCCTCTGTCTTCACACGAGTCTCAGTCAAGACTGGCCCCCGACAGTGGACGGGAGGCTGGGACAGAGAGAACCAGCAGCTGGAGAATGCCTGTGTCTCCCTCCTTTACCCTTTCCTCTGTCTAGATCCCATGTGTGGATGGCATGGTGGGAATTGAACTTAGAAATTGAACATTTTCTAAGTTTAAATTTTGGAAGCATCACCCAAGGAGTGTCGATCGCTGAAGGCTGGATCAAGTGGGGCTTTTCACTTCTCAGGGCTGGACTGTAGAGGGCCCAGGACTCAAGAAAGTTGCCCTCAGGCAGGAGCCAACTCTCATGCCCAGGACCTGCTGCCTGCTGCCCAGCCTGATGGTCAAGCTCTGTGAGGTTCCTAAACTCCTCAGGTCACCTGGGCAGATGTCCTGAGGGGTTGGGTGCTGCTGGGTGGGGGTGGGGTTAGAGCTGAGGATAGCGGTGTGGCTGGTCTGTTCACTCCAAAGCCCATGCTAATGTGATTTCAGGTTTCCGGTGCTAATGAGGATCCCTGGGCAGCTGGCAGGGTATTCAGCTAGGACATCACAGGGCAGCATTTGCTCAGGCACCTCAGCACCATGGGGAGCTTGATGCTAGCTCTGTAGACTTGGAGATTTGTTTTCACCAGCACAGGAGGACAGATCCATCTCTCCAGGGCAGCCACACACTCCAGGTTCCCAGACACTATGTGTGGACTCGGCCCCTTGTGTTTCTTACCCTGGGAACAGAACTGCCGAGGGGCGCAGACCCAGGCTCTCTGGTCCGTACACCCTCTCCCTCCAGCAACTCCAAAGGGGCAGAAAACCAGCATCAGCAGGCTTTCAGCAGGCAGGAATCCGAGCTGTGCGGGGAAGCCTGGGGCTATGGAACGTGAGCCCTGATGTGTTGCTGGAACCTGAGGGCTGATCTCTTCCACTGAGAATGCATGTTTGTGTTGGGGTGGGGGGCAATGCTGGGAGGGCCGGGCTTAAATGCTGGGTTACAGTCCCTCATTAGCCTTATGAACGAACACCTTTAATCCAGTTACAGTGGATGGTATAGCTGGAGAGAGATCTTCATCTCCCTCTGAAAACACCGTGTGTTGTTGTCTTTCCAAGTTGTGAATTTCTTTAGTTATTTTGGCAGATGAGGATCGTACTCTCCCTTTCATTTTCTGCCTGTGTTTTACCCCAAAACACCCCACTGCTCAGATAACAGAATCAGCACTGGACAGTGTTCAGTAAAGAGAAGGGTGTGATCTCAGTGGCTCTGTGAAATTAATCAGTGGCTGGGCAGAGGGGATGGAGGGAACAGGAGCTGGGAGGGGCCGGGTAGGAATGAGCAGCCCCAGGCCCAGGCTGGGGGGAGCAGGTGAAAGGCAGTGAGAGGTGCCAGTGGTCTTGGAAAGGAGGAAACAGCAGGCTTCAGAAGCTGACTGCGTGTCGGAGGTAAGAAGACAGCCATGACTCCGCCTTAAGGCCTGGTGGTGGGAAGTCTTGGGGAAACGATGCTTAATTACTTGGACATAGTGATGGGGATGGAGAATCCCACTCTCCATCTCCCTCAGCCCCAATTCTCTTCCCCTGGTAGTTAGTCTCAAGTTTGGAACTGAGTTCAAGATTTTGGCCTAAATTTCACAGAAGCAAAAGATGGGGTGAGTCACTCACCTAAAGGAATGAATGACATCATGTAAGAGGGAGCACAGAAGTAGGTGATCAAAGACCAAAGCAGTCTTGGGGACTGTTCTGTTGGGGAGTGTAGTACCATGTCGCTTCTCACTGGGTCCTGTGCTGAGAGTGCCAGGTGAGGTTCCATGCAGAGCAGGCTGGTCTCCCTCCCCATGGGCTCCAGTGCCAATAGTCCCTCCAGCCTGTAGTGGAAAAGGAGCTGGGAAAACTAGAGGAGAATGGGAACCAGCAGAGTGTGTACCCCGGCGACAGTAGGTAAAGTCTTCATTTCTCAGCCGGAAGTTCAGGGCAGTTTGAAGGAGGGACTCCGCTGCAGCTGGAGAAGACTAGGGTTAGATGAGCCATTGATCGATGAGTTAAGGTTTAATGAAAAGATACCAAATTGTACTTAAGTGCTTATCTTTCTTTGCCTCTTGATCTTAAATTATGTATCAGATTTTAAAACGTGGACATGATTAATGCTACTTAGCCTCCCCAGCTTGGCTGTTTTAACAAGGAGTTATATTTTAACTTAAAAAGCATAACGGAGAGGAGACGCTTACCATTTTTCATCAATTAATCACCCGTGTGTAAAGCTCAGCTGTTCGGACCCTGAGGCCGCACACGGAGGCACCGCCGCCCACTGGGTGGTAATTCGCCCTCATTACTGGCAGAGCACTTTGGAGAAAATAAACCACCTCCCGAGTGCTGCAGCTGTAATGTGCCAGGAGGGTTACAAGGAATGAGGAATTCTTATGTTTCACCAAGAATGGAAATGCATGTAGACGGTGAGATGGGGCAGAGGAAGTGCAATGCCGATGTCACCGGAGGGGTCGTCGTCACCTCCAGACATGTCAGAGGGAGAGTCCGTGGACAAGCTGGTCTAGGAAGGGAGACGGTGTCTTGGGAAGCGAAACACAGAGTGTGGGCCTGAACTGCACAGTTGAGTTCAGTAGACATTTATTGAACACCTACTATGTGTCAGGTTCTTAGGATACAAATAGAAACAAAACATATTCTTGTCTTCAAGTTATTTACCAAATAATGTAGAGAATGGTTCAGTGAACAGTGGGATGTAATGTACCGGTGGCCTAGTCGATGACAGGTGATTGGCTGAGACACAGAATGGGAACCCTGACGGGAGCAGCAGGTCTGCAGCGAAGGCCTGCCCTCACTCTGCGACCGCTGTCATGTGCCCCCTGAGCAGCCACTCTGCATCTGAGGCCTCGGGCCTCCAGGGTGTAATGAGTTCTCACCAGAGGGGTCCTGAGGTGGGCTCAGATCCTGCCTCTGCCTCTTACACGTTGCATAGCCTTGAGTAAGTCACTTAACATCTCCATGCCTCAGTTTCCCCACAGTGGTACTTACTTCACAGGGCTGTTGGAAGGATGAGATGTATTTTGTAGTGTGAGCTTTAATGGTGGAGGAGAAGAAGTCACCTAGAAAGCAGGACTGGAAGGGAGTTCTCAGGGGAGAAAAAATTGGACAGATGATATGAAGTCCAACCCAACCTGGCTTAAGCCATCAGGGGATTTACTGACTTTCCTAGTGCACCAGGAAGGTCAGACAGTGCCATGGATCTGGTCTCTCTCCCCCCCTCAGGAGCTGCTCCCTCTGGGTTGACGCCATTCACAGTCTCTCTGATGAGAACATGACCTCATCAAGGTGGCTGTGAGCAGCTCCTGGGACTAGAGCTTTTTAGGATGAATTCAGTGGGAAATAATGACAAAAGTCTTTGTTTCTAGACTCCTAGGAAGAGCCCCTGGATAGAGTCTGGGAGGGTTGAGCCTGTGCCTGACCCGGAACCACTTGCTGAGGTCACCTGAGAGTGGGGAGGCCACTCCACGCTCGCCATCTGAAATGCAACCTCTGGCCTCCTTTAGTGGAGCAAAAACTTCGAGACTCTAAAGAGGTCTGAGTGCGAACTCTGCTAGGGTTTGAGTGATGTTTTGTTTCTGATCTTTTGGCTTTGTCTCACCCTGTCCGAAGAGTGAGCAGTTTTTTAGCAACTCGCATTTGTCTTTTCAAAGTATTCAACCCAGCGTCATAGAAACAGCAGCTCTATTGCTTCACATTGTTACCTCATTGGCTTATTAATATTTAATGAAATTAAGTGTGGATAATAACAAACACATCCGGCAAACAGGTGTAGGGACAAACACAGCAGACTCCAGGTAAGCATTCCAGTTAACTGCAGGGCTCAAGTGCAAGGGTCTCCGAGTGGCCAGGGTTGTGGGCATTGGACAGAGCAAACAGAAAAAGTAGGTAAAACAGGCAAGTCCGATGAGGTCATTAAAGAGCGTTTCACTGCCCAAGTTTGCCCGCTGATGACTGGCACGGATGGGCAGTTGCGGTGGGTCTGAGAGAGTGAACTGGACCTTTATGGGATGGGCAAGAGAGAAGGGGAGCTCTGGCCTCCCTGAGGAGAGCCAGCAGCCCAGAGAGAAACATAATGCCTTCAGTCCACATCTAGACTGATGGCCAGAATCTGTGGGCATCCAACCTGAGCCAGGAAGGTACCCAGGCAGAGTTCATGGGCTCAGGGTGGGAATGTCAGGAATTCATAGCCCCTGCCTGCCCACTATCATGTGTTTCATCAGGGCTTGTGTGAGAAAGAGAAGAGGATGCCATCCCCTTTCCCCAGGTGGCAGAGCAAAGCAGAGGGTAGCCCCAGCTCACATACAGGAATGTTCCCCTTGGGTCACCTGGGAGTATATTCAGAAGGGGCTGCCTATCTGGGAAAGCCAGGAGGACACTGGCCTCTTTGCCCAAGGACCCAAGTAGGCATGAAAAGTTTTGAATCCCACTGGATTCAAAATCTCGGGCAGAGACTGGCACCATCTAACGCTCCAGGGACTGCCTGACATCAGCTGCAATGTGCTGAGACAACCCAGCCTCGGAAAACGCCAGCCCCAGGCAGAGCAGGGCTCAGGAGCCTCATTAGTAAAATGGAGACACGGCTACCTCCCTCACAGACTGTTGTGAGGATTAAAGGAAGTGAGAATCCCCAAGTTCCCAGTACAGAGTAAGTCCTCAGTAAGTATCAGCTCCCTGGGCCACGTCCTCCGGGTTTCAGCTCTGGAAACTGTTACAGAAGTTAAGCAGTTTACTGGAGCCGTTTACCGTCTCCTCCTCCCAGCCCGAGCCTGGTCCACACACAGGCAGGCTGCTGCCTCCCCACCAGCTCGGACCCTCCTGTCCCTGGGATGGGTGGCCTAGGACCCTTCAGGTGGGTGACTGCACGGTGAGAAAGACCTCAGCTTAACAATGAAGTGGGGGTTAGAAAAGCCGAGGCCACAGGAATACCTTTTCACTAAAACAATTCCGGGTAACGATTGTACACCAGCTGCAGCTGGGGGGTGAGTGGAGCCTGGAGCCCAGTGATGACCGCAGCTCAGGGCCTAACAAGGAGACCACCACCACGTATACCATGCCCGCTTTCTCGCTGTCACTGCACGTGTGCCCCTGGGTCTGGGCAGGTGGGTACCTTTCATAATCTGAGCAACCAATGAGTTGATGTGGCCAGACCTCTGGGCTGGGGGATTGGCTGGGATGAGAGAGTGAGGAATTCAGGAGCTGAGGTTCCCGGACACTGGCATTGGGGTGGAGGGCAAGGGGCTAACTAAGCTCCGGAGTTCTCAGAGTCCTTTGTTCAAAGTGGATTCGGTTGCCAGGGACAGATCACGCAGGTGTGGGGGTGTTGGTTTACCACCTCACTGTATTAGGTGTTATTTATGGTCATTATGATTATTGCTTTTACTTACTGAGTGCTTCGTATCCCAGGGCTCCCTGGGCGATCTCAACCGATTTCAGGATTTTACATTTCTAGACACCGATGACCCCCTGACCTATTTTCAGCCCAATCTCTCCACACTTCGTGCAAACACACAGTCCCCTGTTGTCCCCGGATCTCTCCGCTGGGATGCCTGACAGCCCCTCAGGATAGTACGTCCGCACGGAGCCCCTCCTCTGTTAGTCTCTGCACCAGTCAGTGGTGTTATGATCCAGCCGGTTCATCTTTAATCCCTCCCGTCCCCTCGTGGCCCCCATCCAGTCTGCCCACAGACCCTGCTGGCTCTTCTTCCAAAGCACCTCCTCCACCACCTGGTTCTACCCCCCAGTCATCTTTGGCCTCCTCAGCAACAGACATCCCTGCCTCCAGGTTCCTTCTCACCCATCCTAACTCTAAGTCAGATCATCTCCTTCTGCAACCCAAAGCCTCCTCATGCCTTCTCACTGCACTTAACACAAAGACCCCCCTCTGTGCCACGGCCCGCAGGTCCCCACGTGCTCTGACCCTTGCCCACCTCCGCAACCTCGCCTCCTCCTCCGTCCAGGCTGCACTGACCATCCTGGCCTTTCCCAGAGCACGCTTGTTGCCGGTTCAAGGCCCTTGTGGTTGCTGTGCCCTCTGCCTGGGGTGGTGTCCCTCTGGGCTTCCCAGGACTGGCTCCTTCTCATCAGTCAGGTTCCACTAAATGACTAAATGTCATCTTCAAAGAGAGCCACCTTAGTTAAACAACCCTTGCTGCTCCTTATCATGGCATCATGCTACGGCTGCAGTTATCTGAAATTATCTCTTATTTGTTTACGCGCACTGGGGTGTAGACTTTGCTGGAGCAGGAACCATTTGGTGTGTGGGTTTGGCTCCGAACAGGGCTATTCACAGTGCCAGGGACATAGTAGGCTCTCCATAAATATTTATCAAGTGAATTCATGAACAAGTGTTGTTCTGATTTTAATGATAATCTAGCAAAGTAGGTTTCCTTTACTCCCTTTTACAGGAAGTTGAAATTCTAAGATGTCACAGATCTTGCCGAAGGTCATCCAAGCTTGTCAGTGGCAGAAATGAAGTTCAAACCCAGTTTTGTCTTGCTCCAACACTTCTCCCAAACCATGCTGCCTTTTCCAGAAAAGCCTACCTGGGTGCTGCCTCCAGAAGACAGAGTGTGGGGATGGATTCCCTGGGGAAGTGTTCCTGGCTCATGGTCCTCCTACAGAGGGGTTACTGTCTGGTCCTGGGGTCTTTGCGATGATCAGCATCATCATCCCAGCAGCTGTGGGTGAGGGAGCCAGTGTGACTATGTGTGTGGGTGAGGGGGCAGAGGGTTTTGGGGGTGGCGTGAGTAGTGGCTGCCCTAAAGCTCTGGGTCATCCTCACCAGGGCTACAGCAGTGTGAGCCGGTGATGGCCAGCAGGCAGCCTGCTTAGGGGAGTTGATACAGTTAATTGCACTAAGCAGCCAAGGCCGTGTCTGAGCAAAGAGAGGGGCAGAGGTGCTAGAATGGAGCCGTTTGGTAGTAAGAACTGGATGCTGTTTCCATGTGGGGCTGCCAATTGCCTTCCATCACCTCTGAGACCTGCACCTGCTGTTGTTCCCCATGTGGAGGGGACCCCTTATGCTGTAAAATCCTTGCCTTTCTGGTCCGGTCCTACCCCTCCGTTTTCCCTCGGGTACATTCTGCTTGTTCTGAGCCTCACTTGACACCTGAGAAAAAAGGATGACCTGTCACAACAAATTGACAAAGGATGGTGGGATTTGGGGTACAGCTTTGCCTCCCTAGGACCATTCAGAGGGCCCTGAGATGCCTCATGAAGAAGCCTTGACATGGTTTGCCCTGGCCTTGTGAGCACATCTGAAAGATCATTCCCGTCCAGGGAGCGGCCTTTTGCTAACAGTGTGTTAGCTCTCCCCAGCCTCTCCCAGGCCTTATAATTTGGATCTGGCACAATTACTCAAGCTGTAAAGGAGTCAGGAACATTAAACAGAATTTGCCATTTTCATGCAAAGCTGAAAGACATGGCTATTTCACATGTAGCGATTAGACGTTTTTATGACCAACCTATCACATTACACACACAGATTTCCAATAAATAAAGCAAAGCCAGAATGGCGGCTGCCAGTTGTATATAACCAATCCAACTAACAATATTGTGGACAGAACAGTGCTTTCTTGACGTCTAATTTACTCAATTACATGAATGATCATGTCACTCCCTGCCTAAGCCCCTTCAATGTCTTTCCGTAAATTAGAATGACAGGCGAATACCTCAGTGCTCCCCTCCATCATGGCACTTAGGACACAGCACTGAGAGAATGGCCCCGTGTGCCTCCCTCACCCAACGGGGTGTCCCACGAGGCAGGGGCCACACTATTTTTCTTGGTATCCCTTGACTAGCACAGGGCCTGGCATCCTGCGGGAACCCAGCAGAGGTTTGCTGAGTGGATGAATAACTGAATGATCGACTCGGGGTGCTATGGACAGGGACAGGGATGGACTGGGAAACATCTCGTGGACCTAACAGGGCTCACGTTTGAGCCAACGTTCACAAAGTGACATTTCTAGGTATTTGACACATCACCTGGAATTTTCTATCTCAGCCTAGACCCTTAAACTTGAGCCATTAGGTTAAAATTATGCCAACCTAACTCCCATGCCATGACAGAGACTGAGAACGGGAACGTAAGCAGGGGTGCATGGGCTGTATGAGAGCGTGCTCCAGAGTGAACGGGACAGGCAATGCTTTCTCCTCTGCTCCAGTTCCCTTATGTACCTTGTGGCCCAAACATCTCTGAAGGTGATAAAAGGTTTGTTATTTAGACTACCCTTCAAACCTAATTTACCCTGGGCTTACCCCACATAAGAGAAAACTTTTCTGGGGTGCATATGCTACATCTGAGCCACCCAGGTGGTTTGGGGATCCACACAAATGGATTGGTATTCTGATAGCCAACCCCAGTCATTATCCTTTTATCTGTCTGCATCTCAGCAATAGCAGTGCATATATTTATTGAGGAAATATGGCAGTGGGGTCTCATTATACGTTGTCGTCAGTTCACAAGGTTCTGCTTGGAGTTGCCTGTCATGCAACCAGGAGATGGTCCTTCCCCTAATTCAGTTGAACTCCCTCCCCCGCCTGCTGCCCTTCTGGAGAAGCCAGACTTGCCGTCTCTGGGCCTGCTGGGATCGGTGCAACACAATGAACTACAAGCACATGCTACTTGGAGTGAGGGGGAGCTTTGCAAGGGAGCAAATGCTCCAGATCTTAGGACGCAGTCCCATTTATTTGCAGTTTCGTTCACCCGGGTTACAAGCGGATTTATGTAAATTATTTCCTTGAGATGGTGTTTCTGCAGACCATACACCCTAGCTTTGTCTCTTGCTTTTTATGGGAAGAGACTTTGAAGCCAAAAGATAACAAACCCCTATTTACATGTAAATTAAGCACTCAATGCACCTAGGCTGGAGAGTGCATTAACACAATGTTGTAAAATGTCCATCTTCCAACCCCCAACCCCACACAGACTCTCACAGTGTTGCCTGTTAGCGGTGGTCCCATCATGCGTTCTGGGCCAGCAGACTGTCCCCTGTGACAGCTCTCGAGGAGGGCTGATTGGGATGGGTTTAAGGGAAATGAAGGGGCCTCTCCTGTGGGTTGAAGAAATCAACATGAACAAGAAGGTGGTATCTCTCTATTCCAGCTCAGATTCCAGTTTGGCAGAATAGGTACTATTAGGAAGTCATTGGGCAGAGGTTGTCACTCAGGTTGGCCTGAGAAGTTTCACGGAGAAACGGAGGAAGGAGAATGGGGAGTTTTCCTCTCCAGACAAACTGTGCTAGAAGCAGAAAGCCAGCTGCCTCGGTGGGCTGGTTCTGGGGTGGAAACCTCCATCCGCAGAGCTGGGCAGGCGATGCCCGCGGGGAGGCTGCAGGATGATGCTTCAGCCCTGCCACTCGCCTCCAGCAGGAACGAACTGGCCAGATCTTATGATATTCCTGAACGTAATCCAGAAATTTGGATTTTTATGTGAAATCTTCACTTTGTAAATATTAGCAACAGATTTAAGAACCACGATCCACTACTCCCCCTGCTCTCCCCAAAAATGTCTGTGGGCAGCTTTGGAATCGTGGGTCCTTTGGCTCCGGGAGGCAGCAGGCTGACCTGGACCTGGTGAGACTTTTGTGTTGAATGCCATGCATACCTGTGGGCACAATGTGATTCTCTGCTCCTCACCTGAAAGCACAGACATCGCTCTGGAAGTGGAGACACCTCCTGCTTTCTTCTTGCTGGAGAATTTTCAGGAGCAACCCCAATCAACGTGTGGGCTGTGTTCATTATAGCAGTTACCCGGCGGCCTATTTATAGAGCGTGGGCTCCCACTTTGCAGTCATTGCCAAGCCCCTTCCTCTGCTTGTCTGTGTAGCAGACTGAGCTTGCATTGCTGTGCCCTCCCCCGAACTCAGGGTCTCCGATCCTGTCTGAAGAAGATAATCCACTTCCCTCCTTTTCCTCATCTTTGTCTGACCCAGGGATGGGGGCAGCAGGCAAGGCTTTTGCTGCCCAGAGCTTGGCTCCTGGCATCCTTAGGAACAGATCTCCCAAAGGTTTGTTCTCCCATGGTGCTTGCTGGCACCTGGACAGAGCCTTGGGTTATGCAAGGAGAGGAGGCAGGGCAGCTTGGCTCAGACTGGGGGAGAAGCTGAGTGTTGTCCCTGATCACTTTCCATTTGATTCAGCCAGGAACAGCTGACCTGCCCACCTGGTATCTTACCAGGGCTTTCTGTTGGCTGGCAGAGGGGAGCAGAAGGCCAGCTGGGAAGGGGGAGTTTGGGCAGATGGAGGCACTTCCGGCGATGGAGGTGGGTGCACGTGGGCAGTACGGAGAAGATCGGCCCCCGGGGTTTCCTGTGGAGGACAGGAACATGTCTGGACTGCAGGGTGTGAGGGGCTGATGGCCTTCAGGGGACCCCAGGGAGGCCAGGCAGCATGGCACGACAGACCTGTTTTCCCCATGGATGCTGCCACCGGAAGTCACTCAGCACTTCTGAGCTTTTGATTCCACATCTATGAACTGTGGATAATAACTACCTCTCAACGTGGTGATGAGCTAATGTTTGTGAACGGGCTTGAAGCACCATAGATCGCTATAGCTGAGATGATTATTATGTTTACCTAGTTTTATTCTACTTCCCAAGTACTTAATTTTCACCCAGGTCTTTAAAGGAAAAATTTTAAATGCATCCAAAATGGAACAGGTCAGGGAAGTGGGCACAGGGCCTCTCTTGAGCCTGGTCATTTTCTGCTGGACCTGAGGCTGTTGCCTCCACCCCCTACCGAGCCTGCCAGCACCCAGCCTGGGTGCCATCCTCCACACGGCCTGCAGAGGGAGCTTTCGGAAACTGCACACCTGGTCCTGTCCTCTTCCTGCTGATCCAGCTCCCACGTAAGGGATGTGCACTAAACTCTGAGCTAGGCAGGGAGCTGGGAAGAGATGATGATGGGGCCCAGGCCTGTCCCCGGGGGGGGGATGGGCTAGGGCTCCTCAGTCCCTACAGGACAGGAGTCAGCCCCCAAGTCTTCTGGGGCTATACCCCGCCCACCTCTCCAGCCCATCCTTCTCTGCTCCCACCTCACCAACCTCCAGGACAAACTCCCAGCACAGACTGGCCAGTGCTGTTCTCAGACCCCACCCAGGCTGGTGCTGGGCTCCCTGCCCATCTCCAAGATGCCCTTTCCTCTTCCTCCATCCCTCTTTATTTGCTGGTTTCCTGCCAGCCATCATGACTCAGCCTTGGTAGGGTTGCAAGTGATGGGAATCCAACTCAAAATAACTTAAAGGAAGAGAGAATCGATTGATTCATAAAACTGAGAAGTAATATACTTTCTGGATCAGGCACACCAGGATCCGGTCTCTCTCGTCTCATGACTCTGCTGTCTTCTCTGTCAGCTTCTCTGTCAGGCCCCCCAAGTGGTGGCAAAGGTGGCCACTCACCAGCTGAGGCTTCAGATGCAGACAGTGTGCGTCTCCGTAACAGTGCCAGCGAGAGGTTCTAGGCAGAGGCTCAACAGGCTGGCTTGGGTCGCGAGACCAACCAATCGTTGTGGCTGGGGGTGATGGGCTAGGAGGGGGCAGATGTTTGGGGCCGCACAGGGAGGGTATAAGCTTGGCTGAATCCAGTGGATTGAAAGTAGGAGGGAGTATTTTACCAGAGTAGAACCAGGTGCTCTAACTAAACACAGGGGCCATACATGCTGGGCTGGCAAGCAGAGCAAACTCCAGCAGACTTTCCCTGGCTGCTCCACCACCCCGGGGGGTTACATGCTCCCACGTGCCTTGCTGCTCTTAGCAGAGAGGAATGGAGTTTTGCTCATGCTACCATTTCTCCAGTGCACTGTGAGTCCCTGAGGCCTGGTGTGTATCCCATTCAGCTTTGACGCCTCACCATATGACCCCTGGCCTGCGTGGGGCTTGGTACCATGGCACTTGGTCCCTGTGAGCCCACTGAGTGAGGCCCAGCTTCCGGTCCATGCACAAATGGAGCCACCCCGAGAAGACAGCAGAGTCAGAGGGCAGATCTGGGGTCATGGTCCTGGCAACAGGTGTGGACTCTTGCTGGGCACACCGGTCCAAATCCTGTGGGTTGTGTGGTCTGGTAAGATCCACCATCTGGGGCCACTCCTCTGTGAGCTGAGAATGGCACGTCATGGACAGGATACCTGGAGGACCTTAGCATCAGATGGGAACACTGCCAGGGGAGGATCGTGATGAATGACTCAGTGTCAGAGGATCTGGTCCTTTCTCTACGGGGCAGAAGTCAACATAGTGACTGGCATCACGATCCCCAAGGAGCAGGGCCAGCCTCAGAGCTGTGTTCTTTCCTTTCTGAGCACCGCTCCTTATCCTTCTCTGACCCTCAGGCCTCCACATTCTGCCAGTCCCCTTCGGCTGTTACCACGCGCAGCTCACACCAACCTTCCCGAAGGCACTTACCCAGGAACAGAGTCACCGTTACTCGGGAGCTAGACCACAAGAAAATCGCTACTTTTAACAAAGGACCCATGTTTGTGAATAATATACTTCTTTAAAAGATGACAGGGGTTCAGGCTATTCTCTATAACAACTTCTCCCTCACTCATGTGTACTTTCCTGGGTGGGAGAGAAGAGAGTGGGTCCATTGTAGGGGGCTGGGGGCTGTGTTACTTGCAGCCTCTCATACCCATGGTGCAGCCCCATTACCTGGGGGCCCTGGGGAGGCTGTGCCAGGTCTGACAGTGTCACCCATTGAGGTAGGAAGTCAGGTAAGATCTGCTCTAGACATTCCTCCCTCCCTTCAGCAATAGGTGTCCTCCCTGCCCAGTCCCCAGTGCCACCAGATGAAATCGGGGTGAATCACATGCAGTCCCCAGGGGTGGTTAAGGGAAGGCCAGCCTGCGTCTCTACCACCAGCCCTTCCAGCAATGGCGATGGCGGACCGAGCAGGGAGTCCTCAGGCCCCAGCGGAGGATGCCTGGGTGCTGAGGCTGGGACTTCCTGGAGAAACTTCTGCCCTCTCTCCACTGATCTTTCTGAGAGGTATTTGTATACCATGAGTGAAGAATAAGCTTCTGGCCGTTCTTCAAGCAATTTCTTAAGAAATGGCTCAGGTGAAATGAGCTATTCCGAATAATTCATTTTTCTCCTTCCAAACTTAAATTTGCTATTCCCTTAATGGAGAATCAGCCAGATGTGGGGCAGGAATAGTTGGCGGCTCTTATGCAAATTATGAAAGCACAAAGAGAGGCTGGGAACCCTATGAAAGAAGAACCATAGTGTTGACAGAGAGAGCTGACCAGAGGGGTCGGCATCACCATTAGCCACTTGAGAGGTGAGCTCCGCGGTGAGCGCCAGGGGGGCCAGCAGGGCTTGGGCGCCGAGCTCCTGGGGATTGGCTTCTCTCTGCTCTGACTTCTTCTGGCCTCCAGACAGCTGGTGGGAAGGGAAGACTTGGCCTCTTCGTGACAATTGTGGTGATAGGGACAGGCAGTGTTCCTACTCAGGAGTCTGGTGCTGAGGGCAGAAGGGACCTACCTCCATGCCATGAAGCCAGCCTTTTCCGACCTGCTGCTGTTCACATACCAACCACCTCAGTGAATTTTTGCCATCTGGGCTTACTATCTGTGCCACTGTCGACTCACTTTAAACAATTTAAGTGCATTCCTTTGTAAAAGAAAGTTTAAATCTGCCTAGTACAGGGATGTTCAACCTTTTTCATCTCATGGCACACATAAACTAATTACTAAAATTCTGTGGCACACCAGAAAATATATGATATTTGATGCTGATCTGACAAAATAAATAGGTATAATTAAAAAGAAATTTTTTTTCTTTATTGATTTTAGAGAGAGAGGAAGGGAGAGGGAGAGAGATAGAAACATTGATGAGAGAGAACATCGATTGGCTGCCTCCTGCATGCCCCCCACTGGGGATATGGCCCACAGCTTGGGCATGTGCCCTGACCGGGAATCAAACCGGTGACCTCTTGGTGCATGGGTTGATGTTCAAGCACTGAGCCACACCGGCTGGGCAATAGGTATAATTTTGATTCATTCACATCGGATGGCTACTGTTGTCATTTTTAAAATTTAACAATCGAAAGGAAAAGAGGTCAGTGCCCCTGACTAAACAGTCAGGTATTGCATGTTTTAAAAATTCTTGCAGCTCACCAGTGTGCCTGCTGAGACACACTAGTTGAAAATCCCTGATCTAGTACATGGAAAATTGGACAAATGCAATAAGTAGAAGATAATGATCAAAATGAATCAAATGAAAAAGATGATATTAAGCTTTAGCTAAAATCTAAAGCTGTTTTCTTGATTTTGAGTATTAAATGTCCAAGAGGTGTTAAAGAAATACCACACCCAAACCAAGACTTTCTCCCTCAAGGTAATTAGAAGGATCTCCCTAAGTCATTCAGAATAATAGAGTGTGGTGTCTGGCACCAGATGGTAAACATAGAACCAAAAGGGAGACGAGGACATTGCTGTTCTCCCGCCGTGGAAGGACTGACTAGAGGCTGTGGGGCTGACAGATCTGGGCTGCTCTGCTCAGGGACTTCTGTGGAATTTTGTTCCTTCAAGACACTTCTGTGATATTTTAAAATTGTGAACAGGCTCCCAGGCCAACAAGGGGCTTTGGTGAGGCTGCCCTGAGGGCTGGTTTGTCCACTCTGCAGAGGGCACCTGCTGGGAGCTGCCCACAGAAGGCTGGTTCTGCTCTGCCCGCTTTGTGCCTCCTCTCCGCTGGCCTGAAAGGTTCCAGGGCAGGCCTGCTGGGCGCGCACTGCACAGCCAACTGGGAGTCACTTCCTGGAGGCTGTAGTAGCTCCCCGCCAGGCCAAGAAATGGAAGGCATGGCGTTGAGGACCCATGACCAGGGACCACAAAGCCAGACAGCTAGGCCCAGATCACTGCTGAGCCAAGATTCATCTTCCTGGGCCACCCTCAGGTCACCCTCAGGTGCCCCTCAGGGTGTGGGCAGAGTGAGACTGCAGTGTATAAGCAGCTTGGATGCAGAGCCCAGCCATGAGGCTGAGGGCCTGCAGCCCTTCCACCTGCCACCTTCAGCATGGGTGAGAGTCCCAGGTGTGTCCTCACAGGAAGGCTAGCAAGCTTGGAATTGGGCTTCTGGGTTCTTCTTTCAAGAGGGAAGAGATGTTATTGCTTTGTCTGTGTGAGAATGACATGGCCAAGGGTTCTGGGATTGGGAATGCAGTTAAGAGGTATAAAGTTGTTCCTCGTTGGAACAATGCCATTTCCACACCCACTTTGGTAGATAAGGGTAGCAGAGGAGTCCTGGTCAAAACAGTTTGAGCGCTCTGCTCTCCTGGGGGATTCTGGGTAGCTGAGCCTTTGCTGGTTGTGGGAGGACCTTCTATTGACAGTGGCTGCGAACCTTTGTACCATCCTCCCTAAAGCAGGAAATAACATCTCTCAGGGAGGCAGAAGCCCAGATATCCCATGAGAAAAGGTGTGTGTGTGTTTCATGTGTGAACAGGTGTACTGGGTATGCGGCATGTACATAGCAGCATGTTGTACGGAGATGTATGTGTGGCGGGATGGGGCGTGTAAGTGTGTACAGGCAGATGGGGGCAGGGAATTATCAGAAAGGAGAACCTACCAAGAAGCAAAATGCTGACCCCAGACTGACTTGTAATAAAGGTGCCTTGGCTGATGGTAGATGAGACAAACCCCTTTCCAGAGCAGCTTCACCTGGGGCCCCACCTGCCTCAGACAGATGGGGCCCCTGGAGAGACCTGCTGGCAGAGGCTGAATGCTGGCCATCTGTGGGGCCAGGTCAGGGGGGATGCTGTTCAGAAGGGACCTCTCTTTATAAACCAGACAAGGCCTCTAGGGGAAAGAGGCCTGACAAGGGACACTGGTCGGTTTCCGTCCACCAGCAGAGCTGCCTCAACAGATGTCCACGTCAGAGTGGTAAATAAATGAATTATTGAAAGGGAGGAAGAACCTCTTAGACAAATCAGCCCCTCAACACAGGCATAGATCTTATTTTTAATCCCTGGAATCCTGACTTTTTAAAAAGAATTCAGCTTGGCAAGCAGGGGAAGAGAATGTGGGAGGGACTGCTGCAACGTCCGGCCGTCGCTCGTGCAGCTTCTAACCAAAGATGACTGAGCAAATGAAAATAAGGACCCACACAGGGTTAATAAAGCTTTATTGCAAAAACCAAACAGAGAATTTGTGGGATGAAATGGTAATACAGAGCTGTCCAACAGCATTCTTTGGGATGCATCCAAGACTGTAATCAGAGGCAAGCTAATTCAGTGCTAATTTCAGGAAAAAAGATGGGGGAAAATGGATAATTAGAAAAGAAAATGGAAACACTAGAGAAATCATATAAACATAAATTAGGTCCCAAAATACTAACACAATTAATCACAGCCAGGGGTGAATCAAACCTAATCCTTTCAAGAAGAACTGAATATTTCATCAAGTATACAAAAGAAGTATGAACCGAGAGGCATATAATCAGCTGTAACTAAAAAAAACACTTGTCAGAAATTAACAGCCAAAATGTAAGAGAGAAGTAACATCTTCATTAACCAGCACGGATGAAAAATGGACTCAGAAAATACAACAAATGCTCGTATTCCTCAAAGCCCAATCTCCTTCTATTGAAATTACAGCCATAACTTTCAAAAATCTTTTTATTTTCCTCTCTCAGGAACGGAGTGATTCATTGTATATAAAAAAGAAAAGAGAACAGAGGAAATAATTAAAGCTATAAAAAAAAAATCCCAATTCCGAAGCATCAGAGTCCAGATGGCTATAACACAGATTTGTCATGAAGAATCAATGTGTGTGTGTGTGTGTGTGTGTGTGTGTGTGTGTGTGTGTGTGTATTGTGGGATGGAGGAGGGCGTCTATTCTAAAATGATGATGGCGTGGAAGATCTGGCAAAGGATATGCTGTACGAACATTTCTTCCCTCCTGCAGTTCGGATTTCTCAGGCCTGGCAAGGAATATACAAGGTCCCCTAATTTGCTCATCCCAACACATTGGCACTCACTTTGAAAAAGGAGGAACAAGGCATAGTCTGTCTGAGGGGCAGAAACTGGAAACCTGTCCTATGAAAAACCATTGAAGAAATGGGGGCCAGCTGGAAAGAAAAAAATCTCAGAGGCAGACATGAGACTCCCTACAAGGAAGAGGGCTCTCTAGTGCACACTTGACACCCAGTCCCTGACTCGGGCCCCAGCCATCCTAAACAGTGTCCTGCCATGAGGATAGTGGGTGCTCCATCCCAAGCAGAGGTTATGCAACCTCCTGGAAGAAAGTACCGAATTTGAAAGGGCCTGCTTAATTCTAGTGTTTTATAATTCTGAGAAAGCAGGCCAGACCAACGTTAAACACTCCCAGAAAGACCAAGTGATATATTTAAGATTTCTGGAAGAGAAGAGGATTCCTTAGCTAGCTTTAAACAACTCATCATGAACCCTGAGTTAGCCATCAGAAAATTAAGGAATTTGCTTCCCTGGGAAAGAGGAATTAGGACCGGGGTGGGAGTGGGGGCTTGGCAAGAAGATTGCTGCCTGTTCTGAGTTTAGACCTTCCTGAGTAACCTCTGAGCCTTTCTAGCAGCTCCCAGCAGGGCTGAGACGCTCAGAGGGCAAGTGTTGTCCTGCCTCGGAGGTGGAGAGGGATTAGAGAAAGTACCTTCCTGGTGCTGGGCACTGTGCTAAATGCATTTTTCATACATCATCTCACGGCATCTCTGAGTCCAAAAACGTTCCCCTGGTTTAAGAGGTGAAGATCTACAGACATGAATTTAAATAATTTGTGCAAGGCCACGCTGCTGGTAAGTGGTGGGGAGATGGGATTTGAACCCAGGTCCCTCCATTCTAGAGCTGGGTGCACTGCCCTGTGCTGCCTCCCATTCTGGCCTCTATGCATCAGGCCCTGTGTCTGTGGCCATACCGCTGGGTCAGTGATGTCTGAGTGTCCGAGCAGTGTTCCGGTGTGCGTCGCCATTGGCTGAGTCCCATGTGTGAGAGGCAGGGATGGTGTGGAGAGGTGGGATTTGAGTGTTCCTTGGTGGGAAGTGCACAGCTGGAAGAATTCTGAGTCCATGAGTGATCGCAATTTTACTACTTCATGAAGTCTCAAAAAAGTCTTTTTTGTGTGCATATGCTTATTATAATAAATGAGCGTGAGCTTTCTTTTAACTCTGAAAATATATGCTTGAAGCCAAAGCTGCTCAGACGCTGCGCCTGGGGTTTCAGAAGTTCATTTGATCAGAAGGTGGTCTGTTCCTGCTCGAGAGTATGGTGGATTCTAATTAGTTGGGGTTCAAAGACTGATCGCGTGTTGGCCGAGGTTCTGTTAGTTAAACCAAATATCAAAAATCAGCATAAACAAGCAATAGAATATGAGCTTATAATACCATTTCCTTTCAAAAGACCTGAATGACCCAGACCATTTTTCCTTTGGCTAATTTGAATCTTTGCATTTTAAGAGGCAGAAGTACTAAGATACGGAATATTGGCATGAAAACCTCACAGTTTCTTCCGCTGTGTAGGTTGAGCTGTGCTGTACCCACACCTGGTACGTACAGACACAAGAGAGGTGCTGGGCCAATGAGCAGGAACTGAGCAATCCATCTATTTAGACCTGGTTTTAGGACTGCGGTCAATCCACCAGCAAGCATCTACTGAACCCCTGTATAAATGAAGGCACACTGGAATGAACATCGGTCCTTGGAGGAAGCAGAGTGGGTGCAGTGATTCCCGTCCTGCAGGTCTGAAAGACTGGCTTTGTTTTGAATTCCTTAAGTAATTGAAATAAAAAGTTTGGGATTTTAATGATGCAGAGTTAGCTCTGCTTTCTGAGAAGGTATAGGGATGCACGAGCATGATAAGGAACGACATAGAAGACACACACAAAAAGACCTAAATCGAACATCTGAGACGAGAAGGACACTGGATTGGATTGAAGGAAGATGAGGCATTGCAGACACAGCAACAGAAAAAATCCAGAGTGGAACAGAGAAGGATGAAAGATAGAAGAAAATGGACAGAGCATCAGTGAACTGTGGGCATTAAAAAATAACAACAAAATAGTATGTGTAAAATGTTAGGAAATTCAAACAGCAGACCAATGAAAAATAATGGCCCCCTTCTCCTAATCTGTACCCCATTTCTTTGCATCGTGATAATCACGGCTAACAGTTTCTTGTGATTCTTTTCAGAAAAAGAAATAGGCCCATATCCACCTGTTTGTATTTATATACCTGAGAGGCCATCCCCGGTTTGAGGACAGTTAACCAGCAGGCGACAGGTCGTCGTCTTCGGTTCTGTAAGTCTAGGACTCCATAACCAAATTTCCTTACATGGCCTCCAAGGAATTTTGTGAAACGTAATTGACACTGTGAGGAAGAAGGGTTCCATGGCTTAGAAAGTTTGAGAAACCTTGGGGACAGCAGTCATGTGCGTGGGCTTGATCATTGCTGACCTGGCAGAGCTTCGGGCTTGTGGTGAAGGAGAGAGCGAACTGTGTTTCCCAGTCTTTGATCAGGAACTCCTCCAAGGAAGGGCGTGTCCCATCACCACTGTTGTGCTTCCGATGAGTTCTTTGGGAGACATGCTCTGCCAAGCAATGGGAGATGCAACTTGCCTGGAAGCGGAGCGGAACCTACAGGGAGGGCAGTCGTGCGAGCTTGAGGATGGGTGGTGTGAGCGAGAGCGTGCGTATTCGCAGTTGAGGATGGGGCTGGGGAAGAACCAGACTGGGCAGGATCGGAGGCTAATCTCATGCACAACAGTGGTGCTGTGTGCAGCTGAGTGTTGAATGGAGAGTTAAATAATTTAAGAATCTTTCTCCTGGGAGACGGGGATGATTCAGCAGTTGAGTTTACTTACAGTAAGATAAAATTCGAAGTGTGGAGTGGCAGGCTGTGCCCCTCGTGTTCAGCAGAAGCAGGAAGGTCACGGGGCCCATTTTCACAAGTGTGATAGTGGCAAGAGCAGAGGGGTGGAGTCAGATGGCTCTTCTGCTTATGATGTGTGTGGCCTTGTTGGTATTACTCGTGTTTTCTGAGCCCCAGCATTGTCATTGGACCCAGAGGGATTATAACCTGTTGCTAATATTTATTGAACAGTTATTGTAGCCAACTACTCTCTGCATGCTTGACAGGAAATAACTGATTTTGCTCTCACAACAACTCCGGAAGATTAAGTACGTTTTTTATTCCCAGACTTCACAGGTGAGAAAACTGAGCACAGAGAAGTTAATTCATTTACCCAAGGTCACACAGCTTATAAGTGGCAGCGATGAGAACCAAACTCAGGCATTATTTTTGCCATGCCCTCCTGGCATATCATTGTAAAGATAAAAAGAAATAAGTATCCTTGGTACTCCCTTTCTGCAAATAACAACTCGATGGAACATTCAATAACAGTATTTCTTGAATAAATATTTTGTAGACATAATAGCAGCTAATCTCTCCTGTACATACATTATGTGCTGGGAGCTGTGCAGGCCTTTGACGTGTTTTATATTGCACTCCCAACAACCCTGGGTTGACTCTCTAATTAACCCTATTTTATAGGTGAGGAAATGAGGCAGAGATGGGTTTAACTTACTTACCCTGTCACATGCTTAGTGATTGGTAGAGTTTGAGGAAGTATCATAACTTCTAAGACCAGAGGCTGTTACAAAGTGATTAAAAACCAGAATGTTGCTCCTTGCCCAACAGTGAGTTCATCTGAGAGCAAATTGGGAAATAGGAAAACAGAGATACAGAATCATGGGGCCACAGACATAGGGCAACGATTATCCATCGCTACATAGCAAACCAGCCAAAATGGAATGGCTTAAAACACTAGCAGTTTATTATTTCTCATAATTCTGGCTGGCTTCTCTTCTGGTTTGTCCTGGGCCCAGCTGCATTTAGCTGGAGGGTTGGGGACTCGAAAGTGGCCTCACTCTTGTGTCTAGCCATCGGTGCTGGTTATTGGCTAGGGGCCTTGTTCTTCCCATGTGGCCTCTTATCTTCCAGTAGGCTCAACTGGGCTTCTTCATAGCATGGTGGGCTTAGGATCGGAGGGCCAGCGTGGAGGCTGTCAGGCCACCTGAGCTCCTGAATTCACACATCACCGCACCCATGCTATCGGTCAAAGGAAGCACAGGACAGCCTGGCTTCAAGAGGGTGGAGAAACAACCGCCATCTATTAAAGGAAGGAGTGGCAAAGTCACATGAGAGGAGGCATAGACACAGGGAGGCAAGATTCATTGGGGTCCTTATTATAATCGTCTACCACACTGGGTGGGGACAAAAGGGCAGTTGGAAAGAGAATGGCATTTGCCTGGGAAAGAATAGGCAGTATTTATTTTCATGCATGTCTTTTGATATTAGCACAAAGGCTACCAGATCAACTCATTATACCTCTGAATAGTGAAAAGAAATTGTTTTGGGGACTCATGATAAAGGAAACTCAAGTTCTTGTTTTAATTCTACAAGACGATACATTTTGAAAGTTAATAAAAAGTTGAAGAGTAATGAGACCACATCCGTGAAGTTCCTAGAGCCCCTGTCAGGAGGAAGAACTCTATCAATATTAGAGAAATCATCAAACAAACAGTTATCAAAATGTCATTTAAGAGAGGACAGGTCATATTTTTTACCTGGAAGAATTCAATTCTGATTTTCAGGGGCCTCCCAGCTGGGATTTGTGTTGATTGTCTCACCCTCTCCTCTTGGCACAGGGTAGAGGGAGAACTTTCCCGGGAAGGGATTTTGTGCCAGGGGAACTTGAGCTCCTCTGGTTAGGGAGCGCCGGTGCATCTCGATCCCTTCCCCGAGGACAGCCACCGGGGCATCTGACGCTTGCTCAGCAGAGGGAATCCTTTCATCCCCTTGACAGGCCGCATCTGTGGTTTCACAAGGGACAGCCAGAGACACTGGGGCCTTCCCATGACTGGGCCAGATTCAGCCTAATGCACAGTTCACTGATGTAGAAACTAGGACAATGTCAGTTCTCTGTCATCTGGAAGGTCTCCACTGTGAGCTCCACGTCATGAGGGAAGGAGATTCTTAAGGACATCTAAGGGCCTGAGATAAAAGCATTCTGTGGTCTGATGTAGCCTATATTCCTGGCCCCTTGTAGGAAAAGATACCCCTTCCTTTCTGGAAATAAAACATATTCCTGGCATGTCAGTCTCACCCACATATAGTTTGCTTATTCATCAAATATTTTGAGTGGTACCGGACACTGTGCTAGGAGTGAAGACACGGCAATGAATAAGACAGACAAAATCTCTGTTCTCCTGGAGCTTCGAAGAATGTTCTAGAAAGGGATGGCAGACAGGACAGAGGTCAAGGTTGAGGAGTTTGACAGATTCCAGTAGCAGAGAGAGGGTCAGCTGGTGGGGACTGAGAACAGGGCCTGAGGTCTCAGAGGTGGGCCCAGGTAGACCCCTTAGGAACCATTCATAGGTCCTGTTGAGGAATTTAGATTTCCCCCCAAGTACAGTGGGGTTCTGTTGAAGAGTTTTAAGCAGGAAGGTGAATGGATATGATTTACATACTTAAAAGATACCTCTAGTTCTTGATAGGGAGGCAAAAAAAGAACTGGGGGAGAGGGACCAGTATAGGGGGCCAGGCCTGAGAAGATGGTGGCTTGGGCCGGGAAGATTATGAACAAGAACACATTTTTGGGTAGGTTTCAAATTCTGCATTCATTGCAACAATGAAACTTAATTCAAAGAAGTTTTGCCCCCATGGTGGACCACTTTGGGCTGTGGTCCCAGAACACCTTGCTCACCACCACCTCACCATAAGAGATACTTGTGTGACAAACTGAGAATCACTACCATCCAGAAACTGTTGTGTTAGGACAAGTAGGTAGCCCTCTGGGAAAAGGAAGGCAAAGATATATTCAAACTTTATATTTTATTATACTAATCGGCCTCTTTTGATGCCAGTGCCATGCTGTTTTACTAGCTATGGCATGATAACATGTTTTAATATCGGGTGGGACCAGTTGCTTATCACTATTCTTTTGGGGAAGTTTTTTTCTGGTTATTCTTGCTTATATATCTTACACTAAATGTTTTTTAAAATGTTCCAAACCTATAAGAAGTATAGGGAATAATACAGCATTAAAAAAAAAAAAAGAAATAAAAGTGTATTATAAACCCTGATCTACCTACCACCAGCTTCTGAAATATCTCCAATTTCCTCTACAAATGCAGAGGAAACCCTATCCACCTCACCTCAGTCCCTGCTCCTCTTCCCACGGGGGCAGCCACTGAGTTTGGTGTTTTTTATTTTCATGCATTTTATTCATTTTTAATGTATGTGTGTGTGGGCCTGAACAAAACAGTAATCTGGATTTTTCTAAATTTTATATAAATGGCATTATACTTTATGTCATTCTGAATCTTACTCCTTCTCCCCCAACTAAACATTATGTTTGAGAGATTCATCCATGTTGAGACAACTTGCTCTAGTCCGTTATTGCCACAGCTGTGTGGCATTTTGTGTATGAAAATAGCACAATTTATTATCATCTTGTTGATGGGCATTTAGCTTGTATATGATTTTCTGCCATTATAAGCAAACTTCTGCTGACATTCTTGTACCTTTCTAAGAATTTTCCTTGGTTCTCTTGGATCTATACCTATGAATGAAATTGCTTGTTCACAGAATAGAGTCAAACTGCTCTTTGCAGTAAATGTACCTGTTTGTTTTTCTGTTTTAACTTTTGAATGATCTTGACTATTTCCAAATGAACATATAAATAAATAACAGTTTTATGGAATTAAATGTATAGATTAATTTAGGAACATCTTTAAGATGCTTAGATATCTTATCCAAGAATATAAAACTTTTAAAATTATAAGTATATTTCTAGCTATTTTATTGCTATTATAAGTGAAGTTTTTCTCTTCCATTATGTCTTCTAATTGGTTGTTTGTAAATATAAAAACCATTGCTTTCTGTATTTTACTTTGATAATCTGTCCCTTCATCATTTAGAGCAGGTTATCATTTGATGGTCCTGGGTTTGTCAGTTGTACAATCATATTATCTACTATTGTTGGCTGTGGTTATCTCCTCCTTCCAATTTGTACCTCTATTTTCCTAGACTAATTGTTTTGCCTACTGTCCCACAACACTGTTAAATAATAGTGGCAAATGTGGACATTTTGTCTTGCTCCTAATTTTTATGGGAAAAATTCTGGTGTTTTTCCATTAAGTATTTTGTGTTGAGAAAGCTATATGTTTATCATCATGGTAGAAAATATCCATCTATTCCTATTTTATTATGAGTTTTTCAGAAATCAAGAACAAGTGTTGAGTATTTATTGCTTTTTCAATGTCCTTTGAGATGCTTAGATAATGTTTTGGATGTATTAATATGGTTAGTTATATTACGGATTCTGTAATATTGAACCATCCTTGCCTTATAATAAACCCCACTTGCTAATTAATTGTGTTGCTGGAGTCTCTGCTAATAATTCATTTAGGACTTTTACATTGATACTTATAAACAAAATTTATTTCAAAGTCCTGCCTGAGAGTTGGGGAGCTATGTGAAGCACTCTGGTGGGACCTGGGTGTTAGCGTTCTCCTTCAGCTTCAACATTTACACTAAGAACCAGTCCTCATGATTATTTGGGTTTCCAAATTTGTACAGACCTTCAGGCTTCTAGAGATTATCTTCTCCCTCATCTTGTCACAGAGTAGGATGGCATCTCAGATAGGGGTCTGATCAGATTCTTTGAGACTGACCATGGACCGCACTTTTCCTTCTAAGTCGGTTTTGGAGAACTGTGGTGTAACTCCCGTCTAAGCAGATCCTCTCCCAAACCCTGTTCCTGCTCTGTGTCCTCCTTCAGTAGAAATATTTCCCAGTTTTCCAAGCACGTTTTTTATTGAGAGTTGACTGTAAAGGAGATGTTTGGATTTAGGAGTGTAGTGTTCCAGAGAAAGGATGTTTTAACTGGTACTTGAAGGACTTCCTCATCCTGGCCTTGATGCCCATTTACTTCTTTAAAAAAAATTTTTTTTTTCCTTTATTGATTTCAGAGAGAGAGAGGAAGTGAGAGGGAGAGAAAGATAGAAACATTATGAGAGAGAACATCGATTGGCTGCCTCCTACATGCTCCTTACTGGGGATCGAACCCACACCTGGGCATGTGCCCTGACCAGGATTTGAACCAGTGACCTCTTGGTGCATGGGTCGACGCTGGACCATTTACTTCTGATTGTCCCTACCAGGGATATGCGTGTGGCAATTCCAACTGTGGCTACTGACCAGTTGTCACATTCTTGTAATAAGAACCTGGGCTGAGTTTCATGCTGGGTTGCTTCCCAGAAGCCCATCTTTCTGACCTTACCTCCCAAAGGGAGGTTGTTCCTGAAGGATTCTAATGCTGAGTTGCTTACTTACACCAGGGTTTTCAGGAACAGGTTAACTCAGTATTTAAGAAGAGGCCCCCTCTCTATTTGCATGATAAAAGATAACTCTGTACATTTATACAGGAGAAAGTAACTGCCTATCAATCACTCCCTAGGTGACCTCCCTGGAGAACAAAGGGCAGTTGGTTTTTCAAGTCAAGGGTTTCTAAGTTAGGGGTTACCAGTAAATGGCATCTCTCTTGGTAGGATGCTTTTCTTTTCCATTTTCTTCCTGATGGACAAATTAGGCTGCATTTTTATTTCTTTCTTACTCCAGGCATCTCTGTGGGTCTCTATTCTCTGCCTTTCCCTACCCCCTGCCTTTTTATTCTCGCTTTTCCCAATTGGCCACCACTCCACTCTCCCCTCCCTCCCTCCGTCCTATCTCTTGGTGTGTAATTTGTTTGCAGTCAGGTTGTCTCTTTGATTTACTGGGCCTCTTCTCTGCAGAATTATAATAAATGGATTGCTTCGCGGAGCCCCAGCTAGTTCAACACCATTTGCTCAGCCTGGGTCAAGCCCCTTGCAAACACAGAATGCATATACCCTGCACAGAGGCACATGCTCACACACACAATATCAGCCCTCTCTATCTTTTTCTAGCCAAATATAATGAAAAATCTCAAGTCATCCATCTGAGAACCAATTAAGTTACAAGAACATAGGAAAAGATGTCCCCAGGATGGTCCACCTCCCCACAATACAGTCCTGGGTGCTGATGGTCTCAGGGGGCCTAGAGATTGTCCTGATTGCAGACTTAATTAGTTGTATAATGAGCAAGTGTAGGCCTATAAAACCTTTGTTGTTTGCATCCAGAATACACATAAAGAGCGTAAATCTCAACTGCGTTAACTGAAATGAGGAATGAACAGATCCATTCATGGGCTGCTCTGCCTAAAACACTTCAGTGGTTTCCCTTTGCACTGAGAATAAAGTGGAAAAACAAGCAAACAAACCATAAATCCAAACAAAGAACAGCTTAATGTGGCCTACGAGGCCCAGCCTGCTTGGTCTCCTCCCTCCCCCACTATCTCCAGTGCGAGAGCACACTATCCCCCTGTGTGCACACACACACACACACACACACACATATACACACACACACACACACACACAACCACAGGAGCTTTCACTTGCTCAGAAGTGCTGGGTTTGGATCCACCCTTGCCTCTGCCTGACAAGCCCTACCTGGCACCAGCCTTTCTCCCTCACCAGGCCCCTTCTACTCATCCCTCTAGTCTCAGCCTCAAAGCTACTTCTTCCAGGCACTGTTCCATCCTCTGCATCCAGCTGGGTCCCATTATTGACTCCACCACCCACTGTCATCCTCCTGTGTCACTGAGTGCAGAGGTCATGCCATGAGTATTTGGGCCACTCCTCACAGGAAGTCTGCCTGTCCCTTCAGACTGTGTGCTGCTGGGGATTGGGCTCCTTCCTGCTGCATTCTGGGATGTATCTGAAGAGCAGGTGCTCCCTACGTACCTGTGAGCAGAACTGAGCCAAGGAGGGGATGCAGAAGAGCAGCGGTCTTTCTCCACTCTGGTTGGGAGATCCTTGCACTGAAGTATGAAATTTCTCTTTTATTTTCTTCCTCGGTTTTTGCCGTCATTCCACCTCCTTTATTCCCGTGCACTGTGGCTGTTTTTTCTGAACTGAGACCAGGCGGATTTCTCCCCACTGGAGTGAAGTCATAGAGATCAGGGACAGAGCTTCTTCCAGCTTGAGCCTCCCATGGTCCAGTGCATGTGGGCTCACTTCAGTCCGTGATCTGAGTTGGTGACTTCATCCCAAGGTGTCCCCGCCCTGGGTCTCCCCTTGCCACCATATCCAAGTTCCACATGGCGTGGCTTGTGGAAGGAGGCGTGGACTGGTGGCAAGACCTCAGTTTCGGCCACTCCTTGTGCTGCCATGGGACCCGAGCTCCCAGCCTCACTTTCTCTCTCATGGGCCTCAGCATTTTCCTCGGAGGCCCCTTCTAATAATAGGATTAGAACTTCCCAAAGCAGAAATGCAAAGTCTGACTCTTCCCAGCCTAGAAGCCTTCCAAGAGGTCATCTAAGCCACCCCTAACCTCCAGGACAGGTAGCACCTGGTCCGCCCATTTCTCCTCTGAAAGTCTGTATTCTCTGTGTCGTCCTTCTCCCTGTCTGTCTAGCTGTGTTTATGAAGTCCAGGGATTTTTGGTTTGGTTCTTCACTTGGGGTTCTGGCAAATGAAAGACGGTCCTGGAATAACGATGGGGAGTTCTTTCTGGAGCAAGGGCTCGGATGTGGCAGACCAGCCAGTCTGTCCCTAAACTCTCTGTGGTGGGCTTTTCAACATTCGCTTCTTAGTTCAGCATTTTGTGGACTGTACCGGTCGTGGAAGGTGCATTTCCCCGTGTCCTCCTGTGGCCACCTCTGAGCCACGGACATATGTTGGAAAGCCAAGTGAGCTGTTTCTAGAAAATGTACCCGTCTGAGGGTTTTATTTCCTTGACTGCTATTTTTCTCTCTCGTCCCTCATTTTCTCCGTCTCTGGGAACAAGGAACTGTGGCTGTTAGGCTAGGGCCTCTCCTTTTCTTGTTTGCGTTCCGTAAATCTCCAGCATCTGAAGGGAGTGACAGCCTCCAGCGTCGGCCTTCTGTGTGGAAACAGGCTTTCCACTCAGTGCACGGCCAGGTCCGCTTCAATCGTCACCCCCTCTCTTCTCGAGATGTGCAGTTTAAAAGGTGTCATTTAAAAGAAATTAATGCAGAACAGGAGTCTGCCTTGGAGAAGCCCAGCGCCCTCTGCTCCTTCCCTGTGGCCCTGTGTCTGTGGCAGGGCTGCTTTTTCCAGCCACGCATGGCCCCCGGAGTTGACACCCACAGAGGTCGAAAATCACCTCTATCTTGTCTTCTCACCCTGCATTTGCTGGCTTGCCGGATGAACAGTGAATTAAACATTTTGCCCGGTGACAGAGGATCAGGAGGGTCCAGATGGACACAGGCGTGGTCCTGGTGCCCAGTGCAGAGGGGGTGTGCTGGAGAGTGAGTGCCCATTCTTCCGTCGTCATGCTCAGAGAGAGGGTGAGCTTGGGAGAATAATCTGTAACTGTTACCAATGCATTTTTTCCACAAAGAAACTAAGAAAGCCACAGCTTTGAAGTGGAAATTGTTTAGGCTTGGAAGGAGCTGAAAAGTAAAATATGGTGCTGGGACCTTTTGTGTGCAGATACAGAATCTGAAAACATGCACTTTCCCGTTAAACGTGCTCAAACACCTTTCTAGTCCTCGTGTAAGCAAGAGTGAATTCATGTATAAGCTCTAAGAGGAAAAGTCAACCAAATGTTAAGAAGGGCAGCTCAAGTGTCTATTCAAGTGTAAACTGCTAGAGAAGGTGGGCTGATAATAGAATAGCATGTCAGGTTAATCTTCTGAACTTTTTAAAAATTGATTTGAGAGAGAGAGAGAAATGTTGATGTGAGAGAGAAACATCAGTCAGTTGTCTCCCATATGCACCCAACCAGGGATCGAATTGGCACCTTAGGTATGTCCCCTGACCTGGAATCAAACCTGCAACCTTTCTGTGTATGGGACAACGCTCCAACCAACTGAGCCACACCGGCTCGGGCTATCTTTCTGCGTTTTGAACCCGATGGGTGGGGGAGGGGAAGTGGGTACAGTTCAAGTCCAGATTCTGGGAATATATCCAAAGAAACCTGAAACATTAACTCAAAAGAATATATGCACTCTTATGTTCATTGCAGCGTTATTTACAATAGCCAAGATTTGGAAGCAGCTCAAGTGCTTATCAGTAGATGAATGGATAAAAAAAGCTGTGGTACATTTACACAATGGAATACCACGCAGTTGTAAGAAAGAGATATCTCTTACCCTTTGAGACAACCTGGAGAGTATTATGCTAAGTGAAATAAGCCAAATCAGAGAAAGACAAATACCATATGATTTCACTTATATGTGGAATCTAATGAACAAAATAAACTAACAAAGTGGAGACAGAGTTAATGGACACAGAGAACAGACTGACAGCTGTCAGAGGGGAGAGGGTTGGGGGCTGGGTGAGAAGGGTGAAGGGAGTAAGCAAAGAAAAAAAAAAAGAAAGACTCATGGACACAGATAACAGTATGGTGACTGCCAGAGGGAGGAGGGGGTGGGGAGGTAGAACAAGGTAAAGGGGGATAAGTGGTGATGGAAGGAGACTCGGCTTGGGGTGGTGAACACACAGTGCAATGTACAGATGATGTACGGTAGAACTGTATACCTGAAACCTGTATGATTTTGATAACCAATGTCACCTCAATAAATTCAATTTAAAAAATATGAAAGGCTCATGCGCCCCTCCCTAAGGCCGCCCTCCACCTTTCTCTTCCAGTCCCAATTTCTGCAGCCTTTGCCAAACATCTCCAGAACAGACAGACGAGGCTGGAGGACGAGGTAGGGGTGGGAGACTGATTCCTTCTCTGGGTTTCTTCCAGTTGCACATTTCAGAAAGCTGTAGCCTTCCTGGGAACACCGGGGAGCTATGGGAATAGAAGAGTTTTAATGGCTCAGAGGTCAGTTCTGTGGCATGTCGATGCCAACAAAAGAAGCTCCAGGTGTGACACAGACCGCCCAGACCTTCAGGCTGCTCACAGTCCCCAAGTCATCTGTGGGATGCCGAGTCTGTTTGCTCTGCACCTGCTGGAGGCTGGACGTCTCCAACCAGTTCTCCTCAGCCTCGGCGCCCTTCTTCCCATAACCTGGTACGCTGGGTGTGAGTTACCTCGTCAATATTAGGGGATGATCACAGAACCTGCCTCGTAGGGTCATTGAGAACTAACAGACCGTGCCTGGCACGCCATAAGCACCTGATAATAGTTAATGTTGTTGTGGTTATAACTATTATTGTTATGACAATCATTATTTCCACCCTGCGGGCGGGTCACTGCTCACCTTTTTCCCTGCTGAATGGCTTGAAGGTTTCCTCTTGTCGAATGCCTGCTCCTGTGTAGGCTGGTCTCCGGACAGAGCTTCATGGCCTGGGCCTTCTCCAGCCCACTCCCCCTGAAGTCCCTGGGCGCTTTGCTCCTCAGCAGTCGTTCCCGGGGTGTCTGGCTCAGAGGGCAGCCCCGCCCACACAGACGGCTGGGAAGCACCGCAGGTTGGGTGTGGACCAGGGCAGCTGCTCTGTCAGTGCTCAGGTCCCGCCGAGACCTCTGCTGGTTTTTAGATTCAAAGGGGTGGAGGTTAATGCAGGGTCTGCAGGTGGCTCAGCCTCCTGATGGGGAGAAGAAACTCGATGGGGAGTTCCCTCCCGGTGAATGTCACTCCTCACGTGGTCTCTGTCTTGTCACCAGCAGGCCACACAGCGTGGTGGGAGGAAGGCTCCAGCCCCTCCTGAAAAGACGAGGGCGGGGTTCACTCTCTGACTCGTTCTCACAACCAGATTTACATTGGGGGACCCAGGGCACAGCCCAGCCCCCTCACCGTATTTGCTACTTCTTACCTTATCATCCTGAGGCGTCTGGAAGAATCCCACCTCTGTGGCCTGGGGAGCCATGAGGAGCCACAGCATCGCCAGGGAGAGACGCCCCAATCCCAGACGCTCCCTCACCCCCAGGTCTCAGCCAGGGTCAGAGAGAGGACCAGCGCAGCAGCCCGCAGGAGAGGGGAGCACAGCTTCCAGTGCAGACCAGCAAAGCAGGGCGGTGGGGTCACACACAGCCCCCTGAGGTGGTCCTCAGCCACAGCTGTGTCTGATCTTCGGCTCCATTGGCGTCCTCTCCCCAGAGTGCCTTTCCTGCTGGTCTCTTCAAGGCCACAACTCATCCAGAACTCAGAGGGGCACTTCCTCCAGGCCGTCTCCCCCGACCACCGGCTCTGAAGGAGCCAGCTCCCACGCTTCCTTTGCAGCGTTGGCTGACAGGCGGAAGGGATGATGGATGAATGGTCACTTCTCACTGTGGGGCCTTAGTGCTCCCCACAGACCCTTTCTCATCTTTGCTTAGGAACCTTGGGATTGGCTCTGAAGGACTAGAGTGGGTTTGGGGTGCCAGCCAGAATGGGCTTGCGTCTGCTCTCCTTCCGTGGGGGGCCCCTCTTTCGGCTCCGCAGCTGAGTAGCTCAGGGTCCCGATGAAGGGAGGGTTCTAGAGCCCCTTCCACAGGCAGTGACTCTTCTCTGCTCTCAGAGCCCAAACTGCATGTGCACCATGTCCAAGGCCGTGACACTCCTTGCGTCTCACCATCAAACATTCCTGGATTCAGGGCCTCACCGATTAATCCCGAGAAGGCAAATCGATGTTGTCTCCTGCGCAGCTGGCACTGATCGGAGTGTCCTTGGGGTGGGCTGTGGTGAGGGCAGCGACGTGGTGGATGAACGAGCCCGGGTGCACTGCCAGTGTCTGTCTTGGAGAGGAGGAGAGGCGTGTGTCATCCCAGCTCTCCAACTTCACACCCAGCCTCCTATAAGTTACATGTTTGCAGACATCATCTCACGACTCCAAGTACCATCCCTGCTAAGGGGCTTCACGAATGACCCCGTTTCACATGGGAGAGTGAGTTGATCGTGGTGGCCTGAGTGCTGAGGGTAGGACTGGGGGACAAGCAGGGTCTGAAGGATTTCCAGCCCAGTCCCTGCTGGCTCCTCCTTGCTGCTGACTCCATCATCTAAAAATCGACCCCCACCGAATGGCACTGGTTCGGCTTCTCCCTATAGTTGGTGGCAGGTCAGCCCTGAGTTCCAGGAGACCCCAGGCGAGTGCCGACAGGGTCTGCACGGGAGCAGGTGATCGGGGCTTCGGCACAGTCTGTGGTTTGGAAGTGATTCGTGTTTTCTAGGCACCATCTGTGGAGCGGAGCAGCGTCTGTGTGGGCTCTGTCTGTGTACCGAGGAAACAACTCCCGCTCAGGAGTGGAAATGTCTGCCCTCTTGCGTGTGTCATTTCATTTCCCAGCTGAGGGGTTCCAGGACTTCTCGGGAGGTGGGAGCACCGTGGTGTTTTCCGTCCTTGTTGGAAGGCAGTGTGTGTACTGCTGGGTGTGCCTCGTACCGGCAGGGGCTCAGTCCCCCAGTGCACAGAATCCTGATTCTGGCCAGACCCCCGAGGGAGTGGCTGGAGGGCGCTGTGTGTGGCAGCATGTCCTGAGGGATAGCATGTGCCTGTTCTTGATTATCTCCCAACAGATGAGGTAGAAGCCCTGTTGAGCAGTTCCAATTTTCTTAATTTCCCAGTGTGCTGGTCAATGGGGCAGAGGACAGTAGATGGGCTGTGGGCTCTTCATACCATCTGAGGGGCTTGGACCCCTGATACATGGAGTCCTTCTTTTCCTTCTCCTTCCCCTTCTTCTTCTGCTTCTCCTTCCCCTCTTCTTTTCTCCTCCCCCTCCTCTTTTCCTTCCCTCCTCCTCTTTCCCTCCTCTTCCTCCTTCTTTTTTTCCTCCTCCTCCTCCTCCTTCCTCAGCCATGGGGACCCAGGGATTATGAACGTTTTTGCTGAATGTTCTAGGCGGAGAGTGAGACTGCTCCTGAGGCTTGCTTGGGATGTTTGTTCACTCTTGTCAGTGCCTCCTAGATCTTACATTGGGCGGCTTGCTGGCCTCCCAAAGCACCCGACTCTTGCATTCTTCAGTGCCTTTGTCCTTGCTGTTCCCTCTGCCTGGAATGCCCTTCCATGCTTCTTTGCCTAGCATACTCCTACTCATGTGCTAAGCCCCAGATTAAGCACCCTTTCACCAGACAGAACAGTATCTTTCCAAGGATAGTGTTTATCACATCCTAAAGTTGATCTCTTTTGTGTTTTCAAGCACCCAGACACCTGCTAGACTGGAAGCCTATTGAGGGGAAGGGTTTTCTAGGTGGAGGCACAGCACGGGCAATGGCCGGGGCCGTGACTACTCCTGATGAGTTTGCAAGGTGATGGGAGACGAGTGGACCCAGAGCTTTGCTTCAGGCCAGGAGTGCAGGACATAGGCTGGGTGGGTCATGGTGGTCACTGGTGTCTAAGCTGATAAAACCATGCTAAGAGAATGGACTTCGGAGTTAGCGGAGAGCTCGGTTGGGCTCTGGGCTATGTTCTGAGGCTTCATCTTCTTTGAGCCTCAGTTTCTCTTTCTCTAGAAATGTGATTGTAGAGCCTGTCCCATAGGCTGCTGAGGGGATCACATGAGATGATGCAGGCAAAGCGCGTAGTAGGTGCTCAGACATGGTGGCTGTGAGTGAGACCATCCTGGCTGAGCAGCCGAGGCCTTTGGGATCAGGGACCTTACCATTTACATCTTTAATCTGCCAGTGGGCTAGCACAGCGCACGTGCTTGCTGGCTGCTCATTTATTTATAAATAGTTGGGTAGAGGTAATACTCTAAGAAGTTTGAGCCAGGAAGAGGCAGCGTGAAGAAGACTGAGTGGTGTGTGAATAGGGTGGGTTATAGGGATAGGGTGTGTGGAGCGGGGAAGAAGAACCTTGAGCCCAGGAATCAGGATACTCAAACACACTCTGAAATGACTTGGACCGGGGCCCGGGCTGTCTGGAGTGTCCTCCTCCTGCTTAGGTTCAAGGGGCCCAGTGGGAGGGAGACTTGGGCACAGAGGTGGGAAGAACATGTGGGAAGGTGAGGGCAGGTATGTACGTAGGCTGTGTTTGGGTGGGGCTATAGGTGCTTCTAGGTGTGTAGGTGTTGGGGGGTAGGTGTGTGTGTATGGGTGTGTATGTGTGTGTGTGTGCATGTGTGTCTGAAGGACCCAACACACATCAAGAGACACATTTCCGGCCTCACACAGCTTTCGGTTTATAGTTGCGTGGGGAAGCATGGCGGTAATGAAATCGTTACTTGAAAGCATGGTGACTGGTCATACTACTACCTTGTTCATACCTGGGGCTTGGGGAAGACAACTTGTTTATAAAAATACTTTTAATTTTTGATTTTATTTATCATAATTTTGACAAACATAATTAAAAATTTTACATAGATAAATATGTCCGTATTTTCATTCTTTCACATAACCACACCACCATTATCACATCTGAAAACTTAACACTCATTCCTTAGTATGATCAAATATCCAGTCAGTGTTCAAATTTCCATGTATGTAAAGTGTTGACGGTTGGTTTATTCAAACCAGCATCCAAACAAGATGCACACATTGCATTTGGCTGGCTGGTCTCTCAGGTCTCCGCTAACGCATAGACCGCCCTGCCCCTTACTTTTTCATGTAAGTTACTTGTTGCATGAACCGGGTTATGTGTCCTGTACAGTTTCACAGACGGGATTTTGCTGATCACAGCCCCAAGGTGTCACTTAGCATGTTTCTCAGTCCCCTGGACGTCCTGTGAACTGAGTTAGAACTAGAGGCCTGAACAGATTTGGTTTCTCCACAGGCGTCTGACCTGCTGGTTTGGCAGCCGTCGGTGGCTGTGGCCTAGACACCCCGTTCATTGCGGCTTCTAGCTGAAGCCAGCTGGGCGAGAGGAGTCACTCAGAAGAAGGGAAGGGAGGGGCGGAGAGGAGCGGGGACCACGATTAAGCTTGGGAGCAAGAGAGGACACGTCAGCACTGAGAACATTGCTGATCAGCTGGATGGTTGGTGCGAGGCTGGCACCCCACAGAGGGCTGAGGTGGGGAGAGCAGAGCAGCAGGAACTTGGACGGTCTCGTAACCTCTTCCTCAGCTGTGAAGTGGAAATGCCTGTGACTGCCTCTCAGCGGGATCGTGGAAATCAGAAGAGACAGTGGATGCAGACCTTCCAGCACAGGCGCCGGGCCTAGAGAGGGTTCAGTAGATGTTACTGGAGAAGACAGTGGCGATGCTGATGATGACAGCGACCCCGCGGGCGGGAGGGGAAGGGAGCTTGGGCTTTTCCTGAGATCCACGGGAAGCTATTGAAAGCTTTAGGGTCAGATTTGCATTTTAGGAAGTCTGACCCGTCTGTCAGATGGAGAATGGACTGGAGATACAAGAAAGGGGGTGAGACAGCAGTTAGGGGTGATGCAGTTGTCCCGAAGGCAGGGGCCTGGCCTGGGTGGGGTGACAGCATTGGGGAGGCAGGTACATGGACTTACGGGGAAGTCCTGCGAGAGGAGACACAGAGGAGGTGTAGACAAAGAGGGTGAGAGAGGGGAGCCGGGAGCCCGGGGTTTTGACTTGAGTCTCTGGCAGGGGCCTGATGCCGCCGTTGAGATGGGGTGGGGGTAGGGATCCCAGGCCAAGCACCCACCCCAGTACTTCCATATTTATGTATTTAGCGAATATGTGTGTGCTACTGTACTAATAGAGTCTGTGCATTTTAATATATGCCATAAAATAAAATTACTTAAAAAATCAGATAAGGATGAAATAAACAAAAATTTAAAATATCTTGCTGTGATTAAAAGCAGCTTTTTAATCTCATTAGCTGGTACAGCAAGGCAAAGTATACACCAAGAGAGAGGTTCATCATTAATGATAGTGGATATATATCCATATTTCAAATAGTCGTCTTGATTATTCGATGCTTCGGGCCAATTTCTCGTCAGACCTGATTAGACTGTCACGGCGCCTTGCTCCCTGTGCGCCCATGAAGAGGTGTCACCTGGGCAGGACTGGTGTCAGCAGCCCATGGGCTTTGTTGACACGCGCAGTATTGGAATGGCTCATTCTGTGCGTTCTGTTCAGGGATCTGTGAAAGCCACTCGCTCCATGTGGATAAGGGTTAGTTTGGTCTGAACCAGGTAATATAACCTGTGAATGTGTTTCACCTAGTATCTGTAGATTGTAACACGTCGCGTTGAAAATGAACCGAGTCAGGGTGCCCTGGCCACTCTTCTGCACACTGGCCTCCTATGCTTCTCTCGGGAAACCTCAGAAGCTGTATGACACGTGACCCCCAACCGTAGCCCAAGTGATGGCCCCAGGGGCTATCTGTATATCTGGTATGACTAAAGCTTAGTTTTTTCTTTTATTTTCATTACGTATTAAAAAGAAATAGAAAAGCACTTCCTGGGAGGCCTGGCTTGCCCTGCGCCAAGCTGGGGTGACAGCGTGCTTTGTGGGAGGTGCTGTGCAGGGGAGGCTCGCAGCAGCCTGGTCTGGGCTTCCGTCTGGGCCCCTGCATTCCAGGTGCCCCTGCAGCTCCCGAGTCTGACTGTTGAGGTGGGCCCTGTTGGCGAGTGTGTGGAGGAGGGAAGGAGCAGGGGGGAGCCATCCGCCCTCCCTGTGGACCTCAGGTCCATCCTTTCTGGCCTCTTTGGCCGTCTGGCCAGGAAAGAATTCCCGGCTTCCCCCAAGCCCTGGGTGTGTCGCCATGCACAGTGAACATTGGCCCACCTAGTAGCATCCCTGGCAATTAAAAATGAATTTGCGTGGGATCATTGTGGTCCTTTCTGAGAATCACCTTGCAGAAGGTCCCGAGGGCTGGAGGCTCGGGGACACAGCCTGGGCTGTGTGCACCTGCACCAGGTTTATTTCTAGGGAGGAGGGTGGTGAGGCTTCTGCAAAGGGAGGGGCCTGGGCACCCACCAGAGACGGGAATCAGATAATAGATTAACCAGGCAGAGTTGGCAGAACAGAGATTTGTGGGTTATTTAAAATTGTTCAGTGTCCTAAGGCTGGTTATTATTTTGTTGCTGCTAATCCTGGGTCCTGATGAATCCACAGGAGACAGATGGGCTCGCATGTTACTCCCGTGTGGAGCTATTCCACTGCGACCCCACCGCAGCCAAACATGCCCACGAAGGAGAAGACGGGAGGAGTATGGGCCCTAATTGGTTGTTGCTATAACATTTTTGCTTAAGTGTGCAGAGGCAGTCTAGCAGCTGCTTCGGCTCCGGGAGCCAGCACAGTTCTCAAGAGAGGGGCAGTCACCGGGGCATTTTTAGGAGGGTGTGTCCACCTGTAATGGGCCTGGCTGCAGCTGAAAGGACCCTCTGGGGCTCCCAGCCTGGAAAGGGAGCGACTCCGGGTGTGATAACAGCGAGAATGAGTGTTCCTGACCAATTAGGAGCCCATCCCGCGTGGCGCCTTCCTCCCCTGAGTGATCATTTTCTTCTGCGGTTGGATTCTGCCCTCTGATTATCGCAAAGCATCGCCTGTTTGGTTTTTTTCCTCCACTTAACTCCCACACTCATTTTATGCTTGAATGAGTACAATGAAACCAGTTTAATTTGCTGTTAATTCTCTGTTCAAAATATTCTCTTCTGTTTAAGGGATGCAGTCCCTTTTGTCTTTCTGATGAGGCGGTTTGTGAAAGAAGGCAGCTGCTGGGGTGCGGAGGGGGTGGTGAGGGCGGGGGTCTGGGGCCATGAGCACAGCTCTTCAGGACACAGGTGACCCCACAGGGCAGGGTCAGACATCCCCCAGAGCCTGCTGGGAGGAGGGGCCACGGTGTCAGGCCTTTGCATTTGCAGAGCTAGGGGTCAGCGTACTCTCTTCGTGGGGAAAAGTTTGTGGTTGGGAGAAATACCTCCCAGCGGAGGGGCTGTGGCAGAGAGATCCGAGGCCGCACACCGAAGCTGGGCTCCGAGGATCCCAGGGTTGGGGTGAGGAAGTGAGTTCTGCACCTGATCCGGTGGTGTGTCAGGGAAGACAGCTCATGGAATGTAGAGAGCACAAAGTTCAAAAATTGCTTTAAGGCATCTAAATGTAGCATTTGTGCAGTTTGCTCAAGCTTAGCTGGTCTGAGAGCAATTTATTTTCGACAAAAAGTCACTTGTTTTGGCCAACCATGTCTTGTACTTCCACTTCTGTGCTTCAACCTGGGCCTTTGGGAGAGAGGCTTTGCGCCTGGTGGCAGATGCCCGAACCCGAGTCACAGGGCTGCATTTTGAGGGACAAGTGATCGCCATAGGAGCCGTGCCTGCCCACGAGAGTAGTGAGGCCAGGCACCAGCTCTGCAACATGGTCCCCGGGGTGGACCCTCTGCCACTGCAGGTGGGGGCTGTTGGGTGGGCAGGTGAGACCCAGGTGTGCTCCATCCTGCAAAAACTGCAGAAAGTCCCATCCCTCGGGGAGGGTCCTGTGTCTAATGCTCCTGTAAGTTGGAGGAGGAGGTTGAGGAGCCAGCGGGGCTGAGCCTCCCCCAGTTTGCCACTTTGGAGCTGTTGGAAGTGCTGGCTGAGGGAGCCCAGGAGCCTTTCTGGGGAGCCAACACTTTATCTCTCTGAGTTTTCAGAATCAGCTGGCCGATCAGGCCGGTAGTGCCTCCTGCCCACTGCGGCACGGCCTCCCATTGCCCCCCCAGTCGCCCTCCATGGTGTCGGGCATTCCTGTTGTCACTCTAGGCATGCTTGATTGCCCAGCCAATGGCAGCCTAGGTTGGAGGGCAGAGTTCTGCTTGGGAGAAAACACGTACCTCATCCATCTTTCCAGCACATCTGTAGAGAATGCCAGCTGGTAAAGATGCTTAGGCAGGTGCAAAGGACAAGGAGAAGAGCAGAGGCAGCCTGTGGGGGGTGGTTTACAGGGCCAGTCATATGGCCTGTGGGCATCCCACACCCTGTACCACCTAAAGGACTGCCCTGGCCAAGAGCGGGGCGAGGTTCCAGAGACCCAGGATGCTGGGAACAGGGATCTTTGGAGGAGATGCCACTCTGAGGAGGGGCATGAGCTGGGCCGGGCCCAGGGACTGGTGAAGGGCTGCCCCAGGCAAGGGGTTATCTCCTACCTGTTCTACTTTCTGCTGCCCTCTCTTGAAATGGGCACAGTTTGGGGAGCTGGGCAGGGATTTCTACCAAGGAACAAGCTGAGAATGAGCCAAATGAGGATCGATGGGCTGTGTAGGGCACTGGAGTAGTACCAAGTGGAACATTGTCATTAAGCACACCTTAAAGGATATAAAATGAAGGTAAACACAGTCCGTGCCCTGTCATCTTTCCTTCTTTTCCTCATTAGGAAATTTTCCACCTCACCAGAGAAGGCACGGCAGTGTTGTGTTTATGTGGGAGGGTCCTCTGCCCCCTGGAGTTTAACTAACTCTGGCTCCACCACAAACCTGGGGCCCCTCCCATCTGGCTTCACATGCAGCTCCTGAGCCACGCAGGTGGAAGAGAGAAACGGTGAGGCTGGCCCTGTGTTCTGCCAGCCAACACCAACCTGGCTCTGCCGTGGCCACACTTTCTACTGTCTTTTTTCTGTCCCTCTCCTTGGTAGCCAGAGTACTTGTCCAGTGACAACCACTAAGGATTCCATTTGTTCCTGGAACCCCACTTCTCAGTTCACCCTGAATGACCTTGCAGTAAAGACACCGGTTTAACGAAATTTCCTAGCTAATTTGACTACACAACCCATTTTTCCCTTGAAACATGTATTCTCTTTCTCCAGTTTCAGAGATTACCCTTTGGGAAACATTGCTCCAAACCTTTTATCCTTTCATTTCTCCTCCCACCCAAATTCTTTGCATAGTTCAAGCTGTGCCTATAGTCTGCCTCCTGCAGGAAGTCTTCCCTGACCACTCCAGGCACCTGTTCCTTTCTCCTCCCCAGGGCCCTGGTAGTCTGTATCAGTTAGTTCCAAGGCTTCTTTTGGAGACTGAGGTAATGAGGGGCATTTCTCAGGACAGCCTTAAGTCCCAGGGTCACGGCTTTCCAAGAACCTGGCCACTGCTCCAGGCTGACCTTCCAGTTTCTGCTGTCACTTGTCATACTTGCTCACTCCACTCTCCCAGTGCCCCTAAACTCAGTACCTCCCAGACCAAGCAGAGAACTCCACAGCTTTCAGGCCAGAGACTTGACCAACTGACCACCCACCCCTTGTCCCACCTTCCGGACCAGGGACCACCCATCACCAGCTCAGGGCCTCAGCAGCCCTGGCCATCCATGCACCAAGCAGGTGAGTTTCTATGATGTGCCTGGGGCTGAGGACATAGGTATGGATAAGGCAGACCATGCCCTTGGGATCAGGGAGGGGATATGCCATTCCTTGCTAGACTAGCTTCCTAGGACTGCTGTAAGTAGTCTCCACAAGCTGGGGGCTTAAAACACAGAAATATATTCCCTCACCGGTCTGGAGGCCAGAAGTCTGAAATCAATCTGTTGTCAGAGTTGGTTCCTTCTGGAAGCTCTGAGAGAGAATCCATTCAATGACTGTCTCCTAACGTTTGGTACTAGAGATAATCCTTGGTGCTCCTTGGTGGTAGCTGCATTAATTCAGTCTCTGCCTCTGTCCTCACATGGCCTTCCCCTCTGTGTATCTCTGTGTGTCAGATCTCCCTTTTCTCTTATAGGAACACCAGCCACTGGATTTAGGACCCACCCTAGATCCAGGATGATTGCACCTTGAGATCCTTAACCTAATTACATCACCTAAGACCCTATTTCCAAATAAGGTTACATTCACAGGTCCTGGGGACTGGGACTTGGACATACCTTTTGAGGGACACAATTCAATTCACTGCACTGGCCCTTGCTTCTCCTCATAGGAGGTGTGATGAGGGTTCCTGCTTCCTTACCCAGGAATCCCAACTGTCACCCCATTATGGCCTACACTCTCAGCCATTCACTGTAATACAATCCAGGCATGGAGAGGACTCATCCTTGGGTCTTACCTCCTGTCTGGTAGTTGTCTGACCTTTGTGGACCCATGGGTTTCCCTGCACTGCAGGAGGGTATTGGAGATAGCCATGGGAAAATGCTGGTCACTGTGCTGGTTAGAGTTGCTCTTTACGCTGGAGGTCTGAGGAGTGACTGTGTTGATCCTAGCTCCCTCTTGCTTCTGAGGTCTGGACCAGCCTGAACTGACCCTCTGCTTACATTTTTTTTGGTGGTAAGAGGAGACTTGCTGTGTCCATTTCCCCCCACAACTGTGGGCACAGCCTTGCCTTTCCCCAAGTCTCCTGGACATGCCCTAGCCTGTTGTGATTGAGCATCTTGCTGTTGGCTTCCTTTCTGAAGCCCCCCTTGCCCATCTGCTAGCTTCTCTCCCTCTGCCACCTGGTTTTGTTGTGCTATATTTTCTCTCAACTGATCTCCTTCATGCCTCTGATTGCAGTCCCATCAGGTTAGATGGGACTGTTCCTTGAGCCCAAGCCTAGGATCCTCTGCGTGCTCCCATGGCAACACATGTCCATTGATGTGCCAAGTCTACAGACCCTAGCTGACAAACACACTAATTATACATGCTCCTCTGCAAGTTCATTAGCGGTGAATGAAACTCATCCTCCCCATGCATGTTTCCCTTCAGATCCTCTAGGAAGGACTCAAATCCCTCCCAAATCAGATAAAAACCAACTAGCCCAAGAGAACGGCATCATAGACCAGAATCTGGCCAGTCATCTTCCATAGGTACATTTTGCCTAGAGTGCCTATGATTATAAACCTCACTTAATTTTGCTTTTGTTCACTAATTATCCCCAGGGTCCCAGGGTCTTTCTGGTGTTGTAGGTATGCTGAGAACTGAAAGGGTATTTTACTATTGTATGCTAAAATAATAAATTAGTAATCAAACATTATAAGAGAAAATTTAAATATCACTGGCCAAATTCTGTTTGCACATTTATCCAGGCCAGAGCCCTTGCCTTTCCAGACTAGGGATCCAGCCTGCAGTGCATTTTCATTCTGCAATGACAACGGTAGACTTAAACAGCTACATCAGAGACCTCATGGCCCATCGAGCCCAAAACCTTTCTGGCTCTTGACAGCAAGTTTGCTGACCACCAGTGTGGACCATCATAATGCACATCATAGCAGCCCAGCTACTGAAGGCCAGTGGTACATTAAGGCCGCCTGGGAGGCTGTGCTCCTGAGTGGGCTGGATGACTTCCCTAGAGCCATGTTCCTTCCCAGCCAAGATAGTATATCACCTGGAGACATCAAGAAAATGCAAGCCAAGACCTATTCAATTGATGGTGTTATGACAGTTGTGCATTAAGATGTCAAGCAGTAGGGCACATATTTGTCTCGTAATAGTCTTCTGAATATGTGATAATGTCCATGAAAGCATTTTATAAACTCTAAGGGCTAGTTATAAAGAGCATATGTTAATACCACCCCCCCCAATGAAATACTTCTGTATAAATATAACAAAATATGTACAAGATCTACATGAAGAAAACTACAAAACTCTGATGAAAAAAATTAAAGAAAAACTCAATAAATAGAGAGATAGTCCATATTCATGGATAGGAATATTCATGAACATTCATTCAATATTGTCCAGATGTTAGTTCTTCCCAACTTGACCTATGGATTTAATGCAATTCCAATCAAAATCCCAGCAAGTTATTTTATGGATAAAGACAAACTGATTGTAAAGTTTATGTGGAAAGACAAAAGACTCAGAATAGCCAGCACAATATTGAAGGAGAAGAATAAAGTTGGAAGACTGACACTACCTGACTTCAAAACTTACTCTAAAGCAACAGTAATCATGACAGTGTGCTGTTGGCAAAAGAATAGACAAATAGATTAATGAAGCAGAAGAGAGAGCCCAGAAATAGGCCCACATAAATATACTCAACTGACCTTTGACAAAGGAGCAGAGGCAATGCAATGAAGCCAAGATAGGCTCTTCAACCAATGGTGCTGGAACAGCTGGACATGCGCATGCCAAAAAATGAATCTAGACCTTACACTCTTCATAAAAGCATATGTCTTTAATTTTTACCCAAGTGTTTAGAAATAATAATAGGCAACATTGATGAATGGTTATTATGGGCCAGGTACAGTAATAGACTCTTTGCAAATAGCATTTCATTTGATTTTTATGTTATCTTGAGAAACGTGTGTATTGCACACATGTTACTGATGAGGAATCTAGGGCTCAGAGAGGTTGTGTGGGTTGCCCAGGGCCACGCTGCTATTATCTGCACAGTCTGGATTAGAACTCGTGTCTTTTCATTTCAACTCCAGTGCTCTTTTAGCTGGACCATGGCTAGCTAGGTAGGAGTCCTTCTAAAGGACGAAGGTGTGTGTTTTCCTCTGCTGGAAGGTAAAGCTGTGCATGGTTTTTCTAGAGGAAGGGCAGGCAGGCCCAGGGAGCTTGGTGAAACATAAAGAAAGCACAGCTCAGTGGTCTCTGGCCATCCCCAGATTCAACACTGAGTTTGCCTATTGTAGAGTGAAGCTCTGTGTTAATTTGCTGAGATGTGAACTTGAATCACAGCACCAAGGGGTCTTTCAGGAGGGACACAGTTGCTTTGCTATTTGCCATTTATCATCATTTCAATGTGTTACATACATTAGAGTGACTTACAAAGGGAGGAAAGGGTGACCCCCTCCCTCCCAAGAAAGCCAGCCAGTATAGTACTAGTAGTGATAGAAGTCTAGGGAAGGCAAAGAGAATAGACATCCAACAAGAAACAGTGCACACTTGGTTGTATTACTCACTGTAAAAATTAATAGAAGTCTTGGAACACGTCCACATTTACATAGTACCAATTCGTCTACCTGGGAAGCGAACAAGAACTGTCCACACCCACGCTGGCCTCACATGACTGCCCTCCCGTATGCCAGACTTGCCTCCCCTCTCCCGGCCTCCAACATGTTGCTGCCCTTAAATTCAGGGTACAGAGTCAGGGACCAGGCAATTCCAGATAAGCATCTTCCCTGAGACACCCTACGAGGGTCTCATCCCCTCACCGATTCGGTCACTGACCCATTGACCCATCTCGCAGTGAACATGTATGGGCCAGTGCTGTGTGTCTGACCCTCACCTGGGCACAGTTCCTACCCTCAGAGAACCCTTAGTGCAGTGAGCTGCCCATCTTCCCTGTTGCAAGCTCTCAGCTCTCAGGTTCCAAACACGAGATGTGGAGCCTTCTGCATGTGCATCTAGAGGCTTCAGTGTGTCAGGGATGGAGATGCTCGTATTCCCCACGAATGTGGAGTCGGGGCCTTGCCAGGCCTCGGGGACCCTACAGCTCTGTGAACTCCGACTGCACTTTCTGTTGGCTCCAACCTCGCCGCACAAGGCCCACACTCACACGGTCTCCCATGCGGGCAGCGTGCAGGGAAGGCGATTTGCTCCCTGGGTCTGTCAGTCTGCACTGTGTGAAGGAGATGGGGCTTTTGTGAGTTCTCAAGTGAATCCGCTGGCCCATTGTCTGGGCCCGCTCCCCACAGAACTCCACCAGCGCTGTGAGGACGGGGCGGGCTGGGAAAGGCCGGATGTATTTCCAGCCAGGGCTGAAAACACTATTCACTCCCAGAAACACCCTGGTAAGCAACAACAAGAGCACAAAAAGGGAGAAAAGAGTGGGAACAGGAGGGAGGAGGCGTGAGGGGCAAGGAAGGAGGAGAGAGGAGTGTGGAGGGCCAGGAGGAGGCGGGCGAGGGCCAGGAGAAAGAGCACCCACAGCAGGTAAGGGGAGCTGCTTGTTGGGGACCTTTGGGTCCTGGGGATGGAGCCAGAGCTCTAAAGAGCCATGTTTCTCCCAGGGAGACCCTGGCATGCTCCATTGGATCCATAAAGGGAATCGATAGGGAGAGCAAGAGAGAAGTAGGATGTACCCACCAGGGAGGTGACAATGCCCTTCCCTCACCTGCGCTGCTCAGACCATGCAGAGCACATGAGCTCAGCGGTAGATAAGATGGCGGGGGCTAGCAGAAGAGCTGCTGGAACCAGGAGTGCGGGGACTGGGAAAGAAAACACTCGGAAGGGACTGTTCTCCTCATAATCCGAAGGGCTGCCATAGAGAAAGGGGGGCAGGGGACCCTTTTAGGAGAACAAGGGCCAAAAAGAGGGAATCCCAAGAAGCCAGGCTTCGGACAGTTGGGACCATCTGATAAGAAAACAGCCAGCTGGGAAAGGTGGTGAGCACCTCATCTTTGGGGGTATGCAAGCATAAATGAATGACTAACGGGTGAGGGTGCTATATCAGAGGCCCAGCGTTCGGGTGGAGGAGTATACCAAACCTCTGGAGCTTTTTAAACCTTGAGAGGTTCTGAATTGAGAGTAATGCTTGGATTTAAGGCTTAGTACCCTCCTGCAGTTTGATAGGAAGTGATGTGAGTAGGCAGAGGAAGTCTGGACCAGTCATCATGTTCAACATGGAAGACATGAGGCAGAGCCCCAGACCTCGAAGCCAATGAACTTGACCTTTTCTCAGTTCAGAAGAAAGAGAACTGCAGGTGTCGTGTTTTTCCTGAAGCCTGTTCTTTTGGCCAGAAAACCAAGATAGGGAGTCCAGAGGCTCCAACCTCTCCAGGACACCTTTGCCCCAACCCAGCAGGGAGCACGCAGGACCGAGTTGAACAACGGAGGAGGTGACTTCCGAGTGTCCCCAACTGCCCCGTGTTAGGAGATGAGGAGCTGCACTTCAGCCTTCACCCAGGCAATAGCCTCAGTCCAGAAAGGCCGAGAGTGATCAGTCACCCCGTACGCTTCCACAGGGAGGCTGGGCAGAGAGAGGTCCGGGCTCACACCGCAGATGGATGGCGCAGCCAGGCCTAGAGCCCAGGCCAGCTGTCTCGTGTCTGTTCCCTCTGACAAACTGATGGGTAGACGGCCTCCCTTCCCCGCATATCACTTTGGCCACTTGTTAGGTGGGAACAGTTCTGTAAAATGTTTCCTCTGTAGCTAAGAGTGCTGTCCTAAGGCCTGGGGCATCCAGGTTTTGACGGAGAATTCATCCAGTTCCCAAAGCTGCCAACTCAAAGCCCTGGTAGCTGTGGGATGTTTGAGGCCCCAGACTTCCCCCTGCTGCTATCATGCAGCAGAGGGCAGACCAGGCGCTCACTGCCATAGAAAGAGGGCAGCAGGACTCTGGCCACCAGGCCTGCTTGCCCCCAGCTGTGGGAACCCAGCAGGAGGACCCCTCTCAGGCCAAGAAGGGAGCTTTGCCTGGACTTTCAAATCCCTCTGGAGACATTTCTGCACATAGTCATGCACTGTGAGAGTTTTGCAAGGCTCAGGGAAGATGGTTATGGCATCGAGGCTGTTTGGGATCTCAGAAAATGCTGGATGCAATGTTATTGATTGGGAAACACAAATAGAAGTCTTCCCAGGCTCTCTCCAGATGTCTTGGCCATGATAGAGAGGCTTTAGGGGCATGAATGACAGGCAAGGCGGGACAGGCGTTCCCTGACAAGATGACGAGTGGCAAAAGGTCCATTCCTGGAGGCAGCAGGCATCCGTGGAGTTAGGGAGGCAGCTCTGGAGGGGCCTTGGGCATCACCCCACCGACTCCCCTGCCCTAAAGCCTCACAGCTAGGGGAGGCCAGCGTGAGCTCACAGCCAAGCGTGAGCTGTTCCACTGATAGGCTCTTCGCATGTCTGCTCCTGCTGATCCATTGCTCCCATCACCACCCTTCAATCCTCTGTACAGTTAACTGTGGTCATGTGGTGCAACGGGACAGGGTTAGGACCCAGGCCAGACAGACTGTTGCATGCAGTTCAAGATCAACCCCACAGAGCGGGGGAAGAATAATAAAAAGCAGAGTGAGTGAGACTGGCCCTGAGTGCTGACTGGAGTCATCAGGGAGCCTCCTGGAGGAGGAGTGACTGAGCCTCTGCCTTGCACCCTGCGCCTTTGAAGCCCCAGACCTGATTCACACTGTAGGGCTGGGCCATCACCAGCCCCCCAGCAAGGGCTGTGCATCGCCATGGGTGAGGTGCCCAGCAAGGTGCCCAGGGAAGAGTGATGTCACTGGCACTGCTCTCGCAAAGCCTACAGGCCACTGGGTCAGGAAACCAGAGAGGGTGACACAGAATGCAGGATTTACAGAGTTGGGGTGCCAGAGGGACAGGTTACGTCTTCAGGGGCAGGAGAAGAGCAAGGCTGGGTGGTCAGGTGGACTTTCAGAGGGGTTGAGAGGGACCATGCGGGGCCTGAAAGAGCTGGAGGGTTTGGGTGGGTGGAGCCATGGTGGGACGAGGACAGTCTGTCTGGGGGACCTGGGCGGTGAGTCTTGGGGGCTGCAGCAGGCCAGCCTGGCTCTCTGCAGAGGGAAGGTTGCATCTTTAAGTGAGGCTGGGCGTGAAGGTCTTACACAGGGAGAACAGTGCCGTGGGGGTTGGCAGCCATGGTGTGGCAGTGCTGAGGGTGCCAGGCACAGTGTTAGCACCTGGTGGGAGGGCCACTGTGGCCAGCTCTCAGGGGTCACTCAGCTCTGGTGGCCCCCGAGGACTCAGCAGCCCCAGTCTGGTCCAAGCTGTGTCCAGGGGAACACGAGAGCCTGCCTGGCCAACCCCCACTCCTTCCTCTTCTCACTGGTTGGTCCTCATCTGGCACCCCCCCCCACCCAGGCCTCTACCACAGCCACCCCCCAGGGGCCACTGGCTTTCTCTGGCTGCCCTCAGTGCATGCAGGGGCCCTAGGGGCATAGCCCAGTCCAGTGACATCGGAGAGTTACTGTGCCACAGATCAATCCAGGATGAGGGTGCAGGAGGGCCTGGAAGGGGAGGCACACGGCAGCATGTTCTTCTGATTAACGAGCCCGGGCCACCATCCATCGCCAGCCTTCATTAGGGCTGCAGACAGTCATTTTGCATGGGCGTGCGGGCTCTCCTCCCCGCTCTTCTCCAGGGTGATTGATGCCCCCCTGGATGCCCACATCTCACAGAAAATGAGAGGCCCTCTCTCCTGTGCCCATGAGGAGCAGGAGGCAGCAGCTTGTTATGCGTGGTTCTTACCCATGTGCCACTGGTGCCAACTCATGGGTCTGTCGGAGTGGCTGGGCAAACAGATTTCATCTTCCTTAGAATTCCTGGTCCGGGAAGACTGGAAAATGCAGGCTCCTCCATTTTAACAGGTCTTTGACGCTCCCCAAGAAAACGCAGGTAGGTAACACCAAGCAGCATGGGCTCCCGGCCAGGCCGCACCATCAGTGTCGGGGTGTTGATTTAAATGATGTCCCCGAACCGCTGCATTCCTGTGTGGTTCTCTTTTCTCTTGCTGCCCCTTGCCTCTCTCTCGCCTTGCTGCTGGATTGGGCAGAAAGGTACGCCCCGCATTGTTGCAGGGAGGCTTCTGGGTCAGGGGGAGGTGAGGGCCTGGGAAGGAGCTTGGTTGCAGATCTGGTTGAAGGCCTGGGAGTGGGTGGGGCTGGCAGCCGGCACACCCAGGCCAGAGGGCGGCCTCAGAGGCCTGCTCAGACTGTGCTCACTCACAGGATCTGGCCAGTTTTGCTTCTGCCTGCAGATGTCTGATGCTGGAGCGGCCCGGAGATCCGCAGCCAGGGCTGGTGAGACGATTTTCCTGTCGGGTCTCTGGCTGCGGCATATTTTCAGACTTAGGACAGATACATGTGGATCTGAGAGGGCGTCTGGCTATCTTAAAGGATGAGCGATTGCAGATATCAGGAAGGAAAAGAAGGAATCTGGAAAAAGAAAGACTGTGGCTCTTTGGGGCTGGTACCCAAATGGAAGGCTTTCCATCCCCCCGTCCCTGTTACTGAGTTCAGCCTCTGGCTCGGGGCGGCTTTGCTGGAGAGCAGCTACCAACCCTTGCATCGCCTGGTCCCATCTCCATCAATAAACCAGAGGGAGATGAGAAGTTGTGCTCAGGGTGGGGAGGCCGGGTGAGGGGCCCCAGGACACCCTCAGTGTTGGGGAGCACGCAGAAGGAGCGCAGGAGAACAGTCTCCTGCGGGCCGGGCCCAGCACTGAGGGCCCCCTCTGGTTAGGCAAGAATGCTGTCGAAATCTTTTCACTGTAGAGAATGAACCCAACAGGCCTGATACCTGAGGAAGATTAGTAGCATGTCATCTGGAAGGGTCACCTGCCTTTGTTCTGAAGCACTGCCCTGACCGTGGCCTCTTGGGGAGACTCAGAGGGTGGTGGAGCTGCTTGCTGACCCCTTCCCAAGGGCTGTGGACGCAAGGAGAGACTCTTGTCTGAAGTTCTTGGTGGCCTCACCAGAGGGAACACTCTGGTGGCACATGAGACAGTAGATAGGAGAGAAACTCACTGCTCAGGCCAGCACGGGGAGGGGTCCAGAGGGGGGCAGTACTGGGGGCCCTGGGTTTGGGATGTGGCTGTTCATCCAGAGCAGAGCCAGGGACTAGAGCCCCTTAAGCTCGGCCTGTGTCTCTGCCTGAGCACAGGGCACTGAGTGCCGGGCCCCAGCGAAGCGCAGCACTGCTTCCTGGGCCTTAGTGTGTGTCTGGGCGGGGAGCCACGGGGCTCTCTAGGCTCCTTCTTGTTGGCCTTTTCCGTTGCTGCATACCCGGATGGAGCCATCCAGACAGGGTCCCGCTGGTCTTCAGGAGCACCTCGCAGGACAGAATTCAGTGCTCTTGCCGAGGCTGTGGGCCCCTCCCGGATGCCCCGTGCACGGTGGGGAGAAGGAAGCTACAAGTGTTTCTGTCTGTGGTTGGGCAGGGGTGGCTGAGGAGTCGTTGGAGTGTGGCTGGAGGACCAAGGGTGGATTCTCAATCAACTGAGGCTGCCAGGGCTGGGTCGAGCCAAAACTCACCCTTCAGAGTGTTGGAGACGCACAGGGTACAGCTAAGGGCCACTCTACCAGGTTCAAACATGGAGCAACCGGGACTGCTGTTTGAGGACCAGCTATGGCTTACCAGAGGCTGCAGGGAGTGCTTGGTGAATAATAGTTCACTGGCTCCCCTCAAGTGTCTTGTGACATTGATGTCATTATCCTCATTTAATGGATGGCTGGGTGTGAGCCTCAGGGGTCTAAAGGACTTGCTCAAGGTCATGCAACTGGATGGCAGTGGAGCTGGGACACTCAGGTCTGTTTGATTCACGTCCAGTGTGATCAGGGCTTGGCCATGCTGGCAGGTGGCTGCCCCTTGCAGGCAGTGCTGCTGGACGTGGCGGGGACAGGTGCAGGAGACGTGGTGCTGGCCACCAAGCTGCTGACCTAAGCCCTGAGCATAACCAGGGGCCTGACAGAAGCACATGGCACAGTTCAGAGAGGTGAGTGAGGGGAGATCAATGAAGGGCCGGTTTGCATGGAGTTAAAAGGAGGCAACAAGGATGACAAAGCCCTGAAGGACTAGCCACAGGGGTGGCTTTGCCCACCCTAGGCCTGAAGGACAAGGGGAAGGGCCACGTTACCAGAAACAGGCTGTAGGAAAGGGCCACCGCCCTCTGCAGCTCAGCAGGGAGGAGCCGGATATACCCCCAGCTTCTCACTACCCACGTCCTCCGGGCTCCACCGAGAGGGGCCCAGTCTGTGTGGTCTCTGAAGGTCTGCCTCCTGGGACAGGGTAGAGCGGAAAGGGTGGCGACTAAATCAGGAGGAGCTAGTGAAGACTGCCCCTTTCCTGCTAGAGTGGGTGTCTTGGAAGGAGGCGCCTGGCCTTCTTTGTGTCTGTATCTCCCAGGCGCCCAGCACAGGGCTGAGTGTGCCCCGGAGGACACCCGACAGCCTCTTTCCCAGCAGTGGATCCTCCCGCTATGGGTTGAACTGTGTCCAGCCCAAAAAGTATACCCTGAAATTCTAATCCCCAGCACCTCACCATGTGACCTTATTTGGAAACAGGGTCATTGTGGATATAATTAGTTAAGATGAGGACTTGCTAAAAGAGGTGGTGTCCTTGTAGGAGGGGCCATGTGAAGACAGAGGCACGCAGAGAGAAGGCCGTGTGATGACCGCGGCAGAGACCGCAACGCGAGGCACGTCAAGGACTGTCGGCAAACCACCCGCAGCTGGGCAGACACAAGGAAGGGTTCCCTCCTCCGGGTTACAGAGGGAACAGAGCCCTGCAAACACCTTGAATTTGGACTTGTAACCTCCAAAACAGTGAGACAGTGCATTTCTATTGTTTTATGCCACCTAGATTGTGGTTTTTGTTAGAGCAGCCTCAGGAAACTAATACATCTCCTAAAGCAATTTCCGTCTCTCCATAGTGAAAAACATTTTCAGGGTACAAGTGTGCAGACTGTGGAGTCACCGTAGGACCAAGCCGGGCCTGGGGATTCAGAAGGCAGAGAGGCCGCCCCAGCTCCAGAAGTTCCCTTTGATTTCTTGCCATGTCCTGAGAGACGACTTGAAGAACAGGAGCCAGAGTGACCCTCTGACCCAGAGACGAGAGAGACCCTCACAAGCCACATACCAAGTCTGAGGCTCAGCCGGGCTGATCCCCCACCCTTTTCAGCTCCCCAGCTGAACAGGTCATGTCCTGTCCCCATGCCCTGGTCAGCTTTCCGGGGAGCCTTGCTTGGCAGAGCCCTGGGAGGGAGGGGCATCAGACGTGCCCCTGGGCCTTCCCGCTTGTTCATGGGCTATGCCCATGGTGTGAACCAAGACCCAATCTAGAGCCATCCCAAGTCCTTAAGACACATTTCTATGCTATGACCCATCTAAGCTGTAGCATCTTTCTATTTACTGTAATTAATTGCACCTTGGAAAATAAAAGAAACAGAAGGAGAAGGGTGTTTTGGGGAGGACTGCGTTGATCTGTGTGTGCTTTAAAAGAGCAAATTTCACAGTTTGTATTTATAATCTAAGTGCCTGTTCCGACTCATTCAGTCAGTCAGTCATTCTGCAGATGGGTTGGACTGGCTCATTCAGTTTACTCAGGCTTGTTTCTCTTCCCCACCGGCCACTATTACACATCAATCAGTGGAGACACATAATAATAGCTCTCTTCGCCCAGCATGTTACACTTGGCAAAGACAGTAAATAAATGTTAGTCCAGGGAGTGTTTTTAAGAATATACAGAACATCTTTCTGGGTGTGGTCGCACTGGCTCGTGGATGCAGGCGGGAAGGCCTCTACCTGCGAAGTCAGGCTCTGACGCTCAGCTACAACTTGATGAGCTCATCAGTTGTGGAGCCGGGACTTGAACCCAGGTCTCCAGAGCTGATTGAGCGTTTATGCTGTATGGGGCATCTGGTCAAGCCCTACGGGACAGAAGTCACAGCTCTGCCTCTCAAGGTACGGACGGTGTGCTTGAGGAGGAAAGACTGCAAACAACACTTCAGGCAGAGAGGAGGAAGCGGACATTCCAGGCAGGAGGGTCTGCACGCACCCACGTGGGGAGGTGGGAAATAGGTTTCCTTTGGGGAACTGAAGATCAATTTGGAAAACGTGGGGTTGGTCAGAAGGTTCACGAAGGCCAGAAATTTATAGCATATTGTGGAGTTAGTGGAGAGGATTAGAGAATCGTAAGGTAGGGGAGGCAGATGTGAAGGGAGAGGTGTTTCTGGAAGACTGGTGACATTTCTGTTTCTGAATTTATGTCTTCTAAAACAGCACAGTTAAAGCCAGGAAGCACATTTGTAACCGATCTCCCTAACCCGCCCCTTGCCTTCTAGTCTGTGTGCTTATGTTGCCATTTCCCTCCTGGAAGCAGTTTCCAGAGTTGCACCTGTGCCCCCGCTCCACCCCCAGTGTTTCCTGATTTATGTTTTATTGCTGACATTCCAAATGCTGTTACATTGTCTTCATAACACTCCAGGAGCCTGGACCTGGGTGTACTTGCCTGCAGTTCTTTCCCTGTGGATAGGCTGGTTCTAGTGTTCTCCTATTCTAGATAATGCTGTAGTGAACATCTTCGCGATATAGAGTGTTCTGCTTTATTTTTCCTTTGGAATTATTTCCTTCGGACAATTTCTTGGGAGTGAGATCCCTGTGGTCAGAGGGCTTTGCTTAGTGTGGCCACATTGCTTTTGAGCCATTTCCACTGGCGTTGACAATGAATTTGGCAGCTGCGTGGAGAATGGTTCAGATGGAGACTTCTGCTGAGACACCACATAAGTGGGGTTGTTGTGGTCCCAGTGAGCAGGGCTGAAGCCCAGGACTCAGATAGGGTGTCCAGAATATAAAAGAATATGCACAAAAGAGTCACTGTGGCCTGGTGAATGATCAGATAAGAGACTAAGGGAGAACAAGGAATCAAAGCTAAATGCCTCTGAGGTTCCAGGGAAGGGCAGTAGGAAGGTCTGACGTAGAGAGAAGATTTAGGTGAGGTGGACACATGGGAGGGGATGTGAAAGGCTCACTTGGATGCTTTCTCACTTCACCACTGTGTAGCTGTTCCGGGCCCAGGCCCCAGCCATGCCAGAACATGGGCCTCTGCAGTGAGGCTGGGCTGGAGGATTTGGCAGGTGCTGTGAGGGACAGAGCAGGGACAGGGAGTCGGGGGGTGGGGCACTGCAGGATCCTGGGGTGGTGGCAGGAGGATATCTGCTCCAGGAGGGGCTCAGGGACCTCCATGCTGAATCTAGGTCTGGAGGGCAGCATGGAGGTTCCCTATAGAGGTGGAAGCTCACCATGGTCAGGGGTGCCCAGCACACTCTGGGCACCAGCACACTGTGGATTTGGGAGTGGGGAGACTATCTTATATGTGCATATTCCTGCTAGTATGGACTCAATCTTAGGGCAGGTGTGTGTGTGTGTGTGTGTGTGTGTGTGTGTGTGTGTGTGTGTGTGTATGTGTGTGTGAAAGGGGTGGTCTTGGTGCTTTCATCAGCCAGAGACTGGGAAGGAAGGAGGAAGTACCAGCTGCATGCCAGGGTCCATACACCTGCCATTTTATTCAGTGTTCACAACTGTCCCTGGGATCCCCTCTTCCTGCCATTCGCTGAGAGTGTAATTGTAGATTCATCTGCATGTTATTTGATTAATTTCTGCTTCCCCGCTTGCCTGCAAGCTCCCTGAGGGCTGGATGTCTATCTGTTTTCTGTCTCCAAGCCTGCAGTGTTCACTGTGCCTGCAGGAGCGACTCAGACAACCTGTGTTGAATGGATACCAGAGCCCCTTCATGCCGCCGTACTCCAGCTTTCTTCTATTGATCCTGGCCCCTTGTGAAGGCTGGTGTGGCTTCAGGAGTTCCACAGCCACCAGGGCAAGAGGGCAGTGATGGCACAGCTGCACCGTCCTTCCCTGCTTGGAAGGTCCCTGGACTCGCCTGTCAAATACACACGAGGCACAGCTCAGAGAGCGCTGGAAGCCCAGTCCATTTGTATACGTTGTTGGATATTGTTAGCACGACGGAAGGATGTTGTAAATATTTTCAGCTGAATGTCTGAATAATGCCTCTCCAAAGAGGATGGCAGAGCTGTACGGAGAGGGTTTATTTCTCTTTCACCGTGATGGGTATCTAATTCATCCCAAATGGCAATACACCCCCTGGTGCCAATCCAGACAGAAGCAGAAGCACCTGGAGAGCCAGGTGGCAGCTGCCTCTTCCTCCTCTCTGGGGGCTCAGACCTGGCCCACCTCCTGGACCCAGGTGGTGTCCCCCCATGGTTGGAGGGGATGTCCTGAGGGTTTCCACATCAAACCCACTGCAGGGAAATTGTTCCCTGGGAAAATGGGGTCTCTCCGCCAGGCTTCATATGCACCCCATCCTTCTCAGGTTCTTGCCAGTGCAGCCAGCTCTTGCCAGAAGCCCCCCTCTAACTCCCCTTGTGGCCTCCCATCCTCTCCTGCCCACTGGCTCCCACTTCATTCCTGTCAACCGTCTCTGCCCCTTCCCTTGTTGCCTCTGTCATCTTTGGCATCTCTTTCCTAAGAGGCAGGTGGAGTGCTCCGTTGTACCCTCCCCACCACTGCCCACCCCTGTCCAGGAGACCGCAGGTGTCTCCCGTTGCCGGCACACAGTGTGCTTCTCCCTGTCGGGACGGTCTCACTTGTTCCCCTCGTGCAGAAGAACCGCTTCCCTTCCCCGAAGTTCCTCAGTCTCCTTCTCATGGGCTCAGCCAGCACAGGATGCCAAGTGAGACTTTGCTCCTTGTCCCCGCCAGGGCTTGATGGTGGTCCCTCTTGGGCTGTGTCCTCAACGTGTGTTACTCCTTGGTCTTGACAACAATGCAAGGAAGAAGGTAGATGAGATATCATTAGATATCTAACATCACTGATTCTTGTAGATATCTTATAAGCATCTTACAGATACCATCATTGGATTCTTTTCCTAATTAAGCAAACTGAAGCTCGGAGCGACTAAGTTGTAGTAATAATAGCATATGGTCAGCAATGCCTTGTCTCACGCAGTGCCCACACAGTCCTGTGTACTAGCTAGCACTGGCCCCATTCTGAAGATGAGCAGGGAAGGGAGAGGAGGGGGACACAGAGAGAGAGAGAGGAGGGGAGGGAGAGGACAGAGAGATTGTCCCAAAGTAGTGGAAGCGGGACCTGCACCCAGTGCGCCCATGTCAGTGGCCCCTCTCCACTCATGCGTGTGTGCCCTTCCCAGCTCCCCTCCCGTGGACGGTGAGTACATGCTCCCGGAGGGCCGAGGCCAGGCAGTGGGCGTGGGTCCCAGAGTCGGGTCCCCTGTGGACATCCGATCTGACAGCACCACATGCACCTCCAGCTGGTTTGGTCCCCATGCCACTGTTTGAGAGCAGAAGTGATGGTAAATATTTAATTGTGCTTCCACCATAACTTTCTGCCAGAACTCTCAATATGCTTTATAAATGCAAATGAGTGCTCCTTCCCCTCCGGGGACGTGTAAACCTCCTCGAGTCACTTTTATGCAGCCCCCGCCAGAGTGTAACGCAGTAATCAGGAGCTCTCTGTGCCAGAAAAGACACTGCCCTTAATCACGTCGAGTGCATGGCTTACGGTTCTGTGGTCTCTGTCTCCACGGCGGGCAGGATGCGGAGAATCAGATTCCTCTTGCCGCGACTTCTGTCCACTAGTGTGGCTGGAAACACAACTGAGAACAGATTCGATCACAGCCCTTGAGCAGGTGACTGGGAATATCATGAAGTCTTAGGTTGTATTAATGGGGTTAACTGAACACACTCGTCTTTGGAAGGCTTAGGAGTGAAGGCTGATTCTTAATTTTGATTCTGGACTCTATTTTTCTCCCTGTCTGTGTCCTCTGCTTGTTCATTGCTACTTCAACATGATTCTGAGGTGGCGGGGGATGCATTGTTCCGAGGACTTTGTGGCTTTTCGACTTCATGAACAAGGACCCCCAGGGTCACAGCAAAGGTCCCAGAAGCCCAGGTCTGCAGAGCAAGCAGCGGGCTGAGATTTGAGGCTACTGGTGTCAGGGTGGGGGCTCTGTGACCCCGTAGAAAGCACTGCACCTTTTTCTGTGTCCTGGTCCCGTCGCTGCCAAATGGGTTCAGTGGCTCCTGCCTCAGGCCCACCTGGCAGAGGCATTTTAATCACGAAGATGAATTTCTTCAGAGCCTCATGGAGTGTCTTCTGAGAAGTGTATTATGTAAATTTGGTGTGTCATTATGATCATTATTAGTGCTGTGAAGTGGAGATGAGGGGGAGAGGGAGGGTTGCTCCATGCAGGGATCATCCTCCCCAGCTGTCAAAAGAATCAGCGGAGAAAACAAACTTGAGAAGTCTGTTCCACAGCTTGCGTTCCTTCAGATGTGCAAAGCCCAAACTCAAGTGGGCAAGAAAATACAGCTTGGTTTATTTACTTTACTCCCTTCAGTCTGCGCTTAGAAAGCCGGTTCCCCTGGGGTGGCAGAAATGCAGTCCAGGTCACAGGTAGGGTGTGCAGGTGTGGAGGAGGGTGCCTCGCTGGCTCTGTCGGCTCCGGCCCACATGGGCACCGGTTGAGATACCCTGGACCCCGTCTGACCCTTGCTTACTGTCCATGTAGGTCACCCCTGGGTAGTTCTGGGCCCCCTTCATTAGATCCTGTTCAGACCTTAAGTCTCCATCCGCGTCACCTCAGCCCGGCGGGGTCACTCGCTGCCGCGGCACCACATTGGGATGCTGGATGTCCAAGCCCCTACCACGTAGATAGATTCCTACCATTATCTCTTCTCCAGGATTGGGCACCGGGAGACGAGAGCAAAGGAACCCCTTTTCTCAACACAGCTTCTCATTCATCACTTCCACTTTCATTTCCTTGGTCTTGCCCATAAGTTGGGTTTGCTCCCCAGCCTTTGATTTATGCCAGGAGCCCTTCCGTTTCCCAAGGGCCAAGATTGTATAACCCTGCGCTCTGCATTCAGACCTCTCATCTCCCACCGGGAGCAGGGAGCACCGGCGGCTGGTCACGCGAGCTGGAGGGCTGTTCAGGAGCAAAGAACACAGAGGAAGGAAAAACCCAAACAGCACGTTTTGTATATTCCTCTGTTTGTCAAGCACCTCAGCCGCTAGGATGTGTAGGGCAGGTTCCTTTGCTACAAGCCCCGGGACAAAAGGTGGATGACACCGCCACCAGCCCACATAACACCACTGTGCACATTTAAAAAGGTGCCCCTCTGGAACAACTGGATATCCACAGGACAAACCAACTGTATGTTTGATCCATACTTTCCGCCTTATGCAACAATTAATTCAACATAGATCATTGACCTAGGTAAGAGAAAGATCTTTGTCACCTTGGGTTAGGCAGAGATTTTTCAGATATGACACCAACCGTAAAAGAAAGAAGTTGATAAATTAGACTTCATCAAAATTTAAAGCTGCTGTTTGTTGAAAGACACGGTTAAAAGAATGAGAAGTCACATCACAGAGTAGAAGAAAACATTGGCAAAGCGTATGTCTGATAAAGGACTTGTATCCAGAATATATAAAGAACTCTCCAAACCCAATAATAAGAAAGCAAACCACCCAATTTAATAATGGAAAAATACTGGACACTTCACCCAAAAAATATACAGATGGCAAATAAGCATGTGAAAAGATGTTTAATATTATTCGTCATTGATTAAGGTCACGGAAATTAAACCACAATGAGATACCACTACATACCTATTGAAACGGACAGAATTAAAAATGACGGACCATGCCAACTGCGGTGAGGGTGTGGGGGGGCTGGAACTCTTATACCCTCTCACGTGTTAGTCCCAAACTGGAAACAACAGGTAAATGGGTAGACAAATTGCAGGATGTCTATACAGTGGAATACGACTCAGCAATAAAAAGGAATGAGCTGCCGATATTCAGAACATGATAAATCTTAAAACAATGATGCTGAGTGAAAGAAGCCAGAAAAAATATATACGTACTATCTGATTCTGTTTATGTAAACTTTTAGAAAATGCCAGTTAGTCGATTGTGACAACAAGCAGATCTGTTGTTGCCTGGGGAGAGTGGAGGGTGGGACAGGGGCAGGAGGGTAGGAGGGATTACAAAAGGACAAGGAAACCTCTGAAACGATGGCTATATTTATTATCTTGATTGCGGCGATGGTTTCGTAGGTGTAAATATATGTCAAAATGTATTAAATTGCACGCCTTAATTATGTGCAGTTTATCCTGCGTCATTTCTACCTTAATAAAGCTGTTAAAAAACAAAGGGGCTGTGGGGTTTGCTGATCAGGAGCTGATGAGCAGCCTTTGGGGAGCAGTTCCTGTTGAGAGGTGTGGGTGGTCAATAAAAGACTGCAGAGAAAAAGAAAAAAGTGCCCTGTTCACAGGACTGCTGCCTTCCAGAAAACTGTTGTAATAAACAGCAACTCTGGTCACAAGGTGCCCGGTGAACTTGGCGTGTCCTGTAGCCACCCTGATGGTCCCAGGGGTCAGAGTGTCTGCCTTTCACTTAGTGGCCGGGGGGATTGGTAACCAGGAAGTAGACCGCTAGGGCCTGATGTGCATTTGTGTTCTGGGTGAGGCCTTTGCCAAAGCGGTGTGAGCCCCCAGCAGAGTCCTGGGGAAGGGGGTCAGCATGTATCTGGGCCCAGGGGGCAAAGGCACCTGCAGGAGGGCCGAGTCTCGAGTCTCGGGAGAGTGGTTGGGGCCAGAGGAGGGAAGTCCCCTAAGGGCGTCAACAGGGATGCCTGAAGGGAGGCAGAGGGGAGGAGGGCGGGATGGACAGGTGGGGTGGAGGAGCCGCCCAGCAGGAAGGAAGAGTTCAGAAAGAGGTGGCCACTAGGTCTGCATGACCCCGAGGAGCCTCTAGCAAAGTGCTGAGGGTTGGAGCTGTGTCATGGGGGTAAGTGGTGGGTGGATAGATGACTTCATCCGGCACAGGGGGCTTGAGGGCATTTGGGGCGAGAGCCTCGGACTCGGCACAAGGAGACCTGAGATCCGCGTCCAGCTCTGCCGCGAGCAGCGTCGTCCTGGCGACGTCTCCCCTGCTCTGCCTCACCGAGGGACCCGAGGCTCCTAGCGCTGACAGCTATGGTCACCAGTAACTTCATGGACATAAAGGCCACTGTCCAGCAATCTTCCAACTCACCACATTTTCTGTTTTTGATCCACAGAGACTTTAATGGACACCAGGACGGCTACCGCAGAGCTGGGCTGGACAGCCAATCCTGCATCCGGGGTGAGTGTCAGGCCCTCCATCCTTCAGTCCCACTGGGTAGTCCTGGGCCCGCAGGAGGGCTGGGGGAGCAGCGCCTGCCCCAAGCAGCACCTCGGTGGGGTGGAGTCTCGGTGTGGACGGCTGTGTCCACTGCCCATCCACAGAGAGGCAGCACCAGGGCTCCAGCCTGAGCTGTTCCCTGACGTGATGCAGACCATCTCTTGACAAAGTTGACAAAGTCCTCCAGGGAGCTGGCTCCTGGGTGACCAGGGCCATGCCTGTGCAGGAATGGGGGCAGTGGCTTCCAATAGTTGGGCACTCAGGCCAGTGGTGCTGGGGCAGATCAGAGCTCTGAGATGCCCACGGGGCGCCGAGAGGGCGGGGGCATGAAGAGGAGCAGGGCTCAGAAAGACTGAGGCTCTCCTCACCTGGAGGCTTACAGAGACCATCTTGATTCATTAGCTCAGTATTCACGCACCTGGCCAGACTCCGTAGCTACAAAGATGGAACCGCCTGGAGGAGCTCATGGCCTCGTATGGGGACCACCACGTTCACAGATAAGCTGAAGGACATCTGTCCTCTGTGGCAGTGGAGGGGTTCACAGGCAGGTGTGGGCACAGAGCTGGGAGTGAGAAACTTTGGAGGAAGACAAGGAGCCTTTACGAGCTGGGTTTTGGAGAATGAGTATGATCTGAAGGTGGGGAATGGGGAGTCTGCAAAGCTATTCCAGGTAGGAGGAATGGTTGACTAAAGGGATGAAGTCATGAGAAGACAAGAGAGGAGAGTCTGTGTCTGGGACACGGCAGTGTGGGCAGTGCCGGCTGTAGATTGGAAGGTGACGTGGTGCAGAAGGCTCTGACTGCCATCGGATTTTATCCTGGAGGTAATGAAGAGATCCTGGGCAGGAGAACAAAATAGCCACACTTTCTGATAAGATTGTGGAGAACAGTTGAGATAAAAGCATTTAAGAGACTCTTTTGGCTGTCTTGCGTGGGTCAGAAGAATCTAATTAAAACCAATGCTCGGAGGGCAGTTTGAGTGAGGCTGAGGAGGAGACATTGGCTGCATTTGGCGATGGATGGACTGTCAGCGGAGAGGGAGGAGGTGCAGATGAAGTTCAAGTGCCTGGCGTGGGGACTGGCTAGCTGCAGGGCACAGCACAGAGGGAGAGGGCAGGAGGGCCTGAACTTGGCTGCAGCAGGGCGGGCCAGGCTTTTCACCTGTCCCACACCTCCTCTCTCCTCCCAGCCTTTGGTGACCTCTGCCGGGGCCCAGGTTTGTTTTGCACCTCATGGTGCACATCCTGTCCCAACAGGTGCAGTTCTGCTGTAGGGACAATTCTAACTGGGCCATTCAGGTCGCAGGGCAGTCCTGACCTCACCTGCACATGCTCCCCTGGCTCTCGCCTTTACCCTGCCTCAGCATTTACAGAAACGCCCTGTGCAGGTGCAAGCATCATGCCTTGGGGTGGAAGGGCAAGGACTAGGGTGAGCTGGTGTTTCCCAAAGGGGTGGGTGGGGCGGGGCAGGGGAAATCCTGCGGGGAACACTGGGCGACTAGGGGTCCTTCCCACTTCTACTGGGGACTTTATGCAAAGCTGAGGAGGTGGCAACTTTCAGGTTGCCTGGATAGGAAGAACTTGCCATTCTTACAAATCATTTTATTGTTTGCAGGCTTGGATGTTTTCACAAGGCATTGAGATGATTTATGGTTATTAATTTTTCCCTTGATTTTTGTACACACCACCTGTCTTCTTTAAACTTCTGATCTTCTTTCCCAAGGAAGATGGTCTTTTAGGAAAACATTCAAAGTCAAGCGATGCCCTTTAGAGACAGCAGCTGGCTGGGCCGCTCTCTGCTTGTCCCCCCTGCCCCTCCCAGTCGCGGCTCATCTGCTGTTCCCTGATGTTCTCCCTCTTCTCTCGGGGACATGCAGCCGACAGTTTTCCTCCTGGTGTCCTGAGCAGCTTCAGAGCCTTTCTGGCACACAGTGAGCAGCAGGAGGGGCACAGGAGGGGCAGGTTGGCCCTCCGCCTGGGGCGAGAGGGAGGACCCAGGACAAGGCTTCCATCCCAAGCCCTCTCCTCGTCTCCCTCCGTTCTCATCCCAGACAGCTGCCATTGAGTCTATGAACACTCCAGTGGCTGTCAAGTTGTGTCCCCAGCCCAAGCTCACACAACTCCACGCCTCTCCCTGGATGCTCACAGGCGTATCACCCTCGACATGGCCCAAGCAGAATTCTCCCTCCTCTCCTGCCCGCCTTTCCCCCAACGTGGCTCCAGCCAAGCACATTGGAAAGGCCGGAAGCCAGAGCCATTCTTGACCTCTCCTTTATCACCTCTGGCCTCATCTCACGTGGCCCATCCTCACCCCTGACCACATGGGGTCCCCTAGCACAGGTCCTCTGGGGGCTGGGGCGCTTTTCTCTGTAGCACGTTTCACAGTTGTAAGTTTACATCTCTGTGTGTTCGGGTTGGGATTCGTCACCACCCCCCCCCCCTGGCTATGCTGTCACCTCCAGGGTGTCCGGGACTCTGCCTGTTGTTCACCATTGGAACCTAGCGCCTGGTTCACTGCCTGACGTGTACTTGTTGAAAGTTTCCGACTTGGGTGAGTGGGTGGCTGATGGTGCCATTCTTGAAGGCGGGGAATCCACGAGGAGGAACGCGCTTGGGTCGGAAGAGGCTGAGATCAGTGCTGGACCTGCTGAGTTTGCAGGGTCTTTGGGGCGCCCACGGAGAGGAGTGCTGTCGCATCTGACTCGGGGCCACCGGAGCAGGAGGCAGCCCCACAGCAGAGGGAGGGGACCTGTGACTGCAGTCTCCCAGGTGTCTGGAGGGAGAGGAGGTGGCAGATGTGGATGGATAGCCTGCATTGAAGTGTCACACAGAGAAAGAGGAACCTGAAAAGGGGACTGAGAAGGTATGGCCCAGGAGGCAGCAGAAATCCAAGAGGTGGTCCTCTCACAGAAGCCAAGGGACAAAAATGTCGAGGAGGAACAGGGGACAGAAGTAGCCAAAGCTGCTGGCGTTGAATGTCTCCACTGGGCTTAGCCACCAAGGACCTATTGGCAACTCGTGTGGGGGGTTTCGGAAGGGACGGGAGTAGGAAACCAGGAAGCAGAGAGTTGGCATCAGTGGGGAGGTGAGGAGGTGGAGGGAGCAGAGTCAGTGCACATGAGCCGGGAAGGAGGGCCCAGGGGAGCTGTGGGCACATTTGCCCTGCTGGTGAGGGGATTCTGTTGAAATAGCAGAACAGAGATAAGGTGCCCACAGAGAGATGCCAGTCTTAGGTGTGATATCAGAAGCCATAAAATAGAGAATTCTTTCAACTTCTTATATTCTCTCTGAGGTTCAGAGAGTGAGGGGTGGGGTGTCTTGGGTAGCAGGTTTTAGGGGGGTAGAAGAGGTTTGAAGTAGCTACTGCTGTTGGAGCGGTGGAGAGAGGCTGGTGTGTCAGTAGGAACCTGGCTGCAGGCTCCCCGCTGCCCGACCATACCTGCAGGAGGGGGCTCCCCACTGCCCGACCATACCTGCAGGAGGGGGCTCCCCGCTGCCCGACCATACCTGCAGGAGGGGGCTCCCCGCTGCCCCACCATACCTGGAGGAGGGGGCTCCCCACTGCCCGACCATACCTCCAGGAGGGGGCTCCCCCGCTGCCCCACCATACCTCCAGGAGGGGGCTCCCCACTGCCTGACCATACCTGGAGGAGGGGGCTCCCCCGCTGCCCCACCATATCTGCAGGAGGGGGCTCCCCGCTTCCCGACCATACCTGGAGGAGGGGCGCGGGGGACTCCTCCCTGGTCATACAGGAATGGTGGGCCTGGAGGGGTAGGGGGCTGAGGACATTGCTGAGCGGAGGTTGGCATCTTGTCTTATGGCATCTACCCATCAAGACAAGTGAAACCAGGAGGGACTGGCCATTGTGACAAAACACCAGGCCCAGACAGAGGTCTCAGTGAGACTGGAGGAGGACAGAGGCTGTGGCCCTGAGTCAGGGCTTGGATGTCAGACACACTGAGCACTTCTGGGTGCTGAAGAGGTCTGGGGAGTGGGGTCAAGGTCAGGCATTAGGGAAGCCAGGAAGCTGGGTAGGAGGTCTGTATCTTCCTGGGACCCCATGGGGTAGAGGTGGGGCTCCCCATCCCAGAAAGGAGGCAGAGACCACAGGTTGTCCTCTGTGGTCAGGATCCCATCCACGCAGCCGTAAGGTGGAGAAGGGTATGTGCACATTGTTCTGGTGGCCTGGGGCTCCCAGGGAACTGGGTTTGCCTCATCCATCATTCTGCCAGGGGGCCCAGCTGACATCGCAGCGAACCCTACCCACAGCGCAGGGCCTGTGAGGTGGGCTCCCCAGGCAGAGGCCAAGGGGCTCTTCCTTTCATGGGGCTCTTTGGGTGTCTTCAGTGCTGTACTTGAGAACTGCCAGATACTGGGAGGGGTTCGGCCTGCCCACCCACACATAGCCCACAGACTGTTTTCAGTTATATTGCTGCAGAGTGGGTCATGATATTACCTGCGAAGAACAGAAAGCATTTCTGCTCAAATGCAAAATGTTGCTTTATAATCTAATTGCAGTTTTAATTTAAAGCCTTTTGGTTTGACCTGAATCAGAGGCCACCTGGCGAGCAGAGGGACAAAGTAACGAATACATCTATGAAGTAGCAAATGCCAGGGAGGCACTCAGCTCCCACCAAAAAGCACCCTGCGGACCCATGGTGGCCCTGGTGACTCCTCCCTTGGGCTGGCTTTAGTTACTTCTCCCAAACCTTTGCTTTTGGCCCTGTTCTAAACAGTCCTTGGCCTTCACACTTCAGGAGCTCTGGGCCGTGGGGCAGTTTAGCGAGGCTCCCGGGTGAACACTCAGCGCCACGCCCAGGCATGGACACACTCGCTAAGCGGTATGCGGTGGTCATTGGGGTTGCACAGTCCCCGCTCAACAGCCTGCCCAGTTTCTAGATGCTGCCTGGCCCTCTCCACTCTTCCTTTCCCCAACCCTCCCTCCCTGCATCACTCTCTGTCCCTCGGGTGTCCGCTCTGTTCTCTTCTCCTGGGGGCCAGCAGATGCTCCTCCCCGCAGGGCTCCTGGAGGCGCCCCCTTCCTGTAGCCCACAGGGCTTGCTGCCCACCTCCAACACGCTGTTCATCTCTCCTGTGTTGGTGTGTGGTCCCCACTGGCCAGAGGAGGGAGCGGCATCATCCCTGTGTTCCCAGTGCCCAGTCCAGTGCCAGCCCAGCAGCGGACAAGTTCAGTAAAAGTTTGTTGGCCAAATACACGAGGAAGGACCAGAGCATCCTGGAGCCTTCTCTGCATGTCCGACCCAGGGTTCTGAATTTAGGACATGCTCAATTTAGGTTCGCTGTAGCCCAATAAAATGTTTGTGGTAGACCTCTCAACACCCAAGTGGTTATCAATATCTTTTTTTTTTAAATTTTTTTATTAATTTATTTTTGTTACAGATGTTTCTACTTTTTTCCCCATTGACACCCTCCTCCCCAACCCCCCACCCCATCCCCAGCTTTGATGTCCATGTCCATCAGTTATACATATATGCGCTTAAGTTCTGTGGTTTATCTCTTCCCTCCCCCCCGCCCTCCTCTGAGGGTTGTCAGTCTGTACCCCACTTTCACATCTCTGGGTCTACCCTGTTCCCCAGACTGTTATGTTCATTATATTCCACAAATAAGTGAGATCATGTGATATTTGTCTTCTGTGCTTGGCTTGTTTCACTTAGGATAATACTCTCCAGGTCCCTCCATGTCGTCTCAAAGGATAAGAGATCTTTCTTTCTTACAGCTGCATAGTACTCCATTGTGTATATGTGCCACAGCTTTTTTATCCATTCATCCACTGATGGACACTTGGGCTGTTTCCAGATCTTAGCTATTGTAAATAGTGCTGCTATGAACACGGGGGTACATGTATTCTTTCTGATTGGTGTTTCGGGTTTCTTAGGGTATATTCCTAGAAGTGGGATCTCTTGGTCAAATGGCAATTCAATTTTTAATTTTTTGAGGTAACACCATAGTGTTTTCCATAGTGGCTGCACCAGTCTGCATTCCCACCAGCAGTGTACCAGAGTCCCCTTTTCTCCACACCCTCGCCAACACTTGTTGTTTGATAATTTGTTGATGGCGGCCATTCTGACAGGTGTGAGGTGATACCTCATTGTTGTTTTAATTTGCATCTCTCTGATGATTAGTGATGTTGAGCATTTCTTCATATGGCTCTTAGCCATTTGTATGTCCTGTTTGGAGAGGTGTCTATTTAGTTCCTCTGCCCATTTTTTAATTGGGTTCTTTGTCTTCCTTTTGTTGAGTTGTATGAGCACTCTATATATCAGTATCTTTTTAAAGAGCTTGCTTAGGTACCTAGAGTCACCTTTCCTGAGATAAGCATGATAAAGGAGACCAGGACACCCACCAGAAGGTCCCAATTACTTTGAGACACGGGCTGTGGCTGTGATGGATTAGAAAGGCAAGCCTAGGTCCCTCTCGTAGTGAGGTTTGTTCAACTTGCTTATTGGAAATCCAAACCCAAAGTTCTTTACTTTCCAAGAGTTTTGCCAGGGCTCACTGGCTTTGGCCACCTGGACCACCGATGGTCGTTGTGTGTGTAGGTTCCTGTGTCTGTGGGCATGTGACTTAAGTGTAAACGTTTCCTGAGTTATCTTCAAAGTGGGCTCCCAACTCCAGTGCCATCTGGGCTGCCCTTTGGAACCACCTTCACGCCTGTGACAGAGCCTGTTCGCTACTGTGTTACTGGCACGTCTTCCCCAGGGGAAGTGGGACTCGAAAGAGGAAAAGTGGAACAGGAATCCAGAGCCAAGCCTGACGAGCCTTCAGGATGAGCAAGCTGGGTGTGTGCCTCTCTGTGCTACGTGTATGTGCATATATGTGTGTATGTGTATATGTGTTTGTGTGTGTGTTAAGTTAAATGAGCTGATTTCACCTTATGCCTCTGTAGGCAGTTCCTAGAGTTCTGGAAATATCTTAAATGATGGGAAGATTATTGACTAAGTGGGGAGCTTCCAGAGGAGGCCACTGTGAAGCGAACAAGCCATTTGAATGTCTGTGTCCGGTAGATGAACTTCCAACATGAGATGCATGCCCACAAGAGCAGGCACACTGGAGCCTGACGGTATAGCCACCAGTTGTCCACGTGTGGACCTTCCTGGCCACTTGGCCACCATCCCTCTCTGTCTCCTCTCTCCCTGTCTGTCAGATCCTCAGGCACCCTCTCCAGCTGCCCACACCACAGGAATAAGGAAAGCACATTCAGGAGAGAAATCTACTCTAATGACACCCAATTTGTTCCAAGGCCAAGCAAAATCAATCGGAATTTATCTGGTCTGATGGGTGAGGAGTTGATGGAGGAGCAGGGAAGGCGCCTTGTGTCAGATAAACCAGAGCCCATCCAGCTCCCGCTCCCTGGCTGTGGAATCGTGGGCCCGCCATTCAGATTCTTCCAGCCCAGTTCCCTCCTCTTCTTAGTGGGGTGAGGACGGCCACTGTTCATACAGGAAGCCACGTGGGTGCAGAGTTTTCCTGGGTAAACAGTCGGGACATGTTAGCATAGTACTAACCCTCTGGAGAGCTGGATTTTCTTTTTTCTTCCTTTGATGACTCAATCATGCTAATTAAGACAGCAAAGCCGGAGCTAAATTAGGCAAATCCAAGAGAAATTTAGGCCTGGGCAAAACAATTTTGTGAATGGAGTTTTACAGTTTTTAAATTTCAGGCTGCGCCAGGGGCAGGCGGGCAAAGGAGGGCCATGTTGGTCATCCTTTCTCAGACTGGTCCTCTCACCTGGGACTTGGGAGCCTTTGTCCTGGTTGCTGGTAGCGACACAGTTGTATCAGTCAGGGCTTCCTGGTGGCCAGTGATAGAAAAGCACAACTCAGTCTTCAAGGAAGTCTCTTGGCTCCTGTAATGGGATGGTCCAGGGGCTGATGGGCTGCACGGGATGGCTGGTCCAGATCATGAGGGTCCATCTCTCTCTCTCCCCACTCTTTTTTTTTCTCTCTCTCCCTTTTCCCATCCCCTTTCTCCTCTCTCTACTCCCATGGTGTTGGCTCTATGCTGAGCCTCCTCTTGGTCATAAGAAGTCCACAGCAGCTCCAGCCCATACAGCCTCCTTCATCCATATCTCCTGGGAAGAACAGACACCCCTCCTGGTCCCCCAGCAGAAGCCCCGGAAGGAGCTCTGAATGGACCTGACCGGCTGGGCTGGGATCCCACGGCCGCTGAGCCAGTGCCTGCAGCCAGGAGAAGCAAAAAGCTGGTCGGCTCTCTCAGAGCTTGTGCTGTGAGGAGCCTACCGGAACCCTGGGGACGGAAGGGTGGGAAGGAACAACTTCCCGGAAGGAATCGGGGTGTAGGTGCCAGAAAGATGAATAGATGGTAGGTAGGGAAAGTGAAAATCAAATACTGTCTCACAGGCCCCGAGTGCTGTACAGCCATGCACGCATTGATCCTGACAACAGCCCCACTTTACAGACGAGGAAACTAAGGCACGGAGCAGCTAGGAAATCATCTGCGGTCACATGGCTGGAAAGTGCCAGCATTGACGTGTCACCTCCCGCGGGGCTGCTCTCCCGCTGACAGCCACGCTGTGCAGCCTTTCCCAGCGCAGTCCCGCCCACTGCGCTGTCTTCAGGGGGGCTCCCAGGTTGCATTCAGGCTCAGCATCTCGTGGTGCAAGGCATGGGTGGTACCCCTTTCCTGAGTGGTTGCCCAGGAATTAGCACAGCTGTCTCAACTGAGAAGCCCTGCCTCCTGGGGGCGGGCCTCTGACCTCCCTGTCCCGCTCTCCTCCCCTGCCCTCCCCTGCCCTCTTCAGGTAAACCTCCGAGATAAGTCAGAGCTCCCCACCCGGGCCTCCCACCCACTCTTTATCTTTTTCTCTCTCCACCAAAAGGCCTGTAATTAGGAAACATTAGCAGGCTCAAAACAGCTTTCATACCTGAAACATCCTCTGTAATTGCACTCAGCAGTGCTCTTCCCTGGCTATTAATGTCACTTTTATGAAGCAATGAGGAACAAAACACCCCAAGGCACTTAAAACATTTTTTATATAATACGCATCTTTTAGAAATGGAAGTTTAAAATCACCTGCCCGACGGAGACAGTGACAGACAAAGGCATGGGGGGCTCTGGGTGAGAGCCAGGGAGGCGGGGCCCCGGGGAGACAGAAGGTGGTCCCTGAGATTGAGACCCCACTCTAGGAAGACTGTGATGGCTTCGGGGTATCAGGCTGAGGCTGGGTGGATCCCAGGGGTGGAGAGGTGGGCCGGGTGAGCAGCTAGGGTCCTGGTCTGCCTGGCCTCATTGTGTGTGGTTGCTGTCTCAAGGGGCTTTTATGTGAGATCTCTGTGGGCATCTGTGTTCCTTTAATAGAGAGGTGAGTAGAATGTTACAAATGACCAGTGTCATTGAGTAGTATGTTAATTATTACATGGGTTGCAGAAATATATTGTGTATGACTGTATATATGTGTGTATATGTAGGTGTGGAGGTATGGGTGGAAGGGAGAGAGATTGATGGAGGGAGAGATGCATCTCCAGCTTGCTGTATTTTTTTTTTTTATCCTTACCCGAGGACATTTTTGCATTTATCGTCAGACAGAGCGGGAGGAGAGAAAGGAAGAGAGAGAAACATCGACGTGAGAGAGAAACATCGATGTGAGAGAGACACATCGACCGGCTGCCACCCACACGACCCCAACCAGGCCGGGGACAAACTGCAACCGAGGTACGTGTCCTTAGTGGGAACTTAACCCGGGACTCTACCGTCTGCAGGCCGACGCTCTAACCGCTGAGCCAAACCGGCCAGGGCCCAGCTTACTATATTAGAGAATTTTGGGAGTTGTGGTGGTTCATCAGAATCTTACTGTCTGGCAGATCTATTTTCTTGCTCTTGGAAGTGGCTCAAAGACTGATTCATGGGCAGAGCAGGAGATATTTCTGTCCATAGTCGGGGAGGGAACCCCGGAGGTCACCCAGCCCCCTGCTCCTCTTGGAGGCAGGCTTAACCCTCACTTGCCTGGACAGACAGGTGTCTTTCCTCTTCTCTAAAACTTTCCCCAGGAAGGCAGTTCCCTACCACGTCCTTACCCCAACCCTCGCTGGGAACCTTCTTCCACTGGGAGGTGAACCTGGGACCAGCTGCCTGGGGAGTTGAAGGGCCAGGGAGGAAACAGGCTCCTGACACAGGAACCAGGATGGAGCCACAGAGGGTCAGGAGGGGCTTGTGGCCCTGACAGTCTGAACCTCACTGCTCCCTCACACCGGCGGTCTTGGTGAAGTACTGAAATATAATAGTGGGGAAGACAAAGCGTTAGAAGGAAGGTAAGGCAGAATGAAGAGGCCTAGAGAAGATGGGCAGGAGGGAAGCAGATGAAGAAGGGGGTCTCAAGGTGGGCAGAAGACATACAGAGACCCTACGCCTGGGTCTGTAGGGACAAGCCTGGCCTTAGCTGAGCCTTGGCCTTACCTCTAGTTACAGCCAAAGTGGGGGAGTGAGTTGGCCTCACCCGCACTGTACTTTGGTAGTATAAAGGAGCAAGTCCAGGGTTTAGAATCTGGTGTCCTGGGTGTATTTTATATCTCTGAGCCTGCTTTCTGCCTCTCTCACAGGGTAATGTAAGGTCTCATTGTCAGAGTGGTTGGCAGGACTAAAGTGTGTTTACCTTCTTTGTAAACTCTGAAGCCCAGTCAGTCCTGCTAGCCCTGACTAGTACTAGGGGTGGCAAGGACTTTTGTTTGAGGGGCTTCACTTGCACGGAATGAGGATGGACACTGATGGAGGGGCCCTGAGATGCAGGATCAGCGTTCCAGCGGTTCTGCTAGGCTGTGGCTCTTGCATGAATGCCCTCAGGGAGTGCACCCTGTGACCGATAACAGTGCTATTATTCATAATAGTGATAACTGCTGCTACTACTCGTTACCAATAATTAAGTGCCCACTGTGTCTCAGGCACTGAACATTACTTGTATTAACTCCCTAAACTCCCACCAGGCCCCTGCCAGCCAGGGGGTAGTTCTCCCATTTTACACAGCGGACACTGAGACTTAGAATGATTATCCAACATCACAGGACTGCTCGGGGGTTTCGGTGAGGCTGACCCTGGGCCTGACTGACCGCAAAGCTCAGTCTTGTACCTCTGTCCCCGAAGAAGGGTAAGGAAGGCATGTCCTGGCCCAGAGACCAGGGGCAAGGAGAAGCAAGGTCCCCCATTTCTAGAAAGGGAAAGGGTAAGTTTGAAGCCCTGTGCCAGTGAGCAGAACACGTGGTAAGCACCTCATGAATTGTTTTCTGAAGCAAGCTGTACGGGGAGAGGTGGGGTGGGTGCTTTGTGATGTGTGGCGTTTGAGTGATGTGGGGGACAGAGAGTAGCAGGTCTGGGAGGAGACTGGAAGGGGAGGCCCCACTCCCAGAGCAGGTGAGACCTGGCCAGGGATCCAGAGAAGGACAGAGGGTGCCTGGGGCTGGCTGGCTCCAGGTAGTGTTGGGGGAGTCTGTGGGTCTGCTTGCATCCCCAGGCCTTGGGAAATATCTAGGAAGTGAAGACTCCCAGGAAGGGAGAGACATGAAGTGGCCTCAACAAGCTGCTTTGTCCCATCCAATGGCCTCAGTGTCAGTTCTGCTGAACCAACCTGTTCTCTATTTAAGGTGCTCCTCTGTTGATAAATGGGGAGTTTTAGTCATGGCAGAGCCTCATCTTATGTGCATTGTCCCATTCACTACTTTTTCTGGTGGAGACAGTCACATCCAACACAATTTCTCATGTCACCAAGGACATGAAAGAGGTTGGAGTCAAGATTCAAACTAATCTTGCTGATTGAGAACTCTGCCTTCAAACGAACACAGTCAGTGGTAAGGGTGTGCATTTGCATTTAGGTGCAAACAGTTCATTGTGCAGTAACGAGCCAGGGTTGACCAAGATGAGCAGTGCCTCAGGTAGTGGGGACTTTTGTGTGGCTGGCTACATACTCATGGGGACTGACCAGAGGATGTAGGTGCAGGTAAGGCCAGAATCAGCTGGTGGTATTTTGAGCAATCCAGGTACAAGTCACAGGTGATGGTGGCCCCATTGTGTGCTCTGCTGGCGTGAGCACATCTGCCACGATGGGCTTATTCTGAGAGCTGAATTTTAAAAGGGACATTGGAATACTGAAGTGTGCCTAGTGGGGGGTGACCAGTGATCCTGCCATTCAAAGAATGGCTGTGGACTAGGGAAACTCAGCCCAGAGACAATCTGAAGCAAAGTCTAGGAGGCAAAGGAGTGAGATCAAAGTCCTGCTCAGGCTTCCCAGGACCAAGCAGCCACAGTGCCAGGAAAAAGCCCCTGAGTGGGTCATACACAGTGGCCACATTGCCACAATTGGGGGCAAGGGGTACACAGGATGGAGGTGTCTTCTTCCCAGGCCAGATTTGTTTGTTCTGCACCTGGATAGAAGGATTCTCCCTAATCATGAGAGTGGAATGAAGTCAAGAGCTCCTCAGGAAGGCCAGCCTCTTTCTCCCCATGACCCGCTCTCTTGTCTCCAGGACCTCTCCCCCTGGCTGCAGCCAGCCCAGCCCGTGAGCAGTCCAAACTCTCTGTGCTCATGGAACAAGGAGCCCACTCCCCAGCCTCTAGTCCAGCGTGGTGGCCCAGCTTCAGCCAGCCCCTGCTCACCTCCAAGATGAAGGGAAGTGTCATCAGTCTCTCCCAGGGGTAACTCTCTTCCTAGTCACTGGAGCCCAGGTCTGGGCAGAACAGGATCAGGCGCTGGGGCTCGGGGCCCGCCGCTCCCGCCCCCGCCTTGTACGACAAGCCCTTGTTGGGCAGCAGCGAGGACCACATTCAATCGGCAGCTTAAGATAATCGCATGTGTGAGGAACTGGGATAATGACAGCTGAATACCCTGCCACTGTTGCCATAGTGACCAGCCAAGCACTGATTCCCTCCTTTTTTTTTCTTTCTTTCTTGTTTTCTGGGCCTCCTTGTTATAGGGCTAGCTGGTGGGGTGGGGGGATAAATTTGGGAAATGGGAAAGAGGAGGGAAGGGAGAGGGGAGACCCAAGAGGGGCAGCCCATTATACTCTCCTTAAATACCCCAGCTGGAGGTGTTTTAAATCTCAACAGACTGAGAGAAACAGTGTCTTAATCCCCCGCTCCCAGTGAGTTGTTTAAAGGGATCTTGTCAGAAGGATGAATTTGTCACTGTTGCAGTGTCAACAGCAGCAGCAGCTGTCATAAAGGCTGCAGACCCCACTCCAGGCAGGGCCTGGCACGAAATGCTGCTGCCTGGTGGAGGGACAGAGGCCTCGGGGCTGTGGACAAGGAGCCCCTCCTGAGGCACAAGCCTGCAGTGTTTTTCCTGGCGAGCTGGCAGACCTGGGTGTGAAATTACCAGGACGCGGAGAGATGTGTGCCATCTGGACTCTGGGCCTGGCTGGCCTCGCCCTCCATTAATGTGGCTCCCACAGCCCAGAGCCCTGGGATCTCCGAGCAGTGAGGGGTGCTCACCCTGGCCAGGAGTGGGCAGTGCTGACCAGTACTCACATAACATTTGATGGGTGGGCACACAGGCCCCATGTGGGCCACAGCGAGCACTCCTGACTACACACACACACACACACACACACACACACACACACACACACTGGTACACACACAGAGGCATACATGCACACATGCATGCATATACACACATAGGCACATGCATACATACATACATGACCACATGCATGCACATGTGCACACACTGAAAATGATACACAGGCACAGACAACCAGATAGACAGGAGAGTCGTAGATCACACATCATGGAAGGAGAACCAAGGGAAAATGACCCGTGCTCAGAGGAACCAAGCATGAGCTTCTGGAGGGCCGGTACCCATGCGGACGGACTCGCAGTGTCTCTTACTCAGGTTTAAGTACTTTACCTGTGTTATCACATGTAATCCTCACAGCCACCTCATGAGAGCGTAGCTCGGTAATATTAGTGTCTCTCTGTTAGAGGAGGAAACCGAGGGTCGGAGAGATTTAAAGACTTGCCCATGGTCACGTAGCTGGGTCTGGCTGACTCTAGAGTCTGTGGCCTGGACGCCTGTGCTAAGCCAGGGGTCACCGTGACCGCCAGGGTTCAGGGTGAGGCAGGGCGACAGCAGTACTTCTCCATCCCAACCCTTTATGACCTCCTTCCCAGCAATCTGGATGTGTTCTACGTGGGGCCATGTCCCCGCTCCCACCTCCATGCAGCATTTCTTGCATTTTCCCACCATCTAAGTTTCCAAGAGGATTTGGTGGAGCCTCTTGGAGACTGCACTGGGAAACAGTGAACATTTGTTTTCCATCTTCTTGGTATTTACATATTCTAAGTGCATTGCTTAGCCCACCCCCGGGGTGAGTGAGGAAATGTTAGGCAAGCATTGCTCTGTGTCTCTGCAGTGTGGTTGCTCTTTCAAGGCTCTGGGCCTCAGAAGCACTGTCCTGGCCCAAGGCAGCCGCCCAGCTCTTTGACACACTCATGGGCCCATGGTAATGAATGGGGGCCATGTGTGTCCTCTTAGCCCAGCACATCTGGGAGCTAAATTAAGCATATTAGAAGGTGAGCTGGTGCTCACAGCCCGCAGGGGAGGCATTGAGTACATGCTGCCTTGGTTGGTTGGTATACTAAATGGTAGATCCCTCTGGACTTGTAGGAATTTATGCCCCATGGACCACATTTCACATTTTAATTAGCCCTCCAGTTTGTCTAATATCCGAGTTCTTTCAGGCTTAGTCAAATGTGTACACAGGAGCCGCCTCTTCGGGGGTGGGCTGATGAGCCCAGCCCAAGGGATCTGCTGACCTAAGATTCTTGGGTCTCCTGCAGGCGCTGTGGAGTCGTGTGCTGCTTGGGCCTCAGTGGGCTTCTTGTTCAGAGAGGCAGCCACTCCAGCTAGGGCCTGAACTTGGGTCTTTGGGTTTCCCCTGACTGGGCAATGCCAGGGAGGTTCCATTATGGTCCCACAGGGCTAGGACTGTTGGCAAAATAGCGGGTTCCCTCACACATCAGTTTCTGCCTAAATGCTGACTGCTGAAGGGGACCAAAACCTGTGAGCCATGTCCCATTTTGCCTCCTTGTGGTCCGAGCTGGGGGGTGACAGTGGCCCGGGGGCTGCCTGGTTGGGAGAAGAGAACCCACACTGAAGCCCGCCCAGGGGAAGCTCCTGGGTTCCAGGAGGAGCTGGGAGGGGGCTGCTGGCTGCTCCTCTGGGTCTGTAAAGGGACAGTGTCTGGCCCTTTCCTCCTGGTGTTCTGCTGGCCAAATGGTGGAATTGTTTATCTAAGATAAAGGAGATGATTTTCACATCCTGGTGTGTCAGCCAGAGGTGGATCCTGAGGTTAACATAACAGTGATGATGCAGATAGTGATGGTAATAATTGACACTTGGTGAGTGGGAGTTACCTGCAGGCATAGCACTAGATTAGTTACTTTCTTGATCCTCAGTCCTCCTGACACCCTGCAAGGTAAATCGTATTTTGCAGAGAAGGAAAATGAAGCTCAGAAAGTTGTCGTGGTCACAGAGCTGTAACTGGCAGAACTGGGGGTACACCTGCCTGGGCAACTGTCTCGCCTCACCTTCTCCCACGTGCCCCTTGCAATTTGGCAGCCACGCTGGCCTCCTGGCTTTCTTGGTGAGGTGTCAGGCACACTCTTGCTCAGGAGAGTTTGTTCTTGTTCTCAGAGCCTAGAATGCTCCTCCTTCTTGGACCCTCCCAGCTGGTGGCTCCTGCATGTCATTCAGATCTCTGCTCAAAAGGAAGCTTTCCCTGGTGACCCCACTGCTGGCTGTCACTCACTCTGTCTCCGCACCTACACCTCCTAGTATTTAACACTATTTGACTGTATGTTGCTCGTTGGTTTGCTTGTCCATCCTCTGGTTCACTCTACTGGAATAGAAGGCCCACGAGGAGGGACAATCTCTCTCAGTTACTGCTGTGTCACCAACCCTAGAGCACTGTCAGAGGATGTGAGTAGATGCTTAATTCTTGATTTAAAAATGAACTAAATGAGCTGGGTTTGAAACAAAACAGAATAGTGGGATCTTGTTAGGCTAATAGAGACCAAAAAGTCAATTTCAGTTATTTCTGTCATCATCTTAAATAGCAATGTCCAGAGGGAAGGCCTCTTCCTGGCCAGGCCTTGTAGAAAAGGCTTATTCCTGGTGGTTATTATGATGCAACATCATGGTAGCCATTGAGCGTTCTGGGAGGGGGCAGTGTCCTGGGGAGGTTACAGACATCCAGGGAGGGGCTAATAATCACAAATCTTTCCAGAGCCCATGCTTGGAACTGTCTTCAAGGGCATAACGTTTTATTGTGTCTCTTCACTTTTGACCAAGAAATATTATTTATTAGCTTTCTATTCACCTGACTCGTTGGATTTAGTTCCAAATGACCTTTGCCTGTTTCCGAACTCCAGATCCGCCCTTGGAGGATAGAGAATGTGTGAGAGTCTCTGAAGGTTCTTCTAGAAGGCAGTGTAGATGGAGTGTGTGGTAGTGATTTTGAACGGGAGCAGCGTGTTTTACACACATACACACACACGCGTGCGCGCGCGCACACACACACACACACAGAGTCAGCCAGACTGCAAATAGTCACTAGCACTGTCCAAAGGTCAACAGGCAATCTGGGCCACTCCTGAGCAACAGCTCTGCAAGCTCTGCCTTCCAACAAGCAAGTCAAACACACCTACATCTATTCTAGAGGAACCTAGAGGTGTCTTTCTCACACATCAAGGTTCTGGTCTGAAAGCCTGGGCAAGTTCTTGTTAATGGGTGTCATTCTTTTCTTTATTATGCCTATCTCAAGAGCAGGTGGTCCATTTGCATCAATAATAGTGCCCTTTCAAAGGCCCTTAATATCTTGGTGGTTGTGCTAGGCTTCTCTGTTTCTTCTTCTTCCAGGGACAAGTGAACCTGGTGGCACCTGCATTAAGACCCCAGGGAAGGACCAGGGGCTGAGGAGGCAGAGAAGTTGAGGAACAGACCAAGGCCTTGCTCATCCCCACAATCTGCCAGTATTTATGGAAGGCTAGGCCTGGGAATATGGAGCGGTCCCCAACACTTGTCCTCTAGGGACAAGTCCCCCTGGGTGTATAGGGGGGCAAATTTGTGAGTCTGCAGCAGCACTGCAGAGAGCAAGGTGGTGAGTGTCAGGTTTATCAGGAACTGTCCAGCAGGCAGCTGGATAAACAAGTCTGGGGCATTGGGGAGAGGTCAAGGATGTACCCCACAGTGATTGCAGCCTTGTGTGTGGATGAGATCACTTGGGATAAAAAGTGAGAGAAGAAGGGAGTGAGGGTGGTGTCCTGAGAAACCTGTGGATTTCACTGGTCCCAGACATTACTAAGTAACAATGCCATTGTGTAATACAGTGGAACCTCAGTTCTCAAACTTAATTCATTCTGGAGGGCTGTTCAAAAACTGAATCATTTTTTTCCTGTTAGAAATAATGTAAATTGAATGAATCCATTCCAGACTCCCAAATGATTCCCTGTTTTAACCTTTCTTATATACAATGCATGTCTAATGTACTGTTTAATCTATAAACACTTTATTTTTTCTTTTTCTTTATTGATTTTAGAGAGAGAGAGAGAGAAACATTGATGAGAGAGAACATCAATTGGCCGCCTCCTGCACGCCCCCCAACTGGGAATCAGGCCCACAACCTGGGCACGTGCCCTGACCTGGGAATCGAACTGGCGACCTTTTGGTGCATGGATCGATGCTCAACGATTGAGCCAAATCAGCTGGACTATAAAGAAACGCTTTAAAAATAAAAAGAACATGAATTGAAAATAAAAATGTAACAAAAAAGAAATGAAATGTACAGTAAAGAATGAAAATGTAATAATCATAAGCAGCAACAAAAGCAAAACAAAACAAAACAAAACAAAAAACAAACATGAAAACACAGCACAATTTCCTGAGATGTTAACGTGAGGTTTAGCGGTAAACTGACTCATGCTCGCACATTCTCTCCTTTGTCGCCTGAGAAGCTCATGACTGATCACAGGTATCAGCATGAAAGGGGTGTCAGGTTGAAAAGCGAATTGAATTCATTTGAAATGGGAGACATTCGAGAACCGAGGTTTGACTGTACCAGTGTTGCAAAGCTAAATGCATGGAATTATTTCGCTTGTTGAAATGAATAAATTAGTCAAAACATAATTCCCTGTCCTCAAGGAGCGCACAGCCTGGTATCACAATCCAAAGTCACACTGCCGAAGCAATTAACGAATCATTCAAAATAGTATTATTTTCAAATGCTAAATTGTGTGGAATAAGTTCACTCATGCTGAAAGCATTCAGGAAAATGGTTGCTGAATATATGCTGGGAAGGCATCAGGGAGGAAATGAGATGGGAGCCCCTAAAAGGAGGGAGCCGCCTGACTTCGGGCCAGTTATTGAATGTCTCTGGGCCTCAATGTTCCCATTTGTCAACAAAAGGTCCTGGTCAACACAATCTATGGTGGCTTCTAGCCAGATCTGTTATTTTCTGGTCTGTGTCTTAAAGCGTTGAGGTGGAATGAGGGTGGGGTAGAAGGAAAGTGTTAGGGCCAGAGCATCAGCAACAACATCAAGGGGGCAGAAATGGACACAATTTCACGGTCCCGATGTAAGAGGATATGGCCTCAGTTCGAGCCCCTGCCTTCTCCTGCCTGATCTGCTGTGGCTAATTTTTGACCAAACAGCAGGCCAGGGCATGAGTCCAGGCAGGAAGTCATTCCAGCCCTAGCACATGGCCATGGGAATGCAAGAGAGAGGCCAGGTAGGAGGAATATTGTCCTGGAAGAAATAGCAAATTGTGGTGACAGAGCAGGTGTGTTGGACATGGAAGGCATTTTGGCCTGATACCGCCTGACTCCAGGTTGGAAAATGAAGTGGTTTTGAGTGGGGTCCCGGGCCCAAGATTCTGATCCTGCCTTTAAACCACCCTCCTGCTTCTATCCAGACTCTCAGCATCAGTGACAGGGATGCTTCTGCGGCTGCCTGTGCCGGCTCTAGGTGCCACCTTTGCCCCAGCTCAAGCTATCAGTTGTTCATCCACAAACAGTCTTGACTGAGCCAATATTTGTCACTTGGGATACAGGGATAAAGGGGTGAGAAGGGCATCCTTGGCTCAGCAAACAGGATAAGCAAGGGCATGAAGTTGCTGTGGGCAGGCTTTCTGTGGGGGATGGAGACCATACCAGCATTTTGGGGTATCAAGGTATAGGCTGGAAGAAACTCAGATAATAGATATATTGAGATATGACTTACATGTCATAATATTTACTCATTTTAAGTGTATTAAAATGAATAAATTCATTTTATTCAGGAGGTTCCCAGAGTTGTGTAGTTATCACCATAGTGCCATTTTAGAACATTTCCACCCCCACCCCCCAAAGCTTCTTCATGCCCATTTGCAGCCAGTCCCCATTCCCATCTCCAGTGCTAAGGAAACACTGGTACTTTTCCATCTATAGGGTTGCCTTTTCTGCATATTTCATGCGTATGGACTCGTATAATATGTGGTCTCTTGAGTCTCTAGCTTCTTTCATTTAGCATAATGTTTTAGAGGTTTATCCATGTTGTTGCATGTGCCCACAGCTCACTTTTTCCCCCCTTTATTGATGTTAGAGAGAGAGGAAGAGAGAGGGAGGTAGAAACACCTGTGAGAGAGGACAATGATTGGCCGCCTCCTGCATGCCCCACACTGGAGATCGGGCCCACAACCTGGGCATGTGCCCTGACCGGGAATCAAACCTGCGACCTCTTTGTGCATGGGTCAGTGCTCAACCAGTGAGCCACACTGGCTGAACTCATTCTGTTTTTTTTATTCCCGAGTAGTATTCCATTGTATGGCTACATTATATTTTGCCTGTGCATTCACTAGTTGATGGACATTAACAAAGGGTCTTATGTACCATAATAGAGTCCAGTTGAGAGCTCCAAGAAGGAGGACTACTGTCAGATTGGCATGTAGCATTATTGATCTTACTCTACAAATAAAGAAACGTCCTGGACCTTATTTTCTTTTAGTCAAATTATTTCAGACTCTGAGCTTCCCATCCCACTGGTTGGTGAGAATCTCAATCTCCATGAATGGTTCTTCTTTCCACCATGATTGTGCAAAGCTCCCACAGGCCCCACTCAGAGCAAAGCTGCTGTACTGTCCATAGCCCCTGACCCTCTGAGGCCGGCCACCTCCAGGTGTTCTGGACGTGCATGAAGTTCTGGAGGTGGTGGCAGCTTTGAGTAACAACTTTGTACTCCACATTCTTACTGAGACTTGATATTTTATCTTTTTTAAGTTTTTGCCAATCTGATAAACAAACCATGGTGTTTTGTTGTTTCAATGGGAGGAGATAATTACAGAAGAGAACACAGGAAGTAATATGTCAAATGCCTGGAAGTAGAGGCTGAGAAACTGCTTGTGAATGGAGACCTTCAGGACATGGGCTTTGGGACAAGCAGTGAGTGCGTCGAGGGGATTGGAGCTAGCACGGACCTGGGTAAAAGGAGCTGGATCCTGAATAGGAAATTGGGCATCTATGTGGTAGTAGACCAAGAGTGATAAAATTTCCCTTTTTCAAGGATCTGGGAAGTGGTGTGCCTGGGAACACTGCATAGCTCAAAGCCTGATTGCAGAAGCAGGATGCAAGAAAGGTTATTAAGGGGACACATGGTGTCTTGAGTCAGATCAACCAGTCTTGCTCTGTTCTCACCCTCCACGTTACCCCCTCACCCCCTATAACGTCAGCTCAGTGAGAACCTAGAGAGTCTGCCCTCAAATTTCTTTCTGTTTGTCAGTTGGACCCAACCCATCATCACCTCTTGCCTAGACCACTGCAGTGACATCCAGCTGTCCCGCTCATGCACTCAAGCTGCCCTCCAACACACTCTCTACTTTGCATCAGAGAAATCTTGTAAAAACTCAGCTCTAACCACCTGTATTTTTCCTCCCTGAAACTCGTCCATGACTTCTAGTTACCCTCAAGGTGAAATTCAAAGTTCTCCCCCTTCCCCTTAGCCTTATTCCTGCCACCTGCAGCTTTCTGTGACTCTTCTGTCACTCAGGCTTCATTCCTCACTGGCACTTGTCCCCGTCACAGAGCCTTTGCACGTGCTGTTCCCAGGCCCCTCTCTGTCCCCAGCATACACACGTGTCTCCTGGCTGACTTCTGTACACCCATTCCCTCTCAGCTCAGAGGGTCTTCCCTGACATTCCACTGTGTATCAGGTATGCTTCCTCTCTGGGCACCCTGTAATTTTCACTCACAGCAGTTAGCACAATTGTAATTATTTAGTTATTTTAATAACCATTTGCCTAATTTCTGTTTCTCTCACTAGATTATAAGCTTCATGTTGCTGTATCCCCAGAGGCTAATGGAATGCCTGGCATAAAGTTGGCATCCAGTAAATATTTGTTCATTGATGAATGAACAAGGTAGAAAGCAATGAGACTGATGCCAAGTATCACAAACAAATAACAATGTGTGTCCCTCCCTGCTGGGAGTGCCATTCCACACTCATCTCCATTTACCAAATCTTCTCTTTCGTCAATGTGCCCGATCCTAATTGCTGCTTGCTTGGAAAGCGTTTACACCTCCTCCAGCCCACTCTGATGGCTTATCTTCCCAATGCCTTGCAGCACCCGCTGGCAGGAGAAGAATGAAATAGGGAAAGAAATTAATGTGAGACTCTGTGATGGCCTTTCTCCAAACAACAGGGAGTTACTCCCTTTCTCTCAGTTTCTCTCTGCTCTCTCCCTGTGAATACGCAGCTGTATTCCCCCTAATTTGCTTTGATCGCTCCCTTAGGAGCTGTCATGGAATCAATTAGATCAGTAGAATTTTATGGCTCGAGGTCACCCAGTATGATTCCTCATTTTACAGATGAGAAAACTGAGGCCCAGAGAGGTTAATGTTTGAAACAATTACCTCTGTTGGGTCTTATAAGACCAATCAGTGTCATTTTCTAAGATAAATGTTCTCAATATCCCAGCTCCACAAGAGTATAAATCCTCATTCTGTCTATTTAAAACCTACTGGTGGTGACAGTCTCAGTGCTAAGGTGAGCCGCAGCAGGTGCGCTTCCTGTCCTGCTCCCACACAGCAGAACTGTGTTAGTCTTGGGTGGGTCAAGGACTCTGGCTGGGATCAGGCTCCCAGCCTCAATGAGGACCATGGGCCTCACCTGCACATTGACAGAGCAGCCTCACTTTTCTGCTGAGACCTTATATAGCACAACTGAAATATGGATCATGAGACCTGCTGTGTTTAAACAATTACAAACAGCAAAATAAACCTGTCCTTCCCTCAAAAATCATGCAGGGTCAGCTTGGAGAAAACGATTCCAAAGCCTCCATGAAAAGGGAGAGAGGTCTGAAAATTTGAACGAAAACAACTGCCAGCTATTTCTTCTCCCTAATGTATTTGCTTTCTGGTTGCAAAAAACCAGGCAAGCAGAACATAAGTTTAACAAACACATTTAAATAGAACATAACACACAGTCTTAAAAAAGGAATAAAAAGTGGTTCCTTGACATCTAGAGAGTCAGTAAGAAATTAAGCAAAGTCCAGGAGAGGTTTGGCAGTGTGCAAGGATCCCAGATGGAGCTCACCAGAGGACTCCAGTTGGGGAGGGAACTGGCCCCCTGAGAGTGCTGGGAGGGGCTGGGAAAGAAGGGCCCTGGATAGACTGTAGCTAGGATGCCTCAGTGGCAGGTGGCAGGCAGCAGGAATGGCTGTAAGGTCACTGTGCAGGCCTGGGTGCCCAGGGCCAGCCCTCCATGTGCCTCCACACCATACCTGGTCTTGGGATCACAGGTGCACGTTTGAAAGACGTTCCCTCCTTGCCTCTGCCCTCCTGCCCCTGTAGGCAGTTAGTTAGCTCTGTGCAAGAAGTTACTATAGTATATTCCCCCCACACACACACACACATAATTGGCTTTTAGCTCGTTTAAAGAAGAATCCTAGTTTGTATATTTCAGTTTCCACACTGTACATAATAAGCAATTCACATAATATTTAAAGAAATAGGTATGATTTGGTTTCTTTGATCACCACTGCTAAATAGTCAAGGATCTCAATGTATTTTCTTTTCCCACTTTAGGAAGTTGAATTTCTTCTGTCATTTATTTATTTATTTATTTATTTTTGTTAATCCTCACCTGAGGATATTTTTTTCATTGATTTTAAAAAAAGTGGGAGGGATGAAGGGAGGGAGAGAGAGAGAAACATTGATGTGAGAGAGACACATTGATTGGTTGCCGCCTGCACGACCCCGACTGGAGCCATGGATAGAACCTGCAAGTCAGGTATGTGCCTTTGACCGGGAATCGAACCCATGACCCTTTGGTCTGTGGGGCCAATGCTCTAACCTCTGAGCCAAACCAGCCAGGTTGTCCCTTATTTCTTTATTTAGCAAACATACTAAAACTTCCTGAGAATACCCCAAATCCTTGAGATTAGGGTCCTGAGAGCCCCCAGCTGCTTTCTTTCTCTGCACAGGAAGAAAGAATGACCCAGAAACTCTTCTTTGGCCCCTGGCCCAGAGTGGCTCAATTAATGAAGCGAGGACCTCATGGGCCCCTCCCCCTCCTTATTGCCTGTTACTGAAATAAGTTATTTGGAGAATTTCTTTGACCACTCAAAGCATTTCTTTCTATCCTTTCTCCTCCCCATCTCCTCTTATGGTCATGTGACCATGGATGAATTGTATGAGGTCTTTTCTGTGTAAACTGAGGATAATAGTATCTAGTTCTACTGGGAACTGTTGGAAAGATTGAGAGATGTCACTTAATAAATGCATTGTTTTTTCTCTTCTTCCAGTTTACAGTGCTGCTAAAAATGAGAGTTCTCTTTTCCAACACAAAGCCTGATCATCTCTCCCATGTAAAGAAGCTTTTCTTGCTCCCTAAGTAACACATTCTCTTCCATCACATCTTTGCTTGAAATTTGCACAAAATGAAGCTTAATTTCTTCCATTAAGGATCTCTCTCAGCAGCCCCTACTCTTACCAGTTTTATAGTCTATCTAGCTCTTTCAAAGAGCTGATATTATAAAACAACGGTTTACGAGAATCTAAGTTTGTTAAGACATTCTGAAAAGCTTCACAGTCGTATGCTTTTCAGAGATATAAAGGAGGTTCACCACAATAAATTTATTAGGTTCAGAAATTAGGATTTCCAAGGTAAGGATGTCATGCTGTAGTATTCCTAATATACAGAGTGGCTATTGAGAGTAGAGGCTGTGGCTTGGAAGGATGTCCTTGCCATCCTGTGGGGCTAAAGCTGTAGGTCCCCATGGATGTGATGAGCCATAGTCACAGCATCAAAGTTGTGGGTTAGATAAAGGGAGGCTTTCTAGAGTAAAGTCTATTATATCTGGGGATGGGCTGCAGAGAAGTATTCTGAAGTCTGCTTATAGGAGATCTTTAAAAGTGGGTTAGTATTAGATGTGTTCATTTCTCAAGTCAAGCAGGTGGACTGGTGAGCTCTTAAGTCCCCCTTCCAGTGCTAGGCTTCCCCTCTGCTTTGTCTCTCTTTGTCTTCTCACTCTCTATTTTCTGTTTTTACATGTGTGTGCCTGTGTACTGCTTGGTACAGTGGGAAGAAGTCAGCGGCTATGATGAAAAACTGAACACCATCCGTACCTACCAGGTGTGCAACGTCTTCGAGCCCAACCAGAACAACTGGCTGCTCACCACCTTCATCAACCGGCGGGGGGCCCATCGCATCTACACAGAAATGCGTTTCACTGTGAGAGACTGCAGCAGCCTTCCCAATGTCCCAGGCTCCTGCAAAGAGACCTTCAACTTGTATTACTATGAGACTGACTCTGTCATTGCCACCAAGAAGTCAGCCTTCTGGTCTGAGGCCCCCTACCTCAAAGTAGACACTATTGCTGCAGATGAGAGCTTCTCCCAGGTTGACTTCGGGGGGAGGTTGATGAAGGTCAACACAGAAGTCAGGAGCTTTGGGCCTCTTACTCGGAATGGTTTTTACCTCGCTTTTCAGGATTACGGAGCCTGTATGTCTCTCCTTTCTGTCCGTGTCTTCTTCAAAAAGTGTCCCAGCATTGTGCAAAATTTTGCAGTGTTCCCAGAGACCATGACAGGGGCAGAGAGCACGTCTCTGGTGATTGCTCGGGGCACGTGCATCCCCAATGCAGAGGAAGTGGACGTACCCATCAAACTCTACTGCAACGGAGACGGGGAATGGATGGTGCCCATCGGACGCTGCACCTGTAAGCCTGGCTATGAGGCTGAGAACAGTGTGGCCTGCAAGGGTAAGTTCTGAGACCGCTTGAAACCTCTGCTTCTTGCCCACCTGGGGCAGGGCCAAGTCTGCAAAGTTTCCCACCCCTAGCTCTGCATCATACAGGAACAGAAGAGTCCAGTGGCTCTTGTATTGTAAAACTCTGGGGAACCTTCACCCCCTATGATAGGCCTGATGATTTTCCAATTGTGTCCAATCAAAATGTCCATATTCATGGTAGGGGAAGAGATGGGAAGAATGCTAAATGATGGATAATAACTAAACCACTCAGTTCTATCTAGTTTTGGGACATGGACATATTCTCTCTCTCTCTCTCTCTCTCTCTCTCTCTCTCTCTCTCTCTCTCTCTCATACACACACACACACACACACACACACACACACACCCTTGCATCCTGTCCAGCTGCATGCTCTGAGGCATAGAAAATTTGGGATTTGGGTTGTCATGAACAGTTCACTCAAGGGTAATTGAGCAGTGACTGAATTTGGAAAATATTTTAGTTCATTTCAGTCCAGCCCCCACAGTACTCAACTTTGTATTGAACCTATGTAGCTCATTAACTCAAAGCCCTCTGGTTTGGCTCTCTTCCTCCAGGGGCTCAATGCCAGGCCCTGGGGCAAGGATGGGCTTACTTTTGGTATGTTCAGGAAGGAGATGAAGCTATTGGAATAGGGGGGAGATGCTATCATGAGTTGTGTTACCTTTGCTTCTGAGTGTTACAGAGTGACGCAAACTTTGCAGTTTGTGGGGATCAGGGAACTGTGTGCTCACACAGGCTCTGCTCAGTCCAAAGGAGCACACGTCTGATGCATGGCAGTCAATGTGCTGAGCTGGCTCTGGACTCAGTCTTCTCTGGGAGTGAACAGAAGAGTCTAGTGGGTGCACAGCTCCTCTGTTGTCTAAGTGCATGGAAGCGGAATGTGGAGGGCGGAGTTGGGGAAGAGAAAACTGCTTTCCTTTGTTAAATTTTGTTTGTGGCCTTCAAAGTTTCAGACTCTTCCAAGAGCAAGGCTTCCTACATGGACCTCAGAATTATCACCTTGATCTTAACCCATGGCTCAGGTGGCCTCAGTCCGTTAGGGCAACTTGGAGGTGGGGTCTGTATTAGCTCCTCTTTCTTTAACATGAGCCTCATGCCATCTGTGTTTCCTGTCATCATCCCCACCCCATCTGAGCACTAGACCATCCCTTGTGTCTTTCTCACTCACCTTGGTCCCAAAACACCTGCAGGCAAAGCGCCAGGCACAGACAGGATTGCTAATGCCCATGAGCTCTGCAATCCATTGGACTCAGCTAATTGGCTGGGCTGGGGCCCTCACACAGCCTTTCTGAGGCCTGCTGAGAGAGGAGAGCTGTGCCTTTGTGTCTTTATTGGGCTTCTTGGTTGTGGTCCACATGATGGATGTTGTGGAAGCAGAGGGGAGAGAATACCAGATCAAGCGATGAATCAATGCAGACAGTTTTAAAACCATCCTGGCCTGGTCCCACAGCGCTCCTGCTCCTCTTTGTCCCATTGGTTGGAGGAAGGGCAGGAGGTGCCCTCTGAGGCATCTGTCAGAGTCTGAGTGGGGACCCAGGCACCAGGCTGAGTTGTTAAAGGGGCAGGTGCAGCAGCTGCCAGGCACACTTGCAACAGCGAGGGTGATTTCTCCAGGCTTCAAAGGGCTGCCATGCCACACTTGCTGGCTGGGCCCTCTTGTTTTTCTCATTATTTCCTGAGCAAAACGGCAGGAACCTGAGCAAGCATTGATTGGTTCTGATTTAATTGGGACTCTGGGAACAGGCTCATTTCTTTGGGCTAATTGGAACTTTTCTCTTTTGGGGGGTTCTGCTGTCCATGCTGCTTGTCAGTCACCTCCTGTGGTTGTCCTGGGAGGACCTGTGGGGAAAAATATTTAAATCCATGTGATTTCTTCCCATTTTTCCTCCCCAGCCCCAACCCACTCTGGACTTTTGGGGGACATTCTTAATCTAAGGTTATTGTGAACCTGTCTTGACTTTTCAAACTGCTTCTCGCAAACGCATTGGAGTGTGGAGGAAATGGGGAGCCCAGGGCAGCGTCCTTTTGCCATTTCAGAGGCACAGGCAGCCACATTTTGGTGGCATTTCTGAAAGTGTAGAGCCTAGCAGCCTGGCTGAGCTCAGTGCCCCAGACAGGCAGAGAAACCCCCTTTTATCCTGTCTCAGCTACTTGAGCTGCATCTTCCAAATTCATTGCCCTTGGCTTGGCTGGTAAGCCAGCCTTGATGGCTGAGCCAGCCCTCCCTTCCCAGGGCTCATGGCAGGTTTCTCCCGGGAGGTGAGGGGCAGTGGGCATAGATGGTTGTCTTGGGAGAGCTCTGCACCGTTTGGTTTGAGGCAGGCAGTGAGTGTGGATAGATTTGTGACTGGGGCCATGGTGTGTCTTCAAAGGAAGGTACCCGCCTGTTTTGGGTGCTCAAGCTGTCAGGTGGGCACCATGGCTATTCACAACAGTTCTGGGGTGCTGCAGTCCATGCTCACGAGGCCAAGAGCAGGGAGCACAGTGAATGCTACAGAATTGTGAGTGGGAAACAGTGATCACAGCCCTGGAGACAGACTGGCGAAGCCTGGATGAGTCTGTGTTGCACACAGTCACGTGGATCTGATACATTGTCTTTTCTGGATATTTGAGTCTGGGCCTTTGCATGGGTTGACTCTACAGGGTGATAGAAAGACTATTCTTTACATTATTTTTCTGGCATGACAGATTTTCATGATGGGTAGGAACCTTCTCCTGACTTTCACTTCACATCTGCTAGACCCTCTCCTGTCAAAGTCATGGTGACCAGTCGCTTGGTTGTGCAGAAGCACCTGGAGACCAGTTAGGCAGCTCAGCCAGTGAAGAGTGGTCCTGGACTAGAGCTGTTTCTGCTGTAAGGAGGGAGGATGGGAGGAGGGTCAAGCAGAAGAAGCTGTGGGGAGGGATGTGTGGCAAGTGGCTCACACATTTTCTTGAGGGCTCCATGGCCTAAGGCCCACCCCCCCTCACTCTTTCTGCACACACAGGTTGGACCTATCAGGCAGAGAAGCACAGCAGTCAGCTGACCCCGCCAGTGACTGACCCCATCACGCATCTGTCTCTATGAAATTGCTAATGACTAGGAAAACAGTCCATCTGCCCCCAGTTCAAGATTCATGCTCATGGCACAGTGGATTGATGAGAAATCATGGCTTTGTCTTTACCCATGCCTACGTCTTCCCTGCTCAGGTTGATGGCTAAGTGTGTGTGGGGCCCTGTAGCTTAATTGTCTCTGGGCCAGGGAGGCCAAGGTTGGATGCTCTGCAGGTTCTCTCTGTGCTGTGGAGTCTGAAGTATTGCAAGCTGAAGTTGGTCTCTGGAAGGCTGGAGGGGCTGAGATTGAACGTTGCTAAGGCAAACCTGGCATGGGAAGGCCCTTACCTGTCTGTTAGAAATGTGGGGGCTACAGTAACCCATATGGGTGTCCAGGTGCTGGGACTGCCTCTGGAAGCCAGGTCCTAGCTGGAGTAATGTACTCATCGGACTTGGATCTGCTTCTGCTGTTTCCTGAGGGCGTTGCTTTCCCTCCCAGGCACAGAGGTCTTCTGGAGCTTCCAGAAGGAGCTGCCTCATTCACCTTCTTTAACCACTGTCAGGAGTCAGGAAATGACAGTGTTCTGCATGACCATCCTCCCTTGCTCCTCCCCTGAGGGTGTCCAAGCCAGCCTTGCTCACCACTGCAGAGGGTGCACACTGACCCATGGTGCCTGGGTCTTCATTCTTGGTGCTGTCACTTTCAGGGGGGTGTGCAGGCAGATGAAAAGGGGAAGGGAGTGTATCCAGGTGGAAGAGGCCTAGCCTAGAGAGGAGCTGGTTTCAGTCCTGGCTCTGCTGTGAACTTCTGGGTGGTTTTTAGTTAAGTCCTTTACTATTGACAGTCCCGTCTTCTCTGCCTACTCTCTTTGTGTGTGAAAATCAAGTAGGATAATGGATGTGAGACTGCTCTGTAAGCCAGGCAATGCCATATATTGCCAGGTGTCATTGCCCTGAAGCTCTAAAGCATACCATCGGACTCTGGAATAAGCTTCTGCAATGAAGTTGGCATGTGGTATTCCTACCCAGAGACACAGGTCGGTAGGAGTGCTGAACATCAGTCATTACCTACTTGCACCTGCCCAGGTCCAGCTCCATGTCTGTCAAGCAGTGGCCAGTGACATCAGCACATAGGTGAGATCCACTCTCTCTCACCAGGTCGATGAGTTAACACACGATTGAAAGGTGTGGTTTTGAGGCAGGTGGTCTAGGCAGGTGGTCTTTGCGAGCTGGAGGTCTGAGTAGGAAGGAAGACTCTCCAAGCCCAAGAGAGTACAGTGGTCTTCTGAAGCAGTGGTTCTTGATCCCAGGGTGGACTTGAGAACCCATAGGAAAGGTTTTATACGTTGACGTCTCAGGTGCCCCCTTCTGAGACTCTATTGGGTGGATCTGGTTGGGGCTCAGGCCGATAACACTGAGTGTAAGCTCCAGACTAGGACCATCTATGAAGCTGGAGTCAAGAAGAAGGGGGCCTCAGGGGAGGTCACTGTAGGCATCCTTGGGCTTATGGGATTTGTAGAAAGAGTGGACCTGAGCACCTGAGGGGACATAGAAGGAGGGTGGGAGCAGGGACTGCAGAGGCGGGCTGGAGGCTGGGTGGACTGAGCATGTGGCCTGCAGGCTGATAGAGAGGAGATGCTCAGAGCATCACTGCACCTCCAGTAGGGGCTGGGGACTGTGGGAAGGCCGGGCAGGACCCTGATGAAGCCAGATGTTATAAATGTGGCACCTCAGCTGCTTGGAAGCCTGAGAAAGGCTCCGAGCAGAGGAGGCAGGGACAGAAAACTGAGAGTGGGTTGTCAGGAAAGAGCAGCCTTCCGGGCAGCTGGCCAGCACCAGCTGTTCACTGGGGACTGTCCTCAGAACAGCAGGGGTACTGCCACTGTGCTCAAGGGCACATCAAAACTGCAGGATTCCCATGCCCTGCGCAGGACCTGCCAATCAGAGTTGGGGCTGAGGATCCAGGTTCTGTAACCAGAAATCCGCATGGATTTTCCAGGGGCTCTCAGGTCAGCTAAGACCAATCCAGCTCTGGATGTTGGCAGGGCTTTGACAGCTCCTAACGAACAGAGCAGTTCCTGGTTCACCTGTCTCCCTGCTTTGTGTCTCTCCTGTTCGCCATGTATCTGTCAAAGCCCTGAGTTGGGCCTGACCCTCTGGGTTATTGCCTGAGTAGCCCTCCCACAACACTCGTCATGGCCGGACACCTCCCTGTCTTCTCCTCAGCGGTCTCTTCTCCTTCTGCGGCATCTTCTTTGCTCCTCTCCCCTTTCCCACTGGGGACTTTTTTCTTTGGTAGTTCTCCACCTACATGTAAATTCTTTCATGCCTAGAGAGACCCAAAGAACATTTTGCACCTTTCAACAGTTTCAGTGCCTTTGTCAACTTGAGCAGTTGAGATGAGCCGATTTATAAGCCTGGGGGAGTTGAGACGAAAAATCTACGGAATTCGAAGGTAGAGAAAAATGTGTCTAATTTAGCTCCTCTTGAGGAAAAAAAAGTTTCTGGGGCCTATTTTGATCTCCCTTAGGATTGCTGGTCCCAGCTCTGGGTTATCACCTGCCTCCTCATCCTGGATGTTGAAAGAGAAGATGGGCCCTGAGGGATGGGGAGGGAGAGAGAGAGAGAGAGAGAGAGAGAGAGAGAGAGAGAGAGAGAGAGCGAGCAAGCGCTGGTTGCTGCATTCAGGGGCACTGAGAAATGCTTTCTGCTCTCTGGCCCATCAGCAGTTGGCTAGTGAGTGAGAGGAAGGCCACAGCCCAGACAGCCTTCTCTCAAGCCCCAGGGAGATCAGTTCTGCTCACAGCCCTGAGCCCAGGAGGCCAAGGTCATTAACACCACAGCCCTGTAAGATGAGCTTCATAATAGGATTTCCCACCAGGCTACTTCATTTACAAATCCCTGGGGCCTCCTCTGCTCCCCATGGTGGCTGTGCCCAGCTCTCTCCAGAGAGGACTCCGATGTAATTGGCTGGATGTAATGGGCTGTGACATGGCAGGAACAAGAGCAAACAGAGCTGAAAAGATGCCCCTCTGCCATGCCGACTCCTGCATACTGAGCATGGGGACCCAGTCCCGGACTCTGGTGGTGGCAGAGGATGGAAAGTGGGCAGAAGAAAGGGGGAGCTCGACACTGCCCCTTCTGCCTTTGAAAGACTGGGGTAGAAGCACCCAACTCCCACCAGTGTTGACCAAACAATAATGATTCTCCCAGGTCATTGCTAGAGTTACTGAGAATAATTTGGTAATATTCTGTGCATGAGACCACCCTGGGTGGAAGCCCATGACTGAATAAATATGTGTTATCAAAGATGACAATGAAGGCGTCATCTGGTCATTGCTGAGGTGCTGTGGGTAGTAACAACATCACGGGGCTAGCAGTCTAGCTAGGGCCCTGGTGCCACCACTTACCGCACCCTCATTGGCCCATGAACTATAGTCTGAAACTGCCCAAGCTGGGGTGGGAGTGTGTGGGATGCTGAGAGACTGTCTATTCTGACCTCTTCATGGTCCATAGAGAGAAGGTAGCCAGCAAGCATTTCTGGGCAGCAGTCTAGGGAGCCTCAGCTGGTTGACCTCACAGCTGGGATTAGAACCCAGGGCTGGGGAGGCCGCCATCTGCCTTTGCTTCTGAGACTGGATGTTGTTGAAATTAACTGTCCTTAGAGGCACAACATGTATTTTCAGAAATATCAACCTTCTCCCAGCTGTTCTCTCATGAATCCTCTCCAGTGTCTGTGTTGTCCCTTGTCTTTCTTGGGTTCTGACACTCTCTGGAGTCATGCTCTGTGGCCACACATTTCCGCACGCATAGCACAGCTCGTGTTGGCTGTCACCATCTTCCTTTGAACCTCCCCGAGAGAAGTACTCTCTCCGGAGGCTCTGACATATTGACCTGCCTATGAGCAACCCAGAGGGTGCACAAGTGGGTGACCAAGCTCCTTGAGCAGGATGAGGTATAAGGCTTTGTGCCTACAGAAGAGGACAGAGGGAAGGTGGCCGGGCTGCGGGCTGAGGGTCTGGTTGTGCCTGTAATCCACATCGAGGACCAGCATGGCCCCAGGGCTGAATCCCTGCTCAGGCAGGGCTGTGGTCAGACTTGCCCCCTTTGCTTTCTTGCCCCTGTCTTTCCCTGGAGCTGGACAGTTTCTTTCTGCAGAACTTGAGCACAAACATCTATCTGCAAAGTCTTCCTCTGCTGGAGAGGAAACCACCACTTTTGAGTTTGAAGCATGGAGATGAAAAGTCATACTGAATCGAAGCCTGACTGGAGTGGGGTCTTTTAGTTCTGGGCTCCGGAGAGCTCCGAGGGTCTGAGTTCTGTTTCCACTGCTTGTGGCTATTGGCAAGCTGGGCTGATAGTGCTCCGTGCTCCTGGGCCTCAGTTCTCCCTCAAGGCTCTGGGGCAAAGAAGACCTAGAAGAGTCCACCCAGGGCTTTTGCAGATGGAGAAGGAAAGCCTCCCAAACTTGGGTAAATCATAGGGAACAAGCCTTATTTTGCCAACAGGGCTTGGACAGGGACATTGGGAAGGGGACAGTCCTGTGTTTTCCCTAGGGGAGGAGTCTCTGCCTGTGGATGTCCTGTCTGCACTCTCCTTGCTGGCTGAGCTAGGAGCTTGAGTACTGGTTACCTGGGATGGCAACTGAGCCCTTTACATTGGTTTAATAAGGCAGAGCAGGCACATCCTGGGGAGATGTGGCTTAGTACAGAGGCGTATGTCTGGGTCTGCTGTAAGAACTATCCCACATGACAGAGAGCATCCTGCCTTCCTGTGTGCCTACCCAGTCTGCGCAGGGTGAGTCTGTGCATCTGCAGGTGCGCTGGACACATCCTCCAGTGTGTGTGTGTGTGTGTGTGTGTGTGTGTGTGTGCGTGCGCACGCATGTGTGTGCATTCTCATGGCCAGTGAGGTCAGGAGGAAATCAGCTCAGCCACATGAGGCCCTGGAGAGGCTGGTGAAGAGAAGGAGGCCCTGTGGGGAGTCTCAGAAGGCATGTTGGAACCACAGGGCCAGGGAGGGCCAAGCCCAGTCCTATTGAGGGTTTTCACTGAGGGTAGGACCCAGTATAGAAGGGCTGGACAAGGACATAGGCACTTTGGTTTCTGGCTTGTTCTTGGCCTTTGTCTGGAATAAACCCCCAACTTTATGGGCACACGTTTCTAGTAGGGGCTGGAGTTACCTGGTCTTGGGGTATGACCCTTGGGGGACTGCCCTGGTCATGTCCTTGCAGGCCTGGGCAGTTCTGGCCTTCAACTCTCCAATCGGGTTGGATTCCACACGTGAGTTCATGAGGAGTGAGTGGTCCCATGCTCAGTCTTTCTTCAGGTACTTACTGGGCACCTACTGCTGCCAGGGCCTATATACTAGGCGCTCAGATGGAACACTTTTACTCCAAGAATTTGCTACTTTCTTGGCTCCTAGAAAGTGCTTGCAATGTGCAGAGGACAAAGGCCACGTGTGGGTTGGCTGTCCTGGAGAACCGGCGGAGGATGGCTTCTCCCAACTAGATGAGACCTCCAAGGACAGTGAGTCCAGCCCACTGGATGGCACTCACTTTGCTTTCCCCCAGCTTTTTGACAGCTCTGGTGATGGGACACTCAGACTTCCTGAGGCAGCCTGGCCCATCTCTGAGCCCTACTTGCTAGTACTGAAATGAATCAAGGGCCCACTGCTCTAGTCCCTAAGGCGGAACTAGTATGCAAATCTCCCTTATCCTAAGTTACCCTTGGTTGTTGTTACTATTAAGAAATGTTTTGAACAGGTAATACATATGAAAAAAGTACATTTTCCTTCGAAAGGTCCTTACCAGGGTCCCTCACTATTACAGTTGCTGATATGCTCTTGCAGAGAGGGTCCATGCATTTCCACAGCCAGAATACAGACATACCCTTCTCCCACCTGCATTGGGGCAAAATGCACAGTGTTTTCACCTAGTTCCCCCACCCCCTTTCTTACTTAACAACAAATGTTTACAGTAGTTTTTTTTTTTTTTAATTTTTCAAATTGATTTTAGAGAGAGGAAGAGAGAGGGAGAGAGAGGGAGAAACATCACCGATTGGGTGCCTCCTGCACGCCCCCCACCTGGGGATCAAGCCTGCAACCCCAGGCATGTGCCCTGATTGGGGAATAGAACTGGCGACTTTTTTTTGGTGCATGGGACAATCCTCAACCTACTGAGCCATACTGGCCAGGGCTACAGTAGTTAGGTTTCATTACATAGAAATCTGCCTCATTCTTCCCAATGATTTTGTAGTATTCCATTGGATGGAGGTACCTCTATTTAATTGGTCCTTCATTTATATACATTTAGGTTGCTTCCTGTTTTTTATTTCTAAACAATGTTTCAACAAATATCCTTATGCATTCATCTTTGCACTTAAGTGTGAGCATATGTGTGAGACAAATTTATTAATTTATACAATGAATATGTATCAGGACTTTCTATGTGCCAAGCACTTTTCTAACAGCTAGGGATGAATACATTTTTAGAAGTAAAATTGCTGAATCAGAGTATATAAATATTTAATTTTGATAGATATTCCCAAATAGTCCTCCAAAAAAAAGGCATTTTTTTCTACCAATTTTTGCTCCAACCAACAATGTAAGAGCTCCTATTTCCTGTATCTTTGCCAAGATAATAAAATATCAATCATTTTTATCTTTGCCAATCCGACAGATGAAAATCGGCATCCCACTGCACTTTCAATTTGCCTTTGTCTTACTATGAAGGCCACTGAAACATGGCAGAGTTCCGCCAGTTGCCCTGCTCGGGAGCTGAGGCACACGCTTCCCTATATAACGCATCATTAAATCAGGTGATTTGCGTGTTGCAGACAGTTTGGAGTTTGCTCACTCCGTGACGTAGTCCACCCTTCACTTGCTTCTCTTCCATTCCCTCCTGCCCCGCCTCCCACCATTTGCATATTCTTTACCCATCTGTGTCGTAGGGCATTTTGGTACATGTCATGAAACTATGTTGGCATCTTTCAGACTGTGGTAGGTGAAAGGTCTGCAGATGGGACAGGACAAGAGCAGGTGCTGGTGCTCAAAGACCATGCCATTGTCGAGGTCCATCAGGAGAGCTGGCCCAGCCTGGTTTGGTGGGAAACACACCTGGCTTACCCATCCTTCCCTCCTCGCCCCAGGGCCTGTTCTGGGCTCCCTGCTCTGCCCCACGCATCTCTCAGCTCTTTGGCTCTGTCCCTCCACCCCACATCTCTCCCTTAAACTCTCCTAGCTTACCTCTGGGGCCTTGGGCCTCAGCTCACTCTGGTGACACCCCTCAGCCACCCCTTCCTGTCACCAGCCCTTAGCCCTCACCCCCTCCAGCCTCTTCTTCATTTCTTCTGCACCAACCCACTCTCACATACCTGCCATCCCTTCCCCAGCCCCCCTGAATCAGTTCAGCCCCATCCTTGACAGATAGGTGTCCGTGCCCCAGAATGGAGCATGCACCTTCCCACAGCCCTGCGGAAGCCCCAGGCCCTGCTTCTGCCAGTGCGTGCTGTCTTAGCGCTGGGTCGCTGCCCACTGCCTCTACCTCATTTTGTTTTTGTCTTCCAACTCTGCAGCAACTCCTTCTCTCTGGGGCCATGGACTCGACCTCTCTTACTTGCCTTATTCTCCCTCTCCCCTTGTCTCTGCTCCTCTCCTCTCGTCTCCCCTCCCTTCCCTTTCCTTCTTCCCTTCTTTTCTTTCTTCCTTACTACTCTCCATTAAAGTAAACATAGTCTAGTTAAAAACTAAGTCAACTTAAAGAAAAACCATAAATTAAAGAACGAATTAAAACTCTGCATGTAGGCATGGCACCAAAGCAAGCAGACAGCCTGCAAATGACCAGTGTCGGACAGGAGTGCTGACTCGCCCTGTTTGCCGGGCCAGGGAAGCAACTTAGCCACTCCTCAGGGCAGGCCCACGTTTCGTTGTCAGATCATGTCAATGGTTATAATTTGGGCACAGAGCAAACCTTCCCGGACTGGCTTCCAGCTTGTGTGAAAGCGCTGACACAGCGTGGCTATCATTTACCGAGCACTCATTACACACCAGATGCTCTGCCTCAGTCTTGTCCTGCATGCTCTCTCAAATGCACAGGAGCCCTGTGCAGTACACATGACTATCATTCTTATTTTTTAGTTGAAGATACTGAGGCATGGAGAACTTAAGTAACATTGCCAAGGTCACACAACGTAGGACTCGGAGGCCTGGCTGATAACTGCTGTTCTCTACTCCTCCCCCAGCTGGAGAAAAGCGAGATTCACTTAGGGGCACATTTGTGATGAGAACTGAGGCTTCAGTGTCCCATTTGAGCTGAGATAAACCGTCCAAGTTTGATCTGCATTTCCCATTGGCTAGGGACGAGCTAGCCATGGAGTCTATGCAGTGACCATGCTCACCGGCAAGAATGAATTGAAGGTGCAGTTGAACCACCCAGCTCCACCTCCATCGTCAGCCCAGCTCCGTCTTCTCCTCCCTAACGCCTCATCGGCTGGGCCACACCCGATGCGTCTCTGCATCCCAAATGCTTACTCTGTGCCATCTGTTAAATGAGAACAAAACAAAATGCACAGAAAACAAATTTGTGGAAGCAGGATGTGAGCTGAGGAGGAAGAAAGGCTTTGCATAGGATGTGTAAGAAAACATCCCAGTAGCGCTGAGTAGTGTAAACTCCAAAGAAACCAGTCAGGAACCGGGCGCAGGTCCACTGACAAGGCGGGCACTTGCAGGGGTGACGATGGCAGGACCAGATGGAGGAAGTAACTAGTGATGGCAGAGGCCTTGTCTGTCTGTGGTCCCATAGAGTGACACATTGCGCACACACACAGAGAACAAAATCAACAGGATGGTCGCAAGCCCATACGTCATGAAATCCTTTCACTAAAAGTTGGTGGTAACGTCTCAGTTTGACAGGGGACATAAGGTCAGTGCAATGTGTGTGTGCGTTTCCAGTGGAAAATGACAATCTGCTCTTTGCACAAGATGGATAGAGCTTCTCGTTGCAATTGTGTGGAATATGCAAGAATTCTGCCAAATCATGAACTTGGCAAATTTTGCCTGTTCTGGTGATTTGAAGGTTTCTATTTGGTCTTGGAGACTGTCACACATATTTGAATGTGGAGACACTTGTCACTTGGGGCTTTTCTTTTCTCACTGGTTCCGTTTGTCTTCCCCTCTGTATCTTTGGCCAAATTTGTCTCCCCTGTTTTCCTTTGTGCCATTTATTCTGTTCTCTTGTCTGTCTTCTCTCTGGATTTGCTTTGAAAAGAGGAAAAATAGAAAGCACTTTTCATTGGTAGGATTTTAATGAATGGATAGCTAGTGCCATTCATTGTTTTTATTTTTTCCCTAGAAAACTGTTTTGATGTAAATTGCAATAAAAAATGAATTCTTTCATGTAGTAAAATACAGGAAATCAATGTTTGTCATTGAAATCAATTGCAAATATTGCCAAAGTAATTTTTGTCGTCAAAATTAATATATAATCACACATGTTGATAATAAGATCGTTCATTAAAAAGAACAATAGCTTTTTTTTGAAAGTATCTTTGTAGAATGCCGTGCTTCTCTGGGCTTATTTCTTTAGTTTTCTGGAGCATCCTCTGCTTCTTTCAGCTTCTTCAGCCCTATTCTTGATTATTCTTGGCTTATGAGAATTCTTTCAAGCTCTCTTTTTATTCTAACATATTTTAAATCTTTCAATCCAGCTACCGGTTAAGGATCAGTAACCAACGCTGTTCATTGTTGAATATAACATACCCAATCAGAGTGACAACACCCTTCCGCCTTTGAGGGGCTCTCTGCCCACCTACCCTGCCCACTTTCCTAAGAATTTCCTCTAATTAAACACTCTGTTATTTGGGAAAGTGTTTTATCTTTGGGGATTGGCCCTTCCACTCCCCTTTTCTCTGAACCTCATCAAGATGTGCTTACTGCCTCCTCCTGGTCAACCTGGAGAGCCTAAATGTGAATTAACAGTGTCAAAGGAGTGGCAGATGCCTTCTGCTCTGAGGACTTCCTGCAGCCCTGGGGGATTTGCTACTCAGAGAGCTGATAGCACCAGCACACAAGCCAGTTGGACATCCATAAACCACTTCTTCATGACCCAGGAGGAGGAGGCAGAGGTGGCTGCCCCTGGACATCCCAGGGGATGTGGCCTCAATCCTCTCCCTGCCCTGGCTTCCCCCAGACGCCAGGCGTCTCCAGGCCTTTCCCCCACGGTCGGTCTCCTTTCCTGCCTGTAGCTGTGTGCTGGCCCTTCCTTCTGGACCACAAAGGGCTCTGTAGACAGACATTGTGTGTTGTTTGCCAACACGGGGGCCTGGGTACACAGAGGGGCGAGGGAGAAGCCATCTGCTCTCTCCTTTCACACAGACCTTTGCTTTCTGCCTTTCACTCCCCCTCACTCTCTGTCTTTGTGCATACAAAAATAAAAAATAAAGCAGTTGCTAATTAGAGCCAGAGAATGAGGGTGAGCTTAGAAGAGGGGTACAGCAGAGAGGCCCCCTCCCGTGCAAATCAGCCAGCTTTTAAGAGCCAGGGAGGGAAGGACAAGGGGGTCCGGATGGGGCTTGGGACTTATTTTGACAAAATAAGCAACAAAGCTTCTTCTTCAAAATGGGAAAGAGGGCTTTGTCTTAACCTCCCATCACAGAAGGGGAGGAAACTAGAAATGGCAGTTTCCCGTAAACTCCCACCGCTGGCATCCACCTACCCCACCTCTTCTTATCTTTCCCCCTCTCTCAATAGCCCAGTAAACAATAGTCTCTATTGGGGGACATTTAAATGTATCCTTTTACTGGTAATTTTTGTTCTGCCTGATAGAGAGTGGAACTCTTTGGCTTCTCCCAGGCAGGGCCGGTGGGAGAGGGGAGCTTCCCCACACAGGAGCAGCGGAGTCATCAGGAAGCCCCCAGCCTGGAGAATATCCTCCAACAAATCAAGACTTTCTTTCAGGGCTTTTTGTTTTTTATTTTTCACTCAATCCTACTCTTGGTTCACCCAGCGATTTCGTTTTCTAACCTCACGTCATTCGTGTTCCAGGGGCCGTCCTGATTCCGGTGCTGAAGTGCTGGCCGCCCGGTGTGTGGCTGGGGGACAGCAGCCAGTGTTAGGACAGGGCAGGCTCACACCCTGCACTTTACGAACCCAGCTCACGTTCACAGAAGGTTCCAGATACCACTGCAGCCAGGGCCCGGGGCCCCAGCAGGCTTAGAATGGAGCGCCCCACATCATCCGTTCCGCCAGGCTCCCTCTGAAGGCCTGAGCTGCCCAGGGGGGCTGACTTTGAGGAGCTGTCAGTCATGGTGAAGGAAGGTGACCTGGTGACTGGGTCCCTTGAGAGGTGCAATTTCTCCAGGCATAAGGTGAACAGACTGGGGTCACAGCTATGTGAAGATTTTGGCCAAGTGCCCTGTGCATTGAAAAAAAAAGAGGTAATTTTCTGATTTCTTGTGAATGTAAGCAAATGAAGATGAGAAGAGAGGAAGCCTCGTCATGGTCCATGTTGGTGCCCACTAGTCAGGGAGGAAGAAAGGGAAAGGAAATAGAAACTGGAAAGAAAGGGTTATAATTAGTTCATTCTCTTCCACTAGTAGCTGCTGAAGGTGATGGCCACACAGGAGAGGAGAGACGGACCCCACTGAAATCGGTGGGGAAAATCCCGATTCTGGGATGAGGTCTCCAAATGAGAATCTGGGCAGTCCGTTCGCAGTGGCCTGTCTCCAGCACCCAGGTGTCAGCTCTCGGTATCCTCGGTACTTTATTAAGCTGTTCGAATTGGCGTGCCCTAGGATCTCACTGCGGTGGTACTTGCGTCTCTCTGGTGAATAGCGACGTGGAATATCGTTCACGTGCTCATCGGCCATCTGTTTATACTCTTTGGTGAAGTGTTTACTCAACATTTTTGCCCAAGTTTTAATGAGGTTGGTCTCTTACTATTGAGCATTGAGATTTCTTTACATATTTTGCATACAAGTCTTTGTGTTGAATATATGATTTGCAGATATTTTCTTCCAGTCTGTAACTTGTCCCTTCTTTCTCTTAACAATGTTCTTTACAAAGCAAACATTTAAAATGTTGATGGAATCCTACTTATCCATTACTTTTTTTTAAATTAAAAACTGAATTTTTTAGCCCTGGCCGGTTTGGCTCAGCGGTTAGAGCGTCGGCCCACGGACCAGAGAGGCTCGGGTTCGGTTCCCGCTAAGGGCGCGTACCTCGGTTGCAGTTTGTCCCCGGCCCCGGTTGGGGTTGTGTGGGTGGCAACCAGTCAATGTGTCTCTATCACATTGATGTTTCTCTCTCTCTCTTCCTCCCTCTCTCCCTCCCGCTCTGTCTGAAGATGAATGCAAAAATGTCCTCGGGTGAGGATTAAAAAAAAACTGAATTTTTTAGAGCAGTTTTAGGTTCACCGCAAAATTAGGAGGAAAGTATAGAGATTTTCCATATACATACCCTCTGCCCCCACCCATGCGCAGTCTCCTCCATCATCAACACCCCTCCCCCCCAGTGATACATTTGTTATAATTGATGTACCTATATAGACACATTATTATCACATCCACAGTTTGCATTGGGGTTCCCTCTTGGTGTTGTACATTCAGTGGGTTTGGACAAATGTTTAATGACAGGTATCCACCATTACAGTATCATACAGTATTCATACTGCCCTAAGATTCCTCTGTGCTCTAACTCCTTCATCTCTCCCCAGCCCTCAACCTCCAGCAACCACTGCTCTTTTTACTGTCTCCATAATTTTGCCTTTCCCAGAATGTCCAACAGTTGCAGTTGTGTCTCATGTAGCCTTTCAGGCTGGCTTCTCTCACTTAGTGGTATGCACTTACGGTTTCTCCGCGTCTTTTCATGGCTTGGCAGCTCATTTCTCTTTAGGGCTGAATTATACTCCACTGTTTGGAGAATGTATCCTTTTTTTTATTTTTCAGTTTGTCCAGGTTTTGGATACTTTTGATGTCATGTACAGCAGTTCTTTGCCCAGTCCTAGGTCACAAAGGTTTTCTCCTAATGTTATCTTCTAAAAGTTTTATAGATTTATGTTTTACTACATTTAGGTCTATGATTCATTTTCAGTTAGCTTTTGTTGAAGTTATGAGCTTCAGGTTGAAGTTCATTTTATTATGATTTTGCCTATGATGTCCCGTTGTTCCAACACCAGAGAGGTGTGTGGATGACTTCACCTCCTCCAAGCCTGTACTTGAGTATCACCACCCTCCTCACAGTGTATTCCACCCTCGACAGCCCTCCTGGTTCCCCTACCTAGATCTATTTTTCTCCATAGCACTTATCATCTCTAACATTGTGCACAATTCCTCGGTGATTACGTGCGCGCTTTGTCTCTCTCCACTAGAATGCAGTCTACGTGAGGACAGGGATGTCTGAGTGTGTGTGCTGAGTGAATGATACAGCATTGGATGTAGACCTCTTCCCTGGAGTCCCCTGAGGCTCGTGGCCGCAGAAGGAGAAGCTCCCAGTAGGCGACCTGGATCAGATCAGAAGTGGGCTGTCCTGAGCTGGTGGCCTCCCCGCCTCTCACGTTCATCAGGCCAAACAGGTTTGTCAGAGTTAGCACTGCACTCCGGCCGTTCCTTCACCCACCCGCCCACCATATTGTTTGAAACTCTAAGAACTTAAGCAATTAAACCGTTTTCCCTCTCGGCCTTAAAGTATTTGTTTCTTGAAACTTAAGCTTTATCCCCCTTTTTACCCTTATACCCCTTGAAAGACAAAGTGCTCTAATGCCCTGGGAAAATTATCTTCAATTCTAATCAGCCCTCAATCCTGGGTGTTAGTGACTCAGCCGAGGTGGTTGGCAGGGCAGGAGGGCACTGGGGGGAAGCTGTTTAGGAGGCAAAGTCGGCTAGACTGGAGGCTTTCAGCTGGCTAATAGGGCTTCAGTTCTAGCGACAAGGCTTAACTCATCAAGTGGGAGGCCCTGGGAAGCCGAGAAGCAAACAGTGCAAAGATATGGAGACACCAGAAGAAAAGAGGGCAGATTAAATAAACCAGGGTGGGGGATTTAGCAGATTTTGTCCCCTCTTCGTACTGTCCTTACCCTGAGTTCCAGCATCACTCTGCGAGTAGCCCGTGAAGTGAGGGTAGGACGTTGTGTCTCCCTGGGGTGTCCTCTGGAATTCTGCATGGGAGGGGCGTGGGTAACAGTGTGGTTGGCTGGATGGGGAGGGCCTGGCTGGGCACTTGAAGGCTGCATTTGCACAGCAAGCCCACTGTTCTTAAAGTGAATGTTGATTTGGAGTTCAGGGAGCAGGGCAGGAGGCTGCCGCTGTGTCTGTCAGGGCCTGGCTGGTGGCAAGCATCTTCAGAAAGAGCTGGCCCTTCTCCTTCCTTGCTGCCCAGGCACTGGCCTCCGAGATACCACTCCATCTCCAGTTCCAAGTGCACCCTGTGGGTCCCGCGAATCCTGGCATTCTGCCCTCAGCTCGGCTAGCCACGCTCTTTGATGGTCTCTCCACAGTGAAGGCTCCTGGCCCGTTTGGAATCTGGTCACATACTGTGTTTGTTCCCAGAAAAGCAAGCCCACGTTGTCTCCTATTTCTGTCTCGTTTCCACCACTGGATGGACCAAGTCAGCTAATTTTCCCTTTTGATAAATTTGCTTCAGTTCAGTAGGAGGAGCTGCTGATTTTGAGTCATCAGAGCTGCGAGGCGGAGGAACCCAACTTGTAATATTTCTTAAATTATACTTTAATGAAGATGCCTATTAACACTTGTAATAATTCACAGCAAAGAAGTCCAAGCAGAGCTCGTTGCAATATCTTCCTTTGTCTTTTTTTTTTTTTAAGTGTTACCACCTTAAATGGAGATCTTAATTACAGCTCAGAAACAGAGATTAGCAGTGTCTGAGAATCGCTTCTTGCTTGTGTCCTTGGCCAGACTTCCCTCCTGTGGCTCTTCTGGGGGAAGACCTGCCCCAGGAGAGCCTTTCTCTCCTCCCTGGGCCCCTTCCCTGCCAGCCCTATATTGCATCCTTGCTATGAACCAATGCTGTGTGCAGGGCTTCTTAATTAGACAGAGAGTGCCTTGGTCCCTGGGTCTTTCTCTGAGAACACACACACACACACACACACACACACACGCATATATGTGTGTGTATTTATATATTCTCAGAGAAAGACCCAAATATATATATTTAAAGAGGTAATGTCAAAACTGGGTTCCAAAAATTGCGGTATGATTTAAATGTTTGCATTCAACAAATAAATGCCTTTAACACAAAAATTGTAATAATCTAGTCATGCTATATGTATGAGAAGATACTGCAGGATTTATAAAATGTATTCATGTGCAGAGCCCTAGAGGCAGGCTGGTTGGATAATGAGATACAGTTTTAAGTCATGATGGACTTCTTTTTTCAGTCCTGTGAGTCTATCTCACTGAGTGTGAATTTGGGGCCTTTCCTGAATGGGAGTGAGGACAGTTGGTTCTCCTAGGTTGCCTGTGGCAGACCTGAGTCTGGGAGGGTGGGCAGCTCTGACCGAGGTGGGTCCCTCGTGCGCCTGTGCATCCCAGGTCGGCCTCAGCTGCATCCCCTGTCTCTGGGGGCCTAGTCTGAATCTGCTTCTTGCTCCCTCTACCACTTGGTGGACGCTTCATGGACGGAGCATTTGGAGTCTGACTCAGAAAGCACATACATCTGATGCCTGACTGAGCTGAGAGCTGCTGGCCCAGTCACTCTCCCTCCTTGGGTCGGGGAATGTGTCATCCTGCAGGAGCCCTGCCCCATGGCGCCCCCTGTGGTCTGGGATGCTCATGAACATCTGTGTGCCCTGACACCCAGGTCAGCAGCCCATTCCAAGGGCAGGCGTAGAGCAAAGGGACTGCTTTCTCTGGCTGTGTTGATTGGCTCCCTTGCCTTCCCTAGGGAGCAGAGCAGGGGGACCTGATGGTCAAGGGCATGGTAGACCAAGGTTCAGAGCATCAGATGAGACCCCGGCTCAGCCTGATGGAAATGTTCCCTGCTTTATTATTGGGGAGCCAACTGTAGGTCTGGCAGGAGGAGGGGAGCTAAGCAGTTCCCCTTGCCTGTATTCCTGTCCTTCAGAAGGAATCCTCTGAGCAGAAATAAAATGCCCAGGAGTGACAAAGGTGGGTTGGGGTGGAGAGAAAACATTCCTGGAATACGTAATCCTAGAGGAAAATGCTGCAGGTACAGGCCGTGCAGCCTGAGAGGGAGAGGGTGCCTTATCTCTTTAGGGAAACTGTTTTAAAAGGTGTTGACTTTGTTCTATTGACTTAGGAGTTGATGTTGGAAGTGTTGTTTTACGTGGGAAAACAGAGAAGCAAGTCTGCAGGAGGTATGATCCAAAGGCCAGTGACAAGTTGATGATTTGGCTAAGTCCTCCTCAGTATTCTAGGTTCCCTGGTCTCCGGATTCGTTTTCCTAAATCCCAGACTGCGTCAGTCAGTGCTGTGCTCACCAGCTCTTCTCGCTCCCCATTGCTGTGAGAGCACGTTCCCAGGCAAGCAGTCCAGAGTGCGCACGTACACACAGACATCGCAGTCCCCAGACCCAGCCTGGTTAACAGTGTAGACTTGGGGCCAGACTGCCTGGGTTTGGACTCTGCCTTAGCACCTACTGGCTGTATGACCTTGGGTTAATTAATTTATCTCTCCATGCCTCAGTTTCCTTAGCTGTAAAATGGGCCTAATCATAACGTACCTCCCAGGGTGGTTGTGAGAAGTGGATGAATTCATGCTTGCAAAGTACTTAGGATCTTGCTGGCTCTCAGAGAGTGGTCCCTATAAATTACCTACTTAGTTATTAATATTATTCTCCACCTCACACATGGCATGCTGGGACCCCTCCCCCTTCAACTCCAACCATTCAAATTTTAAGTCCCATTAACCCTTCAAGGCCTACCTGAACTTCTGCCTCTTCTATAAAGAGGTTTTGCTTTCTTGCTCCAACTGACAACTAGACATAATCATTGACATTTGTATTATACCCGTGTCATAGCCCATTGCCTGTTTGTCCCCTCTCCTCTCTGCCCCTCTGCCCCCAAGTACCCGAGGCCCCTGCAGGCCCCTGAAGGGTCAGCAGCCCAGTCTTCTTCATTCCCCTGTTTCTTGCAGGAGGAGGGCTGCCAGTTCGTCCCTGCTGGTTGGGCAGCTGCTGCACTTTGCAACTGGCTGCCTCATCCTTCTGCCCTTTTCTGCTCTCCAGCTACCCCTCCGCCCTCAGTCTCCTGTTTCTCTTTTTGTCTTCCCCTCTTTCTTTCTCTTCCTTTTTGATTCTCCTTATTTCTCTGACCTCCCCCACTTCTCTCTTAATGAGAACTTTCACACATCATATTGATTTGGAGTTTTAAAAAGCTAGCATTGATTTTTCTGGGGGAGTTTTCATGATCTTATTTTAAAATGTAGGAGGAAAGCTGTTTCGAAAGCTGTTGACTTTGTTCTATTGCGTTAGGAGTCGATGTTGGAAACTCTTTTGCAGAGACTCAGAGACTTTGGGGACCTTCCATGCCACATCTGATGAGCTGGGGGTTGGGGCTGTCCCCCCTTTCACAGGCCCAAGGCTCGGGACAGAGGGTGCTGAGCAGGGGGAGGCCTTGCACACTGGCCCGAATCTGAGGGTGAAGCTGAAGAGCATGCACAGAGTGACAAAGACAAAACAGACATACTGTAGGCCGCATGGGTGAGGGGCAGGCTGGGGGAAAGAACAGGGTGGGAATCTGCTGGCGAGGCCATGGCTCCCGCTGCTGGGAGTCCCAGCCAGGCCACTAGGACTGCCTTGTCTCTTCCCACCTGCAGCAAGTGTGGATCCAGCACCTGTGCGGTGTGCCCAGTCCTTTGCTGAGGGCTCTGTTACTACATCTCATTCCATCCTCCCAGTAACCTCAGGATGCAGGGCATATTATTTACATTTCACTTTATGAGTAGGACGAGATTATAGGAGTGGATTAAAGTTAGCGAAGGGCAGTAGGTTAAAAAAACAACTATCTGTAAAGATGGAATAAAAGAAAGATCTAAGAGGGCAGAAAGAAGGCGGGGGGGGGGATATGGTTGCCACTGGAGGGCGTGTTTATACATGAAGGTTGCATTCAATCTTTTTGGGAATGAGGCTGGATATATATAAATAAACCAACAGAGTCAAGTGAGTGGGTGAGGATATTTGATGAAGGGAAAATAAGGCTGGGAAGTAAGATGATCTGTAGCTGAGATCTGATGTCTGTGGTCAGAGGTTGAGCCTCTAGATGGGCAAGTTGGTTGTCGCCAGGTCTGACCTGCCTGGCACGCCCTTTGGTTTCTGTAGCCATGAGCTATGATCACCCCTCCCCAGTCTGAGTTCAAAGCTTCCCTGGGTCCATGCAACAGTTTGAGCACTGCAGCCTGGCAACCCCCTAGCAACTGCTTCCTCACCTGGCTCAGTAAAGGCAGCACTGGGCTGGGCCAAGTCACAGGAGAGTTGAGAGGTGATCAAACCATCCCGAGATGATGTGGAACCTTTGGCCTGCCTACTAACTTTCTGATATTGTCTAGATTTGGTTGCAGAACAATTTTACCCCCCTTTTCACCTGGCTAACTTCTCATTTTTTGGATTTCAGCTTAAAGGTCACTTTCTCAGAAGTCACCCTGCCTCCTCCTCTGTGTGCCTATAACACTCGGAAGGACCCAGGCATTTCTTCTGTCACATCACATGACTTCCCTAAACAACCTCTTTTGCAAAATTGCATTCGACAGCAACAGTGCTTCTGTGGAAAGAAAGTTAGGGTTTGCTACTCAACACTTGTGGAACTTTGTAGCCAAAGCCCGGAGAAACCAAAGATTCTATTAAAAATAAATCTCTTCCAGCCTTTGCACCCAGCATCCCAGTAGGTGGATACGTTGTAGCCTTGAACCCTGGGGCACTGCCTTCTTGGAAATGTAGGTCCTGGAGGGAATTGACCTCTAGTTGAGACCTAGTGAATCAAAATTAAAAATCTGAAACTCCTTTGTGGAGGTGTTAATGCTGGCAGCCATGTCTTCGTAGCTTCTCCTTCTGCAATCCCACCTTCATAGTTTAACTGAGTGGAGGACGAGAGGTGATTGAAGCGGCTAAACAGCCACAGCTTCCACTAAAGGAAGCACTTGAGACTTTCAGCTGCGCTTCACCTGTCACAAGACTGTCGCAGCAAGGAGAACGCCTCCGAAATCCCCCAGCTCCTGGCCTGCTTTCCTTTAGCAGAGATGTGCTCTGGGGAGGGGAGGAGGGGCCGACAGGAAACTCATCCTGGGCGGAATGGACTTTCCCATCCTGCATTCCTTTAATAGTTCCTCTGGGGCCCACACCGTGGTGATTTCCCCAAAATACCTGTTCCCTCATTTTCAAGCTTTGCTTTCAGGGAAGATAGCAAGGCTCAAAGTGTTCCTGGCAGACTCTCCTTCAGGGCCCAAACGCCCTCTTGGCCCCTCTTTCCACCCCCCCCCCCACATCCCTCACCCATTTCTCACCATCATCCCAAACACATTCGATTTCCCAGGGTTACAGTCCACCCTGGGACCCCCACTTTGCTCCTAGGGTGAGATGACCAATTTTGTTTGTGTAGGGGGGTGCTCCCCACCAGGGTCATTTTCTGTGGTTCTCCCTGCTTGCCCTCCCCCTGTCTTCCAGAGGCTTCTCCCTCCATCCCACCGTGGGAGGAGTGAGTCCCATTCTCCCGGGATGCCTCTGGTGCCCCTTGGGTTGTCCATACGCGGTATAAGGGTACAGGCCTGACCCAGTGAACATGGGAAACTGGGATCAGAGTCTTGGGCGTCTTCCCTGCCCTTCATTTTCAACAGGCCTGTTTGGAGGCTCCCCACACCGGAGGGGCCGGCAGCCCTGACTGCATGAACCCTCGGAGGGGGCACGGAACTGCTTGTGCAGCCTCAAACATGGGAGGCCCAAGCTCTTCCTTCCTCCCTCCATAGAATCCTCCCCTCTCCCCAGTCTGTTAACAAACCAAGTTCTGTCCATTCTACCGCTGAAGATCTCTGCAAACTTCTCTTTGTCTCCATTGTCCCTACCCTACTGCAGCTGGCCTCTCTCTGGTCTGCCTGGCTCCTGTCCTGACTGCATCTCCCCCACAGCTGCCCCAGGGGTTTTCCCAAAAAGTAAAGCGGGTCCTGGCCACCAATGCAAGATTCTTTAGTTCTCTCCATTATTTCCAAGATAAAGTCTGACCCCCTATCCCCTTAGCACCAGAAATTTAGTATCTTCCTCCTGACTACATCTCCAGACCCGTCTCCTGCAGCCCAACCCTACTTCAAGCTTCTGGCCAGACAGTGCTCAGGGGTTCCCCAAATCGAGTCTGGTCTTCACCGTTGCCGATGCACTCTTTCTTCTCCCTGGATTTCCCTTCTCTTTCTGTTTGATTGATACAGTCCCAGCTCTGCTGAAATGGCTCCTCCTTACAAAGCCATCACTCTCGTCCCCCACAAAGGCATGCCAGCAGCTCTTGCTTTGTGAGCATTGACTCCAGTGGCGTTTATCACATGGTGTGGGCAGTGCTCTCTCTCCTGGTCTCCCCACGAGACTGGGAGCTGTGTGAGGGCAGGACAGCCTCCTGTCACTTCTGTGGCTCCTCACCTGGCCCAGTGCAGGTATCAGAGGAACTCATTACACATCTGTTGAATGAATGAATGAATGAGAGAGTGCCGTGGGAGCTACACGATAATGTGAGAGGTGGTGGACACTGCTGCCATCTGGCTTCAGAGGAGTAACATAGAACCAACCTTCCTGGGTTTCCTCTCCCAACACACTGCCCCCGTGGAGGGTGAGGCCCGGGGCCTTGGTCCCGACATCCCCATGATCTTAGCTTGTCAAAGCCCCCAAGGAAATAAAATAAAAATGGAGAATTTTTCTTTAGGGAAAGAAATATTCTCAACTTATATTTGGAGTGGTGCAGTGTCTCCTACCTTATGATTTGACTGACAGAAGAAGTATAGTTAAGCTATTTTTAACCTGGAATCTTAGGAAGAAATATAGTGATTAGATCTTTGGGAGCTATTGTGTAATTTTAAAACTTTGATAAAGGAGCATGTTTAAGGACAGAAAGAAAAAGAAAAGCAGGATTGATGCATTTCAGTTTTCTCTGTAACTTCAGACTTTTGTTCCAAAGGAATTCAGTGTCTTCAGAAAGGGACAACCAGGAGTGTGTGCATGTGTGTGCACGTGTGTGTGTGTGTGTGTGTGTGTGTGTGTACATGCATGTAACTCATTCCATTCTCCAGAAATAGCTTAAGATTATGTTTTTGCCTCAGAAAACATTTTGGGAAGGGCTCCTTTCACTCTATTGACAGCAACAAGGAACATTTGTACAGGGCGTGGCAGGCTGCTCTATGTCATTTATTATTTCAATGATCTTGTGAGGACATCATTATTGTGATCATGATTATTCCCATTGTGTAGAAGAAAAAATGAAAATGAGTGGTTGAATGACCAGCCCCGGACCATCTAGTCAGTGTGTGGTTATAGATGGTGTTTGAGCCCAGATCCTGTCCCTAAGTCATATGTTTTTTTCCCTGTTACTTTGGTGCCTACATGCAAAAGTTATTTAGTTTATCCTCACATTGCACTGCTGGGACCTTAACTAGTAGGTTTGTGTTTTGTTTACCTATTGCTGCATAACAAATTCCCTTTTTACTCTATTTTACTCCACTCGATGTACTCATTCAGATAATAGCAACCATTTTTATGATGCTCACAGATTCTCTGGATCAGGAATTTGGACAGAGCACAACAGGGATGGTTGCCTCGGCTGGGAGATTTGAGTGTCTGGGGGACAGAATCATCTGGAACCGTCTTCACTCACATGTCTGACATATTTGTGGGCTGGGATGACTAGAAGGAAGAACTCAGCTAGGTGTTCTGGAACTGGGGAGCCTGGCAGGTGCACCCTCCATGCTGCTGGAGCTTCCTCATAGCATGGTGGCTGCAGGGCAACTGGACTTTTTTATATGGTGGTTCAAGATCCAAGGGAGAATGTTTGAGTGGAGAAGGCAGAAGCTACATGCCTTTTATGACTTAGTCTCAGGAGTCACACATCATCACCTCTGCCGTACCCCACTGGTCAAAGAAGTCACAAGCCCATCCGGATTCCAGAGGAGGGAACAGAGGCCTGTCCCTGCTCCCGTGAGAGGGGTGTCAGGCATTTACACCCACATTTAAAAAATCACAGCAGACTATTTCTCTTCTGACTGAATTGATCTAGCTTCTGTGCTGTTTGGAAGAAAGGGGATCAACAAGATAACCTCTAGAGAGATTTGCTAGCTATGGACTCTGGTAATACCTGGAAGTACCATTTACATGAGAAGACAGGTCTCCCAGATTGTCCCATTCGTTTTTCTGGCAATTACCAAGTCAGAGAAGAGGCAAGTCCCTTGCCCTCCTCTGCGGGAGATAAACACTCAGTGCATATAAGGTGGATGATCAGGCACCACGCAAGGCCGGGAGCTCAAGTATTTTATGGTTTGAAGATGCTCTGCCTGCTGCTCAGAAGCCACAACACTGCATCACCTTGGAGGGGGGGGGCGGTATTTCGACTGGCAAAACCCCCCAGGAGTCTAGGGACTGAGAACCTCTCTGAGAAAAGAGAGACCTAAGAGACAACTTCCTGGGAATTCAAAGCACATTATCCATGAGCTCCAAGTGTTCCCCTCCATCAGGGCTGGCTCAGGTTGATGAGCACAGGTCAGGCAGGGTCTCAAGGGTCATCCTTGATGTGCTAAGCCATTACTGACACCTTTAGGGTCTCCAGAGCACGTGTTGACCAACTTCTTTATTCTTGGTAGGCAATGGTTGCCCCAAATGACCATTCTCACCTCATTGTCCACATGGTGGTCCTCTCACCAGCACTCCAGCCACAGCAGATTTTGTCAGGAGATTGCACTTGTACCCATCAGTATAGGCTAGGCTCTACTGCAGTAACAAACACTCCCTAAACCTTCGTGGCTTAAAACAACACAGGTTGATTTCCCCCCCAAATTCACGTTCATCATCATCATGGGTTGGCAAGGGCTGTGTTTCCTGCCACTGAAAGTCATCTGGTGGGTCTTGCATGGACAGTTAAATGCCCCAGCTTGGAAGTGACACACATCACTTCTGTTTACAACTCATTGGCCAGAACTGGGTTCATGGCCTCCCCCCACCTCAAAAGGGCCAGGAAGCACAATCCTGCCATGTCCCCGGAGCACAGACAGCTAGGGAAAAAGTGACAAACTGCATTGACTGCTAGATGACTGTCACAATGCTCTCCTAAAATCAGTATCTCTGCCCTCCTTAGGATGCCCTTCTCTACATTTTTACTTATGCATGCCTGCCTGCAACCATCTCCCTACCAATCCACTTCTCCAATGTTCAGTGAGCACATGACTGCGCCAGGTATGGCTCTAGGAACTAAGCACATGGAGATAAAAAGGTTGTCTGGACAAGTCCATAGTCTTACTGCAGTTGTTCAAAATCTATCCAACCTTTTCAGGCCCAGGCTGCAGCTAGACTCTCCCTGAACACAGCCGGTATTACTGGACCCTTCCTTGACAGTATGTCATTGATGGCTAAGCATAATAATGACTATTATTTCGCTATTATTGAACCCTTATAATAAGCTAGACACTTTGCTAAGAGTTCACTTTAACCCTCACTATATAGTTTTGAGTGGTTGGCTCTATTATGCCCATTTACAAGTGAGTAAATTTAGCCTTACGGGGCGGCTAAGTCACTTGTTCAAGGTCACACAGCTACTAAGTGGGTGGAATTGAGGTTTACATTTGGGCTGAGTCCAAGTCCTTACTCTTTCAGTGGGCACATTACTTATCTCTAGTGCTCATGCATGTTTTTCTCTGAATCAGTGTCTTGGAAACAACGATCAAAGATTATTCTCTGCAGTTAATATGAGTGCTTAGAAGGCAGGAATCATTTGCAGTGATTTCTGATGATTCGATTCCTTTTTGATGAATGAATGAAGTAGGGAAAGAAGGGAAGGGAAGAGAGAATGGAAGATGGAAAGGGAAGAAGGGAACAGAGGAGGAAAGGAACGGGGAGTTGATTCTTTTCACACAGGGTGAAAGGCTGACAAGGAGGTGTCCACGTGGCTGTGTGGGGAGGCAGGCAAGCGCTCTGATCCTGCAGAAAGGGGTCCTGTCCATCCGCAGAGCTGCTCTCCAAACCCATCAGCTCTGTCCCTCAGTCTACCAGTTCCGTGCTTCAGCGCATCTCATTACCGCTGAAGAGGTTCTTCAGTCTACCACGTCTGAACCGACGACAATTAAATACACAGATGTATTCCTCCTCACTCGGCTGCTGAAAAGGAAATATTGTTGAAAATATGACAACTCGGCATCACAGCTCAGAGAAACTGGAGGAAGGAAGAAAGGGCTATAAAGGAGGCATGAAACAGAATTTTTAAAGGTCACTCTTTGATTTTGTGTGTTACTTTCTAAAGCAGTATTTTGAGATTAAGGGGGGAAAAAACCCTGTGAATATAACAATTACGGCTATGCAGTTAAATAATGGTTTACATCGGGGATCAACAACGGTCGGTGAGGCCTGAACGCATCGGCCTTTTCTGCAGCCTGGCCCCGTGTGCTAGGTGCAATTTGTTTTCCACGATTGCTTAGTCTTTATCAAAAGAACAATCTGCAGTCCCTTGCTGTTCTTATCTGGTGCCGAGCCTTCGACTGTGTCCTGTGTGTCGATATAAGGCTTGGGTTAACCTAGATTCCTTTAATGCAGCTTCTCGACGTTTTTAATAAAAAGGCTCCCCTTCGTGTCTTTCAGTCTCCAACCTGGAGGGTCAGATTGCTTTGTTCAGTGTTTACTCCTTCATCAAGAGGTGTGTGTGTGCGTGTGCCGCTGTATATTTGTGACCCTATATATGTGTGCCCTTATGTATAATATGTGTGCCCCTGTGTATGTGTGTGTGTGACCCTGTGTGTGTGCTGCTGTATGTGTGACCCTATATATGTGTGTACCCCTATATATAATATGTGTGTGCCCCTGTATATAATACGTGTGTGTTCCTGTATGTGTGTGTGTGACCCTGTGTGTGTGCGTGCATGCGCACGTGTACCTGACCACCTATATACTAGTGACTACTGTGTTGACAACTTTCGTCCTAGAAATAATGTGTAGGTGCCTAATTGCATTTGCTGTTTAGTAATTAACCACTCACAGGTGCAACTAGTTGTGAGCACAGTTCTGCATGTGTGACTAATTGCAGGTGTAAAATATTCACCTCTTCACTTCCCTTCATGGCTCAGTGGGGCTCACTGCTAATTCTTCCTCCTCTCTGGGTTCAGACTCATCTTATGGCCAGAGGATCTCCTCAGGAGAGGGGCCATGGGGATGGGGTGGGAAAGCGTTTCAGAGCAAGAAGGGGAGGTGAAGGGGAGCAGGACAGAGTTCTTGGGAGACTCTGCATGGAGTCAGAAGCTTAGACGGTGAGCTTATTCCCCACCACGCTACCCATGCAAAGCAGAAGACCAGGTGGGTCCTTGGGCTGCAGAACCTCCACAACAGGGGCCTGGCATCTCCTCAGAGGAAGCCCCATGGGAAGGGCTTTGTTTTTCCGAGGGGCCCGAAGTGGGTGGCTCCCTCTCCTAGGTGCCTTTGCCCAGGCAGTGACCCAGACCCAAGACAAACATAGTTGATGGAAGTCTGGACAAGTATTCAGGAAGCTCACATCCCTCTGCAGTATTGCCGCCACACTATGTGACAGTCATATCCTCAGCTTCAGCAATTCATCCACAAGGGAGAGTGACATTCTCCCCACCTTTCTGTTGGCCCCCAGCACGTCCTGAGGGTCAGGAAGTGTGAGTTCACATGTGGACTCGCCTGGTGAAGAATAAATGCTGTGCCCCGAAAGGGAGTGGGTGACTCTGGGTGGCCATAGGGAGTTTCTTATGTGCAACGCGTTCATGTTAAAATCTCCAAAGGGGTGCAGGGGGTGAAGAAGCTGGGGTGGGGGTGAGACTGCTGGCCCGAGCTTCCCTGGCTGGGGTTGAGCCTCTGCCTCACTGCCGGTTGAAAGTGAAGAATTGGGAACAGCCTGAGATGACCCTCTTTGGGGCAAGGACCCATCCTCCCAGCGGCCCCCAGCTGTGAGCTCCCCTGCAGCTGGGGCTCTCTTCCCTCCCCACCGAGGCACAACAACCTTGTGGATACACAGTGACCCTGACAGCAGCCTTCAGAGATAGAGGAGCCAGGGCTTCAGGGAGGGAGAAATGGGAGAAGGCGGAGTCCAAAGGAAGAATAAAGGCCAAGAGGTGGCTGAGGCAACAGCAGGTGGTGAGCAGGCAGCAGAACGGAGTGTGAGCTCTCCAAGAAGCCTGCCTGGGAGGCCTGGGGGTCCACCACTTCCAGGCCCCAGTGGGCGGGGCCCTTGCCCAGAGCTCCAGCGTTCAGAGCTCCCAGCCCAAGGGCCTTGCTGAGCCACTCTGGCCGTGTTAGTGGTCTCACACCACCCAGGCTTGTGTTTCCTAGGGTGTGAGTGTACTGCGGGTGGGTGTGCTACAAAAGGAGGGTGTGAGGGTGGGGGCCTGAGGCCCAAAGAGAGATGAGGCGGCAGAGGGAGGACAGTCATGTCACACTCCACCTTGTGGCCCAGGTGAGGGAGCTTGGGTGGCTGTAACGGAGGACGTGGAGCCCAGCAGGGACCTCATGTGATTCCTGAAGTTTACTCCAAGGGGAAGCTGGATCACTGGGGACCACCACCCTGGTGTCTCGTTTTCAGTTGAGTCCTTTTTGTTGCACGACTGAACTTGACTCTCCCACCCTGACCCTTGGGTTCCTGTTCTGGGCCGCTTTCAGTAGACTACCCTACTAGACTTAACTTGACCCCTGGGACCCTTGGCCTGCCCCTGGGTGGGGTTCACTGGAGTTCACCAGAGCAATTAAAGGTGGCTTCCTGTTGGCACTGAGTTAAGCTTCCTGTCCTTCAATGGGGAAAAAAGGAGAAACATCTGTAACAAAAATAAATTAATAAAAAAAAATTAAAAAAAAAAGAAAACAGGAACAAGGACTTTCCTATAACTACTTCACCACTTGCTACTTGTGCCTCAGATTTCTCCTCTATAAAATGGGATAATAAAGAGCCTATTTAATAGAGTTGTGGGGAGGATTAAATGAAATTGGTAAAATTCTCATTATATTAAGTAGGACGGAGCGGATCCTAACTAAATATTAGCATTCGCGTTCTTGGTGGTATTGTTGTCGTTCTTGCTTTTACTTTAGTGAGGCTCCTTTCTTCTGAGAACACCTACCCTCACCCAGGATGGCTTAGGGTCAGTGTTACCCATTGGCTCTGGATGCCAGGACCCCATAATTCTGAGATTTGTGTGGTTTGAGCCTGAATCATTGGCTTATTCATGACAGCAAATGGCCTTGGGGACTGCAGGGAAGCTCTTTGTAAGAGTCACACCCAATTCCAGCCAAGCAGAACATGTGTTTGCCCCAGAATGTGGCCATTACACGCAGATTTCACTAGCAACAACTCCAGAATGAGATGCAAATAAGGAAGTCTGTATTTTCCGTCGCTTTAGATTATAAATTCAGGCTTCACACACCAGGTCAGGATGTGATGATTCAGACGCCAGTCCCTCAGCTTCATCCCACCATCACGGGGAGTGACTGTTTTCCAGATAATTAAAGAATGTGAGTGCTAGGAGAATCCCTCCTGATTATTCCATGAAACGCTCATTTTCATTTGGGAAAGTTAGGTGACAGAGTGTTCAGCAAATTTAGCCAGAGTTCAGCCAACTCGGGTGCTTCCTCTCTTAGATGCTTCCACGTAAGTCATTCCTGTCAAATGCAATGTAGCGTAAAGGAGGCTTTCTTAATCGCCAGTCCCCACATATGCATTGACATGTGGCTCTGTGTATGGCATCGAGCACCCCAGCCTACGTGCAGCTGGTCCCAGACTTCAGCAAGAGCACTTGGAAACACCCAAGTGAGGTCATGATCCAACTTACCCATCTGGATAATGGAAGGCTGGGGCAGAGAACTCTGATTTTTCAGTTCATATTGGACCAGAGTCTAGCCCATGGGCTTTGGACCAATAATAATACCCCAAATCTCAGGTTACTAATATAAGCTTTCCATTAATAACGAACATGCACACGCACATGCACACGCATACACACAGCCCAAACAAAAACAGGAGAGCTTCTTTCCGTCATCAGTGCAACGTTTTTTAACGGAAGGTCATTTTAACACCCCCAACCAGGCAAAGGGAGGGGTTCCTTTGTCTTTAACTTCATGTATGTCATCATAGTCCTAGATCTGCCTAACTGTATGTTTCCAAGAATGAAAGAGAAAATGATATAATCTCAGAATTTAAACATTTAAGAATTTCATCTTTATAAAACTCTTTATGAAAATTGAGTCGTTGTGAAAATCTCACCAATTACATTTATGCCTCTAGTGCTTCTCAATTCTGGTGGATTTCGTTTTGGAAAGAGCTGGTTTAACCTGATCATAAGATGAAGGACATTCCCTGTCTTACCCTATAGAACGCCTCAAAACCTGTCTAATCATGAAATGTTGGGCATTCATTATTCTTCAGAATTAGCCTATCATGACTCAACATTTTGGTAACAACTATATCAATACTAGTAATTATTGCTAACATTTTCTAAGCGTGTCGTATGTATGGGCACTGCCCTACCGGTAAACACTGCACATATTGGTGATTTTAATCATCACAATTGTTAGGGACTGAATTGTATTCCCTCCAAACTCACATGAAGAAGTTCTAACCTCCACTGCGACCGTATTTGGAGATAGCACCTTTAAGAAGGTGATTAAGGTTCAATGATGTCATAAGGGCAGGGCTTCAATCCGACAGCATCAACGACCTTCTACGAAGAGGAGGAGACACCGGAGCTCCCACTCCACACACACACAGAAAGGGCCATGTGAGGACACAGAGAGGCCATCTGCAAGCCGAGGAGAGAGGTCTCACCAGAAGCCAACCCTGCTGGCACCTTGGACGTAGACTTGCAGCCTCCGGAACTGTGAGAAATAAATTCCTGTTGCTCCGGCTTCCAGGCTGAGCAGACTGATGCCTGTGCACTCTAGGGTTTGTGCTTTTGTCGGCTCCATTTTGCCGAGGAGGGCTTTGATTCCCGGAGTTGTGACTAGCTTGTCCAAGGTCGAACAGAAATTGTGCAGCTTGGCCTGGTTCCAGGGCCCGAGCTGGTATCCATTAGGAAGCCTGCCTTACACAGGCTGGAGGGAGGCCCAAGTCCTTGCTCTTCTGTCTGAGTCACAGTACAAGGCTCTGTGTCGGGAAAGTCCTGCCAGCCCAGGGGCCGTTGTGGTAGAAAGAGAATGAATGTAAAGTCCTGGGCTCCAAGCTGGGCACATGTTAGGCAAGAGCTCAAGAGGTGCCAATGGGATTTGATGAGTAAATAAATGAAGAGTACTTTGACATTCCCTTTTCCTCAGCTAATGTGTGGTTATCATAGTTCTAGAACAGCCCAAAAATATTTTTTTCGAAGAGGAGCAGTTAGCCTAATTAAATGAGTAAACATAAGCAGAACGAATCACTGTCAGGTTCTATAAATTGTATCTTGAAGTGCTAACTGCCCTAATAAGAGCAACCACAGTAAATGAGTGCACCATTAGTCTGAAAACAGAACCATCAGTGCAGGAAGGTGCCCGTCCCCTTGTCCCCCTGCGAATGGCAAATGGGTACTAGCTGGGAAGGCCACGGCAGATATGCAGTGCAATTATTCCAGTATCCATATCCATGAGGTTTCTACTTGTATTACTTACAGGGATTTGTGTGTACAGTAATCCCTCCCCAAACACTGATTCTCTTTTTATGAAATTCTAGTATCCTCGGATTTATTTCTGTATACTTGGAGAATTTCTGTTTCAGGATACTCAGGTTTTGAGTTACTGCTGTTGGGGATAATTTAGAGGAATGGGTGGGTGGTAGGAGAAAAGAGAGAGTGGGTGGAAGGCAGAGTGGCAGGGGATGGTTCACCGTGTAGTGTGGTGGAAGTGTGAAGAAGGCAGTGGGAGGAGGGAGGGAGGGAGGGAGGGAGGGGGACCTGGGATGCCTTCTTATGTCTAAGCCTGTTCTGGGAAGGTGACTGAGATGTGCCTGACCTGGGATCAGAGTCCCAGTGCGGTGGCTAAGAAGCTGTATCTACCCAGCTATGTTCATAAGGGGGCTGAGAAATTAGACACCTACAAAGCTCTTCTGCGTAAATTAAATAAAGATTCCTGACAGTATTTCAAGCTTCCTGATGACTTTGCGTTTCTGGCACCCCAGTGGAAGCAATGAGACAGGGTCCAAGTCGCAGGTGGCATAAACCAAAAGGCTCTGAATATTTGATTGGAGGACGAGAGAGGGGAAAATGTGAATTAGTGTGGCATTGACTGCGCCAGCCCGGGAAAATTACAAATGCCTTTTCAGAACTGGAGAGGGAGATTCTGAAAATGTTTTAGCAAATACAGGCTAGTAAATGGGAATTACTAACATGGAAATAAATCATAATTATTACTTTAACTTATACACAGTATTGATATTTTTGCATGTAACATCTTTATTTTTTGAAAAGTGACTTTTTGTTTTTATTGAAATCACACATTTCTATTAACACTTCAGAGAAGCAAACAAAAAAAGGTTAATGAGGAAAGTGAAAAATGACTCAAAAAATCCAGAAACTACCATGGTTAAAGTTAGGTCAACACCACTTTTGATATGTCTCTATAATCTATCTTCCCTATAGCTAGAAAGATAGATGGAGAGTCAGAACTAATTTTAGAAAAATGTGATCATAGAAATCTTTAAAACATTAATTTAATTTTGTTTAAATATAACTGAAGAAAAAGAAACTACTCTAAAATGGAGAAAATCGCTACATTTGATAAATGTTTCTTCACTACAAAATATATTATTTCCTGAAAGATGCTATTAAGATTAAGAAAGAATATTATGAAAACAATGGGATTTGAATCATTATTCTGAACTTTATATTTCAATTTTAAATAGTATCAATTAACCCCTTGCTATGAAAGATGAGGAAATTGGTATATACTTCTATTTCCTTCCATTTCCCTTCCTCCTAATTTTTTTAAATTATCATTTAAAAAATTTTAAGCTTTATAGTAATTTTAGAAATGTTTTAGTTTTATTTCTGTGTTTAAAAGACTGTAAAGACTCCTGGGTGGCTGCCTCACAATTTCTCTATACTGAAGTCGTTATTTTGATTTATCTCTTGGTTGATCTAATTTCATTATGAAGTAATTTTCCCCCCTAGAAGGACTCTCCATTACCTGAGGTTCTGCATCCATGAGAACATCTGCCTGTGAATGTCACTGTAGACAAGTCTGTGGGGGGCTCATGCTTCCCTTTAGAGGTGACTTGCTGGTTCTGTTGGTTGGCTGGCTACTTTGTCTTTGAAACTCAGCGACTTCACCAGGCTGTGCCTTTGCTGATTATGCCTTCCTTTGAAGAGTTGTGGGTGTTGTTGTTGTTAGCTCTCTGAAAACCCTTTTGTCTTTTGTTTTTCTTTTTGATTTTTTAATTTTTTTCCTTTATTGATTTTAGAGCGAGAGGAAGGGAGAGGGAGAGGGAGAGAGAGATAGAAACATCGATGAGGGAGAACATTGATTGGCCGCCTCCTGCATGCCCCCCGCTGGAGATTTGACCCACAACCTGGGCATGTGCCCTGACCGGGAATCAAACCAGCGACCTCTTGGTGCATGGGTCGACGCTCAACCACTGAGCCACACTGGCCGGGCGTTTTGTTTTGTTTTTTGTTTTTGGCTGTAGCCTCTAATTTAGGGATACCAGTTGTCCTCCATAGATTATTTTGAGCCTTTTCTTTATTAATCATTTATTTTTTATGTATTTACACCTGTAGTTCGATCTTAATCTCTATCAGTTCTGTAGCCATTTATTTTTTTATTTATTAGGTTTATAATATTGTTATTTTGATCCATACCTTGTTTCTTTAACTCTGCTATCTCCTTTTCTAATTTTATTCTCTTGTTTTATCACCTGGTTTTGAGCTTTTGTATTAAACTCTTCTGAAAATGAATCCCCATGCATACTTTTCTTCTATTTCTTGGACTACAATTTCTTCCATAGTGAATTCTTTTTCTGTTTTCTTTTTAATACTACGTTTCTATATTTCCTTCTTGTTCTTTTGGTAATGGGTTTGTGTGTTTGCCCCGCTGTTCATTTCTTTTCGTGTTGTTCACACTGACAAGGGCAGCTCTGTGCAGACGTGTTTCTCTGATGTGGAGGGGGCACTTCTCCCGCTCTGCCCACTTCGCCTGAGGCCCGCTGGTCGGCACGGCTAGCTGCAGTGTGAGTGCAGGCTGTTTCTGCTCACCACCTTCCATACCTGGGGGAGGTGGAAGCTCAGGGGTCCGTGCACATCTCTGATGGAGGCACCGTTCACTTGGTCTTGGATTTGTCCCTGTTTCCAGCCAGGGCTGATCTCCTTGAGTTTGGGGTGGTGGGAGTGGTCAAACCTCGGCCTTGGATTGTTTCCCTGCTTCTGAGTGGAGTCCATAGCTTCTCTATCTGTAAGAGTGTCAGCCCTGCAAAGAAAAAGATTTTTAAAAGTACCCTTTCAGCTTGCTCCTTTCTAACCCTCCAAGTGAGGGGGTCTAAATGGATTCCTTAGGACCCTAACTCACCAGTTGGGCTGGACTGGCCCGAGACCTGCGTAGTCTGCCTGCCTCACCCCCACTCCCGCCGCTAACCACTTTCCCCCTCGCTGGCCACCCCTGCTAGGGGCCTGCTTCTGGATGCTTCGCACATTCTCTTCCAACCTTGAGACCTTTCCGATATTGATCCTTCTGCCTGGATCCCTCCTCCCTTCCCCCTCCCCCCCGTCATTCCCTAAGTCAGATCCCAGACCAAATGTCTCATCCTCAAGGAGACCTCACAGATCACACACCAGGCCAGCCTCTGTCATTTGAACGCACACTCAGTTCTCTGCTCTCCGTGGTGCCACTGAGTCACAGCGTGCCGTTAAATTTTTTCAGAGCTTTCCATTGAAGAATAAGTGTAGGAGCAGGCCTGTTCCCATGGCTGTTTATCTCCGTTATCCCCTTTACCCCCTGACTCTCTCAGCCTCCATTTTTCTCTAGCTGCGTTTTGGAAACTTTAATCCTAGGTCACCTGTGAGGGAAACTGCCTTTCCTTTAAAAAAATGTTTTTCTTTATTGATTTTAGAGCGAGAAGAAGGGAGAGGGAGAGAGAGAGAGAAACATCGATGAGAGAGAACATCGATTGGCCGCCTCCTGCATGCCCCCCACTGGGGATTTGGCCCATAACCTGGGCATGTGCCCCGACTGGGAATCGAACCGGTGACCTCTTGGTGCATGGGTCGATGCTCAACCACTGAGCCATACCGGCCGGGCGCTGCCTTTCCTTTTTAATTTCTGCAAAGGTCACTGTCAACGAGCTCAGTGTGGGGACCTAAACTTAGACACTGTGGCCAGAGAAGCCTATGATGTGTGATGCCCAGACACTAGCCCAGCACCTGAGAGGGTGGTCCGGGGAGCGATGGGCTGCCCTGGGGAGCAGATGAAAGCCTGGGATCTGTTCTCTGGCCTGGCTCTACAGGAAGCTCTCATTTTCAGCCGGATGCTGATGGGAGCTTGGTGATGACTCCGAGAGAGGCAGCCCTGTGTAGCTCTCTGTGAGCAAACGGTGCCTGCTCCAGACTTCCCTCCGGCCCCAGGTGCTGGTCAGTGTGGTGAAAGCAAGCTTGTTTGTGCTCTTCTTTCCCGAGGCAAAGAGGTTAAACCAAGGCAAACACTCCACAGTGTGGGCTGAGCACCTACTCGGTGCCAGGCACTGTTGGAATCATCTGAGCACGAGCACAGTACGATGCTGCCACAGTGGAGGAATCTTTCCAGGGCTTGGACTGGCAAATAAATGCCCTTCAATCCCCAGGACCACGGCCCCAGCAGTTGCTTCCCACAGCAAACAGAGTACAGAGTCAGATGGGGGCAGGGTGCAGCCTTGTTACTGTGTTGCAATCCTCCAAGCAGCCAGCTCCCTGAGGGCAACACCTGTCTCCTTCATCTCTCCACCCACAGTGAGACAGATGGGCCAGAATCTCACAGACCCTCTTCTTCCCTCTCTCTCTTCTCTGATTGCTCAAACCCCATCCCTCCTGACCTATCCCACACTGGCACTGCTGTTGTGGCCTCGGATTAGCACTGATAAGGACTATGCTTCCAGTCCTGTCTGTGGATTTCTGCCCCTTTTTTCTCACCAGGGTTTGAGGCTGACGGGGGGACTCCCTGCTCTCCCGCTCCGCTCCAGCCCCTGGCCCTGTACTTAGGGGTCACAACCCTCGTGTCCTTTTCTGAAAGCCTCTCCCCGGATTGCAGTTGTTTGTGACCAGCATCTTAAGGTCCAGATGATGCCTGTCTGGCCAGAAGGGGTGCTGTCCTGGTCCCCCACTGGCAGGTTGAATGTCTACAGTTCTTGCTGTCTTTCGAAGTCACAACAGCATAGACTGCCGGCTGCTCTGGAGCATGCCTGGTTTGCTCCTGGGAAGCCACCCAGTCTCATCCCGATGCCAGGTGAGCCAGACCTGGGGAAACAGATAGATCTAACCCTGGCCTTGGAGGGGACAGCTAAATTGTCAAGCAGCACACTAATGGGGGCTGCTGACTGCACAGGTATCTCTGGATTATAAATGCCCAGCTTCAGAGAGCCTCCTAAGTCATGCAGAGGACAACTTTATGATCCAGAAAGCAAAGAACGGAAACAAGATCAGCTTGTGACAGGGAGCAATTGATCGGGGATGGGAGAGAGCTTGGCCCAGGAGCTCAGAACTCCATAAACCATCAGAGCTCAGTGCTTCCTGAGGGTATACACACTGACCACAGCACTGGGAGCCCGGGAAGCTGTGTGAGAACCCTGAAGGGACGTAGTGCTGACCTGGAGCACAGATGGGGGCTGGGGTTCCCTGCACCACCCCAGTTTATGTCCCTCACTGCTCTCAGAATCATCATCTTATGGGCTAGCTCTGATCATGAGCCTCTCCTGTGGAAAAGACTTCAGTGGCTCTTCCAGCCCCCTAAGAGTCAGTCCACACTCCTTACCATGACAGTCAGGGTGCTATGGAATCCTGGGTTTGATGAGCTTTCCAGCCTCACTGAAGTCTTACCAGGTTTCTGATTCTATGCTTTAGCCACATTTAATGTCTTGGGTTTCCCCAGCTGTGACACACATCCTTACCTCTGGGCCTTTGTAGAAGCCATTGATTCCTTTTGCCTTGAAGGCCACCCTTCCCCACCTTCTGCTCATTTAGATTTCTTTCACTGGTGCTTCAGGTTTTAACCCAGATGCCACCTCTTCCAGGAAGCCCTCCAGGGTTAGGTGCCCCTTTCATATGCAGTCTGTGCATACCTTGTTATAGCACTTTTCACACAATGATGTATTTTCACTTTTCTGTTTACTTGTCTGTCTTACCATCAAGATTTTGTCTGGGGTGGGATGGGAAATGATGGTCTTTTATTTATTTGTTTATCCCTAGGGCACGGTGCAGTGTCTGGGGCATGGAGGATATTTATTAAACAAATGAATGAATAAATAAATGATATGGTAAATAAGTGAAATAACATAGTAGGGAAAAAATTTAGCCCTCCCAGGGCATCTCTTCTTCCTGTATGTCCTCCTTCTTACCTCCCCAGCAGGCTTCTGAGGCTTCAAAGATACAGTCATCACGGAATCTCAGGCTTGATCCCCATCACCTGTTGGCTCTTTCTCTTCACAGCACCTCCAGACTCCTCAGTCATAACCTCCTCCAGGAAGGCCTCCCTGAATCAGCTGTGGGACAAAATGCCCATTGTGCCTTCCTCAGCCTCCAGTGTCCACATTGCTCTTTGCATAGGTGTGTCTTAGCATGTACCTTGTTGCATTTTCATTACGTATTTTTATGTCCCATTTTTAACTTTTTTATTTGGAAATAATCTAAAATTAAAGTTGTCTCAAAATAAATGCAGTTGTAAGAAATAATAAAGACCCATGTGCCCTTCATCCAGCTCCCCCAATGGCAGCATCTTGCGTAACTACAGCACAATGGCACAAAGAGGAAATTAACACTGATACCGTCCATTGACCTTACTCAGATGTCACCAGTGTTACATGCACTCACTTGTTTGTGTGTACATTTAGACCTGTTCAATTTTATCACATGTGTATAATCTTGTGACCACCACCACATTCAAGACCCAGAACAGCTCCGCCACAGTATCCTAGTGATACTGTTTTATTGCCATACCCAACCTCCTTCCTCCTCCTCCTCCTCGACAACCGATATGTTCTCAATCTTTATAATTTTGTCTTTTCATGAATGCCGTATAAATGGAGTCATACAATATGCAGCCTTTAGGGAGTGTCTTTTTTTCACTTAGCATAATTCCATTGAGATTCATTCAAGTTATTGTGTGAATCAATAGTGTATTCCTTCTTACTTGCTGAGTAGTATTCCATGGTATGGATTTACTGTAGTTTGTTTAACCATTTACTTATTGAGAGACATTTGGGTAGTTTCCAGTTTTGGGCAGTTACAAATAAAGCTGCTATGAACATTCATGTATAGGTTTTTGTGTGGACATAGTTTTGCCTTTTCTACAGATGGCCAATAAGCACATAAAAAGATGTTCAACATCATTAGCCATTGGGGACATAATTTAAGATATCACTACACACCTTTCAGAATGGCTGAAGTAAAGAAATGGTGATAACACCAAATGCTGACAAGGATGTAGAGAAACTGGATCACTCATACACTGACAGAGGGATGTAAAATGTAAAATGTAGCTAGCCATTCTGGAAGAAAGGATTGCAGTTTCTTTCAAAACTAAACATGTGCCCTCCTCTTGGGCCTTTTAATTGTATCTTAAAAAAAGTTTTAAAAAAGCATACACAATTCACATTCATATTTTCAAAAAGTAGAAATACAATAAACATAGAGGAAACAACATCATGTAATCTTGGTAGACATAACTACTGCTAATATTTAGGGTGTGTGTGTGTGTGTGTGTGTGTGTGTGGTATTTTATCAAAAATGGTGTCCTATAGTTTTATAACTTTTTTTTTTTTTTACAATATATTGTTTCTCCCTCCATATCAGTGGGTGTCTCTGTTATGTATTAAAATTCAATGACCTGTTTCACTAAACTTAAACATCTAGGTCATTTCAATTGTTTTCTCTTGCTATTGTAAACAATACTTAATCAAGTTTCTTGTTCACATATTTTTGTTAACTTAATGGAAGATATTCTCAAGATAAATTCCAATAAGTAAAATTTTTTAAATTAAAATTTTTCCCATGTTTAAAGCTTTTGATAAAAATTCCTGATTGCCATTCAGAAATGCTGTACTGATGTACGATTCATATCCTGGATGCCCAAGAAAGTGACCATTTCCAACAATGATCATTAGAATTCTTTTGATTCTTTGTTAGTCTCATAGCTAAAAAAAAATGCTAAATCTTAGTTATTTTAATTTAGATTTTAAAATTTTATTACTAGTTGGACTAAGTACTTATTTGTATCTCTCCTATGGTGAATTGCCTGTTTATATCCTTTAGCCATTTTTCTATTGATTGGAAAGATGTGAACCTTTATCATATATATTTCATTTTTTTTTCTAGTTTTGTAGTTTGATTTAGAACTGTATTTTTGCAGCTCACCTTAAATTTTTTATGTAGTCGAGGCTATTAGTCTTTTTCCTATGTACTTTTCTCTTTGTTCCTTCTTTGTAAGTTCTTCCTTATTCTAAAGTTATAAAAATATTCATCTGTGTTTTTTACCATAATACTTTTATGGCTCAATGTTTTATTTAAATATTTAATCCAGCAGGGATTCATTTGGGGGATTTGGTATAAAGTAGGGATTTAACTTGTTTTGCAGTAGCTTCCCTGTGTCTCTGCCTCATTCCCTGAGTAAGTCACTCTTTTCTTCTGACTGGAAAAGTCCTCTTCATCATTACCCATGTTCTCCAGCCCGTTCTGTGTCACAGAGATGTCTAAGGCCACCTCATTCTACCTGCGAGCAGCCTGCTTTCTCTCTCTGACATTATCTTTATTATTTTTCATTATGTGTCCGGGGTCTCTTATTGCTGACTTAGCCTGGTGAGCCCATCTGTCTGTACACACAGGCCTTTATCTTCAGTTCAGTAGCATTTACTACATTATATCTTTCATCTCTCATCTGCTTTGTTTGTTGTGGATTCTGTTTTAGGAATCTTCATTATCTACATGTGGTTCTTCATTCTCTATTTTCTAACTCTTTTCACCTTCTGCCATAGTGTTTTAATTTCTTTCACATTTGTTTTCTATGTTACTGGCTTGATATTCTGAAAGTGGCTTTACTTCTGCTATTGCATTTTTCGTGTCTTCACTGCCTTTCCTTTTCATCTTGTCCTGATTTTTCCTTCTTTTTGCTCCTTGGCCTGAGAAACCATGCTTTCTTAGTCACGTTTGGAAAAGTGAACACTTTCCTGAATTTTTCTTCTGACTTCTGTAGTCTCTCATTTTTAGAGGTGTGCTCTTCCTCTCTGACTCTACAGAATGATGTTCCCTTTCTTGTGCCATGTGGTGTTCTCCTTGTTACTTTAAAGCACGAGGGACTTTGGTGAGAGTTGGCGAGGTTCCACAGGCAGGGTGAGTGGCTTATCCTGGGACTCTATTTCTGCCTACTAGCTGATTTCACTTTCTAATTGTTTCTGCACCAGCTGTGGAGAATGATGTGTGCAAGTCCCAGTCCAGTTTCTCATATCTAGAAGGTTTTCCCTTGATGTAACAACTCTGCTCTGCTCAGGTTGACATACTTCTTTGACCTACAGCATCTGGATCTTTGGTTCTTTTAGTCTGATGCAATATGTGAAAAGTGCAGTTTCCTGAATGCACCACTTCTGGGTGTTACTGTCGTTACCACTTCCCGCATGTGCTGAGACCAACAGCTCTCAGCATGCATGACACCACCACGAGGCCTTGCATAACTATGTTGTATCTGGCAATTTCTGGGGAAGAATGAGAGTGTAAGGGGTAGAATGGAAGCATCCTTAGCTCACAGCGTAACTCAGTTGCTCACTGGCAGTAGCCATGGGTCTCTAAAGCAGGCATAGAGGGTGGCTCTTGTTACCCTTCTTGTTTTCTTCTCCTTGTTTCAAGCCGTAGAGTCAGGAGGACCATGTCCTAAACCTGGGTGGGTTTTATCAATCCGTCTCTGATGCAGATACTCCCCTCCCCCTTCTGACACTGTCAGTATTTGAAGAAAGGTCATGTGAGTTTTCAGCACCATAATACTCTTACTGAGAAATTGTGAGCACCTTGGGGCTGCTGTTCCCACATTGAGCCAGGAAGTTTTCTTAATATAGTGTATTAAATCATTGATTTTTCTGCACCACCCCCCTTTGTCTGCCAGCTTTTTAAAAGAATTATAATTCTCCACTACATCAGCAGTGTCTAACATGCTGTCTGTGCATAGTGTTTAATAGATATTTTAAAGTGGGAAATAATTGCTAAGAAACAGACGAGAGAGAGGGGGATAAAAGAGGACAGAACACTGGACTCTGAAGGACATGGCAGCAGCAGGAGAAGGAAGATAAGCCAGCAAGGGAGACAAAGAAGTCAGCCAGAGGGGCAGGGAGACGGCAGAGCAGGCACAGGGAGCACAGTATGGGCGGGACAGGGCTGGGCCGGGAAGACTGGTCAGTCATGGTCGTGTCCGCCAAGTGGCTGAGAGGATGATGAGTGAAGCAGATTTGATGCCTGGCCAGTCACTGGTGACCTTTGGTGACAGAAGCACAATAGAGACGATCCTTCCTGAGTTGAGAGGCTGAGTGGATTGAGGAAGTGGAAGCAGTTCAATGCAGACGTTAAAGGAAGAGTAAAGAAGAGAGACAACAGAGCTTGAGGGGAAACCAGCATGCCAGGTGTTTTGTTTTGGTTGCTGTTGTTGCTGCTGTTGGAAGGGGGAAGATTTGATCAGCTTTATATCCGATGGGAAGGAGATTGTGACTAGAAACAGCAATTTGCGAGATAGAGAAGGAATATTTGAAAAAGCCAGTCTGAGTCTGATCTGAAGAGGATGAAATCAGATAGATGGAGAGAAGGGGTTGATCTGAGAGTTTCTTGGGGGTAGGGGCTGCCTCTCACTGTGGCCTGCAGAGTTCCTGGGCAAGAGGAGAGCAGGGGACTTGTTGGATGGGGAGAGGAACCATGGGCTGTGATAAAGACACAAGGTGGCCAGGAGAGATGGGGAGGGCACTCACCCTTCTCCAGCCTCCTGGTGAAGGAGGAGAGGTCATCTGCAGGGGAGGGCGAGGGCCAGGCTTTGTGTGGAAGGGGGGATGAATGGAGGGGTAGCTGGCAGCCCTCAGGCCTGGCCTAGGGGCAGAAGAAGCCTCCAGATGTGATGTTGGGTGGTACCACAAGAAAAAGCATCTTGTTGCAGGCGACCTTTGGCCCTTTTCGAAGGCTTGAGGAGCGCTTTCAGGAAGTGGCTTTTATTAAGCCTGGACCAAAAACGCTCTTTTCCTCACCTTTCAGGTGTTGGGGGGTATCGCTCCATACTTGTCTCCAGAGCTGGGAGCACATCAGCTGTGGGCACACAGTAAGTCTCTGTGGAGACAGATGATCCTTGTCCTGGATCCCTGGTCCCCAGGCACTGGCCACGCTTCTCTTCACCCCCCTGCGCCCTTGCCCACTCCCTCTGTGGTAATTGACCTCTCCAAGGACGAACTTGAACCCCTTAACTAGACGGGTTTAGCACTGTCAGCTGAACACCCAGCTCAGAACTTCTGCCTTCTTAGGTTGAAAAACAGAATCTCACTTAATTAATTAATTAATCAATCAATCAACCAATTACTCAATAAAACATCTTTGAGACACTTGTGTGTGTCTCAAACGCCACAGAGGTGGTGAGGCCAGCATCCCTGCCCATGAGAGTGCATATATAGGTCCGTGAGAGAAACTCACATAAACAAAAGCTTTAAGCCAAGGGCAAACATTTATGTGAGCGGTAGACAGTCCATTTAAATGAAGGGCAGAGGGATGGATGAAGTGATGTCTGGAGTCCTGTCCCAACCAAGTAGTTTCATGATAAAGCAGGACCTGCCAGTTGGCTCTTCCTTTCAGTACTCTTCACCACCCTTTCAAACAAATAATTAACCATGCAAAAATAATGCACCATATTCTAGAACTCAATGCCTAGCACTACTCTGCAGAGTACTTGAACTGTGCCCCGGGGTTGGCATTGTTACAAGGAACTCTCGATGAGAATAATGCCTGATATTGTGCAATTGTGTGCAGTTGGCCTTCCTTGCATAGTTCTGTGTATGCACGTCAATTACACGCATTTTGGTATAATTTGTCTTTTTCAAATCACACCTTCTATTTCACCCCAAGAAGATAAATGGATCCTGCCTCGGTCCCAGTTCCATTGATTTTTTTGTGGTCCTATGGTGAGGCTATTATCAACACTAATCCCAGACCCTGCTAGGAACCAGGAAGCCCTTAGCATACAGAGCACCAATTTCTGCGACTTCCACCTTATTTTCCTTTTCCCAGGCTTTTGTTCTGACTGCCCTCCTCATCTCATTTTCAAATGTGATTTGATTATCATCCCATGAGGTCTGTTCAGCTGGCTCTGAACAGGCACCTTTTCTCTACATATCTGGCCTGGAGGAGGGGACAGAGGCCTCCCCTGAGAGACCATGACCCTCCTCGGGGCACAGTGTCTCTGTGGCTTTGAAGCCTCACCCCACAGCCGCCCTTTCTGGGAGACTGAAGCAGTAGCAGCCGGGCAGGGTGAGCCCACACCCTTCATCACGCAGCTCTCGAAATTCCTTTTCTAGGGAGAGGGGAAGAAAAGAGGACGCAGGGGCCTTGGAACTGAGAGGCAGCGCGTCATCAGGGAAGCTTTGGGCAGTGAGCTCAGAGTTTGAAGACAGGGGCAGCAGCGGTGATGCTTGTAGGCATGAAGGGACACATGTCAGACCTTTCTGTTTGTTTAATTTTTGCTTTGCTCTGTTTCCCAGGCTGCTCTGCATCCCACTTTCTGCTGGACTCACCACCAAACTCAGGATCTTTAAGCGATCATGTGCCAATGAAAAAACACATTCATTCTTAGAAGGCAGAACCTTCAGTTCATGAAAATATTTCTGACAAGTCAAAGGGCATATAGTGAAGACTAAGTCCTCCCTCACTGCTGACCCTGGATCCTGGGGCCTCCCCGCACTGCTCTCCTGGGCTCCCAGGGAGCCTTCCAGAGACAGTGTGTGCCCAGGCCTGCCTGCCCTTCCCAGGCCTCACACTCCTCTGTGCTGCTGCTGGCTCCTCCTTCTTGTTGTTTTACACAATGACACATCTTAATTCCAGCCGGGAGACTCACAAACCTGCCTCACTCTATAGGATTTCATAGTATTCTAACGCACGGATGCACAATAACTTATTTAACTAATCCCCTATTAATAGTTCTCTTGGTTGTTTCTAGTCTTTTTGATACTGAAAAGAATACTGCACAAAAGAATTGAAAGCAGGGACTCAAACAGGAATTTGTACAAAAATGTTTGTAGCAGCATTATTCACAATAGCCAAAAGACAGAAGCACCCCAAGTGTCCATCAGGAGATGAATGTATACACAAAATATGGTGTGTACATGCAATGGAATATTATTCAGCCATAAAAAGGAATGAAATAGTGATACATACTACAGCAGGGATGGACCTTGAAAACACTAAGTGAAAGAAGCCAGACACAGAACAAATATTTATGATTCCACTTATATGCGGTACTTATATTAGGCAGATTCAAAGAGACAGAAATAGAATAGAGGCTACTAGGGGCCAGGGGGAAAGAGGAATGGGGAGTTATCATTTAATGGGTACAGAGTTTTATGTTGGGGATCATGAAAATATTTTGGGTACAGATGGTGATGGTTAGGCAATATTGTGAATTAGTTCATACACTGAATTATATATTTGCAAATATTTAAAATAATTATCACGTTACAGATATTTTAATACAATAAAAAGAAAATATAATAGAAAGACAGGAATGTGCTGCGGAAGCCCTCAAAAAGAATGGTGCAGTGAACAAGGTTGTCTGCGCGATATGGTCCCAGAAATGGGGTTGCAGACAGAAGGAGTAGGCGCATTTTAAATGTGGATATATGATGCCAAGTTTTCTTTCAAAAGGTTGTAGTAGGCAATGCACATATGACCCACAAGCTGGGAGGTTATTTTGATACCAGCAACAGTCTGATAGCCAACATTCTGATCTTTGTCCCCCCGACAGCTGAAACGTGGTGCCTCTTGCAGACTGAATGTGCATTTCTCCCAGGGGTTTATGCCACATGTGCAGTGAGTGTCAGACTCCACACATCAGGAGTCACCTTGGTCCTGGGTCAAGACAGAAATAGGTCAGGAGCAGCCCGGAGGCACGAGGGAAGGCTGGCTGGCTGGGTATGAAAGAAGGATTTCTAATTCATTTTACCCCTTCCACAGCCTCCCTCTCCTTGTTGCCTCATCTTTATCATGTGGTTCATAGAACTATGGAATGGCACCTTGGACGAGGAGCTAAGGGGTCCAGCTGCCTAACACAGTAGGAGCCCTTGACATGCCCCCTTCCCAGCCTCAGGAGCCTCTGTACACAGCTTATGGCAGGAAGCTCACCCCTTACTGATGGTTACAAAGGTTATGCTCCGTCAGATGCACCTCCTGGTCTTCCAACCCCTAATTTTAGATCTTCTGAAGAACCAGAACAAGTGTATGTGGTTCCTTTAGTAACCGGTTACTTGCCAACATAACGTCTGAAATAAATGATGGTGAATGGATCCATCAACAAATGAATTATCTGCAAACGCTACTCAGCAATGTTTTGATTACTCGACGGCTTCTCCAGAAGTACAGAATTCTTTGGACGGGACCTCCTGAAGTCAGAGGACAGAGAGATGCCCTTCCTGGGATGCAGGAAGCGTGCTGTCGCCTGGCACGCCTCGGTCTTCTCTCCATCGTGTGCGGCGTGGCCCAGGCTTCTTGATTTATAATGTACGCTTGTCCTGTCTAAAGATCACCTTCTTTTGGCTTCAGTCCAGAGTTCCAACCCCCCATGATCAATCTGAGTGAATCTTAATTCACTCCCCAGCATTTGGGCCATTTCTTCCAGGTTTCTGTCACTTCTTGATTTGATATACATTCAGTTACACATTTTCCCCTCACTTTATGGATTAAAATGTTGATTAGGTCAGGGCCAAGGGCAGCATCAGGTGATGCTATCCCATTTCTCAAGGCTGACGGGATACAGTTATTTAGCAGAATTATTACTAATGAGATGGCTAAGGTCTCCGCCAACCATCCGGTCCATGGCAAAATCATGAGGGGCTCAGGTACTCTGCTGAAGTCAGGATGACTGGGACTCGGGCAAAGCATCGGCTTGGTACACGGAACTGAGGGGAGAGAAGGCCAGTTGTATTCAGACTCGTCGTTACAATTAGAGAAAAATAATAGCAAACAGATACACTTACGTAGAGCTGTCTACATGCCAGACACTATCCTGTGCACACTTGCATTTATGACCTCGTTTATTCTCAAACATCCTGTGGGGCAGGTGTAATTATTGACCCCATTTCACATATGAGGACACTGAGGCACCGAGGAAGGTTTAGTAATTTATGGAGTCATACCTCTAGCATTTAAGTCAAGCAGGTTGGCTTCAGAGTGTGTGCTCTCCACCACTTCACTCTGCAGCCCTGGGAAGTTCATCCTCCATCATATTATTAAATGAATGTCAAAGACTGCATTGGCATTTTCAGCTTCTCCGAAGAGGACTTGGCAAACCCCAGGGATTCCAGACTCCAGGGCATTCTCTCCAGGACCAGCGGTCCCTCGTGGAATCTTCTCTCAGCCAAGTGGGAGAGGTGAAAGTGCCCACTATGAGGAGGTGTTAAATAGTGGCTCAGCAGTTAGTGTCGGCCCACGGACCAAAGAGTAGCGGGTTCGATTCCAGTCAAGGGCACGTACTTCGGTTGCGGTTCATCCCTAGCCCTGGTCGGGGTCATGTAGGAGGCAATCAGTCGATGTGTCCTTCTTACATCTATGTTTCTCTCTCTCTCCCTCCCTCCCACTCTATCTGATGATAAATAGAAAAATATCCTCGGGTGAGGATTCAAAAAATTATAATAAAATTTTAAAAAATAGTCTATCTCAAAAGGTGTCTCATCGTGTTCTGAATACATGGTGGCATTTCCTAGCCGAGTGGGAATGCCACAGAGCCGGTAGGAGAGGGTCTGGGTCAAGGAGGAATTTGCCACCACCTGACACCTTGGTCCTCAGCCGCTTCATCTGTGAATAGATGAGACTGATCTAAAAGACAAGTTCAGCGTGGTTGTTTTCTTAAGCAAAAGTTCAGTATGTCTTGAGATGGGGGAACATAAGTCACCTATCTGGCTGTCAGTGTGGGCAGGCCCTTCACTGGACAGGTGTGGTCAACCGGGGCATGCTTATCTGTCATCCTCTGGTGCAAAGTCACAGGGCTTCAGGTTGCCTGGGAGGAAGGGAGCTGCATAAACCCACATCCTTCGTGAGATCCAGAAGCAGATGTGAGGGCAGTGGTTCTCAGCCCCAGTGCAGTGAGAAGCTCTTGGACGTTCGCCGGTGCTCCGGCCCACCCACAGTCTCATTCAGTCCTCACACTTTGCTGGGGATCAAGATTATCTGGCAAGCTACTAAAGCACACCTGGTCCCCAGGAGCCCTGAAGGAGGACAGGACCTGGGCTGTGATATTTTTACTAAGTTTTCCCAGGAGGAGTCTGATAACCATCAATCAGAATTCAAGAACTAGTGGTCTGGGGCGTGGTCAGAGAGTCACTTCTTAAAGCTCTGGGTGTTTCATCGTGCAGCTGAGGTACTACAATCTTCGGCTCTCCTGTGTCTAGCAGTTCCTGGTGCAGAGAGGAGCAGAGAGCAGAGAAGCAAAGGGAGGCCTGGGTGAGCTCAGAGTGGCAGTACCTGGGTGGGCCACAGCCAGAGCTGCTGGCACCAGCCTTGGGGGCAGAGCCCTGGAGAGATGCAGGGTTAGCAAATGAATGAGGCTTTCTAACGGAACAAATTGCAAGGTTTTTCCAACACCCTTGTGATGGAAAAAGTGTTTAGTGGAACTAGAACAGTTACAGTTTTTTCCAGCTTATCTCCCAGTTTGACTTCTTTTAACCTCACTGCAATTATTTTTCCTTAAGATTGATAACATTTAAGTACTAATTAGAACATGCAAATCTGTTATTTAAAATGGACTTTTCTGACTATGCATTTTAAGAACCTCTTTTGTGAAAATGATACAATCTCATTATTTAAAAAAATAAAATCAAGTAATATACAAAAGCACCAAGAAAAAAAAATTGCTTCAAATTTTACCATGGAGAAATTATTAACATTTGGTGACTATCATAGCTTTTTATCTGTCTGATAGAAAGATAACTAATTAGGTAACTTGAAGCACTTTTACAAAAATAGAATCTTACTGTACACATTTTAAAGTTAAAAGCAATATGTTTCGTTTGATTTGAATTTAATAGACAAAAAAAATTAAAGTGAAGCTGTGAAAATTGCTGAAGTTCAGAAATATTTTTCTCCATTACAATTTATTTCAATTTCTGAAAGAATTTTCTGTAAAGTTATTTCTTTCTTTAGTCGGCGGGAGATGGGATTTGTTCCCAGTTTTGACATTTCATGGTTTCTGTTGTCCTGCTACCTCCCCACCTCCCTCCAACTCCAGATTTCTTCTGCCCCTGTTTTCACATGCATGAGGGTTGTAGCTGTTCCGTTCCGTTCCGTGCTGCCCTGCCCAGGTGCTTTGCCTGGCGTCTATCCAGTCACCTGCCTCCTTCTACTGGGGCTTCTTTATTCCAGAGCAGTGATTCTCAGACCTTCAGTGGCTTGGGAATCTGGTTAAAATGCAGATTCTGGTGCAGTAGGTCTGAGGTGGGGCCTGAGGGTCTGTTTTTCTAACAAGCTTCCTTATGATGTCAGGGTTGGTTGTAAGCTATTCTGCTTACTTTGTGGTTTACCCGGTCCCATCCTCCCTGCACTCTGGCCCCATAGCTCCACTGAATTGCGGCATTCTTGAGAATGCTCAGATCTCCTTGCTTATCTGTGTGCACAGGGTAGGGAGCCATCCTCCTGGGTTTAAAATACATAGCCACAGGCATCCCCTTGCTCAGAACCATGCATGTCCTTCTGGCATTAAACATCACTGTGGCTGGTTTAGGGTGAGCCTGATTTTTACCTTTTTTGGTGATTTGCTTTTCTCCACCTAGACGTCCAGAGTATTCCTTCTTTATCCTTGATCTCGGGATGTATCTTGGACTTTCTCAAATGGCAGTTTCAAGCTTCCCATTCAGAAAACCTTTCTCCTGTATGCCTCTGAATGATCTGTGCTCTGCCTCTGGGGTCTGTTGCGCAGAGCACCACGGAAGTGTGTGAAGGTGTGTGCACAGGGTGCACCTTTTGTCACAGGCACTGTGGGCTGTCACCCCCTGAGGCCACTTCCCTGCCTCCTCCACACTCTCTTCTGGAAGTCTCTCAGTCGGGAGCCCTCATCCTGGGGGCACCAGAGATGGGAGGAGGCAGAGACAGAGAGAAGAATACCCTGTAAGCTGGTCCACAGGTCCCCACACCTTCCCCTGCACCTCCTGGCTGTCATATCACTGGAGGGCCATTCCGGATGTAGCATTTGCCTTTAGAGAAATCCAAATCTTGTCCAAAGTCTGAGGATGTTTGTTTCAGCCTTCATATTATTCTAAATTCCACTGCATTTTCTAGTATGTGGCTTGCAGTGATGACTGTTTATTTTAATGAAGCTTTATCTTTTTTTCTCTTCCTACAAGAAATAGCTTTTATCCTTTGTGCCTTTAGTTAGAGATTCCTGGGAGGAGATAGAAGACTTCAGAAATAGCTTTACTTTCTTCTACCTGCCTGTCTTGATGGAGGCCAGGATGTGGCTCAACTTGTTACACATTTAATTGGCTATGTCTTCTTCCTTTTCCCCAGTTAAAATGGTTAATGGGGGCACACATGACTAACAGGTGCCTGGCACTCTGTCCCCACTGCCTGGGCTCCAGGGAGGCTCCCCAAAGCCACCTCCCTGGGGTGGGGGGTGATAAACTGCAGCCCAAGCTCCTCAGCGTGTTTCTTTCTCTGCAAAGGCTGCTGTATTGGCAAATAGTGAACCAGGAGAACGTCTAAAACCACTGCAGCCGCTGACCCAGCTCCTGGCATGAAAGCCACGGGCACCCATTATGACATGTGCTACATTTGCATGGCTGTGCTTTATGGAAAACAGAGACTGCTGGCTGGAAGTACTGCAGGGTGACCCAAACCGCCCTCCTTCCGTAAAGGTTCAAGCCATGACGTCATCACAGCTGTGGCTTGGCCATCTCAGAAGGAAGGCCATGCAGTTTTCAAAATCATCCCCACCTTTGCCCATTTAGGATCATGACAGACAGGAGGGGACTCATCTCCACTTGTGAGAAAGTTGAGAGCACAGAAGTGGGAGTCACTGACCCCCTGTGTTTCTACCTAAAGACATGAACTAGGTGATGGCGGCCCCCCTGTCTCAGTCTCAGACCTTAGTCACAGATACCAGGGTTTTAGGAAGGCGCAGAGGTTCGGCCCGATACAACACGTGCTTGCAAACTCATGCGTGGGTTGCCCCTGCGGTGCCCACCAGCGATGTGTGCCTTCTCACTGGTCAGCTGTGGAATCAGGACCTGCTTGTCGGGTGGGAGATGAGCAGACTGCAGGCCCCTGAGGCAGCAGCCCGTGACCCTGTATCACCACTGCACACCTCAGAGTTCGCGGTCAGAGGACACATCTGGAGAGCTGGCCGCAGATCAGACAGCCACGGTCAAGGGAGAGAAGGAGGGGAGAGGAGGTGGTGTCAGCCACTGTGCTGAGAATCCTGGAGGGGGCTACACTCTGCAAGGAGAGAACAGTCGTTGTCTGGAAGACCCTTGCCTCCAGCTGAGGTCGACCCACCCTTCCCCATGTCTAGCCCACATCTAGAGACAACCTAGCTCTCTAACGGTGCTTATCTTCTTTCCAAACCCCTCCCCCAAGACGGAGTCCCCAGCCTCCCTGGGTAACCGGAGGCGAAAGTTAGAGCTGCAGGCGTACTTCCTCTGGGCTGTGGATTTAGCACACTGTGAACACTGGACTGTAAGACCGGCTCGCTTATGCTTCAAGCAAGAGAGCTTATTCCGGCTCAAATTCATCTGCTTTTTAAAAGTCTGATGGAATAAAAACAACCTGGAAGCTGAAGATGGCACTCCGCGTTGTAGTGGACATGCGTCTGGTGGTAGGAGGGGGCACTACCCAGAAGCTGAACACTTTCCTCTGCTTGAAGCCGTTCTGTTGCGTGTAGCCAGGAACCCTCACTGATCCAGGAGGGGTGCTGAGTTTGGGGTTGGCCAGGTGTTTCTTAGGAGAAGGCTGCTTCTAGCAGGAAGACCATACCTATTGAGTGGGTGGAGAATTGCCCTCTCATAACCCATTAAATGGGCATTGAGTGTGTGCTGGTGGCAAGCACGGAGTTAAACACTAGGAAATGTGCCCTCGTGGAGCTCATGCACTGGTGGCGGAGACTTGCCCGTCCAGCTTCCAGATCACCGCTCCGAATGGCTCCTGTTGTGAGGGCTGCCCGCCTGGAGGGAGCACGTGCCCTTCCGTCACGGAGCAGGTGCCCAGCAGGCCTCGGTGGAGTGTCAGGCAAGGCCCTGGTGTTCGACAGTGGCAACTCACCTAGAGCCCAGCTTTCACGGAGGCACAAATCACCTACTCTTTTATGGGTTGTTATAGCTATTTCTTTTAGGTTTTACTTCCTGGTTTTATTTTTCTTTCTTCTTATGTAATAGACCTCAAGAGGGGAGAGAATTGCTGGTCACAGCCAATCACAGATTTATCTCTTGTCTTTAGGGGCCAAAGGACATTGGGCTGCCAGGTCCTGCAAGCAAATACTTTGCAAACAAACGACTGCAAATGTGTTTGGGGTGTTAGGGGCCCCCATGTGACGCTCAGACTCTGGTCCTGACTCCTGCTTTGCACGGCCTTCCTTTTGCAGGCAGGGCTGTAGCTCCCTTCTTCCCGTTCTGTGCTGTTCGTGCGGCTGTCTGGTGCATGCCTCTCCATTCCTAGTCACTGGGCATCTCGCAGCCCAGCAGACTCCCTGGGTGCTCACATGGACACAGTGGCCTTTGGCAATCCCCTGAGAGCAGGCAGGGATCTTTCTCATTGAAAGGTAGCACCCGTCCCTAAAGCACTGGCCCGGGGCTTCGTAACCAGGTGAACTTGAACAAGACCTGGGAGCGTTGAAACGTGGATGTCAGTCCCCACCTTTCTCCTGCATGCTGTCTGAATTGGCCCACATGGGTGTGGACAGTAGTATTTTAAGAACCTTCTACTGTGATTCCCATGAGCTGCCAGGGTTAAGAAGCACTGTTCTGAGGTCCTTTTCTGCTGGGATAACACTTTGAGGGAGAACCAAGGAAAGGTTAAGAGGAGGAAGGGTTAGGTCAGAAGGAAAGCAGGAGGAAGAAGCGTTGGGCTTGGCTGGTGTTTCTGTGGTTGGGGGCACGATTCGAGGGCCTAGGAATGGGGGCCTGACTCTCAGGCTTGGCCCCCAGTATGGCCACAATCTTAATATATGTGTGCAGCAAGAATCACATAAGTGTTTCTCGTTTGTTTGCTTTTAATGGATCTGTTCTTTGGCCATGTCCCTGGAGAAAAGAGAAGGGGGAGCAGGCCCTGTTAGTCTCAACCCCATCCTTCTATAGCATGCCCCTTCTCTGGTGGGGGTGAGAGGCTCAGCAACAGATCAAAAGGATTGCAGCCTGAGACAGGGCTGGAAAGGAAGATGGGAGAGAGAGTGCCTGGGTCTGGGACCACTTTAAGGGGATAGTCAGGGAAGGCCTCTTTGAGGAGGTGACACCTGAGCTGAGGGCAGAAAAATGGGAAGCCAACCATGCATAGGTATGTGGGAAGAGCGTTCCAGGCAGAGGACCCAGCAAGTACAAAGGCCCTGTGGTCAGAAGATCTTGTCAAGGTCAAAGACCAGCATAGGTGGCTGTAGCATAGAGTGAAGGGGAGAGCCGTTGAGATGAAGCTGGGGAAATAGGCGAGGGCCAGGTGCTCCTTCACTCTGAGATGGTCAAGACCACATCTGTTATGATATCACAGCTTGAAACTTTACCAAAGAAGGGAGGTTTGGGTCATCCTGAAATGCTTCCAGCCAGCAGTCCCTGCCTTCCAATAACGCACAGCTATGCAAATACAGCACATAGCGTGATGGGAGCACATGGCTTTCCCCCAAGGAGCTGGGTCAGTGGGTTTGGTGGCTTCAGGCCTTCTCCTGGCTCACCGTTGGCCAACAGAACAGCCCTTGCAGAGACACAAACTTGAGCTGCAGCTCATTGCCCCTTGAAGTTGAAGGAAGCCACCGGAGGGTTTGGCGAAGGGGGGCACACGACCTGACTTAGTGGAATGATAACCATGACAACCACCACCCTGGCCAGTGTATCTGGACTGCTGGTTGCAGTGGAGTCAGAATGGAAGAGGGGGCGTCTGTGAGGGGACTGAGACTGAGAAAGGCTTCTTGTCTGTCATTCTTGTGGCCATTCAGCACATGAATGACAGGCAGAATCAAGGCCAGAGTCCTATCCTGCCCAGGGCCCAGCAAGCTAGGCTGGGCAGCGCCCTCCCCGCTCAGGCCCGGGCCCCAGCTCCTGGCAGCGTCCTCCCTCCCAGGACCAGGCTCTCCCCTTTGCCAGGGAACTCAATAGCTTTTCTCCCCTCTTCTTTCAAGATCAGAATTGGAATTTCACTCAGTAAGCGGGCCGCCATCCCATCCACTGGACATCTTTCCCTTAAGAAAGTCTGTTATGCTTATTTCTCAGGACTTCGGCCAGGAGTATTTTTTTTTTACTCCAGAGATTTCCAGACGGTTCTTCCCGCTGGCCTGGGCTCAGCTGGTGATGACTCCCATCCCTGCTCTCCAAGCAGCCAGGAGGGCCTCGCGCTGGGGGAGGAGGAGGAGGAGGCAGAATTGGCAGACTTTCTTCAGGCAGGCCGGGAAAGATTGTTTAAATTTAGGCCTTACCCTCCCAGAATAAAAATAAGTTATTTTTATGTGAGTATTTGTTATTGAATTAAATATAAGTACAGGGCACTTCTAATTTATGGCTCCAGCCGGGGCGCTGGGCGGCCTGCGCCACCGGGCTCCGCCAGCGGGCCACGCGGGCTCTCGGCTTCTCCCACCCTCCGTGCTCATCTGTCTTGGTTGTCTCTCCCAACTCTGTCAAATCGAATGTGCAAGAAAGGAAAATGAAAAGAAAACAAAAGAGAGATTTTCCAAGAGGGGAAATCAGATTTATCCTGAGGTAATTAAATGTGTGGGAAACTGAGAACAAAGCAGGCAAATAGTGTGTGTGTGAGTGAGGGAATAAATCATTATTTCCCAGCAGCCAGAGCCCTCCGATGAATCTTAAATCCAGATGCCTCGGAGGTGGGATCGGCAGGAGAAACCGAACGTGGGCTTTGTGTGGCTGCAGCTCAGCGCTCAGGTGTCCCGGGCACCTGTGCAGTCCATTGTCTCCCCACAGCACCTGGGGGTGGGGGCACCTGGGGAGCGTCCCGCCACAGCTGCAAGCACCACCATCCGCTCCCGGTTCAGCCAGCCTCCCGCTCTCACCTCCCTGCAGAACTGACCATCCCTGTCCGCGCTCTGGGGCCTTGCTCCTGGGCTTTACTTTTCATTTTTTATCCTCACCCAAGGATATGTTTATTGATTTGAGGGAGAGAGAGAGAGAGCGAGAGAGAGAGAGAGAAGGGAGGAGAGAGAGAATCATCGATGTGAGAGCAACATTGATCAGTTGCTTCCTGTACGCACCCCGACTGGGGATAGAACCCGCAATCTAGGTATGTGCTCTGGCTGGGAATCGAACCTACAATTTTTTGGTGTATGGACAATGCTCCAACTCACTGAGCCACCTGACCAGGGCTGGGCTTTTCTTTTGTCTCTGTCATCTGCTAAAGGCTGAACACGTTGGGGTCAAGGACTATGTCTTTTTTGTGGCATTCCCAAATGCCCACCACAAGGCCTGGCCTACTGGAGCACTTACTGTGTTTTGGCTAAATGTATCAATAAGTGAATGGAAACAGGAGGGACCCTCATGCATTCAGACACATTAAAGCCATCCCACTGCCATCTTTGACAGGTGCACCCACTGTGCCTGGCTGTGAGGAGAGCGCCGGGAGAACGGGGCAGGAGGAGAGCACTGAGGTGGGAGGCAGTGTGAACAGTGGGCCTGGACAGAGGGACAGGCTTTGTGATGCTCCCACTGTGAAGGGTGCTTGCACTTGGAAGCTAGCAGCAGTTACCCCATCCTGCCCACACTCTGCCCAACTTAGACCCGTGGAGACATAGGTCCTCTAAGACACAGTGCTGATGAGTGACCAGCAACGCTCTCAGCTACTGTGGTGGGTATGCTGAGCAAGAACCCACATCCTCGGGAAGCCTTCTGAGGGGCACAGTCTACACAGCCCATCTGACACTCCTCCGTCAGAGGGGACCTTGCTGATGCTGTGAGTTCCTTCTGTAATGGCCTTCCTCCCTTCTTCAGTGACCAGCTCACATGTCACCTTCCTCCCTGAGCAGATTCTTGAAACTTCTGTCTACACGGTGACCACGATTTGCCCTGTATCATGATTACTCCTGATTCACCTTTTCCTATGGCCTGCCGGTCCCTGAGCTGCACAGGATATGAATAGCCTCTCATTCAGCCAACCTAGTAGCTGCTGAATAAATCCAGAGCTTATTTCCTTTACAGACCAATTTTCTAACACGTTCTGAGTGACACTGTGCAACAGGGATTGTGCATGGGCTTTAAGGGATGATCTCATTTCCTTTTTAATGCTGAACAGGAGTGAATGTTGCCCGCTGATGGGGACTGAGGGATAGAAATTCCAGGCTGAGACTCTGCTTTGGAGAGGCTGAGGCAGAGGGGACCAGAGAACCTGTGTGTTCAGAGTGGTCTTGCCTTTCCACCAAGGCTTAACCATCACAGGCTGCCCAGCCTACCTCTGTGTCTAGTCCTGCAAAATACCTGGAGCCCACCGGCTGCGTTCCCTCTGCCGGCAGTCTGCTCCAGCATGGGTGGGGCTGCGGCAAACAGCAGGCTTGAGGGCCCAGTGGGATCCCTTCCACCTCTTCCAGAGGCATCAGATTCCACCATAAGACATTCTTTTTATTTTTTATTGTGGTAAAATGCACATAACTATCTTAACCATTTTTAAGTGCACATTTAAGTACCATTTGAAGTGGTACTAAGTACATTTACCTTGTTGTGCAACCACCCTGCATCTCCAGAACGCTTTTCATCTTGCAAAACTGAAACCATATACCCAGTAAATAGTAACTCCCCAGGACTCCCTCCTCCCAGCCCTTGGCGACCATCATTCTATGTTTATCTGCCCGTTTTCCCCATGCCCCAGCCTCTGGTAACTACCATTCTACTCTGTTACTAACAGTTTGAATTACATATATAAGATTTTCTTTAATCATGACACATTATTTTCACTGGATTCTGAAAGTTCTTTAGCCTTTAAAGTGTTCCTTGTTAGAATAAATACCATTTTGGACAAGAAGACCTTCAGACTTACCCACGTTGTCAGCTTAATCTTTGAGAGACTCAGCCCCACAGACATAAGAAGCCTGGATGAGTGGGGGGCCCTTAGTCAGTGCTATGGTCTAAATACTTGGGTATTTTGTGTTGAAATCCTTTCCCCTAAGGTGATGGCATTAGGAGGTGGGCTGTTGGGAGGTGATTTGATCACGAGGACAGAACCCTCAGAAATGGGATTCGTGCCTTCAGGACAGAGGCTCCAGAGAGCTCCCATGCCCCGTGGGTCACTTGAGGACACAACAAGAAGTCTGCAATCCAGAAAAGGGCCCTTCCCCAACCATGCTGGTACCCTGATGTCAGACTTCTAGCCCCAGAACTGTGAGAAATAAATTGCTGTTGTTTGTAAGCGACTGTGTGTGGTGTTTTGTTATAGGAGCCTGCACAGACTTAAATAACTAGGCTGGTCCAGCAGGGCGGGGCTGCCCCCAGGAGGGTGGGTGGGCCTTTAAAACTGTCTCCAGCCCAGGACTCTGGGGCACGGGATGTAGGGATATGTGTGGAGAGAAGATACTAGCTTTTGAAGGAACTGCATTGCAGTTATTCATCTCTTCTGGCCAAAGACTTGTCTGTAGAAGAATATTCCAGAAAAAAAAATCCTTTTTTATTTTTGAATTACAGAAATAAAATATGCCTATTGTAGAAAACATAGAAGATATAGAAACTATGAGAAAAAAAAAGAAAATCACCCATAATACCACCATCCACAGATCATTTCTGCCAAACCTTTGTAGAATTTCATTTTAGCACTGTGTGTCTGGGATTGTATTGTACAATTTTATATCCTTTACTCATTGAATATCACATTGTGATCATTTTCCCTGTCATTAAATTTATTTGAGAACATCATTTTTAATGGCTGCATAATATTCAGTCTTGTGGCTGATTCATAATGTATTTAACCATTTTTCCCTTTTTGAGCATTTATGTTCATTCTAATATGTGCATATTATAAATACCCACAAATAATGATGCTGAGGACATCCTCAAACATACATAGATCCTCGGGCACTTTGTGCTTATTTCTTGGGGCCAGATTCCTGGATGTGGAATAAAGGGGTGTGTATCTGGTAATGGGCCTCAGTGTTTATTCCCAAGTTGCTTTCTAGCAAGGTCTCCACATCAAGGTTTAGCCACAGTCAATGAGAATGTCTTGTCTGCCACCTTCTTCTGCATTGAGCAATACTGTTTCTTAAATATCTGCTAACTGTACAGAATAAACACTGTTCCGTTAGTCATTTCTTAGTCACTTATTGTCTGTTCATTGATTTTTGCCCAATTTTGCAATAGGGTGTCAGTCTTTTCCTTATTATTTTAAGTGTTCCTTATGTATCAAGATTATTAATATTTGCCCAGATATCTTACAAACAATTCTCCCAGTTGGTTATTTGCCATTAAAATTTTAGTAACAGCTTTATGAGATGTAATTCAAATCATGGACAGCTCACCCTATTAAATTGTACAGATTCAGTGGTGTTTAGAATATTCATAAAGTTTTGCAACTATCACCACAACCAGTTTTAGGACATTTTTATCATCTTGAAAGGAAACCTCCTGGTCATCAGGAGCCATGCCCTACTCCACCTCACATCCTTACCCCCCTGCTCCTGGAAACCGCTCCTCTTCTTTCTGTCTCTGTGGACTTGCCTATTCTGGACATTTCCTATAAATGGAATCATACAATATATAGTCTTTCATAGCTGGCTTCTTTCACTTAGCAGAATGTTTTCAAGGTTGAATCTTGTCTCCGTACCTCAATTTGCCATTAAATTTTGCTTATGATTTTTAATAGTAGGCTTTTTGAATTGTTATGTACTGAATGTTTTGAGCTTTCCTTTTGTGATCTGCCTCTCTCTCCCCAGGGCTTTTATGCAAAAAGTGTCCTTCAGTTATATTTACAACTATATTTTCTGCTAGTTTTTTTTTTTAACTGCTTCATTAAAACATTAAAATAAACCTGAAAGTAATATATGGATATAGTCCTGTTGTAATGGCTTTAGTCTTTATATCAACTCTTCAATCTACCTGTCATGTATTTTAGTGACTAGTAATAGGATGAGAGTCTAATTTTTCTTCCAAGAACCAATTGTCCTCATGCATTTCTACCCTATTGTATTGTTTCCTTTGTCATTTATTAATTTCTTAAATGTACTTGGGCCTGTTTCAAGACTTTTGTTACAGTGTCCTGTTTATTGAAGACTGCATCAGTGCTGTGCTTTCTAACAGTTATAAAATAGGATACAGTCTGCTTTAGCAGTTACTTTTCTCTGTACAGGCTTTCTTAATTCTTTTGCCCATTCATTGAACCAGAAGATCTTAGGTTTTGTTTGTCAAATTTCTTTCTTTAACAATGCCTTTTCTCTACCACCAAACAACCGCTGGTCATTTCACTGGTCATCTTTTAAACTTATATATTATTTTGGGAATTGATTGCATTCAATCTTCCATCTGGAAGCATGTCTTCCCATTTTGTCAAATCTTATTTTATGTATTTTAGTAACATTTTTAATTTTCTTCACTCTGGTGCCACAACTTAGAGATATTCTGATGTCTTTGATTGCTTTTGATATTGGTTTATTGCTGTTGCGAGCAGATTTTTAAAACGGGTTATTTCTGGTATTAAAGGTGCTTCTCTCCCCCCCCCCCCCATAATGGTCTACTTTCTTGAAACTTCTTTTCTAATTATAAGATATTTTCCAGTTGTCTCCTTTGCATTTTCTATGCCTCTAATCATACTGTCTGAAGCAGTGATTATATCTTTCTTCCTTTGTAATAGCTATATCTCCAATTTCTGTTTCATTTTTTATTGCCTTGGCCTGATCTTCCAGAAAAGTGTAAAGCATAGTGAGAAGGAACAAGCTCATTTTCTTTCTAATTTTAATGGAAATTTCTTTAGTTGTTTCATTATTAAGAATAGTGTAGGTTTAAAGTAGAACACTAGGAATAAAAATAATGTACATATACTTGAAAGTATAGTAGAGAAGGATATACTTAGTATGTTTTGAGAGAAGCATATTATATTTCTTATTGCTCAATTGACATAAGGTTTTGATTAATATTAATAAAAATATATAAAACCATATTTTCAATTGTTAGAATAAACCTTTGTTGGCCATAGTGCTTTATAGTGTTTTAATTCAGATGCTCATTTCTGTATTCAAATGTAAATATTCCTTTTTGTTTTTTAGTTATATTGGCACATTGGGTATAAGGTTTTAGTAACTTCATAAAATGACCTAGAATATATTTTTTATATTTTCATGAGACAGTTAATATAGTATGGAGTTATCTGTTTCTTAAAAGTTTGAAAGAACCCCCTGTTTGATAGTTTGCTTTAGTCTACCCTCATAATTGATCATTTAAGGTTTTTATTTTTTCCTGTGTCACACTTCAATAACTCACATTTTCCAGGAAAACTGTTCAATTTGCTGAAATTTTTCAATTCATTAGCACAGTGCTGTACAGAGATTTTTCTGAACTAGAAGAAAATGCCGTTTCTGCGCTCGCGTCTCCTTTCTTATTACTTACGTTATTTGTTTTCCCTCATTCTCATTACATACAATAATAATATAGAGAACTTTACATTTAAATGGGTTTTATCGCTCACCTCCAGCTTTCCCATTCTTGAATTCCTCATTTTGATTCATTGCCCAGTCCCTGGGAGTGTGTTTTCAAGTAATATTTCCTTTTCCAAAGGATACCTGTTCTAGGTTTTAGAGTAATTCACTGGGAACCCGAGATGCCCTCGTTGCTCCATATTTACACAATGTATGGGTTCAGTGTAAAATTTCTGGCCGCACCCTTTTCTGCAAAACTCAGTGGGTGTTGTCGCCTGACATCTTCTGTTCTTGTCTCTGTGCTGTTGCAGAGGTGATCTGAGGTTAGTCCATCACTGGTGCTTGCTTTTTGTTTCGTTTTGTTTTGCTTTTTCTCCTGCCTGAATCTTTGTAGATTTTTATTTTATTTTATTTTTATTGAATTTATTGGCATGGCATTGGTTAATAAAACCAGCAAAATGTAACACATAGACACAGACAGCAGTATGGTGACAGCCAGGGAAAGTGGGTAGTGGGAGGTGGAAGAGGGTAAAGGGAGAATTAATGGGGACAGAATGAACATTTGTAGATTTTTAAAAGTCCTTTTAGTTAAGAGTACTAGGGTCTTCAAACCTAATGTATTAAGGTATATTAAGTGTGTGTGTATGTTAGTGAAAGAGATTCAGTATCAAGGAGAAATAGACATTCTCATTGCCTTAAAATATATCTCCATACAGTACAGCAGTTTTTCTTATCTTTGAAAGCATTGGCATCTTAGTCCAGATAATTCTTTGTTGCAGGGGGCTATCCTGTGCATTGTAGAGCATTTAGCAGCATCCCTGGCCTTTATCCACTGGATGCCAGGAACATGCTCTCCCCTCAAGTTGTGAGAGCCCCAAATGTTTACAGACATTGTGAAATGTTTCCAAGGGGCCGAAGCCTCCCTGTGGAGAAGTTCTGCAGCAGAGGGTGACATGCACGTGTGTTCTGAATGCAGGTGCAGGAACTGAGCATCTCCCCTGTCTCATTCCAGTTGGGCTCGAGTTCAGCAGAACAAGCGTCCGTGTGCCTCCGTGTGTGTTTTTCACTTCTGTCCTGTGGCTTTGTAATTGGTGGAAGTCCCTCCAGGTGTTAGCACTGTATCCACTGTTCATGTAGTGGCTTTTGAGTTTTTCCTGGTCTAATTGTACGAGCTTTCAATAGGAATCTGGGAGGAACTGTCAGGCATTGCCAGCCAGCCGCTATTTTACACCATTCTCTTCTGCTGTCAATAGTCTCACTCTGTGTGTTTTCTACTCAAAAGCTTTTAAAAAAAAAAATGATCCTTGTTTCTTAAGGGAATTGTTTTTAATATCTATGTTGGTGTTTCAGGTGAACATGTCAGTGGCTCAGGCTGTAATTTGGGTGCCCAATGAAGTCGTTCATTCTGGGCCACACTGAAAAACGGCCCGTCTGCATCCTTCGGCTCTCCCAGAACCTGCCGCCCTGTCCAGGCGCAGGCACTGATGACACCTGCCGTGCCCACCGAGGCGGTGCCCGCACCAGGCAGGGATGACATCCCCTCTAAATGCAAAGAAGTGTGAGTCTCCGTCAAGGCATGGTGTGAAAACAGTTTGGCTGCGTACCCTTTGCCCAACTACATCTCAAGAGACTCGGGAAAAACACGGAAACACCTCCTTTCTGCTATTGTTTATTTTCATGTCACAAACTGTGGTGGAATGAAAACAGGGCCCTAGTGTGGCTCTAGTTGTGAAAATATGACTTTTACTTCTTCTATTTTAATCCCAGAGAGGGAAAGTTCCAACGAATCTGCTAAAACCACCTTCTTGAAAACCTTTCAGCTGTGTGGTTGAGAAACAAGGACGGAAGTCGCCAGAACGTGGGGTGTATGTCAGTTACCAGCCAGGTGGAACACGTGTGGGGGGCTCCCTTCTCCTCTGCCCCCCTCCATCCAACACAGGGGGTGGACTTCTGTGTGGGAGTGGGCCCACTTACGGGAACGACAACTTTTCATTTTGTAGACTAATTTAAATTTTTATCAACGTAATGGATTAAAGACTTCAATTAGTACCAAAATGAAAAAACGTCAGTCTCCTGCCCACCACCCCCACCCCATCCTGTGCCTTAACACATTGGTCTGTTTCTTATACATTCTCTGTTTCTTGAATTATAGGCTTATAATATTATTTGTGGATATCAATTTAGGCATGGTCTTCTGAATTCTCCTTATGGTTGCTGAGCATTTTCTCTCTTATTTTATCCCTCTCCACATTCTTCCTCTTCTCGTATTTTGTTAATATCTATTGCTCTATCTCCTGTATATCTATACTGTTTTAGGGTGTTTTTTTTTTTAAATATGTGACTTGGGGATATCTACATGCATGTAATATAGAATATATATTTATTTATTTTGTTAATCTATATAACTTTTTGGTTCAATCCATATCATTTACACTAATATAGGTATGCTACTATTTTTCAATGCCAAGGCAAATAGTTACATGGTTATTTTCTTTCTTGTATCCTTTTTCCAATTTTGAGATTAATGATTCCTCATTTTTCCATCTGTTTAATTTTCTATGTGTTACCTGTGTTTTTTCCACAGACTGAATCTGATCTATCCAATAATAGCCAACATTATTTTCCAAATGCTACGATCTCTAGCTCCTTCCCGAAATCCTGTAGTCTTCTCCTCAAATCCTGCTCTCCAGTCCTGCTGCATTGTCAGTCTCTTAGGACGTTCCTCTGCTCCTTTCAAACATCGCTTCCTCTGCTTCCTGAGTTTGTCTTCATCTTTTAAAAAAATTTCTTTTACTTTTCAATTACAGTTGACAAACAATATTATATTAGTTTCAGGTGTACAACATAGTAATAAGACATTTGTATAACTTACAAAGTGATCACCCTGACAAGTCCAGTACCCGTCTAATTACATCTTCATCTTTATTGGTTTACTCTCTTGTTTAGCTTGAGCACATCCTTCAGACATTTTCCTTTAAAAAAAAAAAGTGTGCTCAGGAGGTTAATGTTCTTTATCCTTGCCATGTCTGATAAGATTAGTTTACTCTTGTATTTGATTGATTGGCTGGTATGAATTCTAGGTTAAAAATCATTGGAAGACACTGATTTGTCTTCAACTTGTCAGTGTGGCTGTTGTGATATTCAATGACATTCTGATTTTTCTTATTTTGTGTTTGGTTTGGTTTGGTTTCCTTCATTAGAAGCATTTAAGATATTTTATTTTTTTCCTGGGGTTCATGTCTTTTTTTATTTTTATTTTTAACACTTAACAGGCAACATTCATTGCTTGCCCACTACATGGGTATCCCAGTTTGGATGTCCTTTGTTCTGGTGAAATGTATCCTAATGCTTTCTTGGATTATTTCTTCTTACCTCTTTTATCAGTTGTCTCTTTCTGAAACTCTCATTAGTAAGATATGACACCTCCTGGATGGTCCCCCTACCCCCATTTTGTTGAACAATCTTCTTCCCATCTCTATTTTTTTCTTCCTTGTAGGTGGTTTCCTCAACTTCATCATACAACCATTTTACTGATTTGGGAGGGGGGTCTTTTATATTTGTCTAAGACCAATTTCTTTTCATAGGATCCTGTTCTTTTTTTTTTTTTTCCATGAATATAATGTCTTCCCATCTCTCTGAGCATATTTACTTTAATGTTCCGCTTTGCTTCTTTTTCTCCTGGACTCCCTTTCTGTTTGTAGGTTTTGCTATCCCATGTTGCACACTTAAAAAATGTATCTGTGCATCCAGACCATCTGTTCATATTGTAGCGTGTGGCACTGAGCAATGATAAAGCGTTCCATGGGAGTGGCTGGGGCTTGCTGATGGATACCTGCTGCTGTCAGGTGGTCAGATGGCAAGAGGACTGATTCGCTGGGGTCAGTATCCAGAGATCTTTTCTCAAATGCCCTCTAGTTTCTCCAATCACCTGGCATTTTACTTATCTGTTTATTTGGAGCAGAGGTATCTCTGCCTTCACGCCCCACTGCTACCCTCGGAGAACTGTGTATCTGAGGCCTCCCAGTGACCAAGCAGCTCACATGGCCCTTCTGGAGGCAAGAACACTGTGGCCACCTCAAAGTCATTGTTCAGTCCTCCCTCCAAAATGTATGCGGACCTTTGTGTGCTGTGTTTCCTTCCTCATGCTCCTTGTCCGTGGGGAGTTTACACCTTTTCTATTGTTTATTGTCATTGAGTGGGACTCTAGGATGTAGCAAAAAGAAACACATGTTTGAGTCAGAGATTTGAATGTAGATGACATTGGTGGCAAGAGTCCATGTTCCTGAAGACTGTGACCAGCACAATGGGGCAGGGAAGAGGACCTAACGCAATCATCAAGAAGAAATAAGAGCGTCCCTGGGTGTTGATGCAGGGTTCAGTTTGTGTGGGGATGGGGCACTGCAGGGGAATTCCTTTCCAGCAGAGTGACAATCAGAGTAGATTCGAGAACCCTTTCCTGCAGGTTTAGCTTAAGGACAGAGGGATAGACTCAGAGAATTCAAAGCCAAAACTCATTTTGAAGACAGGGCGTCATGTGTCTTGAGGGAAAGGTCAGCTCCCCTAAGGACCTTCCATGGTAACAGCCACTATGTCCCCACAATCAACCCTCAGCCTGACCCTGCAGGAAACTCACAGGACAGCTGCTCCTTCCGATACGTTGATTCACTAGGCCTCAACCTTCCTGCCTATAAAGTGGGAGGCTGTTGCTATGAAAAACCCCAGGTACACAAAGCTGGAGGCTCTAGGAATGGAACCTCCATTGATTGAGAACATACTTTGTTCCAGACCAGGCTCTAGGGATTTTACACATGTAAATCCTCATTCACAATGGGTTTTAATATCCTCCTGGGAAGATAGGAGATAACTAGAGCCAGGGTCGCATCCTTAAAAAATAAGAAACTACTGTTTCCAAATACATTGTTTGCAAATATGTTGAGAGAGGGAATCCCGAAGGGAAGACTAATAGATCATCAGCCCTTTCCTGTTCCATCCCAGTCCATTGTGCTCTGGCTTGGCCCCCGAGTGCTCAGTGATATGTCACGGATTCAGAGAATTCAGTTGCTGGTAGGGGCCTGAAAAATTCTAGCAAAATGCCTCCCTTTGTGGATCCTGCTGCAGACAAGCTGCACGCTCTCCTCACACCATTAGTGTCAAACCTTCGTCAATATTTAAACATTCATTATTCAGAATTTCATTTCTCTGCTCATCGTCTTCTTTTTTTTTTTAACTGTGAGAAGGAAAGATAAACAAGGTTAGCAACTGTATCCTGTATTTCTGCAGGAAAGAAATGAGCCACTTCAAAGCCGCACTGATTTACAGGATAAATATATATTTAGGCATTTTGGGACTCTAAGTGTATATGATTTACCAGAGGGATAGGGGGCATCCTTCAGAATCCGCTATGCAAAGATATATTGACACAATTTCAACTGTATAGTTATGTCTCTGATAAATCAGTCTGCCTCCTTCAGACCTTCATGGTCCATTGCAGATAAAATATGTACCTCCCATCAGGGGAGGGCAGGGGCAGGAGGGCTGGGAAGTACAGACAGGTATGCCCGGAAGGATCTCACAGGGGAAGCTCCCGTGTGGCACCGAAAGCCTGATCTTGGAATCCTGTGGGAGGACTGCGGGCTCCTGGCTGTGTGTCCATCTGTAGCCAGGTCCAAGGCTGAGAGAGGCGGTGCTGTCTGCCTGGGGTGGGACTGGAGGCTGAACCCCCATGCAGGAAACTCAGGAGGTGGATTGTGGTGAAGTGATAGCTTGAGTAACTGGACAAGGCTCGGCTCCAAGTCATAACCACAGGGACCCTGAACAGACCTTGCCAGGTGGCTTAGCCCGAGGAGGCCTGCGTGCGAGCTCGGATGATCCTGTCAAGGCAGCTGTTGTGGCTCATGGCAACAGGTACTTTTAAGGTCACTAGAAAGGGGCTTGTGAATAGCAAGCAGTTGTTGGGGAGGAGGCCCTGTAGCTGGCTTATACATGCAACATCTCATCATCTGGGTGCCTTCAAAACCTCTCCTGGATGGGACCCTAAGGGGCGGACTCTGCCTGTGGGACCTGAGTAGGACTTAGGGCCAACAGGAAGGAGGACAGCTGACAGGGAGACTGCTGAGTGGAGCTGAAGAAGGTCAGAGAATTCCTGAATATTGAAGGTCCAGAAGGAAGCTGAGGGCTCACACACTATTCAGGCTAGAGTGATCTTCCCTGGGCACAACCCCTGCCAGTGCCAGTTCACAGCCATTCCCATGACCACATTCTGAGCTCACTCTTCTAATGCCATGAGGGTTTGGAGCCCCAGGTTCTGCTGCTCACAGAGTAGGCATGAATTGCACCAAGCAACCCCTTTTCCTTCCCCTGCCCTCCTGCATCTGTCATCCTTGGGGAGGCTGCAGAGGAACCTGCTGTCAGAGTGATTTGCTGCACTGAAAACCCTCTGCTTAGGTCCGTGGTGTCTCTGATCCACAGGACTTGTCTGCTGTGCTTTTCCACTGAGAGGGACTAGCTTCTTACCCACAGAGCTGGGATTTTGCTGCCTAATTCCACAGAAGGTAAAGCTGGAATTTCCCAGGGGAAAAAGAAAATTCTCTTATTCCAAACCAGTGTTTATAATAATTATAATCAATGGTAAATGGAATTGGGGAAAGTGAATTGCCTTTAAAATGAGGGGGTCCTTTAAGAGCACATCCTTGGGTAATTGGAGAAGGAGGATGGAATCCAGCAGGTTCTGTGTTTGGGCATGGTCTCCTACTCAGGACCCTTCCACTCACCAGCACAGCCACTCTCATACTCACTAAGATGGGTCTGGCTCCTGTTGCTGGGGAAGGCTGGGCTGGCTGGAGACCCTGTGTCCCTTGGCCTGGAGATACTGTTCCTGCCACCACAGACATCCTTGCATGATGCATGTGTCATAGACCATTCTAAAGCATTTGGGCTGGTGGCAGGGGTCAGATGACTGGCCCACATGAAGACCTGTCTGTAACATGCCAGTACTCTGCTGCCTATGCCACCAAGAAGAGGGAGGATGGCTCATGGGACTTGTCAAAGTATCTGGTCTCGCCAGGTCCACAGGTTTGAAGAAAGGTGGGGCATGGATGCATGGAAATCCCTTAGGAGCCAACATTCACTTATCTCTCTCTCCGTCCTTCCTCCTTTCCACCCACCCATCTCTCCATCTATGCACTGATGCCACATACATCCATGGAATGCCCTCTGGTGGCTGCCGGGCTCTGGGCTAAATGCTGAAGACACAAGTGAGAAGCTACTCCTGGCAGCCACAGTGGGTGGGGATGCCTGAGAAGCATTGACATAAATTGCTTGTCAAGGCTGATGGGGCGCTACCTCTGAAGGACCAGTGCCTCAGACCCATGTTATACCTGAAGAGTAGGTGGATAGTGCCAGGGGGTGGGGGCCAATCCGACCAAGCTGCTAGGGCTTGCTTGAATTGGTCAGAGGGACAATCAATCAAGGACGTGGTGGAATTGGGACACACCAGACACCATCTCTTCCATGTCAGCACTCTGCAGTGCAAAGATGACTGTGCCCTGAGCCTGGGACAGGTGTGCCCTGCAGGCTTGCCCCTCTCAGGTGCTTCTACCTTCACCACTAGTTCCACTCTTCAGACCTGTGAAGGGAGCTCCTAATTCAGCCACCATGACAAGGTAACTGCAGGGTGTCCTGGCCCTAGCCTTCCACTGAAGAGCTGCCTGAACTTGGAGTGGGTGCCTTAACCACTCTGGTTAGTAGGATCCATGTGCTTCTTTAGGAAACTTCAAGAATAACAGGTTGTGCTGACAACAGGCAGCCAGGTCAGGAAACCCAGGTGGGGAAGCCACAGTAGGGACCTGCAGGAAGGTAGAGCAATGGACCAAAGTGGCTGGGATGCAGGGCTGCAGCGGTTTGTATAAGTGGGCAGCTCGTCCTGACAAGCAGTCCAGATGTGGCAATTCAGTCAGCCTTCTGCTCCCCTGATTGATGGATTTGGGCAGTGGAATGCTGGGCCGTGTGGCCAGGACTGGATGTCTGGGGTGGTAACAGAGAAGAAGGACGGCTTGTTGTTCTGGAATCAGACATTGTCAAGGCATGGGGAGCATCCCGACCTGGGATGCTGCCCCCCCCCACCCCCACTAAGGAGAGAATTAGCGCATGCTGAGGAGCTAGAGTAACTGCTCAGGCCCAGAAGCAAAGTAGGGGGTACAACAAATCACTCAAACTCAATCTCCTTACCCTGGATGCACATGGAAAATGAAAAGTCTACTCTGTGTTTCTAATCTCCATGAGACAGGAGGGACAGGGGGATGAGGCTCTGGCCTCTGGGGAGTATTTGATAGAATTCTCCGTAGTCTTGGCCTTAAAAACTGGAGAAGGTTCAAACCCTCAGGGTGATGGCCCTTGAGGATAAATGTTTTGTGCAGAAAAGCACTTGTTAGGTATGTAAGGGAGAAAATGAATGGTTTTGCATGAATTTGACTTTTAAAGGTCATTAACACTATTCCCCAGCATAAAAACGTTGGAAGGGGCTTAGCAATCATATAGACCGAGTCCATTTTACACAAGGGGAAACTGCGAGAGAACACAAGAGAGTTTAGGGGACTTGCCTATGGCTAAGGACAGCATCTATTTCTCATTCACTCCCCAACCCTCAACAAGACTGATTTCTGTATAGTGGGTGTTTTGTACTCGGTTGAAAAGGAATGAATGAACTAGCTAAAATGTTGCATTGTATCTTAGGTCCACTTTGGAAAACAGTCTCTGTGCTGAGCAAGCCAAGAGGTACAAGGTTGAAATGTGGATTTCCTGTTTCCTGAGGTTCCGTGATGTCTGCATGGAGTGGGTACTAATTAACCTGTGTTGCTTGCATGGTGGATTTCACTAGGCCACATTTGCTCTGCCTCCTTAGCCTTTCCCTGTTTAGATGACTTACGATGAAAAGTACAGGAATTATGCAGTCAGGGTTAGAATACTTGGTTGGTGTGTCCCTTATCAGGTCCTCCCCCTTTTTTGTCATGATGACTGTTTACACCCACCATGTCCCCCAGACTGAGAGCCCCAGGAACATATGGTCTGTCACAGAGCTCTGGTGTGTCCCCTTCCCGCCAGCATGCTCCTCCCACCAGAATAAGGCAGGAGGGGCACATTGGCCATTTGTAGCTCCAGGAAGGTAGCTTGGTCAAGTCCTGGCTTATGTCACATCTGTGGGTTTCCCTATCACCTGTGGTGGAATAGAGATGACAGCAAATTCTATGACATTCATCCCATGGAGAGATGGCACCCATTTTCCTCCCCCTGAATCTGGACTGGCATGTGACTACTTTGACCAGTAGAGTGTGACAAGTAACAGTTGGCCACTTCCCGGCCTTGCCTTTAAGAGCATGTGGCGCTCCCTCCTTGGTGTCTTGGCTCCCGAGCCGCCATGTAGGAAGTCCAGTTACCCTCCTAAAGAGAGTGCATGGAGAAACCCTCAGACTGCAGACAGGGCACAGCTCAGCCCAGCCCGCCAGCCGGTCCAGCCAAGGTGCCAGGCAGGCGAGTGAGGCCATCTTGGACCCTCCAGTTTAATCCAGCCACCAAATGAATAGCATTGAGGGACCCTGGTCAATGCCACATGGAGCAGAAGAATTGTCCTGCTAACCTCTGTCTGAATTCCTGACCCACAAAATCCTTCCAGATAATAAAAACATGAGTTTGGAATCAGACTTCCTGGCTTGGAATCCCAGCTCTGTCATATTCTGGCTGTGACCTCAGACAAATGCTGTCCTCTCTGAACCTTAGTTCCCACATCTGTACAATTGGGCTAACTCTACTTTCCTTTCAGAGAATTATGAAGCACACACCATAGTGTGGTATAAATGGCCTGGCATATAGTAGGTGCGCAATAAATCCAAGCTCCCCCACCCCCAGCATGATGTCCTGAGAGCTGCCTAGCTCATTCCTTTGGGGACCTGTGGTGTTGGTAGGGAAGGGCCACCCACAGAGACTGAGTCCTGGGTCCAAGGGACGTTCAGTGAGCTGGAGGCCCATGTCCTGATCTGCCAGGGGTGCAGGGACAACACTGGGTTTACGGAGGGGCACACAGCATCCACAGGCATGCCCGTGTTCCCAGCACGCGTGTGCGCGTGTGTCAAAGGGAAGGAGGAAGGAGACACGGGTGTGCTGGGCTGTGGGCGTGGCTGTAAGGAGCCCTGAAGCAGGGGCTGTGCAGGCTCCGGAACCACGTCACAGCCCAGGCAGGTCACTGCGCTGCCAGCCTCACAGATAATGCCCAGGAAAGCTCTTTGTAAACCGTAAAGCATTCTCTAGGTGCGAGGCATTATTCTTAATAGCATGACAAGGAGGAGGAGGAGATAGAGGAAGTGGACAAGGAGGAATCCGCCTGAATCCTCCCGATAACAATTTTACATCTACAATTCCTTCCCCTTCTGAGGGCATTAGAATTTTATGGGGATTAGCGAGCGTCCAGCTGCAGAAGGCCTCGGGGCCCCTTCGGAAAGGCTCAGCCGAGACTCCACTTAATGAATCCCCTCAGAGGGGATTTTCTTCTGTGGGAGTATTCCCTGCTGCTAAGGGAGATATCCCACTGCCTGGGGCCTTTCCTCGGTTCCTGTAAAGCAGGAGAACTGGGATGGACCCCTCTTCAGTGGGTGTGGTGGGTGTGGTGGTTGAACTACCTAAAACCTGTAGATGAAATTCTAATTTCTTCCCTCCTTGTCTATGCCCTGGAGCTCTCATTCCTCCTTCCCCCAGAACAGATGTGGTACCCCTGGACTTGACTTGTGTGGCCCAGACCCTAGATGTTGAGAAGCAAGAAATGCCTGGGCAGCCTTCTGAGGCCACGGACCCTGGAGTCTTTGCCTCCCTGGAGAGTTACTGTCTCAAATAGGGTTTCTCAAATGCAAGTGTTCTACTGGTCTTTCACAGAGACCCTGTTCTTATCCTCCCCCACAGCTGTGGGCAGGCCCAGCTCTCCGAAAGGCAAAGGAAACTCCAGGCTGCCAGCTATCGTGGGCAAGGAGGTGAAAATTTGAAGCCTAATATTTGAGATCATGGTGATAGGCTGGCTAGAAAAAAAAGAATGCCCATTTAAATTCAAATTGTAGATAAACAATGAATAACTTTATAGTATAAGTATGCCCCAAGTGGACTTCTCACAACGAGCAATTTTCCAGTGTTGGTGTGTCCCACGCAATATTTGGGACATACTTACACATAAAAAGTATCTGTTGTTTTAAATTCAAATTCACCCGGGCATCTTGTGTTGGGTTTGCTGACTCGAGCAGCGCTAGCTGAGGAGGACTGCCCTCCTGCGTGGAGGGAGGGTCTTGCCCACTGAGCTAAGTTTTGTGGAGTTTGTTGAGTCTGGAAGGTGGCTTCATGGACTGTTTCCTCTCCAGGAATTCACTTGCACCAAGGTTGGCGGCCCCAGGTAGGCAAGGTGCTGCCTTGTTATCTGGTCCATGCAAACAGCAAGCACCTGCTTTACCTGGTCTGGGGAAACCTCAGACTCTTCCCCTAAAGCTCCTTCTTTAGGCATATAACCAGCTCCCCATGCCAAGGAGCCAACGCTAGACTATTGAATTAGAGTTTAAGAAGTTGACTCCTAGGATTTTATTTTCTTGTGTATAGTCTACTCTCATAGTACAAAAATATGGAATAGCATAACCTCTAAATACAGTTGGGTACTTTTCTCTCTAACCTTTTCACTGTTGGTAAATCAGGCTCAGGCTTCATCAAGGCTAGAATGGGGCTGTCTCTCACGCCCAAATATCGATCTCAGAGTGTGAAACTTCCAAGAGGTGTGCTTATGGGCCTGGGCCTCCCTGGGGCCAAAGCCTGGAGTGGGGAGACTCTCCCAGTGTTAGCTTCTCTTCTCCTCCTTCTGCCCCTCCACATCATCTCCAGGGGCAGCATCTGTCCCCATGTCTGGTTTGAGATGCCCTGAGGACTACCCCTGCCCTCTCCCACGGAAAGTCCTGCTCCATCTCCATACCAGAAATTCCCAAGATGCATTCCTTTGGAGGAAGCCTTTCATATTCCTAGAAATCCAGCTGCCTCCAGCATAGATGACGCCTTGATGCTGGTAGGTCTCTTGTTCCTCAGACTGTGCTCCTGAGGTCCTTCCCTGAGTTGGAGACTGGGGAGGAAGAAGGGGGAGACAGACTGACCTGCACATTGCCCAATCCTGGGGTAGGAGGACAGTCAGGTGGTGCACTGAGGACTCTCAGCCCTGCCCAGAGAGTCTCCCCGGGACTCCACTCTTCTCAGGCAGACTGTCAGGGTAGGGACTTGCCCTGAGACTGAGCAGGGCAAGCATGGATTGGCAGGTTGATTTTGTACAATGAATGTTTCAAGCAACAGGTTTATCAGGGAATGGATTTTAACTAAAATTGAATTCGACTCACTTTCAAACCACTAATTAAAAAAAGGAGGTCTGCCTATATTTATTGCAGCTCCCCCGGGTGTCAATGGGTAGGCATTTCTATTTATGTTACAAGTATAGTGGTGGAGGGCGGAGCTGATAGTTTTTTGGGGGAATTTGGTGCTGCCATTGCCTCTGGGAGTCCCTGGAAGGCAAGACCACCTCCTAAGAGTTCACAAGTGTGGCATAGCTATGGTTTCCTGGAGGAGAGCAGCTATGTATCTGCCCCGAAGCACCAGTCCCCATGGACACAGGCAGCATCTAGCCCTCGACAAGCAGCAGAGTGACATCAACTCAGCCTGTGAGGTCAGCCGTGCCCAAGGTGCTGCAGAGCAGAGAGGCTAAGGATGCCGGCCTCCTGGTCATGCAGAACCAAGTCTGTAAGCTCAGTTCTGCTTTCTTATTTACTACAGTTTAATACGGGGCATGTTACTTCACCTCTCTGATTCTTAGTGTTCTGGCCTATAAATGGAGGCAATTATATTTGTTTCATAGAGTTGTTGGAAAGATCAAACAAATTAATGTAGGCAAAGGTCTCAGCACAATGTCTGTCCCTTAGTAAATGTTTAATATATGCTACTGATTATTATTAGAAAACATATTAATTAGGTCTGTAATGTCTTAACACATTTGTTTTTTTTAAAGTGCTTTTTAAGCTAAATTAAGCTACCTGCTTAATTCAACTATATTCTTAGCTCGTGCATCGCAGTGGAGACCGTATCTTTCCTGAAATGTTTTCCCCCTAGATTTTCACCTTTTGCATTTTCTTTTCTTCGTGTGCTTAGTCTCTTGAGACATCTCTGAAGCAAGGCAGAGTCTGAGCATGATAGGTAGTTGTTCAAGAGGTGCTTGAGAAATGGAATGCTGCCCGGGCACAGAGGGTCGAAGTGCATCCCAGACCCCTCGGGGACCCCTTTAGGGGGTCTTCACTGTCAGAACTATTTTCATAATAAAATTTGCATGCCATTTGCTTATTTCACTGTGGTGATACTTGCATGGAGAATGGGTAAAACTTGGATCTACCTGACTATGAAACCAGTATTCTTAATTCTTGCCTTAGCGAGAATTAAGTGTGTACTAGTGGTCATTCTGTCCTTCTGTCCTTTACCAACAGTCACTAAAAACAAACAAACAAACAAACAAACAAACAAACAAACAAACCCAGTACCAGTTTCACTTAAGAATGTCCTTGATGAAACAGTAAAAGTTATTTTTTTAACTCTTGATCCTTGAGTACATGTTCCTTTAACATTCGGTGTGGTGAAATGATAAGTTAGTATCAAACACCTCTGCTGCATTCTGAAGTATCATGGTTGCCTCAGGGAAAAGTGTTCGTGTGATTATTTGAGTTGGAAGCTGAACTAGCTACTTTTTTCATGGAACATTTTTTTTTCTTTTTTCTTTTACTTGAAAGAACAACAGATACACAAATTATGGCTATTCAGACTTAGATATTTGGCAGATACTTTCTAGAAAATGAAAAGAGTGACACTACCATTCCAAAGAAAACCATTGAAACTATTGGTTGTTAATGATAAAATTTGAGCTTTCAAGTGAAAATTAGAGTTTTGGGACACTTGACAGCTTCCCAAAACTTGACTATGAAAATAGTTTTGATGCTGTGTGATGTAATGTGTCAACATTTGGAAGATCTGCATAACCCAGTTTACTAATATTTGCCAAATGACTAATACAAGATGTGATCAAATTTAGCATTGGTAAAAGTCCCATGAAACATTCAAAATAGATTGATGTATTTTAATGCAACTTTATTGCAAGTTTTTTGTTGATTCAGTTTAAGATTCCACATTGCAGCTACACTTACTGAGTTTTGGTGTAGTAGTAAAGAAGATAATCCCCCAATTATCTGAAAAAGCTACTGCAGTCTTTCCCTTTTCCAGCTCCATATCTGTGTGACACGGGTTTTCTTCATGTATTTCAACTAAAATAACGAATTACATCAAATTTAATACAGAAACAGAAGGGTGGATCCAGCTGTCTTCAATTGAGCCAAACATAGAAATTTGCAAAACCGAAAAGCAATGTCAGTTATTTTTCATAAAGAGATGTTATTTGTGTTAACATGTAATGAGTTTATTATGGGGGTTCTCAATAATTTTTAAGAATGTAAAGGAACCCTAAGACCAAAAAAAAATGAGAACTGCTGCTCTAGCCAGTGCTTTGTTCTTTCTGAACTACAACTCTACCTAGATTTTATTGTAATTATTGGGTCCTTGTAATTATTGGTGTGTGCCTCTCTCTTTTGCTGGATATGCAAGCTCACTGAGGACAGCATCCTATTTTTGTTTGTATCCCTAGTAACTAGCATATGCCAGGGTAAGTGGTAAATATTTGGTAAATATTTAACGAATGGGACAATGAATGTTATATTGTCTCATTATCTATAAGAATCAGATGTTGGCCCAGAGTTACCTGAAATGTTGTCAGGTTATGACCTCAGACTCTACCATCCAGGAGACTTGGTTCCCATCTGTATCTGCCCCCTTGGCACCTGTATTTTGAGTAAGTCACCTGATTTCTAGTCTAAGGCATTTAACCTCCAATTGAAAAAGTCTGCTGACCTTTAGTCCGAAGGTTTACTGGTCCTACCTTAGTAAGGAACAGCATACAACAGTCCATGAACTCCAAAAAGGGCCCTGATGGAGGGAGAGAGAGGACGAGAAGTGACAGCATAGAGAGAGGTCAAGAAAGGAGAAATGCTGGGCAACTTAGTGCAAGTCACCTGTGCAGATGGCATCTGGGGAAACAGAAGGTGAGAAACTGTCATTCCAAATTGCAGCTTGACAAAGAGAATGAATCAGTGCCTTGGCAGAGGTGCCTGAGCTTCCTGTGCCACACTCGTCAGCCTGGCTTATCAGAGGCCCCATTCCTGTGACTTTATTAAAGGTCCATTGGCATCTGCAAGTCTTCTTGTTCATTGCAAATGCATCAAACTGCATAGCCAGCAAAAGCCGATAGAGGATTCAGGGCCTCAGTAGGACTGGCTGATCCATTAACTGCTTCTCTGCCTGCAGTCCTCAGCTTTATGTACTCAGAGACCCCTGGGGGCTGTATGCTTCTTGGAGGCAGGGCTTTGATTCATTCACTCACTCCATTCATGATTCATTCATTCATTTACCTCTTCATTTGTTCCTTCCCTTAACAAACATTTATATGCACCCTTGTAACAGCTTTTTTTTTACTCTAGACAGTCGTTCTCAAACAGTGGCAATTTTCCCCCTCTACCCCCTAGAGAACATTTGTCTTTTGGTTGTCAAAACTGGAGGGTAAATGGGCAAATATATACCCTCCAGTTTTGACAGCTGGGTAGAGATGATACCATTAAACACCCTGTAATGCACAGGACTATCTCCCACAACAAACAATTATTTGGCCCCAAATGTCAATAGTGCCAAGGTCCAGAACCCTGCTCTAGATGGAGAATGGAATATTCCAGGGTTACTGAGGGAGTGACTGGACAATGGAGACAGCAGATATCAACCTAGGTGAGAAGAAGCATTTAGAAAGTGAAGATTGTTCTCTTTAAGGGACAGTGAAGGGCAAGAGCAAGGGTGCTAGAGAGGGTGGGCATGACTACAGATTGAGGTCTCAGGGAGGAGGGAAGAGAAGCCTCCTTTAGTCTATCCTTTGAGACTTCTCAAGTCTTAGAAAATCTCTCCTCTTGCCAAGGGCCCATGACCTTCGGTTTAAAGCAGGTGTCATGGAACACAAGGAGGCCACTTCCTCACCATACCTGCAACTCCATGCACACACGTGCTGGGATCTAGTCACATTTGGCAGGTAGTGGGCCCTGTGTTCCTGGATCTATAGCCTCCATGCCTGAGCTGAGGGACCCTTGATTATGGGGCCACTATGGCTTCTTCTTCATCCAGTTTGTTCCTCCTCCCATGAGTGTCTGTCTCAGAAGATGATGGATAGCTTAAAAGCAGTTCACTCCTGCTTTCTTCCTCTGTGGTCTTGGTTGCCAAAGACATATTTTTGGAAGGGGACCTGTACAGCTGGAGTTCTAGATCTTGTGGGTGCTTCCTTACAGGCTCAGAAGTGGGCCATCTTCTGTTACCCTGGAAAAGGTGCCTCTGGCCATCATGGTCCACTGGCTCTTTTGGGATCTAAATGGAGCAGGCTGGTCTATAAGCACTGTCTTTCGGTTCCTCCGACCCCACCACTGGGCTGCTGAGTTAGAGAGATGCCTCCTCCTTGAGATTGTTGCCTGTCTTGAAAAGCATCTTTCTGCTTGAATTGTTGACTCAGATAACATCTTTAAGCCACTTTACCTGTTTTGTAACAAATGTATTGGCTAAAAACCGCAACAATCATTTCACTACTTTTTCTCACAGTTCTAGGAGTTTGCTGGGCTCAGCTGGGCATGTTTTGCTCACTTTCTCTTATGCAGTTACAATCAGATGATGCTGGGCTGGGATCATTGGGAAGGTTTCTGCACTTACAGGTCTGGCGATTTATGGTAGTTGTCAACTGAGAACTCAGTTGGGATTAGAGTTCGAAAACACTTTTCCTCCCTGTGAGCCCTGGGCTTCCTCATATCATGGTGTCTGGGTTCCATGAGGAAGCATCCTAAAGATAGAGATTGAAAGGTGCCAGGAGTGTCCTAAGGCATTATCCTGGAAACATGGCAGAACGCTCATCATATTCCACTCATCAAACAGCCACAGAGCCCAGATTTAAGTGAGGAGACAGATCCTATGTGTTGATGGGAAGAGTGTCAGGTACTTGGGGGCCATGTTTTAAAACTCCTCGCAACATGTGATCAGAGAAGAGTGAATATTTTGATCATTCATTTGTTTGTTTTTTCATTCATTGATCAAACAGTACTGAGCACCAACTCTGTGACAGGTTCTATGTGGAGACAGAAGCAAGCCATGCCTCCTGCCTGTGAGGAATTGAGGGCTCACAGACTAACTTCTGAACCTTTAAACTCTGTGCTCTGAGTGCCCTTCCTGGTTGGAAACCTGAGATGGGACAAATCTGGCTGGTCTCTGAGTCCACGTGAGCTTCCAGTGGTAACCCAGGACAAGCAACCCCACGGGCTCACCTTAAGAATGAAGCCTCTTCCCTCTTCCCTTTCAACCTTCACAGCTGATGCATTCCCTTCAAAGAGTAAGTTCATGTGCAGTGGGATTTCTGTTATGTGCATTTAAACTGATCCAGGGATGCACGCAAGCCATCACGTGAATGGCTGATGGAGAGGTTGTTTGGGATTAGATTATAAGGCTTTTTGTCTTATGTGCTGACTTGATAGCCTAACCTTTGAGTTAGGTGTGACTCCCTTATGAGGCCACTGAAAATAAAATGACCATCTATAACCACTATTAATGTTGTGAAAAAAAGGACACCTTAGCCTCCACCCCCCAGAGTGGTAAGGACATAATAATAAAGTTCTTTCAATTAAATAACAGTTCTTTCAATTAAAATGAACTTATCTTTATTGAAACATTGCATTTTTCATACTTTTGTCATTATACTGCAGACTAATAAGTAATCAATGTTGTGGTCACTGTCTCCTGGGGCCCATTTTTTTTTCCATGTGGGAGGGTGACTGCCTTTGATCCCCTTGGGCATAGTGTCTGCTTCTTGCAGCTTTGGGCCTCACCTCATTCATGAATATTTGCCTCAGATCCACTCATACTTGCTGATGGAATGACTCAAATGTCCAACCAGCAGTCAGATCTAGAGCCTTCCTATCCTTGATTTTCTGGGACTCTGTTATCTTAACTTTGAGAATGGTCAAAAGGAAAAGAAATAAGAACTTCAACAAGCTAGATCAGAGGGTCATTTTATTCTAGCCCACTCATACTCCGGGCCTGGGTCCTACCCACCTTCACTTATCTCCGAAGCTTATTTATTTTTTCTTTGAAAACCTGAAACAAGACAAAGGCGTTAAGGTAGTTATTCCCTAAGGATAAACACCCCCCCCCCACCTCCCTCCTATCACTCTGTTAATGACTTAGTCCCTTGCAGCTTTTCTCTCAGAATTTAGAAATGATTCAAGCAAGCTGTCATCTTTCTAAATTGTTTCTTATCATAGTTTCAAGATTGATTAGCACCTGCTCTCCTCTTTCTCCCCACCTGCAGGCATCTTTGAGAGCAACATGCTAAAAAGATGACAACGGTAGGGACCTACGTAATTCATAAATGGCTTTGACTGCATGGGTTTTGATGAGGCAATATGGAAAATGATTGCATTAAGCATTGCTATTTATTTACTTGACTTTGTACAGGACAATCAATTTGTTCACGTTCCGTGCCTCCTGTCAGGAAGTTAAATGGTAGAGAAGGCAGACTGGATGCATTACCTCATTGCTCTAAGAGATGCTGTCACTTCTGAAATCGCTTTAGATTGTTTTTAATAACAGCATCATTCATTCCTGTCCACTGAGGGAGTGGAAATTCTCTCTCCATGGAGAACAGGACACTGAGGAAGGGGAGGTCTGACCAGGGAAAGATGAGAAATTTTTTCCTTGAACAATGTGAAAATGCTGTTTCTGTAGGTCAAATATCAGCAATTTCATATGGATCAACCTAATAGTTTAACACATGCCTTTGCCAGTATAGAGTTAATCTGCCCTGGGCAGGCAGGAATTGGTCCTATTGGAGTATTTAGGAAAGAATTGTAGATCCTTGCAGAAGGAACTGGTCAATATTCAGCCCTGGTCATAGCAAGCATCAGACTGGGGTTATGTAGAGATGGTGGGTCAGCGGCTGAACCGGACTCGCAGACAGGGCCTGATGGGACAGGGCGTGCATCTCTGGTGTGTGCTGACGGAATGTTTTTGGATATTCTGGAAAATTTATCAGAATGATAGATGGCTCCTTCAGGATGGTCTCTGAATTTAAATGAACTCTGGAGATTAGGTTTGTGGGTTCAAGAAAAAGGCTGGTTAAAGAAAGAGAAAAAGAAAACAATGTTTGCTTTTTATTTAAGAGGTGAAGAGTGAAAGAGGGAAATTGCTTAGAAACAGGATTGAATTTAAGTTTAGGCTCTGCCAGCTCTGTAACCAAGGCATGGTGTCTCCAAGAATTATCTCTCTTTCTCTTCTATGAATGTATGGGATTAGTGTGATGGTTAATTTACTGTGTCAACTTGGCTATGCCTTGGACTCCAGATATTTGGTCAAACATTATTCTGGATGTTTTCTGAGAAGATATTTTAAAGATGAGATTAACAGTTAAACCAGTAGACTCTGAGTAAACAGATTACCCTACATAATGTGGGTGGGCCTCATCCAATCAGTTGAAAGTCTACATTTAAAAAAAGACTGGCATTCCTGATAAAAAGGGAATTCTGCCAGTAGACTGACTTTGGACTTGAATTGCAACTGTTCCTTGGGTGTCCAGACTGCTGACTTGTCCTGCAAGATGTTGGTCTTGCTAGCCTACACCTGCATGAGCCAATTCCTTAAAATGTCTCTCCCTCCACACACACTGGATCATTCTGACTAATACAGTGGATAAAATAAATTTTAAGTTATTCCACTCACTCATTCAAGGCATGAGGCTCCTACTCTGGGTCTGACTTGACACAAGGTACCTTGACGTTAATTTAACCTCTAGGAGACCGCACCTCTGTCATTCACTGTTAGGCCCCCAATTCCCTGCACAGCACCTAACACACAATTTGCTCCTATTGGATAATCTTTTCTTTTCCTTTTTAAGCCCTTACATTCTGGGTCTGTTCCTGAGCAGTGGGGCTTGGCTTCGAAATGGAGCAGAAAGGGAGTGAAACAGAAGATGGGATGCAATATTTGCGGAGACCCAGAGAGCCAGGTGCAGAGAGGAAGGTTCAGAGAGCTCTGGGTAGATGCTAGAAAGGGTCAGGATGGGCATGATGTATGCTGAACATCTTGCTTCTCTTTGCCATGGAGGGCATCAGATGGCATCACACAGGTGAAGGAGGGTGGCTGCCTCAGAGCATGGCCAGCTAAACCCTCCATTGTTATATCGAGAGCCCTGATCACCCATGGGGGGGCCTCAGACTTACCACGGTGCTAGCTAGCACTGATGTTAGCTCATCGGGTCTTCACAGATTTTTTATAAAAGATTTACATTGTATAAATATGTATTGTTCTTTTTTATCCAGATGTTACACGATTTCCACAATGCGTATTTATTCCTTATGAACACAAATTTATTTTAGAGTCTGTTTTATTTTTCTTTGCATGAGTTTCATCCTTTCCTTTCTGAGTCTTTCCCTGATTTTAGTTAGAGGTGCTTCTTCCGAAGGCATCATTTGTCCTTAAGCAGCCTGTTCCTTGATCCTTTCTTATGCCTTATGCCTACGAAATATCTCTCTGGCTCTCTCTCTCTTTTTTTTTTTTTTTGTTCAAGTAAATCAAATATTTTATTACATAATGAACAGATACCTACTTTCGAAAATTTGAAAAGTTAACCATAATAGAGAAGTAGGCAAATAGTATCTATAATTCTGTTAATATTTTGGTATGTCTGCTTTAACTTGTAGCCTCATTATCTATTTTATTTTATCACTGTGTACCCTAAAAATCTAGTCTGAGCATTTTGAAATAAAAAATCATGAACCTCCTTTTTAATGGCTGTCCATTTGGCTGTCTACCTTTGGGTATCATATCATATACAAAACAATTTCTGTAATGTTGGACATTTGGTTTGTGTCTGCTTTTCATGAAATGATGATGCATAACACTTCAAAGAACATATTGTACCTAACTCTGTCTGCCTTTGGGGTACATTTTTAGAAAAGACTCAATCATGATGCTGGCTCACGCCTCTCGAGCACTCCCGTGGCGGCCCTGTGCTGAGCGCTGCCGGGCTCTTTCTGAAGCAGCCTTATAGAATTGGTACCATAACTCCCATTTTTTAAAGATGAGAACACTAAGGTATAAGGAGCTTAGGGGACTGGGACTTGTCCGAGATGTCCACTCAGCTAGCAAGTGACAGAGCCCACCTTTGAGAAGAAATGGGATCATGCAGGCAAGGCCTGGCACCAGCCTGGCACTTGGCAGGTGCCCACAAGGGATAGCTGCCACCATTTCTGTGGTGAGATCTGAGGATGGGCCCTATTCTTCCCAGCCAGTGGGGAGGCTCCTACTCTCTCCATGTGTGTACATGCATGTCCTGTGGCCCCAAGGACAGGGAGGAAGGAAACACAGAGCTTCCCTAGGGCTCTCCCACCTGGGCGGGGGATGTTGCCCACAGCAGCCCCTGGCCTGACCCACAGATCCTCCCTGTTTCCTTTATCTTAGCACCAATAGCCCACTTATCAGACGCTTACTGCCCAGAGAAAGAGTGGTGTCCTCTTCTGAGCCCAGGCCACCAGTTCCAGGTGATGTGGTGCCAGGAAGCCTGCACAGCACTGTGGAGCATCGGGCTGCTCGCAGCAGAGCTGGACTACTGCCTCTGAAGCCCGCACAGGGCTGGCACCCACCCCTGCAAGAGGCAGGGGTGAGGCTCACTCCTATGGGCTGGTGACTCATGAGGACCTGCCCACCCCCCGGGGCCACCTCTGCCTCCCAGGCTGCTGAGGCTCTGCAGACACCTTCTTTTTCTTCCCCTTTAGCTGGAGTAATCCTGCTGGGCTCTTCCCAGAATGTACTCTCCTTGGCAGGTGTTTGAACTCTCCAGAGCCTGTGGAAGGGCCTGTTGTGGGCAAAGCTGATGTGATGCTCTCTTACCCCTGAGGCAGCCAGAGCTGGTGTGGAGACTAACTCAGGTGTGCTGACTGTGCCCTGGGGCACTGCTGAGCAAAGGTAGGGCCACACCAGGCAGACATGAGATGAACATCAAATCTAGAACTGAGAGAAAGAAGTTAAATTCTGTCTTTTTATTCTACTCTGGTCTCATTAGATTTCCAACAGATTTCATGCTTCCAAATGCATTTGCCACACAGAGCTGCTTGGGCTTCTCCGAGCCTTTTGAGACAGACAAGCAGGAGTGCAGAGTAGCTGTGTGGGAGGAGGCTGGGCTCTGGGAGCAGGGGGACTTGCGAGCAAGGAGCCTGAGTCACAGGGGAGGCAAAGAGGATGTGAGCCCACAAGCTGCCATGCTGGGAGACATTCTTGCCAAACTGCCCTGCCCCTCCCCAGCTCTGCTCAATGCCTACCCATGTAGGCTGAGAGGACATCCATCCACTTATGTGGAGTAGTGAGATTGGGAGTCCCCTTTGGGCCTGCTCAGGGACCCCTCACTGCGGTTACTGGCTACCTGAGAGAAGCCATCAGACCACAGGCCATGTCCTCCCTGCTGCCTGTGATCCCAGGAGCAGGTGAGACAGGGGCTGGGGAAGAAGTCAACGCAGCCTCAAAGGCTTCCTGATCCCACAGGTGCCACGTGCAGCCCAGGATGTCATTGGAGAGTGCCATTCGCAGCAGGAGCCCATGGATGAGCAAGGTTCATAGGAGAGGAGTCCAAAGCAAAAGGTTACAGACTTGAGGGCAGATGAAAGGGATGGAGAGCGGGCTGCGTAGGGGGAGCCCATGCGCACTGGGCGTCCAGTGCTGAGGCATCTTGCCCCGCCTCCTACTCCGGGGACAGCACCTCTGGTCTCCCCTCTCTTCTTTCTCTGTTCCCCCTTTCTTCCCTCTCTGTTATTCTCTTCTCCTTTGGGGAGGTTCATGTGCCCTGTCAGTGGGTTTATCAAGTCCCCAAGGCTCTGAATCCCCTGACCCCCAACCCCATGAATGCCCTAAATCGCCCTCCCGGACCTGTGGGGGGCCCAGGTCTCTGCTGTCATTCCACCTGTGATGCTCGCTGGCAGCCTCCTGCCTCCTTCTCTCCACAGGACTGGGCAGTCTGAGCACCGGCTTTCAGAGGGGTCTGTCCCCCACCCCCCAGGACTTTGGTCACTTTTTCTTCCTTGTCGGTTCTGAGTGCAGTGACAGCATTTTCCAATCTCAAAATCAGATTCCTTGACATAAGTCCACATATGTCATTTGTATACATGTCTAAACATACACATATACTGCATATGTAAGTGTACATATGTCTTCAGGGGCACACAAAATCGTATCCTTGCTGCCTTTGCTGAAAGGCTCAGATGACCTAGGCTGCCGGGCTGAGCCCCCGCCGGCTCGGCCATTGTGCTCGGGCTTTGTCTTTTAGGTTGGCTCCGCTTTACCTCTCTTCTTTTAGTGAGTTTATTTTTCTCTCTCAGCTGGAAAATCACATTTGATCAGCTGTAGAGAGCAATCAGATACCGAAACATTGGGATTTCACCCAGGAGGCGGCCCCTCCAAAGCTGGGATGGGTTCTCTGGGGCAAGACGGGACTCCTGGGGGGCACATCCAAGCCCTGGGAGCAGTGAGTCAGGCAGAGAGCGACAGGCACAGATGGGGAGAGAGGAAAGGCCCCTCTGCATCAGAGGCTGGAAAGAAGCCATACTGGGCTGAGCGCTGGAGCCCCACGCTCTGCTTTGTGCTGGTGCATCTGTCTGCCTCTCCGCTCCCTCACTCTGGTGCTCTTAATCTCACTTGATGAACATGGCGACAGGTGAAGGAGGTGCCCTGGTCGCAGCTCTGATGTCCAGCTCCTCTGCTGCTGGGCTTGCTGTGAGTGGGAATGGCCTGCCTGGCGGGGCTCTGCCCTCCTCTCCTCCCCGCTCCCTCCCCACTGCCAAAGGGTAGCCCTGGAGAAGGGGAGTGCTCAGCCACAATGGGGGTGTCCTTGCTAGCTTGTTTCCACCACCATTCTGGATCTCCTAAACATATTTGACCATAGGAAGCTTTTCTCCGTAGATTACCTAATGACATCTCACAGAGCACAGTTTGGGGCTGTGGTTTGGGAGAAGCAATTTATTTATTTTATTGTAATCCTCACCCGAGGATGTTTACTGATTTTAGAGAGAGAGGAAGGGAGAGAGAAAGAGAGGGAAACATTGACATGACAGAGAAGCATCAATTGGTTGCCTCCCTTATGCATCCTAACTGGGGATCGAACCTACAACCTTTTTGATGTATGGGGTGACGCTTCAACCAACTGAGCCACCTGACTGGGGCAGGAGCAATTTATTTGTAACCTAGACTCCTCCATCAGATTCATGGAAGTGATCTTTATGAATAGTATCAAACAAATCACATCAGCAAATGTTTCCTTGCGCCGCCCTGTGCAGTGTATCAGGTTGGTCCCCATGGCAGCAGGTTCTTCCGTCCAAGTTCTGTTCTGTGATAAAACTGGGAATTTAGATTCAGTTTCTCTACAAGGTTTACTTCTGAGGTAGGAAACGTTTTATTGCAAAAGGAGCCCTCTCTGAGCGAGCACAATCATTTACTGCTTCACAGCTACTGAGCTGACATGTAGAATTCAGGTGTCACCGGAGAGTGCCTGAAGTACTGTGGTATCCGGGATATTATGACATGGGTCACTTTTCTCCTGTAGGGCTGATCCCTGGCAGCTCACCACATTGCAGGGAGGTCTCCCAATTTGCAGTTACATAAGGCGTGAACTCCCACCTGTTTAAAACAACTGAAAAAGGGAGAGGAGATGGGAGGGGAGGGGGACTGAGCAGGGAGGAAAGGAGGAGGGTAGTGGGGGAGAGAAAGTGAGCACAGGCAGTGCCTTGAACCCTGAGGGGACTTGGAGGAGGAAAAGTTGCTTTATTTTGATAATGAGTGAAAAGCTCATAGCTCTAAATACATTGTACATGTTAATGACTCCAAAATTTACTTCTCCAGCCAAGACCTGAGCTCAAGAGTCATATATTCATTCACCTGCCTGCTGATTGACATCTCCCTCTGGATGGCTAATGGGCATTTTGAACTCAGTGCTACTCAACATTAATTTTCTCCTTCACACTGATTGCTGCCCACTTTCACCATCTCAGTAATGGCACCAGCACAGGTCCAATTGTTGAATCAAGACAGTTAGGATGTTCCTTTTCTCAACATCTCCTTCAGCCCTTCCTCCGATCCACCAGCAAGTTCCAGGCTCTGCTTTGCTGTGTCTCCATTGTAGGACCCAGCCCAGGGCACCTTCGTCTCTCCCCTTCTTAAGACAACCAAGTTCCTTTCCATTCCTCCCTGACCCGGCCCCCTCTCTGATGTGTCTCCTTCTGCTTCGTCCAGGCCCACAGGGCTGCAGCCACACCAGCTTTCCTGCTGTGCATGGTCATTCCTGCCCGAGGCCTTTTGTTCTGGCCACACCTTCTGCCTAGAAAGTGAATCCCTGACCTTTTCTGTGGCTGGCTCTGACCTTCCCTGATCTTAATATCTAAAGTGCCCTCAGCTCCCATCCCCATCACCCTCATTTCCTCTGTTCTGTTGTCTTCAAGGCATTTATCAATACGTGACATTTCCATATGCATTTGTTAATTTACTGTCTGTCTCTTCCTCCCCATCCCCTCATGAAAATGGAAGCCCCACGAGAGTAGTTTCATTCCTTCTCTGGCTCACTACTGCATCCTCTGCACCTGTCACCTAGTAGGAGCTCAGAAATATTTAAAAAATATTGATAATGGGAACTTTCAAAGATGAACAAAAGTAGGGCGCTTCCACAGTTAACAAACACAAGGCTAATCTATTTTCATCCGCCCCCTATAGTGAAGAAAATCCAAGACATCATATCATTTCATCTGTAAATATTTCAGTGTGCATCTCTAAAAGACAAGGGTTCTTTAGAAAAAATAGCCACCATACCATTATCATATCTAAACAATTTACAATAATCCCTTAATATCATCAAATATCAAGTGAGTTTTCAATATTCCCTAAATTTCTCACTTTTTTTTTTCTTCCAGTTTTTTGTTGTTGCTTTTTGAATCAGGCTCCAGGGAAGGTCTTTAAATGGCAATTTATAGTTCTTACTCCAACTCTCTTGCTTTGTTCTTGAAATCCATTGGTTGAAGTAACCAGGGACTTTGTATAGTGGAGTGTCCCATAGTCTAGGTTTGCTAATTGCATCCCGATGGTGTCATTGAACTTGTTTCTCTCTCCCCGGCATTTTCATGTACGTTGGACTTGAGAGTCTTGATTATGATTCTAGTTTGTTTCTTTGGAAAGGATACGTCTGTCTCATATTCTTCCATCAGGAAACACATCGTTTTTTTGTTGTCTCTGTGATGTTAGAGGTGCTGATTATCATTGCCAAGATCCATTATTTCATAAGAGCTTACAAAATGTGAATGTTCTAATTCTGTCATTCCTTTTGAATTTATTAGCTGGAATACTTTTATAAGGAGAAACTTACTCTCATTAATTATTTGGTTACCATTAATTTGGTTTAGTTTGTATGGGAAGGGCAGGTAAGTGCTTGATTCTTTCTTTTTATCAGTTTTCAGAATAATGAGTTGGTCCTTACGTCCTCCAAAGTTGACCAATGGGGATTTTTATTTTTGGTATCATCATGAGCTCATAGATTTAAACATGTAGGATGCATTTCAATCAATAGATGTTTGTTAAATGAATGAATGAAAAAATAATTGAGCAAACGCAAGTTTACAACTTTCTATAGACGTTCAGGTTTTCTTTCCAGACTTTGCAATCCCGATTTCATATGCAGAACCACTGGATGATTTTTTTTAGGGTTAACTCTTCTTAAATATTTGCTGAGTACTCTGTGGTTTAATTGAATACATACAACAGAGGCACTGCTCTTAGAGATACTTTTATCCGTCTGCTACTGGACAAAACACTTTCAGTTAGATCTTGAACCACTTCATTATCAAAATCCAGTGATGGGTTTCCCACCTGGGAAGGTGTTGGCCATTGGCCCAGAGGTGATGGCACTGACACAGGCTTTGTCCAGGTTCCTATACTGTGGGCTTTGGCCAATCACCTCCCCTCCGAGCCTCAGTTTCCCCATCTGAACATGTAGGGATGGCACCAAGTTATCACCAAGGCTCTTTCTAAACCTTACATTTTGGGGAGCTCTCCCTGTTCCCTAAGCATGTGACCTTTTGGTAAAGGCCATGTAAACAATGTCAGAGCAGGTGAGCAAGGCAGTGGTGGGATGAGGGGGGAGGAGTGGGACCCACATCCAGGAGGGAGAGTCCTCCACACATATTTCAGCCAGCTGCTCAAAGGAGGCCAGGGCTGGAATACCTTTGCTATTCTGTGTGCTACGTTCTTTAAAAGCTTTCTGGAGTCAGGTGGGAGCAATGGGAGCAAGCAGCAGGTGCCTACCGGGTCAGGAAGGATTTCTGGGAGTATTCGGTGGTCTGTGAAGGAAGAAAGACTCGGTGTTGGACGCAGGAAGCTGTTTTCAGGGCTCCTGGAGCATGGCGGCCTGACTCCTGGGCCAGCCCCCTGCCCCTGAGCTCCTGTCAGCTGCTCCCACACCTTCAGCACACCTCCCACCTGCCCCTGCGGCCCTCCCTGGGGGCAGAGGCAGCCTTGCCAGCCACCCTGGCAGCACTGCCCGTCTGGGAATTCAGACATTTAGAGTGCCAGAGAGTCTGCTGGCATTTCCTTTGTCTGCCGCAGGGTTAGATTGCATGGGAATCGATAGCCGGCGCTCTGTGAGCTTTCTGATGAGCAGGCCTGCTGCTGAGCTGTTGTCTGTTCCTGCTCTCCAGTCGCAGGCCCCACAGTGCCCCGTCTCTGTCAGCCTGCACCTCAAGCCCCCAGAGAGCAAGTCAGTTTATCTGAGGCTCACGCGGACTGATGAGGTATCTAGAGATGATAAAATGTCTCTTTCCTTGGCTTCCTGGTACTAGCTGCCAATAGCTAGGGACTGGAGGGGCTTTTTATTAGCCAAGGGCAGAGGCTTGGCCGATGATGGAGTGTGGTGGTTTATATGGCATCATTCACTGTAGGAAGGGACGGGCAGCTGTCAGGAGGCCACTCTCCTGCCTCCATCCCCGATACCCTCTCAGTTTCCTCTATCATTGCCATCTTCCAGCAACACTGGGCAGGTCGCTTTAAGAGGGAGGAAGTATGCTATGTACCCTGTGAAGGACTTGCATGGTGAGGAGCCCTGGAACTTGAGACCTCTCTCCTTAGCACCTTGTAGGCAGCGTTAGACCTGCTTCCATCTGAGGCGTCTGGGGACGAATGGATGGTCACATTGATGGTTGTAAAGCATCCCAAGGGGTGGGTTCCTGGTGTTCGTTTAGAAAGAGGAACAAGTGGATATACACGTGCAAGAGAAATAAAATTAGACCCTTACCTCACACCATTCACAAACATTAACTCAAAAATGGATCACAGACCTAAATGGAAAAACCAAAACTGCAAAAAACTTCTAGGAAAAAATTCTGTGACCGTAAGGCAAAGATTTCTTAGCCATGACTCCAAAAGCCCAATCCATAAGAGAGAAAATTGATAAATTGGATTATATTGAAGTTAAAACTTTTGTTCCTCAGAAATACCTTTAAGAAAATTAGAAGACATGGCACAGACTGGGAGAAAAAAATTGCATATCACATAGCTGATGAGGGACTTATATTCAGAATATATAGAACTCTTAAAACTCAATAGTAAGAAGTCAAACAACTCAATTAAAAAATGAGCGAAAGATTTGCACAGACATTTCAACAAAGAAGATATACAAATGACTAATATGTTCATGAAAAGATGCTCAACATTAGTCAGCAGGGAAATTTAAATAAAAAACACAAGGAGATACCACTTCACACCCACTAACATGACTATAATTCTAAATTTAAAATTTAAAGACTGGAACCCTTGTATATTACAGGTGGGAATGTAAAATTACACAGCCACTTTGGAAAACAATTTGGCAGTATCTTAAGTTAAGCATAAATTCACCATATGACCCAGCAATTCAACTCCTAGTTTTCTACCCAGGAGAATGAAAACATATGTCCGTACAGCGACTCACATGCAAATGTTCACAGCAGCATTATTCATAATAGCCAAAAGTGAAAATTATGCAAATGTCTATTAACTGGTGCATGAATAAACAAAATGTGGTGTATTCCTACAACGGAACATTATTCATCAATAAAAAGGAGTGAAGTACTGATATATGCTACAATATGGACGGACCTCAGAAACATTATGCTAAGTGAAAGAAGCCAGATGCAGAGAAAATATAGAATGAGTCCATGAAATATCCTGGAAAGGCAAAGCTAGAGAAACAGAGTGTAGATGAGCGGTTGCCTGGGAGTGGGGGTGGGAGCAGTTATGGATGCCACGTGGGCATGAGGGAACGCTTGGGGGTGAGGGAAGTGATCTAAAATTGGATTGTGGCGATGGTCGCACAACTCTGTGAATTTACTATTGAACTGTACACTTATAGTGAATTTTGATGGTATGTGAATTATACTTCCATAAAGTTGTTTCAGGGGAAAAAAAAGAAAGAAAGAGAGAGAGAGAGAGGGAGAGAGAGAGAGAGAGAGAAAGAAGAAAGAAAGAAAGAAAGAAAGAAAGAAAGAAAGAAAGAAAGAAAGAAAGAAAGAAAGAAAGAAAGAAAGAAAAAGAAAGAGAGAAAAAGAAAGAAAGAAAGAGGTCAATTCCAGAATGTGCTTTACCAATGGGACCTCCTTGGAGAGGGACAGAAAGAAAAAGTGGGTGCAGAAGCTCTTGGAGCTAGTCTCAGCCTCCAGAGAGGATGCAGCCCCCAATCCCCTCTACTGAGTTGAGTCCGGAGGACCGTCCACTGCGCCCTATAGGAGCAGCAGCCCTAGGCAACTCTTCAGTTCAACTCTGAAGCCTCAGCGCACCATGACCCTCTCCCAAACTTGTCCTCTTCCTCCAGATAGCATGGGTGCTCTCTGCTGTCTTCGCCTCTCAGCCACTGTGCCTCTGCCTTGCTATCACAGCCCTGTCCCTGCCCCAGCCCCGGCATCAGCCATCACTCCCACTGTCTACATTGTCCCAGAACCCGGTTTCTCTGATAGGCATGCCCTACTTTGCCGTGTATGTCACTGGGCCATGAGATGACTGGGAGTTGACTTGCTGGGAAATGGTCTCAGCCTAGAGAAGGGGGACACATGGTAGAAGGATGGACTGGATTGAGAGAGTGGGGTAAGGGGAGCTAAAGGAACAGGATGTGGGACATGGGACGAGGGACACAGGGAAACATAAAGGCCCTCAGACACATGGCATTTTCCTGGTACAGGAGAGGCCCGAATCAGCCCATGGAAGCCCATCTGAGGACCACAACCCAGCAACAGGAATAGGATGCCCAGGAGCAGCTAAGGCCTTCTGGGGTTGATTTCACTGGATTTCAAGAATTGACACTTCCTGGAAGGTCAACCCTTGTCACTGGTTCAGTCATTTACTTCTGAGTCTGAACCAGCCCCTCAGAATTTTGAGCCCAGTCTTGGAGCCCTTATTCATAGTAGACTATAGAAAGCATGTAATATACATCAATTCATTTCATCTTCATAAAAGTCTTTGAAGTAGGTCTATTATTATCTGCTTTGCAGATGATGGAGCTGAGGTCCAGAGGGGAAAGCAAGTTAGGCTAAGTTTGAAAAGCAGTCAGCAGCAGAGCCTGGATTGGAGCCCAAACAGTCAGTCCCTAGTTCCTGCATCCCTCAGGTCCTGCCAACAGTAGGTTTCATGGAGTAAGAAGCCAGACTCTTACAGGCCCAGTATGAGAAGGCAGGAGGCCTTCAAAACAAGCTCATCTATGGAGAGGAGAGGAGGAAGGAAAGGAGTAGGAGGAGCTGACATGCTCTGGAACAGAGGGAGGTGCCCTGGAAGACCAGGGGGCCTGAGGCTGACTGTCTCCTGGAGAGATAGGAGCTGGTTGAGCAAAGCACCCCACACCCAGCTCCCCAGCCTCACACTGAGCTCCTGCATCTGTAATGTGTACAGAGGTAGAAACCTTGGCCAGCAGTCCTGCCCACCGTCTTGCACCCTGTGGTTTGGGCACTGCAAAGCCAGCACCTTCTTTGGCCACAGCCATCTGGGTGGGGTCTTCTGAAAGAGTGTGCTGATGGGAAAATGGACAGAGAAGGTACACCTGTGTAAGAGGGAGGCAGAGGCAGGTTCTGCCCAGAGAAATCCGATCGTGCATCTTTGTTCTGGAGGACAGGTGCACACAGCAGCAAGGGGGCTAAGCCTGAAAGAATCCAGTTGACAGAAGAGTCTTGAAATTCAGGAGAATTTTACCTTCTCCTACTGTGGCTTCAGATTCCACCTGTACTTTTTGAATACTTTTGGCTTCTAGGACAGAAACCTTCTCATAGATCTGGGCAGGGTCACTCCCTTCTCTGGGTCCCCCTTTTTTCCCTTTGATTTCTGCAAACACAGCCTCCTCCAGATAAGGTCCTTGGGATAAGAGTACATGTGAGCAGGCACTACAGATCTCCAGCATCCAACACCATAATGCGGATACCCAAAATAGTGCCTGTGTTAGGAGTGGGTGGGGAGTTGTGAACATAAGTTTAAAAAGAAACCAACCAACCACTAAAGAGTTACCCACCACGATATCTTCGTGCAGAATTGATGCCTCTCTTGGGCTTGGACAGTGGTGGCTCAGAAGGCTAGAATGAGTTGACCATAGGGCTCTGAGCCTGCAGAAAAATGGTAACCTGCCAGTGGGCCCACACCTCCATTCAAGTGGGTCCCCTGTCTCCATGCAGTTGATGCTGTGTGAGGAGACCTCTGCCCACTGCTGCTGCCACAAATTCCCTGACCCAATTAGAGCAAGCACTCCGAAAGGCTGTGGCCCCAAACCCTGTGTGAGAGGAGGCCTCAATCTGCTTCCTGCATCCTGGAGACCAGCCATTGATTTAGGTAGTGATGGTGGAGAACTGGGCAGGGAGGCCCTTGCAGAGCCGTTCTCAGTTCCCCCAGGGCTGTTCTCCTTCCCTTCCTCTTCAGCTTGATTGTTATTCCAAAGGCCTCTTCTTGGAAATTACAAAATAATGGTTCTACAATTTGTGCATGTGGGGCTGTGTGTATGCTGATTATGGGTCCATGTGCCCTGTCTCAGAGGCAAAGCGATGGGATCCAAGCCGAGGCTCACTCGTCACTGCAGCCTTGCTTCCCTCTCCTCCTGCCACCCAGCGCCTCGGGGTCTCCCTTCTCCAAGATGTGGGGTGAAATGGAATATCTGAGTAAAAGTAGTTACCCCAAGCCCATCGACATATGTCCAGAGGGGCTCAGGGCACAACAGGGACTTAGAGGTATCCCCTGGCTGGAAGAGGAGGTGCGGATCTGTATCTATGAAGCATGTGCAGTGTTTTATTACACACATCCTGTTTATTTGGAGTGGCTTTGGGAGCTTTTGAGATTAATGAGGCACACTGCCTCTTGGTACTGTCACTGTGGCAACCCTGACTCCCTGGCTGGCACTGTCCTCCTGAGTCAGGGAGTTATTTGAAAAATTGGGAAAGGGATGGATGGGGAGAAAAGAGGCTCCTGGAGGACGCTTTAGTGCAAATCCTGGTCCAGATGTGATGCCCTGAGCAGGACAAAACCTTGGGCCCACAGGGAGGCTTCATGGGGGACGTGGAGTGACCCTGAGCCAGATTACAGAAGGGGACACCAGGGCCAAGGGAGAAAGCAGAGAGGCCAGGAGAGAGATCAAAACCATCCCCCAAATCCTGTCGCTATGTGCAAGAACAATCAGATTCTTTCTAAAGGAAATTGTTTGGAAGGGGGAAGCTAAGCTTTCTTTGCAATAAAGGGTACATTGCTTTAATCAAATTACCCCTGGAGATGCTTGGGATGTGCCAAAAACAGAACCTTCAGAAGTCCATGTCTGGACAGTCTGAGGAGTGTGGTTCTAGGGAAGTGGAGGGGAACAGGTGTGGGAAGGACTCAGAGAGGTGGGTGCTGGCATTGGCCTACGTGGCATCTTTAAGACCTGAGAATGCCAGTGAAGATGGCTGTAGGTCATGGTCTGAAGCTTCAAACGCCATCTTCATTAAACTTTGATCAGGCTCAGGAGCAGCATAGACCTGGGTTGAATTTTGATTCATTCACTTATACCTGGAGGACCTGGGATGAACTACTGAACCTCTCTGTATCTTGGTGTCTCCATCTATTAAAAGGTGCAAACCCAGCACCTACTTTGTAGACTGGTGGAAGAATTGAACATGGCAATATAGCTAAGCCCTTAACACAGTACTCACCCAGAGTGAGTCCTTACACCTGACGGCCATTTGCTGTTATTATTGGTCACTGTGTTGTTTTGAGACATAAGTAATATAATCATATAATTTCTGTACAGCATCTAACACAGTGCCTAGCATGTAACCACTGTGTATTGGTGTCAACTGTTGCTTTTACATCCAACATCTTCCAGGTCAGACCGGCATCTTCTATTCCAAATCTCCATCCCATCTCCCTCCAGAGAAACAAGGAGAAGAATCAGATGGAGGAGGGAAAGGGAAGGGGAGGAGGAGGAGAGACTAGAGTTCTATCTTATCCTCTGCTCTATCATCCACAAAGCACATGAAGTCTTTGAGGAATGTAATAGTCTTGGTACCTTTGAATATATTTTTCACAAGTTCTTAGAATATGTGGCACAAAAAGAGGTCATTGGGAAGAAATATTTTAACGTATTTCTTTTTTTAAAAATGCTGTGTGGGGGAAGTAGGGGGCTAATATAGATATACCCCAGTAGAATCCAGTAGAATCAGATTTGACATAGGAATTTAGGTGCTTATAAAACTCTTGAAAGGGTTGGAGAGACAGAGGTCTGGCTGGGCCGTTGATTACTCTCAAGTTGGCCACCAGCTCTCCGGGAGTCAATAGCCAAAAGGCCCTGCTGGCCATGGTCACAGCTGCCTCTAGCTCTAAGGCTGGTGCATACAAAACAGCTGGAAGTCACTACCAAGCTTCACATCTGCCAAGTCTCCTGTGCTGCTCACTACCCCTGCCCAAGAGCCACACCAAAGCTTCTGCCTCTTTTCCGCCTTCCATATCTGGTGGGAGGGCCTCTCGTTGGTGGATCTAATCCCTCCATACCAGCATTCTGGGAAATGTGGTTCCATGCTTCCAGCCCCTGTGAGTCTGAGGCTCCACTGAGGTGGGGATCTGACCCCTGGAAGATGCAAAGGCAGTAGTCATAGATGTAAAGACAGAGCCAACATCAGGAGGACAGGAGGGTGCACAGGGCACTGCCGTGCTGCTGTGGCAGAGACTCCGAGCTGCACACTCCCGGGGAAGGAAGGGGAAGGGGAAGAGGCCTGGGTGTCTCCCTGTGCAGCAGATGGAACAGCAGCAGGACTGGAGAGATCCAAGCAGAAGGCCCACGCTGGGAGGCATTAAAGCAAGCTCTCCCTGACATGGGTGATTGGCAGGGTAGGCAGGACTCGGAGTTGCAGGAAATCCTGTATTGCCCAAAGGACCCCTAAAACTGGGTCAGGGCTAGGAGCATAGTCTGGGGAAGCCACTGAGAGAACTGTGGGATCACCATGGACATACATGAGAACCAAAGAGCTGATGTGAATGTAAATATAGTCTTATAATGAATTCAGTTCAACAAGGACCTGAAGCTGCCACCTGAATTGGACAGGACCTTGGACACAGAAGGATACTAAGATAACCTGGATACAGCCTGTGCTCTCAGAAACATACGGTTTAGTGAAGACCAAATGATGATGATGAGCTAACTATTTTTACTGTACAATATTTTGATTATACAAATAATTTACATGGCTTATCATGTTTAATCTCCAACAGAACAGTCAGGTACTGTTATAATTATGTATTGTCATTCTATGCTATTATTATTGTATACTATTATTATTTTTTTTAAGATTTTTAATAGATATTTAGAGAGAGAGAGGAAGAGTGAGATAGAAACATCTATGTGAGAGCAAAACATCAATTGGCTGCCTCCTGCATACCCCCTACCAGGGATCGAGCCCGCAACACAGGCATGTGCCAATGCCCAACCAATAGAGCCACACAGGCCAGGGCTGTACTGTTATAACAGGTAGGAACTGTTGTTATTTCTAGTTTATAGATGGAGAACCTGAGGCTTAGGGAGGTTAGGAAGAGCAAGTAGGAGGTGGAGCCAAGCTCTGTCTGTGGGCTCCCACTCCGTATCCTGCACGGTAATATAAGACAGACAGTGTTGGTGATGACAGGATGCAAGTGCATGGACGGGGCTAAGGGCAGTCTGGGAGGAGACGATTCATGCCAACTGGGAAATGAGGGACCTGCCATGGATAGGGTGGAATGTGAGCTAAGCTGAAGGGAGTGGGCACGTTCCAGGTTCAGAGATGGGTCAGAAGAGCACCCAGATTGTGGGATCCACATCAGCCCCATCTCGGAAGATCACAGCAGTCATAGAGTGGGGAAAAGCAAAAAAAAGTCTGAGCTCTTAAATGTTAGTCTTGCCTGTACCCACTTTTTTGCTCATTCAACGTGAGTGCGTGAGCGCTGTTTAGGTACCGGCAGGCAGATACCCGGGCACTGGGAGCAGCTTTGTGGGGGAGGCTGGGAGGTAAACAGCCAGTCATGCCCAGTGTGGGAAGCCTGGTGTACAGGACGTAGGCGTCTAGAACTGGAACAGGGGACACAGAGCTGCCAGGAGGGCCCTGGGCCCTTCTGACACGTGGGTGGGCTGGGGAGGGAGATGCTGATGGAGGGGCTGGAAGGGTGGCAGGGCCAGTGATCCTGAGGGGCTGTGGGAAAGCCTGGTCCAGGCACCAGGCTTCCTTGCTGCGGCAGGGGAGCATTTGGGAGGTTTTAGGCAGGTAGGTGGCACCATCAGATTTGTGTTATGGGAAGACCTCTCTGGCAGGTCAGGGAAATCAGGGAGCTGGCGACAAGGCAAGGACTTGAAGCAAGACAGGGACAGAAATCAGGAGACTTGACAACAGCTCAGAATGCAAAGATGATAGGATGTGGTGACAATTGGATGAGAGGGAGGGGAGACAGGAAGGGAGAGTCAGGGAAGCAACAGGTCGTGGGACATTTGCCCGTGGGCCGCCCACAGGAGACAGCCTGTAGACAGAGGTTGAAAACACAGAAGAGAGGATGAAAGCATTGGGTGAAGGCTCGGCTTCCAGCAGAAATGGCATGACCTGGGGCTGAGAGAGTGAGTGAGTGGGGTGAGGTGGAGTTCTTTTCTATCACAGGGAGAACCTTCTGGAGAGCTTGGAGGAGGGAGGGTGGGCAGGTGGGATGTGGGGAGGCTCCCACCTGCTCTTCTCTTTCTCTAACTGGATCTTTTAACCGGTGTGTAGTAGGCAGGAGTTAGTGCTACGTGGCTCAAGTTAATTAAAGCCTACACAGTGGAAATGACAATGAGCATAAAGGCCAAGTGAGTCCACTGCACGTCTGTCCCTCTTGCTCCATCCCCTGGCTTCCCAGGAAGCCTGGAGCAGTCCTGGAGACCCTGGTCTGCATGGGCCTTCAGGCCCCTCTGGGGCCCCCTCACTTCTCAGGAGCAGCTGATGACGGCAGCTCAACAAGCACCCACACAGGGGTGTGTTTGTGGCGCCAGAACCGCTAAATCGTTATCCAGGCCGTGGGTAGAATCTTTGCTGCGTGTGGTTCTTTCTTTCCCTTTTCAGGAACAGATTCCTACTTTTCTTTTTAGCTCAGAGATATACCAAGAAAATAAAACAAAAGTAAAGGAGAGAGAGAGAGAGAGAGAGAGAGAGAGAGAGAGAGAGAGAGAGAGAGAGAGAGACTTTAATTTGAATAGGTTTTTCCCATGTGAAGAAGCGACAGTTCGTTGCAAAATATTTATCTTCATTACGGGTGGTATCATTATTGATGGAGAAGCCCTGCAGACTAATGGAAAAATCTCTATGGGAGGCCTGGATCCAGACGAGCTGAGTCTCCACCTTGCCTTCCACATGCTGGCTGAGCATGGCCTTTGATTTCGAGGTGTCCCAGGTGACTTAGTGACTCAGCCTGCAAAGGACAGCGCTCGTGGTTGGATTAGGCTCCCGGAGCTGGGAGAGGTCTTCCAGATCAGGGTGTGAGGTCCCTGTGGTGCAGAGTGCTGCTTGCTTGTCTTTGAATTAAGCCCTTGCTTAATGAAGGTGTGCGCTGCAGCCGAACGGTGGATGGATGACCATGAGAGTGAGTGTGCGTGAAAGGGTTAGGCGGATCAATGAATCCTGTTTAACCGTTCATTTCACTGAAGGGGTCAGTGAGGTCCAGAGAGTGGCACTCACACCCAAGAGCCAGCATGAGGTTCAGCTCCTGCCTTCCAAGGGACCTCTCTCCCCCCGTTCCTTCTGCTGAGAGATGTTGTAAAACATAGATGAGAATGTGCTCTAGCAGTTATTTTGGTTATTCAGAATAGAAGGAGCTTACAAAAATCAAACCATCATTTATCATGATGGATGTTGGAGAGGCTCAGGTTAGCAGCCTTGGGAGCTGTAATTCACATTCAAATCAAGCCTCCTGTGTGCTCAGTAATGAATGGCAAGGGTGAGAGAGGAGCTGTTCCTACTCCCCGTGTCCCCATTTCACAGGTGAGACCACAGTGTCTCAGAGAGGCTACTGTGAGGTTTGCCCGTGACCTCACAGGTAGCACGTGTTTAGGGACTGATTCTGGAACGCAGGTGTTGGAAGTGAACACTCAGGGCAAACGTTGCTGCCCCATTGCCGCCTCCTGGGAAGTCCATAAGCAGCCTGGTCCAGGGCTCATTGTGTCCTGTGACCAAGCTAGTTGATGAACACACAGGGTCCTGAGAGCAGCCCTGACTTGGAGGAATTCCTCGAGGGGAGCTGAGTGTGTCTTCCCAAGCTCATTACCTGGTCTCAGAACTTTATAACCACACCTCATAAATTGGTATGGTGTGACATTTGGCTGTTGGCTTGGAAGAGGCGTCAGGAGTGATTTAGAGCCCACGCGTGTGGTTTCCGGTCTGCGCCAGGCGTGAGAAGCCTGTGGAGGGCGGAGGCCTCGGTGAGTTGTATTCTTCCTTTCCACTCAGCCACCTTTGGGCCCAGGTTTACCGCTCTGAGATCATGAAGATGTGGAGGAAGGGAGGCGGCTGGCTTCCCTGTGCCTGCTCAGATGGCATCTGCTTCTGTGGACAAAGATAGCATCCCAAATGTCCGTGGGTGGCTCCTCCTGTCCTGCAGGCACCATCCATTGCTCCCTGCACACGCTCACCCCTCAACAGCAGCAGCAGCGAGGAGGGCCTTGCCCTCCCTGCCTCTGTCTCCCCCCGGTGACTGGTGTCCCCTGCCACACGTCCATCTCAGCGTATTACCGACACCTCCTTCTGTCTCAAACTGCTTCCCTTCCCCCAGGGAGTGCTGTGGGTTTGAAATGATGGTCTTTAATCATTTCTTAAGTGACCAGCCCAGAAATCATTTCTTAGTGCCATACACACAAATTAAATCATAAATCCACACTGGGCCCTGCCTGGGAAGGCCTGAAGCACAGCCCCGATTCAGAGCAGAGAGGGGGCCTCCCCGGGAGAAGGGAGTGAGCACAAGCCTGGAGGAAAGGCCAGGGCCCCGGGGAGAAGGAAGACACATCCCTGCTGGCTGAGCTCCCTGCTGGCTGAGCTCTGGCTGCTGTAACAAACACCGCGGATGGAGGGGTTTAAACAGACATTTACTCCTCACGTTCTGGAGGCTGGGAAGTCCGAGATCGAGACGCCAACAGATTCAGTGTCTGCTGAGGATGTCCTCACATGCCCTTTTTATTGGTGCTTGCACTGAGAGGGAGAGAGAGATCTCATGTCTCTTTCTCTAAGGGCATTAATCCTATCATAACAACCCTACTCTCATCCCCTAATTATCTCTCAAAAGCACCACCTGCAAATACTATCACGTTGGGGGTTATGGCTTCAACATATACATTGAGGGGCACAAAGGTTTATTCCATCGCATCTACTAAGTCCCTTTCCTCAGAAAGGCCCCTTTGTACTTCTGTTGTTCTTCTCTGGACAAAAGACTTCCCAGAAAATACAGACAGGTGGACTTGAGGCATTAGGAAAGTGCTTATCTCAGGGTTAGGAAGTCTGGGCTGCCCCATGCAGGGCTGATTCATCCACACCCTGCTCTCCAGAGTCAGCCAGACCCAAGAGGTTCTTTGATTACCTCTTCGAGGTCAGAAGGAGGAGGGCAGGAAGGATTACCTGGGAGAATGAGGAAATGGCAGCATTTATCTAGAGATACTCAGTATTAGGAGTTGGGGGTGATCCCAAAGTATATCCATGATTACTACTTATTTCAAGACTCAGTTTAACATTCTGCCCCACTCCAAGTTTAATTCCAGACTATTTGGAATATCCGATATCTGATCCCGTGAAGACAAAGTTTTCTGCCTCATTAGATTGGTGATGAGCATTCAGCAAGGACACCAACTAGCTTCTAAGCATCTTTGATTCTTTCCCACTGCCGCACTTTTGCATATGACATTTCCTTTGCCTTCCTTCATTTCACCTTAGTAAACTCCTATTCATGCCTCAAAACCCAAATCAGTTGTCATGTCCTCCAAAGGACTTTCCCTCCCTCCCAACTAATGTACAGAGAGGATTGCCTCGTTTCTCCCCACTCCTACAATGCTGCTCTTTCACATTAATCATGCTACCTTATACTGTTAGCATGTGGTTCTTCCGTTAGGCTTGCGTACCTTGAGAATACTCTGCTCTGTTTCTCCAGCAGCCGGGTCAGGGCCTGGATCTAAGGAGCAATGTTTCTGAAGCTATGTAGGCAAGTGGTTGAACCCCAGAGTGAAAGAGCTGCTACATATCTTCTCTTCGCCTCCAACAGGCTTTGTCCGTGTAAGTCACTCGGCTTCTGAGTTGAGAATCTGAGTTTCTTCCTCTGCAAAATGGGAAAAATAAAACCAGTGCCTTCCGTATTTCAGAAGCCCACAAAGAAGATAAATCTGATAGTGAGTTGGTGGGGGAATGTGTCAAAACCCTTTAGCTCCTTGAAAAATTCCACTAGAAAGTCAAGGTGTTGGTATTGCAATTATTATTTGATTCCCAAATGGTGAGGGCACTTCCAGGAATGTGCTTTGCTTGATGAGCCAATACATTTTCAGTCCCCACTGATGAATTTGGGAATCGAATACCTGTCATCTCGAAATAATTGACACATCTTGGTGAAGCGTTTGTATTCTTCTGATGAAATTCTGGATTCTTATTGAGAGCGAGGAGAAAGACGTGTTACAGGGGAGCAATATTGTTTTATGGACCTTTATCTTGGTTATTAACAAATGAGTGTTACATGTAGAAATGGTAAAGGGGGAATTCAGTAATGAAGTTTCATAGGATTATAACGATTATTAGCCTGATGACGATGAAACCCAGACTTCAGTGCTCGCAGTTTCCTTGGCACTCACGGGTCTGTGCTCCGATGCTAACGGGCAGCAGGCTGGCTCTTTGCTCTTCCTATGCCCCATCCTGAAGTTATCTGGGAAGTGGGAGTAAAGGTGATAGGCTCCTTTAGCATATTTGGCATGGGGTGTCAGTAAACAATGATTAATTACAGATGTCCATATGCCATGTACATAGCAAACATCTCATATTCTAGGAAGCTGGCATCCACTAGAAGTAGGAACCATCAGCGTCAGTGAACTCTCACCCCGCAACCCCCCACCCTGCTGCTGAGCTGCCCAAGCATCCTCTGGTCCTCTGGAAATGCAGCCAGCCCCACTATTTACACTCTCTTTGTTTCCCTCTGCCTCCCAGAAGCCACTGGGAAGATGAATTTGCCTTTCAGAGCAGGCCTCTGCAGAATACCCAGTGACCACATCCATACATCACCTTTTCACATCTGGTCAAGAATTCAGGCAGGCAGGGACTCAGGGGCTCAGAGCCAGCGTATGACATAGACCATAGTTGTTGCTCCCCGCCCCGCCCTTAGAGGAAGGGAAAGTAGGGCAAGATGTCTTCAGTGAGCAGAAAAGAAACACATCTTGTCCCTTTCCCAAGCCTCTCATCTGACCTCATGTACACTTGATATGTGCATTCTCCAGCCTCAATGCACATACCCATAAACACAGAATGCCCGACCCCCATGAATAATTTACCTCTGTAAATAACAGAAAGGTATCAGCTTTGAAGTCAGGTCGACCTGGTTTTGAATTCTGCCTCTGCCACAGACTAGCTGTCACATACTACTTTACCTCTCTGAGCCTCAATGTCATTGCCAGTGAAATGGGAATGATACTATCTTCCTTACATAGTTTCATTGGAAAAAATGGTATGCTAGGATTATATTTGTCTATGAGAAATAGAAAAATGTAAGATGATTTGGTTTTAAAAATATAGAGATTTTTTTATGTCATGTAAAATAAATCCAGGCTGGTAGGGCATTCATGGTATGGTGTTGGAGACCCAAGTATATTCTAACTTGTTGCTCTGAGATCCTTAGTGCACAATTTCTACCTCATAGTGCAAGATGGCTGCTTGAGTTCTAGTCATCGTGTCTATTTTCCAGCCAGCGAGAATGAATAAAGGGGGGAGAAGAGCTAGCTTTCTCTCCGGATGTTCACTGCTCAAAATTCACATATACTTTTGCTTATATCCCTAGATCTTAGTGATTTGAGTCACTGCACATGCATTATCCAACCTTGAAGGGGATGTTCCATGAGGCGGGGCAAATGTTGACTTTTAAAAATATAACACAATAGTAAGGTGATGACATATTACCTATAGTGAACACATAATAATTATATAGTTGAGTAATATAACAGCTACTTTTTATTGAGTAGTTATGAGAGGCCAGGCGTTCACCAAACATTGTATATTCATTATCTCATTCAATCATCAAAACAATTGCATGAGATAGGGACCATTGTTATTCCATTTTTACAGATGAGAAAACAGACTCAAAAAGATTATAGAACTCACTTCCTATGGCTGTAAGTAGTGAAGGTTTTAGCTCAGAAATTGATATTCTTTCCTCCAAGAAGTCATGCTGGCATGGTTTATACTTAACATGATACACACTAGTTTTTGTTGGTTCCAAGGAAATTTACTTGGTTTTAAAACACCCCAACCAGTGAACTATCAAGTCTCTGGATTCAGGTAGCCCGTGTTCAGTTCCTAGCTTCACCACTGGCTTTGGGATCTTGGACAAGCTGCTGACCTTATTTGAGCCTCAGTTTCCTAATGTGTGAAATGGGAATAATTGTAGCACATGTCTCAGGGGTGTCACAAGGATGAAATGAGGTCATGCAGAGTGCTCAAGTACCTGGCCCACAACAAATACTTATTTAAATACTGGTCATTGTTATGATTAATAACATTATTGTTATTGATGTGGACACAACTTTACAACGAATTCTAGCAGATGGTGGTCAGCTTGGCAGCGCACAGACCTTGCCTTAGAAGGGTGCTGAGGGTGAGAGGGGGCTGGCTCAATACCCTCCCTATCCTGTGCTCTGTAGCACATTTAATAAGAGGACTTTGCTGGCCTGACTCAAAGGCCTGGGGGGAGAGGGTGGGCCAGGAAGAGCCAGCCCCTTCCTCTGCAGCAGAGGGACCAGCACAGTGGCCTCCTGTCCTAGACTCCCGTCCTCCCTTCAGCCCTGGACCTGTTTCCTTTGGGAAAGTCCTTTGCCAAGCTGCTCAGTAGGGCCTGCCTGCTTTCCCCCAGTCTTCCCTCCTGGCCCTCCCTTGGGTCTGTGCCCTCTGTCATTGCCTGGGTCCTTCTTGTTGGTGCCTTCCCCTGAATGGCTTCCGCTAAGTTCACATTGAAATAAAGGTCCTGCAAATTTTCTGCCTTGTCACATTCACTCCCACTTGGAGAATTTGGGGAATGAGTATAACCTTGTTATTTCAATATTGATTATTGTCCATAGGTACTTCACTTTTTCTGAGTTGACTCTGAGATGTGCAAAGTGCTGCATCCACCATCATTGCAATCCACCCACCATCACTGCAATCCACCCACCATCACTGCAGTCCACCCACCATCACTGCAGTCCGCCCACCATCACTGCAATCCACCCACCATCACTGCAATCCACCCACCATCACTGCAGTCCACCCACCATCACTGCAGTCCACCCACCATCACTGCAGTCCACCCACCGTCACTGCAGTCCGCCCACCATCACTGCAATCCACCCACCATCACTACAATCCACCCACCATCACTGCAGTCCACCCACCATCACTGCAATCCACCCACCTTCACTGCAATCCACCCACCTTCACTACAATCCACCCACCATCACTGCAGTCCACCCACCATCACTGCAGTCCACCCACCATCACTGCAATGCACCCACCATCACTGCAGTCCTCCCACCATCACTGCAGTCCACCCACCATTACTGCAATGCACCCACCATCACTGCAGTCCTCCCACCATCACTGCAGTCCACCCACCATCACTGCAATGCACCCACCATCACTGCAGTCCACCCACCATCACTGCAATCCACCCACCATCACTGTAACCCACCCACCATCACTGCAATCCACCCACCGTCACTGCAATCCACCCACCATCACTACAATCCACCCACCATCACTGCAGTCCGCCCACCATCACTGCAGTCCACCCACCATCACTGCAATCCACCCACCATCACTGCAGTCCACCCACCATCACTGCAGTCCGCCCACCGTCACTGCAATCCACCCACCATCACTTAAGTCCACCCACCGTCACTGCAATCCATCCACCATTACTGCAGTCCACCCACCATCACTGCAATCCACCCACCATCACTGCAGTCCACCCACCATCACTGCAATCCACCCACCATCACTGCAAGTTGGGAGCTGAGACAGGCCCAACAAGCCCTCCTGGCAAGGGTGTGGCAGAGCCACTGGACCTGACTTTGACTCCTATGCAACCTTGGACAGGCCCCTTTTCTCTGACATTCTGGGGGGAGGGGCATGCCATACACTCTTTGGGCCCACGAGCCAGGCCAGTGCAATGGAGGGGGAATTCCTGTCCCTCACCTGTCAAGATATTTCCAGTAATACAGCTTGACAATTTAAGCCTCAAAGCTTTTGCTCCATCATTACTGAAAAAGAAAAATTATTATTTTTGCTCACTTGTCCCACTTGAACGGCGTGTAATAGCATTATAGATTTATATGTTTATGACTTTGTGACCTGGGGAGAAGCTGGAAATTTTGCTGTGCCCATTTCTACTCCTGGGTTTCTGCAAAGGTCACAGCAAAATTATTTTATCAAGTACACCACAGAAGGGGGAAATCTTCATCTTACATTATACATATGCAGCACTTGACCTTCTCTTGAGATACGGCACCTCTTAGCTACACTTACTTAAACATGATGCAGCTCTTTCCTGGGTGCACACAGAGAGAATAATTAGGTGCCCTGGCCTCCCAGCCGGAGAGGAGGCTGTGCCGTGGGGCTGACCTCAAAGAGGAGAAAGAGAGAGAGTTGAGGCAGCCGGGGGCAGGGGAGAGGTGAGTCCGCAGAGCTGCAGCTGGCTCTTCCTGATGATGGGGCCACATGGGAAGGTGAAGCGGACCCTGTGGCTTGTTCCGGTTCCCCTGCTGACTGTGCACCTCTCCCAAGGTACTCAGTGCCTTCCCTGGGTCTCACTTTCCCCATCATAGCTCTGGGGTGTGCCACTTCGATCCACGGGTAGCAGCTACCTGGGTCATTGAGTTAAAGGCTCTGGGAATGGTCTGGGAATTGGTGCCATGACTGATGGGTGACGTCTGCCGTGGCTGGCATAGGAAAGTGGTGATAGTGGCTGTGCTGGGTACTTGCTGACTCTGTTCAAGGATATTTCTAAGGTCTTTGCTGTCCTGGCTACCTGGACTCACCAAAGCCCCGGGGCGAGGCAGCTGGTGAAGGGAGAAACAACCTTCTCTAAGAGAAGAGTACTATTTGCCTTGCCAGGCTGTGGAGGGGACATGAGATTTGTGGTTGGTGTCTTGTTTCTAGTTCTTTGGTTTTGTTTGTTTTCCGTAGGCTCTGTGAAAAGCAGAGAGAGCGAGGGAAAGCGGTGCGGGTTCTGGATGTGATGACCCGTGAGGCCGGCTGGCTGTGTGCGCAGGGAGCCGGCCCAGGCCCCTGGCCCTCGGGGAAGAGCAGGAGCCCTGGTGGCTTCTCACTGTCATCTGGCATGAGAAACATAGTGAGAAGTCACCTTTGTTTATCTTAAGAACTTTCTTTTAAATTATTTTTAAGGGGAATTCATCAAGGTCTGTGTCAGGGGTAAAACTTAAAAATAAGACTTTTCTCAAAGGGTAAACACTTCAGTTTGAAAATACGGGAAGCAGCCTGGCCGCCTGCATATGCCCCCTCGCCTGCTGCCCAGAGCTGCCAGACTGAGGGTGTGTGTGGCATGTTGGCAGCGAGGCTCTGCCTCGGGTGCACACAGGGCCGCAGAGCAGACATCCGGGGACTCCCTACCCCTTTCACACCCTGCGGAGCAGCGGGAGCCCAGGCCTGGCAGCTGGTGGCCCAGTGGGTCCAATCAGGATGAGAGGACCTTGGAGCCCCTAGGAGTGGCCAAAGTGATCTGGCCCTTACCTTCCTCTGCTCCCAGAAGCATCTCCCTGGTGGTGGAGAGGGACATGGGGAGGGCTCCCTTTAAAGAGCCTGCCCTGGCTGCTGGCAGGGTGCTTCCACCCTCTTCTAAAGGACACATCCGCCGCCCCTGCCCCCAGCACAGGCTCACCCACCTCCTTCACCACCTGGCTGTAACATCAGCTCTTCTCCAGGAGGCCTTGCCCTGCTCCGGAAGCCCACCGCCTTGAGAATTCCATCGCCTCCTGGCCATTTGTTGCCTTGGGATTGGGGGCTCTCCCGGCGCCCCCTTCCACTTCTGATTCCCTGCATGCCTATCTTCACTCCTCAACAATAGCCTTCTTCTTTCCAAATGATATGAAAGTGACTCTCTCATACCTAACTCAGGGCACATAGGAGTGATCCCCAAATGCATGTTGAATGAATGAGACGTGTGTACAAGGGAAGGGCCCTGTTGGGCTGAAGCTCAAGAAGTTGCCCCATGCGGCTCTCAGCAGCTACTGGCTGGCCAGTTGGCCTGTTGGGAGGGGCTCAGGTAATGCCACACCTTCAGGGGCCAGGGAAATAAAGTTGATGTGGTGGCTGGGTCTCCAGCTGGAGGACCGCTCCCAGGGGTCCCATTCCAAAGTCCTGAAGGCCCTGGCTGCTCTGAGGATTCCTGAGTCTAAAGACTGTCCACCCCTCCTTGGTGCAGGGGCTCCTCTAGCTCTGTACGCAGGCTGGCCAGTAGGAGACAGACTTGGGGAGACAGCCAGAGGCGCCAAATCAGTTCTGGTTTCTGAGTGACCCACCCCCTTCCCTGCTCTGGGCCCTTTCCTAATGTCACTCCCCAAACCCTCGAACTTATAGGGACAGTGAACCCACTGCCAGGGTGCTGGTTTTTTAAAGAGAACCCCAGGAAGAAGGAAAGGGCTAACCTAAGCGGATGGAATGTAGAGGATGGGCAGGGATGAAAGCCAGACAATGGGTCCTCCTCTTTGACTCCCCGCACCCAGCCTAATGCCCGGTACCCAGCCTAGTGCCCCGCACCCAGCCAGTGCCTGGCACCCAGCAGGAGCTCAGTGCATATCCCTTGAATGGCAGTGATTCCTAATCCATCACCAGGTCCTCCTCTTCTGAATGACTCTTAAATCCATCTACATCTCTCCATTCCTACCACTCCGGTCCTTATTGCTCTCTGTCGGCTGCAGTGTCTCCCCCTGATTATCTCCACTGCTCCAATTCATTCTCTTCCCAGAAGCCAGTGTGCTCTTTCAGAAAAAGCAATGCAGTTGTGTTTCTTCCCAGCCTTAATCCCATCCGTGACTTCCTTAGACCTCAGGGCCTTGATGCCAGAAGCTCAGGCTATCTCTCCAGACTCAGCCTCCTGACGGACTGATTTCCCCCGGCCCACCGCACACTTGCTCTCTGCCTGAGCCTGTGATACTTATCCTGACCTCGACCATAGACACACTGACTGAGTCATATTCTTTCTCCTGGGACTTTGCACATCTTACTCTCTCCATGTGGAAGGTTTTCTACCTCCCCTCACTAACCCAACTTTATGGCTTTTATTTATTCTTTATGTCTTAATTTAGCTGTCACTTGCCCGAGATCCTCCCAGACTCACACTGATCCTATCTGTTGGAATTGCCCATTGGAGTCTGTCTTCCTCCAGGACGATGTCAGTCCCATGGGGGTGGGTTTGGGGGGAGGTCTTCGAGTATGTCACCCATTTGTGTATCCCAGTGCCTACCACAGCTCCAAGTATACAGAAAGCTGTCATTTTAAATCCTTTAAAATGACTAATTCATGAAGACACTCAGCTTGGCTTCTTGCAAAAAACATCTGCCAGTTATTGAGGAGATGCCACATTTCAGAAAGTGTACCTGCATACACTGATCTTGGAGCTAGCACGTTTTTAAACAGACGAGGGGTCCGAGGTTCAGAGGGTGAAGTGACTTGCTTCAGGTCACACAACCAGTCAATGGCAGTTTTCTCAGCCCCCGAGGCTGTGATGTTTCTACTCTCCCGGGTGGTGGGTGGTCTAGGGCAGCTTCACTCGAAGCTGCATCAGGGTCACCTGGAGGGCTTCCTCCCGCTGACTGCTGGCCCCACCCAGGGTTTCTGCTTCGTGGTGTGGAGTGTGGTCTGAGACTCTACGTTTCTCCAAGTTCTCAGGTGATGCTGCTGTTGCTGGTGGTGGTCTGGAGATCACAGTTAGAGCATCACTGGCCTAGATGATCAGAAAACACCTGAGCTAGTTTTATGCGACCCCACTGGCCTCGGGCCAACGTGGCAGGACGCAGCCCTGAACTCCCTTCTGCGAGGCTCTGCCACCCAACCCAACCTAGCCTCCCATGCCTGGACGTGGGCCTTGGCTGTGCTGTGTCCGCTGGTCTCTGAGGACAGGGAGCCATTGGTGACAAGAGCCTAAGTGCCGGCCCTTCCCCTTTGGAACATTGCTCTTCTGTTTGTCCCCCTCCAGTCCTGACCACACCAAGGCAAAGTGCCCCATCCTGACCCTACCTCTTTAACCACTTCCACGCTGCTTGACGCATTCTAGGCTCGCTGCAGCTCCTGCTTTCTGAGCACCTCAATGGCACTGGGAGTTGCAGTCCTGTCTGTGTCATGGTGCCGGGAGCACTCATCAATTGCAGCACGTGTCATCCAGAGTGACACGAATGCATGACACAGCTGAGTGCCCCTCTGCTCAGGCCATTACAGCTGGCACCGGGCCCAGGAAGGCAGGACCTGGAGATCCATTTGGTTTCACGTGCACAGGTCCATGTAGAAGTGAAAGTGCCCCAGCCCACCTCCTGCCTCATAACTGCTCTGTTACTGGCAACTTCTGCAACTACTCAGAGATTCCACAGGCAAGCCAGGGCTCTCTCAGAGTCTTGGGCGCTCTTTTCCCATTGTCCCACCCTCCCATTTCTGCATCATATTTTACCCATCCTTCAAATCCTGTGCATGTGCCACCTTCTCCAGGGAGCCTTCCCAGCTTTTCTTTACTCTCCCCTTCCTCCAAAGACCTCTGGCACAGGCATCTCCAACTCGGGTAGAACTTTTCTCGGTAAGCAGCCCAGTCTGACCTGTCCTGCTCAGCTCAGCTCAGCTCCTTGGGGTCAGAGGATGCCATCCATATTTTTGTGTCCTCCCCCAAATTTAAAAAAGTAGTGATTGAGATGTTCTTTGATTACTCAAGTCTTATATATACAATACAAAACATCGGGAAATTATAGAAAAGCACAAAATCACCATCAGTAATGCTGTCGCTCACAGCTTTCATTTCAGTGAGTATGGTTTATAAATATACATGCATATATGCATATGTATGTATGTGCATGTGTATGTGTGTATAAGGACGTTTATATTCTATTATAGTTTTAAACCAACTTTTAACATACTTTTCCCTAGCATACTTTTAATGACTGTGTAGTATTCCATTATATGGATGTTCCATGATGTGTTTAGTCAATACCCAATTATTTGACTTTCGAGTTTTCTTTTATTTTCCCTCCTTCTTGTCTTCCCTCTATATTTTGAATAACACTGGGATAAACATCCATTAATATAAATCTTTTTCCACATCTGCTTGCTTTTTCTTCAGAATGATTCTTAAGAAACAGAATTGTTGAATCTAAGTTCTGAACATTTTGAAGGTCTTAATACAGAAAACCTTCAAGAATCCACACTTTGCATGGGAGTGCCCATTGTCTCATACCCTCTAATATGAAGATCCTATTATTGTTGTTGTTATTTTTATCACAGCTTTTTAAAAATTTTTAATCCTCACCCGAGGATATTTTTCCATTTATCTTCAGACAGAGTGGGAGGGAGGGGGGGAGAGAAACATCGGCATGAGAGGGACACATCAACTGGCTGCCTCCTGCACGACCCCGACCAGGGCCGGGACGAACCACAGCCGAGGTACCTGCCTTTGATCGGAATCGAACTCTCGACTCTTTTGTCTGCGGGCTGATGCTCTAACAGCTGAGCCAAACCGGCCAGGGCTTTATCACAGCTTTTATCTTTGGTTCTTATCACAGCCTTGGTGAGCATTCAGTTCAACCAGTCACAGACTGCATATGCCTATCAGCTCGTGCTAAGCTCTGGGGAGGGGGAAATGCAAAGATGACAAGACCTAGCATCAGCCTTCACACAACTTTCAAGCCAGTTCTGGAGTTGGATGAATGGATGCATGCGTGCCTGGGAACTACTTCTCTGCTATCAGTTTTCTCAACATATTGCTGTGAATATAAGGGGAAGTGGGAGCATCACAAGGCCATGGGTCCCTGAGATTGTTCAGGAGCACCCCTTTGTGGGAAGAGCAAAGACTGCTGGTGAGAGCAGAGAGGGAATTCCAGCACAGAGGCCCCAGGGCCACTGCCTCCCAGGGAGCCTGGAATTCCAGAGTCAAGTACCCATGGTGTCAGCCGTCAATAATGTGAAGTTGATGCATACATTGGGCCACAGGAGTGAGTCTAAATATCGGGCCAATGTGAGGCCACAAGACATGCAGAGCTGTGTGCAGGTCTTGTAGGAACCTCTTGCCTCCCGACTGGGCCACCACTGCACCCATCCCAGTTCTCAGCGGCTGCTGGGGCGCCCAAGCTCTTCGGCCTTTTACAGAGCTGGAGCAAGTGTGGAGAGGAAGGGAGGTTCTAGGAGCAAGGAGGTCAGGGCTGCAAACCTTTCTTCCCGGCCAGGAGCAGGTGCCTTGCCCCGTCTCACTGTTACCGGGAGAGGCAAGCAGACCTCCGAGCCAGCTGCTGAGCTGCACCTGCCTTGAGAAAAAGGCACCAGGTTCTTAAACAGGGGATGAATATTCATTGGCATGAACCTTTGCAAACTCATTTGGGGGAAAAAAAATTAGATCAAGAGAACTAATCAGATTATTAAAAAGAAAGAGCAAGGACAGAAGGCAGCAGTGGAGGGAAGAATCACATTTAAAATGCAAGGAGAGATTTCCTTCCTGCAGAGTAGCTGTGACCCCCTGGACCACGCGCTGGGAATAGTTAAGCTCTCCCACATTTCTGCTGCATAAAAATGTTGTTTTCTGAAGCCTCAGATGAGGGGGGAGGGGCAGAGGCAATGTGCACCTTCCACATATAAAAATTATACAATAATGTTTTGAGGTTTTCATTTTATCTTCCTTCGATATCAAGAAAATTTGTGAGAGCTAAAGAGGCTCTGGTGAGTGCTGAGTGACAGGTTAAAGGGCTCCAATATAGATTAGATGGTCCACTATCTCCTGAGGAAATTGCATAAAAGTGGTTATTCCCTCTTGCTTCTATTAATTTCCTCTTCCTGGCTGCTTGGAAATGCTTCATAACCTGATGCTGCAGATGGGGACGAGAGGCGCTTTCCATTATCTCAATCACTGCACTGTTTATGAGACACTTAATCTGTTTCTTTATAAAGTAATAGTACTGTAGGTGATGGATTTAGTGTCACTGGGAGTCTGCGTGCAGGGACGAGAGGGGGGCGGTTCTTGAGAGCATTGTAAGCACTGGGTAATTTGTTACCTCGTTGAGGCTCTGTGAAGTTGGGTGGGCATTCCAAGGTGACCTTCTGGATATCAGCTAGAGGTCATGAATACAGTCCTTTGTCCCTTAAAGGGGGAGGGAAATGCTGTGTGTTTTGCCTGGGGAATGGAAAATGAGCACATGCTCAGGGATGGGGAACTCAGGTCTTGTTTCTTCCTCTGGGTCAAAGTCAGGGGGCAGGGGAAGAGGTGTGTGTAGAGGGGGTGCCACCCCAAAGCTCCATTTATCACCTGTCTGAACTGTGATCACTTGCAAAGGAGGAAAATAAACCCCCTTTTCTTAAGGAAACAAAGCGATCGTGGGCTGCATTGGTTACAGGTGTCCCACTGGCAAAGGTCTTGTGTGACTACACAGCAAGATGCAGGAGCCTCTTCTCTGCCCAGCACCTGCTGGAATAATAATGAAGTCCTCTCCGCTGAGATCCTGGGCTGGGCACTGTCTGACCTAATTTCCCTCCCTGCCTCGCCTATTCTTCCACCTCTTTCCTTCTTGCTTTGTCTTTGCCTCTCCTTCAGAATCTCACCTGCTAGTCACCACAGGAAAATGTTTCTTATGGTCTTTAACTCATAACAACAGATCCCCCAATTTATGTACATCCTACCCGACCAGTCCCCCCAGTGCACACACAGGCACAGCACAGATCACACTATGTCGGAATCTGCCTTCCATTATCTGCCTCCCCCACCACGATGGGCACTTCCTAAAGTCTGCCCCCAACCTACACTCTGGTCTGTGTTTCTGCATGGTGCCTGGCTCATGGTAGATCTTCAGTAAGCATTTGGTGAGTGAGGGGCTCATAACTGTAGTGATAGTGCTGACCATAATTCTGTATTGACAGAAAGGCAACCCCCGAGTTTTAAAATGATATTAATGCAAAGAATTATGTTATCAACCTTAAAATGCTTTAAGTATGGATAGGTGATTGGTTAGGCTATCACAGTTTATCATGACGATTTTCGGAAACTGTGGAGCCATTAGGCAGGTGTGTGGTCTCCAGGCTTTCAGAGTCCTCACCATGCCCTACTGTATTGCTCCCAGCTGCTTTGCATACTCAGGTGACTCACCTGGGCCATTTGCTTTCTCTTTCCTTGGACTAAATATTCTTTGTCAGAATCTACCCAGAAGCTCCATGTATCACCTCTAATAATTAAAGTTGCTTTTTCTCCAGGGGAAGCAGAGTTTTCTTATTTATTTTTCTGTGCTAAATTCCTAGTTAAATAACTCTGTTGTTAACTTTTATTTCTTATTAGTAGTGTCTGCTATAAGATGAGTTTAAAAGGCTTTGTGGACTAGCCTGACACTTCAACCATTACTTAAAGCATTAATTCTATGAGAATATATAACACAAGTATGCTTATAAGTTGCAATCTAAAAATTTAATAAATGAACCTAAGAATGCTGCTTCTTTATAAGATAGGGAATGTGTAGACACAGATTAATTACAATCTTATGAAATTTGAATATTAAGGAGATTCATCCATTGTATAATTATAGGTAAGATATATGTTATAGGTATAATGATTCGCTTATTATATAAGACAGATAATCTGTGGAGAAACACATTCTTCCATTTTCCTGCTTTGGGACTCAAAACTTATATTCTGACCCTGGATTCTAAAAGTTCCTGCAAAGAAAACTTGTTTTTCAAAAGGGAATGGGTTTGTTGGGGTAGAGAGGAATTAGCATTATTTAGCACCTATTAATGATAGCACATTTTAATATTTGAGTTTATTAAATTCTAATGATCTGTGGAAGCTGTGAGAAGTGTGAGTTTATTTTTTATTGATCATTTATACAGATGAGCAAGTTGAGGTGCTGAGGGATACATGGCTGGCCAGGGATCACCCACCCAGGAACCAGCAGAGCCAAGAATCAGACACAGGGTTGTCTGACCACTGCCTGGTGCTCCCTGCCCCGGGGGAGGATGGAATCACACCCCTTCCCAGGACTTCTCTCCCCAACCTTACTTGGAGCACCTTTCTTTAAAGTCCAGTCTGGACCAGCTCTTCTCCATTTCTTCCCCTTGGGGCCGCCTTAGAGTCCAGAGACTTTGGGCCACCCAGTTTGCCTCCCTTCATAAGAAATTTCAGGAAGGCACTTTCCAAATCCCTTCACCACTTGTGGATATCACGATGATTGTTTATGCTGTTAACTCATTAAATGCAAAGCAAGGAGGCTTTTAAGTGCTGGAAAGAAAGTGAAAACACGTTGTACTTCTTGGACTGATACATTAAGAAAATTACAGTGCAGACGGGACCATATGAATGCATGAGAGGCACCACTTTCCCTTCCCCCACTCTCCAGGGAATGAGCTTCTGCTGTGTTTGGACAGCACAGGCCTGGGATTACTCTGTGTTCTTCAGCCCCAGAACTGAATGGGGCCCAGCAATGCTGGGTGATTTACAGTGGAAAGGACCTAGTGCCTCTCACAGGAGACAAGGAAGAGATCGGGGAAGAAGAAAGGAAGAGAGGAAGAAACAAACAGAGGGAGAGACTATCCTGAGTGGGCTTGGACAGATAGGCCAGTAATTCAAATTCTAGAACACTTGGGTATATCATTCAGAGTTTTCCCTTTGGTGTATTATTTGTTGAGTCTTTAGTAAAGATTTAATTTTTTTTTCTTTCTGTAGAGAAGTTTCTTTTGAATGTGCTAAGATGAGTCAGCAAGTGACCCATTTTTACATGGGTCACAACAGAAATATTTAATGACCTTATTGGGTCATCTAGACAACATTTACCCCAGTGTGTTCCATAAGACTTGACTCCCAGGTGATACTCTACAAAATAGAGCATCCTGGTGAGAAAACATAGCATTCTATATCTCATTTTTTTGGAGTTCTGAGAAATTCTGTAATAAAAAATGAGATTAACTTTTCAATCTACATTTTCAAAATATCTGGACTCAGAACCCTTTTGTAAGGAACAGATGCTAACAATCCAAAGAAGATGGACTCCATGAAACATTCTTGGGTTATGTCATTCCAGAACATTCCAATTCAGAAATTGCCTCCCATCCAAGGTGAGCTCCCACCCCAGGGCACTTCCAGAGTAATTGAAACACTATATCTCGCATCAAGTGAGCAAAGGAGTGAGAAAACTTTCCTGGCATAGGAAGCAGTCCTTCCTTCTTGTCTTAGTAAAGTAGCTGTGGATATTTTCCAAATAGTTCATGTGTATATTATTACTATCATTTCTCCCACAGTATGATCCTGGGCGACTTTTTGAACCTCTTCATGTCTCAGTTTCCTCATTAGCAAAATGGAGATAATAATAGCAACCCCACAGAGTAATGCATGTAATGCACTTAACAAGAATGTTAACAGATGGTGGCTACCACTATTATTAGAGGATACTGTGCACTTGCCAGGAGGGAACTATATATTTGGGAAGATGAGCTTTGTATCAGTAGAAGCCATAATAATGCTACTTCTGTTCCAGTGAAGATCACATTGTTTTAGAATTGTATGAAGATTAGATCAAGAGCTTCTTGAAGGCAGGCTGTGTTCTCTAGAGTCCTTGGATCAGGCCCTCAGAAGGGTTACAGTAAATATTTGTGGAATGAATTAGTGAGCTGTGTGAAAAAGCCAAATGAGTTGACTGTGCAGTAAGTTTACCTGGTCTCAGAGGAAGATGAGCCAGAGTACAATCCTGGGGGCAGGAAGAGTCAGGAACTGAGATAGTGAGAAAGGGCCTCAGAGAAGTGGGGCAGGAAGGAGAAATATTTTGAGGAATCAGCAGGGAGGAGACCAGATATCTGGAGTAGAAGGTCTCTGTAGGTGAGGCATGGTGAAAATCTGAGGGATGGACTGGATGGAGTCAGCTTTGGGGGGCATGTCTCTTCAAAACTGATCACACAGGGTGTTAAGAGGAATGCCCCATATCTGAGGGCACCTCTAGTTGGCATCAGGCTGTGCCAGGCTTTCCCAGTGTCCCTGCAGCTATGTACATGATAGATGACACCAAGTGCATGACACATTCTCTGGTTCACTGCCCGCAAAGCCATCCTTTTCTTGCCTCACCCTCCAAAGCATTTCAAAATGCAATTAAGGGAAAATGATGTTGTTAAGTCAGTAACCTTGAAATCACTTTAATTTCCTTTTAAAGAATCACTCATGAAATACAGTCCTTTACTGTCATTCATAGCAAGTGCTTGTTAGCACAGCACACTGTGCCCCTCTCATGTGTTGCAACATGGCACTTCAGAACCATGGGTCTGGTCCATTGGTCAACCAGGACCCCTTTCCATCCAAAGACATTAGGCAAGATTTCTTTAGTAAGTGGCTCAGGGTAAGACCCTGGCTGTTAACCAGGTAGAACAGGGAGGGAATAGCCATTTATATATGACATAGGTCCCAGATGCTGAACTACACATTAGATTCATTTTCTCAATTAAATCTCTCCACACACGTGAAAGGGAAGAATCATTATTCATATTGCTCAAGTGAGAGAGGCCATTGGTACCAGGAAGGTATTTTTCACTAAGGATGTTTGAAGACTTGGAAGTGTTAAATATGAGTTTTCTAACTCTGAAATGCTCATTGTGGGCGGGGGATATCTCCATGTCCTTTGGCGGGGGTAGGGTGGAGGGGGGCGCAGAATCTTTCATTTTCCAGTTCCAGGGAAAGGCCTCTCACTGCCGCTCTCCCACTAATTATCATGTGGTCTCTTTGTGTTTCAGCCTGCCCTGCAGGGATGTTCAAGGCCAGCCAGGAAGCTGAGGGCTGCTCACACTGCCCCTCCAACAGCAGATCCCCCTCAGAGGCATCTCCCATTTGCACCTGCCGGACCGGCTATTACCGAGCGGATTTTGACCCTCCAGAAGTGGCATGCACTAGTAAGTGTCTAGTAAGGGCTCTGGGCTGAGAAGTTTGGTGCAAGTGTTGGGCATGGGGCAGGGGAGACTAAGACAACATTCTCCAATTGTAGCACTGGCTGCAGTGCTGAAATGCAGCTGCGGTGCTGAAATGCTGGCTGTGGTGCTGAAATGCTGGCTGTGGTGCTGAAACGGACAGCTCCTTGCTGGACATGCAGGGCCCCTTTCTCTGCTTAGTATCACAGGGTCAAGCTTATGTTCTTTGTTATTTACCTCCTCCTCCCAGATGGGAGAGTCTTCCTCCCATCAAAACAAGACAAATTCTGCTCACCGGATGTGAAAACTGGCAACCTGGAGAGTTCTTTGAGTGCAAAGATCCTCTAGGAGATTGCAACAGTTCCTAGTAACTCTTCCAGTCACCTCCTCCAGGAAGCCTGATTGATCCTGACAGCTGAGAATATCCTCTGTCTTTATGGGCTTCCTGAATTTCTGTGACCAATTCTCCTCAGACTCTCATAATTTTATTACTTACCTAAATGTTCTGTATTTGCCTTCTCAGTTACATTGTGTCCCTCTGCCCCTTGCAGTGCCTAGTAAGGTGCAGCATCTGTGCCCTCGCCAAATGACAAGATCAGAGGCTTGGCCATAGTAGCCATCTATGTCCAAGCTCCACCACTCTCCCATTCTCTGCCCTAGAGAGGAGGGCAGTCATCCTGACAAAAGTGTGTGTGTTGGGGGTGGGGGTGGTGATTCCACTTCCCAGGTAGAGATGGGGAAGGGGAGAATTTTCTCACAGTCTTCTCCCCTATAATTGTGGGCAGGCAGGAAGCACTACTCTCCCTGCACAGCACTTTAGATAAAATGCTCCGACTTGCCTAAGTATTTCAGCCCAAAAGCACAGATGATCTTTCTTTCTTTTTTTTCCCCTGCAGGTGGAGGGCGGGCGTGATCTTTCTTTTTGGTATTCCTATTAGCCTCTCCTGTTTAGCCTCTAATGATGCCAAAGCTTTCTTCTGCTTTGGATGCTCTTGCCTGACTCCCTGTGAACAAGGACGTCCCCTCCACCTCAGACCAAATTCCTTCCAATCACCCCCAGCATAGAGGGGCACAGAGGGAATGTTTCATACATACTTGTAGTTTGATAGGCAAAAAAATGACTGAGCTCCTAGTAGAAGAATTTCTTAATTCTGGCTTTGCAGTGTATGTAACCTTTGCTGGGTGAAGAGAAATGAAAGCATCTTCTAGATCAAGGTCCTGAGGTCGATCAATGTTTATAGATTTGAACTGAAAAAAAAAAAAAAAGCTCATCCTCTTGTAAACTGATTTCCCCCCGACCTCCCTCTCTGGTGGGTTGATATAAACAGAAATGATTCCATTTCTGCTGACCAGAGTCCCTGTCTTTCTGTGGCAGTATCTTCTTTTCTGGTTTCTGAGGTTCCCCTGGGGGTCTCTGTGACCCTGACCCATTGTTTAATGTACTTCTTTGGAAGCCACTTAAGGATGAGGAATCACCACTGCCTGGATGTCCAGACTAAGGACTGGTCTCCATGATTGTGAATGCACATACCTAGGGTCTCACAGATTCCCTCCTGAAAAAAACATTCCTGCTCTGGCTGGTGTGGCTCAGTGAGTTGAGCATCATCTCATGCACCAGAAGGTCACAGATTTGAATACAGGTCAGGGAATAGGCCCAGCTTGCAGGCTTGATCTCCAGTAGGGGGCATGAAGGAAGCAGCTGATCGATGTTTCTCTCTCACATCAGTGTTTCTTTCTTTCTCTCTCTCTACCTTCCTCTCTCTCTAAAATCAATAAAAACAGCCCAGCTGGTGTGGCTTTAGTGTTTGAGCATTGACCCATGCACCAAGAGGTCACTGGTTCAATTCCCGGTCAGGGCACATGCCCAGGTTGTGAGCCAAATCCCCAGTGGGGGGCATGCAGGAGGCAGCCAATTGATATTCTCTCTCATCAATGTTTCTATCTCTCTCTCTAAAATCAATAAAGGAAAAAATTAATTAAAAAATTAAATAAATAAAAACATATTTTTAAAAAATCCCCTCCCATTTCTGCTTGTGGCCCATTTCTCACTGGCTAGGTTCCATCTGCAGATTAACCCATGCACATAGAAAGCTGGGCCTCCTAGCTTCCCACTTTAGGAGGCCCACCCTGTAAATCCATCCAGCCCTTGGATAAGGCCACCCAGGCTGGCAGTGGCCGAGTGCTCAGAATGCTGACATGGAGCTGTCCTCCTTGCCACAGAGCACTCCTCCTGTCTACCTTTCAAGGTTTATCTTCCACCCATCTAACCTGATGCACTTGGTCCAATAGGACTGATTCCTGGAACAAACAGGAAGATCTCAAAGCCTGCAGTCTACACATTTAGACTCTCACTCCACTCTGCCTACCCATATCCTGAGTCCACCTCCCTGAAAGCAGACCCCTCTCCTGTCTCTGGCCCAGCTATCTCTGGGGTTAGACACACCATTCTCACCCACTGTGATCCCACCACAATCTCCCTACCTTGCCCAGAGTAGGGGTGAATGCTAGACTTGCCTGTATGTGTCACCACCCCCTTTACATAGACCTGTGTTCTTGTGCCCCAAATATAGAGTGCTAGGGTCAGACTAGCAATCACCAAATCAAAGCCGCACTTGTCTGTGGCAGTCAGGTCCGAGAGCAGCTCACTGATGCATTGTCTGGCCTCGGCCTGCAGGGGCAAGCACTTGGTGAGGGTCCCAGAGGCCAGGCCGGGCTGCCGCACCATGCTAGGCAAAACAAGTGTAAATAAACCTATTATTTTATTGAGCCTCATTATATATTTGATTTATTGTGTGCCAGTGAAGTACTGTATGAAAAAGTCAATTTGTTGGCTTTTATAATCTCATTAGGGTTTCCTTTTAAAGCATTCTAATTGGAGGTACCATCTGTTCTCTTAAAAAGGCATCACACATCACCACAGTAAATAATTTTTTCAGAAACCAGGAGCCTATCTGAAGCTGCTGAGGCCAGGCACAGCCCTGCACCATGGCCCTGGGGGCCCAGCTGTTTACACAAGTAGAACAAGGCAGCCAGACACAAGCCCAGCCCGGCCTGAGAGAGGCTGATCGGGGCAGGGAGGGGACAGGTGCCATTCTCTTTGCAAGTGCCATCCTCCATCCATCCAACCAGGGAGCACATCTGGCCCGGCGGGGCAGTGGGAGGACCCAGGTAAAGGGGAGTTCTGTTTTTCTAAAATGTGCAGGACAGTGGGCATCTACGGTGTCCAGGTCCTGTGGGCATGGGGGAAAGGAGACAGTGTCAGGAGTGTCCAAGAGTGCTGGCCTTCAAGTCTAGAAGGGCCTCAGGTTTGGCCTGTTGCCATCATCACCATCATCTTTAAATGAGAACATATCAACAGTCACACTTCTTCACTGACAACACTGAAATTTTTATAAAGAATCTTACGATTTAAAGTGTGCTCTTTTACAAGGCTGAAATACCTATAGTGCACTGAAAATTAATATTTGAATGAATTCCATTAATCTCTTGAGACCAGCACATATATATTCATTATATTTTTATAGCGTTAAAAATGTTTGCTTATTCAAAATTAATCGAAACATTTAGAATGCTACTTTTGTAGCCCTGTGTAGGCATTTCTTCATTTCCTTCTTAATCTTCTGGGAGAGCCTGAGATCTCCTTGACCTCTGAGAGGCCCTGGCAGCCCTGTGTGTCCAGCCCTGTCCTTGACCAAGTTTGCGGACTCCCCACGGCAGTGTCAAAGGGGCTGGTGTGGGCTCCAAGTGCAGTCAGAGGAGAGGGTGTAGTGAGCTCTGTGTCTGAGTGTGATGATGTCATTGTTGCTGGTCTGTAGACACCCAACCCTTTTCTTCCTTCTTCTTCATCCTCCTGGTGCCTCTGCCTGGAGTTCGGGATCCGCTGCATGAACACCTGGCTGCCTGCTCCCTGCCCAGCCCAATACCTACTCATACTCTACAGGAGGACTTGTCCCCCGAAGGCTCTGGAAGGAGGAAAGAGGAGGCTGATTTAAGGGTTTAGGCTGCACACGGCAGCATGTGAGGGCAGCCCTCAAAGAAAAGTGACGGCCGAAGCCATGGTGGGTCGAGGTGAGAGCTTGGGCTAGCTGGAGGCAGGTCACAGGTGACCCTCACCCCTCCCTGCTAAGGAACCCTCTAAATGAAGCCAGGCTGTGTGGACAGTGCAGGAGTCAGGGGAGGAGGTCGAGGGGAAGGTGCAGCCCACTGAGGGGAGGGCTGTGAAGGTTGTGGGCTAAGCAGCTGGCTCTGAGCTCGGGCTAACTGAAGAGGTTGCCACCTTCCTCCTCCCCCGGGGAGTCCTGGCATCCCACTTCCCCCATCTTGGGTGGGTTCTGGGAAAGCTCATTAAATCATCGATTGTATACCCTGGTTGGAAGATGGGCTGTGGCAATTCACAGACAAAGGTTTGAATCTCCACTCTGTCTCTTACCTTCTCTGTGACCTTGGGCTAATTTCTTAGCTCTCTTTCATTCTGTCATTTTGTCTTCATGACCTTGTAAGAATGTAAGCCTTTCTGGGTTGTTTTGAGGAATAAGCAAAATAGTATTTTAGAGTCTTTGGCGCTGTGCCTGGTTCATAGCAAACTCTCAACCAAGTGTTAGAACTTGCTTTGGTTTCATCCCTGGAAAGTGTGAAGACTGCAGCAGGTTTGGAAGTTTCCAGCATGACAGGATGTGGGAGATCTAAAAATAAAAGGGACATCCTCGGGGAGAGTCCAGGTTGTGGCTGTCCCTGAGCATCTCAGCAGAATCTGTCGTGTAGCCCCAGACCGCACAGTCACCTCGGCCTGAATATCCTGGGGAAGCAATGAGAAGGCCATGGCCATCCGACCAGACACCCTGGGGGGACCGGGGAGGCCCAGACCCAGCACCTGAGGGCTCCAGCCGCTGCTGAGCCCTGTCCTCCGGCACCGAGAGAAGTTGGGCAGCAGCAGTGACAGACAAGACTGGCTTTCGGTTCTGCGGGAACAGGGGCTCCTCCAGGTCACACCTGCTTCTCCACGGGAAGTGGTGGGGCAGTGTGACGGGGTCAGCCGGGAGCGGGCGCGGCCAGGACCGCGTGTGGAAGTGCACGGCTGTGTAACACCAGCACTAATATGTCCATCTTCAGCTTTAAATAATTTCTAGTTTACTGGGAGACGGAATGGAAAGGAGGAATTTATGAAGTGGGTGAAAATAGGTACTTATGCCTTATAAAATTGCTGTCTGTGAAAAACTATGCAGAAGGACTGGTGTAAAAATAATTACCCTGTTACATTTCTGACCACACAAAAAAACAGCCTTTTCTGTCACCCACCTGGGAGAAACTTGGATGGATCACAGAAACAAGCTAGTGCTTGTCTTACTTCTGTATTTCTGTTCCAGATAGAATGGGTTTCCCTCTGCAGTCTGCTCATAGAAATGGGATGCAGAGGGGCGTCAGAGGTCTCTGTCTTGTCCCTGGGCCTTCCTGCCATCCCCTCACAGGAGGGGGCACAATGCTGGCCTGCCCTCTGGCGTCCCCCACAGACCATCCCTGACCTCCCTTCTGACTCCCATGGAAAGGCCGGGACCTGGGCATGGATCCGGTGCTAGGACCTGGGCACGTTTCAGACGTGACAGCCAGTGTGAGCGGGAGCTTCTCGTTAGCAGAACCGAGCATGGTGGACTCAGATTGGGAGGTTGTGAGAATTAAATGGCAGAAAGTCAGTGAAGCCCCAGGGTGAAAATTCAGGTCTGTCTACCTCCAGCGTCTCAGCCTCATGCACAGTGGGAGCTAAACTTTGGCACCTCTGAGGAGGGTAGTGCAGATGGCCTGGCAATGATGCAGATTTGCTGTTACTCTCGCTCGAATCTGCCCTCCCCAGAGGAGGATGTGGACCGTTGTCTCCCTTTCCAGTCGCTGCTTGCTCCAGTTCATCTCCTGTAAGCTCATGTTTCGTCCTTTTAGGGGCTGGCAGCTGGCCCCCGATTTCATCACAACCATCCCAGGGCACCAGGGTGGTCCCTGTGTCACAGGGACCATGCTCTTGGATGGACTGCCCAGGAGTGTGGTGGCATTGCCCACATGGAGAAGAGGACACCAGAGCCCAGAGGACGGGAAGGGGCTTGGGCTGACTCCTGCAGCCAGGCCTGAGGCCTTGGGGTGTCGTGGAGAGCCTGTGATGACGTCAGTTCATAAACCTCTCTCCCCGGCCTCGGTTCCTGCTGGGTCACCTCATCAGGATCACCAGGGAGTTTTTTCTTTGCAGCAGTGGTTTTTAAATGCTGTCCCCTGTTTCTGCAAGCTGCTTCAACGTCACTGGGAATTTGGAAATACCAATTCTCAGCCTCTCCCAGGCCTACTGAAGGAGACGCTCTGGGGATGGCGGTGAGGGCAGCAATCGGAGTCTTAACAAGCCTTCCAGGTGATTCTGAAGCACGCTGAAGTATGAGAACACTGCCTTAGAGTGAAGTCATATTTCTCTGTCCTTCCCTTCATGACTCCTAGGGAGAGAAGCCACTGAGTGAATTCCTACAGACTGGAGCCACCGGCCTGCCCTCGTCATCGATGTCTTGTGTGCTAGGCTTGGCAGGGGTGGAGAGGAGGAGGGAGGGAGGGAAGAGAGAGGGGAGGGGGAGGGAGAAAGATTGGAGGAGAGGTGGGCGTGATGTGAGTCTCAGTAGTTCTCAGAACAGCTCCCACCTGCCCTGGCTTGGTTTCTAGTTCATTCTCACTTTGGAGTGCTTGGGGCAGTGTGGAAACCTCCAGTACGGCATCAATTAGGGCTGGGAGCAGTGGTGGGGGAGAGAGCGTGGAGATCAGGTAGCATGACCTGGTTGGAATGGGCTCAAGGAGGGCTGAGGGGGAAACTGAGGCAGAAGCAAACTGACTGGCTCAGATGGAGGGTCAGATGGGAAGGGACTCTAAATAGGGGATGGGCCTCACCCCTCAGATGGTCCGCTACCCAACCTGGCAGTAAATAGACCAAGAGGAAACTCTGGGGCTGCCAGTGCAGGGAAGGCTTTTTAGACCAATAGGACAGGAAGGTCCCCCATGGTGACAAACACCCCAGATTGAGGAATACACTACACTTGGGAATGGTTTTTAAAACTTTGCAAAGGTAGACCTTTTCAAAAGCATTTGCCTCTGTTAATCTAGGAGCCGCCGCATCTTGAAAGGGGGCTGCTCTACTCACAGTGAGCTTTACCTGTTGCTGACAAGGGCTTTAGTGAAGGACACACCACGAGCCCCGTTCTGTAGATAAAAGCTGCTTGATTTTACCCTGATACATGCTCCATGTTACACATAAAACTATGTCATTTGTGCTTTGGAGGGGGAGGTAATTCATGTTTTCCTTGGGGTGAAATTCAGACCAGGGTCATAGACGAACAAGGGTCAAGCTGTTTCTCAGATGCCGGGGTTTGGATGGTTTATGCACCTGGATGCAGAATTGAGGCAGTGTGGCTGTAAGCTGAAAGCCATTTGTAACTGTCACTGCTGTTTCAAGAAAGGTCATTGTTGCCTGTGTACACACGCTTTCACACTTCTATAATTTACGATTTCTTTTCACAGTTGTTTGACCCAAGTGGGTACAACCCTTAGGAGGCATCCTATAGCTCTACGTTTTAAGCTAATAGCCAGGCACCTGCACTGACATTTCTGTTCCAGCGTTTCATCATAAGAGCGCTGGGAGTCACAGACTGTTAACGTTCAGAGCAGCCTTCTAGCAGCGGCCCAAACTCCGTCCCAATGTCAGCCTTCTCTCTCCAGCAACCCTGAGAGGTGGTCATTCCACTTTTATTTTTCTGAGTATTTGTGATGACAGATTTGGTATATTTGCAGGGCAGCTCCATTGCAGCGCTAGGCAGCCACCACCCCTCAGCGTAGGAGAGATCTTCTGGACCTTGGACTGGGCACCGATTTCCTCCCCTCCCCTTAGGTCCACCGTTGGGGACCAGCGTTCTGGAGGTCAGCAATTTCGATGTTCGAGGAGACTTTCTTATCCTTCCTGAATCACCTACTTTAGGCTGAACATCTCTTGTGTTATCCGTTCCCAAAGCACATGATTTCCTGAACCCCACTGTCCTGGCTGGCAGTTTCTGAATCTCCTACATTAATCAATATAACTTTAAAAATGTGGTAGCCGGAGTGAAACATGCCCCTCATCCCAGAGCAAGGTTCAGCGGAAACATGATGGACTTTCTCCCGTGGCTGGAATACCGCTCATTGTTCACCTCGGTTGCAGCCCTCACACCATGGGCTCCCACCACACACTTTGGAAATTAAGCATCCAAGGTTTTTGTTTGTCCCTTTAGGAAATGCTGCCCACTTGGGTCTCCCCTTTCATGCACTTATAATTTTGCATTGTAGATTTAGGTAGGCAGAGTGTTCGTTCAAGTGTGGATCCTTTTGAATACCAGTTTTTATCATCTTTCAAATGAGAAGGATTCGCTTAATTGTTAGGAGTGTGGGCTGTGGAGTCCATGGCTGGGTTCAGGTCCTGCTCTGCCACTTGCCAGCTGTGTGACATGAGGAAACTGACATGGCTTCTTTGGGTCCCCATTTTTCTCATCCGTAAAATGGGCAGAGCATGTGCCTCACTGTGTTTTCAAGGGTATTAAATGTGGTAAAACCGTTTAGAGCCGTGTTTGGCACACGGGAAGCATTCGATGAAAAAGTAAGCTATGTTATTTTATTACTATTATTGGAGTTTCCTACCCTACTGTAATGTAATTTTCAAAGCTGCTAAAATCCAAGCACTGGCACGATCATTTAGCTAACGTTTCTTCCTTTGGTAGACATGTATCTATGTAGTTTTTTCCCGTTACCATTGTCAAAATCTAGATATGTGATGTATGTACCCCTTTCCTCTGCAGGCTCATAAACGTTTAGAAACAGACACAGTGTCATTTGGCCTGATTTGTACTTAGAGACACATGCTGGCTCTTGTCACTCTTTCCTTGAGGCTCACGAAGCACTGATTTCACTGTGAAGTTTCAGAAGTAGGAGGGAATTGGGGTAAATTTTATTTATTTAATCTACTCTTTATTTTGACGATCAGAACAAAGTTGTTCACCCCATGGTTTTAGGACCCTCTATTGCCACGAATGCTTCTTGGTGGTCTTCAGGCAATGGCTCTGATCGCCCATTTGCAGGCTCTGGTACCAGAAAGGGCTGGTCTGGGATGGGTACTGGAGCTTGATGGCGTCTGGAGCTCAGGGTTCTTAAACTTTCCCTGCTCCAGTTCTCCTCGAAGGAGAAGACAAGCAGAAGCGAGGGCTCTGCACCTTCTGTCCTCTGCCAGAGCCTCAGCTCATCCCCAGGAAGGAAGAGGCCTGGATGCCCTCTGAGTAGTCTATACCAGTTACATTCGACTGGTAGCTCTTGACATGCGGACCTGATTTTTTTTTTTTTTTTTTTTTTTACTGTCTCCATGACCTTACATAATAGGTTGCAACATAATCAAGTAGTAAGAGCCCTCCTGTTGGGATCAGGTAGACCAGGGATGACTCTTGGCTCCATCCCTCCTTTGCAGTGTGGCCTTAGGTAGGTTTCTTCACCTCTTGAACCTCTGTTGCTTTTCCATGAAATGAGGATATTGATTATTATTGCAGTTATGATGATGTATGTAAAACACATAAGTCAGTGTCAGACATATGGTAAGTGCTCAATAAATTGTTGCCTCTTTTTTTTTTTTTTTTTTTTTTTGGTTGTTACGAGTAATTTTTAAGAGGTGAGGTCATATCTAAATTGCACAGTCCACAATAAGAACAGAATAAAAGGGTTGGGAAATGGGCATGTTAGAGCCAGTGCTCCTGGGAAACATTCCAGGTCGGCTCATTTTGGCCACCATCACCCCCTGTCTTCTTCCCATCACAAGGATCACAAACCAGCGGATCGTCTGTACAGACACCTTGCTGCCCCAGCTCCTCACAGGGGGTCCTCAGATGTGACTGTGGTCCTGCCCCCCCAAGTCTCCCCCTTTTCATTCCTGTAACTCAGCATAAGATCCTGACCCAATTCTGACACCAGAGACTCCCAAGCCCATAGTGGGGTCTGGGATGTAGCTCATTCTTAGACCTCTGGCCAGAGTTCTCTTTGTGGTCACCTTTCAAGATCAGCACTGCCAATCAGTCCTGGAACTCATATCAGCCCACTGCACCCCCGTGTTACCGATCATTGACCCTGCCCAGGAGTTAGGTTTAGAATCCACCCTCGACTCCCTTACACTGGCTGGGGTCCCAGACTCTACCCCCGTTTTCATTCCCTGACCCGCCAACTGCCATATTGGAAACCTGGCACCAGCTAACCTTTTTCCAAGCTAGGATCTTCCAGACTTCCTGGTTTGGTAACACATGTGGACGTAACAGATACCCCTGACAGTTTCATGGGTGTGACAAAGACCAAGGGCCCCAAGTGTCTTTGACTCTCATCAGAGATTTAGGAGAAGGCTACTTCGAACTTAGTACAAGTGTAGATTCTGAACACTGTTCGAGAGAGTGAAAGCCGCCTGAGTAATGAGTGAAATCCCAGCTGAAAGTGTGCAAAGGGGTGGCGGAGATGCCTGCCAGAAGCTTCTGATTGTGTGGGAATTTGGGTGAAGTGGACAGAAATGGGCATTACAGTTTGGGCATGTTCATGCTGTCTGAGTTACATGTGGCATAGGACCAGGATGACAGCAGTGATTTATTTTGAAACTATGTAGCTGGTCTTCTGAGAAACCTTCCACACAATTGGCTATAAAGTGCCCAGTCAGAGCCAGACACCTGATATGGTGTTGGCTGTGGGCTGAATGGACTCCCCAATGGGTAAACGATCATGGATGACTTTGCAAAGAAAAAGCAGGCTGCAGTTTTGAGGTCAACCTCTGCAACAGCCAGGATTCCCTCCAGCCTGTGCCAGAGCACTCCTCTGCTCCCTCCATCAAGAGTGCTCTGACTCTGAAGGCACAGGGAGAGTAGTTTGTCTCACAGAGGCTGAGGAACAGGGGGCCACAGGCCACTTGGACACACAGGCCCCTCTGTCTTCATTCTGTAGAGAGAAAGTCAGGGCATTGGTACAATGGTGTGCCACCCGCCACCCTCACCCTGTGTTGGGGGCTTAGCCTTGCAGGTGGCCTTTTGAGCAGCTCCTCTGGGTAACCTCTGCGCTCTGCTCACCTTGGAAATGGCAATAAAAGATGCTCAACAGTGTGGAGAGGAGTGAGTCCAGCATGGCAGCTGTGGAGTGAGATAAAGCTTGGTGCAGGCTGGCTTTGCTGGGCCAGACATGCACAGAGGGTGGGTGGCTGGGGGACTGCAGGTGGCAGTGGGAAGTCATGGTCACCACCCAGCCCTGCCAGTGCTCAGTGAGTGGAGACAGAAAGCCATTTAGTTCCCCAAAAGAGGATGCTGTCTACCGGCCAGCAAAGGGGAACTTGCATGTGAGGTGAGACTTCACTGTCCCTGTGGGTGAAGGGCAGGCTTTGTGCCCATGCCCAGGGAAAGGGCCTGTGTGCAGCTCTCATGAGGTTGGCCATGCCCGTGCCTGCGTGGGTGTGGGATGGTTCACGGTCTGAGTTTGCAGCAATTGAAAATGACATACTGGGACAAGTTGCTCTGTAGGAGGCTGTGCCCAAGCAGGAGCAATCCTTCTGTGGTGCCAGTGATTGAAGTGTGTTCTAAAGTCATTGGACTTCAGGAAGACTGACTGGCTTAGACTGTCACTGCCTCTGGTGAAAGCAAACATTTTGCAGCCTGCCCTGGGAGAGCGTGGCCTAGCGTGTGGATCTTTCAGTTGGAAGACCTATGGAGATCCTTTCGCTGAGATGTTACCTGGGTCAGAGATGCCATGAGCAGGATCTGGGAATGTACAGCCTGCCCCAGTCTAGGGTAGGAGTCCTGTGTTCAGCTGCAGAAGAGTCACAGAGGAGGTCTGCATGAGGCCTTAGGAGCCGTAGGCATGAACATGTTCTTCCTGCTTCCGAGGGCCTTGGGTCCTATGTCCGGGACAGTGCCATTTATTCATTGTACAGGTGTGCCCCTGCTCACTCTTTCTTCTAGAAGCTGAAGAGATGGACAGGGATTTCTGGATTTTTATATCAGATAGTCTTTGATGCATGTAGGGCACACTAAGACACACTGAATGCTTCCACATATATGCTGCATTTGATTTTCCCATGAATGTGACAGGGCAGTGTCCCCTCCTTGTCCCCGTCCAGGCCTGGCCGCTGCATCTGCCCAGCCTCCTCCATCAGCGGCTTGTGTGGCTGCTGTGCAGGAACCCATCTCTGCTGCAGACTTTGAGCTCCTCGGGGTAGATGTCTGCGAACTTTTCAAACCATAACCTCACATACAGGGCACAGCACTCAGTAGGGTCTGAGGAAACACGTATGGGTTGATCAGTCAAGAATCAGGGGATGATCAGGCTCAGAGACTGCAAGTGATCTGCCTACGGTCACACTGCAGCGAAGCTGCCACTCACCCCGGTTTTCTCTCTGTGGGTCCCGTGCATCTTTCACTGCTCCAGAAGGTGCTGGGGCCTCATTTCAGGACTAGGAAAGAGGTCTAGAAGGCCATGTCTTTAAGATGACATGACCTATAGCTGTCCTTGACTTGGAGTGTTCTCAGGGGTTCTACAGGAAGGAATCATGTCAAAGCTTTCCTCTCTCTGGCCTCACCTTGGGTCACAAGTAGATTTAGCCCTCGAGCCCTCCCCCACACAGGCCGTGATGTGGGACCAGCCTGGCTGTAAACACATTCCTACTGAGAGGTGCTCTGCCTGCGGGCCTCAGCGGGCCTCCAAGGGCTTCCGCAGCGCCGTGGAAACCTACATTCTCAGGCTTCCGCTCAGGCCAGGCACAGGGGCTGTCTCTTTTTCCAGAAAGTAAAATCCACCCCCTTTCTCCAAGACAATTAACTCCATCAAAGCAGGAGAAACAAAAAGTACTTTCTGCAAACATTTGTGTTTGGTGAAATGTGTAACACTAGGTTCTTTGATGTTCCCCAAATCCCTCTCCGCAGGGTCCCTCCTTGTTTTGATTAATCACTTCTTCTTACGAACTGTTATGATTAGGAGAATTGCCTGAGTACAGACCCAGTGATTCCAAGACCCCAGTAAGCAACACGTGTAGACGTGCTCAGCACGATCCTGGAACCACGGCTGCTGTTTCTACAAGGAAGCTACTGAAATGGTTCAGGAATAAGAGCTTCCTGCTTCCATGAGAGACCTACCTGCCATCCCCCAGCACCCGGCTGCATTTGCATCACACCTGCACCTTACACACGTAGTGCCTCCACCCTGGGCCGGAGAGTTGTTAGGGTGAGCTTTGGAATGGGCCAGGCCTGCACTCGAGTCTTGACTTCACCACTCCCCAGCCATGTGACGTGGACAAGTTACTTCATATCTCTGAGCTACAGTTTCCTCAAAGAGTGTGTTGGGAAGATTATATTTTATTAAGTAATGTACCAAGATGGCTATGGCTAAGACAGTACTTTGGATATAGGGCATATTATTAAAACAAAATTCTAAATTTTTAAAGAACTCCATTGAATGGAAACCAAAGCCACCTCTGCTTTTTGCTTTTTGTTTTCAAATGTACCATGCAGAAATCTACTCCAGGCAAACTACTGGCATTAATCACTCACTCTGTGTCATGAACCGAACAATTTTACTAAATCAAAGCCTCAGCCTCTGACGTCCATGCAGATGGCACAGGTGTCTGTCTACAGGAAGCCTATGTCTCTGGGGCTCACTTAAAATTGATTCCAAAGGTGGCACAAAATTAGAATGTTGGGATTCCAGGACTGTTAGGAAAAGTAAAGCAACATGATTTCCCCAGGTTTCAACATCTCTCCTCCTTGCCCAAGGGAGACCTCCTAAATTTTGAGAAGAAGAGCCAGGTGCCTGAGCCTGCAGTGGAATGGGCACCACTCAGCCTCCAGCCCCTGCTGCCTCGGGCCCCCAGCACAACTCCCGTTTTGGAGGGGACACCTCCGAACTTCAGACTCCATCACCTTCACATTAAGCAAAACAGTGCTCCAAATGCCTGGTGCTCATCATTCACATATCGTAGACAATCCTTGGTTAGTTTCTTCCCCAATTCCCAAGCCTCTCTATGGTTCTGCTGTTGAGAGGAGAATGCCTCAGCAATCTATTCATTTTGACGCCACTACTTTCTTCAGGTCCCTGATAACTTACTCCTGGTTTCCTGATGTAGCCTCAAAACAGCCACCCCACCCCCATCCCACATAGATAAGACCTGACAACCCCTGATGACATGGATCCCTGTAGTTGTGCTGTTATTGGTGCCTCACGTAGAATCTTCAGGAGCTCCCTCACTGCCATCCAGGAAATCTCACTGAGACAAGTGGGGAGCATGCGGGCTCATGCCCTCTCCAAGGTCCTGAAGCAGTATGGTACACCACATCACAACCTTTTCCTCTAGGACAGTGGTCATTCTTGTCCAGTCTCTCCCAGGACGAGGAAATAGTGTCTCAGGAGGGATGGAGAAAGGGAATGAGAGACTGTTGAACATAGGCTGGGGAGTATCATAGCTACACGGACAGCTTGAAAGAATAGAGGTTTTGTTTGTTTTTTGACATGGTTTTCAAATAACCAGTTACCAAAGAACAAACCCAACTGAACATGAAGCTGACTTCATGTTTATTTTTTGGCTCTATTACAGTTCTGAAGGTTGCAAATTTTGCCTCTTTTACCTTGTGTTATCCTCCAACCCATCCTGTTTTCAGCTCTGTGTGCTGTATTGAGGGCAAGAACATGACAGCCACCCTGACTTGGTTTCTGCATATTTTGCCTTCATACAAAGCCTCTTCAGACCTCTACAGCCCCCATGTCCTGTCTGTCTCTGCTCCTTGACTCATCTCCTCATAAAATCTTATAGACCTTTCCCCTTCTTCAGGAAGCCTTCCAACCACTCAGGCATGGTTTCTTTAAGTAGCTATTTCACTGTGAGCAATGGGTAGAGAGTTGGAACTACAATTTTTGATGACCAATTCTGGACCATCTCCTCCTATGTCTTCCTGGCCCCTTGTACCACACTTTTTTCACTGTTCCTACCCCTGATGTCTTTTTTTGGTCTCCTTCTCTATACCCTCTTAACTCAGTTCACATTGAAGTATGCAGTCATTTTTCCAAACTGCAACATTGACTCTTTTCAGCCATGAGAACATTACTGCTTTACATTCTTGACTCACAATATCAGGAGTCTTGAATATCAAGTGTCTTTCTTAGCTCATTCTCAGACCATAGTGCACATCTTTTGTCTAAAGGGAGATTAAACCCTGACCAGTTTGGCAGACCAAAGGGTCACGGGTTTGATTCCCGGTCAGGGGTGCATACCTGGGTTGCATGTTTGATCCCTGGTCCTGGTTGGGATAGTGTGGGAGGCAACCAATCGATGTCTCTCTCTCACATTGATGTTTCTCTCTCTCTTTCTCTCCCCTCCCTCCCTTCCACTCTACAAATTAATGGAAAAATATTCTTGGATGAGGATTAAAAAAATAAATAAAATAAAATCAAAAAGGGAGATTGAGTAGAAGACATAGTTTATTGTAGGAGTAAAGAAGGGGCTTTTCTTGCCCATGGGTGGAAGAAAACAAGCAAGGCCAAATACCATGTCAAGGCCAGACCACTTCTTAGGAGGCCAGGGAGCATATGTACCTGAAAAGCTTGCATATGTACATGAATAACTTGTCTTATTGCACTTCATATTATTGCAATTTGAAGATAATGTATTTTTATTTTATTTTATAAATTGGAGGTTTTTGGCAATCCTGCACTAAGCAAGTCTATCGGCGCCATTTTTTCTGACAGCATTTGCTCACTCCTTATCTCTATGTCGCATTTTGGGGGTAATTCTCACACTATTTTGAACTTTTTCATTATATAAGATTTGTTATGATGATCTATGATCAGTGATGTTTGATGTTACTATTGTAATTGTTTTGGGGTGCCATGAGCCACACCCATATAAGAATGTGAACTTAGTAAATGATTGTATTCTGACTGTTCCCCCAACAGGCCATTCCCTCATCTGTTTCCCTTTCCTCCAGCCTCCCTATTCCCTGAAACACAACAATATTGAAATTAGGCCAATTAACAACCCTACAGAGGCCTCTAAGTGTTTAAGTAAAAGGAAGAGTTGTACATCTCTAACTTTAAATCTAAAGCTAAAAATGTGTACGCTTAGTGAGGAAGGCATGTCAAAAGTGAGATAGGCTGAAAGCTAAGCCCCTGGCTCCAAATAGTTAGCTAAGTTGCGAATGCAAAGGAAAAGTTCTTGAAGGAAATTAAAAGTGCTATTCCAGTGAACACCCAAATGATAAGACAGCAAAATGGCCATATTGCTGTAATGAAGAAAGTTTTAATGGTCTGGATAGATCAGACCAGCCACAACATTCCCTTAAGCCAAAGCCTACCACAGACCAGGATCCTAACTCTCTTTAATTCTATGAAAGCTGAGAGGGGTGAGGAAGCTGCAGAAGAAATATTTGAAGCTCACAGAGGTTGGTTCATGAGGTTTAAGAAAATAAGCTGTTACATAACATAAATATGCAAGGTGAAGCACTAAATGCTGATGTAGAAGCTGCAGCAAGCTACTCAAAAGATCTAGCTAAGATAAGTAATGAAGGTGGCTACAGTCAACAACATATTTTCAATGTAGACAGTACAACCTTATATTGGAAGAAAATGGCATCTAGGACTTTCATAGCTAGAGAAGGGAAGTCAGTGCCAGGCTTCAGAGCTTCAAAGGATAGGCTGACTCTCTTGTTAGGGGCTAATGCAGCCAGTGACTTTAAGGGGAAACCGATGCTCATTCACCATTCTGAAAATCCTAGCGTCCTTAAGAATTATGCTAAATCTACTCTGTTTGTGCTCTATACATGAAACAGCAAAGCCTGGATGACAGCACATCTGTTTAAAACATGGTTTATGAACATTTTAAGCCCACTGTTGAGAACTACTGCTCAGAAAAGATTCCTTTCAAAAGGTTACTGACAATGCACCTGGTTACCCAAGAGCTCTGATGGAGACGTACAATGAGATTAATGTTGTTTTCATGCCTGTTAACACAACATCCATTCTGTAGCCTATGAATCAAGAAGTTATTTTGACTTTCAAGTCTTATTTAAGAAATACATTTAATAAGGCTCTAGCTGTCATAGAGAGTGATTCCTCTGATGGACCTGGGCAGTGAAAATTGAAAACCTTCTGGAAAGGATTAACCATTCTAGATTCCATTAGGAACAATTGTGATTCATTGGAAGAGGTAAAAATATCATCATTAACAAGACTTTGGAGACAGTTGATTCCAAACCTCGTGGATGATTTTGAGGGGTTCAAGACTTCAGTGGAAGAAGTAACTGCAGATGTGGTGGAAATAGCAAAATACTGGAGTTAGAAGTGGAGCCTGAAGATGTAGAGAATTGCTGCAATCTTATGATAAAACTTGAATGGGTAAGGAGTTGCTTCTTATGGATGAGCAAAGGAAGTGGTTTTATGAGGTGGAATTTACACCTGTTGAAGATACTGTGAAGATTGTTGAAATGACAACAAAAGATTTAGAATATTATATAAACTTAGTTGATAAAGCAGCAGCAGAGTTTGAGAAGATTCACTCCAATTTTGAAAGAGGTTCTACTATGGGTAAAATGCTATCAAACAGCATCGTATGCTACAGAGACATCGTCCATAAAATGAAGAGTCAATAGATGTGGCAAACTTCATTGTTGTCTTATTTTCAGAAATTGCCATAGCCACCCCAACCTCAGCACCCACCACCCTGATCAGTCCGCAGCCATCAACATCGAGTCAAAACCCTCCACTAGCCAAAAAGTTATGAATTCTCTGAAGAATCGGATGGTGGCTAACATTTTAACAATAAAGTATTTATTAATTAAGGCATGCACATTGTTTTTTAGACATAATGCTATTGCATATTTAATACACCACAGCATACTGAAAGCATAACTTTTATATGCACTGGGAAACCAAAACATTTTTGTGACTTGCTTTATTGCAGTATTCACTTTGTTGCAGTTGTCTAGAACTGAACGCACAATATCTCTGAGGTATGCCTGTACAGGTCACATAGAGACTATGAACCCAAGAGCTGGACCCATTTTGGATACACAACCCCATGCCCAAGACTAAGGTTCTACCTCTTCCTGAATATGCCTGCAGGAGTAGGTGGCCTGTAGGATATAGACTGGGGCAGACAGCCTCCAAGGTACTTCTCCCCAAATATAGCTTCCACCTTATGGACAGGACCCCCAGACACCATCTCTGATCATTTTGTTCTACGTGAGTCTTACTTCTCCTGAAATAGCTGTAACGCTGTGTGTCTGTATCACTTACTTTTGTCCTTACTCGTATGTGTTCACAGTTCCCAGTACTCCATGGGTATGGGGTCTTGCCTTACTAATAAGCATCTGGGTTCTCCGATCTCATGGGCTGTAACCTTTATGTATTCATGGCTTTCACAGTGCTCAACACAGTTCTGGGTATGGGGTCTCTGCTTAAGGAATGGATGGCAGTCTTAATGAAGTGAATGATCAGGATTTTAGGTCACCTAATAGTAATAGCAGCTGACATTTACTGAGTTCTTCCGTGTACCAGCCACACAGCTAAACTCTTTGGGCATAGTATCTCATTCAGTCCTCAAAGCTACCACTTTTCAGAAGAGAAAATTAAGGCTTAGAAGTTCACCTTCTCGAGGTTTACCAGCAAGAGAATATTTTTAACAGTGCTTGCTGTGAACATTTAGGGGGTTCATTGGTAGGTTTCAGAAACCCACTAGGGTCTCTGAAAAAGTATGTATGGCTTCAAGAGCATGTTCGTTTTTATTGGAAAAGCTTTGTTGCTTTCATCAGATTCTCCAAGCGGTCATTCACACAATGGGGAGGACCCTCTCTTCTGCCTGGTGTACAGCAGCACTCAGCCTGCACAAGGGGTCTCCCAGGAGGACATTGCTTCACCATGATTGTCACCCTCACCAGCTCCCCGTGGGGAGGGGTCCAAGGACACAGTTAGCTGGACACTGCCTGCTCAGCACCTTGGACTGACCTGAAATTCACATCTGAATTCTAAGACTAGGAGGTTAGCCTTATTAAGATTCCTGGTAAAGGAATTGGCTTTGGGGCTTACCTGTCTTCAGCAGATTTTCATTTTGGTTACTCAAGTGTACTCTTGTTTCTAGCTTAATGCCTACACACAAACTCACCACTTTCTCCCACCCACTCTGACTCTCCATTTTGTAAAAGGAATCATCTGTCCCAAATCACGTCAAGAAGCAGGAGATTCTATCTCAACTTGGCAATACTTAGGCTAACCCAGTGGCTCTAGGAAGATCTTTTCTGTTTAATTTTCTGAGGTCCTGATGCTACCACGGCTCTGTGCGGTCTGGGCCAACCTCTTAGGAACATCCCAGAAGACACAGAGCCCCGTCCTGGTAACCCAGGACACACCATGTTCCCTCCACCCGAACAGAATCCTAGCTCAGCAGTTTTCCCATCCTTTAAAAGGACTGAGTTTCCCTAGCCTTTTTAACAGGAAAATTCCATCAGTAGTAACCGTGGCAACAGATCAGAGAGGCTTCAAAAAGCCTGTCTGTATGTAATTAAGGAAAACAAGGATGTGGATGCAAGAGTTCAGGGCTTAGGCAAGGAGACCTTGGCTCTGAGCCCTGCCACCGCCCTTCGTGAGGACTTTGCAGAAGATGGCAGATTTCCTTCTTCCTCTGGCCTCCCTCTTTACTTCCCTTTAAACATTTTTGTCTGGCCTCCTTCCTGAGGATGTTGCTAGCGGCCCTGGTTCTGGAAAAATACTTCCTGCAGGGGTAGGGCCCAAGCCCCGGGAGTGCGGCACAGACAGATAGGAAGTGATCTTAGCACCTTCCTCGAGGGAGATTTACTCAGAGGCCAAACCTGCTCTGGGCACACTCTTCATTCAGTCATGGAAGAGGCCAGCCAGCCTCCTGGCAGGAATGTGTTCTTCTCGAGATTTGGGAACATCACCGCTGTAGACACCCAGACACTGGGCCCTGGCTTGCCCGGCCTGAAACAGGCCTCACGGGAAAAGCGACAGAAGCTACAACCATTGTTGGGAGGCGGTCGGAGCCTGGGAGCTGTTTTGTTTCCTAGCACTTATTCTTATCTGAAATCATCTCATTTATCTCTGTGTTTCCTTCTTCCTTGTTAGTTTTTCTCACCAGAATGTAAGCCCCGTGGGAGCAGAAGCCTGCCTGTCTTGCTTTTTCCTGTCACCCAGGTGCCTAGAACTGCACAAGGAGTGTTTGTTGAAGAAGTGAATGAGTGAATGAATGAGTGAATGATGAGTGGGGTCCCGGTTGTTGTTTGTGGCCCAGACGCAGGTCACCTCCACAGACGTGCACTGGGAGCACAGGCTTGTGCTGGGCTTTGCGGTAACGAGACACACCCTGGGAGGAGGTGAGTGGAGAAGGACACGCAGCAGGGTGTGTTCAGGTTCTCCCAGCCCTCTGAGCCCACTCGCCAAGGGAAGGCCATCTGTGTCTATCCCTGCTCCTTGGAAGAAAAGGATTGAGATGTATGCAGTCCTGGACTCAACACCACAGCTCCCACAGACCCCCACTCATGCCCCACAGACACCTTTGCTCTGGAATGCAGCCATGGATGAGAAGTGGTTGTTTCATAGGAAGCCTGTTCCTAAATAAATATGAACATCCTTCCTGGAAATCCACTGCTTTTCTTCCTGAGTGGGGAGCAAATGAGCAGTGCTAGTCTCCCCAGCACCATGGACACCATCAGATCAGGGGCAGCTCCTCACTTGCCACCTTTATCTCTACCCAAGTCTGTGCCACTCAGGGTCACAAGCAGTGGGGCCTCACAGCTGCCACTGCCGTTGCTGTGCCCTTCATTGGCCCCCCAGCAGGGTAACCTCTAATGCTGGAGAAGGCTGCACACATGCAACCCAAGGCCTTGCACACGGAGCAGAGGTCTCACCTGGGTAAAATGTTAGGCTTGGGAATCACAGAGACAAGCCAGCCACCAGTCTACCAGGAGGCCATATCATGGTGAGGACGACAGAGGAAGAGACCATCACAATGCAGTCATGGGATCTGGGTTGGGCAGCTAGAAATGGGCTTTGGAAGCCCAGAGCGGGAATGTGTGACTGGGGGCATGAGGGAAGCCTCCTGATGGGATGGGTGCTGGACATTAAAGGGTGAGCAGGAGTTCGTCAGGTAGAAAGGAAGGAAAGAATCCCAGACAGGGGAGAAGACACTGTGCCCTGAGGTCAGGAAGATGGAGAGTGTTTAGTGTGCACAGGTGATCACAGGGGCCTTCCTGTTGGCCACGCTACGAGGAGCGAGGGTCATGTGGCCAGAGATGAGATGAAGAGCAGCAAGACTACACAGGGACTCGAAAGATATAGACAGGAGGGTAGACTTTTGGGTAACTGGAGTTTGGGCAGAGGAACGCTGTGACTCCATGTACACTGTGGAACTCACACTCTGGCGATGAGAATGGATGAGTGAGCTGCATAGTGATGCTGGAGAATTCATTAGGAGGCTTTTGCACTAGGGCAGGAAAATTGACAAAGCCCTTTGTTGTGAGGTGGTGGGGGATATAAAGGAAGGGAACGATCTGAGGAAAATGAGACGGAGCTGACAGACCGTGTGTCATGGGACACAGAAGATGTGACTCCCAGGGCCAGGCTAGTGACAACACAGGGTGTCAAGGGAGTTAAGGACTGAATTGTGTTCCCCAGATTTGTCAAGTAGGAGTCCAAAAGGAAACGCAGGCCTGACAGCTGAATGGGGAAATAACCAGGCTGCAGCTGGCGGAGCAGGGAGCGAGCACAGCCACCAAGTGTGACTCTACTTTGGAAAAGCTTGGCTGGAGAGTGAAGAGGAGAGGACAGGCAATGTGGAGATGCCAGGTGACAGTGTTTTAGTGTTAAAATGGCAACGACTTACACAAGTTTAAGTGGAGAAGCTGGAGTGGGAAGAGGGTAAAGTTGAAGGTCAAGGGAGCAAGTGGGGGTTAAAGGGTAGGAGGGCCGGGCGGTCACTGTCTCGGACAGTACTTGTCTATACTCCTCTGCCCAAGGCTGCTTTCCGAGTGGCAGCCTCAGGATGTCCTGAGGATGCAATAAGATACCATTGTGAAAGGATTTGCCCCATGCCTAGCCAACAGCAAGCACTCCATGAATGTATTTATTACAAGTAGGAGAACCAGTGGCCTGTGGCTGAGGCTGGGCCGTCTGCTGTGAAAGGGAGACAGGCAGCAATGACACCGACCCCTGGGAGCTTGTGGGCTGAGTCTGGTCAGTCTGAGCAAACAGACATGTCCCAGACAGGCACTGCCCAATGCAGATGTTAATGGGGAGTGCAGTGTGAGGAGAGGGGCTGGCCCAGCCCAGGAAGAGCCCCCCAGGGCAATACTGACAGCCTTCCCAGTGCTAGCTGTGTGCTGATTCGAAAAGAGATGGATGTTTATACTTGAGCAGATGGGTGGGGAATTCTTAAATGCTATTTGCAAGACTTGGGTAGAAATGCTTCATGAATCCTGCCCTGTCACAAGTGTGCATGGAAGTTATGCTTTAGCTCAGGCCTAATGGGCTTTATATAGTACAGTACTGATTTTCTTTCACGTTTTAATAGAATTCGATTTAATATTTGCTTTCTGCTCTAGCTGCTTGCTGTTGACTGATTCAACACAGAATCCTTCCCTGGTGCCCCCCGACCTTGTTGTTATTCCCTCATTCTGTGTGTTGGCATTTGATTCCTGTCTCCAGCATGAACCACTTTACACATGTCTTCGTTCAGCTGGCGACAGTCACGTGCGTGAATTCTGAATGCATTACTACCCGGAGCGGCTGCTCCAGCAGACCTAGCCTTCGGAAGGGGGGCTTCCGGGCAGGATTCATTTCCATCGGTTAGACATGGGGGGGATGCAGTTCTCAGCCTGGGACCCGGAGGCTGTGATTGGTTCTGTTCTTGGGCAGGAGATTTCCCATCTTCATCTCAAAATGCCCATTAATCCAGCAACATTTTGCCCTTCTTGCAAAGGACCAGGCTTCCTAGAATTTTCAACAAGGAATTTCAACCTTTGCCAGAGTGAGAGCAACAGCCATAGAGCTGTCCAGAAGGAAGAGGCTACCCTTCTCGAGTTCCCCGTGAGCCTGGCTGGCTTGTAGGAGAGAGAGTCTATTCACATTTCTTATTATCTGACCACTAACATTTGGAGTAGCCTGTCAGTGTAAGTTTAGGGTTGGGGACAGCTTTTCCCTTAGTAGGAAAAGGTAGCCAGTTTCACGAGCAGGCAGCACAGGGCTGTAGTTCAGAACATACGCTTTGGAATCAGGTATGCGTGTTCATACTGGCTTCCGTTCTGTGGACCACAAGCTCTATAGCCAGTCCCCATTCTCAGCTTTAGTTCCCCTTTTCTATAAATCGAGTTAACGATTGTATCTTCCCAGGAAGTTTTATAGGGGGATTTAATGCATGCAAAGTAGCCAGCAGAGTGTCCAGGACAAACCTCTCTGCTCTTCTGGTGTCAGGCGGTCAGGCACAGTGGTTGTGTGACTCTCCCACCAGTCTTGCTTCTTGTCTTCATGCGCCAAAGCTTGTGCAATGTGAGTATTCATCTCTCCAGGTGTTCTGCAGCCTACCCTACAGAGAAACACACCCCCCACCATGCGTACACCACAGAGTCTCAAATTGTGTGAGATTTTGTGCCAGATGTGAGGATATGTTGGAGCTTTTGATGGGCCACTCATATCCTTCAACCCTTGAGTTCTACACCAATTAAGAAAACCCAATAAGTGTCCAAGATACATGCATATCATTGACATTAAAGTTGATTGGAGAATGTAGTTTGGCTTTAAGGACAAAAAGACTTGAACCCAGGTTTTTGCATCCTCCTCTCCCTTGACTCACATGATTGAAAGGAGAGCCCCAGTGGGATGACTGAAAAGGGAGTTTGGGACAGGATGTCACTTCAGTTCACCATTTTTTCTCAGAATAGATTGAAGCATGAAGATTGGAGTTGAAGGAGGGGAGGGTATGCATGCGTGTGGTGAGGGTGGGGACACACTGAAGGGAGATAGAGAGATGCTGGACAAGGAAGCTTCTGCCCAGCCTCACTGGGCCTTTCATTGTCTCCATGCAGGTGTTCCATCAGGTCCCCGAAATGTCATCTCAATTGTCAATGAGACATCCATCATTCTGGAGTGGCACCCTCCAAGGGAGACAGGTGGGCGGGATGACGTGACCTACAACATCATCTGTAAAAAGTGCCGGGCAGACCGCCGGAGCTGCTCCCGCTGTGATGACAACGTGGAGTTTGTGCCAAAGCAGCTGGGTCTGACTGAGTGCCGAGTCTCCATCAGCAGCCTGTGGGCCCACACCCCCTATACCTTCGACATCCAGGCTGTCAACGGAGTCTCCAGCAAGAGCCCCTTCCCCCCACAGCACGTCTCTGTCAACATTACCACCAACCAAGCTGGTAAGTCTGGAGGTGTCTCTGCTCTTCTTTCTGTCTGTGTGGTTGGCTCTTTGTCCATCTCGGTGCAGGAAGGAAACTGAAGTCCTGTCCATGCTGTTATCTGCCCACGGGCCTCCTCCCAGGAGTAAAGGTGTCAAGAGATGGGCATTTGTGGCCAGGAAGAAACAGGTGTAATGTCTCCCCTCCAAGAAGGAGCTGAGTTCTGAGGGATTTTCTTGGGCCAAGCACAAAAGCAAAGATGTACATCCAAGCCATAGTAGGACCCAGCCCTCTGCATCTAGCTGAGGCTCAGCAAATGCCCTTGGAAAGATAGATGGACAGACAGACAGATGGGTGGTGAATAGACAAAAAGATGGACAGATGGATGGATGGGGAACTGAATGATTGAAGCCTTACATGGTCTTGAGAATACCAGTGCTACTCTGTTAGAAAACCCAATGAAAGAAACTTCCCAGTAATCATGTGATCAAGTTAGTATTGCCTTTATAGATTACTTTTCAATTAAACCCATGTAATTCAAGAGTGCGTTCTCCTTTATAGCTTTCTCAGATGAATGCTACACTGTAATAGAGACCTCAGAGAGTTTGCAGTAGATCATCCCTGATAGCCAGTACCTCCCTGTGGCATGCACAGCTCAAAACATATTTTCTTCTCTTCTCATTTTTTCTATATCTCTTACTCTTCTGACCTTTTCTCTTTATTGCTTTTCACACCTCTTGAAACAATCCATTTCTTTTTATATCCATTTAACCAGTTCATTCATGTACTTATTTATTCATTTTATTTATTCACTCATTATTAAAAGACAGTGATTGGCATCTACTGTATGCCAAGCTGTGGATTAGACTGTGAGGCATACAGTGATACTGGGACACCATTGTTCCTCCCATGAAACTCACTGAGTGAAGAATTTGCAGGACATAGACACAAAGCACAAAGCTGCAAGGCGATGTCTTCTAAGCACCCTGTGCTATACACACACAGGGAATACCAAGGAAATCAGCAAGGAGTGAGCAGTCTCTCCCCAGGAGTGATGGTACAAGACTGCAGAGGGGAAGTGAACATCATGTCTGTAGGCAATGATGGGGGTCCTGGGCAATGGACCAGGCTCTTTTTGGGAATTATGGATTTTTCTCAATCAACAAGTTCTGAAAGGACCATTTGTTGGTGGAATAGCAGGATCCAAGCCTGTCTCTTTGCTCTCCCTCTGTGGGGCTCCCTCTTCTTGACCTCCTCTTTCCTACTGCATCCTCTTCTACTCACCTCCTCCTTCTCGGCTCATTCTGCCGCCTTTAATACCAGGCGTCTTTGATGGCAGATGATTCTTGGGTTTCAGCTGTCAGAACTGAGAAGAAAAAAAGGTGTCGCAGGAGAGCATGGCTGTCCAGATGGCTGCGTTGTTGCTGGGAGCGTGTGTGTGTGTTCGTGTGTGCATGTTTGTATGTATGTGTATGGTCACGTGTTTACATGCGTATGTGTGTAGTGAGAAAATAAGAGGGGAAGTGTGGGGGCCTCCAGCTGGTGACCACAGCCCCGGTGCCATGGCGACAAAGGTTGTGACAGTCTCTCTTACCCAAAGAAAAGAGAATGCTAATTTCAGCGTCATGTTGAGCATGTAACACGGGCAGCCTTTGTTAGCTGCATTTCCCTTGCAGAGTTTAAGGCAGAAAACTGGCTGAAATATGTTAGTGTCCCAGCTTCTGGGAATAATGATCCTGCCAGGGTGTCATGTTATGCCGGGCTTGGCTGTCTTTTCTCTCTCTCTAAACATGTGCGAACAAACCCGCCACTTCTACCAGTTTGCTTTGATTTCGGCCCCTCCTTTCCCTCACCCTGCTATTCCCAAACCTGCCCATCTGCTTTTCTTGCCATCTGCACCTTTCCAGGCTGCAGTGGCACTGAGGGACCGGGCTCCTGCATTACCAACATCAAAAATGTTCATTCTTATTCTCGCCCATTCTCATGCCCTTTGTACCTCCTCTTGTATTCTTAACCATCCCTGATTTTGTTGTCTCAGCCCGAGTATCACCTTCCAATCTATGATTTCGCTTTGGGAATTCTAGGATTTGGGTGTCAGAAAGTTTACAATCAATGAGAGAAGCATGCCACTGCTTCTTGGTGGCACATGGTTATTATAAAATAGATGTCAGGTTGACCAGCGGTTCCTAATCTGTGGGCGGTGGGGCTCTGGGGAAGATGGTGCTATCACACTGCTTTGGTGAATCCGCATGTGAATGCACATTATTGTCAACCAACAGATAATTATTTTCTTTAAAAAAAAGGGGAGGGCAATTAAGCCTGTAACTCTGCAAGAACAGTTAAGAAACATGAACAGAAGCTACATTTTATAAGAGATGAAAGAGACTAAATAACAGGCATCGCAATAAACCCCTAATGACTCAGATCCATGAAGGGATGAGGTGGATGGACCCAGGTATCACCAGTAAGTCATAACATGTCTCGCCCCTTTCCAAGGCACCCTGAGCTCTTCCATGCTGGATGAAATCCATGTCAGCCTCACCACCCTGACTTCATAGTATAGTGTGACCCCCTGCCCCAACTGCTATCATTGCCTGTGGCCACCACTGTCCTTCTGTTTGGGTCATGAGAAGGTAGTTGGCAGGTAAAGCATTTTACCAAGAGCAGTCCTGGCATCAATCATTTAAACTAACTGATGTGTTTATTAGTACCCATTCTGAGTCTGGAAATAGCTGGGGACCATTAAGTGGGTCCTGACCAAGGAACAAGTTATACTTAATATAGTTAACACATCATGTTAGCATTCCTTTTGAGTTGACAAAGAATACGGAATATGTAGACTCATTTGATCTCATAATTGCCCTATAACGGGCACCCTTTTTCCTGTAAGAAAGCAGAGGCTTAAAGGAATTTGGAGAATCTGGTATTAGAAGTGAGCCAGCAAGACACCAGCTCTGTTTCTGCCCTAAAGGTGGACAGCCCCTCTGGGCTCCCCATTTCATAGCCTCTGAGCACGGAGGGGCTTTTCAGAGCCAGCTAATGCCATCCAGCTGAGAGCAGGGGACCTCACTGTGTAGTCCCTGTTACGCATCCACAATTTCCTCTGTGAAACTGAACCATAAAAGGCTGTCCCCTGCCCCTGGATCGAGATGAGAGATGCGTGTATGTTTGTTGAGGGACACAAGTTGTTCCCAAAGTGAATTGGATCCTGACAATGGATGTAAGGGTTACATGAGAGAAGAGTTGGGGTAGGTGGCTGCCAAGTGGTTTTGATCTTGATCTGAAGCCTGACGCTCATGAATATCCACTCTATTCTGGGCAGCTGCTTGCCGCTCTGGGCTGGTCCTCCTTTGTTTAGGAGCACGGGCCACTTCTGTGGCTGGGCGTGCAGTTTTAACACAGGATGACCATCTCTTCTCTCTCAGGGCTGCCCAGACACACCACACTGATGCTGCACCCTGCTGCTCCCGTGTGCCCTGCCACTGGAGACAGGCAGCTCATTTCAGCTGATTCTGGTACCCAACGAAAAGGGTTATGTTTGGTCTCAGTCTAACAGAGAAACTCATCAGTAGGCTATTCTTGATCTCAAGAACTATGATCTAAGAGACCATAGGAAAACTATGTCGTCTTTTGGTCTGTTGGCACAAGGTAGATACAGTTCTTCCTGCAGAGGCAGGCATGACTGGGAAACACCAAAGGGTCTGTCAAAGCCTGAGGTCCAGAGTCTCTGACTCCCTCCGTGATGACCCCAGGCATGTGCATAGTCAGACTGCTCAGGATCTCGTATCACTTGGAGAGTTTCCAGATAGGACCTTTCCCAGCCCACAAGCAGTGGCGGAGAACTACCATTTTTTAGCACCTCCAAAGTACCAAGCCCCTACCATGTCTTTTCTTTACAAAGATGAGGGGAGTCAGATGAAGAAACTGGAGTCAAAGTGCTTTTGGAATTGGCTCAGCATCTCAAAGCCCACAAATGATGTTTCTGGGTTTCAAACTCAGGTTTGTGGCTATTTTATCCTCTGACTGATCAAAAATTGCATTATGGTGAGCCGTGTAAGTTGTAAGCTCTCTCTAAGCTATTGCCACATAGCTGGGCCACTTTAGCTGTCAAAAAAATGTCCATCATCTTTGGTCAGGGTTGGTCATGAATTATGCAAGCTCAGATTTATGTGCGGTCTTCAGGGATGCAGCCTTGCTCTCGATACAGCTGCCTGGAGTTTAAAATAGACCAGATCAGGTGGAATTCTCTCTGTTTCAGTGGCCAAGGGATCTGCAGAGAGGTTGTTATCTCCACTAACTCTCACAGTCACTCTCTGGCACCTGGCCCCAGATTCAGACTGATGGCTGGATCATCTGGCTGTCAGAGAGAATTAAAGTGAATGACAAACTTTACTTCTCTTTTCTGCCAGCTAGACTCAGTGTTAGAGTTGGGGAAAGGGACCTCAGAGGAAATCTTAGAAAAAAATAAATAAGACAAATCAGACCAGCACATCTATAAAGTCAACTTGTAACAAGATAAAGTCAGTGAATTTAAGACCATCTAAGCCAGAGAGAATAAACTCAAAGACCCATGAGGCCAGGCAGGCAAGGAAAAGGGGCAAACAGGGCCAAGTGTCAGGCAGTAGGGCGTGGTGGGGACTGCAGGGAACTGAAGAGAGCAGGGGCAGCCCCCACTTAGCTCCAGCATGTAGTGCCAGGTTTTATAAGCTGAAAATCCAAGTTAAAACTGTAGACAGCTAATTAGAAAATTTTAAAGCACTTGAGAGCCAAACAAATCCGATTCTGGATTTGGCCTATTGGCTGATTCAGAGGACTAATCCGATTTGCCCGAACTCCAAAGGTTAGTGTGCTGTGTCGTTCCAGTCTCATTCCACTGTGGGGCAGTCACCTTCCTCACCTCTTGGGCTCATGATGGCAGAGGCACAAGCAGGGGTGTCCTGGGGTTGGCTCCTCTCTGTGCTCCTCATGAGATCCATGCAAGGTCATTGAACTACCATGATCCCTCCTTTCTCAACTGTAAAATCGGAGTAATGACACCTGCTTTCTAGTGCTGTTGTGACAATCAAGTGAGACAGGGGATAGAAAATCACATTGTAAACCATGCCATGGACTGGGAGATGAGCATCATTTCTGAGAACATGTCCCGAGCCAGACAGCAATTTGGAATTTTTTTTCCTAGGCTGTTTCTTTCTGCAGCCTCTCAATCTCTTTGTTTGGGACTAATATCATCCACATCAGATAAATGACAGGTATTGGTTTGTCCATTCTTCGAGGAAGGAATGGACACCAGGAAGGGAAGCAGCACAGTTTACATCCAGTGGGTTAACGCTGAGGACAGGAGTGGAGCCGGAACCTGTGTACTTGGCACAGGCTGATCTGCTGCTCCGAGGAACCCATCTGTCTTTTCTCATCATCTGTTTGGGAGAGCAACACTTTCCCCTTACTTTCCTGATGCCACCAGCAATTTCATATCTGAAATTTATATTCCACACAATTCATGTATGTCCTGCTGTGCCGATTGCATGAGGAATACTAACATATCCACCATACCCACAGCACAGGCACAATCCATTACTTAACTGGGTTTAAAAAACATACATTACTTCTGTGAGTAGTCACAAGCCCCCATAGTTTGTCCATTTTTAATGCATTTTTTCCCTTCTAGATGAATTAATTGAGGTATAATTTATACAACATGAAATCCATCCCTTTTAAGTATACAGTTCTAAGATTTTTAGTGCAATCTTTTTTTTTTTTACTTCAAATATTTTTTATTGTTCAATTATAGTTGACATGCAATATCGTATTTGTCTCAGGTGTACAACCCAGTGATTAGACATTATGTAATTTACTAAGTGATCATCCTGATAAATCTTATACCCATCTGACACCATACATAGTTACTACAATATTATTGACTATATTCCCCATGCTGTACTTTACATCCCCGTGACTATTCTGTAACTACCAATTTGTACTTCTTAATCCCTTCACTTTTTCACCACCCCCCCCCCCAATTCCCTCCCATCTGGCAACCATCAAAATGTTCTGTGTATCTATGAGTCTGTTTCTGTTCTGTTTGTTCATTTATTTTGTGTTTTAGATTCAATTGTTAAGAGATATGTATTTATTGCCATTTTATTATTCATATATTGATCTTTTTTCTTCTTCTTCTTAAAGAAGACCCTTTAACATTTCGTGCAATACTGGTTTGGTGTTGATGGACTCCTTTAGCTTTTTCTTTTCTGGGAAGCTCTTTATATGTCCTTCGATTCTAAATGATGGCTTTGTTGGATAGAGTAATCTTGGTTGTAGGTCCTTGCTTTACATCACTTTGAATATTTCTTGCCATTCCTTTCTGGCCTTCAAAGTTTCTGTTGAGAAATCAGCTGACAGTCTTATGGGAGCTCCCTTATAGGTAATGAACTGCTTTTATCTTGCTGCTTTTAAGATTCTCTTTGTCTTTAACCTTTGGCATTTTAATTATCATGTGTCTTGGTGTGGGCTTATTTGGGTTCATCTTGTTTGGGAATCTCTGCTCTTCTTGGACTTGTATGTCTATCTCCTTTACCAGGTTAGGAAAATTTTCTGTCATTATTTTTTTTACATAAGTTTTCAATTCCTTGCTCTCTCTCTTCTCCTTCTGGCACCCCCATGAAGTGAATGTTGATACATTTGAAGTTGTCCCAGAGGCTCCTTATACTATCCTCTTTTTAAAATTATTATTATTCTTTTTTTCTTTTTGCTGTTCTGATTGGGTGTTTTCTTCTTCCTTATCTTCCAAACCTCTGATTTGATCCTCTGCTTCATCTACTCCACTGTTGATTCCCTATAATGTATTCTTTATTTCAGTTGATGTAGTCTTCATTTCTGACTGGTTCTTTTTTATGTTTTCTAGTTCTTTTTTTATGTTTCCTATCTCTTTGTTGAAGTTCTCACTAAGTTCTTCTACTTTTTCCCTAAATTCACTGAGCATCCTTATAAACAGTGTTTTGAACTCTGCATCTAGTAGATTGTTTGTCTCCATTTTGTTTAGTTCTTTCTCTGGAGTTTTGTTCTGTTCTTTCATTTGGGACACATGTCTTTGTCTCCTCACTTTGGCAGCCTCCCTGTGTTGGTTTCTGTGTATTAGGTGGAGCTGCTACATCTCCTGTGCTTGGTAGGGTGGCCTCATGTAGTACGTGTCCTGTAGGATCTAGTGGCACAGCCTCCCTGTTCACCCTAGCTGGTCACTCCAGGTATGCTGCCACCCCTTGTGGGCTTGGTACACCCTCCTGTTGTAGTTGAGTCTTGATGGCTGTTGGCATGTCAAGGGGATGGATTTATCCCCAGGCCAATCACCTGCAAGCACTGGCTGTGACTACCATGGAAGATCTGCTGTGCAGAGGCCCATCCCAAGGAGCAGGTCTGACTTTAGTGGGGCTCTGGTGCCTGCTGAATCAGCCCCTTGAATGTGTCCTTGTGGAAGCGGTTGGGTGGTTCTTTAATATGGTCTGAAGCTGTCCACTAGGTACATTGGCACTGGGGCCTTCCAGGAGGTTCAGACCAAGGTCAGCCGCCACCTGTGTTCTGCCCAGGGCCACCTGGCATGAGCTACAAAGCGATCTGCAGATGGCTGCTACTTGTGTTGGGCTTAGAGGTGTCCCGGAGGGGCCAAGCTGCAAACCAAGGCTGGCTGCTGCTAGTGCTGGGCCTGGGGCCACTTAGTGAGAGGTATAGGGTACACCAAGGCTAGATGTAGCTTGTTTGAGAAATTTTAGGATAGTGTAAAGTATGAGCCAAGACAGGCCATTTGTATGGAAAAAAACACTGGAAACAGCTTGGGTTGACCAGTTAGTTGGGTGTGGTGGGGTGTTCGGGAATCACCAGGACAGGGCAAATAGTGACAGTTAGGTTGATGGAGACTAAGATATAGTTCCCACCTACCAGCTCTGTGTAGGGGTGGGGGGACTCAGAAAAGGACCAATGTCCTCTGCCAACACTCTGTCTGGGAAAAACCTGCTCCTCTAACTCTGGCTCAAAAACCAGACAATTTAGTTCCTCCCCTTAATGTCCCTGGTGCCTTTTGAGCTGCTGCCCAAATGCTGGAGCTCAGAGGGAGTGAGTCCAAGTAAGTCTGTGAGGGCCCTTAAGAGGAACTCCTGAGACTCCAAAAGCCCTCCGTCCCACTCAGCCACAATCCCTGTTGGTTTTTACAGCCAGAAGTTATGGGGACTTCTCTTCATGGCACTGGAACATTGGGCTTGGGGGCATGGTGTGGGGCTGGAATCCCTCAATAATCAGGAGGGACCTCCACAGCCAAGATGTCCCTCCCAAGTTTTATTCACCACACATGGGTGTGGGACCAGCCCATTCTGTGTCTCCGCCCCTCCTACCAGTCTCAATGTGGCTTCTTCTTTATATCCTTAGTTGTAGGACTTCTGTTCCGCTAGATTTCAGGTGGTTCTGAGTGATACTTGTTCTGTAGTTTAGTTGTTGTTTTGATGTGGTTGTGGAAGTATGCAGGTACTACGTTTACCTACACCATCATCTTGACCAGAAGCTAAGGCATTTTTGAAGTTCCTAGACAATTAAATTTACTCAGAGACACTACTTTTTCTACAAAAGAATTATCTAGCCCACCAATTTCTCTGAATGCATCACCTAATTTGCATTATTCCTTAGTTAAATATAGTATTTGCATGCATAAAGAATAATCTTTGAATATGAAAGGAATTTTATGATATTGCAATATATTGAGCTCTTTGGAGGAAAGATATTATGTAAATCTCAAAATTAAATATTAAAACAATATTACACTGCTGCCTGTAAAAATTTAGTGTTAAGATCCATATGCTAAAACTAGTTCATTTTTGAGGGCTGGTCCCATTGGAAATTAGCTGGCAAACTTTGCTCCAGAGCAGAGGAAAGATTGAGTCAGAAATTTAAAAAGACTGGAATGACTTTAAAGAAAACTTTTATTGAAGTTAATAAAGAAAAGTTTACACACCCTAAGTAAATGAAATTTTTACTCTTCTTAATCCAATTCCATTGCTTCCTTCTCATTGTTAATTCTAAAAAGGTTGTTTGTATTGTTTCTTAAGCCCTGGTATTGAGAAGGAACTTCCAAGTGGCCTCAGAAAGGTCCTGACCATTTGCAAATGATAGTGTGTTTCCTGCTGAACTGAGCAGGTCAGCACATAGCACTGCCCATGACCAAAGTTGTAGCTTCCACCCGGGAGCCTTGGGGTTCTCCACTATGTGGTGAGCTCCACAGAGAAGCAGATTTCCCCACTTACCCCAGCCTCCTGAGGGAGGGACCACACAGCACTAGGCACAGTGACCTTTGATACATATTTGCCAGTTTCCTTTAGTCCCCACATAGGAACTAGTACATAAATGTTTGGCTGATGTGTGGCAATCAGAATATGTCCTGGTGGCCCACAGTGGCCAGATAATCCCTCCAGGTCAGCCAGGTGACCAGATATCTTCCTCCTCTGTGGCTCCTAGAAGGAAAATTTGGGGGAATGATTTTAGAATGATGCCAGGAGCCCTGATCCACTCAGAAGAACACAGTGAGATTCAGCCACACTCAAAGCACTTTAACTTTGGAACTGTATTCATTCAAGTCTTTGTGACTACTTTCCACATGCTGACTCCTTGGTTTCTGTTCCTGTTCATTCACTTACTCAACAAATATTTTTTGAGGGCTCTGTGCATCATGCACTACTCTAGGCTCTGGGAACACAGTAGCAGACAACACACAAAAACCTGTGCCTTCTGGAGCTCACATTCTAGCCACAGCACTCATGGAGACTGGGATGACGGACCCAGAAAAGTCACAGTGGGCAGGGGACCCTCCGCTGGGCTCTTGGTTTCCTAACCTGCAGTGGTGCCAGCTCTCACTTTCCAGCACTTAAGATGTAACCACATGCAGTTGCTAGAGAGCATTTCCATCTGTGGTGGTTGTTGCTATACAGTGACAGTGTTGGGTAGGATATTTTATTGTTCACTGATGGACCTATTTGAACTTCATGTGGACGAATATCACCGGCTGGGCCACACAGTGGTTGGGTGTGGGAATTCTCCCTGTTCCAGGTCCTGAGCAGTGGTTAGTGATGCTGCTAACAGCTGGGGCAGCTGAGAATGCCCGCCCTGCATCCCTGCCAGGATGACTAGAGGGCACCTGTTTTCTCATTTCACCTCATCTTGGGCCAGACGCTCCAATCACATGGCTTGTTAAGTGAAAATGGGACTGCTGGCCGCGAGACTGTCGTAAGTTCCTTAGCCTCTTCAAAGGCCAAATGAGATTGCCATAACCCTCATTGCAGAGGGCACCTACTGTTGGATTAGGAGATGGTTGCCGTTTGCCTTGTGGTCCTGGCCACATGGGGAGGAAGGAGGAGGAGTCCTGGTGATGTGTCCACTACATGAGCTGACTGTGATCTCCGGGAGAGCAGGTCCTGTATCCATCCATTAGCTTGTTTCCCAGAGTCTAGCTATGTGCCTGAGATAACAGCATTTAATAAACAGTCATTGAATAAATTAATAATTTGTCAAATAATGTATGAATGAATGCCTTAGTCTTTCTTAAGCTAATCTTGGACATCAGCAAAGGGTGCAGCTTGAGTTCTCTTGGTGATCTTTCCTTCCGCAAGCATCTTTGGGCAGGTGCTCTGATTGGAGTTAAACCCCTACATTCTCCCAGATGTTGGTGAGACTTGGGACTTCCTGGGTGCACTGTCCTCCCAAAACATTGCCCTATGAGAGGCACCTGCTCTGACCTGGTCTGCCCCAGTCCCCCACAGGCAGGGATCCAGCTGCCTGAACAAGCACCGTTGGGGGTAGTTGGGATGGCATTCCAAACCGTCGTCTGTCCACCTGCACGCCAACTCTGTGCCTGTCATTTTCACAGCGCCATCCATGTTAAACAGGCAGGAGCACCAGGGGTTTTTGAATGCAGCAATTAACAAAACAGTAATCAAGCTAAGTGTTTAATTTCAGAAAATTAACATCTTCTCTGAGCGGATGTGAGAGATGGGGGAAAAAGGCACATTAAATGCTCTGGGTAAATAAAGGCAACGCTGGACCACAAATATTTTCCAGCACAAGGGAGACTCTTTGCCAACCCCCACAGGCCTTGAGTTCATTTTCCTTATGAGAGCTGAGCTATAGAATTGAATGTGTCTTTTCCCTCTTTCCCTCCCTCTTTCCAGCTGCCACATGAGTCCTGATGGCTCCTTCCTTCCTTCCTTCCTTCCTTCCTTCCTTCCTTCCTTCCTTCCTTCCTTCCTTCCTTCCCTCCCTTCCTCCCTCCCTCGCTCCCTGCAGCTGCCACATGAGTCCTGATGGGTCTATCCTTCCTTCTTTCCCTCCCTTCCTCCCTCCCTCCCTCCTCCCCCCACTCCAGAGCAAAGGCTTTATCTTTCCAGCAGAGCGCAGGGTGCTCATTTGTGGCCCCTGTGAGCCGTCTGCACCATAGAAAATCTGGACACTTGTAGTCCTATGAACTGTACTGTCACAAGGATGACACAACGACTTGTTGAATGTGCATTAGTTTTTTATGTGCATAGGCCATATTTCTTCTGATAGACTGAGGGTTCCTGAGGGAAAAGACCAGGTCTCACCCCTGCAGTAACCCCAGCACCTCAGCCTGGTGTCCTCTGTTCCAGGATGTCCCGGCTGGCCATACATAATGTTCACAGTCTGGTGGTGCTCCTAAACCAGCAGGCTGGCATTTGTTTGCAAGACCAGGTTTGCACATGGGGATGGAGCTTGTGAGGAGGTGGGTGTGGGGGGGCGGGGTGGAGACAGGACCTCTGGTGTCTGTTGGCTCATCCCATGCCCTGGAATAGAGTGGGGGCACAGGATGAGGACCGGGAGGGCAAGGAAGGCAGCTTTGCAGGAGGAACATGCTGAGGTTCGAGCACAGCAGGAAGCCTTGAGTCTCAGTGACGAGGTGCCACAGCTAAGCAGGGAGGCAGGGCTCGTGGGTTGGGTTGAGTGGGGCGCTGCCTGAGGCAGTACAAGGGAACTGTGTTCTCACAGGGCCACGGGTCCTCAGGGAGGGGACTGGAAATCTGGCTTAGTGAGCAACTTTCCTACGGAGGTCTCTCAGGCAGCCGACATGGGGAACAAAGAAACCAAAGCTAGAGAATGAAAGGATGCTTTGCAAATACATAGAAGATCAGCCAGGGGCTCCCAGAAATGTCCAGAGAAGGCAAGAGGGAAGGAGGGTTCAGTTCTGTGTGTGTATGTGATTGGTGGAGATTTGGGGCACCCAAATCAAGGTATTATTCATGCAGTTGGATATTCAGGCTTCTATTTTTTCTGTGAGGTGGAAGATAAGCTTGGTTGCTGAGAGTGAAGGCAAAGCATTGGGGTTGAATGTTTGGGGAGAAAGGAAAAAGTTTGGCAGTGCCATTGCAGAGAATGGGAGATGGGCTTGACCAGAGAAATTCAGCATTTCCAGGAAGTGCTGAGGGTCGTTTGAAGTTGGTGAGCATGTATTTCCAAAGCCGCCCTGTGCCCTCCCATCGGACCTTCTCAGCAGTGCGTGGCCGCTGGGGAGGAGACCCCACAGGAAGCTCATTGGCTGTGGGTGTCTCTCGGGTTGAGTTTTGCTGGCTGTAGCATATGAAAAGCTAAGGGCAGCTCGTGCCTGAGGTAAGGGGAGTGTTGTCAATCTGTTATTGCTAAGATGGAACCTACGCTGGTTAACGGGAGTTACAGATAAGGGAGAGGCTGATGCCTTGGGTGGCATCAGGGCTGAGAGGGCCAGATGAGGCCGATAGGAGTTGCTGTGGGCTCATCAGAGGTTGCTGTCAGGAAGCAGAATAGCTGAATTTGTGGCTTTGGAAATGGAGCAACTTCAGGTGAGGCCAAATCCCAATGTGCCACGGGAATGGGAAGACATGGAAGAGCCGAAGGGGTCGGAGAACAGAGAGTATGCTGTTCAAGTGGGTGTTAAAGTCATCCCCAGGCTGAGGATGGAGAAGACAGACCTGGAAGCCCAAGTCTTCCACGAGCTGGGGAGTGAGGGTGGGAGGCAGCACACAGTGGCCTTGAGCTTAGAGGGTGGCAGCCCAGCCACATGGCATGTTACAGAGGGCCTGGGAGGTGGTGAGCCTCCCAGATGGTTGGAAGAGGCGATGGAACAGGAGCACACAGCCCTCTTCCTGACCCTGAGGTGTGCCCAGTGCAAAATCATAAACTGCCACACAAGAGGGCTGGAGAGCAGAGGCATGCCAGAGAGTCAGGGTCAAGGGGACCGTGTGGGGATGGGGGTGTGCAGGGTGGGGCTCAACACTGGGCATTGCAGAGTGGAAACTGGCCTGCAGGAGGAGGGCTCCTTAGGGCCAAGACACCTAGACCTCCAGGCCCAGGAGGAGAGCCACAGTTCCAGCTGCCCTGCCCGCTGCTGGTGGCAGTGATGTCAGGCTTAGGGCGGTGGTGGTGGGTCCCCCAGCTACGATGGGTGCTCTGCTGAACATGCGTGCATGAGAGCCAGGGAGTAAGGGGCACACAACCTGCTGTCGGGTTCTGTTTGCTCTCTCCTGTGGCTGCTCCAGTACTGATGTTTCCAGTGAACTGCCTTCTGCAATTAAACATTCAACACCCAGAGCTGCTGCTGCTCTGGTCCCACACCAGGAAAGGCTGACAGGCTTGCAGGAGGCGGAGCTGAGTGTTTAGCCTCAGCTGCCACATGAGTGCTGATGGGTCTGTCCTCAGCCGCCCTCATAGCCACCCTGGGGTACCTGCCTAGAACAGGCATCGCCTGACAATTACCCCCATACACTCACACATCTATTCACAGCCTCCTGCCTCCACAGGGTCACAGGTTCTTATCTGCTGTCTTTTCCTGGTGTACCTTCTGGTTACCCCAGCAGGGAGGAGGAGCCAGGAGAGGGAATCTAGGAGGCAGAAGGAACCCCAGGACCCCACTAGCCAGGGTACCTCCTCCTCTGGCACAGAGCTCTGCACACTTCCACCTCTGCGGAGACCCCTGATCTCCCTGAGGGATCAGGCAACATCCATCCAAGAGTGATGTGATCCTGACTCCCTTCCTGCATGCTGAGCATCTTCAAAGGGCTCTGAAGATGCTCTGCATGTGCATGTAGGGGGAGGAGAGAGGGGGGCTGCATTGGGACAGGAGACCAGGCTATTTCTGGCTCTGCCCTAGACTGCTGAGGACTTAGGAGAGTCATTTCCCCTCTCTCACCCTCAGTGTTCTAATCCATAAATTGTAGGAGTGGACAGAAAACTAAATGACCTCGGATGTCCTTTCAAAGCTGAACATTCAGAATTCCAGTTTTCTAGACAGACGGCTCTCAAACTTGAGCATGCATCAGAATTCCCTGGAGGGCTTGTTAAAACACAGATTGCTGAGCCCCACCCCCATAGTTTCTGATTCAGTAAATCTGGGCTGGAGCTCAAGATTCTGCATTTCTACCAGTTCCCAGGTGTTGCTGACCTAGGACCACATTTTGAGAACTAGCAGGGTCAGGTGGATGATCCCAGTAAATACAACCCCCACCCCCACCTCGAATCAGAAGTGGTATCAGAAATGAGGGCATCTGCTGTACATCTACATCCCTAGAGCAGCCTCCAACCCCAACCCTCAGCTGTCACACCCTCTTGGCTTAGAACCAAACGCATGAAGGAGGCACCTGTCTGGGGGTGAGGGGCTAAGTCAGTCACTCAGGCCTGAGCCCTCATTTCCTCTCCCATCCCCACATCACTGAGCCCATGATGAGACTCGGCCAATATTCTACAATGGCATCAAACTGCTGCCACCCACCCAAAGTCCTCTGTTCCCAGGTGACTCCAAGGTAGAGAGGGAGATTGGAAGGGGGTGGCAGAGTCATCTCAAGGCACAGCCCAGAGCAAAAGCCAAGAGGCCAATGTCCACAACAGGAAAAAACAATTAGAAAAATAATTAATTCTGCTTTTGTATTCATACCCAGTCTCCAAACTAATTGCTTATTTGTTTAATCTACTTTGACCAGAAGTGTTACTGCACCAAAAATATTTAATGAGTCAGGCTTCCTAATGTAAAATTCAAGCATATTTGTGCAATGAAATGAGTTTTCATCGACAGAGGGGGAACCTGTTATCTGAGTACCTTCTCAACAGAGTTATCTCCTAAAATAGAAATGTCAGAGGAAACACAGCTTGTCTGTGCACAATTCATCATTTGCACAATTTATTTGTGTGCAAACTGTTCTTCTTTGTCATCAGTACCAGTGGGCCTGAAGTCTTTAGCTAACATTTAAATATAGATTTTTCCCCCTAAGAATGTGTTTCATATAAGGAAAAAGATAACCCACCACTGCCAACTCCTCACTCCAAACCTCATCTCTCCTACCTTTTAGGAGTGAATTCACATCGTTTAATCTGAGCCCTCAAGGGCCTTCTGGAACATGTTTGGATCTCACTGTGGACTCCTCAGAGTCTGGGTTGGGGAGACAGGAAACGGCCTGGTCTCGGGGCTCTGAGACTCCCAGTACACCCAGAGAAGCTCTGAATTATTCTGTTGTCACACTATGCTTCAAGGAAAATGTTGTTAGGAGAAAGGGTCCCACAGCTCAAAAAGAAGAAAAGTTAGAAACTACTAACATTAGGATGACATTTCAGTGGAAACATCTCAGTGAGATGGGGTGTCCTGCCCAGCTTTCGGTTTCTGCCTGTCCCCACTCCCCTGGGACTGCCATCTTTAGACCCACTAATCTTCTTCCCCAGGTACCTGCTGCAAAATCACAACCCTGCCTCCCCTCCTCCCACAGCTTTCTCCTTTGAAGGCCAATATCCATGTTAGGTGCAGCTACGTGATTCTCTGACCCCTTTTACTTCTGATGTTTTTAGAGAAGATCCTACAATCGTTCCAGTAAAGGTAAACTCTTAGCAAACATCTATTACGTGTTAACACAGTGGGAAGAACATGATGTCTGCCTAAAGAATTCACTCCGGTGATGGAGAGCACAGATGAGCCCCTGGAAAGTTAGATCAACATGCGTGCGGTGTGTCCCAAGGCAGTGATCATAGCCCCATGAGTTATTAAAGGAAGGGCTTTGAGTTGGGAGAAGGGAAGGGTGCCCGAGTGGGCCCGGTCTGGCAGGGCTCAGCCAGGACACAGTGAGGCCTGACCTGGGCCTCTGAAGGCTGGGTGCAGTTATGCACAGAGGTGGCTAGAAGGGGACGTCAACAGGCAGAGACCCCAGAAGCTGAGTTCTGCTGGGACGTGGTGAGTGGAGCAGTTAGATGAGAGCAGCGGGTTCCTGAGCAGGAACAGAGGGAGGCAGCCTGGACTGGCCAGTAGCCATCACATTGTTAAATAAGAGAGGGAGTTGGGGCTTTTTCCAGTGGGGAGCCATTGAAAGTTGTTAAGCATCAGAAGAATGTGGATAAATTGAGCTTTGGAAAGATTAATCTGGCTGCAGACAGTTTGAAGTGAAGAGGCGTAGAGGTAGAAGGGAGCTGGGACAGGACATTAGCTGTAAAGAGATACTGGTGGCAAGTCCAGGGAAAGGCAGGGACCAAGCCCTAGAGTGTTGGTGACTCCCGGGCCTGGGTCATAGCATAGGAAGGATGGGCAGTGGCATATCCCCTCCCCAGAGTCACAGGTCTCCTTGTCCTCAAGGACAAGGCACCCCATCCTTAATTTCCTAGATTATTTCCCAGAAAAACTTCCGGTCATCTCTAGCTATCCCAGGGAACCTTCTGTCTTCCGGAGCATTTCTCACAGCGCCCTCTGGGGACCCCGCTGCTAGCCTTCCCTTTTCTCCAAGCCCACTGTTCTCCATTGCCGCCACCCCGACTGGATGCAAATGCTTCTTTATCACTGGGCTGTGCTTTTCACAGGTACCCTGGGAAGCTGTGCCCAGGGACTGATGTGCATATGTGAACAGTGGAGGTCCCAGAAGGAGACTTTGGGGTGGTCGCCAAGTCCCCTGGCCCGGCAGACTGGATCTAGCTAGAAGGCACAATAGACTACACAGGGCACATCCTCAGAACAGATTAAAAATAAAATCAGGAATAGGGATTAATCTTCCTGTTTTACAGTTGATAAATTTGAGCTCCAAAAGTTAAGTCACCTTAGCCCAAGATCACACAGTAAGCAGATGGCAGAGGCAGAGTAGGAAGCCACCTCCCTCCGAAACATCTGCAGGGCCCTGACCACTGATAGCCCTTCCTGATTTCTGCTCATTTCGAGCGCCCTGAGCTGCGGTCCCAGGCTCCTTACTATTTCTTACACTACCTTGTTTTGCTCATAGCTTGGGTCCATGGTGTAGATGGCAGGTGGTTAGCCTAAGGATGATTTGACTGAGAAATGCTGGTCTAGGAGGAATAGAAGAGGTTGGCATTACCCTATGATCCAGCAATTCCACTCCTAGGTGTATACCAGAGAGAAATACAAACAGGTCCACACAGAAACTTGGACATGACTGTTCTTAGCCCCATTATTCACAATGGCCAAAATGTAGAAAAAATGCTCATGAACTGAGGGATATTTGTCTAGGAAAAGCAGGGCCTGGGATGGCAGAAAAGGTACCAGCTTCCAATGCACATGTTCAGTTGGGGGCAGCACATTGCTCTGAGGGGTCACTGTAAGGACCAACCCCCACAAGCCAAATGGAGGGGCCTGGGGAAACTCCCCCACCCTGCCCAGCTGCTTATTGCGAAGGAGGCAGATGGGCTTCTCTTTCTATGGGCTTCCTTGGAAAGTGCAGATATGAAAGTCCCCCTAACCAGAAAGGCCATTTATCTTCCCGGAGACTTGCCAGGGCTGTCATATGAGCGGAGGTAGAGGGGACTCCGCTGTGACCTCAGCTCCTAAGGCAGGTGAGCGGTGGCCTCAGAACAAGGCTGTCCCTGGAATGATTTTCACCCAGAGGAGCAACATTTTTTTTCTTCAGATGAGATTTGCTGAACTCTGAAATCCGTTTTATAGTTTTATAACCTCTTCAAACGTTGGACTCCAATAGATCAACTTGATTTTGAATCTATGGTGTTTTGCTATTATTTTTGTTTGAAATATAAATACTTGGGATGCCTTAAATAAAATACTTTAACATAATAAACTTTTTATGATTTATTATATCCCAAATGGATTATGGTTAAAACTGTTTAAAGAATTACTTTGACACAAAAATCAATGAAGACATTAGGAAATAATTTTAATAAGCAAAGATAATACATTAGAACTTAGCAATTGTCCTGGGGGGGGGCACCATTAACTTATTCTCACATTTTGAAATCGGAGATGCTTAATTGTTAAGAGGAAATGCCCCTCTCAAATAAGGAAAACAAAACGAGGAAGAAGAAAGCTTAGAACATGACTGAGTCACTCACTAAGTTAAGGGGTGAAGGAATGTCATAAATATAAGATGATGGGCCAGGTGAACCTGAGATAGGACAGCAAGTCTTTTGCACAATAACTCTGCAGGGTCCAAATCTCGGGTTATTAATTTCCAAGACAGATTCACGCCACCATTTCAGACTCAGCCTCCGTCTCACAGGATCACAGGCCCTGTGATCTCCTTTGGACCCCTTCTTGCAATGGGAGGGTCTGATGGTCAGCCAGACGCCATCCCTGATGCCACTGTGACCAGTTTGGACCAACGCTTATCCCGTGTCACCAGTGAGCTCTCTCATAACTTGCAGCTGGGGCCATCCTGTCCCCACAATTCACCCACATCTCAGTTGTCAGTCTAGGCAAGGACATGCTGTGCCCTTTCTCTGCTGGGAGTGACATACTATCTTGGATCTGTCTGCTTCAAACGCAGTTTGGGAGTAAGAGCTCCCCAAAGTCTTCCTGGGCAAAAACAGAAACACTCACTCGTTCAGCCTGGCTTGTGTTGTCTCCATCCCTGAGCCCCTTGACCAATGAAGTTTGAAGTTGGAGTCTCTGCTTCTGACACAGGAGAGGGCCTCTTATATTGGCTCTAGACCCTCTTATCCGATGCTCCCAGTTCTGACTCTGTTCAAACTCCAGTTGATCTTTCCTCGGGGACAGACAGGACACTCTCCATTGTTCCCCCACTCTCTTCTTTGCATCCCAGCTTCCTCTGGGGTCAGCCACTTTATTAGGTTAAAAAGGAGTGCAGGGCAGTTTTTATGCTGTTTGGGGATTTTTGAGCATCTCCTCTTTGGGCCAAACACATCTTTTTGAGCCTTCAGTACCTTCGTTCCAAATAGTCCCCAAACTAATTCTTTACGTTTACTTTTTCTAAAGAAAGGTCCATATTTGCTTCTTGGCTAAATTTTAGTGATTTGGTGAACTCTTTATTTTCATTTCCTTTTTCTCAATAGAATGTTTAATTTAATCAAAAGTGTTCTGTGTCAGATGAAACTGTTCCTTCATCTGAGGATGCAGATTTATGGAGAAAGGGCAGCGGCCGGAACTTCCTGTTGGAACCAACATATCCAGGGGTCACAGGGCTGCTTCTGTGAACTAATCTTCCCATCCTTCCTTAATCTGCCTTAGTTTTGCTAGAAGCAGTTGGTGTTTGAGCGGATACCTGCGCTCATTTGTATTTTCTCTTCTGTCTGAAGGTTTCATAGCATGTAAAACAGCAGATCTAGAGGTGGCATTGCATTTGGCGAAGGAAAAAAACAACAAATGTATCGCTGTCGTTGGTCATCAATGGCAGAGCACCACATGGAAGCTGCCCCGATTTTCAGGGAGCAAGAGTCATGCTTTCTCACGGTCTCCCCTGTGCTAAACCCCATCTCAATGAAAATGTAAGGCATTTGGAGTGACCTGTGTGAGGGTAAAGTCTGATGTGGGATCTATGAGCTTCCTGTCATCTCCATAAACCTGAGAAATACAGGCAGGGGGTGAGCTTTAGCCTCTGGCAACTTCTCCTGGATGTGCGCTGCTGGTTGGCTGCTGGGAGGTCCTTGCCATCTGTGTAACAGGGTCGTTTCTCTTGGTGGGTTTTAGGTATCGATTGCCTCTGGATCACCCTGCCCTGTGCTTGCCTCTTTACCATCTGACCCCAACTAGACTCCAAGGTCATTCAGGGCAGAGCTGTGACTTTCTTCGTGGCACAGTGTTTGGCAAACATACTAAGTCTTGAATGATGGCTTTCCAGGGATTAGAGGCAAAGAAAAGAACCAAGCCCATCAAAGTCCTCAGGCCATAGGATTAATCTTTCCAATTTTTAATAGATGATGCTTCAGCTCTCGAGGCTGAAGGGGCCTGAAAAGCTGTATGGCACTGACATATTGATTAACAACATGGAAATCGTGTTTCACCTGGGTCTGGAAGGGCACCTGCCCTGCACATCGAGTGTGGCGGCGGGAGCAGGCTCACCAGGAGCCACACTCCGTCCATCTTGGTGGGCCATGGGGATCCCCCAATGGTCTTACTGCCTCTGGAAACTGCTTCACCTTCCTTGAAGGCTCTGCACAATGCCCACGAGGCTTTGGAAAAGGTGATCATGTGCTATCCACACGGTTAACCATCCAGCCTATTGCTAAATCCACGCTCGGTTCCTAGTGTCAGTTTACATGACTCAGCAGCCATGTTTCACACATTCTCTCCTGAGAACCCTGATTGCCATGTGGTTTCTAGGCGATCACACCTCCTGTTTCCTCTTAGCTTGTTGGCCTTTTTTTCTCAGGCCCCCTGGCTGTTTTCTCATTTCCTGAATCTTCAAATATATATTGTCTTACTCATTCTCTTGGGACCCCTGTCAGTCCTGCTACTCTCAGTATCTTTGAAATACTGATGACTCTAAATTTCTCTCTCCAGTCTGGACCTCTTATACATGCATTTGCCTATTCCGCGTCTGCTCTGGGACATCTTGGACATCTTACACCTAATAGAAGCACTTGCTCTTCCCTCCCAAAATGCTTCTACTGATGTCTTGCCTGATCCCAGTTCATAACAGCCCCACTCTTCCAGTTGCTCAAGCAAAAACCTTGGAGTCCTTTGGACTCTTCTATTTCTTCTGCACCCCACATCCTTTGAGACATTCCAAATGTATTTAGAAGCTGACCACTCTGCTCTCACCGCCTCCACTGCTCTGAGCCTGGTCCAAGTGACCATGATCTTGCAGCTGGATCATTGTAATAGTGTTATGATAGATCTTTCAGCTTTTGACACGGTCCCTGCATTCTGTTCTCAACACTGCATTGCGTGATACTGTTAACATACAAGTCAGATGATGTCACTCCCATGTTTATGACCCTCCTGTGGCTCCCCATCTCACTCAGAGTAGAAGCCAAAGTCCTTTCAGTGTCCCTGGGGTTCCTACCCTTTGTGACTTTGTTTCTGTTCCAGTCCCAATGGCTCTTTGCTGTTCCCCTGAAACACCAGGCTGCTCCCAGATCAGAAGCTTTGATCTCGCTGCTCCCTCTCAAATGCTCTTCTCCTGGGTATTCTCCTGCGCCCCCTTCAACCCTGTAATCCTGCGTCTACTTCTCAGGCAAGGCCTTGCTGATCACATGGTTTAAAGCTGCAGCCTTCTCCTGGTCAGCCTCCGACACGTTAGCATTCCATGGCCTGCTCTTCCGCTCCATTTTTTTCCCTGTTGTACTAATATTTTTAACATACCTTCTGATTGATTTATTTATTATATCTAGCCTCTGAATCCTTCCATTAGAAAATACGTTCTGGGAGGGCAAGACATTTTATTTCATTCACTATGGAATCTCTAGAACTTAGCATGGTGACTGGCACATGGTTGGTGCTCAATACATATTTGTTTCATTCATTGATTAATGAACCGGGCCATGATACTCTTCCTCCCAACTTAGTATCCTGGGAGGAAGAGAAGATGCATTTGATGGTTGAAGCAGGATAAAAAATTCTTTCAACTTATCAGATTAATAGGCCAAGTTTAACACCGTAATGGTAAAGAGAGCCATGTAAATCCCTGTAGTCAAAAGCCAACTCTACAGGACCACACCATGGGAAAACCTATAGGTGATGTTTGCCTGTGATTTCAGAACTGAGTAGCAGAGTCGTGTCTTTGATCCAAAGGCTATTGGTCACATTCATTGATGTATAGTACACAGATCACAGTAGGTATTAGTTAAACTCTAATCTTTGCTGCTCAAACAGCAGTGGGAGAATTGGGTTCACCTCTGGGCCTCATGCCTGAAGAGAGATTTAGATAACATGAGCCCCATTTGGAAAACAGCCACCTCAGGTGTCAGCATATCATGGGAGTAATGTTTGTAGTATCTGGCCATTCTTTTCAGCAGGAAAGACTCAGGGGAGACCTAACTAGTTTCTTGAGCTCTCTGACAAGCCATTCTGTGGAAAGGGAACATTCTGTATTACTTCAGTTGGCAGGACTGAGACCAGCGGGGAGAAGACAGATTTCAGATAAGGATAAGGAAGACTGCAAATTGGTGAGAGTTACCCGAGGATGGAGCAGCAGCTCCTAGAGGCCATGAGCCCTCCATTGCTGGAGACGCAGCAGGGCCAAGTAGAGACTACTCAGTAGGGAATTGTAGGGGAATCCAGGACCGCATGAATTCATGTCCTTCACAAAGCAGACATCAAGGTGAGATTAGATGTACCAGAGATTGGGAAAATGGGGTGGAAGCCAAGCAGGCTGGACTGAAGGTCTGATCCAGCTGCAGGAGAGAGGGAAGGAAGGAGGATTGGGTAGGAAGAGCCTTAGACTGTGGTGCTGCTACAAGGAAGCATTGTAAGTCCAAAGGGGAGTCTTTGAGTGAAGTCGCCCATCCAAAGAGTCAGGAATAGGCCTGTCTTAGCATTCTGGCCACTCTCAGTCATTGACTGGGAGCAGCCCTTGGGAAGCGGGGCTGTCGGTGAATGTGGGGATGGACTGCAGAGCCCAGCAGCTGGGACCATCCATCAGTTATGCTCCTAGCAGTAGAAGCTCTGAGGGGCACATTTTCACAGCCACCACAAGGTCTCTTGTGGGAACTGTGCAAAGTCCCAGGAAGACACTCTGACTTTGAGGTCTCATCACAACACTCTCACACTGTGCTCCCTTTATGGCTCCTTGCACTGTGAGCATCTCAGAACAAGTGCTCTGCATTGCTGCCCTCTGCCCAGGGCCCACCATGTACAGGTGCTCAGTGAGGGTCCAGCGAGTGGTAAACGCAGCAAGAATGCAGCAAACACCCCACCCCCACCCCCGTGACCTGGTAGTCATGCTCTGTAATTTCAGGTCTTGGAGGGGAATCTGTTAACTGAAATTGAGGATAGTAAATGTCGGTCAGCCGTGGTCCCCAGAGAAATGCTGTAAAGTGGCGTTTGTGTGAGGAAACGACCTTCATTGCTACAGAAGTGCCAGGACTAAACGGAACAGCCCCTGAGCAGAGCGCAGACTGAAGCCTCATCCATTACCCGCCTCTTCCCCTAGAAAGACAACCCTCATTTATTATTTCCAGACTGCTTTTATTTTACTTGCGCCGTGTGAAAAATGTTGAATTGGGGAATAAATAACATTATTTCCAAACAGAGATTTCAGAATCACTTCACAGATTTTGGAATTATTATCCTGTTTCCAAATGTTTGCTTTGTGTATCATTTCCTCATTTATATGTGTGAGCTCTTTATTGCAAATGTCATTTGGAAAACTCTGACAGAAGTCTGAAAGAAGTCTGTTGTTGGTCTGTGCTCAGGCCCCCTCTCTTTCCTTTGAAGTGCAGCAAAATCTTACACGCAGTCTCAGAAAAAGATGTTTGCTAGAATGTTCCTTTTTATGGCACAGTAGCTCTGCACTGACCAGTTCCACTCTCTCCCTATCATCCCTTGCCTCCAGATTCTCTTTTCTGCAATCGCTCGGCTCATTACGGCAAGACTGGGATTCATTCCTTCAGCACATCTGCTAGAAAACACTCCAGTGCTCCTCTTGTCCTGCTGTCTGAACCTGGACTCATCCTTGTTGGCATGCCTTCCCTAATTGGCTCCAACTTCCTCAGGTTATGCTGTTTTCCCATGATTCCTCTGACCACCTCTTGTTTTGGTCAAGCCTTTCTCCTCCTTAACTGGAAGACACCGTGTCTATTCCAGCCCCCGCCCTCACACATGTTATCCTGTCCTAAATGATCACCTTTTACTCCTTTGTCATCCAAAGTCCATTCATTCTGCAACACACACAGGAAGCTCTGCAGAGCCAGCTCAGCTGATGGGAAAGAGAGGGCAGGGTTCAAACCCAATGACGTTTGTCTCCCTGCTTATCTCTGGAAGACGGCGCTTCTCATGTCATCGAGGGTCTGTTTATCCACCCCATCTCTTCCTCTCTCCACAGCCCCTTCCACTGTTCCCATCATGCACCAGGTCAGTGCCACCATGAGGAGCATCACCTTGTCATGGCCACAACCAGAGCAACCCAATGGCATCATCCTGGATTATGAGATCCGGTACTATGAGAAGGTGAGTCAGCTCTGTCTTCAGGCTTGCAAGAGCCAGGGTCAGCCACTGTTGCATGGGAGGTGGCCAGCTGAGGGCACAAGGAGATGGGTTGGAGGAAGTCCTGAGGGAGGGAGCAATCTGGGGATGGAGGCCAGAGGCTTCTTGGGAGAGTTCCCAGGTCTTCCCTGGGAAAAGTCTCCAAAATGCATGTACTTTCTGTACCAACTCAGGAGAGAACCTTCCAACCCACCACCCTGCTGTCTGGACAGCTCCCTGGGCTGGTGTGGGCAGGACTGATACCCACTCACGTGCAGATGCTACAGAACTGCCAGGGGTCCCCTGAACCTTCTGAAGATTTTCTGGTGTGTAGACTAGTGTTTTTCAATATAAGAATGTTTACTTATAAATCATATGCATATACTACTGTACTAATATGTTTATGAAAGTTAAAGATATTTCAATGGAAATATGAAAGAATGAGATAGAAATGAATAGACATAGAAACTTACATATTCTCTTCCTTGACTGCTATTTGGCAGCAGCTCCTGGGGGCTACAGCAAGGCCTATGCTGCCAAGATAGGGAAATGGCCCTGCGGAGTGGTCCCTGGTCTATCGGTGGAAGAAGCAGGGACTTCTTCCCACCATGGTGAACTGTAGCATTTGCAAAATCTGGAAAATACAGTACTTTCTGTACTGACCCAGCACGTTATTTATTAAAACACCAGATTCATTCATTTATTTGTTCAGCAAGTATTTATTGAGTGTCTGCTATTTGACAGGTACTATTTTAGGATATATTAGTGATCAAAACAAAGATTCCTTCCCTCAAGGGGTTTACTTTCCAATAAATGAGACAGTGAATGAACAATGAGAATAACAACTAAGGAAATCACATACTATACTAGAGAAAATGAGTACTGTGAAAGGAAAAAGAAAAAGCAAAGTAAATGGGATCAGGAGGGTCAGGTTTGGGGGAGAAGTCACTTGCAGAAATAAATGGAATGGTAAATGTAGGCCTCTTGGAGAAAGTAGTTCTAAGACCTGTAGGAGCTAAGGGTGCTGTGAAGCAGATATCTGGGAGACAGAGAGCTTGTGCAAAGGCCCTGAGGCAAGATCATGACTGGTGATTCAAGGAACAGGAAGGAGACCAGCACAACTGGAGTGATGTGAGCAATGGGGAAAGAGTAGACAGAGGAGAGAGGTAATCAAGGGAAGTGATCATGGTGGGCCTTAACAACTTGAGCTTTCCCACTGAATGAGATGGGGATCTATAGCAAAGTTAGGAGCAGAGGAGAGACAAACTACGAAAGGATCATTTAGGCTCTTCTGTTGACAACAGGATGGCTAGATTGCAATAATCTAAAACAAGAATGATGGTGGCTTGACTCAGAGTGGAAGCAGAAAGCTGATGAAACAGTCAATTTCCAGATATGTCATCTAAAGACAGAGACAACAAGATTTCCAACAGGTTGGATTTGGGATATGGGAGGTTTTAGCCTGACCCACTAGAAGGATGTAACTAACCACCATTGACTGAGAAGGGGATCGATGCGGGTAGAACGTGTTTGGGGTGAGGGAAGGGACAGAAGTTCAGCTTGATGTCTAAAATTCCTCTGAGATAGTCAGGTGGAGATATGGAGAAGGCAGCTAGATGTACAGGTCTGGAGTTCAGGAGAGAGGACCAGGTTAGAGATGTCCATTTGGAAGTTGTCAGTATGTGGATATATGAAAGTCCTGGCCTGGGTGAGATCATCCAGTGGGTGAATGGAAACAAGAAGAGGGTCAAGGATGGAGAGCTGCAGCCCTCCGGCGTGGAGGCAGTGTCTAGTCTGTGAGGAGGAGTGCCCTTCAGCTGTTAGAGCTGAGCTTGCAAAGCAAGGTGAGGATCAGGCAGCATTTTATTCATTTAGAGAATATTGGACTATGTAAATACTTCATTCAGAAAATCCCGTGAATTTGGGGGTAATTTAAACCATCTGGATTCATAAGCACCTATTATATTCATTCAGCTTTGAATTTGGGGTTTTTATGTTCTAGATATTTTTTGTCAGTTAATAAAATAAATGTTGACTTTCCAAAATGTTTTAGACCAATCTGTTTGGAGCAATTGACCACTTGACCTCATTTTGTCACCAAAGTTGGACCTAATAGTCAACATAGTATCATGTGTGGCCAGTCTATGGTATGATGTCAGAGCCACCAGTAAGGTTCCATGCACCCCCCTTCCCACACACATATGAACTTGAGCCTTGTAGCTTATCTCGGAAAAAAATAATTTCTCCTTAGTGTGCCCTTTTGGGTGCCAGGAGCTTCATAAACGTTATCTCCTTTCTCCCTCACAATTCAGTGGAGTAAATAGTAGTGTCATTGATATGAGTAAAGAAACCAATTGTACAGAGTTTTTTAAAACAAAACTCGTCCACAGTCACACAGCTAGGAAATGAGCTTGTAGCCTAGATTCTTTGCCCTGAAGCAAGTGGTGGTGCTGGGAGGAGGCCGAATGCATGGGAGACCACCTGCCCTCCTCCTCCTCTGCTGTGCCCAGGGCAGTCACCCTTGGGAAAGGGGTGAAGGGCTTAAGAACAGGCTCAGAACTGAAACTATGGTGCCTTTGCCCCTTGCCTTCTCACTCCCCACCCACATCCAGGCTCCTCCACTGCATTTCCCTTCACATGCAAACCTTCTCCCTTGAAAAACAGTAATTAACCTCCACTTCTGATGTTAGGAAGGAAGCATATTCTTCCATTTCAGGCCACGTCCCTACTTCTCAGTAATTTATACTAATTATTAACAGACACACATGCACAGCAGCTCAATGCCTGAGGCGGCTTCCACACCTCAGTGAAGCATATTATTGTCCCCACTCCAGAGGATAAAATGCTTTTCTTGGGAACACAGAAGATTCTTTGCCAAAGCATTGATTACTATAGAACTTATAAAGTGCGTGACTATAAAATTGTTACATTGCCTTGACCATTTCTAAGATGACTTAAGAAAAGACATTACCCTGTGAGGGCATTTTGAAATAACACAATGACAATCATTCATCTTTATTGAGTGCCCATTACGTGTCAGATTTTCACAGATACATTAGTGCTGACCCTTAAAAGAAAGATTCTTGAAAGCCAGGTATAGCCAATTTATAGAATTAAGTCACAGAAAGGTTAAATGACTTATCATGACCACACAGGTCGCAGCTAGGGAGTCACAGAACCAGAACTGTAGACATTTTTATTATATATCAGTGTATTTCTGAATTCTGCATAGAACTGGATGCAATCGTGTTGATGCTGAGGATCCCAACATAAGTGTGGCCCCTGAAATAAGAAATTGCGTCTTAATTTTAAATCCAAATACTTGTAGCCAGAATGATTTTCCTACCTGCTCCACAAGGCCATGGAATCCTAGTCTTCAGAAGATACAAACGCAAATAGAACTCAATCCAGGAGATGTCCTGGATCCAGTCAAAAACACAACAACAACAACAAATACACCCACCATTCCGCCATCCTATACCACTTCTTCTAAACCAGGAGTCAGCAAATTTTTTCTGCAAAGGACCAGGCAGTGAATATTTTAGGCTGGTGGGCCATCCAGTCTGTATCCCAACGACTCATCTCTGCCTTTGTAGCAGGCAAGTAGCCACAGTAAATATGTCAATAGATGGGTGTAGCTGGATTCTAATTAAACTTTATTTACAAAAACATGTCACTGGCCATGGCTGTAGTTTTCCAGCCCCTGGAAACTCTCCCTGGTTCTCCTGCCCCACAGCCCTCTCTTGGTTTGTGCTTGCGAGACCTTCCAATTTCAGCTCTGCGAATGGAATTGGCGAGGCTATCGCCTCTTCCAACAGCTCATTAATAGAGAGCTCAGAAGCCATCGAGCTGATGACACTCCCAGGGGCTCTCCCGTGTTCATCTCTGTCCCCATTTTAATATATTTCCATTCATCATTCTCTCTTGTTTACTGTCTTGTAGCACTTTTCTCTCCTGGTGGCAGCGCTTGTAGGCAAACCATGGGAGAAGCATCTACGGCTGCTCTCGGCTGTCTCGATGATGAAGCGTTCAGACGTTTACTCACAGTCCCTACTAACTGTCTAGGCTAGAATGGGCTGGTGAGGCCTTGGGAATTTCTACCCTTCGAATTGTAGGATCATTTTCTCATAGAAACTCTTATTAACCAGTCTGAAGTGTGCTGTTTAGTCATTCATTTATCACTGAGTGATGGAGCACCCAGGTGGTGCCAGCCCTGTGCTGCATGTTGGGGATGGAGAAATAAAGGAGACACGGTCTCTGCCCCCAACAAGCCACAGCTTCTGTCTCCCACACACTTACAAAATCAGTCATAAGCAACCAAAGAAAAGTGCATCCTTGCCCTTCACTCTAAATCATTTGCCTGAAGTTGATTAATGACGCTGAAGGGAACAAGGACTGGCACAATTTAATCACTGAGCTTCCTGAACGTACGGACTATAAAACGATAATGGGTTAGTGTTATGTCCTCAAAATTCAAATGCCAATACACCAAAACACTTTTTTTTTTTTTTCAGTAAAAGAGCTGTCTAGTCAGTGCTTATTTCAAGCAGTGCATACTTCCATAGTTTCCAGTAAAACCAGAGAATTTAGGAAGCCACCTGGATTTTGTAGCAATGGGATTTTGTCCTACCTTGCAAGGTGATGTGCTTTTCATGGTTTCAGATCTCAGATCTCCAGTGTGTCAACAGATGGTAATGATCAAAGATCTTAGATGGCATCCCTTCTGTAGTGGGTAGCTTTCTTTCTGCCAAATCCCTGACTGGGGATGCTAGTGGTGGTGGAGAACCTATCTGCTCTTTAAATGGATCAAATGATGGATGGCTAGTCCTTCCCCAGCAGTCTCTCCCCAGCGCCAAAGGACAGTCCCCCCAGTACATGGGCCTCTTTGTAACTTTCAATTGTCTGCCCAAGCCGGCCTCTAGCCTGTGGGCCCTTACAACTGCTTCCTAAGTTTTCATCACCACCCCTGTGCCATCCACACTCCAGATATGCCCATTACTTGCAGACTCCTGAGCTCCTTTAAGCCTTGCTTTTGCATGTTTTATTCTGTCCCCATGGGATCTTCTATTCAGTACTCCCTCCCCACACTCATCCATGTGGCTAATTTCTTTCATCTTTCAGAACTCAACTCGTGTCACCCTTTCTCTGAGCCTCTCCCAACCGCCTTATCAGTCTGGCCTGTTCCCCCACAATTCCCTAAGCTGCCCTCTGCCAAGGCACTCAGTCAACACTGTTGTCATCATCTGTTTGATTTCTGGTCCACCCTGCAAGGGATCTGGAGGGCACAGGGGAACCCTGTACAGGAGGACTTCACATTGGAAAAACAGCCTAAGCAAAGGCCTGGTGGCCAGAGTGAGGTCCTTGGAGGGGCAGCAAAGTGGCTACTTAGGGGCATGTGAGGCATTGGGATTTACTTCATTATGAGGGGCTTATAAACCTGGATTCAGGAGTTCTGATTTTATCGGATAACAGCTTTAGAGAAGACAAGAAATCTTTTTAAGGAAAGAAGTTTGGATTCCGTGCGAAGGGAGCAGCAGAAAAGATGGGAAGCTACAAAATCCAGGCACAAATCAAATGTTACGTAAGATGGGCAGCAAAGGGAGCCAGCAAAGCAGCTCTCTCGGAGCACTCACAATGGGCAGAGGAGCAGGCAGGGGGAGAAGCACAAGCACCAGCTGTGCAGACCAGAGGGTCACATGCAGACATCAGGACCGTGAAGGACAAGACAGAGGAGCTGGAGAGAGTGACAGACAGGGGGCGGGGCTGACCCCTAAGTAGGAGGGGTGAAGACACAGGGCCTGCTCTCCGTGGAGACACAGGTTGAGGTGAAGGCCGAGGCAGGGATGGGAGGTACTCCAGCCTGGTCTCAAACTCTTCAGCAGAATGGAAGGACTTGAGGGAACTTACAGAGCGATCTAGTATAGCCATTGTGTGGAGTGATCGGGGAGATCCTGAGTGAGGAGAGGAAAGAGGACATCTCAGCAGAAGCCAGGCAGAGGGAGGAGGCCTAGGGCAGCCCAGTCCGTCCAGGGAGCTTCTGCTGAGGGCAGACACTGAATAGGGTTTCACAAAGATGGGTGTACTTTGTTATTCTACCTCTGAACCCTGGAGTGGGCCGGAACAGAAAGTGACCGCGAGCCCCCCAGCCAGGCCCCGAGAGCTCAGCCTTTGCTTGCTCTCTTCACGGTGTAGCCACTCCATGGTTCAGAGGCAATTCTTTATTCCCTCAGTCCAGGACAGTCTGTCCCCATTCAGAGGGATGGCCTGGGGCTGGTGGCGACTTCTCGCAGCTCAGCAAAACCAAGAACTGATGGAGCCTGGGTGCTCCAGGGTGGAGCGGGCTGGGGGCACAGCGCTCAGGAACAGGCTGCTGACTCCTCCCTTTGCTCCTTTCCAGGAGCACAATGAGTTCAACTCTTCCATGGCCAGGAGCCAGACCAACACAGCGCGGATCGACGGCCTGCGGCCGGGCATGGTGTATGTGGTGCAGGTGCGCGCCCGCACCGTGGCTGGCTACGGCAAGTTCAGTGGCAAGATGTGCTTCCAGACTCTGACGGACGGTAAGGGGTGGGCCAGTGACCTGGGCATCGAGAGGCCAGTCCAGGGAGGAGAAGAAGCCCCACCCCAGGGAAGCTGCACTGGCAGCCAAGAGGCCACCCTCTAACCGGATTCCATGGAATTCCCTTGGCAGGGTTTGCCTCCCAAAACGGCTGTACAGGGAGACATTTGTCTGAAGTCCAGCCGGTTTCTGTCCAACATCTGAGGGATTTGCCTTTGAAGGGTCTCTGAACATCATGCAGAGAGGTCACTGTGTGTGGTCCCGCGCATGCACAGCAGTGAGACCCAAAGTCCCTCACGGAGCCGGTGTGGCCTTCGGACTCTGGATCAGGGCCCAGACGCCTACTGATTCACCATCACTCCCACTCACTCTGTTCTTGGGGGCTGGGAACTGAGCTCACCGCCTCACTGCATGAACCTGGGTCTCCAGGAAGGAAACCGAGAGACAACATTTGAGGTGTGGTGGTCCCACGTAACCAGCATCTCAGAGCATTTGAGGCAGCTTCATGAGTGGCCCCAGGAGGTCCTGTTCGGGTGTCTGGCCACTGCTTTCCAAACTGTCCCAAGACCAGAAAGTCTGTTATCAAAAATACTTCCAGCTTTGGGCTTTATTAATTCTCTATTATAACGATTTCCCCCACTCCTCTGAGACCACACCCCCTACGCTTATGAAAATGAGATTTCCCAACAGCCTGAGCACTGAGCCTGGGTGTGTCTGCCTGACGGTGCTCACTGTCTGTTTCCTTACTAGCCATTTACCACAGCGTATGTGGTCATTTATCTACATATCATCTGCTTGCCTATCCACATGTATTTATTCATGTATGAGCTATTTCCGGATAGTTTTCCAAATGTCAGTCTATTCCCAACTTCCCAAATTGAAAGCCTTTCATTTTCCCTTTATTACTTATATTGTACAGAAAGCAGGCTGCCCTTACACAATGGTTTCTCTTAGGCCCGCCCTCTTCGGCCAGGCACTTGACAGGGCTGGAGGCTTTCTAATGACACATTCCATTTGTGACCATTTAAAAACTCACCAGAAAGATTTAAAAATCAGATGATCTCATATGCAAATGATAATATTCATTTTCTTAGGAGCAGTGGTAAGAGGAGCCAGTGCTGGTGGGCATTCCAGTGGGAGACATTGCTGCCCCGGGGGCACCCACCACCTCCCCGTAATGTGCTCCTGGGTGCTTTAGTGGGGGCTCTCTTCTTGTAGGTCTGGAGTTTGCAACCAGTTTGGAGTTTATTTTAGATGCGTTTTTTGGTCATATTTTAAGGACGGTGAGATGGAGTGGAATGGTGAGGCGGTTCATTCAGATTAATAACGCCGCCGGTGTGAAAAGAACACAGGCTGTCTTCTTCTCCTTAAGGACTCTGTCCCCCTCTCTGCACCTCACTTACCATCTAGATTTATGGGTGCATTGGCGTCAGAAGGTACACAGGATTAAAAGCCCAAAACTCAAAATGATCTGAGCACTGGTCTCCTGGCAATTCTGCTAGACAAATCAAGAAGTAACAGATTTCTCCCAAGAAGGCTATTCCTTTTACATTGGCAGTTAAGTTTTGTAAACCCAAGAGGGGCTAGATGTGAGAGAGTTCTGGTAAGTGGCCAAATTCGGAGTATTAATCTTACTGACTGGGGTTCGCACGTCGGTAGTAATTACACTCACTGAGGCTTTGGGCCCCAACGGCCGCACGAAGGTGAGTCTGAAGGTTGACCAAAGATGGGTCACTGGGGCAGGAGGACCTGTAGGAAGGTTACAAAGCCTTATGAAGTTTTTCATGTATAAAGGCATTGTTAGGGACTCCTCACTGTGGCTCCTTGCATTTTTTTGGCCAAATTAATTTTTTAAAAGCATGCATGTTACAGAAAGCTCTCAACAGAGGGAAACTGAAATGTTACCTTCAGTGTTTAAAATTGATTTCTAGAGAGCGGGAGGTTTTGAGAACAACATGCGTATCCTTAGCAGTCTCTGTCTCCACCCCAGAGCTGAAGGCTGGTTCAAACACTGGGGCGCACCTGGAATGTTTGGTAAACGTGCAGATACCCTGCTCTTCACCCAGAGGTTCTGATTCAGATCTGAGTAGGGGTCCAGAAATAGTCGTGTTCAACAGTTGGGCTTAAGAGATTCACATGCAGAGCCTGGGGAACCTCAGTTCAAGAAGCATTGTCATTAGGACTGCCAGATAAAACACAGGATGGCCAGTTAAATTTGAATTTCAGATGCAGTGGATAATGTTTGGGGCATATATATATATATATATATATATATATATATATATATATATTGCCTTTGGAGCATACATTGAGTACCAGCTATATGCAAAGGGTATACAGGAGGATTCTAACGTGTCTTTCTTACCTAGATGATTACAAGTCTGAGCTGAGGGAGCAGCTGCCCCTGATTGCTGGCTCGGCGGCGGCTGGGGTGGTGTTTGTCGTGGCCTTGGTGGCCATCTCCATCGTCTGTAGCAGGTAGGCCCTCCACTCCTGCCCCTGACTGCTCTCCTTATACCCAGGAAGCCCCCCATTGGGACCCCTCCCAGGTCGTGCAGACTGGACAGGCCTGACCATTCCCAGACACACCGCCAAGCTCCCGATCATCACTCCATCTCAATCCACAGGCAGCCTAGATTCTCCAGATGATTTTCTCTGTGCCTGGGATAAAATCCTCTGTAAGAGCTGGGCAAGGCTATGAATAAACAGCATCCATCCTCAAGCTTCATCTTAGACAAGACTCTCAGTGCCCCTCACACACGACAGTTTTTCAGAGTGACGGTTACAAAATTGCGTTTGACCCACTGGAGCATCACAGCTGTTCCGCAGCCCATCCTCCGGTTAGAGAGCCGAGGGCCTGGGCAGAGAGCATACGGCAGCAGGCAGGAGGGGAGTCGAGGAGGAAAAGAGGAACTCCAGGTTCTGCAGAAGGGCTGGCCCTGAAGGCCTTGTGAATTTTTAATACTGCTGCTACTGCCTTCGGTGGTTAGTCCAGATTCTGCTCTGCAAAGGCCTGTAGGTGGTCCCTCCCAAGCAGTGCCACAGTGCAGCCAGAGTGCTAATAGGCATCCCCAGGGGCCTCTGCCCCAAGCTCTGACGGGACCCAGGGCCCTGCCTGGCCTCTGAAACACCTAGACTTGAAAGCAGACCCAGCTGCTCACAGTGGTGGTCAAGCTAGAACGCTGGCCATGACAAGAGCCACACCTAAAATGAGAGTTGCAGTTGCCCATCCCAGGAGATGCCTGGGTGAGTGCCCATCGGGTCAGGAGGCCTGGGCAGAGGTCCCTGGAGCAGAGAGGCTCAGAGAGCTCCTCCTCCTTGTGTCCACAGGAAACGGGCTTACAGCAAAGAGGCTGTGTACAGCGACAAGCTCCAGCATTACAGCACGGGCCGAGGTGAGTAGAAAGCAGACACCACTGATCCCTGGAGAACCACTGAGTGGAGCAGGCAAGTGCTTCGAGAGCTTCTTATAGCCGGACTGGCCAGTCCTGACCACAGCCCTCTCCAGCTCCCAGGGGCCCAGCCCAGCCTCTCTGCAGGTCCTCGGGGACCACAGGCTGCTGCCCCAACTGCCACCTGCCCATTGTGGGCACTCACTGGATGCCTGGCAAGTAGATTATCTTGTGTATTGATAAGCTCATATAGAACAAGGAGTGCAGGGAAAGATTGGGTTTAGCAGGTCAATGAGTCCTGAAATCAGACACAGCGGAGAAAGATGGAGGGTACCCTATTAACATCTTCTGCCTTATCGAATCCAACTGAGCGGCTGGGGAATGTGTTAACCAAATTCACAGATAAGCCAGAGAACATGAATATAGGGAATTAAAAAGATAGCAGAGCCCAAGAGGCCAAAGTGTTGAGATATCTCCCAAGTACTTTCTTTTAAAAAAGTACCTTAAAAGTTTCTTCACTCATTATCTTACTCCTCTCTTATAAAAATATATATATGTATATATATAATATTTTTATAACTAAAATTGCTCCTCAGCAATGTGCAACGTGAAGTCTTATGTTAGAATTATTCTTTTATCTGTGTAATTCCAACATTGCAGGGTCTGAAAATGTCCCACTGGGTCATTCGGGCCACCTTCCTGCCTCAGGAAAACAGTACCCTTAATCCTGACAGCAGACATGTTCTGTTTCTAAATAACTCCTTTTAAATTCCACAGATGCCCTCAGAAATCTGTCCCCAGCCCTTTGTGCTGGCTGTCACAGGCTGCTTCTGTAAGCCTCATCTCACCTAAATCCCTCTGTTGCAACGTAAGCCCTTTTCTGCCTGTTCACACAGCAGTGAACAGAGAAAACATACCTTATCTCCACACACACACACACACACACACACACACACACTGAGCATGCCTTCAGTGGGCAGTTCTGAGAGCAAACACTAGGCTCAAAGGCAAAAGTTCTCATGGATCAAACTCATCTCTCTCCAAGGTTACATCTCCGAGACATCCACACAGCAGCTCCACCACGAAGGGCTCATGTCCTAACATGGCCAGTGCTGGCTCGGGTTGTACAGCGGCTACTCCGTAGAAAAGGTTTTATTTTCCAGGGACGTTCAATCTAAGACCAGGACACTGTCAAGGGTTTGTAGAGGCCAAGCCCCAGGCAGCTGGGCTGCTATTCAGACAGTCATGGTTGGGAGGGAGGCGTGGGCTCGGCTGGCTCAGAGGCAAAGGCTCTCCCACAGTGGTCCAGGGCAGCCCCGCTACCAGCAGCATGAACTGGGGGTGGGGATTGGAGAGAGTGGCCTCTCTCTAAATTCACACATACTGCTCCTGAAACAGTCCCATTTATCCCCTTTCTTTCCCCTTCCAGGCCACCTCGGGCCTCACTTTAACCAGATGTCCTTGGTTTCAGGGAGGAAAACCCTACTGTGTTCTCTCTCCTTCCCTGCATCCCACCACTGCCTCACTGCACAGTCTCCATGTGCTTTTACTCATTAACCTGTGCATTAACTCTTTTCTTAAATATGAATGTCTTTTATTGCATTGAATTTAAAATAATGATGTTTAAAAATAAACAAACAAACAGTGAAATAAAATAAAATGAGGTGGGAGGGTGAAGAAGAGTTCTTTATAGAAAAAGGCTAGTGGAATGTAGAAGGAATGGTAGAATTAGAAAATGACCGTTTTGTCACTATTGGTGTAATGATTGATTCAGGCAAGTATCAACAATGGATTCTAAAATCATTTGGCAAAAAGTTCTTGACTAACAAGGTATTAATGCCGTCTTCAAGTTTATTGTAGGCAGGGCCTTAGCTTCCTCAGCTGGAAAAGAGAGACTTTGATTGTATCTGATTCTCAAGTGAAGGTACCCCTTCCGGGGTGCATCAGAATTACCTGCTTGCCTCCTGGCCTCTGTCTCAGGATTCTGACATGCCCCTACCCCGCTCTCAGTTCTTTGCCATGTTGAGAGCCACTGTAAAGTCCATTTCAGATGTAGCATTCTGCTAACTCTCTGGATGAGATATTTAGAGCTGGCCATGGGAACATAAAATTGGGAATACCATTTTGAAGACTAGAGATGGCCAAAGGTGCGATTGGGTTGCCTTAGGAGGGAGCTTTCATTTTAAAGGCACACAAGCTAAGCCTTGTTATTGCCCCGTGGGTGGGGTGCCAATCAAGTCAGGGGGCAGCTTGGTGCCTTTTTGGCCACTTCAACCTGAGATCTGACCATTCTCCTGCTCTGGAGGGACCAGCTCTGCTGTGCTACATTCACAAAGGTGCTTCCAAAGCGCTCACAACCCTCTTCTGGGGGATTTTGTCACATCTAAGGCCCACCGAAGGAGGCTTCTCTGGTTCCCAGGGTCCAAAGGAAAATCAAAACCTGGGCTGCAGTAATTGTGGCCTTGCTGCAACCAGTGGGGACAGCTGAAGACGCAGTGTTGACAAGCTGCACAGTGACCATCCCTGGGACTCGGGGTGGATGCAGAGTTCTAAGTGGACCAGAGTTCACTCCCTTGGCTGCCTTAGAAGTCTGTCTTCTTTTTAATTCAGTTCACCATTTATAAATGCCTGTTCCCTCTATTGATAACTGTTCTCTTTTTATCCAGTCCCTGAAACCTGGCTCCTCTTTGCTCCTAGTTCTCTAAACTCATAGTCTCATACTTTGAATTGCATTAGTGCATTTTCTCCCATGGATATCGGTACCGCTGACTAAAGCTATTGCTGTTGGAGAATCACAGTGCAAGGACTGTAGAGCTGAGGGAATGCTCAGGACACATATCACAAGAGGAGACAAGACTCTGGTGGAGGATGGGCCTGGCCCAAGACAGGGAAGGGGTAGGAATAATTAGTAATGGAAAGCCGACTCTGCACCTTTATTCTGGTAGCTCACTTCAACGCATCTGACCCTGACAACTACTCCAGGAGGTGGACATTAATCTAGGGAGGAAATGACTTAACCAGGACACACGGCTCATAGGTGGCAGAGGTGGACTGCATACCCTCTAAGTCTGGCTGCAGAGCCCGTACTCTTCCCATATTGCAGCGGCTCAAGGTGCCTGGTAGTCAGAGCAGGTGAGAGTTGGATGAGGACTAATTCTAGGTGTCCTGGCTGGTGGTTTGTTACTCCTCGCTCTGAGTCCCAACGCAGGAAGCAGAAAGGTCCATAAGGCCTGAACTGAATGTATGCACGTGTCCATACCTGGGCCATCCATGTGCACGCACCTCTCTGTGGGATGTGACAGGAACCTGGAGCTCTGAGGGCTTCCTGCCCTGGGGGTGACAGAACACCTGCAGGAGTGCCCCAGCCTCATTCATCAGTGCTGGAGAAGGCCCCATCTCTCCTCCCCACAGGCAGGACACATGGCACCACAGAGGGCCTGACAGCTCCTGTCCTCCAGACCTGCCTCCCAAGATGATGCAAAAGCTGAAGGAGACATCATATACATATTTGCAAATGGGCTACCTTCTATAGCCCATTGAGATGTGGCAGATCTGGTCAATTTGAGAGCACAGTGCTCTCTGGGACACTGGTTTATGTCCATTCTCTGTGCCTGGAGCACAGTGAGTAGGCATATGAAAGGGGGTTTGGATTGGGGTGAAAGAGACTACAGGGAGGGCAGATTGGGAAGACAAAGTATGTTGGACATGGTGCTGGACGCTTGAATGTAGAGCCTGGGAGCCTGTGGTTCATTTTCAAGGGCGGTGGGTGGGGCTGCGGGTGGTCCAAGTCCAGGAAGAGGCAGACACATGGTGCACCTGCATGGTTTAGGGGGCCAATTCTCAGGAGGTTCTGACTGACTAAAAATGGCCTGGACAGGATGATCAGGTGGGCTGGGGTGGGCTAGGGAATCTTAGAAAGGTTCCAGTTGATTCCATATATAGTAAACACTACTCGGTACTTATGGGGCTTAGGTAATTACACACTTGACAGTGGTTGCCACCTCGCTGATTTTTGAGTTGGATGGAGTGTGTAAGGTTGGGAAAGAGGAAGATAAAGGCTTGGTAAGGGGGTCAAGGGCTTTCTGGAAGCAGCCCTAACTGAACCATCTCTGTGTTGCAGGCGACCGCAGATATAATCACAGATCTAATATTATTAAGCTTTCAGAAGGCATGTGCCCCATGATGGTAGACTGGCCAACCCTCTAATTTTCACATTGGGCAAGAGGGACGAGCACTAAGATTACAGAACAGAAGGGTGAGCTTGATCCCTGCCAAATTCTTGAAGAGACTGAAGCAGATGGGTTCTCGGCATTGAAAACTGATTTCAGCGACCATTAGGAACCATCACAGGATTATTAAGAAAAAATAATGGGGACCTCATCTCATTTACTAGGGTTACACATTTAGTAAATTCAAGAGAAACGGCAGTTTATTTTGGCACACGTATTTGATCATCTCCTAAGGGAAAGCACTGTAAAGTGGGTGCAGAGCTTGTCTTCACAGCAAAAGAAAGTGGGTTAGTGACTCTGTCAGCCAGGCAGGAAGTCACCAGTTTTATTCTAGTCCTTGTCTAATTCAATCTCTTGTTTGTTTGATTGTTTTGTAAATTCATGAGTCAGGTACAGGCCTGGGGATTCTTATCAAGTTTGTAGGTAACGGTTGGAGAATATAACTAACACCGTAGAAGACAGAATCAAAATTCAGAACTATCCATCAGTGTTGAATGCTAATTCGAAATCCGCAAGATGAAATGTTAGACGGATAAATCTAGAGTCTAGCGTTTGGGTTAAAACAAAAAAAGAGGCAGTGGGAAAGGAGGACACCTGACTGGCTATTTGTATGAAAATAAATGTAGGTGTTCAGTTGACCACAAGACTCATATGAGTGATATACAACTGATTTCTTTAAAACTAAGCACTGTACCTGATGCAGAATACTAATGTTCTCCAATTCTGAGCACTTGCTATATTAAGCACTTTTCCTCTTAACTAATTTAATTTTCCTAACTGCCCCATGAGGTAGATTTTGCATGTGAAGAAATAGGGCCTCAGAAAGGACAGGTAACCTGTCCAGAGTCTTAGAATTAGTGATTTATAAAACAAAGCTTTCAGCTCAGGTCTGTCTGGCTTTGTGGTCCCAATTAAAGTTCAGGTCAGAAGAGGTGATGCCCAGACCTGCTGTCCTCTGTGCTGGTAAGAACACATCTAGAGCAATGTTCTTGGCTCTGGGGACCATTTCAGGAAAGACGTTGTCAGCAAAGCAGCTATTCAGGGCAGAGCAGCCTGCCTGTGGAGGGTGCCAAGTCCTGATCTGTTACCTCAGAGACTTGGAAACACCAGTTTGGTGCAGGAGAAACACAGGCAGGGACCTGGGGATCATCATCAAGCATCACACCATTATGGCAAAGGAAAGGACATGCTGCTGTTGTGTGGCATGAGGAACCATCAAGTGAAAGATCAAAAAAGGCAGATGTGATTCAGTATAAGAACATCCCCCACCTCCACATTGGAGTTGTCCAACACAGAGGCAGGCTGCTCTGTGGGGAGGTGAGCTCCCTCTTCTTGGAAGCATTCAAGCAGAGATAGTTCTCAGTCAAGGATGTTGGAGAGAAGGCTCCTGCTTTAGGTGGGACATTGGACTACATTAGACCCAGAAAAACATCTAGATCCAAGATTCTACATCTGGCTTTCTTGACCTTGGGTGGTAGGTGTGTTTCAGAACCATAGAAGACATAGCATCTAGCTCACTGGAAATCACCTTGGGCATCAGGGTGAAGGTCAGATGTACCCCCTGGAGGAAGCAGACAGACTGGAAATTTTGGCTGCTTCTTCTGGAGGTAACAGGAGTATTTGTAACTGAGTATGAGGGCCTTTGGGGAGAGGAGGAAAGGCCTCAAGGTGCAAAAGGTGGCTGAGTTTTCAGTGCGTATTTATTAAATGTCAAATAAATTTTAATGAGCTAGATTCACCCACGTGTCCACTGCTGGCTCTAATTCAGAGCCTCTAGCAACCATGTTAACTCTTTTAGTCTTGAGCTCATTGGCTGTGGCCCTCAGGTTCCTGACAGGACTTCAATGGCCCAGACCAGTGGGCCTTGCCTGGAAGGACCTGCCTGCCCTGGTCATTGATACCAAAGAAGCAGGAAGATGTTAAATTCCTTTTCCTGAAATGCCTTCCTCAATAGCAGGTAGACTATGGTCCACTTTCCTTCTCCTGGTGACATATATTAGTCAATAACTGTGGTTTTAAGAAAAAGCTTAAAAATGTGGTGAAATCCCCAAACAGAAGGTGGAAGGAAGATCATCCTCAGATCCACTGCTTTTCAGGCTCATTGCCCACCCTGGGGCTCCCCTCTTGTATTCTTCCCTAAGCCCAGGCTGAGCACCCAGGACCTCTGCTCTTTCATAGAGAAAGACAACCACCCATTATCCTGGTTTCAGGCCTCAGAAGCAGGTGGAGCAAACTGTTTCTAGCGCCCATTGACCTTTCCTGGTAGGTTCATCCCAAGAAACTGCCAGATCTTCAGCCCTTCACATCAACAGCTTCAACTACCACCCACATACCAGTCAAATCTACAGCTCTAGGCCCAGTCTCCCAGCTCTGTTTCCATTCTAAGTTTTCTGACTGTCTTCTGAGCACTTGCATATTTCATCTGTCCATTCAAAGTCCAAAACCACATTTGCCAACTTCCTTGCCCAAAGTCCATTACCTTGTTCATAGGGCCACTTCATTCTAGAAGTCTTGGCATTGAGTTTTAATTCTGTTTGTCCCTCCTTCATTCCCCATCTTTAGTTGCTCACCTAGTGCTGTGAATTCTTCCTTTGAAATTTCTCTTGCCTCTTCTTCTCATGGTTGAATACCGCCATCTTCCACCTTAATGACTGCAACCACCTCACAGCTGTTTTCTCAGCCTCCAGCTCCCCCCATAACAGTGCACGTGAATACTGCAGCCTGTCAGCAAAACATACTCCCCGATGCCCTGCTCAGTACATCCCTCCCCTGCTGGTGGAACAGTTGTCAGCTCTGTGTGTCCGATGGCATCAATCCTAATGCCTTTGTTTGGTACTCAGGCCCTCGCATGCTGGTACATCAGTGCTGTTCCCCTGCAGACTCCCCTTCTCTCCACATTTGAGCTGGTCACACTCTCCTCATGCCAGCAAACAGCGGGCCTCTCTGTGAGTTGTGCCTCACGACACACCAAGCTTCTCCCTCTCTGTGACCGAGGGACTTGTGCTGCTAAGCTTCTGACCTTGAAGACTGGCATTCACAGCTTTCTGCCTTCTCTGGTTTCGGCAGCATTTACAGCTTCTTTCCAGGTGTGGCTCTCAACGCTAGACTCTCCAGCACTGTACCCCAATTCTTTCATTGTCTCAATTGCGTGAAGAATATATCCTCACCTGAGGATATTTTTCCATTGATTTGTAGATAGAGACAGAGTGGAAGGGAGGGAGAGAGAGAGAGAGAAACATCAATGTGAGAGAGACACATCGACTGGTTGCCTCCCACACCACCCTGACTGGGGATTGAACCTGCAACCCAGGTACACGCCCTTGACTGTGAATCGAACCCGAGACCCTTCGTTCCTTGGACCGGCACTATCTGCTGAGCCAAGCAAGCCAGGGCATGGGCTGTATTTTTCCTATAGCTCCCATAGTCCCTAGAACAATGCTGTTTGGGTGTCTAGTCAGTGCTGAGAAAAATGAAAGACTATCAATATACTGAGACAGAGGATTAAATGAAGTCCCTTCCAGGGTCTGAATTTTATATGCAGTTCCCTAAACTGCTTCCCTCTTGTGCTTAGGTATCTGGACCAAATTTAGGTGAGTCACAAAGATGAGTAAGTCTGCCTTGGATTCAGAGTGGGGAACAAGGAAATACACTTCCCCGTTTTCCATGACTCTGTCAAACCTGTTTGGACACAAGATATCAGTGACTGAAAACAACCTAACTCACTACCTCTCCAAAACCATACTGTGAGATTCTAGGAATCCTCTACCAGCAGGAAGGCTGCAGGCTCTTCCTGGCACCCCTGAAGCCTCCTAGACAGCCATGCTCTCCATGAACCTAAAAGATGCCCATGGTTCTGATTTTGCACTTTCTGAATGCACAAAAAGGAGCAGCCTTCTCCTTCAGCTTGTCATCCCTAAATGTCACCTACTGTTTGGAACTGGCCCTTTCCCAGCTCACTTCTGTTCTGCCCTGGAAACCTGGCACTTGTAAATTCAGCAGCTGACCTTTTAGAATCACCCCACACATCTGCCAGCATCCCCAGAATTAGTCCCAGCGTCGTCACTTTGACAGCACCCTCATCTACTGAGGTGGGGTCTCTGACAGTGGCCAGGTACTTCTGCTTCAAGGACTTCTCCATGCCATGCAGGAAGGCTCTGGATCGTGGCTAAGTTATTTCTCCCCAAACTTAATATATTCAAAGCCTTGGTTCATGTTTAAGATTTGGCAAATCTCCTAGAACTATGATTCTTTAAAGCTGTAGGCAGTCCAGGCTGTGACCCCAGCCGTAGCATAAGTGAGTTTTGAGGTCAAAGAACAAATATTGACAAATCAGATTTTTAATAGAAATTACTAAACTAGATCATACAACTGAAGATTTTTCTCTCTCAAGGCACTAGCAATCAGAAGTTTAGATCCATACAAACCGTTTTTGTGCCAAAGGTACGTAACCTATGTTAAAAAATAATCAGAAACTGTAAAACATTATAAACATATAATATTAATAATAACAGTAATAATGTGAAGCATTGTAAAGAGCATTATAAAATGCCTTACGTTATTGCTCTATATTACATTTGATATTATTATCAGGCCACTAATAATATTTCCCCAACACTCATAATCTGAGAACATTTTCTGGACCCCGTCTCCAAATGTTTGGCTCTGCCTGACTCGGCAGCTGACTTGAAATCCTTGTTCACTGTCTGGTGATTCATTGCACTAAATACCACTTTCCTGATAATTAAAAACTGCTCACTGGCAAGTGGGAGCAGGAACAGGCTGATGCAGGATTTATGCAGAAACACAAAATGAGCTGAAAGACAAATGACCTGTTCGGCAGAGCTCAAGGCATTCTTTTCTCACATCATCTTCTGGGACTTGAGAAAGGCTAGTGGGAGAGAGGTCGGGAGAGATGTCATTCGGAGATGAGGCAAGGCAGGGGGACCGTTAAGTGCACGTGCTCAGCCAAATCGCTCGTCTGGTTTAGGACAGATGATTGCCGCCAGCCAGAGGGGGTAGGCCAGGACCATTTCCTAGGTCAGCCCTATCAGACCCTCTCAGAAGAAAAGCACCGAGTTTGAGCCATTTGTTAGACTAGATTTCCGTTTCCTTTCCTCAATGTAACAACGGTATCCTTAATTTCAGGAAAACAAGTACTGATTCCTAGTGTTGCATAGAGGCCAGGCATTCTCATTAATATTGCATTACCACTCCCAGGCTCCTTACAACCTCCTCGACTTCTTGTGAAACAGTCAAAACCCCTGGCCCCAGAATAGCAGCTGTGACATTGCATGTGTGTGTGCACCTGTTCGTACACACACACGCGCGCACACACACACACACCCCATAATTCTACAAGCCAGCAAGGTAGCAAAGTGCTCTTTGTGAGTAAACTGCACCCGTCATTACAGGGTGAACTTTTCCCATTCAGGTGCCCATTACTGGCCTAAGAGAATCCCGGCACTATCAAGAGATGAGCCATTCCCTTCTGGGAATAGCTCCTTCCCAGAACTGATTGAAGCCAATATCTGTGAAGCTCATTAACTGAGAATCCTTTCTCATTCATCCTTATATATGTCTTTACTTGCAAACCATTCATTACAGCACATTCTAGATTGTTTAATTAGTTTCCATGGAAGAGATCCTGTAGGACAGCTTAACATACGTTTAAAAGCCCTTGGTCTAAAATAACAATGTAATTATTTTTAAAGTAACTAATATAACTCTAAGTGGTTTATATCCCTCACTGCCCACCCCACTTTGCTTCCCCTTTCTACCCCCCCCCAAACACTTCCTAGAACAATTTACTGGTGATGATTATGAGCATATCAGTTGTGAGCCCTCTCTGTACACCAGGCACTGTGCTGGGCATGTCACTTGCAATGTGATCTTATTATCATCACCACCCCGGGAGGGAGGTGTTATTGCCTCCACTGGTGAGGAGAAAATTGTTAGAAGAGATGGATGTGGACTTGTTGCATATGCTGGGTTAGTAAGAGGCTTTGGGGTTCTGACCTCACCTCTGGGCCCCAGCATCTGGGCTTTCAACCTCCTCTTATCACAGCACAGAATTTGGGAAAAGTCACAGGCTGTTGCCATTGACTGCTGTTCTTTTTGGGTCTATTGTTGCCTCATCCCATACTCTCAGGCCTCCAGTGCACACTGGTTGAATCCCCCCCCCCCCCCCGCAGCATCTGTGTTTCTTTTGTTTTGTTTTTTTAATTTATTGAAGTAACATTTATTAATAACTTTTAGAAATTTCAGGTGTACAACATTATAAAGCAGTATCTGCATACTCTGTTGCATGCTCACCACCCAAAATCTAGTTTTCTTCTGTTACCATGTATTTGACCCCCTTTACCCAGTTGACCTAAATGCTATCTCTGGTGGTGGAGCTTCCCACCCACCTGCACAGCAGGCCAGGCAGCCCCCAGCCAATGGCTGATGGGAATCATGCAGTAATATCACAGCTCCCGCCTCTGTAGGGTGGGCCAGCTATGAAGCAGGTGGTGATTCCCACGGGTCCCCAGAGCTTCCCTGGGGCTTCGTCTGCTTCAGTTCCCCACAGTGGTAAGTGGCTTGAGAGCACACTCTTCATCAACTGCTTTCCTTTCCCTCTTACTTCCCCACTCATCTGCAGGGACTTCTTGGGAATCAATGCCCAGATGAGCCACTTGCCTTCAAAACTTTGTCTCAAGGGTTGCTCCCTGACTGGGAGCTGCTGGTCTGACTTTCAACCTGTTCTCAATCCTTCCTCCTCTTCAGTTGTTCTCCCTACCAAATGAGAAAGAGATGAACACCTTCCCTGTTCCCCCTTTTTCCTCTCTCTCCTGCATCCTCAAGGGTTTAGAACATTCTAGTACAAAGGTGAGGATGTCTCTATTTGCTGTGTCCACATTTCAGTCAACAGATTCCAAAGTCCACGTTGTCAACCCCAGGTTTCCAAGGAGCTTGCAAGGATGGTGTTGATCATCCTAAAGCACGCCGTCCAGCCATGCTAGGAGTGATTTTATTTAGTGACTGGGAATAACCCATCTCCCAGAAAAAGCACTTCCTCTGGGCAGGGCACTCTTTGGCTTTAAAGAAACATCCCCTTCAATTCTTTGCTCCATTTTCCTTCTCCCTCTGGATTACACTTCCAGTCTTTGCCTGAATTGGTGACCAAGCCAACACTAATTCGGGGGAGCTGTAGAGCCATCTAAAGAAGACATTTGGATGAAAAATGTCACAACTAGACCATGTGTGAAGAGCTGGGAGTCACCTGAGGATAAGCTGGAGTGGGGCTGCAGCGCTGAGAGGGCAGAGCTCAGGGTACCCGGTGCCCAGCCTCAGCCTTGGGCCCCAGCTGAGGGGTCACAGCACTAGTCCTGCCTGCCCTGCTGCCCTGATTCTTGCATGAACCAGACAGGAGCAGTGGGCAGGAAAAATGCCTCCTCTTCACCAGGATGGGATGCTAGGTCCTGTGGTTTGGCTTTCGAAGCCTACCCTCGCACCACACACCACCACCATGGAAACAACTTCTGTACTTTGCCTAATGACACATCTAACATGTTGAAGAATTACATTGTGAATGAATCCATTTGTTTCTTGGGTTCCACTTCCTTTTTTGTCCCCTCTCCTCCACTTTTTGAATCCATTTTTTCTGCAGTGACAATTCTCTATTTTGTCCCCATGCACGCCTATTTATCTTGCCACTGTAAACACGAGTGACAAAGTCTATATTCCTTTATGTATTTCTCGTTCACCATTTTATTCGTTTTTCATACTTCAGTGTGTCTGAAGGCAGGGGTGTTCAATTACCATTTTTCTTTCATTCCATCTCATTTTTTTCTATGTAGATGGTACTCTTTTCTCTATCAGTATTTTCTATGCTTTTCTCTTCAGATTTTCTCTTCTGGTATACTTTCCTGGTATTTATATCTGGAGGTTTTTCTAATAGCAAATTCTGGTTTTTTTTTAATCCATCCTCATCCCTCTTCCAGCCCTGGACACAGCCATCAGTAATAACCTTAACGGTGGCCTCCACTCAGGAAAGTTGTCAAGTTGATAAATATTGATATCTGCCCTACCATTTACCACCACTTTTCCGCTAATGCATTGGGTTGGCATCAATCAGCTTCCTTGCCTTTCGTGAGCGCCCGGTAAGGGAACTGGTCCCGATCTGTCACTTATAAGTAATCTGCTCCACATTTCATCCAGAGCTCAAATACAGAAGAGAATATGGAAGAGAAGGAGAAGTAGAGGACAGAGAACCAGGCTAGCCTGGTCCAGAGGGAAGGGAGATGGGGAGGCCCTGCAGGCAAGGAGAGGCAGCCTGGTGTGCAGGAGAGACCCCCAGCCATACCCTCACTGCCGGGGGCAGCAGCCAGTGCTTAATGACCACGGTTCCTCTGCGGGATGTTAACCCTGCTTATCTCCTCCAATAAGGCTCCCCGGGGATGAAGATCTACATTGACCCCTTCACTTATGAGGACCCCAACGAAGCTGTCCGGGAGTTTGCCAAGGAGATTGATGTATCTTTTGTGAAAATTGAAGAGGTCATCGGAGCAGGTATGGCTCTCCCCTCCCCTCGTTTCTGTTCTCTTGGTGTCCAAACATCTTCTGCTCACCACGCTAGGTGTTCTCTACCATCACCATCTTTCTCCCTAGATAATGAGGTTGACCATCTACAATGTGTTTCTAGGGATCTTTGGGGGACCTTGATCCTGGTGGCCATGTTCGGTGTTACAGAGAAGTCAACAGTAGCTTTAAAAGATTCAGAAATAGCTCTGGATTGGACCACCAAATTCAGATAAGGGAAAAGATGTAGTGTACTCAGTTGAGAAGACTTTTAAAGAAATATAAATGTTTAGAAGTTGGGCCTAGTATCCCACTCATTGACAATGACATCTCTATGCCTTTGGGCCAAGATTTCTTCCCATGTGTCCATTCTCCTTTCCTACATTCATGCCTTTGGAGACAGACCGTGAGGAATTGAACAGGGACCACTGTTTTCAGAAGAAAACCCACCCATAACTGTATTTTCTACAGAAGATCTATGATATGAATGGTAACACAAGACAAGATTCACTCCCAAGAAATGTGTGTGCTGTCATCCATGTTACTGCATTGGAATAGAAACCCAGCCCAGCAGAGAACTAACTGCCTGAGATGCTCTCAGGATATCCTACCTAAAGACTGATTTTCATCTTCCTTTAATGGATCGGTAGTTGAGTCAATTTGACAGTCAAGCCAGCCTTACTAATGGAAAAGAGCAAAACATCCCAAAATGTCATTACTTGATAAGTAATCTCTTTATAGCCTCCTCTGCTGCTTCTTTAGTTTCTTAAAAGATGTTTGCTTCGTGTCTTCTTTCCTACTTTTATTTTCTTCTCCAACATTCTTTGCCTCTTCTTCTCCTTCAGTTCTTACTAGCCAGTGCTCAAGCTCTGATCACATATACCTGCTGGAGTCTTTTTAGCCCCTATGTCTAGAAGTGCTTTCTTCACATATTTGGAGAGCCATGGAGTTGCCTCTTCTGATAATATTTTAACTCAATAAAATATGTTTAGTCAAAGTCTTACAGACAGCCACTTCTTACATTATCTTTAGGGGGAAAGTCACCAGTCTTCCATTCACTGCCTCCCTTAATGCACTGAGGGGTCAGAAAGCCATCTGTGAAATTGGAAGTCGCATTTGAAAGCTTGCCCCATTAGGCCACCATTTTCATGCTCCGGTTTTCCTCTTGAAGAGCTCCAACCTCATGGCATCTCTGTGGTGGATGCTGGCACTCTCCCTGTCAGGGCACACCACTCTCCTCCCACCAGCCCCTCAGGAGTTCCAGCCGGCTGGTCATAATCGGATCCACATGAGTCTATACCTATTTCCCATTGACTTTCATTAAACATGTTACTGAACCACGACTTTCACTTCTGTGCAGATAATTTTCTCTTCCTCCTTAGACACTGACATATTTAAGGATCCTGCCTTGGAAGGTTGGATATCAGATAAATTGAATTACTCTTAGGAGCTTAGATTTCTTCAGTAAACTTGAAAGAGGGTTATGGAGGCAGACTTTCAGTCCTGCACCCTGTTTCCCTACACTATTAATTGTTGTCACGGCATGTGGTAATGGTGCTAGTGATTTTAATATTGTTATTTATGTCATGTGCTTAGAGCAATGTATCCTGGACTGCATTTCATCCCCAAGAGCACACATCAGCCCCATCCTGCCTTTGCCAGAGGAGGAGTAAAAAGCCTCCTCACTTATGATCCTGCCAAGGAGTTACAATGTGGGATGAGCTCACTGACCGTTGGATGCCTATAAAGGGACAATTAATGGCCCTGCTTCATCCTTCACCTTCCATTTTTGTGTAGCCTTGGCTGATGTTTGTGTGTTTTGCTCAGAGAAGCTCAGTCCGCTTCATGGTTCTCATGGTACTGAGGAAGGATTGATACATTTAGCAGTTTATAAGATGCCCATTAGCTTAGGATAAAGACCTTTGCCTGGCCTGGCTGATGTGGCTCAGTGATTGAGCATCGACCCATGCACCAAGAGGTTGCCAGTTCGATTCCAGGTCAGGGCACATGCCTAGGTTGTGGGTCCAATCCCCAGTGGTAGGCATGCAGGAGGCGGCCAATCAATGTTCTCTTTCATTGATGTTTCTTTCTCTCTCCCTCTCCCTTCCTCTCTCTCTAAAATCAATAAAGAAAAAAAGGTAAAAAAAAAGAACTGTGCCTCATTGCTGCTGACTATCCTCAACCAGACATTCATCTCCTCGAGATTAAGAAATCCCAGAGCTTCCTAGGCAGTGTGGCTCAGTGGTTGAGCATCGACCCATGGACTGAGAGGTCTTTGTTCGATTCCCTGTCAGGACACATGCCCAAGTTGCAGGCTTGATCCCCAGTGGGGGGCATGCAGGAGGCAGCCAATCTATGGTTCTTTCTCATCGATGTTTCTATCTCTCTCTCCCTTTCCCTTCCTCTCTCTCTAAAAATCAATAAAAATATGTTAAAAAATTAAAAATAAAGAAATCTCATAGCTAATCCCTGTGGATAGTAATTCAGTATGCATAATTTGGTGCCATTTTAACAGAAGACACTCTTTCCATTCTCTACTTCTGTTTCTCTCTCCATTCTCCAGTTCTGTTTCTCTCTCTGCTCTGCAGTTCTGTTTCTCCTTTGTCCCCACGCTTGCTTCTTCCACACGCTGCCTCACTGAGACTGGCTTCACTTTGTGCTAAAAGAATTAGCGTGAAGGTTGAGTTCAAAAATATTTTTTGTAAAGTAAGATTTATACAGTGTAATTGGTAATATTTCTCTCAGCCACCTGCCAGATTTGGAGCAGGGGGCAAAAACTAGGTTTCAAAATGCTAACAAAACACGAAAAGAAGAACCAGAAGTCATTTGCCCTTCCTCCGCTTGTTTCTTCAGAAGCTCTTACCAAACACTTCTTGCATGCTGGGTGTGGGATTCCAGAGGTGAACAAACCACTCTTCCCCTCATAGGTCTGACAGCCTTAGTGGCAAACAGACCAGTAACAATGTGTTCAGTATTTTATGCAATCTTCAACACAAGTGCGTGCAAAGTGTTCAGCATTATTCTGGGAGTGGGTGGGGAGAATCAGGAAAATTTCACAAAGGAGATAACCTTTGACCTGAGCTTTCAAAGGTGAAAATTACTAGAAAAAGTAAGTTTTTATGAAACTCATGAGATAATGAGACAGAAGAGGAACATTTAATGATTTTAGGAAGAAAAATAACATGAATTTCCAGCAATCGTGTGCTAGAGCCAGCTTCACTACCTTACAAGAGCCAAAAGTGTGCATCTCTTTCCAGCCCCGTGTTCAGTGACATCATGTTGGTAGCTTGACATCAGCATGGTAGGAGTATTTACACCATGGGTATTGGCAAACGCTACAAATCAGGGGTATTTGTTTCTTTTTTTTATGGAGAGCTGGTACTTGAACACTTACCAGCACACTTCCAGATTGTGCAAGGTTATTTCAAAGAAGTTGCAAAGGAACCAGCCTATGCCTGTTGAGTTAGAGCCAGAGAAGAGGGTCATGTTTGTTGCAGGAGGGAGTAAGTTGAGAGTGCAAGATCCTTATTCATTAACCATTGATTCTGTGCCTGCAACTGTAGTGGATTCTGGAAAATACACTGAATGCCTAACAACACTGTCCTGCAGGGGTTATTGTCTAACAGATAGACAGTACCACTCTACAAGAGGAGGGTAGGTGACTGAGAGTTAAGATGAGGGGCCCAGAGAACATGCAGGTGGAGGTGGGAGAAGGAGAGGCTTGATAGCAGGGAAAGATCCAGGGAAGAGGGACCTGAGAGGCTTTGGATGGGCTGACACTCTGTGGAGCACACACTGAAAACAAGGAGGGAAGAAGGCTACTGGCGAGGGATTTGCTGAGGGTATTAAGCACTGAGGCTAGAGAACCAGGCTGAAGACTAGAGACCCAGAGCCTGTGGTATAGATTTTATCCTATAGAAAATGGTGAACTCCTATAGGTTTCTGAGCAGGGTGAGTGATAGGAATGAGGTGGGGAGATGAAATTGATAGGTGCTGTGTTTGGAGTGGAATGGAAGGGGGTGATGGGAAAGGATTGGTACAATGGTGGAGGCATGGAGACCAGTTATAGGGCTTTGCCTGGAGAAAGTTTGAGATAGCAGGTGCTGGGATCCAGGGTGGTAAGGAAGGCTTCACAAAAATAACAAAACAGAGCTAAACCAGAATGTATCCAGTCATGGTGAATGAGTGACTGTTGGGCTTGGTGACTGGAGTTGATGGGGAAACATGGCACAGAGAAATGCCATGGCCAAAGATAAGGGGCATCAAGTCAAACATCTTGAAGGGAGAGGAAGGCTGTCAGCCCTCAGGGTGTGGGGAGTGGTGGCTGTATAGGCAAGTGAAGGCCAATAGAGTAAAATCTAGACATTATAAGGTTGAAGAATTGTATCAACTCCCAAAGAGTCTTCTAAAGTGTGGAAGATGTTGAACAAAGGACTAAAAAAGTAAGTATGAGCCAGGTGTGATACCATTCAAGAAGGCTGATTTATAATTGCTCATTGTCATTATGTAATTATTTGTTTAATGCCCATCCTTCATCATCAGACTCAAAGTTCTGTGGGGACAAGGGGACTTGAGTGGTTTTCTTAGTCACGTGCTTATTCTCATGTGCTCAATGAAGTGTTTGTTGTATATGGTTGAATGAAAGTAGATCCTTGGGGGGAAATCATTACAGGGAGAAGAACTGGGTAGAGTTTGGGAGAATCAAGAGAGACTAGAGAGAGATGGAGTAAGATCATGAGTGCTCTGAAAGAGCCCAGTGAAATGAAGGAAGGCCAACCCTTCCTCTTCTTCCTGATGATAATGGGAAAATTGAAGCCTTTGTATAGAGAGGGCAGTAGGACATCTGGTGTCTTTGGAGCCCATCAGCTCTTTGTAACCATGAATCTGACGAATAGGAGTCATCTCCCAGGACAATTCCAATGCACTGGTTAATTTTGATTGCAGTAGTATGATCAGTAGACTCACTCAGAGCATAATCACAGCTGCCATGTGTGATTGGGCCCCACAGTGTGGATGGCACTCCTGGGTTGTGCTGTATATCACTTCTGTAATTGTGTGTAGTAGCCCTGAGTGTGATTGCCAAGTGCATGGAAATGTAGGTAGAGGTGTCACCAGAAGGTATCATCCAAGGGAAGACATGCCAATTGTATTTTATTAATGAACACATCCTCCTCTGACTGCAGCAGCTGCCCATTCAGCATGTCCACAGAGAGCTGATGGTGAGGGAGAAGGAGGCTTGTGGTGAGAGGGCTGGGTAAGGAGAGCTTGGAGAGGGAATCTGTGATGTGCGAAGATGGGAATGGGGCTAGCAAGGCCTGCCACCTCTCTCTTTGAAGAAGAGGATGGGTTTGTTGGTGATGGTTTGGTAGAAAGGCCACCTGCCAGCTGAAGTGGGCAGCATGAAGGTAGCCTCCCATTGGGTAAGAGTCACAGAAGAAAGTTTCTAGAAGAGGAAAGCAAATAGATATCTTTAGTAATTATAATAAATATAGTTGGTATGTACTGAACACTCATCATGTGCCTGACACTGGTCTGTATACTTTGTAAGCATTATTTTAACCTTCATAATAGCCTTATGAGTGTGTGTGTGTGTGTGTGTGTGTGTGTGTGTGTGTGTGTGTTTGAACTGGCGAGGAAATCAACATTCAGAAGATAGCTTGCTGAAGGTCAGCTGCTAGTTGAGTTGATGGTAGAACAAGAGTTGAAACCTAGACAGGGCCGATCTGGGTCTGGTGAACGTCGCCCCCATACTGCCTGCCACTTTGGTTATTGTTTGGAAGAGAGCAGCTGATTATATCAGGACACTACTGCTGGTGGTAAATTCTATCCAGCAGTTTGGAATGCCCAAGGCTCTTTGCTGGGAATGAGGATCCTGTCCTGGAATTGAGTATGCCCATATGGTATGCTGCAAAGACTGTCCCATATTTCCAGGGACACCATGTTCTTCCTGGAATACCCTGGTCCCATCATCTGGTCCTCCTCTTCTTTCTAATATGATCAGTTTTCTGCTTGAAGAAGGACAACAATGAGACCCAAGATATTTAGCATTTTTAATTACATGTGCTTGCTTACGTTAGGAAAATAATAAGTGGTATATAGGTATGCAGATGTCTAACAACCACAAAAAGCTACAAAAAAAGAGAAAACTAGTTTGCTCTCACCATCTAGGTATTAGGTATTGTGGACACTATGGCTGTTCCATCTCATTCACCAGCTCCAGCAGCCTGGTAATGGCTGCCTGGGGGACTCTGTCAGGAAGGAGGAATAGGGTTGTAATCAATTAGTAATGCCTGCCCTGAGTGCAGGGTCAGGAGGTAGTGGAATGCCTGCCATGGTTTTACTACCCCTGGTTCAGCAATAACCTACTTATCTTGCACAGTCTTGTGTAATAAAAGTTGCTGAAAATTCAAACCTAGTTTAAATTTATTCTTTAAAAGTCACTTTTCTGAGGACTGCTGTAATTAGTAGAAGAAATAGGAAGGAAAGTAGAACCACACTGAACAAAAATGGCAATAAATAAGTACATATCAATAATCACCTTAAATGTAAATGGATTGAATGCTCCGATAAAAAGACACAGAGTAGCGGATTGGATAAGAAAGCATGACCCGTATATATGTTGTTTACAAGAGACCCACCTCACAACAAAAGACTCACATAGGCTGAAAGTGAAGGGATGGGAAAAAAATCTTCCAAGCAAACGGAAAGGAAAAAAAAGCTGGGGTAGCAATACTCATATCTGATAAAATAGATTTCAAAATGAAGGCCATAACTAGAGACAAAGAAGGTTACTACATAATATTGAAAGGATCTATCCAACAGGAAGACATAACCTTGGTGAACATATATGCACCCAATATAGGAGCACCAAAATATATTAAAAATCTTCTGGAGGACCTCAAAGGAGAAATCGACAGCAATACAATCATAGCAGGGGACTTCAACACCCCGCTGACATCACTGGATAGATCCTCTAGACAAAAAATTAACAAGGAAACAGAGACTCTAAATGAAGCACTAGACCAAATGGATTTAATAGATATTTACAGAGAATTACACCCCAAAATTACAGAATTCACATTCTTCTCAAGTGCACATGGGACATTCTCAAAGATAGACCACATGTTAGGACACAAACTAAGTCTCTACAAGTTCAAGAAGATTGAAATCATATCAAGCATCTTCTCAGATCACAATGGCATGAAACTAGAAATCAATTGCAACAAGAACACGCAAAGACATTTGAACACTTGGAGGCTGAATAGCATGTTATTAAACAACGAATGGGTTACTGAGGAGATCAAGGAAGAAATTAAAAACTTCCTGGAAACCAATGAAAATGAACACACAACAACACAAAATCTATGGGATGCAGCGAAAGCAGTTCTGAGAGGGAAGTTCATAGCACTCCAGGCCTACCTCAAGAAACAAGAAAAATTTCTAATAGACTTTCTAACCTCACAACTTAAAGAACTAGAAAGCAAACAAAAAGAAAACCCCAGAGCAAGTAGAAGGAAGGAAATAGTAAAGATCAGAGCAGAAATAAATGACATAGTGACCAGAAAAACAATTCAAAGGATCAATGGAACAAAGAGCTGGTTTTTTGAAAAGATAAACAAGATTGATGGACCCTTAGCTAGACTCACCAACAAACAAAGAGAGAGAACCCAAATACACAAAATCAGAAATGAAAGAGAAGTAACAACTGACACCACAGAAATACAAAGGATCGTTAGCAAATACTATGAACATTTATATGGCAACAAATTCGACAATCTAAATGAAATGGACAAATTTCTAGAAACACATAGTCTCCCAAAACCGGACCAGGAAGAGATAGAAAACTTGAATAGACCAATAACAGCTAAGGAAATTGAAGATGTAATCAAGACTCTCCCAGCAAACAAAAGCCCAGGCCCGGATGGCTTCACGGGGGAGTTTTACCGAACATTCAAAGAAGAACTAACACCCATTCTCCTCAAACTATTTCTAAAAATTCAAGAAGAAAGAAGACTTCCAAACTCGTTTTATGAGGCCAGCATAATCCTAACTCCAAAACCAGAAAAAGACACTACAAAGAAAGAAAACTACAGGCCAATATCCCTGATGAACATAGATGCCAAAATCCCAAACAAAATACTAGCAAATCGGATCCAGCAATACATCAAAAAAATTATTCACCATGACCAAGTGGGATTCATCCCAGGGATGCAAGGCTGGTTCAATATTCACAAATCAATAACTGTGATACACCACCTAAACAAAATGAAAGATAAAAACCACATGATTATATCAATAGACGCTGAAAAAGCATTCAACAAAATCCAGCACCCATTTCTGATAAAAACGCTCAGCAATTTGGGAATAGAGGGATCATATCTTGATATAATAAAGGCCATATACAAAAGACCTACAGCCAACATCATACTCAATGGGCAAAAACTAAAAACATTTCCCTTAAGAACAGGAACAAGACAGGGATTCCCACTTTTGCCACTCTTATTTAATATAGTACTGGAAGTCTTAGCCACAACAATCAGACGTGAAGAAAAAATAAAAGGAATCCAAATTGGAAAGGAGGAAGTGAAACTGTCATTATTCGCAGACGACATGATATTATATATAGAAAACCCTAAAGACTCCATCAAAAATCTACTAGACTTAATAAATGAATTTGGCAAAGTAGCAGGATACAAAATTAACGTCAAGAAATCAACGGCATTCTTATACACCAATGATGAACTCACAGAAAGAGAAACTAAAAAAAAAATCCCATTTACCATTGCAGCAAAAAAATTAAGATACCTAGAAATAAACTTAACCAAAGAAGTAAAGGACCTATTTGCAGAAAACTACAGGACATTGAAAAAAGAAATAGAGGAAGATATAAAAAAGTGGAAGTACATACCTTTTTCATGGATTGGAAGAATTAACATCATTAAAATGTCCATATTACCCAAAGCAATCTATAGATTCAATGCAATCCCCATCAAAATACCAGTGACATATTTCACAGAACTAGAACAAATACTTCAAAAGTTCATATGGAACCAAAAAAGACCCCGAATAGCCACAACAATCTTGAAAAAGAAGGACAAAGTAGGTGGGATCACAAAACCGGATATCAGCTTATACTACAAAGCTACTATAATCAAAACAGCCTGGTACTGGCACAAGAACAGGCATATAGACTAGTGGAACAGAACAGAGAATCCGGAAATTGACCCAAGACATTATGCTCAATTAATATTTGACAAAGGTGGCAAGAGCATACAATGGAGTAAAGACAGCCTCTTTAATAAATGGTGTTGGGAAAATTGGACAGCTACATGCAAAAAAATGAAACTAGACCATCAACTTACACCATACACAAGAATAAACTCAAAATGGATAAAAGACTTAAATGTGACTCGTGAATGCATAAAAATCCTAGAAGAAAATGTAGGCAACAAAATTTTGGACATCATACGCAGCAGAATCTTCACTGATACATCACCTCAGGCAACAGAAACAAAGGAAAAAATGAACACATGGGACTACATCAAACTCAAAAGCTTCTGCACAGCAAAAGAAACAACCATCAAAACGGAAAGGGAACCCACTGTATGGGAGAGCATAATTGCCAATGATACATCAGATAAGGGGTTAATCTCCAAAATATACAGGGTGCTCATACAACTCAACAAAAGAAAGACAAAGAACCCAATTAAAAAATGGGCAGAGGAACTAAATAGACACCTCTCCAAACAGGACATACAAATGGCTAAGAGACATATGAAGAAATGCTCAACATCACTAATCATCAGAGAGATGCAAATTAAAACAACAATGAGGTATCACCTCACACCTGTCAGAATGGCCGCCATCAACAAATCATCAAACAACAAGTGTTGGCGAGGGTGTGGAGAAAAGGGGCCTCTAGTACACTGCTGGTGGGAATACAGACTGGTGCAGCCACTGTGGAAAACACTATGGTGTTACCTCAAAAAATTAAAAATTGAATTGCCATTTGACCCAGTGATCCCACTTCTAGGAATATACCCTAAGAAGCCTGAAACACCAATCAGAAAGAATATATGTACCCCCATGTTCATAGCAGCACTATTTACAATAACTAAGATCTGGAAACAGCCTAAGTGCCCATCAGTGGATGAATGGATAAAAAAGCTGTGGCACATATACACAATGGAGTACTATGCAGCTGTAAGAAAGAAAGATCTCTTATCCTTCGAGACGACATGGAGGGACCTTGAGAGTATTATCCTAAGCGAAACAAGCCAAGCAGAGAAAGACAAATCACATGATCTCACTTATTTGTGGAATATAATGAACATAACAGTCTGAGGAACAGGGTAGACCCAGAGATGTGGAAGTAGGGTATAGACTGACACCCCTCGGAAGAGGGGGTAGGAAGGGGAGGGAAGAGATAAACCACAGAACTTAAGCGCATATATGCATAACTGATGGACATGGACAACAAAGCTGGGGACGGGGTGGGGGGATCGGGAGGAGGGTGTCAATGGGGAAAAAAAGGAGAAACAATCTGTAACAAAAATAAATTAATTAAATAAATAAATAAAATAAAATAAAATAAAAATCACTTTTCTGGTAGAAGCTTGAATTTGTAACTAGCTCTGCTTTCCCCTTCCCCTCCCCCAAGGCAGTTTGTGACTTCAGAATGCTGCTTAAAAAATAATAATAAGAGAGTGCAATTGCGTGTAGATTCACACTGCACCCAGCCAACAGCTACTGCTTGAAATACCTGCTGGCAGGTTGAATGTTTCATTTTCAAAAATTGAAAATTCTTTCCTTCTGATTTTATATTTAATAGCTGAAGTATTTAATGCTGCTGAACCACTTTTTCTCTCTTCCTCATTTTGTCAAGGAAGGTAGGAAAGGGGAACTGGCAAGGAGCTGAAACTTGTAGGGAATAATTTCAGCAGCTGTCTGGGAGGACAATCACAGGAACCAGCTAAATGACTCTCAGCTGACAGCCTTAAAGGTAATTATTCTCAAATTTGAGCCAGGCATCAGAATCACCTGGGGGCATGTTAAACCCAAGTCACAGGGCCTCACCTACTGAGCTTCTGATCCGGTAGGTCTAGGTGGGATTCAAGACTGTGCATTTTCTAACAAGGTCCCAGGTGATGCTGATGCTGTTGGGCAGGAACCACACTTTAAGAACCACTGCTGAGAGCCACTGGCCACCAAACAGGCCTGAAGCTAGAACAGAGTCCTGCCATGGGGAGGTTTTGCTGTAGGAGAGGCTCCAAGATCAGCTGCAAAGACACGTGCCAATCAAAGTGCAGCCAGACCAAAATTAGGCTGGCTGCAATTACTGTCAGGATCTGCATAGAAAGAATCAACCACGGTCACTACCCAGTCATTTCTTATAAGCATCTATTTTAAATATAATGATTTGTTGAAAATATTTTTTAAGTATGATGAATTTTTTATTTAAAAAATGAAAACTTTATGCCTATGATTTGAAGATCATGTAAAAGGAAGTTCTTTAGAGTTCAGATCGTGGCAAATCAAAAAGCACCACAGCCCTGGCTGTGTGGCTCAGTTGGTTGGGCATCGTCCCATGCACCGAGAGGTCACCAGTTTGATTCCTGGTCAGGGCACATGCCTGGGTTGTGGGCTCAATCCTCAGTAAGGGGCGGCACTGGACTGATGTTTTTCTCTCTCTCTCCCTTCCTCTGTGTCTCCAAAAAAAAAAGAAGAAATTCTAAAATAGCACCACAGACCTCAAGTTTTGGCCCTCATTATAGGAAAGGTGTCAAAAAAAGCAAAAATAGTTTCCTGAGAATGGTGTATGAACCTTGAGTCAAATATCATAGGTGACAGCAGTTTCTTAGATTGGAAGCCACACAAAGCCTTGGTTTTCTGTTTGTTACCAATAATGACAATATACCCATTGACTCCCACTCCTGATGAGGATGTGGAGACGCTAGAGGGCAGAGCCCCCAGACTTTAGCACCCTAGGCTTCCCTGGGGACATCCTCCAGCTGCAGGACTCCCCACTACCCCTGGCAACAGCCCTGCTCTATCTTGGATGAATCTCCTTCAAATCCCTCTAGGCTGCGGAAACCTCCTTTTTGCTCCTTTTCTCTTCTAGTCCCCACCCCCACTCCCTGCCCACTTCTCCAACAGTTTGTAGTTTGCAAAGCACTTTCTCACAGACTCCAAACCCTGCTAGGAAGGGCCACCAGTCCGTCGTTTCTTTCTATTATATGGAGCTGAGAAAGCTAAGGCTGGAGAAGTGATGTGTCCAAAGCTGGGCATTGGCTTGGCGTAGACTTAAACTTCTTCCTCTAATCCTGGCCAGAGTTTCCCCAACTGGGCTCCGGGGCCACTTAATTACAGGGTGGAGCACAGCCTCTGAGTGAGGCTAATGGATTAAATGACTTTGCAGTTGATGCTTTGAAAACCTCTGGGCTTGGAGAACATGAAGTCATTTCTTTGCCAGACAGGAAAGGAGCTATTTTCACAGAATCACCATTCTTTAAGCCACGGTTTTGCCGTGATTACAGAGCACATTTCTGAGAGCCGTAATGACCACCACCATCGTCATCGGCTACAAAGTCCATCTCTCCCTATCCAAGGAGAGCATTTCTTAAGACTTTATTTTTTTAGAGCAGTTTTAGCTTTACAGCAAAATTGATGGGAAGGAGCAGAGACTTCCCATATGCCCCCTCCCCTACACATGCACGGCCTCCCCCATTATCATCATCCCCCACCAGAGTGGTACATCTGTTAAAACTGGTGGACTTACATGGACATGTTATCACCCAAAGTCCACAGTGTACATTAGGGGTCACTCTTGGTGGTGTTCATTCTATGGATTTGGACAAATGTATAATGACTTGTATCCACCAGTATAGAGTCGTACAGAGTAGTTTCACTGCCCTTAAAAGCCTCTCAAGAGAGCATGTTTTTATGTTTTCATTTTAAAAAGCTATATGATGAGACACCCACACAGGATGTAATTTAAAGCTAAAGAATTAGAAACACTTGAAGACACAAGAGCTACAAATATTAAACAATGAAATAACATTTTTGTCGATTAAGAAAGTCATGTGATCCACGCCATTCCATGTAGATAGAACTTTCCAAAGCCACGCACTGGTTGGTTTCTTCCTTCTTTCCTTCTGTCTCCCCACTGTCATCTCCAAAGCCCTCCCTCTGCAGTGGCCCTGTGCAGGGAGAGGCAGCCCACAGGCAAGCGCTGCTTTCAAAGGAATTCAAAGGTGTAGAAATAAATTCCAGGTATTCCAGGGCCTTCGGCAGTTTACTAGCTTATTTTTTTGGAAGATCCTTGGGTGGTTTAGATCTGTGGTTCTCAACCTTGGCTGCAGGTAAGAACCACCTGGGCAGCCAGACCTGGCTTCAGGGGCCTGTGACCAGTGCAGTTGTGCCGGGCCCCATGCCCAGAAGGGCCTACGCTTACTTTAATGCTGCTCTCACAGTCTGAAAATTCTTAATCATTTTTGAACAAGGAATCCTGCATTTTCATTTTGCATCAGGCCTCACAAATTATGTAGATGATCCTGCAGGAAGTTTTTAAATACATCCATGCCCAGGCTACACCCAGACCAACTAATTGGAATCACTGTAAGTGGGACCCAGGCCTCCCTACTTTATAAAGCTCCCCAGGTGATTGCAGTGGGCAGCCAACTTTGGGAACCCCCGGTGTAGAGCAGACGTCCCCGCCTGGGATGTTTATGTGTGTGTCGTGGGAAACATCAGATTCACCTGGAGCACTTTTCCAACCTTCACACACTGATGTGTAAAAATTAATAAATTAATTCCTAAATATTCTGATCCCACCCAACTAGCCAGGCAGGGGCATCTGTCTGTGAGATATTTCCACTGTGTTTGCTGTTCCCTGTATACTGAATTGCTGTGACAGTAACTGTGTATAAACTGCTAAATGTGCACAGGTAGGGCATGGCGGTCCCTGGATTATAACTCCACATCCACACAGCTCTGTTCCCTGTGGCCCTGCTCACCGAGCTCCCCTAGACAGAGGCTAAGGGGTGGGTGCAGACAACTCTCTGACTTACAGCTCTGGGGTTTGGGGCATGTTTTCTTTGTGCCTCAGTTTCCTTATTAGTAAAATGGACATAATAATATTCAACTCATGAAGGTGTTTGTGAGGATTAATGAAATAAGACATGCAAAGAGCCTAGCATAGTGCCTGGCACATAGTAGGTGGTCAATACATATTGGTATAGTATCTTCTCCAAGAAGAAACATGAGTTTACCTTTCCCTCAACTCTCAACTATGTCTTTTCACTAAAAGAAAATAGAACTCAATATTATGACAAGGAAGAAATACCACTGTTCTTCAATTAGTATACTTATCAAATATGTAATTTGCATTCATTCAGCTCACATTTATTAAGTTCCTACTAGGTCAAGGTGTCAGAGGGATGGATTGCATATATACACACACACATGCACATACATGTAGACACATATATACATACATATGTATGCATACACAGATATACATGTATATGGACACATTCACACATGCATGCATACACATTCTGTATGCATACATATATTCATATACATACACACATATATGACAGGTCACTGTTTAGTATTTTCCTTTCAAGTTTACTCATTTGAACTATAGAAGTAATGCTTATTGTAACAATTTAAACAACATAAAAGTAACTAAACTAAGTTTACTAATCTCTGCTTCCCTGTTCATATTCCCACAATTCTAAGGTAACCATTTAAAAAATAATAATTTGAAGCTAAAAATAAATTTGAAGTAAATTTTTAAAAATATATTTTTTGCATATAAACACACACTTCATATGGGCACATACTACATATCACAGTTTATAACTTTCTCTTCTTTTCTTCTTCACTTACCAATGTAATGTGGACATCTTTTTAAGTCAGTAAATATCACTCATCTATTAGTTTTCAATAGCTCATTGTATTCTGCAAGATGGCTGTGTGGTTTTCAACCATCCCCTGGGTGATGGTCAGATGGTGTTTGGCTTTAGAAGATGCTTCAGCAAACAGTCTTTTATAAAAATGTAAATACTAGCACTTCGACTTCTTTTGGATAGAGGCTCCAGCAATTTAGAACCCAAGACTGGGCAAAGCAAAAGCCAAAACAATAATAATAAATGACACCCCAACTTTTATCAACATGCCTACCACATACCAGGTACTACAGTGAGGTGCATAAGCTATGAACGTGAAGGGGACTCATCCTGACCTCCAGCAGTTCACCAAAGCAGCGTGTGATTAAATGTCAAGAACGATGTTACACATGATATGTATCTTTGTATTGTAAGATCCATGCTGAAATCTTCCTGATGGTGCTTAAGCCAACCTCTAATCTAGCTCTAGATTCTAACAAGTTCCATTGACTCTGGAGCAATTTTGCATGAAAAATTCTCTCATAAAGCTTCCTTCCAATCTTTTTTGTAGTAGAAAACAAAAGGAACTCCCAACTGACTCACAGCAGAGATATTAACTTGCTTTTCTAATGTGGCCAGTAATTTATCTGATTGCTCATGGTGTGGTCCATCATTTTCTTCCAGAAGCTGAAAGTTAAGGAAGACCATTTTCCCAGCAGAGTGCCATGTTTCTTCTGTCAGGCCTCTGACACACATTTCAGTGATGCACTAAAAAACCACTTCACGTGAAAGAACTGGACGGTAGAAAACCCAGTTAAAACATAAAATCACTTTTGAAAATACATTTAAAAGGATTCAACAGATTTTTTTTTTTTTTAAGCAGCTAGGAAATAGTGTTGCCAGATTGTTTTTATCCCCGGTGGTTTTACTGCAGGATTGTTTAAATGCCGTGACACCCATGGAGGTCTGCAGCTCCTGTTTGCTTGGGAAAACCACATGCTGTTCAGTTGCCAGGAGTGCAGGTAGCTGCCAGCCTCCAGCTGCAGCGCCTATGGATATGCCCCAGCTTTCCTGCAGAGATCCAGCTCTTCCCGGCAGCCCCCGCCAGTGACTGCGCATGGGGGGATGCTAGGACCTGGAACTCTCTGAACCGGGCACTCCTTGCTCTGGAGCTCCCCACTGGGTTGGATGAGACTGTGAGGTCTGCATTCCGATCTGGACTCTCCTTGTCCGTAACTGCTTCCTCCTTTCTGTTCATAATGTTGGGTCTGCATGGGGATCTGGGACTCTGGCCAGTCCTGCTCTGTCCCCTTTTATCCTGCACAGTGTCTGCTAACTTCCCTTCCTAACTTCTCAGTGTCTGCTTTCTGGGGGACCCAATAGACACAAATGCTTTCAGGGCAGAGTAGGAACATAAATGCTATTCATCTCATTCAGAGGACTGAAAACCTGAGCATGTCCCCTAGCCCCTGGACATTCTTGTGCTAGGCTCGACTAAAAATGAATCATGCCTCTGCCAAACTGTAACTGACCCTTTCATTTCAAGTATTCAGCGGGGACACAAATGAAAAACCAAATGTGGGAAATAACAAATTCATATATATTCTGAAATTCCATGTTAGTTGCCTGAACTCTCTCTAAGACCCGAGGTAAGGAAACTGTTTTAGTATTCCTTCTTTGTTTGTCTTGAACTGATTAGATCCAAAACATCATCGTTACAATGAGAAAACATTATTTCCATTTCTACCTCTTTAACCACAATTCCACTTTTAACACCATCGTTCTTGGTAAGCTGCCTCCCCTTGTGGTTTCACAGACTGAGAAGGAAGCAGGTAATAATTGCATTCTTGTTGCAGGAGAGTTTGGAGAGGTGTACAAGGGGCGTTTGAAACTCCCGGGCAAGAGGGAAATCTATGTGGCCATCAAGACGCTGAAAGCCGGGTACTCAGAGAAGCAGCGCCGGGACTTTCTGAGTGAGGCAAGCATCATGGGCCAGTTCGACCATCCCAACATCATTCGCCTTGAGGGCGTGGTCACCAAGAGTAGGCCGGTCATGATCATCACAGAGTTCATGGAGAATGGCGCCTTGGATTCCTTCCTCAGGGTAAGAGAAGCTCAGGGGCATGGATGATGTTAACACTGGTGGACGCTGGAGAACAATGGCTGGGAGACGTGTCTGTGTGAGGATAACCTGCCCTTCAGGAACTGCCCAGTGAAATGTGGGTGGGTGTTGGAGGTGTTCATGAGGTTAACAGATTTGTTGCTGAAGGAGAGAACAGAGAGCTTGTGGGCCCCTCAGTGGGAGGATGGCATGTTGTAGGGCCTCGATAAACGCTTGATGGATGAATAAGAATTAATAGATGGGGACAGAGAATGGCCATCGGCATCTGTAGGAATCACGGAGATTGAAAAGACTTTCAGCTGCTACATAGCCCTGTGTGATTCATGCAGATGCCAGTGGCCATCTCTGCCTTCTCCCGAGCACAGCTGCTCTTCCCTTCCAGCCAGCTCTCATCATGTGCAGTTCAGAGATAAAACAGGTTGTCCTTTTCTGATGCTTGGGCCCCCTGCCCCCTGAGGAGGGGCTTCTGGGCAAGAAAGGGGAAGGTTGGGTCATCAGCATCCACAAGTCTTTTCTGGGGTTGATGAAGAGTGTGATTCCCACCTAACCTGCAGCACAGGTGGGGCTACCTGAAGGCCTGTGACTGGGGGATCTGTAAAAGGTCCTTGTCAGTGTGCCCAAATGGAGCCTCACTGGAACCATTTTCATCTCTGTGGGGTATCACAGGGGAAGGGGTGAGTGAGAATGGCCATGATGCCGATGTCTAGAACATGGAAGCTGATGAAGCCAAGGCCAGGGAGCAAAGTGTCCATAGAAAAAAAGGCTCAGCTGGGGACTGCAGGGAGGCCTGAAAGCAAAGGGTACAGGGGGCAGCACCAAAGGACAGGGCAGGATCTTCTGAGCAAGGACTTGAGGGTAATACCAAGTAGCACACTGTACCTGTCACCAAAGCTATCACACAGTAGCTGTAGCTGCAGATCAAAGCACCGTTTATAGTTAGTCATTGAAACATGCATGGGGTGACCACTCTGGTCACTCCCTGTGCTGGATGCTGGGCCTGTAGATAGGAAAGTGACATTGCTGTAATACTGTGTAACAAATCACTCTGAGACCTTAGTGGCTTAGCACAACAAGGATTTATGTTGCTCCTGAAAATGCAATTGGAATAGGGACATCTCTATGCCATGTGGTGTCAGATGGGGCGGCTCAAGGGCTGAGGCCTGGAATCATCCAAAGTCTTGTCACTCATGTGTCTTGTGGTTGATTCTTGGTGTCAGCTGGCATCTCTCCATGTGGCCTGCAAGGGCTTCCTCGCAGCAAGCTGGGTCCCCAAAATAAGCACCCCCAAGGACAAGGCAGAAGCTGCATCCGTTTTGTAACCTGGCTTCAAAAGGCACACAGCCTCACTTCAACCATAATGAGGCGCCCGCCAGATGCCAGGGGAAGAAGCAGGCCCACATTTTGATAAAGAACAGCAACCTAATATCTCCTTACACATAAGGGATTGGTGGGGGCGTCCTGTTATGTCCATCTTAGAGAATGCAAGATGCCACAGAAGTCCCTGCCCCCGAGGACCTTAGTGTCCAGAAGCTCCAGCAGGCATCCTCCTGTATTGTACTTTCTGTTTCCATGCCTGGGATACGGAGGTATCACGAGCAATGAACTGGAATCCTGCTGGGGAAGCCAGGGAAAGCTTCAGAAAGGAGGGAGAATTTATCCACGTTGGAGAATGAGAACCAGGTGGGGGCAGGCAGGTAGGATGAAACAGTGGGACAGTGTGTTCAGAGGCCGAAGCCAGCGCTGCCTGTTTGGTGATCTGTCAGCAGCTGTGTGGAGCTCCACAGCTCAGGAACTGCGGTGCGGGAGGGTCGCTCAGGGACTCCTCTGGAAGTTGCATTTACACAGTATTGAAACCGACTTTGCAGGGTGAGCTCACACTTTTTGCCTCGTCTGAGCCATTAAGCAGTAGTGCCTTAAAAAATTTTTTTTTGTTTTGGTGGGGTGAGGGGACAAGAGATGTAGATTCTGAGCCCCATGGACTTTGCCTGCCACAGCCTTCTTGAGGGCGTGGGTTATGCCTTGCATTTTGCCATCCCATTACGTAGCATAGTGAGTGTCTGCTAGTTGAATGAAAAACACGAATGACCATTTCTGGGACAGACGTGTTCCAGAGTGACAGGAAAGGTGGCTATTCCAAGTGAGCCTGGTCTCTTGTCTTTGTGGCCAGACCTCTCATGTGAGAGCAGGGCATGGACCACGCTTTCCTGGGGGCATTCATTCATGATCAGAGCACTCAGGAAAACAGTCAAATAGAGGTGAGGAGAAGGCAATGTTAGAAGAAAAAGTGTTTTCCGGAACCAGCCTCCAGACCCTTTCAGGAGTCACTTATTTCCTACATGTCACCCGACTGAACTTCAGAGTCTCAACATGATCTGGGACAGACGCTCTCTCCCTGGACCACAGGGGGAACAGGGAGATTCGTTCTCAGGAGGCTGCGGGTTCTGAAAGCCCCACGGCATTGCTCGCACAGGGCTGTTTCCTGTTTGGGACCCAGGACACGGGAGCATATCGGACACCAGCATTTTTCATGCTGATGAGACTCAGGCAGTAGGAAAACAGCTAGGGGCAAGAGAGGAGCACAGGCAAACCGAAGAGAGGGGATGGCAAGAAAGGAGCGGCCGGAGCAGGCAGCTCCAGGAGGAGAGGGGAAATGAAGCGTGTCTGACTCCTCGCACGGCGTGGAGGCAGGTAATCTATAAATCTAATTTCAGCCTTACTACCAAACCCTGAAGCATAGCAACATTAATTGATGTATCTGCTGCTTGATACGATCTAAAAGTAGGTCATCAGTTAAGTTTGGTAGGGTCTATCTTCTGGGAAGTAGAATCATTTTAGGATCGCCATTCAGAGAAGAAAGGAAAAGGGTTCCCCCTCAATTTGTGCCACTGTTTCCTCCTCCAGCTGGTCCTTTCACACCAGATATGGTGTCTTTGGGGAGTGGCCGCAGCTCCTGCTCTGGGTCAGCATCTGAGAGGCCCTGCATTGGGTATCCAGTGAGCATATTGGACATGGCTTCTCACAGTCCGCTCACTGCTCCTCTTCCTTTTCGGGAATTAGGAACCCTCCCATTCTGGAGGGATTTGGAAACACCATTATTCTTTAACCATGCATTCAGTTATTTTTCTTTTTCTTTTTTTTCAAATGTCTGTGTCACGGATATTATGTAGCATGCAAATCTATAATTAAATATTTCCTTCTTGGCATTTAAATTCAGGGGATGTAATCTGGAGGCTCTTCCATAATCTTAGGAACAACCCATGAACCTCATCAATGTCCCATGCTTGAGCCAACAAGGTCAACATGTTCTATAAGGCTTTCATGCCTAAAGCTTGGCCTTATGGTTGCTGCCGGTTCATTCACAGATGGTCATAACTGAAAGATTCTTGGAAGTCACTGAGCAGTGACAAATGGAGACATTTCTCATCAGGGAAGCTCATTCATGGGCTGAAACTAGACAACAGCAACCCAGATGTCAGGAAGAGAACACCAGATTGGAAGTCCTGAGACCGAGGTTCTGCTTTGGGCTCCGCTATGAGTCACCCTGTGGCCTTGAACAAATCTGTTAACTCGATTTCCCAATCTATAAACTAAAGGCATTGAGCTGGATGATCTTGAAAGGTCTCTTTCAGTTAAAAAGAAAAAAAAAAATCTATGATTCATTCTCTTCAAACAAATCAAATAAGGGTTTCATTTCCTGAAGTGGATTTGTCAATGAAAGTTGAAATACCTAAATCCTTCCTGTCTAATAAAAGGGCCAGCAAGTGGCTTCAGTGAATTTGCAGAAAAGCAATTCCAGCAGAAAGCACTTTATGAAGGGAAGAAAGTTTAAATCATTTCACCTAGGCTGTATTTCTTCTATGTGCTGTGTTTTTACCATGTGCTCAGCATGGCAGATCTTTTCCCAAAGTCACTAAGAAATCTCTTTTTTTTTTATCTTCTTTATCTTTATATGCTGATGTTCATATTCCTGCAAGTTCTTTCTGGGGAGTTATACCAATGAAATGAACATAAAACAGTGGAACATGTCAGAAAAGCTTAATATGCTGATATCTTTACATTTCACCAAGATTATGAACTCAACAGGCATGACCCAGTCTTATCACGACATGTTTTATCCTGCAGATCCTAAAGAAAATGCATCGGCCTTTGCAAAGCCAACATATTCCGATGGAAAGGGCACTGGACAGAAGTTAAAAGAGTTAGATGAGTGTAGCATATATGTCGTAGAAATGCCTCTACCTTCTATCTCTACGGCATGGCAGACGTTAATCAATCATGGCTTCTTTTCCTGTGAAGCTTATACGCAGCCTCCTCTCCACCCAGCATTTGAGACAACCATTACCAATTGATCAGAGATGGAATGTCAGTAGAGACGTAATTGCTGTTCTGGACTTAGAATCTTGATTATAAGCCAAAACCACACAGAGTGATTGAAGACTGGCCACTTAAACTTTCTGGACTTAATTTATCTTCTCCCTAAAAAATACATATACTATTGCCTGCCTTTCACAGAACCAGTTTTAAGGATTCGAACATATCTGTGAAGTATGACTTGCCATTCAAAAGTCAAGTAATGGAAGAAATCAATGTTTGTTGATTAATTGATCCAAACTACAGTTGGGGGAGGGGCTATTACAGATGCTAACCTGTTGAGCTCAGAATGCCCTGTGAACTAGGTTCTCCAAGAGCAATGATCCTAGGATGTCTCCCACATACCCCCAGAACCCACAGTTCTGGCCCCAGTGTCCCCAGGCTCTCTCACCAGGCATCCCTTGTGCATGGGAGAGCTGATCTGTGAGACATTATGGCCTTGCTGATAATACCATCAATCATTGCTGCTGTCTTAGTATTCACTAGGCCCTACACTAAGCCCTTTTACATGTATCATCTCATTTAACCTCACCAAAACTCTATGAAGAACAGACACTGTGGACACTATGTTCTTATTTTACAGATGTGGAAATCACTGCTCTGGAGGTTAAATAACTTGACCAAAAGCTCGCAGCCAGTGAGCAGCAGACCCTGGATCCAATGTGGGTCTGTCTGGCTACAAAGCCTGGAGTTTTAGCTACTTAAGGACCTTTGCTTTGCTTGGCTCTCCGCAAGGTTGTTTACAACAACCCCCAGGGCCTCCCTCAATGTTTATACGTTGGCTTCTTTAGGGAGACATTCATTTTCAACCGCATTGTTGTCTACGCTCATGGAGAGGAAGTAACAACCTGAATTGAAAACATATGACCCTGTGACTCCAGCTTGAGTGAGAATACAGTTTCTAATAGAAGTTGCATGAGAGTCTTCTGGGGAGGCAGATCCCCAGAGACCTACTTGGAGAAAACGCATGGTGCTAGCCTGGCAGACTTCTTGAGGAGGTGTCGACTGAAGGTCATTAGTAAGAAGAACTTGCATCCCTCACTACACATCCAGCTCTCATAGGTGGGCACCATGTGTTGAAAAACAGTCAGTGTCCACAAAGGAGCTTTGCACGTTTGGACAATATTGTGGAGGAAGCATTCTGGGGAGGTGGTTAAGGTTTGAGTTAGAAACAGTCTGGAATTTGGGGGATGTCAATCCCAGTGTGTTTGGGGGTCCTCCTCTGGCAGGGGTCTCAGGAAGGAGTGGAGGGAGTGTCAGCTTGTTCCACTCCTTCAGTTGATCAGAGGGCATAACCCTGGTGGACACAGACCCAGGCTTGCCATCTTGTGTGAGGAATAGTCTTCAACAATGCGTGTTGGCATTGTCAGACTCTTTGATTGTTGGGGTTTTCTCTAATAAACAGAGAGGGTAGTTTTATAAGAGCCCTTGTATTTTTCTGTACTTATTTTTGCATAGAAAATGCTTTTACAGGAGCACACGCATGAAAGATGAGTCCTACATGTATTTAAGTGAGGTAATGCACATGAGTGCCTGTGTACCACCTCACATACACTGGGTACTCAATAAACGGGAGCTCCTCACACTGTGTATGCTTCCTGCATTTCACATGAGGACACTGGGGCAGAGGGAGTGACTGCCTTGCCCAGGGTCTGTGTCAGGTAACTGGACTGGACCCTGAGTGTCTGCCTCCTCCCACCTGTCCCTCAGTCCAAGCATTTCAATGCCTGGGCCATGCTCTACTTACAGAATACAACTCATAGCCCTTTGGGGAGCAGCTGTGGCTGGAGCAGATGGGAAAATGTGTTCTTAGCAGCATGGCCCAGGGTTCAGTTATTTAACCAGTATGTACAGAGCCAAGACCCAGGGGCTCTGGGAAGGCAGGAAGATGGCACAGATTCATCAACTGAAGAGTCTGTCATCTGACTGTTGAGGAGGGCATCCTCCACAACACTGAGCCCACTGGCGCTCGGAGAGAGGACAGCACTGCAGGCTTGCATGAGGAGGAGCAGCAACAGCCCCCATTCACTAGGAGGGTCCACATGCCAGACACTGTGTGAGCGAGCACTTCTGCACCACCGATCCCTGTGAGATTGGCACTGTTATCCCGGTGTCAGGGCTGATAGGCTGGCAGTGCCTAAGGAAGATCCCTTAACATTTAATTCTGGGAATAGGGAGAGATGTGCCAATCATTCATTCAGCACATGTTTATTGAGCTTTTTCTACCTGCATTAAAATTCTTGGCACTGGGAATACAATGGTGACCACAAGCAGGAGGGTTCTCATGCTCAAATTGCTTAGAGTCAAGCAGCAGAGATACACCACACACACATACACACACACACACACACACACACACACACACACACAAAGTTGTGCTATGGCCAAGAATAAAAATAAGAGCATATACTGAAGGATAGTAAGAAAGTGCTAAATATATTTGAGGAAGGGGACTAGTTGTAGAGACATCCTCTCTGGGGAAACCTGGAAGGGCAGGTAGGTGTCGATTGTGGGGAAAAGCAGGGGGAATGGCATGTGTAAGGGCCCTAAGGCAGGAAGAGCCTGGCTGGGAAAAAGACTGAAAGGTCAGCAGTCACTGTGGCTTTAGCACAGGCATGAGAGATACACTGGTGTAAGGTGAGGCACTAGCTCCCGTGGGGTCTCACGGGCCATGCTAAAGAGTTTGGAGCTTTACCTTAATGCAATGGGAGGCTATTAGAGAGCTTTAAGCCAGCGAGTGGCATGCCCTGATTTATGTCTTACAAAGACGGCTCTAGCTACAGTGTAGAGAATGGATGGGGTGGAGGGGCAGGTGCACGGTGGCTGTTATAGGTGACGGATGACGATGACTCGGTGAGAGTGGCGGCAGTGGAGACGGAGAGGAGTGGATGGGTTTGAGATGTAATTTGGAGATGAAATTGACAGGGCTTGGCAAGGAGTAGAGAACAGAGCGTTCAAGGAGAGGGATGAGGACGGAAGTGGGGGAGGGAGGGGCAGTGAGCGGTCGGCCCAGCGCTGAGAGGCTGACAAGCAGCAGGATCATGGCACCTCGGCTTTTGTTTAACCACCGAAGCTCATCTTGATCCTGATGTCACTTGTGTCTTATTACAGCAAAACGATGGACAGTTCACGGTGATCCAGCTGGTGGGGATGCTCAGGGGCATCGCTGCTGGTATGAAGTACCTGGCCGAGATGAACTACGTGCACCGGGACCTGGCTGCTAGGAACATTCTGGTCAACAGTAACCTGGTCTGCAAGGTGTCCGACTTTGGCCTCTCCCGCTACCTCCAGGATGACACCTCAGACCCCACCTACACTAGCTCCTTGGTGAGTCCTTCTTGGTATGCTCAGGGAAAAGCATGGCATGAGTAAAAAGTGGCTACACATGTCTGAGGACCCATGGCAGGGCCATACTCCAAGGACTGGGACGTGAACTCATCTCTCCGCAGGGGAAGCCAGGTGCAGGGAGAACAGTGCATCTGGGAGGAACAATAGCAGCTGGCTGTCCAGGCCAGCATTTGGGCATAGCCTGTGAGGAGGGGTCAGTATCTACTCTGAAGCCACGGTGTTTCTTGGCCAATGGGAAAAGAACATTTGGAACAGATGATTTGAGGGAATCCCAACAGCTGGACAGTAGCCTCAGAGACATCTGTCAGCAGGGAACTGGCTCCAGCTGGGTTGGCACTGTGTCACCAAGTGGACTCTTGGTCCCCTTCTCTTCTCCCTTCCCATTGCTCCTGGATAGCTTTATGTTCCACCTACGTGATCAGTGCTCTTAAACTTGTTTTCCTGCTCAGCCTCCCCCTCCACATCGCAGGCAGCTCTAATTGTCTGTCCAACTACCTAGTTCACACAGTTCCTCCTAGAACTTTAGCAGGCCCAAAATGGAGCCCTCCACTTACTCTCCAAATCCCCTTCCCCTCGCTCCAGCTCAGTCGTTGCACCACTCAACTAACGACGGGAACCTAGGAAGCAGCCTTGATTTTTCTGTATGCTTCACCACCCGTGTCCGATCCCTCAGCAACTCCGATAGATTCCTATATAATCTGTCCCTTTCTTTTCATCTCTCTGTCCCCAGGCTATTCCACAGTGTCATTCTATTTCCCCTGGACTGGTACAGTAGCTTCCAGCTAGTCTCCCTGGTTTCGTCTTAATCTCCTTACGTCCATTGCCAACAGCATGTTCTTTAAACTTGCAAAATTATCATTATTATAAAAATAAAAACCATACAGAGAAATAATAGGAAAAGGATAACTCAGAATCTACGTTCCTCTGATGCAGAGGTCAGTAAACTAAAAGGCAAGATAGTCAATATTTTATGCTTTGCTGGCCAAGAAGCAAAATAAAGATATTATGTAGCAAATCACATAACTGTTTAAAATGTAACCCTTTAAAAGGGTATAAACACCACCCTTAGCTCATGGGCTGCAAGTGACAGCTGACCAGCCAGATGTGGCACTCGGGCCATAGTTTGTCTACCAACCCCTGTCCTGAAGCATCCATTTCAACAGTCAGATATCTCCTTTCACATTCTTCTCTTTGTTCCAAAATTTGAAAAGTTTGATTTTATAAAAATGGAATCATACTATGCCTATTATTCTGTGTCTTGTGTGTTTCTTGGGCATTCTTACTGCCAGGTTGCTGTTCTAAAAGTTTAAACATTCACACCACCAGGAGTGCATGGTGCCTGTCTTCCTGCATCCTCACCAAAACTGGAGGTGATCAGTCTTTCAAAATTTGCCCATTAAAGATGGACAATAATACCTCATTTTGTTTTAATTTGCATTTTCATTTGACTGCTAGGGATTGTAATGTCTTTTCTCACAGTTACTGGGACTCCTGTTTCCTCTTCTGTTAATTATTTATACATGTCTCTACCTATTTTTCTATCAGGTTATTTGCTGGTTTGTTAGAAATTTATAGGAAGTCTTTTTATAGTAGGGATAGTAACCCTTTGTCTGCCATACATGATGCAGTCAGTTCCCCCTCCACCATCTGTTCTTTGATATTGTTTATGATATTCTTTGGCTTCCAAAAATGGTCAATATTCATATAGTAAATATATATATATATATATTTTTTCCCCTCTATGTCTTTTTGGATTTTCTGCTTTGTTTTAAAAGGTCTCTTCAGTCCTTTAACATGCTTTTAAAAGTTTCCTGCACTATATTATTGAGGGTTTTGTTCTATATTTAATATTCTTGAATTTTATTTTTCCCAAGATTTTATTTTGAAAAATTTCAAACATGCAGAAAACTTGATAGAATTTTCCATAGGACAGCCATGGACCCACAACCTAGATTCTAGAATTAATATCTTGCCATGTCTGCTTCATCATATGAGTGTCTACCTAGTCCACCCTTCTGTCCATTTATCACTGCACCCTATTCTGTTGGTGCATTTCCAGATAGGCTGTAGACATCAGTACATATCATCCTAAACACTTACCCATGCATGTCTTTAACTAGAGTTAAGTATTTGTTTATAGTTTCTTTTTTTGTTGTTTAACGTAAAAATTACATATTAGAAAATGCACAAGTCTTAAGTGTATATTTACAGAGTTTTAACAAGTGTACACAACTGCGTAACCCAAACTCCTATCAAGATTCAGAATATTGCATTTACACGGGGAAGTTCCCTCATGTCCCTCCCCAGTCACCTCTCACCCCCACCCCACACCCAGAAGCAACCACTGTTCTGATTTTTGTTTCAACCATAGGTTTGTACTAGAACTTCACCTAAGTGGAATCACATTGTGTATGTTCTTTGTGTCTGGCTGCTTTAGCTTAGCATTCTATTTGTGAGATTCATTTCTATTGTGTGTAGCAGTAGTTTGTTCTTATTCATTGTAGTATTAAATTGCTTATTTATCCATTCTGTGGTTGACAGATAGAAGGGCTATTCTCAAATTTATTTTTGAATATGTATTAGGACAAATATTGCCCTGTTTTCATCCAGATGAATAGATAATTATGCCAGCACCACTTATAAATACATTATACATTTTTTATGGAATCGCATGTCATCCTTGTCATGTAAGTTCCTTATATGAACTATGTTTTGATTTTCAATTCTGCTCCATTGATTTATTTCTTGATTCTTGTACCCAACCATATTGTTCTGATTATCAACTTTAGCAAGTGATCTACAATCTGTTTTGTTCTGGTTCTAAAATTTTAGCAAGCATTTTACTGTTTGGGTAAAGTAAGTTACCTTTCATTATTCTTCTTCTTTTTTTAAAAAAAAAACATTTCTTGTGTTTTCTCAAATATATTTTCCTTCAAATGCAATTTAAACTCACTTTGTACAGTTTAAAAACATGTACACATACATATACACTAACCTTTGTATTTTGAATGGAATTCTTTTCTACCTTTGGGAGAACTAATATTTTAATGACCCTGAATCACTTAAATAATGATGTGAGCAAACTATGCAATTTGTATATGCCTCATATTAAAATTTTCTAAGGTTAAAACTCCCCACATTATTTTCTTATATCTATTATTTGGATCATTTGTTATGATTTTTGCTACGTGAGAAAGCTTATAGATCCAACAGGTTTCCGAATTCTTCACGGTCATATGTTCCCCTGCCTCACCATATGTATCACATTATTCTTCCATGGTTTGCCTTTTATTTAAAATAGAAAAAATTATTATGTTTGCTGATTAAACAATTTATGTTTCTAAAAATACAAATTATTAACATGAAAACACATATTTATTGAGCATCTACTATATACCAATACTGGGCCATGGCTAGGGGCACACTCATGATCAAGAAGAGACATTGTTATTGTTCTCACATCACTCACAATTTAATGAGGAAAGGGGATATTAATCAGACATATATACAAATAAGTGCAAAATTACCTGCTAAGAGCCACTGTGTTTTGTGAGAGTGAGAATAAAACAATAAATAACAAAATAGTCTGACTATATCTGGGGGAATTAAGGAGGACTTCTGGAGGCAACGATGGTGCTTCATCAGAGATGTGAAAAACAAGTCACATAAGTGAATGGAGCCAGTTAGATCATTAACAGACATAAGCTGTATATACAAAGAGCCTATGGCAAGAAGGAAAATGGACTTTTAGAGGAACTGAGAGAAAACACCTTTACTTGGCATTTGGAAAAAGAGAGAGGAAGTGACCAAGGAGATCAGCAGTTGCATCATGCAGGGTGTGCTAGACCCTTGTGATGAAATGTACAGCCTTAGAGCAATTGGAAGCCATTCCAGGGCTCTGTATGTGTGTGCGTATGCAAAGGTGCACACACAACCCAAAGGTGATGGATTTTCATTTTAGAAAAATTACCTGGCCTTTCTCTTGCCTTTCCCTTCCAAGTTCTTTTTCTCCTTTCTTTAAAAACAAAACAAAAAATACTTTATTGGCTTTCTTCCTTTTTTCTTTCACCCAAAACTGATTTGGCAGGCCCAGTCAAAGTAGATCTTCTGAGCAAGGGAGGCAAGCCCTCGCTAGGATCAAGACCTGTGTGTGAGGGTGCTGGAAGCTGAGCAAGATTGGAAAATTAGCTATATTCAGGGGCATTGAGAAATATATTGGAGATAATGTACAAGTGTGGAAAGCATGAAAGCTGGAATGAATTGTGTGGTGCTGAATTGGAATTGGAGGTATTGGTATGAACGTGTGGTTTTCAACATATAAAAAGAGAGAGAAATAAATATAGGATGAGAATGCCTCAAAGCAGTGACACCCATGTGGTGAAGAGTACACCTGGCACTGAGATCTTGGATGCTATACACTCTTTTACACTAAAAGCAACCAAGACTCATTAGAGAAATGGCCCCTTCTAAAGACAGGCAGAAAAAGTACAAGATAAACTGGCACATCTTTTTGTTCCAGAAAGTAAGAAAGTACTCAAAGAATGATGGGGATATCAACAGAACAATTCCCAGCTTGAAGGGCCTCTCAATGTCCAAATATGGGATAATTTGGGTCTCAAAATATGTAATAGTAACAGTTTATAAGCTATTGAATAAGATAGGAACTATGGAGTCCACACTGATATGAATATAAATAAATGAAGAGAAGAGAAAGCTTTTTCCAATACTGGAAAAAATTATATTATTAGAAAATCACTATTTGGTGACCATCAGATTAAGTTAAGAAATATCAATAGATGCTAAAACTTAGGATGAAATCTGGGAGACAAACAGGATTTTACATAGCCTCAAAGTATTTCCCCCAAAATATATTTACTACAAAGAGAGAGAAAATAACTTGACAAAGAAGTTTGGCAACACCATCTGAATCAAGTGATTTAAGTTCATACCAGCAACAATAGGACAAGCAGACATTGAGTGGCACTTGATAGAATGCAATGAAAAGAACAGAACATTTGAGATACTCTGTTCAAAATGCTACAACCTGGGTCTCATCCTGAGGAAATATCAAATTAACTAAAATTAAGGTACATTCTACTAAACACCTGGCCTATGATCTTTAAAAATTCCATAGTCATGAAAGTCAAGGAAACTGAGCATCTGTTGCAGATTGAAGAGGATTAGGGAGCTATGATAACCAACCAAATATTAAGAGGACATTTTGGGGACAGTTGTTGAGAGTTGGAATGGGATATCTGGGTGAAGAGTGTACAGACATTCTTTGTAGTGTTCTTGCAACTTTTCTTGAGATTTGAAACGGTCTTAAATATACATATAAGCATTTATATATGTAAACATATATGTGTGTGTGTGTGTGTATACATATATATATATATATATATATATATATATATATATATATATATATATTCTTAAAAACTTATATATAAACATTTACCCTGGCTGCAGTGTAGATGGGTGGGAGAGGCAACCATAGAAGCAAGAAGAGGTCAGGAGGCTATGGAGCAGTGGGGAAAATTGAAGCTCAGAAGGATTAGAGGAGTAACATGGAAAGGACTTGATAGTAAATTATGTTTAGAGGAGAAGGTGACAGAGGTCCAAGGACGATAACCAGTATCTGACCTGTGCCTCTGGATGAGAGTGCCGTTCTCTGAGAGTGGGGATCTAGAAACTGCTCAGAGGAGTAGAAGGGTTGGGAGTAGATTGTAGGTTTAATTTAGAACAGTGTTCTCAAATTTTGATGGCTAACAGATTTGCCTGGAGAGTTAATAAGGAGCACATAGACTCATTTAAGCAGAGTAGGGTCTGGGCCTTTGTATCGTTACCAAGATTTCCCAGGAAATTCTGATATGTACGAAATTTTGGAAGACACTTGTTTAGAATATTTTGATTTTTATGTGCTGGTAGGGTATCTAAATAGAGCTGCTGGATATATGGCTGTGGAGCATAGACATCCAAATGAAGATGTATATTTAGGAGTCATCAATAAAGACAGGAATCAAAACAGTGCATATAAAAGTATTAACTTGGGAGAGCATAGAATGGGCAAAGGGCCTCGTTCTGAGCGTGGGAGCTTAACATTTACCAATACAAATGTATAGAAAGTAGGAGATATGGAGGACCAATTGTTTCTTTCCTCCAGAGAGGCAATTACTAAGAATTTACTTTAAATCCTACTTCCTCACTTTGGAAAGGAGGGATTTGAGGCCCAGAGTGGCCAAAGGAGTTACTTGAGGTCACATAACTTGTCAGTACAGCTTTGGTTTTTCAGTCTAGGTCTCCAGACTTTGAGTCCAGTGCTCAGGACACTGTAGCTCCCTCTCTGGCCCCAAAGTGTGCTGGACTCCCCGCCAAACTTTGGTTATTTGTGGTGTCCCAGAAAGCCTCTTTCTCTGTCTTTCTTTTTGTCTCTTTTTCTCCCAAAGCCCCAGCAAAGGATTATCTTTGGAGTCCAAGTCAGCTGTCATTTTTGCCAACTGTCTTTAGTGTCCAAGTCAGCCTTTGGGTGATTCACACAGAGGCAAGGTGATACTGCATCTGCCCCGCCCCATTTCAGGCAGAGGTGGTCGGGTTATTAACTTTCATTTATCTATTGGTTTTTTCAGCTCTATTTCTTTACCTATTTTCATGATTCCTCTAGAATTCACGTATATAAATGTTTTAAAACAAATTTTTTTCACAGTCCTCTTAGGGTTAATATTGTACCTACCACATTACGTAAAATGTAGAAACAACAACATAAACAAAACATATAGGTCTATTTACCACCCCCATCTCTGTTGCCCTTCACATTATAATTGTCATATGTGTTACATCTACATACACTAAAAGTACCACAAGACAGTATTACAATGTTTCCTTTAAACAGTCGTATGTACTTTTAAGAGATTAAAAGGAAAATATTTTATATTAACTTAAATAGTTACCATTTCTCTTACTCTTCCTTCATTCCTGAAGATCTGAGTTTCCCTCTGATATCATTTCTCCAGTCTAAAGAAATTTCTTTAACATTTCTTGTAATGCAGACCTTCTAGCATTAAATTCTTTTAATTTTCATTTATCAGAGAAATGTCAATATTTGCATTCATTCCTGAAAGCTATTTTTTCTGGGTATATAATTCCAGGTTAACGGGTTTTTCCTCTTTCAGCACTTTAAAGACATTGTCTTCTGGTTGTCTTGATTTCTGGTGAGAAGGCCCACAGTTATTTGAATCATTGTTTTGCTGTACATATACTGTAATTTTTCTCCAGTAGCTTTCAAGATTTCTCACTATCTTTGGTTTTTAGCTTAAATATTATGTTTCTGGACTGCTCCCCGCCCCCTCTAAATTTATCCTGTTTGAGATTCTCTAAGCTTCTTAAATCTGTTTATGTCTCACTATTATTTAGAAAGTTTTCAGACACAATTCTTCAAATGTTATCTCCAGTTCCTTTTCCTCTTATTCTAGGACTACAATAGCCTATAGAAAGAATATTGTCCCACAGGTTCCTGAGTCTCTGCTCATTATTTTGCCCAATTTTTCTCTCTCTCAGATCTAGCTTTAAGTTTATTGATTATTTTATTTGCCATCCCCTTCTGCTTAAAAAAAAAAAAAAAAAAAAAAGTCCCTCTAGTGACATTTTCTGATACTGTATATTTTGTATATTTTAGCTCTGCAATTTCTTATTAATCTTTCTTTTGTACTTTCTCATTCTTAGCTGAGATATCTTATCGTTTTATTCATCATGAGCATATTTTTATTTATCTCATACTTAATATACTTAATATTAATATATTAAGTATAATAGCTGCTTTAAAATTTGGGTCATCCTGGGTTAGCATCTTTTTTTCCCCATGAAAGTGGGTCACAATTCCCTGGTTCTTTATATGTTTAATAGTTTTGGATTATGTACATTATGAATGTTATGATGTAGAAACTGTAGATTCTGTTACATTGATCAATAGTGTTGATGTTTTTGATTTAGCAAGAAGTTAACTTGGTTAGTTAGACTCAACCTGTGGACTCTGTCCTGTCTGCAGTGGGCAACAGCTCATATTTCAGTTTCTGTGGTTTTCATTCTGTCTCATACATTCTTGGTTCAAGGATAAGCCAGAGAATTGAGAAAAGTTTATAACTATAATATGGATTCCCTTTCCCTGGCTCTCTCATGTTTTCAGGGATTCTACCCCAACTCTTCGGCAGCCCTGATTATCCCAGATTCTTTCCCTCAGTTACTCTAGCCAGAAAGAAGGTGGATTTTCTAATTAGAGTTTTAGCCAAGGGGCAGACTTAGTGAAATCACCCTTTTGGGAAAAACTGTAAAAGGTAAAATTCACTTCTTGCTGTTCGGTTTCTGGAATCCTTAAGTAGTTTTTCCTTTCTTTTCTTTTCTCTTCTCTTGTATTTTGCTATTTGCAGGAGAATTTGTTAGAAGCACACTCCTCCAACCACAAGTGTGAACCTTCAGCTTATTATCTTCAGTCAACAGTTCCATAAAACAGTCCTTCAGATGCTCTAGTCCATCTTAATGCCCCTATTTCATGCAGTATTTTTTAACATCATCATATTCTATTACATCTTGTTTTACTTAATAAGTGAAGATATCATTAATGGTGATTCAAGTTTTCTAGTCTTTCCTAGTAGGTCTTCATATTTCATCTCTCATTCTCTCTTAATTCTCTACCATACTTTTTCCCAGGTCTCTTTTCTGTTTTAAATTGGGATTTCTAGTTCCAGGACCATTTCCTTCCCTGCAGGCTCCTGGAACAATAAACAGATAAAATGTGTTCCTTTGAGCTTTCTTGTGATTGGAATAAACCCACTAAACTAGGGAGTAGGTCTGAACTGCTTCTAACATTCCCATCCTTTAAGAGGGACAGATAAATGGACTGGGCTGGGCTCTAACACCTGTACAATTTACACAACTTCCTTTTTTGGCTGGTATATTTCTGAATACTGTTATGGGTATTAAAATTAGCCTTCCCATGTGTCTTAGTTTACTCAGACAGCTATAACAAAATACCACAGACTGGGTGGTTTAAACAACAGATGTTTATTTCTCACAATGATGGAGACTGGAAAGTTCAAGATCAAGGTGCTGGCAAATTTAGTTTCTGGTAAGAACCTTCTTACTGGCTTGTAGATGACCACTTCTCACTGTGTCCTCACATGGCAGAGAGAGAAAGAGAGCTCTGGTCTTTCTTCTTCTTCCTATAAGGACACAACTTCATCATGGGAGTTTCACCCTCATGACCTCATCTAAACCTAATTACATCCTGAAGGCCCCACCTCCAAATATTATCACACTAGGGGTTAGGGATTTAGCATATAAATTTGGGGATGACAAGAGCATCTAGTCCATAGCACCATGCTTGTATCACAGACCAGTTCTCAATGTTTGACTTCATAGGACATATCTGCTTAGTACTGATCCTGTCTCCTGTTATCAAAAGGAAAACACAGGCATACACATACCAGGAGAGGCACCACATCTTTGAACAACTCTACATTTGGGGCTCACATACACATTCACACATCTGAAATTACCTGGACACATTGGTGAACAGAGCCCTAATGGGATCCCATCAGTCTTCTCTGGATGGCAGCTTTCTGCTGGTTAAGTCAAAGTTCTCCTCCAGTGTGGCTTGCCTTCTCTTCTGATCAGTAGGATCCAGTCCCTCTGTGAGCAAAATCTTCCCTTCTTGGTATTCAGCCAGGTTCCTTCTGCCAAAGTAGTGTCAACTTTGCCATTCTTCAGAGCCCCGGGCTGTCTCTGAGAAGTCTCCAGCCTTGCTCCATGCCTTCCCTTGGCCCTGCTCCCTGGAGGCCTCCCTGTTTCATCATGAACTGCACTCCATCTTCAAGGTGCCTCTGATCTCCCTCTGCCCCTTCCTCTTTGCTCCTCTCGCTGCTCCTCCCTCTCCTCTTCTACCTCCAGCTCCTCTGCACCTTGTGTGTCTGCCGCTTCTGAAGCTCACTTCCTCCCAAGCCCCCGGTTCCTCCTGCTGCTTGCTTTCTTTCTTCTAATGTCTGCTGACTTTCTCTGCCCTGCTCTGTCCTCCTCTGCAAACCTCAAACAGAGCTGTTTCCTGGGCATCTGCCCCTTCTTGTGAGAGGCAGAAGCCATCTTCTCAGGCAATTTGCCCGCTGCGCCCTGTCCTTCCTTGATCTTGGTCCCTTCGCCAGCTCTTCCTCACATACTACGCTGCCTTTGCAGCCCTCATGGACTGCCTGGACCCGGTCAGCTGAGCTGTCCCACTTTCTCTAGAACCTGCCCCATCTAAGTCAGGTTCATTCCCTGCACTGTTCTCTGGGGCACTGCGCACAGAGGGTCCATCCTCCCTGTGGGACAAGGGACAGCCTCTCCCCAAGCGCGAGCTCTGTGAGCACCTGGCCCCATGGCTCATCCGGAACCTATGGGGGGGAATCAGGTCTGCCCCTCATGTGTTCTGCAGAGGCCCTGCCCTGTAATAAATTTCAGTCATCCCAGTTCCCCCTGGAGGCAGGACCCTTGTTCCATCCTCCCCCGTATTCCTATAAATTGTCTCAGCTGCAGCTTAGCCTCACTGCGTCCCCGGGAGAAAGCATTCACTGTAGCCCAGATCGTCCATGCGGACATCTGTAGGGCCCTTTTATTCCATGATATTATGCTGCCCATTTGAGCCCTGTCTTCAGCCACGTGGGCGGGGAAGGTGGCGAAAAGGCCCTCTCTAGAACCTCTCCCTCTCCGGTGTGGCAAGGTGGTCCTTTGAACATGGTAGGAAGAACGCAGGACTTGGATTCAAACTATGCTCTGAAAATTTGGCCTTTGGTCTCATCCATAAAATGGGATTTGTGAGAATTAGGAAACATGTGATAAAGAGGAAACACCCCCACCCCACCCCCACACCCCTGCGGAGGCCTTGCCCTGGTCGCAACGCAAATAAGCGCTGTGGACGCTGCGCATGCTCTTCCAGGTTCTCAGGCTCACACACCACGCAAGACACACCCAGGTGTGCACGTTCAAGGCTAACTGATCGAAAAGATCCTGTAACTTGGCCTAGTCCTATTCACTCCAAAAGGAAACGGTAAAACAGAGAGCCTCCAGAAGCCCAGGAAAAGCTGATATTCACAAAGGAAAATTGAGGACCCTCATGACAGGATCATCATGGAAGGATTTTGAAGAAAACTTCTCAGGAGAAAGCGGGGAAAAGGCAACTCAGACGCTTGTGTCCTTTGAAACCGCGTTCTCAGGCCTCACTGTGCACACTGTCCCCTAGAGGGCTTGTGAAAGCGCTGATTTCTGGGCCCCAGCCCCAGAGTTTCTCATCCGTAGGTCTGAGGTGGGGCCCAGGAACGTGTATGTCACACAGATCCCCAGAGAGCGCTGATACGGCTAGTCCTGGACCACCCTTGGAGAACCACTGCATTGAGACTGCATTAGGGGGCAAACATTTACTTCACAAACTTGCATGGCAAGAAAATGTCAACTACCTAATTTTTCAAAAATCAAAGTGAGTCTGACACTAAACCCCTAGCCTGTCCAGCTGGAAAACAAAGTGTATAGTCTGTCGTCCTAGAACCCCTCCTTCCCCAAGCCCAGGGGAGCATGCAGGCCCCAGGGCCACACTTGGGCACCATGCTTTTCACCATTGGGAGCACCTGTGCTCTGGCCCAGCATGGCCTCTGTCTGAGGAAGAACCCAGGGCGCGAGACCTGGAAGCAGATGCAGGTGTGGGGCTCTGTGGTGGGGATACCCTCTGTCTTGAGATTCTTCTATGCCATAGCATCAAAAACTCACAAAGGAATACCTTAGTCCTTTTCATCGCCACAGTGATCAGTAAACTGGCTGCCCAGGAAACTGGGGTTGAACTCAGAGAGGGTCTGTTGCCTCACATTTGTCTAGACCTTATCTTTTATAAGTAAATAAGTCTTAAGGAAAGAAGGTCTTTCAGGGTGCCTAAGGGGGTCACCCATGTCTGGGATGCAGAGTTCTTTTCTCTCCGATGAACTTTCTTGGGAGTTTTGCAAAGCAGGTGACACAAAAAGAAAAGATCAAGGTGGTCAAAGTGTCAGCCTTAGGCCCCTTTTCCTTCCTCATGCCGAGTCCTTGGCCGGACCTGCGTGGGAGAAGTGGGTGCCACAAACTGTCGGAGATCCCCTTCAAGAGGAGTGCAGACCTGCCTCACTATTCCCTGAAATAGCAGAGGAAGAGGGCAGAGCTGGGAGCACAGGCATTTCCCCGTCCAGGCTGCCTGCACTTTCTGTTCCACCAGCAATGCACAGCCCTCATGGGGGACAAATGGGTTCAGGGGACTTTTGTGGACAGGAAGGCTTTGTGTACTTTCTCCAAAGCCTATGGTAAATGGCTACCATCAGCGATACACTCATAGCATACACATGTACAAAGTGCAGTGTACACACGTAGATACACAAAGCACAGTCAAGGGCACACAGAAACACACACACACACACACACACACACACGCTACCCAGACACAGATACACACAGACGCAAATCAGTATAGGGCAATGGCTGGGCTTCTTCCTTCCACTATCACTGAGAAGTGAGTTCAGCTGCTATAGAATTATTTTAGATTTTTATTATTATTATTATGGACTTAGTACTTAAAAGATGCAAAGAAAGCAAGAAATTCTCTCAAAGAGAATCCTTCCTGCCAGCTTTAGGACAGCGCCCCCTCGGTCTGCACTTTGCAGGTCCATGTTAAGATATCGCTGCTAGGTAGGTTCTCCCTCCGACTGAGAGGCTGCAGCTCAGGCAGGACCTCCAGCCTTCAGAATGGGCAAGGTTTGCTGGCTTTCGGTCCAGTGACCCCAAGTCCCTCTTTATGTCTCCCCACAGTTCCTGGTGCTTTTTACATATAAATTATACTTCCCCTCCCTTTCTGATCCATGGCTTCCCTCATGAGGCCATTTTCAAATTGTGATGTCTGACTCTTCTTTCAGTCACTGAGCTTGGGCAACAGGCTATCTCTTGGGCAGACAGGAAAGTGGAGAGGAGTGAAGACAAGCAAGGGAAAGAGGAGCGACCCTTTCATTGCCACCAGCATAACCGAGTCCTGGTCCCCTGAAATTCTTCTGCAGCATGAAGCTGAGGGAGGAATAATTCAAATCTACCCCATGCTCTGCCATTCAAATACTTCTTCAGGCAGTTCTGCCTCCTCCTTCCTCTGCTCTCCCTCCCCGGGTCACTTTGTCACCGGATGCTCAGTTAGGGATATCAGGCCCTGACTGAAATGCCCTTTTGAAAAAGACTCAGCATAATTATTATTAGTAAGGCCAGCGTATTATTAGCATGAGTGGGATCAGGATGGGATTTCAGAGTCTGAGCCAGCTCGTGCACTGAGGACTGAAGCAAAGTGTGGGTCAGGTTTCTCAGAGAGCACGTCTCTCTGCTCTGAGCCTGAGTGTGGGGTCAGGTGTGCAAAGCTCTTCTCCCTATGTGCCTGTCATCATGCCTGTCATCATGTAGGAGGGGCTGGACACCTAGGGGAGGGCCCAGGCAATGCCTCTACTAGCTGTTCTCCTACCCAATACATATTTATTGAGCACCTAGTATGTGTAAAGCATAGCAGTTAACACAGCAGATGGTTCCTGAGCTCCTTGCATTTTCTTCTTAGCAAAAAGGTAGACATTAAACAGCTATTTATGCAATTAACTATGCAATTACAACTGTTAGGTGCTATGGAGTCACATTTTTCAAGCATGTATCATAGGACCCTGAAGAAGGAACCCCAGGGTGGCAAGGAGTTAATTAGGGAACAAATATGATCAGTGCCTCATGGGAACAATTCCAGAGCTGGAGACAGACCCTCCTTCCTCAGCAAGGACCGAGTGTGGAGGAGAGGAGGGTACAGGGGGAGCTTATGCTCAAGTGCAGATGGGGATGTTGGGAGACATGGCAAGTAGAGGTGAGTCATCATTGAGGTGAAGGGACTGTGAGAGCAGCCCAAGTGGGCCCACAGGAGCTCTGCTCCAACCTGTGAATTCCAGAGCTTAAGAGGAGAGGAAGAACCAGAAATAAGAGTCCAGATGCAAGTCCTCAGGGACTAGGGGAGGAGCCCAAGGTGAGGACCCCTTGTTGGAAGACTTTTAGCAGAGGACGTCAAGCCAAATTCCACCTTCTCAGTTGAGGTCCCATTGAGAGTTAGTCAGGAAGTCAATGAACCAGTCAATCAAGGATCAATGATTTTGTGCAAGGACTTTATTTATATTTAATATGTTGATTAACAGTAGTATCTATAAATTATTGATATAGACTTATTGTTTTCTGATTAGGTGCTTAATAAGTAAAAGTTTGAAACCATAAGCTTAAAGTAAAGAGAGACTGCTTTCAGGTGAGGTGAGAGTAGGGGAAGGGGTAGATTCCCAGATGAGTAAGATATGAACTAAGTGTAAAATTGGGCACATGAAAGGTACTCAGGAACAGTTTATAGGATTAATGGATGGGTGAATGAGTAAATGTGTAAGGGTATGAGGGCTCAGAGGCTGAGGGTTTTCCCTAAAGAAGTAATAGTCTGATCAGAATGAAGCCACAGAGTACCAGGTGTGCCACTGGGTAGAAACAGGCTGATTTGGTTGGTATTGGGAAAGGGGTAGCAGGCTAATAAAGCCATGGTGTGTTAGCCCTAGAAGAGCCCTGCTGTCAGTTCAATGTGTTCCCCCTGAAAGGTATGTTGGAAGTCCTACCCCATGTACCTGTGATGAATGTGACCTTATTTGAAAATAGGGTCTTGCCCAGTTAAGATGAGATCATACTAGATGAGTATAGACCCTGAAACCAAGCACTAGTGTCCTTGTAAGAAAAGGGAAGTTTAGACAGACAAACACAGGGAGAAGACAACCATGTGATGATGAAGGCAGAGATTAGATTGATCCATCTACAAGCCAAGGAAATCAAGGATTGCCTGCAAACAGCAGAAACGAGAAGAGGCAAGGAAGGATTCTCCCCTACCAGTTTCAGAGGGAGCCTGGCCCTGCCGACACCTTGATGTCAGACTTCCAGCCTCCCAAACTATGAGACAATAAACTTCACTTGCATTAGGCTGCCCAGCTCATGGTACTGTGCCACAGCAGCCCCAGCAAACCCACACAAGTCCATGAATCCAAGTGACCACCTGCACCCCATCACTGGACAGGTACAGTGAGAGGGCAGTCAGACGATAAAGGATGATGGTGGGACATAACACAGAGGGTCTTGGATGCACACCGGGAATTTACCCAGGATGCTGGGGAACTTGACTGCATAACATTTAAGAAAAGTTAAAACCAAAGCCTCTTTATAATACTTGTTGGTTGAGTTCACTGGGGTGGCCTTTTTGTGGGAGCATGGCCTTCAAAGAGCTATGGCCACAAGAGGTTAAGTAAAGGGACTGCTCAGGTTTTGAAAGCCCTAACCAGCCTTGAGGTTAGGAGAGTCTTTGCAAATCTTCCTCTAGTTCTGCGGGAGTCTTGTGCATTTTTAGGGGATAGAGGTGTTTGTCCCATGTACCCAGCCTAACAGGGCCTCCAGGAGGGCTTGGCCTGGGAGCCCTTCATGGAACAAAGAGCCTTCTCACAAAAGGAGGCCTGTGGGCCTAGAGAATCTCGAGAAGGCGAGGCATTTATCTCAGAAAGGGAAACCAGGCCTTCAATCCAGCCCTCTCAGGGCTCACATAAGCAAGAGCGATTTTCTGAGGGCCCCAGAAGCTCAAAACCAGCTCGATCAAGGCTGAGCATATTACACTTCCTCTGGGAGAGCTGAATTCAAACATCTGAGGGCAGCAAAGAAACTCTCATCCAGTACAGTTTACAGACCCAGAGGTGAGAGAAAGAGAGTCAGACAGGGAGAGAGGGCCCAGCAAGGGAGCAAGAGAAGACCCGGAGGATAACTGATCAAAGGCCACTCCGTCCGCACACACTCCAGCTGCAGGGGGAATCTGTGGGGAGGATTTGAGAGGTGAAGATTGTGTTTTCATCTTCCCACAAAAGTATTCAAGTAAACCCTTTCCTTGGGAGAAAGGGAGAGAGTAAGAAACAGGAAAAGAAGAGTCTCGGTGAAAAGATCCGTGTAGACTTCCGCTAATATTGCTCACTTAGAGAACACATGCCATCTGGGTGTTTGATAAAAAGAAAAAAGGTGTCAAGTAAAGTTCAAAGCCACGGATTCACTTTGAGAGTTGCAAGCTGCTCGCCTCTCCTATGGCCAGCTCTTTCTTTTGTTGGAGAAGGGTATTTTTTTTTTCTTGGTCAGCAATGGGTATCTTTTCAAAGTGACCTGTCAGGTCTTCATTCTTTTATTCTCTTGTGGCCAAGGAGCTGAGCAGTAGGGGAGGTGACCCAGGTGACATGAGCAAGATTGACCTTTATTCATTAGTCATCTGAAAATTTCCTATTAAAATGCAAAGCCACAACCCAGGTGTGCCCAGGGCTAACCCAGCAGCTTCACATCTTGCTGCTCCATGCCAGGTGGGACAAGGGTACCTGCTTTGGTCCAGGCACATTTTTATTTTATTTTTTCTTTATTGATTTTTAGAGAAGAAGGGAGGAGAGAGAGATAGAAACATTGATGAGAGAGAACATCATTTGGCTGCCTCCTCCATGTCCCCCACTGGGGAATGGGCCCACAACCTGGGCATGTGCCCTGACCGGGAATTGAACTGGCGACCTCTTGGTGCACGGGTTGACGCTCAAGCCACACCGGCCAGGCAAGGCACATTTTTTTTACTTACTCTCTATTAGATGTGTATGTTTTGGGCATATAACCCAGGGCTCTGACCCAACACTTAGCCAGGAGTAGTCATGGGACCTTGACTTTGGGCTCCATCATTTTTGAAAACTTTTCCTTTGGAAGGGAATTTGGCCCACCCCAGGGTGCATAGAGAATGGCAGATGGGGATGTAGACAGAGGTCAGATATGGGGCTGGGGTATCCACACACGTGCACACAGCATGTTTCACTGTGCAGGACACAGCTGGAGTAAGAGGAGAAGGGAACGGGCCAGGAGCCTGGGTTCCATTTGCACTCTCGCCCCAGACACTACACATGTTCGGGGTGAGCTTGTCCAGGGTCATTGGTTGGAGCCAGAAAGCTCCTTGCCCTCCAAAGCTACTCTCAAACTCTATCACCCCTCCGCCTTCATGGGAAAGTCCCCATATTCTTGTGGCTCACTTCACCCATCTCTACCTCCATAGTTAAAATATAAAACTTTTCCTTTAAAAAAAAAAGAGAGAGAGAACATCAGAAAATCCAGGAAGACTCCACCCCAAATTGCCAAGCAGTGTAAGCTCGTGTGCTTTTAAACCAACATCACCAATAAATTGGTATCAAATAGCTTGGTAGTTGCATTTTCTACCCTGAGAAGTTAGAAGGGCAAAGGTCTTGGCCAGGAAAGGGAGGAGGGGAGTTAGGAGAGAGGCTGACTCCTTGCTATCACTTTAAGATAGCTTATGTTCCTCCTAAATTACTTTTTCCTATTGCACATGCCATGGTTCTATAATCCAAAATAATGATTAGCATTCTACAAGAGTTCTTAGTATTAGAAAATGATTTTAGTAAGTAAATAAGACACCATCATTTAAAACCCATTATTCAATTTTTTGGGTTATTTATTTGTATAGGCTTTTAATACCCATTATCCTACAAGTAATCATTATCTTCAATAACAACCACACTAAACTCATTCTTTCTTTGTTTTATTTTTTGTGTTTTTATCACATTTCAAATCATGTAGCATAACTCGGTTCAATAGCTCTAATGACAGATTCAATACACAGGCCTTCACAGTAGATAATTTCGAAGGTAGTTCCCTCAGCACTTATAAGGACAAGGCTGAATTTTGAGCTAGAAAACATGGTTTGAATCCTGACTCTGCCAATTACTAACTTGGGGTAAGTTTCTTTACCTCTCTGAGGCTCTGTTCCATTATCTGTTGAATGGGAATAGTATATTATACTTGATCTATATCACACGACAATTGTGATCAAAGGAAAAGATTATCTTTAAAGTGCTTTAATAAATTTCTGAAGTTCTATAAAAATGTAACAACATTAAAGTTACTATAAAATCTGAGGAAATAGAGTAAATTATTCTGGCTCTTAGCAAAACATTTTACCTGATTCTGGGGCAAAAATCTGTTTCCAACAATGTATGACATGCTAAATATAATTAGCAATGAGTGGGACTGGGTCCTTTTAGTTACTAATGCAAGTGGTGGTATCCTAATATAAAATCTAAGCAATGGAATATAAAGAGCACAAACTCAGATGGAAACGAGACCAAAAGCTAAACTCTGTTTCTTCTACTAACATGTTTTGTAACCAGATGAGGTATTTACTTCATGAGCCTCAGTTTTCTAATCTGTAATACGGGAGTAAGAATCTACCTCTGCCCAACCAGTGTGACTCAGTTGGTTGAGCATCATCCTATGTACCAGGAGATCACCAGTTTGATTCCCAGTCAGGGCACATGCCTGGGTTGCAGGCTCAATCCCCAGTAATGGGTGTGCAGGAGGCAGCCAGTTGATGTTTCGCTCTCATCTATGTTTCTATCTCTCTCTCCTTCTCCCTTCCTTTCTCTGAAATCAATAAAAATAAATATATTTTAAAAAGACCCTATCTCTTAGAATGATTGTAAAAATTGGATGATATTAAATATGTAATTGCCCAGTAGAGAAGCTGGTGCCCAGTGAACATTTAGTAAATGTCCAAGTGCTATCACTGCCCCTGAGATGCCTCATAAGAATGGGAGTGGAGATGGAGCCTATTCTGTGACAGTGCTTGTTTCTTCGATGCAAACTCACTCAATACATGATTGGCCAGTGGGGAATGATGTCAGTATATAGTGGAAGTCCTGTGGTTTTCATATGATCTTTCCCCAGGATATTTATGTTTCCAAGTAATCGGGGCAAGCTTTCTTGCAATTAAGAGAAAGCCTTAGCATAATGAGAAGACCTTATGAAAAAAGTTGAATATTGACAGAAAGGCCTTTCTTTAATGCAAATAGTGGCTGGTTTTGTGGTTTCCAAAACCACTATATTTTCCACTCTGTTATCTGGTGAAGCTAAGAGTAAAGATGAGGAAACTGAAAGCATTTTCCTTTATGTTGAATTTTAATTTTCTCACAAGGTAATCTATACACTGGATCAGATTTTTAATTCTGATGAAACTAACCTCTGTGAGATGTGACTACCCCCCATGACCTACAGGATTTAGGCTGCAAAGGATCTGATACACTGGTGTAAGTGCAGGTTGTAATTTACCTGTACTGCTAATTTTATTAGGATTGTTGTGTTTTTGTTACATTTGGAATAGTCTTCTCCAAATGCAAATTTCCCCCATAGGCTCTGATATCTCATTGTGCAATTTTGCAGAGTATGAGGCTTTTTGAAATGTGTATGCAACATTATAGCAGAAATGCCTCTAATAAGAAATTAGAGTTCATTGAGTCACCTTCAGGAAGCCTACACTCACTCCATTTGGGCATAAGGAATAGTTAAACCATCAGTAGTAGGCCTAACTATTTGAGACAAAGATAAAAATGACAACAATCATGTTAGAACATACATGTGAATCAAAGGAAAGGAAAAAACATGAGCTTCCAGTATGTGAACACTTCTGGTAGGTGCTCTTCTCTAGTGGGTTAATAGGCATTGGGCCAGGGGCACTGCTGGGGTGATGGGGACACCTAGCTGGGCTCCAGGCCACCACCCTGCTTCAACCGCAGCCTCTCATCTTTTTAGATATTGAGCTTTCTCCAAGTTTTCTTTGCAAACAAGGGTTTTGCCACAACAAGTACAGTATTTGAAAAGTACAGGCCATCAAATGTGATCACAGTAGGTCATTTTATGTGTCAATATTTCTGTCCCCAATCATATGTTTTCTAGACCTATAAGAGACTCTACAAACTTTGCCCAATATTGGTCTTTAAAGAAGATTCCAGGGAAATTTTATTACAGTTTAAGAGTTCCAAAACTAGGGTATTATCCACATTACATGTTATTTACTGTCTACATTTGAAACCATGATAGAAGTGTGTTGAGGCTCTCATCATCGGTTTCTCTGTAAGAACAATGTCTTTGTGTGGTTGGAGAGCTTTTTCAGTTACCTGATCAATTGAAAAGGAGATTTTTAAGAACTCTTCATCATTTGGACAAAATTTCCAAAAAATTGATACGATTTTTAATTTTGTTGAAACCATTTTGTGTTAGAAGTAAGTGTCTTCCAGGACCTGCTGGATAGGATCAGGTATTACATATCTCTTCCGTCTCCTTCAATCTGGAACATTTCTACTGTCTTTCTTTTATGACATTGACATTTTTAAAGAATATAGTCACCTTATTTATTAATAGAACATTCCTCCTTTTGTGCTTTTCTGGCATTCCTCATAATTAGATTCAGGTTCTACATTCTTGGCCATAATCCTACACCAGTAATGTGTCTTGCCTAGGGTATCATATCTCAAGACACATGATGTCCATCTGCCCCTCATTATTGTTATTAATTTTGATCACCTGGTCAAGGTTTTGTCCACTTCTCCAATGTATAGTTACATACAGTGCATATTACATATCTTTTTCTCTTATAACTGATAAGCAATCTGTGGGAAAATAGGCCATGTAGTACCCTGCTCTTCATCAAAATTTCCTCCCCAGTTTAAGCATCCATTGATGACTCTTCTCTGAACCAGTCTGTATTATCATGACTGCAAAATGATGTTTTCCAACTCCAGCCACTATGTCAACACTTGTCATTGACAAGGGGATATTTCAGATGGTTCTGTAACCCAATAAAATCCTTTCTTTGTCCTGCTTGGAAACTCAACCTAATAACAGTCTGAATATCACATTCTCTTTGATTTTTGCCTGGGATGTTTTGGAATGACCTTTGAGCAAAAACATTAAGATTCTCATCTGTTCCTAGGTTGCCATTCCCTGTCTTAGGCTATGGCTCTTCAGATCTGGTCTCATTCCATCAATATCCACTCTGCCGACACCTTTGATTTAAACAGCCTGTGATTTACTTGAGCAGGATGAGGGGGAAGCAGACAAGCTCCTTCCAGCCCCACAAATATGCTGGTTTGTGAATTCCTGCTTCTCTGCCCTCTTGCCTGCTCTGCTCCGGAGCTAAGATGCCCTGCCCTCCACCCACCCTCACCTCACCCGTCCATTGACATGGGGAGTAAAATACAGCCTTGCAGAGCCCAGAGAGGTACAAGTCCTGTAGGCCTTGGGATATACTGAAATATTCCTATAGGAGATAGAAACTCCAGGATCAATAAGGCCAGATGGCGAGGCTTCTGCTTACCATGTGCAGATGCCACAGGTCTTGAGAACTTCTCAGGGCATCTCTTGAATTGTGATTGAGGACTATCTCCTGAGCCTTTTGGGTTCCTAGGAAGCAGTGGATATGGGTTCCCAGGCCTTGGGAAGCCATGACTGGCAGAAATGGAAATTGTTTTATTTGGGGGGGTGGGGGGTTGTAGTTCACCTGCCCCCGATAAAGTGCATTCTGAACCCTGTGAAAAGAGGGAGTCTTTGGACTTTAGCAGTAGGTGTTTCCATGATTCTTATAATTCTAGAAAATTCTGAAACACGGGCCTCACAGTTCTAGGCAGAGTTTCAAGGCTGTGGCAAGATTAGGAAGGCCCCAAGTGTAGTGAGTGGGACTGGTGATAACAGCCACTAAGAGCCACCGGGAAAGTCTCAAGTCCAGGGCTGGAGGAGCAGAAACTGAGGGTCTCTTTGTCCCACTGTGAAGAACCTGCCGTCTTTGAAACACCCATATGGTCATCTATCCCTGGGCTCCCATGGGCCCAAGAGGGACAGGCAGGGGTATGGACCCACCAGGTTGGGGGAAAGTTAGGTCTGGGAAAATGGGAGTAACTCCAGGAGTTAGTTTTCTAAGAAATGGCAAAATGTACAAATCCTAAAGTAGGTCAGAAAATAGATCAGTGGGGAAAGGACAAATGAGATGCAAGCAGCATTGGCTAAACTCTAAGTCAAACTGGTCTCCCAGCACACCCCAAGAAAGGCTTCTGTAGTACAGGACTAGGCAGGCCAACAGATTCAAGGCCAAAGCATGAGAGATTGGGAACAACCACAGGCAGCTGGGCCCATGATCCAGCCTCCACCATGCTCTCAACACCTGTACCCCGTTTCACATCCCCTCCCTCCTCCAGACTGCTCAGATGCTCTTCCAAGTCTCTGCCACCCTCCTCATGTTCTTATTCAGCCCTGCATTCTTCTCTCCCAGCAGATGGCTTGGCTTCCTCTTTTGTCACAGTATCCCTGAACTTTCATGTGCTGCTCAGTAACTGTTTGTGGAGTGAATAAGAAATTAATTAATGAGTGACAAACATGTCCCTGGAGATCTGAGATACCAAGAGAATAGTCATTGTAGCATAGAACAGGAGTCCATATACCCAGGAAGAAATATCGCTGTCTCAAGGCAGCTGGGTTCTCTACAGTGGGAAGAGAGCCGCACTTTCTGACCTTCCAACCCAGACTTGACCCTTGCCTGTGGCTCTTAGTGACTGTTGCCACCAGCCCCACTCACCAGACTGTGGCCACCATAACCTCCCATTCCCTTCCCCACACTTGATCTGAGAGCAGGCAGGGAGAGAGAGGCTTATTGGTCCAACCTGGAGGGTCAGCCCATCTGAAGAAAGGGATCGAAAGATGTTTCTAGAATGCTATATGTAAAAAATGTTATTAAAAGCAATGCTCAAAAACATCAAAATATAAAAATGTGTTTAAAGTAAAAAGTGAAACATACTCCACCTACCCAATTCCCAGAAGTCACTGTCGTTATAGTTTGATGTGTTTCTGTCCCAACCTTTTTGTGTATTGTGTGTGTGTTTATTTTTAATTTTTTTGTCTCAAAAAATGGTCTCATACTATACATACTGATCTGTTCATTGACTTGCTCTGTTACTTAATGTTACCAAGAATATGAGCTTTTCCACTCTTAGTACCTTACCTCCTGCCTTTGGAGACCATTTGCTGCTGCCTTCAGGTTTCTCAGGCTCTTTCTCAGGCATCCTTTGTATGAATGAACTGCAGAAACTATTTAACAAGCTCTTTGGGGATGGTCAGCTAGGTCGCTTCTGCTATATTATTTCAAATGATGCTTCAATGAATATTCTTATGTTTACAGATGTTTCTGTAAAAGAAATTTAAGAAAAGAATTTGCTGAGTCAAAGAATTTGCACATTTAAGTTTTTAAAAATAATTTTGAACAAAGAAAAATTTTCAAGAATAAGAATAATACCCATAATATCTATATAACCTTTGCCCAGATTCCTTACCTATTGCTATCATTTTACCCCATTTCTTTATTATTTGCCTGCTCCCCACCCCCAAGTATTTTTTCCTAAACTCTTGAAAGATGTGTTACATACATCATGGAACTTTATCTCCATATACTCTGTGTATTTCCATATTTCCTAAGTGTAGGGATAGCCTCTTGCATAACTAGAGTACAGCTATCAACGTCCGTGATTTAACGTGGATAAAATAGTTTCTCTAATCTTCAGTCTCTGTTCTAATTTTAATTGATCCCAAAATGGCACTTTTAGCACTTTCTCCTTCTAGTACAGGATCTAGTCCAGGATCAGATACTATGTTTCGTTGTCATGTTAATTTAGTCCCGTTTAATTTGGAACATTTCCACAGCCCTTTTTGTTTTATCATATTAACGTTTTTAAAGAATACTGTCCATTTTTAAATAGAACCTTTCTCATTCTGGGTTAGTCTGCTCTCTCCTCGTGATCAGACCCAGGTTATGCATTATCCATTCCATATACATTCTATAAATGGCGCTGTGTCCTCCTGGTAGCACATCTGGAGGCACCTGATGTTCACCTGCCCCTAGTGGTGATGTTAAGAATTGCATATTTTTATTTGGGAGAAGAAGTTTATTCCCAAAATCTTTTGCCAATTTATACTCCTGCCACAGTTTGTGAGGTTTCCCCATGTCCTCATCACCCCCCAACACAAGGTACCATCATTCTTCTTCACTTACTACTTTACTTGCACTGTGCTTGTTGATGCTTTATTTTAAAAAGAAGCCAATGAATGTTTTTTTCTTATTTCACTTGGAGGCCCCCCTTAATATTCTCTGTCACAACCTATAGGCCCAAACATCAAACATGCAGCAGACTCACATGACTTTTTGTACCCCAAAACTCACTGGGACGTGGACATTCTGGAGTGATGATGGCACAGGTAGAATGGGGCCCTTGCCTGGGAGTTTGGGGCTCTGTGCTCGGTAAAGTGAAACAGGAGCCAAGTATTTTTTTCTCCTTTGGGAGAGAGGCAGAAAAGGCAGCATAGGATTCGGAATGGAAAGACCTGGTGCCAAGTGCCCCTTCACCTGTTATAAGATGTGGATCCATGGCCACTTCTCTCCTCCCCAGCTCCCAGCATCTGTAAAACAAACCTCAGAATACCTGGTTTACATAACTGATGGGGAAGGTACACAGGAAGGAGCTGTCCTCCCTCGATGGTTTTTGGGGCTGGCTCTGCCACTCCCGGCCATCCCTCACTGCCACCAGAGGCGCTCAGGCACCCAGAGAGCAGGGCTCATGCCGAGGCAGGCGGAGCAGCCTCGCTTGCACACCTCGCGCCCTACTAGCATTAGCTAACAACTCCTCATCCGCCCCTCTGAGATAATTAAGCATTATTATCCCTATTGGCAGGTGGAGACAGTAAGACAGAGTGGTTAAGTGACTCGGTTATAACTGCAGGGATTGTTCGAGGGAGAACCCGTGCCAAGAAGGGGGTACAGTTCAGGAGGCCGGAAGAGCTTAAGCTATTTAATGTGAATGATTATTTTTAAATAACTGTTGGAGGGTGGGGGCAGGAAGAGAGACCAGAGGCGTGGCTAGTGGGCATTGGTAAGGCACCAAAAATTACACTGTCAATGAGAAATATACCTACTATACCTATTAAAACGGGTTGCCACGGACAGTCTGTCAAGTGCTTACATTGCATGAAGAGGAAGGAAAAGAATTTGAAGGCCATAATCAACTCAGTGAGGACAATGGAATAAACTCCACTGGCTTCCCACAGAGCTGGACAGAGGTCTCCAAGAGGCCAGCCTCTATCCGCAGACAGAATCCACCGGACCCAGCAGCCCCCACCCCTCGCTGCTCACTGTGGGGAGCCCCTGCCAGCCACATTGCCATGGGAGGTGTGGCCCTACCTTAGAGCCCCAGGAAGCTCAAGTGTCCTCCTGCATGCAGGGACCTGAGGGTCATGAAAGACACCTGGGGCAAAGGTGGGAGGGCTGTTATGGCCTATGGACAGAGATAGGAGCCACAGAGACATGGGGAGAGGTAGGAGAGCCCAGGGCTCACTGGCTGAAAAAAGGAGAGAACTGTGGCCTCTTGGGGTGGGCCTGGGACAGAGATGGACAGCAGTGAAGCAGTAGGGATGAGGGGCTCCAGGAAAAAGCCCATTTCCTGACACAGTCAGAGAAGCAATGGATACACACGGACACAGCCCAGGAAGAGAAGGGTAGACAGCTAGCCTCCTCCTCAACCCTGTCTGTCCTCTGTTCCCTGGTCCTCCCTGCCAGCCTTGCCATCCAAAGGGTATCAAGGCTCACCTTCCCGCCACTTCTCCCTGGGGAGTGGGGAGATTTTGTTTCGTCAGCAGAGCGGACACATTCTTGCCCACCAGGTCTTTGATGGGTACTGGCTCCCTCCATAGGCAAAGTGCAGAGACTAAAGCCCACTGGGCTAGTTCATCCAACCACTCTCTCCTGAGGCAGCCTTTTCAGAGGACTGATAGCGAGGCATAGGCTCCAGGGATTGCACAGGGAGAGGCCAAGTCTGAACCATCTCTGAGCTGAATCACTGTGCGCTTCCCAGGACAGTGCCCTCCTCAGGGTAGACGCGGTATTGCCCCGTTTCTCTCCACTCACCCTGGCCTGGCCCGGAGAATATACCTGCTTGTCGAATGAACGAAGGCAGCCAGTGAATCATTCCGCCCTCGGTTCTCCATCCTTTCTTTTTAATTATGAACTCAAGACGTGCTGTGTAATAAAATAATAATAATAAAGCCCACATCTCAGCCATCAGGGGCTATTTTGGGGGTGAGTAGTAAAAGACAGCTGTTTGCCTTGACAGTGTAATACAGAGAAACAATGTCTGTTGGGGTTGAACAGGGTTTTTGTTTTGTGTATTTTTCCCCAGCTGGGAAACGTCACCAAGTGGCCTTTCTGTTCTTCACACATGAAACACACACTATCACCCGCATATTTTTAGTTAATTTATGTCCAAATAGGCCTTTCTCTAGCTGCTGGAAAATGATGTTTGGGCTGCAATTACCTTTCCCAGCATCTCACAGAAGGGTTTCGGTGCCCACAGAGCTCAGGGGAAAGGCGGCAAGGACCCCACCGACTGTAAATCTCTATATTTGTAGTTATTCAAATCACATATTTTATTACTAGTACAAAATACATCGTACCATTCATTTTGGAGGAGCAGCTAATGCTTCAAGAAAAAAAGCTTTGAAAAACATTCTATTTAGAAACAATTTTGTCTGCAGCCAAAGCAGTGTGTCTTTTGGGGTTGTCTTTTCTCCCAGCCCTTTTCTGTGGTGTGTGCCGTTTGCATGACAAATAAGACCATCCTCTCCAAAAGCTCACCTGTTCCTGCAGCCTGTTCCCCACCTAAAGTTCTAATTCTCTGTATGTTGCATCATAATCCTTAGCATGGTAATAAATTACAGTGTCACCATCAAGATTGTGGCTTCTGGAAAGAAAGAAGCAGCAGGGCCAGATGAACTCTTTCAGAAGACAGAGAGACTGTTTTCATGCAAATTCCCGGCATCCTGGGGAACTAGGAACAGCCTCTTTATTATAAAGACTCAGTTGCGATTCAGCAGCCGGAAGCCATTTCCACTGGCTGTTAGAAGCTGGTAGCATTCGGAGAAAGATAACCTTTTAGGCAGAAACTTCTTTTCCTTCGTGCCTGATACGGGTCTTATCTGGAAAAATCACTTTGCTAATTAGGTCGGGAGAAAAGGGTCAGTGTACTTTCAGAGTACTTTTAAAGAAGCATTCATTCTCAAATATCTTCTTAATTTAACACATAGAGCCACGTTAGACCTCTCAATCCAGGGCAGTGGACAGTGACGGGAACAGGAGGAGAGCATGTCCCAGTGTCTGAACGGTTTTCGAAGGGCAGAGCCGAGCCCCTCGCAGGGGCAGATGCCTCCCCAGGGCTGGTCAGCCTCACTGCCAGGGTGGTCACTGCTGCAAAGGGCCAGTCCTACGGCCACTCCAGAAGGTGCTGGCTCTGCACTGTGGACTTCAGTTCTCCCTCCCTTTCCCTTGGGCCACAGAGGTACTTGATGGCAACTTGGATGAAACCAATCGTTGCGTTTTTTCCCTGTTATTTTGAGATCTTTTGAGCTTCAGTTCAGTGTTGGCAAATATCTGCCATGCATACTGCCACCCATCCCCTTACTCTGAGTAGACGTCACTCATCAGCCATGGCACTCCTGCTTGCTGAGCCCAGAGAAAGCCTCAGAATCCTTCTCAGCCCAGCCATTAACAATGCCCAGAGTCGGTATTCAAGGTGAGACCTCACTTAATCTATGACTTATTCGTGTTGATCTATGCGTTACTTATCCTGGATAAGTAAGTTATAATTTACTTATCCTAGGGTTGACCTGTGCCAGTGGTTCTCGATGTTTAGGAACCATACTGGGAATTTGTTAGAAATGTAAATTCTCAAACCCTACCCCAGAACTTGTAAATTCCGAAGTCTGGGTTATGACCCTGTGGTGTGTGTTTTAACAAGCCTTCCAGGAGGTTCCAGTGTGTGCTCAAACTTGAGAACCACTGCTCCTGGCCAGTGGTCGTGACTAATGACTGCACATTAAGATTACCTGAAGCATGTTGAAACCTACCAATGCTTGAGCACCGCTCTCAGCGATTCTGAATAAATTAACTTCCCCAGTGTGATGCCCATGGGCAGCCAAGCTTGAGAACCACCAGGCGAGGCTTTCTGGGTATGCCCGAAGAAGGGAGCTGGCACTGCCTCCAGCTCCCTAGGCCTGGTCTGGAATGTGGCTGGTAGAGTTCTCCCTCAGGCACGTCATGCCCTGCAGCAAGGAGGAGTGGCATTGGCGGCTCCAGCAGCTGCCTTCTGACTATTGTCCTCACACCACATCAGTGGCCTTGGTGCTGCCCCTTGAGTCCTCACCCGTAGCATGCACATCGCCAAGCAAAGGGCAGTCCTTCAAGGTGTACACTGGCCTGGGTCTGGTCAACAGCACTGAGGAAATCTCACAGAGGTCCCTGTGGTTTATCTGCTGGGCTTCAACCTAAGTGTTCAAAGGATCCCTCACTCCTGAGTCCCACTGCCCTCTAATGGTAGTTCACAGTGGACCTGCCATGTGGGAATTTAGCAACAGTATTTTTAAACTAGGGCCTGATAAGCGTGTATATACTCAAGGTATTCGTTTCCCAGGGCTGCTGTAACAAGGTGCCACATTTGGGGTGGCTTTAATCAACAGGAGTTTATTCTCTCACAGTTCTGGAGGCTAGACGTCCAAAATCGTGGTGGTGGCTGGGTGATGCTCTCTCCTGCAGCTCTCAGGAAGAATCGGCTCCATGCCTCTCTCCTCCTTTCTAGTGCTTGTTGTCAGTCCTTGGCCTTCCTTGGATTTTAGATGCGTCATTCCCATCTCTGCCTCCATCTCCACATATTATTCTCTACTAGGTGTATCTTTGTCTTCACATGGCCTTCTTACACGATGCCAGTCACTGGACTTAGGGCACACTCTAATCTAGTATGACTTCATCTTATTTGGTTATAATTTCAAAGGCCAAATTTCCAAATAAGGTCATATTCACTGGTACAGGAGGTTAGGACTTGAATATATCTTTTTGGGGGACACCATCCAATACATAAATTCGTATTTAATAATAACATTAATGTACTGGGCGGCTTACATGTATATCATGTTGGCTCTTCACAGTAATCCCAGCATGTTTTATATGCTGTGAACCTATGGGAGTGGGCATTGTGAGATTGAACCTCTGCATGATGCTCTCAGTCGTAACCCCATCACTTCAAGGGTGCCTCATGCAGCATGGTCCAATATTTGATGAGCAACTCCATGACCACCTCACTTAGTACTCATGGGGGTCTCAGGTTGTATCCCCACTGAGATTTTGCCTCACACAATATAGCAGAGAAGAGCACTGTAGCAATGTCTAGACACACGGAAGCGTTACCCTTATGTGCATCTCTAGGATAAGTCATGAGCAAGGGGAATCAGTCCTTTGTTTACACTTTGGCCTGCACAAATCCACAATTGGGCAAGTTCTAGAACCAAACCAATAAGCTGTGCCTAAATAATCTCACTGAGGCAAGACAGTGAGCTGGGTGGGTGGCGCTGGGACCATCCATTGCTCCTTGAGATCAGGGCTGTCTCACCACTGCCACATCCCAGCAGGATGCTGGGCAGAGTGGGTACTGCAGAGATGCTTGTGGCAGGCTGGCTGAGGCTGAGGGACTAACGTACCTCTACATAGACCTCCACCTGTGGGCATCGCACCTGCTGGCAGATGTGGGTGTGGACTATCAGAAGGTAACCCTGAAGATGGATGTATTCAAATTCATCGGCTACCAGATATCTTCTCTTTGTTTATCAAATCACACACACACACACACACACACACACACACACTCTTTATAGTTTGTCTTATACTTGAGTTAAGGCATGCTTATTCTGAAGTATTGGTTTCAAACTTCTGGGGAATTTCTCTACGGCACAACAATTCAATGCCAAGCTGTGTGTGGAAGGTCAGTGTATGAGGTCATTTGGAGCTCAGAGTTGTGATGGGGGTGAGGTGCCACTCTCTCCTCGCCCCTTCTCCCTCCCCCATGCCCCAACAGTGACCCCCTGCCTCAGCTCTAGGGACACCTGGTCCCTGCAGAATGCAGACTGTGCCCTCAGCATCCTGGGGGAGGCGAGTCATCTGGTGCTTGGAGAAACACTGTGCAAGGACAGTGCTCAGCCCCTCTTTGCCCACGTGGATAGATTCCTTCCCAGGGAGCCTCATCTGCTCCTCACCCCCACCCCCAAGCATCCTTCCCTCGTATCCCTTCCCATCCAACAGAGCAAACCACTGCTCTATGCCCCGTCCTCATGCCTGCACAGGTGAGAGCTGGGGACTCTTAGAGCACTTTGCAGTCATCTCAATGCGTTGGCCTCAGACTTCTGGTCCAGATTTCTCTTCCAGTAGGCAGACCCTCCTCACCAACGGAAACCCTGCCTGCTGCAATCCCATCCCACTTCCTTTTCTTCTAGTCCCCTCCATGGAGCTGGTCACCATCCTCTAAACTAATAGAAACACTTTCACATAATTGAAGCAAGTTAAATAATCATCACCATAATCACCTCTGAGCATCAGCAGAGAAGGCTGATGATACAGTGTTTGAAAGCAGGGAGGAAAGTTTAAAGTCCCCAGGAAGGCAAGCACCTGTCCCCGACTTCGGCCTTCCTTTGGTGCTGTCTCGGAGGTCAGCATCCTCTGCTCTCTTGGCTGAGTGGAGAGCCAGTCATGACAGGCTGTCACCTGCCTGTCCAGGGCAGCTCTTCTCAAGGCTTTGCCACCTGCTAGGACGGGAGGCGCAGTGACAGGCCTGACTCCATGTTCAGTGAGGCCCAGCAGCTCGAGGTGGCAGGAGGGCTGAGGCGCCCCGCCAGCGGGCCTGGCACGGCCACTTTGCACGCCAGAGGGAGCAGCTCAACAGCTGTCACCGGCAGCCCCTGGGGTCTGCTCCAGACTTGGCAGAAAGGACACCTTCAGACTCCCAATCACCTCTTTGAAATTCAGAAGAACCTCACTGTCATCCCCCTGCCCCCTGCCACCTCTCTCTGACACACACACACACACACACACAACAAGCTGTAACTGTCTTACTCACAGACCTGCACCGCCAAGTTTTCTTCCTGTCTCACTCTCTGACACACATATTGATAAGTTCTCACATGGAGTCCTCTCCTCCCTTCCCCTCCTCTCTCTCTCTCTCTCTCTCTCTCTCTCTCTCTCTCACTCACACACAGTCACACTAATTAAACTCCTGCTGTCTCCTTCCTCACTTAACACAGGTATTATGAGAGAGCAGAAACGCCCCTCCTCCTCTCCTCTGGGCCAGACCCTCTCCAGGTGTGGGGTCCCTGAGCTATTGGCCCCTGGCCTCTGGGTGTTTGACAACTGCTGGTTCACTGGGTGTACTTTGCAGCATTTTCCCCCAGCCATGGGTACCATGCAGATATAAGCAGAAAAGTCATTTCTGTTCTGGGGTGGGCAGTGAGAACAGCCTGTCCTGTTGAACAGTTCAAGCCTGCTCTCCAGGCATTTGTCATGTGGCTGGTTGCTAGCATTTGAGCTGACGACATCTCCCCCACAAAGCCTGCCATGGTCCTCGGGGAATCAGGGCAGTCTCCTCTGCCGAGAGCTCATGCATGGTGGGGGGTGGGGGGGGGCAGCAGATCGCCTTCTCCCACCTAGACCCTGGGTAGGAGTCCAGATAAAAATACACTTTGCCATTTGCTCCTTTCTCTCTCCCTCATCTCAGATTCACCACTTATACATTTTTAAGGTATTTTAGCTAAAGTCCAACATGTATCTCTGGTGGTTTGAACAGATCGTGAGAACGGTCAGAATAAAAATAGCTCCTTCAGCCCAGGCATTGGGAGGCCGCGAAGGGAGCGAGGGAGCGGCAGGCCTCATGGCTTATGGAGGCGGAGTTCAGGCGTCGCAAGAGGGCGTAGGATCCTGGTGTCCACACGAAGAGCTGGATATGAGGAGCGTATTGTTCCAGAGAATGATGAGTTTTGGAGGGCAGCCTTGGCAAATGCCCCCACTTTACCCCTCTCAGTGGCATCGGTGTCCTTCAGAGTGAGCCCTGCCCTCTGCTCGCCTCCCTTTACTTCCCCTTCAGAAGCCACGCTTCAGCCCTCCTGGCACTTGCCACCCTCTCTGTCACCCCAGCATCTGCACACGCTCCTCTGCCTGGACTCCTCCTGTCCTCACTTTGCTTGACTGACCTCTGCTCGTCTTCCAGGACTGAGCAGAATGAAATAACAGTTAACGTGCAGAGCGCTGACGCTCTACCCCAAGCCCTGTCCCAGGCACTGTGTGGACGGTAACCCACTTCATCCTCACAGCAACCTGACTATGGGGGTGCAATCACCACGCCGGTATTGCCAATGAGAAGCCAAGGCACGGAGAGGTTAGGGATCTCGCCCCAGCGCACACAGGCGGAATGGAGCAGTACTGGTACCCACACTCGACCACAGGCTCCGGGAAGCTGCCCCTCTGCCTGCTCCTGGCCACTGCTCCTGCCCCCCGCCGCCCGTGTTAGGGAGTCTCCTCTGGTTCCCTGACCCACATTCTGTGGCTCGTGTAGCAGGTCTCACGCCGTATGGAATTCCACGTGGCAGCGCGTCTACAGCAGTTGCACTGTCTCCTCCCGCCCAGCGGTGACCTTAGACTCAGTATGTAGGGAATTCGGGCAAACGAAGCTCCAGCACCAGCCATCATCTCACGTGCGGTCTGAGACCCACCCACGGCGTGAGACCCACCCACGGCGTGAGGCCGGCACAGGCCGCGCGGGCACTTCCGAGCAGCTCGGGTGCGGTGACGGAGGCCTGGCGTGGGGCGGGCTCTGCTGGCTGCCGCCATGCAGGAGATCCGATCCGGGAGCGGGGCTGGAAAGATGTGTGCCCAAGTTATTTCACCTGCCTTCCCCTAGAAACCTGGCGGTCGGGCTGACCAGGTTCTCCTTCTTCCAGGGAGGGAAGATCCCCGTGAGATGGACGGCTCCGGAGGCCATCGCCTACCGCAAGTTCACGTCTGCCAGCGACGTCTGGAGCTACGGCATCGTCATGTGGGAAGTCATGTCATTTGGAGAGAGACCCTACTGGGATATGTCCAACCAAGATGTGAGTGTCCGCAGCACCTGGCTGCCAAACCCCAAACCCCAAACCCCATCCAAGAAATTCCACAGGCAACTCCAGGCCTGTTCAGGGCAGGGGATCCAGGGACCCCTCTGGCACCAATGTCTGAAGCAATCAAAGGGTCCAGCATGTAGCTGTGACAGTCCCAATGACCCAAAACCCTGTAAGGACGCCTAGGAGACAGTGGGCTGGTTTTCAACGGCTGTGGACCGTGACTAGATCAGGCCCAAAATGCGGAAGGAAAGTCTACCACGCTGCAGAGCACCCAGCCTGTGTGTTCTTTCACCGAGCGAGACGGAGGGAAAGCAGAGCTCCTCTGAGAGCAGCATCCGGCCTGCTCTGCCTCTGGGACTCGCACCTCTCAGCTTCAAAGAGAGGGATTGTGAAGGGCCCTCTTCCCCTGAGAATCCATTCTCCTAGGAGCCCAGGTCATGTATCAGTGAAGAAGGAGCTGAGCAGGTTTCCCAAACCTGGGCACATTCAGAGACCTCGAGAGTGGGGCTCTGTCTGAACACCCCTCCAGGCTGCCCTCAAGGCACAAGGAAGGGAAACAAAGAAAAGGGTCCTCTGAGATGCTTTAAGTAGAAGCACTGGGGTGGTCTAGACGGGACCCTTTGTTCCACAATCGCTAAAAGTTTGGAAACCTTTTGAGGATGATTCACTTTGATAAAGCCCCAATCAAAAGTCTATGGGTTTCCACTCTGCCTTGGACCCTGGCCGTTGCCCAGGACCCGTTTCCCTTGGAGTTTGAATACATATGCTTCCCTGAGAAGTGCAAGGTCGCTGCTTTCAAAGCCCACATACTTCTGTTCTCTGCCAGCTCTTCCTATCACCTGAGTGGGTGGGTGGGTGGGAGGAGTTATTATCTTTTTCAACTTACAAGCAAAAGAAGGCAGGGTTGTTCTCAATTCAGACTGCCACATGGGGCAACCAGCCCCACCACGAACACCTCCATGCGTGGGTGGGCTCTGAGGCACTGGTGAGTGAGAAGTCTGCCCTGGCAGTTGCTCAGAAGCCTGAGAAAGGTGGCAACCTGGGAGCCCAGAGAACGTTTTTCAATGAGACCAGAGAGGAGCGGGGTGCTGCTATGACAGTGCTCCCCACTCCCACGGGTAGAGTGGCTTCAGCCCAGAGTGGTTGAAATGGCTGCATCCTTAACCAGGCCCCAGTGCCAACCATGTGTGGCATCTGGGTCCTCTATTATCTGTGATTAGCCATGCTTCGCCTCTGCTCCTGTAGCATGTCGAATCAGTAAGTATCGGAATTAATGCCGAGGCTGCTTCATCTGCTTCATGAAATCAGTTGCACCCTGATTTCGCCCATAACATCAGCTAGATGAATAATAAATGTTAGCCAGAAAAAGCAGACCCATTTTTTCCTGCCCAGAGACTTTAATCCGATTAAGAACAATTCAGCACACATATGAAACTGTCTGACAGGCAAGATCTGACATTCAAGATATTCTCAGCAAATGCATTCACCTATGCTGAAAACAAATGGGATTTCTGATATTAGACTTCCACAATTTCCGAATCCGCAAACACTCATTGTATGCTAACTGTGACAAAGTATTGTGCTCTCGGTTCTATTCATGGGGGACTTTTTGGCACATACATAGGGTTGTGGGGACACTTGGGTGGGGGTAGGCTTCCCATATATTTGATGCTTGAGCTGGGCCTCAAAGGGAATAAGAACATCTGCAAATAACAGTTTATTCTAATTGTGTTGTATTTCTCCAGATAAAGCCCCTAAGCATTGTCCCAAGTGCCATTCTGCTCTCTGTGGAAGGTAGGAGGTGACTTTTCCTCATTCAGAAAACATCTTAGGACCTGGCCTGAGAGAGAGCGGGGCGGGGGGCCCCACGCTCGGCTGCAGCCCCTCATCAGAAACGCTGAGGTGGTGGCAGTCGCAGAGTTCACAGATGACAGTTGAAGGGCTTTAAGAAAGAGAATTGCACAGGCAAGTCGCAGTGCTGGTAATTGGGCTTCCGGAGCCCAGGAAGGTCTTTGAACGTATACAGAGAGTTTGTCAGCCAGAGAGAGAACTTGGAAGTTCTGCTGCTTGGATCTGATTGACAGAGATAATGAGAGTGGCAGTGTCTGTGGAGAGGAGCTGCTGTTTTATTGAAACATCAGAGCTTAACTTAACCCCCTCTGCCCTGGTTCCTCCACTGCTCCAAGCCCCTCCACTTCACTTTCCAGGTACCGCCCACTGCCCGGCTCACTAATGCTAAATCCATGTCTGGGGGCAGTCTGGAGCCTCCGCTGAGGATGCCAGGGCAAGGGGAAGGGCTCTGCTCATTTCTCAGAGGAGCACCAGTCACTTCATCAGGTGCCAGAGGCACCCAGAGTCACACCACATGCTCCTACCCCCCAACCCCCACACCTGCCATCTCTGGGTACAGGTGAACAAAGGCAGCCCCCCCCCCACCCCATCCTTGCCCCTTTAGGCCCAGGGAATTGGCTTACATTGACCTTTAGTATGACCCAAACAGTTGCTGCAGACCATTCAAAACGAGCCAATAGCCTGCCCAGGTGACAGTTGCCTAGGCTGGTTCTCTCACGACCCACACCCTCCTTCTCACCTTCTCTTTAGAAATGCCATCTGATCTCATTCTAATCTCCAATCTTTTCAGCATCTATTCACCTAATCCTGTGACGGACCAAGGGGAGGGGCCCAGGACTCACTCCGATTTTCAGTGTTGTTCAGTGGACACTCTCTGCCTCCAATCTTGGGCCACACTTTCCACACAGTTCAAACGTGGTCACTGATGTGCAGAGCCATCCAATGGCCAGATTGAAGGCGTTTCTCCATGCCTCCACCCTGTTTCCCACACCTGTCAGCAAGGCAGGTGTGGCAGAGAATGATCCCAAAGCACCATTAGAGGACTGGAATTATTTTTTTAAGTGCTGATGTTTTAATTTGATTGTAAGTTACATGCACTCAGAAGATTTGGAAAACACCCAGATCCTTAAAATGAGAAACAAATTCTCCAAAAGTATAGCACTTCAATGAAAGATTCAAGTAGACAAAAGCTATCCACACATGAATTAATGACTTATGTAGTTTTTCTTCAGAGTGGGGGGGTAAGGCTTTTTTTCTTTTTTTTGCCATGAATACAAGAAGCATCAATGCTCCCAGAGTAATAACAATGAATGTATTTAGAAGAAACACCAAATGGAATAAAGTCACATTTAGTAATCATGAGCATGAAAGGGGTTCCACTAGTTATTTTTCTGGACCTCCCAGTGACCAGCAGCAGAACAGCGATCCTCTCTGCAGAGATGACATCTACTGGAAGAGGCGTGGCAGAAAGAACGCCTCCACGTGACACACGGATTCTTTCTACCGCTCATGCGTGCGGTGCTCAGAACACATCACCTCTCTATGTCATTTCATCTTCACAACAACCCATCTGTGCAGTTTCAGGAGGTCATGTGACTCCCCTAGGTGTCTGGAGGTAATAAAAAATGGAACAAGGATTCGAACCCAGGCCTCCAAGGTCTGTGCCCTCCCCTCACCCACACTCTCCGGGCGGACCTGCCATGGCTCTTTGATGCCCTCTTAAAAAGAAAGTCAACACAGCAGAGAACATATGAAAACAAATGCCAAGACAGACTTCCAGACACTCCCGTGAGGTAGTCTGCGGAGGAGACGAGGGGAAACAGCTAAGTTGCATTCAATCTGAAGCATGGGGTCCCCAGTCTCTGGATGCTCTGCCAGGGGTCCTTAGTCAGCGGCTCACACCCTGGAGCTGTGCCCCTGCATGAGGGTCCAGACACCAGTGCTCCTTCCTCTTAAAGGCAGATGGGAGAGTAATCCTGTCAGTGGGGGGAAATCAGGATTTGGGGCTCTGGCATCAAATGATTTGAGCAGAGATGCCAGCAGGGGAACATGAGCTGCCCTGAACTGGACTTTGAGAAGTTGAATTTGGGCACTAGCCCCTCCTGCTGGCCCCACCTAGTTTGTCCTAAGCAACCCAGAAAGAGTTTGTGGGGCTGCTCAATGAGTAATGCCACCGTCTCCACAGGGAGTAGGGACTCTGTGACAGGGTCCCTCAATCTGGCTGCCTGGAAGGAGCTGGAAAAGGGTGCTGGTTTACAAGCCAGGCTGATGGGAACACTGCCTAGTGGGTCATCCTCATGGACTGCTTGGTTTGGCCCAACCCCCCTGTTTCCGCTATGAGGACCCAGGCTGAGATTACAGTGGCATCCCCACAGAGGCCTAGGAAAAGTGGGCTCCGGGGCATCCAGAACTCAAAACCAGACAGCCCTGGGATTTATTCCCAGCTCTTTCATTTACTAGCTGTGTGCTCTCAGGAAGGTCACTCCACAGCTCCATTTCCACACGGGGGAAACGGGGCTAAAATGCCCTTCTAGGAAGACAACAGTTAATTCCGTTGATAAGAGTTTGGCAAAGAGAAAAATTTGTTGGTGGTGCAACATAATATTTAAAAGTGAATGTTCCCATTAAAAAAAAAAAAAGTAAATGTTTCCAGTCACTGATTTTTATGTAGTGAGAATATCGGTATGGTTTGTGTGCTTGTTTGTTTTTCTGCCACATTGAAGAGAAGGAATAATACACCTTGATTATGTCTGATGACTTCAGGTTATCGTATTATCTCATGTCCGATACACGGTGCATAGAATTCCTAAAAATATAAACTGATTGACACTATTCACTTTCTAACCTGTTCACAAAGTGAAAGAAATAAAACCCACACACATAACCAGTTGAAATGAATCTCACATTTTTTTTAAAGTAGAGGCGAAAAACACCTGAAAATCCCTGAACTCCAAATTACTTCCTTTTTTGTTTAAGGTGTTTTAACTGTTTATTTTAATATAAAATCAATGCATAATTATTACAGAAAATAAACTTACAGACGAGGAAAAAGGAAAGCGTAAAGAGCATCCCTGTTGCTACCTGCCCAGAGGCAGCGCCATTAACTCCGTGGTATATATCTTTCCAAGGTCTTTTCTATGCGTGTGTGTAATTATGGTTTTTGTTTTGCTTTGACTTTTGGTTTTTACAAAAGCAAGATTATGCCATACCTGCAGTCATGCAGCCTGATCTTTTGCCTAATATTACACTGTGAGTATATTTCCATTTCAATAGACAACACCACTTTAAGTCCTGCATTGAATTCCAGACTTTCCATTGTGTTGTGAGCATACCATAATAAATCCATATGTTTAGCACTGGGTCATTTACATTTTTTTTTCTATTACAAAAAGCACAGAGTGGGCATAATTGTTTAAATGAATTGGAAATTAAGACGTAAAGGGTGAAAAACGATCTGAAAAACAGACAAAAGTACTTGAGGAACCCGAAAGCTTTTCAAAATTATCCCCCGGAGTCTGTAAAATTTACCAAAACCTGACCGGAGATATTCATTGTGCATCACTTTCCTATTTTGACCATTTTCATTGTACCAAATCAGTTTGTTTAACCAAAGTATCCTCAACCTGATTCCTGTTGCTGCCTCTTGAAGATTAAGGAAATAATGCCTAAGAAGCATCAGAAAGTCCCTGGCATGGAGTAGGCACTCCATCAAGTGCTGATTCCTTCCCTCCATTTCCACTAACAGTAAAAGGAAGATGCCGCCACCGGCTTTGGTGGGTGTCCTTTATAAAGAGTGGGTTTACTAGGTTTCCCATGTGCCATTGTTTCATCTGCCCTGGCGCCACCAGCTGCCGGTAGGTAAGGCAGAATCAGGTCAATGTTCTCTTAAAGAGAGAAGAAGCTCAAGCCATTTACCAGCTCATTCTTCAATGAATAATTACAGAGATCTTATGTGCATCTGGCCCACACTGGTGCCGGGGGTACAAAGGACAGGACAATGTGGTCCCAGCTTTTTAGGAATCCGCAGTCTAGGGAGAAAAGCCAAGAACATGTAACATCCCATTATGGTGGGAGGTACATGAGCACAGCGTGAGGGCACCTGGGTCAGGGAGGCTCCATCCTTGGGGGTTAATTTGTGAATGACTGGCTGATGGCTCGTCAGCCAATCACACCTGTTCCTGTGTGTCACTGCAGGTCATTAATGCCATTGAGCAGGACTACCGGCTGCCCCCACCCATGGACTGCCCAGCTGCTCTACACCAGCTCATGCTGGACTGTTGGCAGAAGGACCGTAACAGCCGGCCCCGCTTTGCTGAGATTGTCAACACCCTGGACAAGATGATCCGGAACCCGGCAAGTCTCAAGACTGTGGCAACCATCACCGCCGTGTGAGTCTAGTGGGTCCTAGGTGTGGGTGGTCTCATAGTCAGGGGCAAGGCCAATAGCAAGACTGCTAGCCTTTGGTCCATGGAGAGCAATGGTAAGGTGACTGAGCTTATCCACTAATGGGAGAAGTTCCAAGACTCTTCTTTTTCTCTTGGTTCTCTCTAAAATATTCTCTGCTTCCAGCATGGGCTGTAGACAGATGCTAAGAAACCTGCCTGGGTCTCCACCTCCCATTGGTTTCAGATGGGCTGGGCACTGGGCTCTGTGGTAGTTGAGCGTATCTGATCTGATCAGTATGAGGCCCCACTTCTGGGTGATCCTGTTTCCAGAAGGCACCCTTTCTGTTAACCACACCAGTCTGCTAGGCAGGTGGATCTACAGACTTGGAGCCTTGGACAACTATTAACAGGTAAAGGTCCCGATTGCTGGGGGACAAAGAAACACAAAGCAATTGAATTCATTATGAGCAAATGAACAGAACAACTATGAACTACTGTCAGCAACTAACAGTTGTACATTTGCAGTGTTAACTCATTTATTATTCATCCTTTTAACCCAAGTTTATTGGGTGCATATGTGCTAAGCACTGTGCCCATTGCTGGCACTATAAAATAAACAAGATAGACATGGTCCTTGCCCTCATGGAACTTTGAATCATTTAAGAACAGCAAACATTAATCAGATGATCACCTAGAAATAGCCACTGTGGCAGGGAGGTGCATGATGTCAGGAGAGCACATACCCCCTCTGTTGTCACGGAGGCATCCCTGATGAGAGCCACAGAGAGAGTGCATTAACAGAACGAAAGGAAGACGGGAGTAGAAGGGCAAGGCTTCCAGGCCAAAGGTATAGCATGTGCAGAGGCCTGAGGGTGGAAAGGACAGGGCCAATGTGTTGGGAGTGCAGTTTGTGAGGAGACTGGGTGGTGGCTGAGGTTGGCAAGGTGGGCAAGAGCCAGGTGCTCAGAGCCTTTAGGCCGTGCTAAGAATCCTGGGCTTGATTTTCAGAGCAATGAGCACCCATTGACATGATCACATCTGCGTTTGTAGAAGAGTATCAGGCAACAGTGTGGCACTTAGGTTGAAGGGAACAGCATACATGAAGAAAGACAGGTAGGAGAGCATTGCAGTAATCATGATAGAGAAGAGAGAGTCCTAAATCAGGCGAATGGTGTGGAAAGTGGATGAGCTTGAGCGATTTTGAAGGTCAAATCTTCATGACTTGAGGAAGGATTGAGCATGGGTGTGGAGGGTGAAGGAGATGTCAAGATGGCACCCTGGTTTCGGGGTTGGGTACCTTAGTGTCTGCTTTGAGAATGTGCCAGAGAAGATCAGTGGTGGGCTGCTTGTTCCATTTATTCAATTAGCTGAGGCTAGAACCAGAAAAAAAAAAAAATGTTACCAATAGATTTAGGGAGGTTGCAGTGAACTGTAAATATCTTTAAAAGCTCTTAGATTTCAGTTTACAAGGGAGTCGTGAGCCTTCCCTTCCCTTCAGACCGCACGCTGGTCCATCAGCCTGTCTGGGCTGACTGACGTATGACAGTGCCCAAGGCAGAGGGTCTGGCCACCTGGCCCCAAGAAGCCATGCCAACTGCCAACTCAGGATCCTGTAAGGAAAGGAAGGGTCAGCACAGGGCTCCACTGTCACTGTCATCCTGTTGAGTGTGCAGCCCTCCACGATGTCTGCTGTCACCCAGAGCAGCTCTCTCTACACACTGCTGCAGCTGTGGGGTCACCTGCTCCTCTCTGTCTCGCAGGCCTTCCCAGCCCCTGCTAGACCGCTCCATCCCAGACTTCACGGCCTTTACCACCGTGGATGACTGGCTCAGTGCCATCAAAATGGTTCAGTACAGGGACAGCTTCCTCACCGCCGGCTTCACCTCCCTCCAGCTGGTCACCCAGATGACATCAGAGTAAGTGATGAGAATCATCTCTGTCCAGCCTGTGGGTGGGGGTCACGGTTCCTTCCCTGCCATTGCCCTTGGTACCAGTCCTGATTTCTGGCCTCAGCCCCAGATCTCCGTCTCTGTGTGGAACCAGGCCTGGTGGGGGAGTGCCTTGGAAAGAAGGAGGAGAGGCTGAGGGTGGGGTGGGGAGGCTGAGATCGTTCTGGGCCCCAAATGAGAGTGGTTCAGTCATAGCCATATGTCATTTACCTAATCACCGAGAGTCGCTCCTCCATTTAAGTTTTTTAACTCAGCGCATCAAAGGGAGCATCCAGATGGAAAGAACACAGCCAGCCAGCACTTTAAACAACATAGCAGGCAGAGGCATTGCATTGACTCAGCAACAATTTCCCATGTGGGGGAGCTTGTGTTCATACCTACAGAGCACCTGTAAATATGTATACATCCCCCACCTACAAATTATTTACCAGTCTGCAGCCCCCATGGGACTATGGAGGAATACAAAAACTAAAATTATTCAAATAAAATGAGAGCCAGAAAGGGTCTTAAAGATCCATGTAGTCCATCATTTCCCCAAGAATGTTCTGAGTAGCACCTATTCTGGGAAATGTTAATAGGTTCTCCTTGGAAAAAAAGGTCCCCCGGTCAAATAAATTTGGGAAATACTGCGCACTTTATCACTCTCTTGGAGATTCATGACACATATTAGCATTGGAAAGGCCATGAGAAATCCTGAAATAAAGAAACCTATTTAAAATGATTAAATACCGTGGAGCCATATTGTTGAGAGGCAGTGTTTGTGGAGCTGTAGTGTGAGAAATATTTATCGAGTTCCACCCCTTTCATTCAGCGGGTTCAGAAAGTAGGTGAAGTTAGTTCCTGAGTGGCAGAGCGGGGCTGCAGCCTGCCTTCCTGACCACTGGTCCCGTGGCCTTCTCCCAGTCCACCCCAGGGCCACGGCAGCACCCACACATTGCTGCACCCTGGGATCACCTGGGAATCTTTAAAAATATTGATGCCTGGTTCCCATACCTGATAGTCTGATTTGGTTGGTATGTGGTGAGACCTGGGCATCAGGATTTTATAAACTGCCCTATACTGATTCTATAATGCAGCCAACTTTGGGAACCACTGGACTAAAGTTGGTCTAAAGTCTGAAGTTGGTCAAATTTTGAATATACACACACATGCACACACGAGCATATGCCCCTGAGGGGACTCACTGACTGCCCAGGCTAAAGCGTGTACTGACAGCACTGGGTTTGGTGGCCTGTAACACACTTTCTGTGGTAGAGGATCAGTCAGTCCACAAGCAGCTGACACTTATGGATCACCTGTTGTGTGTCGGCACAGGGGAAAGGTACATGGCTTCCCTCCTTGGGCAGGTCAGTTGCTGAGTCCCAGGGGGAAGGGATGGTTATCCAACCCCAGGAATTAAGCCCCAGAGGGATGGCTACTTAACACTCTACCTTGGTCCCCGACTCCTGCGTTGTACTTTATCTTCCTGGAGTCCAGGTCTACCTCTCCGAGGTTCATTCTTGCCAGAAATGATGTCACCTCCACTTCCTCCAGAGAGATGAGGTGCATGTGCATCTAGTCTTGGTTCCACTAAATTTCAGACTTCATTTTTTAAAACCCGAGTTCATTTCCTGGTGATGCCTAAAAAAGACAGTCCTTGACATTATGAATTATTGTCAGACACCAAAAATAAAAAAGAAGTACTTACTAGTGGAAAACCAGCTTCCCCGTCTTGCAGAGTTAATATGGATGGCTTAGATGATTGGGGGCCTGGGTACAGGGACAGAAGTGGGGTTCATGAAGACGAGGCTTCCCTACTGTGGCCTGGCTGAGTGGGACCGTCATCACCTGATCCCCCACAAACAGAAGGAATCAAGGGAAGTAATTCCCGGAGTCCGAGAACAGCCACATGCAAAAGAACAAAGCAAAGTGAAACTGAAAATGAAAGAGTTTAATTAAAAGTAAAAAATGTCCACACACTATTGCAGCAATTTAGTGTATTTCTTGAGAGATAAAAGATGGAAAAAGAACATGAGCCACTAAATAAATAAAATAGATTACGGGACAATTTGTGAATTTAAAATTCAAGTACGCTTCTCGAAAGTGTTTGCTAAAAAGGCATGGGCAATTTAATAATCTAAACCAGCTGCAGCCTGTGGGGGAGTGACCGCCAGCTGAGAGGAGGGGGATCAGGAAAGCCACTGAATTGTGAATGGAGATCCAGCATAGGGTCCTCCTCAAGGGTCTGGTGCACAGTGCACAAAGTGTTCCGCTGTGCTGGTTTACCAGGGTTTTGGAGGGAGCACAGTTAGGACCTTAGAAGAATTTTAGAGCAGCCCTGCAGGGTGGCTGAGAGCCCAATGGTCTTGAACTTGAACCCTAGCTCCCCAACTGCTTCCTCACTGTGTGATCTAGGGCATGTTACTTAACTTCTCTGAGTCCTATTTGCCTTATCTATAAATATGCAGATAATAATAGTGCCCGTCCCTATTTGTGGTGAGAGGTAAGTGGAATAGCACATGCAAAGCCCTTGGCCTATATATAGCCTATTTCCTTGCCTATGGGATGCACACGAGAAATGATTGCTGTTAAATTATTACTATTGAATTTGAATGGCTTGTCAATTTTTACAAAATGCGTCCATAGGTCTAAATGAGAGCGTACGTGACACATGAAAAGTACTCAAGCACTATCATATATTATTATTTTTATTGACTAAGAAAAGAAGTGTGGGTCTCCCCAAAGTCACATATAAGCCATGAATTTGTTCATACTAAGACTCACAGCTCAAAGATGAATCCAAACCAAACCCCTATCCTAAACATAGTCTTTGGATTCTTGCTTGGGCAGATATTTGAAAGTTATTTTGAGATCACCCTTCTTAAAAATTCATGATATTAAAATTCAAACAGAGGCAGAAAATGGAAACTCAGGGGAAAAACATCAGAAAACCAAGCAAGCCCCACATCTTTTCAATCACAGCGGGTGATCACGAATTCAGGCAGAAAGCCGCAGGATAACTGGAGCCCCGTACAGTGTGTGCTTGGGGTGTTTAAAAAAAAAAAAAAGCAGAGGAAAGTTCTAGTTCACCTAGGCTCATGGACACAATGAAGGGGCTGCTCCAGAATCTTCCAGGATTGTCTAAGTCGGAGGGGACATTGGAGACAAGGGCTACTACACGGAGAAAGTGAGTTTGAGCAAGGAAATACCTAGGTAGGCGTTTGCCAAAGACTCTTAAACTTGGGATCCTTGGATTTTAAACCCTTATTTGCCTACCCAACTTCTTGGATTTTAAACACTTTTATTTGCCATCTATGATGATTTTTGATCTCTGAAAAGCTGCCCTAACACTAAAGTGCCTTCTCTTGTGGCTTTTCCCCTCCTAGAGACCTCCTGAGAATAGGGGTCACCTTGGCAGGTCATCAGAAGAAGATCCTGAACAGCATTCATTCCATGAGGGTCCAGATGAGTCAGTCACCAACGGCAATGGCATGAGAACTCTCATTTTCTGGGGGAAGGAGAGGAAGGAAAAGGACCAGACTCAAGGGGGAACCAGAGGTTGAACACTGAGGAATGTTCTGGAGATATTGGTTTCTCCGCTGAGAAATGCGTCACATCAGTGAAGAATAAACTGGACCTACTCCTCATAGTCAACCTTCATTTCTCAGTGACGGAAGCATGTTTAAGATGCTGTGGGAAACCAAATAGATAATAATAAAAATACGAAAAGGTGATGTTCAACGGAAGTGAAGACACAACAGATTGGGGTTTCAAGAGTAAACTCACCTCCCCCTCAGTGGGCTGGCGTCATCTAGCCACAGGAAGGAAGGGAAGGGGGTGGAGGGAAGAAACAGCAGCGTTCCATTTTCTTCCTGGCCAATGACATTCTTTTCTTTTCTCCTTCTGTACTCCTCCCCAAGAGCCCTCTCCCTTCTCCCACATCCATTACCCTTTGCTCACGACTCATGTAGGGAGGTTTCTTCAAACAAACCCCAGCTCCTGAGTCTCCAGATGTCGTTCTGTCAGTTGCCAAAGGACTTTGCTGACCACTGCATGGGGGATCCGACCAATTCAATTAATGTCTTCATATTGAAGAAGAGATGTACCTTCAATTGAAAACCTTGTTTTTCTTTTGTTTGCATTTTCTGCAAAAAGGAAAAAGAAACCACAAATTGGACAAAAAAAAAAAAGAAAAGAAGAACCTGTTTCCGTGTGCAAGAGCACACATATGTACGTCTGCGTTATAAGATGACTGTGCTTGTTCCTAACAGATGCAAACGAGATCTGGAAAGTCTTGGCCCTGGGAACGTCGAAGGGGCGGGAACGTGTTGTTGGTTGGGTTTTCTGGTTGGCCCAGTTGGCCTATTGGCTCAATGGGGAGAGGGGGTAGGAAGAAAAATAAAATGAAATGGGGGAAAACTCTCAAGAGCTTGCAAATTCAGACAGGAAACAGGTGAGTGGTTTGAATTGGATGCAGTGTGGGCCATTCTAGAATGATACTGACTGATTCATTATTCTTGGTAACATCTGAAGAAGAGGAGAAGGAAAGGGTTTCTGGAGAATGTTCTTCCACATCCCGGAATCTGCAGTTCAAGAGGTGGCAAGGGAGAATTCTTCTTACCTTATCCATGGACCGGCTTTCGCCGCGTGGTGTCTGAGGAATGTTTCAAGTGTGTCTGTGTCTCTGCATTCCTTGTTGTACCTCATTGTTCGATTCACTTTTGTAAATTCCACCTAACATTTAAGTACTTTTAATTTCTCCTTTTACCTTAATCTCCTTGCTAATTTTATCTGTCTAATTAAAATGAGCAGAAGCATGTCTGGGTTTACATAGAATGGTGTCCGAGTGTGTGTTCCTGGACCCCATTGAGTCTGTGTCCAAGTTATGGGAGAATCCTTGGCAAATGTCTTTCTTTCCCCTAAGGGGAGGGAGGGTACACATCCAGACCCTGTGACTCCTGAGAAGCAGAATCTCTTAGAATCACTCTTACTGATGTGACCCAAAGGAAGAACAAAATAAATACGAGGCTCTGGAGTCTCAAATGTGTGACTTTAAGAAGTCACTGGCATATAAACATAAACAATCACCAATAATACATGATCAGCACTGATTTCAGTTCACACATTGCATTTGAGACGTTCCTATCCAGGCCAATTTAGTAAGAGCCACTAAAGACTACTGTGGTGTGTCTGGGTACATGCAGCTTGCTTGTGATGTATCCGGAGGCATGCATTTGGAGGGAGGGTTGTGAGGCAATAACAGAAGCTACGGTTCTCACGTAGCTTATTTAATACATACTTAACTTTGTACTTGGGGAGGTCCTTACCTTCTGAAGCCCCTTCAAAGAGGCTCATAGGCCTAGGGGCACAGCTCTGAGCAGGGGAGCCCCTTCTTAAAGCATCACCCTTGTGCTTAACCCCTGGGGGACAGGAGGAGATGGTCAGAACTGTCTCAGCAGATTCACCTATGGTTTCAGGGGGCCCCAATCCAGCCACATAGAGGGTAGAAAAGAAAATGTTCCCTAACTAATAGCCTACCAATTCTATGCACAGTTTGCTAATTACCCCCAAAGACCTCAATCCATGAAGTGTCTTACAAGCCTAAGCAATTCAACTAATCTACTCTCAATTTTCCACAGGAATGAATTTTAATTTGTCACCGAATTTCTCAGGCAGCATCCTTAACCCGAAATTCTCACTGCATCTCCACCAATGCCAGTCCACCGTCTGGTGGCAGACAAAGCAAGGTCAAAGTGAAGGTTGTGCCACACCCTTTGGTTTGGTTTTACCATAAGACTCCACAAAGGAGAGAAAGGCAGGGGGTGGGGGGAGAGAGAGAGCAAGAGCTCAAAGTGCTCAAGTGGAAAGCGTGAGGGTCAGCAGTGCCAAGGCCTGGGCCACCAAGCATTGTTCTCAGTGGGAGGGGTAAGACAACCCTCTTGACGTGCCCCCCACTCCCCACAGATGCCCAGCACAGCTTCACATGTGAGGCTTTCTTACGCCTATACCCCCAAATATGGTGTGTCTCTCATGAGTGAGACATCAGCCGTCCCTCTGTAGCATGAAGCCAGTCATTAACCTCTCTGAGCCTCAGTTTCCTCATGTGTATGATCAGATAGTGATAATGGCCTTTGATGAACACTAACATTCCTGAGTAGTTCTCTATGCCAGGCATGTTCTGAGTACTTTACACGTGTTAACTCTCTTCCTCATAATTATCTTGTGAAGTCCTAGCGGATACTGTATTGCCCCCAGTTTTCAGATGAGAAAATGGAGAGACAGAGACCTTGCCTAGATCACACAGTGGCAGAGTCAGGTTTTGACTCAGACAATCTGACCACTATCCCAATGGGTCTCACACTTGAGCATGCATTAGTATCACTTGGAGGGTGTGTTAAAACACAGATCATGGGGCCCCACCTTCAGGTTTTCTGATTCCGCAGATCTGGAGTGGAAACCAAGAATCTACACTTCTTACAAGTTGACAGGTGGTTCTGATGCTGCTAGTCCAGAGACCGCACTTGGAGAACCACTGCAGGACACTACCCTGGTTTCCTGGAATGAATGGCATCATTCCGTGGACTCAGGGAATGATAGTCACTGGGGTTCTTGAGCTAACCAGGAAGAGGGGAATGAACCCTCACACCCGTGGGCATGAAGTGATGGGAGAGGGTGGTCTCCTGCACAGCAGCATCTGTCCTCACTGGCCTTTAGCTCCAGGAGACTTTACTCACACCTTCAAAATTGCTCCCTGGGGAGAATGCTCACTGGCAACGAGACCCCAACCCTCTGAATTTCAGTTAGACCTGCTACCTTATCATCTGGCAGAGGATCAGTTCTAATCCAGATCCTTTCTTAAACATGTACTTCACACAGTGGTCAGTGGCCTGTGGCCCTGTGAGCCAGGCTAAAGAGATGGAACCTACCACCGTGCTGTGCAGCCCAAGGTGTGGCTCACAGAGAGGAGGACTCTGCCAGGCACACCTGCAGCCACCAAGATTCAGGTGGGTGAGTACTGCACAGGAGACACTGGGAGACGTCTAATTAATATTCCTGGGTCGGAGGTTACAGGAATGGAGGCCATCTGTGGGAAAGCCTTGTAGATTATGACCCACCTCTGTGTGCCCTCCCCAACTCTAATACTCAAAGATAGGAATGAAATGTAGAGAGTAGATACATCTACAGAGCATGTATTCATTGTGTCACCTGGAGCTCACAGACATGGACAGGCACATATAACACTAAAATCATACTTCTTCTCCACCTGCCACCTCCCTCTCCCCTCTCCCCAAAGTTAAGTGTATAGCTAGGTCACTGGACTTTTGCTGAGGTCCCCAGGATAATTGAAATCAAGTGAGGACTAGAAATTACCCTTGACCAGCATTTGTGAAGAGAATAGAAACCAGTGAGGACTGAGGAATAGAAGCCCAGGAATATTGAGAGGCAGGAAGAGTGAGACCAGGCAGGAGGGTGACAATCTACATGGTATTAGTTGAAAATGAAAGATTCTAACAGCTTCATTTTGTTCTAAGAAGGTCTTCGAGGACTAGCCCAGGAACCTCATTATCATTTCAGAAATAATGGCTCTGGCACCAACTGACTGAGGGTATGATTAGGTCCCTGGCAAGTGCAACAAGGGAGAAGAACGGCTGATGGAGTACCAGCAGCCAAGAGGTGCCATGCAGTGTTCTCTGTCACCAGGAAGAAAGCTCAAAGGACACTCAACATTCATGTCAGAGTGAGCTCAGCTTTCTTTGGGGTGCCCTGCAGTTCATATAGAAGTGACAGGGTCATTTTCAAAAGTAGCCAGAGGTTTTTTGTTTTGTTTTTTACATATTTTTCTTTATTGATTTTTAGAGACAGAGGAAGGGAGAGGGAGAGAGATAGAAACATCAATGAGAGAGAACATTGATTGGCCGCCTCCTGCACTCCCCGCCCTGGGGATCAGGCCCACAACCCGGGCATGTGCCCTGACCGGGAATCAAACCAGCGATCTCTCAATGCATGGGTCGACACTCAATCACTGAGCCACACCGTCCAGGCTGCCAGAGATGTTGTATTGTCTAAGCTATCAATGGGGCTGGGGTGGGGAGTGGTGGTAGAGGGAAATCACTGAGGTCACAGAAAGGTTGTCAAAGGGGAAGAGGGTGGCTGGATCACACTGGAAGGTCATACAAGTTGATTGAGGTCTAATGGCAACTGTGTTCACCACCAGGGAGTCTCTTGAGACCAGCAATTTCCAGATGAGAACAAGTACACAGAGGCCTGAGAATATACTCTCAGTCCCTCTCAGAGAGTACTGGCCCTGGTGGTTGGGGTGGTGGTGGGCAGACAGTGTGCTCTGCAGACCCTGCTGCAGGGTAGGTGAGATAGACACCTTTGGGCAGTGGTTGGTGGACCTCCATCACACACCTGGGAGACAAGGAGAGCCTTTCTCTCCTTTCCCCCGACCCATGCATGCCTCCTGGGATGACCTTTTTATCACAGGCCTTTGATGGGTTCCTGTGTTGCTGGGAGTCACGACTTGGCACACACAGCATTCCCAGCCAGAACCGTCCAGATCCCCAGAGCAGGAGTGAACACAGGTCATGTCCTGTTCACCTCTGTACCCAGCACCCAACATCCTGACTAACACATGGAAGCTGCTCAACATATATTTGGTGATTTAAGTAAGTTTGAGTTGAAAAAGTTTAACATGTCATTATTTCACCTACAGAAGTCCATGACCTTAAATGGCATGCTTTTAAAGAAATTAATCCCTAGGCATTTAGTTGGAATCTTTCTCACTTACTCTTTACTGCTATCAATTGTAAATTGTTCTAATTTTAGTTTTGTGAAGTTTAACACATCCCTTTTTAACCCTGTCTGCATCTTTAATACGATGTCACAATCTTTCCCAGAGTATGGGCTGGGGAAATCAGCATCCCACCAAGTGTCAGTCACTGTGAAATGTTCCCAAGAAGCAATGAATGTGGCACTGTCTCTGGTACAACAGAGGCAAATCAGAAGGGCAGTGATGGGCGGAGACGGGCATCCTTCTGAAAGCAGAACCAGGGCTACTGTCCTGCCCAGGTGACCTCGGCAGGGCAGAGCGGACAGGAAGGACTTCCTGGTAGGGAAACTTCACTGAGTCTTTTGCCACTCCCTGTACCCTGAGACTTTCTTCCAAGAGTCATTTTAGGTTTAGAAAGCACCCCCTGCTCCAAGATTTCCTGTAGCCACCCACTCACTGGGGGGAAAATTTTGAAGAAAACAAAACAAAATTATGGGGGAATAAGCCACTTTCAAGGTTCTGAGATACTGAGTCCATGCTGTTCTGGTCTAAGAGAGAGGGAGGTCTCTTCTCCCTAAGGAGACTTTAATTTCTGCTGCTGGTCTTCAAATTCATATTTGCGTACACATTCGGACCTGCTGTAACTCTGGAAACAGCTTTCAAACACAGAATATGATGACAAATCCCAGCTACCGTCTTTATAGCAGAATTCAACTATACATTACTTCAACAAGGAAATAAACAGGGCTATGGGGTCACAGAGGAGGGCACTGCTGTTGTTCTAGGGAGTCAAAGAAGGCACCCCTGAGGGGTGTCTGCTAAACTGGAACCTGAGGAGTGAAAGGATTTATCAAATTAGGGAGGGGAGATGTTAGTGGTGGGATTAGTGTTGTAGGTGGAGGGAACAGCACGGACAAAAGCAGGTTGTGTTTTTGTGGGCTCATAGGCTGTTCAGTGGGGCTGGAGAATAGACTGCTGGATATGGTTGCCAGGGCGGGAACGTTGGCACGGGCTATCTCGTGAAGGGTCTTTAGAGCATAAGGTAGCTTGGTATTATTCTGAATGCAATTAGTGGGAAATGGGTTGAAGCAAGGACATTGCATTTGGTATCAATCATTCTGGTCACAAAATGGAAAATGAAGTAGGGGTTACCAGACTCATTTCTAGGAGACTAGTTAGGAGGCTCGCGTGATAATGTGGCAAAAGATGGTGGTGGCCTGGGTGAGGGTGTGAAGAGCAGGGGGATGGAGATCAGCTGACGGATTGAATACATATGAGCAAGATCAGATCAGCAGGTGGCAGGGGTGGATTTGCTGTTAGAGGAGAAGGGTGAAGGAGTCAAGGATGGCACTCAAGTTTCTGGTTTGGGCACCTGAGTGGATTTTTAAATAAGGAATACAAAAGGAACAAGAAATTGCAGGGGGCAGATAACAGGAACTTGAGGGGCCCACGAGCCATTGGATACAGGGGTCCATAATTTAGCAAAGAGACTTGGGCTGATGATATAGATTTGGGAGTCATGCTCTTTCTTGATGGTAACTAAAGCCACAGGAGTGGAAGAATTTACTGCAGTAGAATGTGAGAATGGGTAGATAAGTGGGCCCACATGGAACCCTGGAAAACAGCTATATTTAAAAGGCATCTAGGGAAACAGAGGCTCACAGAGGGGTCAGGATAGAGCCATTGTAGGGAATGAAGAAAAGCCAGGAGCGGGCAGTGGCCATGGAGCCCAAGGAAGACATTTCTGAGGGAGAACAGTGGTCCCAGGGCCCAGTACCGCCAGGGAGGGCTAATATGAGGTGATGATTGAAAACTGCCCATAGGTTTAGCCACAGGAGGTCTCAGGTGACCTTGGTAAGGGCAGTTTCAGCAGAGAGGTGGTGGCAGAAGACACTGATGGAATGAGGAAAGAGAGAACATCACCATCTTTCAAGAAGCTGGACTTCAAAGGGAAAAAGAAAAATACAGATGAAGCTAGAGGAGACTCCTTTTGGTTGTTGTTATTTTGCTGTGTTTTAGTGGGAAAAACTTGAGCATATTTAAATGCTAATTAAAAAGAATCCATGGAGAAAAAGAAGAGGATGACCATCAAGAGGGTCAGGCCCACACAGAAGGCAGGGAGTCCCGCTGGAGGGGTGGTGCAGCTTCAAGTGCAGCCATTCTCATGGGGCTGGAGAATGAATGAGATGAAGAATGACGTGAGTTTCTAGAAGAACTCCAGCTCACCTTCTCATTTCCTCACAATCTCATCACTTAGTCTCCACAGCCTCTTATGCAGACAGTTGAAGAGCTGTTATTGAACCCATGGGCCTTGCCTTCACAGTGGTAGAGTGACAAGCCAGCATGCCCATTTCTGATGAGATGGATGAATGGACAGTGAGAAGATCTGGTGAGAAACAAATATGAAGCATCACAGGCCCATTTGCCACTCAGAATCCCTCTGTAGCTACCCACCCCTAATGGGATAAGGTCCAAATTCTTGATCATAAAAGGGATGCTCATGCCCACCTCTCCAGCCAAACTTCCCACCAGACAACACCTGCTACCTGCCCAGACCCTCTCCACTCTGTTTCTGTATGCATGGCCGTCCCTGTGCTAGGATCCCTTCCACTCCCCAACCCATGAACCCAGCAGGCCCCAGCTCAAATGTCACAGGTCTTGTGGGTGGCCCAGTCTACAGTCAGTCACTTCCTCTGTCTCCTAAACAATTGTTCTTACTTCCATCATATTCCACCACCTGTGAGCTCCTTATATCATATCCATCTGTGCGTCTCCAGCCCCCAACAGAGAGCCCACCACAAAACAACTGTTTATGGAAAGAAGGCATGGCCAGACCCAGGGAGACTAAGCCCAGAAGGGAGGAACATTCTGGGAGAGTTGGGGTCAAGAAATAGATAACATCTGGGAATAAGATAAGAGAACCTCAGCCATAGAGAATGGAAAGTGTGCCGGGTGTGGGGGGGGGGGCGTGTTGAGCTAGGATGGTAGTGAGAGGCTACAAGCACAAGATGGCATGTTGGAATCACCACTGAAAAATTCAGGGGAAGTTCATAGACATCCTAATGAGTGGAAGGGCCCAACAACAGGACCAACCAGGTAAACAGTGGAATTGGAATATCTATGCTTCAGGGTGAGTGTCTTAGCGATAGGGCAAAGCGCAGCATCAGGATCCCAGACTTCCATAAACTAGAGTAGGGACATGGGGAGCAGAGACTGGTAATAGCAAAGCAAGACTCCACTCATTCATTCAAACAACATGCATGAGACTTCTGCTGGGCCAGGAAGGCAGGTCAGACAGGTCAGAGAGGACCCTTGGTTTTTCCACTCAAGCTTATGTATGCTTGGGCAGCTCAGCAGCCTCCCTAACTGCTGCTTCCCCAGCACTCACACAGGACACAAACAACTTCACTGGGTAGGGTTGTTCTAAGAGGATCTTTACTACTATGGGACACAGTCCTGATTGTTCACAGCAATACTCACCTATTTAGATGCTGTGGCATCTGTTGAATGAAAAGCTCAGTGTCAGCTCGAGGCTATAACTGCCTATGTCAGGGGTATGGGCAGGAAATGGAGACCTCAGAAAGTGTCCCATGTCTAAGCTTTATGAACAGAACACACTGTTTACAAATCTGAGCAGTTAGCTCACCTTTTGCTGAATTGCTATGGTTCTGCGTTCACCCTCTGAGTCCCCCTACCCCATGCTGGAGCAATAGGGCTTGATGACAGCCCAGCCCTACTCCCCCAGTACCCACTGGGAAAGGTCAGGACCCAGGAGGCAGAGAATACAAGTGCTCAGTTCTGAAGACCAGTGGGGTTTGGCATGACAACTGCACTTTCCCTGTTTGATCACAGACATCTCGAGGATCTCTAACCACAGCCAAGAGATTTTCAGAGGCAGATAAGCTGATTAGGGCTCCCATACCAGGTTTCATCTAAGAGTGAGAGCTGGCAGTGTTCTACAAGTAGAATTTAAAGTGAGTCTTTCTAACAGTTAATTAGAGGAAGTGTTCCTGGGGTGGGCGATGGAAATATGATCGCTTCAGAAGTTCTCAAAAATAATCACCAAATCAATGATATAATTGGCAACAACAATCACTACTCTTTTTTTGTTTTGTTTTGTTTTTTGAGCACTTGCTATGAGCCAGGCATGCTAAGTACTTATACAACTGGTATTATTATACCCATTTTGAAAATGAATGAACTAGTAAGGCTCAGAGAAGTCCAAGCAGCCTGTTCTACATCAAGCTGAAGAGCCAGAATTTGAATCCAGGTTATTTGCCTGACCTGTGTTCTCTGAATTACCAAGCACACTGCCACCTGAGCTAGGCGTTTTCTAGGGGTTCCTACTGGCCCTCCCAGTCCTGGCACACAACACAGGTGACTTATTTACACTCTGAGGCTTTGTGTCTGTAAAATGAGGGTAGTATTATTTACTCTACACGCTTTTTGCGAGGGTGAAAGGAGAGGCCACGTATGAGCCACGTAGTCTAGGTCCTCAGGGAGTGCTCAGTCAGTGCTGGCTAGCATCAGCTAGTTTATTTTACTTCTAGGGATTTGGGAACATGGCCTAAAAATAGAAAGCAAATCAGTGCCTGAGATTTGTTGTAAGAAGTCTTCTTGCCTTCTGATAAAGGTCAATCCTTAACCTCGGTGGATTTGGGGTTTCGTGAACTTCACAGTTGCGTGTATCTGTCATCTTAATCATTTCTGCCCTTCACCTTGCATGTTTGCAGAGATTGGAATCGAGCTTTGCCTTGCTCCTAGGAGGGTTCTCAGGCTGCCTGTCATATTGGAGCAATGGTCGGCTTCTAGAAACATCCTCAATATGTTGCATAGGCACATTGTTTACTTATTTTCACAGGCCAGGAGCCTGTTCCTCCCAGTGCTAAACCAAATCTCCCCTTTGGATTCAAGACCAAATTTCTGGGCCTATCAATCACTACAAAGAGCTTTCTTCAGCTAATAACTGTTCAGAGATTTTCTTGTGTCTGAATAGCCATCCTCAGGGGGTCAACCTACTGGGTTTCCAAGAGTGTCAAGTGTACCATCAGTGGGCAAGAGGGTTTTAGGATGTATGTGTCCAAATTATGTAAATCATAATAATTATATACTTATTTTGGAGTATACTAGAGAAAAATATATTCAGAACATAAAATGCATGCATTATTTCACAGATATTATAAAATCCCCATTTAAAATAAATGTATTCAAGTAAAACCATGTCTTGGTTTTAAGAAAAAATAGTAACTAAATGACAGTAAAATTCATATGTGGATATGGCAAAAAACTGTGAAGGAGAAAACTGAAAAACAGAAGTTTGCAAACTTATGAATCCCTTTCACTTGTCTTTGCATTTCCCAATTGCTGCTGTGGCACATGCTGGGGTACTCACTGTCCCCATGGCCCTGCTCCCCCACCCTGGTCCTGGAGCAGCTGGACCAATGCCCTGGATCAATGCTCCTTTCACCTGGCTGCTTCCTGGCCATCCTGTAAGCCTCAGCTGCACTTGGAGGCCTCTCCAAGTCCTCCCAGCAGGTCAGCTGCTTCTCCTCTGAGGCCCCTCAGCTTCCTGTGCTGCTCACCTTCATGATGTTTGCTCTCTGTATTGTAATGGTCTTTTTATGGGTCTGTATCCCACCATCCCAGACCAGGAGCTGCTCCAAGTTGGAGAGCATGTCTTATTCATGGCTAAGTCTGCAGGCCTGGGGCACAGTTGTCACACAATAAATCTGTTGAATAAGTGAACTAATCATTGAATCCATGCACCTTTGCCATCCCTTGCCTTCAACCGAAGAAACCAAAGGACCAACCAACAACACGCATTGATTAAATTGATTCTTCTTGAAGTTACTGCACCCCAGGCTCAAAGTTGGGCCACATTTACTACAATTCTTTAAAACCATGTTTACATCACCCTGCGCACATGGTTTTGTTTGTGCTTTTGCTGAAGGAAAATGCAGCAGCTGAGCAGGACACCTGCTGATGGGTCTCCCTGCAGAACAGAGCAGATGGCACCAAGCCTTGCATCTACTTTGCCCAGTGGAAGAAGGGCTCTTTGCCTATTGGTGACCTCCACCCCTACTCACAAGCTGATACTTTCCAAATGCAAAGTTCCTACTGCAACTTTGAAAGATACTCTCTCTGACATCCAATTTAGCAATTAACAATTTTTTATTGTTTTTTTCCCACCACAGGGCTCAGCCCCTGCTGGGATGTTTCACAGAGAGGGCAGTTTGCCAAGCATTAACTTGTCGGGCCCAGGGGGCATAACTGTACAGCTGATTTCATTTGAATGAACATCATTCCTTTGGTCTTATTTGCAAACTGTCATATGGTGCTGAAATGTAGTTAACTCCCTGTGTGCTGGGTGCTGCAGCTAGCTACAGAGCAAGAAAATCTGGCATCTCTTCCGAACTCTAGTACAGCAGATCTAATCCAGGGGATGGCAAAACTTTTCTATAAAGGGCTAGATAGTAAATATTTTAGACTCATGGGCCATTGGTTTCTGTTGCCACTAGTCAACTCTGCCATTGTAGGGTGAAAGCTGTCATAGATGATATTTAGATGACTGGGTGGCTGTGTTCCTATTCAACTTTCTTTACAAAAACAGGTGAAGGGCTGCATAATTTGCCCAGCCTGGTCTAACTAGTGCTTAAGAGCTCCTGCTGGAATCAGGCCGACTTGGACACACCTGCCTAAGGTGGATTGGAGAGGCAGTGGCCGGAGTCAGGGCGGCTGTGGCAAAGTCCGGGAATCCAAAATATCTGTGAAAGCCTCACTGACTAAATCCCAATCCTGGGCCTGTCTGATCAGTCCCATCAGGGAGTCCTTATCAATGGTTTCTTAAAAGCCATTTCAGCAGAATCTTATTGTATTAGAACCCTGCTTCTAACCAGCCACATTATAGAAAGGTAGAAACAAAGCAAGTTCCTCAGAACACTTCTTTGAGTGGTGAAAAGTGGATGGTTCAGTCAGTGTTAAAATGACTGTGGTCCTGGACTAAAGACCAGAAAAGGGAATTGTCAGCCACCATGCAATCTGTTCCTTTGTCTGATTCAGGCCAATGATGAGACCTTCTTCGGGGGACAAACGGAGAGTCAGGGGAAAGTAGAGTTATACAAGCAGGTGACTGGGCAGTGAAAACTCAAAAGAAGTCTCTAAGAGATTAAAAACTTGTTTATTCATTCATGCATGCATTCATTAATTCACATGTTTTTTACTAAATCCTTGTAAATGCCAAGCACAGGCTTCACTCTAATGGCATTCACAGTCTCATAGGGGAGTAAAGAAAATTATTTGCGTGCTGCCATAGAGGCAGGAGTCCCGAGGGAGTGCCAGGAGGCCGATTTAGGAAGTTTGGGCATCCCAGGCAAAGGATCTGGCAGGAGACAAGGTGAGCATTTCAGGACAGCCCCTTGCTGCCCACAGCATGCTGGGGACAGGTTTGCTCCAGAGAGAGGCTGGCTGGAGAAGCTTGGCGCCCCCTGCCTGCACCCTCCCTGTGGCACTCAGCCAGTGACCCACCTCTGTGGCCTCTGAGCCCCGAGTTCTCCTGAGGGCTTGACAAGATTCATTGCACTCTAATACCACAGGGACTTCGACCCTCCCCCGCTCACAGCGAGCAGCGAGTGCAATTGGCTGCCTCACACATGTAATTAGAAGAAATAAGGGCGTGAGAGAAAATTGGTTAAGTAAGCCCAAAATGACTTTTTTACATAATGAAGGAATAAATCTCAGGGAAAAGACGCTAAATTAAGCCAGAATACACCACTCTATGTTTCCTCTTGCCACACTTGAGGTTTTCAGAAGGAATGACAAGGTCACCCTGCCAACACAGGGCTCCCCTGGCCTAACCCAGAAGACTGGTAAGGGCACCGTGCAGGGTGAGGAGGGGATCTGGTGGCCTCTGTGCACGGGTGCACTTTTGTAGACTGTGCTGCTTGCTCTTCTAGTTCGGGGCCCAGTGACTGCATCCTTGTCTCAGTCCTCCCTCTGGTAGGACCTGCACTCTTAGTCCACGATCCTGTCTCCACACGGTCCTTCCTCTGAACGTGTTTTATGTAACTGCCTATTGCCCAGCTGCTCCTCTCACCACGGCTGCGCCCCTCACGCACTCCCGCTCCTCCTCCTCCTTCGCTCCGCTCCGTGGAATGCTTTTCAGTTGTCAGTTCCATTTCTCCATCACTATGGCAACCACAATCCCAGCCTCATTGCCTTTCCCCCTCGTTTTTCTCCCTCCCCACCCTTTTGCAAGTAGGATTTGCAAGGAAGCTGCTGACAGGCTGGTCTTCTAGTAATTTCCCTCATAAACAAACAGCTGAGAAGAGGGAGTCAGGAGGCGGGGCTGTGTGTGGGGGACAGCTCAGGGGAGCCACTAGGGGACAGAGAAAGAGAGAGAGTGGTGTGCAGAGTGGTGTGCGAGAAGAAAGAGGGCACTGTGGTTGACAGCCACGTGAAGAAAAGCGAGCCTCCGCCTGGACGGGGTCAGCGCGGTGTGAAAGGCTCCCTCCAGGTGTGCGGTGACGGTGGGCCAAGGGCTAACAGACTGTTGGCTGTCGCAGCCTTCCTAGAGGTGTGCCTGCCTCGCTGCTGTGACAGACCAGAGCGAGCGAGGACAAGAGCTGCAGTCACAGGGGACATTATCCCAAATGTCCTCATTTACCGAAGCAAATGCCTCTGAACCTATCAGCATTCAACCGCCGGAAGGGCCCTCTCCCTGCAAGACAGGGCCATTTCACCAACTCTAATGGCAAGCCACATCCATCCCAGTCAGTCTGCTGCAAGTCACAGGCTCCTTGGCTGCTGGAGGCCACCAGGCAGGTGTCAGGGACAGGGCAGGTGTAAGGCAGTGAAGACCACCAGGAGGGCCCTTTGCTGGGGGCCACAGTGAGGCAGGCAGTTTAGCTTATGTTGGAGCAAGTGAGCACGCCCAAGCTCAGGGAGGAGAGTAGATATTAATAGCATTATTGCATGCCTTTTTTTTTTTTTTTTTATAAATAAGAGAAATGTGTTTTTGGCTGCTAATGACCTTCAAATTAGCAGCTTTTTCAGAAAGCACTTATGTATTTTTAATTCCAAACATAGCTGAGTGTCCGTTGCAGCAGCGATGAAAGCAGCAGGGCAGCTGGGTGGTTTTAAATAAGAGGAAACCCAGATCATTATTTTCGAAACTGTCAGCTTTTACGCCTTTTAATGGATTCACTTTCTCTCATCTCCCCCCACTCCCCACTTCTATGGTCTTTGAAGATTCCCAGGAATTCTCCGTGGGAGAGAGGAGCTGAGGCGTGAGGCCGCCTGCCTCACAGAAGGACCTGGGGCTTCACTTCCCTGCGTGGCTCTCGGGGTGTCACAATCACCCACTGGCAGGAAGGCTTTAGCACTAGAGCTTTCGAAGAGCGTTGGAGAAAAAAGGCAAGAACAGAACTCCAGCCTGGAAAGCAGGGTGCTGGGTAATGGGACGTGAGGCTTCCTTCCCCACAGGCTCCTGATTCTAAGTTGCAAAAGAGAAGTAAGTTACCTCAGAGCAGCAGAAGGAGAGACGGAGAGTTTAGCGAGGACACAGAGGAAAGACACAGACAGTGGGAGAGAGGAGACAGAGAGGCGGGAGGTAGATAGAGAAACACAGTGAGGAGCCGAGTAGGGAGGAAGCAAGCAATAAAGCAGCGCTTCTCAAAGTGGGGAGCCCAGACCCCAGCAACAATGGGGGGACTTGTCAGGAAGGGAAGTTCTCAGGCCTCAGCCCAGAAGGACTGGATCAGAAACCCTGAGGGACAGACCTCACGACCAGTATTTTATGAGACTTCCCAATGACGCTGATGCTCACTGAAGTGTGCGAACCATTGATCTGGAACAGAGCAGAGCACCCAAGGCAGAGGAAGGGAAAGAAACCAGCAGAGAAAGAAGTAAGAAGGAGGAAGAGATGATGACAAAGAAGGGGGAGGCACACCGAGAGAAGAGAAATGTGTGAGTCTTTGGGAGCCCAGACAGCTGTCCCTCCACTCGAATACAACATGTTTTCAAATAGCCCACAGTCACCTGTTCCGCTGACCCCACAGACAGCAGCGCCCAGACTCCCTTTACCAGAGGGTCTCTGAGTGGAGCTGACCTCCATGTCACCAGTGACCCGCAGCTGTGCCAGGCTTCTCCCCACACCAGGGGAGAGTGCGTGTCATTTCGCTGGTCTGAACAATGGGGATGGTCTCCTCCTTGGCTTATGGGGGCTCCTGGGCAGCCTTTCCGATGGGCACTCCATTTTCATTTCAGTTACTGGAAGGATCAGCTTCCAGGCTGAATTTTAGATCAAAGTTGAGCTCTTTTCCAAGTTGTCAGGCCAATTGACAATGAGTAAGGATATTTCCCATTTAGAGTTCTTGATGCCTAGGGCATAATTGTCCCTATCTTCAAAGTTAAAAAATGCATGCTGTCTCCAAATCCAGCCAATAGACCTTTATTGAGTGTCTACTCTACGCAGAGGTGACTCAACCTGGCTGCTGCTTCCCCCAAAAGGCCTCTGGTCTCCTAGGTAGTGAATGAGAATAAGGACTCCTGCTGGAAGACCCCAACCCCACCCAGATCGGAGTCTTCTCCAAAGACTCTTCAGCAGTCATTCTGGCACATTCTTAGGTAGGCCCTCAAGACTATTCTGATTTTTGCAATGCTAAATATAACTATTCATTTAGCACATGTTTACTAAGTAGGAACTCCAAGCCACCTGGAAACAGGCACTATTCCCAAGTGCTTAGGATCCATCAGTAAACAAACACAGATCTGGGTCTGCACTAGGATCTAGCAAGGAGAGACAGGCAATGACAATACACACGAACTCAAATGAACTGTCGAACATCTCTGAAGGTGAAAGTGTGGTAGAAAAAAGAACATTTGAGAGTAGAGAAGTTTGCAATTTCAATTAAGGCGATCAGGACAGAACTTACTAAGGTGGTATTTGAGCAAATACCTATTTGAAGCAGATAGGGGAGTGAGTCAGGATGGAAGAGTCTTACAGGCAAACACCACTGGAGCGATGGCCAGGTGTGTTGAAAGACCAGCAAGTAGACTTTGCGTATGCTGTCTATCTCATGTAAGCCTCACTATGCCCTAATGCACCAGGTATTATTACTAACATTTCACTGATGTCAAAACTGAGGCTTAGGAAGTCTACATGGTTCGGTTAAGGCTGTCGAGATAGTGGGTTGCAGAGCTGGGATCCCAATCCTGATTGCACTGATCCCATACCCCGTTTTCTAAAACCTGACTTGCCTTCTGTCACTCCACAGCCAGTAGACGCGTACTACACAGCAAGACCGTCCCATCAAATATGGCTCAGCCTCCAGAAAGGGCAGATGCATCTCTGCCAAGGGGAATGGACTCACACTAGAAAAGGTAACACTCATGGCCGAGAGAAGGTGAAGTCCTAGATGGTAATAAAGAGTCAAGGAAAAGGCATCCATTCTGAGTGATTTCAAATCCCAAGGCTCAGATCACTGATATCACAGCATTCTACCAAAAGTTGCCTGATGGTAAGGAATTGAGGCAACCTGGGTACCCATTGCTGAGGAAGGTTAGAGCCAAAATGTGGTGAAACACTGTGGAGTGTTTGGGTCCATATAATGGACTACCAGATGTTCACATAGTGCCCTGCATGGATATTAAGATCATAGCACTGAGTGAGCAAAGCAAGAACCACGATGGGCCTATAGTATGACAATATCTATGTTACAAGAATATATATAACCTGAGTATCTGCACTGAACATAATAGAATGGTTGCCTGTGGTTGGAAATAATGGGGGTAATCTACCCATTCTACACTTATTTCACTTGTTGCTCTTAAACTAGATACGTATATGTGTATATCTGTTTCTGGACATCTGAGATGTTTCATTAGTGTGCCAAGCCTTTCTCCAGGCCAGTGCTGTCTCAGTTATCACAGCCTCATTGCACGTTTTAATGTTGTGCAACCTGAGTCATCCATCCTTATCCACATTCATAATTCTCATCACTATTTCCACCTGTGTATTTTTCCAGTTGAGTTATAATTTTGTAAAGTTCCAAAATATCAGCATCTTCATCGATGTAGCTCTAAATATTAAATTAATATGGGAGAGCGGAACTCCTTCCCATGTACATCTTCTAGTTTATAAATACGGCATTTCTCTCCATTTCCTCAAGCAGTCCTTTACAGTCCTCAGCAAAACTGTGTATCTTTCTTACAGATATCATGTATTTCTTGCTAAAAAATTTCTATAATTTATGTTTTGTTGTAGGGAGGAATCTTCTTTTTTATTATACTTTCTCATTGTTGATGGATATTTTATAAGTAACTAACAGGCTGGACTTTATGAGCATTCACAGAACATGCGTGTAAAGCACCAAGATCAATTATACACTTAGCAGTAGAAACCACAACCATAGTACATTCAATTGGGCAGAAGGGTCCCAACCACAAAACTGCATTAACTACATTGCCCTACTTTGAATCTTGCCCAAACCCCATTAGCTGAATACAGGCAATGGGTACAATGGTGACTTGGGCACCTGTGTCCAAAAAAACCACAAAGATTTGAGTCTCTTCCTTCCCCGAAGTTGCCTAGCACACACAGACAGGTGCATATTGCCTTTAGTACTCCTGGGGACAGGAGGAGATCTCAGCCCCATTTCTCCTTTAACTGGAGAGAGGGAGATACGTGATCAAAGGGGCTGGAGAGAGAATGGCTCCACACCTGTAAGCAAGGCACATTTACTCTTTATTTTGAGTAGTGCAGCCGCTGCTCTCAGCTCAGCCAAATGAATGTCCATTCTTTCTGACCCACCCAATACTCTATGGAATGGTGAGGTCCTCGTGGCTAACACCCTTATTTCATCCTTGGGAACCCCTTGACTCAGCAGCCACAGAGCCACATTGATTTCCAGATGAGGCCACGGGGTGTGTGCTCTCTGGTTGGCTTGGGCTTGGCTCGCACAGCAGTAAGCTTTGAGGAGTCCACATTACTCTGAGGCATCACTTCCCATTACTAAGATAACACCTCCTAAGTTCTTATTCAATTTCCACATAAGGGCTAGGGAAATGTTCAGGGTGGCAGGGCTGACAGCAAACATTTATCTAGATTTCTTTGGGTCAGTTTCTCATTCTGCAGTGGGTCAGTTTCATCATTATTGTAAACCTAATCCAGGGAAGTAAGACCCTCAATACTAGTCAATGCCTCATTTATGATTTCCCAGGGGAGTTTGTCTGTTTTCGGGAAAACACCCTTATCGAAATGAGTACCTACTGCAAGACAAACAAACAAAACCAAAAAAAAACTAAAAAAAAAACCTCTGAACCTTTTACTGTCATCTCCAAATAGACCTGAAGTTGGCATGATAGACTGCAGAGGGGCTGAGCCATAAGATGATCCAGCTGTTCCCATTCTTCATTAACAAGCATCATGCATCTCACCTCCATCTCCCAAGTGAACAACCAGAGGTCTGCGGATTCTCCTGTTTGCTGCAGAGTGGTCACAAACTCCCCTCCTTTCACGCTCAGTGTGTGGGAGTGCTTTTGTAACTATTATTTGATAGAGATGGAACCTTCAGCCTCTTGCCCTCAGGAAAAAAATCTTAATGTTAGTTATTGCAATAGGGAGAACTTGACGCTGACCACCAGACTGGCAAACAGTCCCCCCACTCGAGGAGATTTGCAACATTCAAAGCTGACTTCAGACAGCTGTTTTGAACCTATTTCCTAGCATTTGACCTGCAGTTCCTCCCCAGTTTCTTCTCATTAATAGGTAACAAAGTGGAGGACAATTTATTGCCTGATTGAACACACATGCTGGTCAATGTGTTACTGAACGTGTCAAAACTGTGGAGGGTCAGAAATTTTACTCTACTTGCAAGCTAACAAGTCACCCTGCCGCTGTTTCATGGATGCTGTTCTACCCCACTCCTGGGTCAGGGGTGAAAGACAGTTATATTCACAGAAATAGCAGTAACCAGAGTATCATAATTCTTGGACCCGTTCCCTCAGGGTGACATGCCATGGGCCATGTGACACCTGTACGTGCAGTGCGTTGCATTGCAGAAGAAGAACCCCTGAATTTACTCAACAGTAACCTTGTCTTTTGTTCCAGAGGGAGACATTATCTTTATTTTACTGGACAGTTAAGTATCCCTGCACTTTGCTGCAGAGGGTGACACTGTCTGTATCTACCAAGGCTATTTGTTATGCAAACATTCTTGAAAAGATAGTCCAGAACAAGGGGTAATCTTACACATGCAAGAAAAGCCATGGAGAATTATCTCTCAACAAGTATAATTTCCATAAAGTTCACCTTTTTGATGCGTACAGTCCTATGTATTTTGAAAAACATGTACAGTCATATAATCACTACTATCATCAATATAGAATGTTTATCATCCCCAAAAGTTCCTTTGTGCTCCTTTGTCATCAATTTCTTTCCCCCATCCTCAGCCCCCTGCAACCACTGACCAGATAATTTCATATTTTCCAGAGTGTCATATAAATGGAATAAAAAATATAGCCATTTGTGTCTGGCTTCTTTCACTTAGCAAAGTGCTTTAGAGATTAATCTATGGCATTGCATGTATCAGTACTTCATTTATTTTTATTGCTGAGTAGTACTCCATTGTATGTATGTACAGTGGTGTCTTTATCCATTCACCAGTTGATGGACATTTGGATTGTTTCCACTTTTTGATTATTATGAATAAATATGCTATAAACACCCACATTCAGGTCTTTGTGTGAACATATATTTTTATTTCTTTTGAGTAATTAGTTTGGAATAGATTATTAGGCCATATAGTAAGTTCATGTTTAACTTAACAAAAAAACAGAAAAAACCTGACAACTGTTTTCCTAAGTGATTGTACCTTTTTCATTCCTAACAGCAATGAAGGGGAATAGTACTTCACATCCTCCCCCTTGATGTAGAGTTTTTTCTTTTCTTTTTTTTTTTTATCCTCACCTGAGGACACTTTTTGCATTCATAGAGCAAGAGGAAGAGAGGGAGGAAGAGAGAGAGCGAAGAAACATCGATGTGAGAGAGACACATAAACTGGCTGCCACCTACACAACCCCAACCGGGGCCGGGGACAAACTGCAACCGAGGTACATGCCCTTAGCGGGAACCGAACCCGGGTCTCTGCAGATCGCGGGCCAACTCTAACCGTTGAGCCAAATCGTCCAGGACTAGAGTTTTTTCTTTTTTAATTTTAGTCATTCTTATAAGTGTTCAGTGATATCCCATTATGCTTTTAATTTGTACTTTCCTGATGATTAATGATGTCAAGCATCTTTTCGTGTGCTTATTTATCATTTTGTATTTAGTGAAGCGTCTGTTCAAGTTTTTATTCCATTTTTTCATGTTTTCTTTGTGTTGTTTTGTTTTTCTTATTGAGTTTTGAGAATTCTTTACGTATTCTGGATAGATTTCTATTACCAGACTTTCTTTCTTTTTTTCCCCCCCCAGAAATCAGCTTTCTGATTTCTACAAAAAGACCTGCTGGTATTTTGAACAGGGTTGCTTTGAATTTATAGATTAGTGGTTACAACTTTCCACTTATTTAGTCCTTCTTTCATAACTTTCATTAATGTTTTATCATTTCAGCATATGTGTGTTGGGATATATTTTGTTAATATTATATGTAAGTGGATTTTTAAAATTTGTGTTTCCAAGGGGTCATCTCTAATATATAAAAATACAATTAATTATTTTATATGGACCATGCTAAATTCACTTAGGAGCTTTTTTGTACATCAGTTGGAATTTTCTACATAGACACTCATGTTATCTGCAAATAAAGACTATTTTATTCCTTTCCAATCTGGATGCTTTTTTTTCTTATTCTTTTTTTTCTTTTCCTTAATTCCCTGGCTAGAACCTCCAACAAAATGTTGAGTAGAAGTGATGAGATGAGAATAGACATTCTTGCCTTGTTCCTGATCTCATGGGGACAGCATTCAGTCTTTCACACTAAGTATGGTGTTAGCTGTAAGATTTTTCTATATGCCCTTTATTAGACTGAGGGAGTTCACTTCTTTTTCTAGTTTGACAAGTGTTTTTATCATGAATAGATATTGAATTTTGTCAAATGCTTTTTCTGCCTCTATTGAGATGATCATGTTTTTCTCTTTTTTAGGTTGTAATATGGCAAATTGTACCAATTGATATTCTAATACTAAACCAGCCTCACATTCCTGGCATAAATCCAGTTTTGTCATGATGTATTAGCCTTTTAATATATACAGATTGCTGAAGTTTTGTTAAGAACTTTTACATCTATGTTCATAAGGAGTATATTAGTCTACTATTTACTTTTTGTAATGTCTTTGTCTGGGTTTGGTATTAGTGTAATGCTGGCCACATAGAAGTAGTTAGGAAGTATTTCTTCCGATTAAATTTTCAAAAACATTTGTGCAGAGTTGGTACTTGTCTTCCTTATATGTTTGGTGGAATTCCTCATTGATGTGAACTAAGCCTTGGGTTGTTTGTGGAAAGGGTTTTAACTACAGTTTCAATTTTGTAAATAACAGAAGGCTATTCAGGTTATCTACTTATTTATTTTAATTTTTCAATTACAGATGACATACAATATTACATTAGTTTCAGGTATATAACATAGTGATTAGACATTTATGTAACTTATAGAGTGATCATCCCAATAAATCTAGTACCCATCTGACACCATACATAGTTATTACAATATTATTGACTATATTTATTATGCTGAATTTCATATCCTGTGACTGTTTTTATAACTGGCAATTGGTAATTCTTAATCCCTTCCCACTTTACACCCATCCCCAGCTCCCTCCCATCTGCAACCGTCAAAATGTATTCTTTGTCTATGAGTGTGTTTCTGCAGTCTATCTACTTACTGAAAAAGCTTTGGTAGTTTGTGCATTTCAAGAAAATTTATCATTTCATCTAAGTTTTTAAAAATGTAACTAGTATAAAACCCTGTACTTACTACGTTCTTTAAAACATTTTATAGCTATAGAATCTGTATTACTACATATTCAATTCCTATATTGATCACTAGTGTCTTCTCTCTCTTTTCCATAATATATCTGGTTAAAGCTCTATCAATTTTTTTGATCGTCTCAAAAAAACAACAACAGTTTTTGTTTTCATTGATTTTCTTTGTTTTTTCTATTTCATTGATTTCCACTTTGATTTTTATTGTTTCTTTTCTTCTGCTTACTTGAATTTAATTTCCTCTTCTTTTTCTAGTTTCTAGAGATAGAAGCTGAGATGAGTGATTTAGGATTTTAAGTGTGTTATTTACTTCCAAATATCTAGGAATTTTCTAGATATTGTTCTTATATTGATTTCTCACATAATTCAATTTTGGTCAAAGGACAAACTTTTTATCATTTGAATCCTTTTAAATTTATTGATACTACTTTTTTTAAGATTTTAATTTTCTTTATTGATTTTTAGAGAGAGAGGAAGGGAGAGGGAGAGAGAGAGATAGAAACACTGATGAGAGAGAACATCGATTGGCTGCTGCCTGCATGCCCCCACTGGGGATTTGGCCTACAACCTGGGCATGTGCCCTGACCAGGAATTGAACCAGCAACCTCTTGGTGCATAGGTCAATGCTCAAACACTGAGCCACACCAGCCGGGCTATTGGTACTACTTTTACGGCTTATCATATGGTCTATCTTGGTAAGTATTCCATGTGCACCTGAAGAAAAGATGTATTACCCTGTGGTTCAGTGAGTGCTCTGTAAAGGTCCAATAAGCCAGCTTGCTTGGTAGTGATGTGCGAAGTTTCCATAGCTTGACTAGTTTCCAATCTAGTTGTTCTGTCGATTAGTAAGAGAAAAGTGTTGAAATTTCTAACTGTAATTGTTTGATTTATCTATTTCTTTTTGCAGTTTAGCAGTTTTTGCCTGTATATTTTGAAGCTCTGTTATTTGGGACATAAACATTTAGGGTTGTTATGTTCTCCTGATGTATTGATACCTTTATTACCATAAAATGACCCTCTTTATCTCTGGTAATATTCTTTGCTTTGAGTAATGTTAGCATGCTGTATCATTTTTCATCTTTTCATTTTCACCCATTTATGTCTCTATATTTAAGGTGCATTTCTTATAGGCAGCAAGTAGTTGGGCCTTATTTTTTATCCAATCTGACAATTCCACTTTGTAATTAGGGTGGTTAAAGCATTTGCATTTAATGTAAGTATTGAATAACATTGTTATGAAGGTAACTTTAAAATACTATTGAGATACACCAAATAAGTTTTTAATAATGGAAAGGCTACTGTATTATTGGATAGAAAAAATCAATATTATAAAGATTTTAGTTATTACTAATTTAGTATCTAAATTTAATTTGACCCTTATAAAATGATAGATTATTTTTGAAGTAGATAATTTGAATCATATACTGATAAGGAAAAATAACTATGTAAGAATCTCTAAGAAAATAATGAAAAATAAAAGAAATGAAGGGAAATTAGTCTTACAAATAGTAAAATATTTTATAAAGATATAGTAATTAAATAGTGTACTATTGATATGATTGGAAAATCTATGCGTGGAACAGAAGAGGGAATGAAGGAATAGACTCAATATTTGTTTAAAGATCTTGTATATGAGGAGAGTGTATCAGCATAGAAAAGATGGATTCTTCAATACACAGTATTCAGAAACTCAGCAGCCCTCAGAAGAAAATAAATTTGAATCTCTTCTTCACACTTTACATTTATGTAAATTACATTTGGATCAAAAATTTAAACATATAAAATGCCAAGCAAAGACATAAAAGTACTAAGCAAAGACATGAGAGAAATTTTAAAATAATCTTGAAACGTTAAGGCCTTTATGTACTCAATACAAAACCAGAAGATTTAAAAAAATTGGTAATTCTAAACACATTGAAAAAATGTAGGATGAAAATATAGTCAACTGATCTTTGACAAAGGCACATGGCAATTCAACAGAGAAAAGATAATCTTTGCAACAAATGAGGCTTGAAGAAATAGACTTCCATCTGCGAAAAAAGCAAAGAAAATAAACACAGACCTTATACCTTCCACAGAAATTAACTCAAAATGGATTATAGACCTAATGTGAAATACAAAATTACAAAAGAAAATATGGGATAAAATTCACATGATCTTGAGCTTTGTGATGAGTTTTTAGACATAATATGTAAAGTATGATCCATGAAAGAAAAAATTGATACATTGAATTTTATTAAAGTTAAAAATGTCTGCTTTGCTAAAGGCACTGTTAAAAGAATGAGTAAGACAAGCCACAAACAGGGAAAAAATATTTACAGACACATGTTTGATAAAGGGCTAATGTCCAAGATATACAAAGAACTCTTAAAACTCAGCAATAAGAAAACACTCAACCCAATTTTTTTTTAAATGGGCCTAAGATCTGAATAGACACCTTACCAAAGAAGATATACAGATGGTGAATAAACAGTCAAAAATATGTTCACCATCATTTGTCATTAGGCAAGTGCAAATTAAAACAACAATGAACTACCAGTACATACCTATTAGAATGACTAAAATAAAAACAAACTGAAAATACTAATTTCTGCCAAGGATGTGGAGGAACAGGAACTCTCACTTACTGCTGGTGGGAATTTAAAATGATACAGCCAATTTGGAAGATGGTTTGGCAGTTTCTTACAAAGCCAAACATATTCTTATTATAGAATCCAGCAATCACACTGCTAGGTATTTACCTATGTGATTTGAAAACTTAACGTCTATACGAAAACCTACACATGAATATTTTTAGCAGTTTTATTCATAATTACCCCAAACTGGAAGTGACGAGATATCTTTTAATAGGTGAGTGAATAAATAAACTGTGGTATATTCAAATAATGAAATACTGTTCAGTGATAAAAAGGGATGAGCTATAAAGCCACACAAAAGCATGGATAATGGATAAATCTTAAATGTGTATTTCTAAGTGAAAGAAGCCAATTTGAAAAGACTACAGACTGTTACTTCATTTATATTACATTGTGGAAAGGGCAACATTATGGAGACTGTAAATGGGTCAGATGCTGGTGGTTGAGGTCAGAGGGAGGGTTGAATAGGTGAAGCACAGGGGGACTTTTACGGCGATGAAACTACTCTGGGTGATACTGTAACGGTGGCTACATGACACTATACATTTGTCAAAACCCATAGAACTCTATAGTGCAGAGAGTAAACCTTAAAATATGCAAATCTAAAAAAATCATTTAGGAGATTGGGGCGGGGGGAGGGGGTGATGTCCTAGAATGGAAAGTAGAATGTGACAAAAGAATCCAATTGCATTACAAATGCAAGGAACAGCCTCACTGAAGAGGGTAAGGGAAAGGTGTTGATCTAATTATTTTGGAAATAAGTAGAATCCGTAAGACTAAAAGCAAAAGAATCTGCACTTAAACACTGTACTCTAGCTGATAAAGTTTTTCCCATGGGAGTGCAGGTTAACAATTCTGAAAACGCTGTATATGTATCCTGGGATTGAACAATTGAGTAAATGGGTGACAGATGGTAAGAGCCAGGTTTCTCACTGTTAGAATAGGATTTTACAGGTAAGGGAGGAAGCTAGAAAGGTCCATGTGGTGCTGGCTTATAGTTGAAGACATCAATATGAACTCATATCTAGCTTGATATAGATTAAGATGGTTACATAAAGAAATATTTATAGATATGTGTATATACGTGGGTTAGTATGCACACATATATTAGTATTTCCTTGATCTGTATGCTGAGAGGGCCTAGAAGCAATGACACTTCAATAAAAATGAGCCACACCTAGAACTCATAGCTTGGTTTTGATACCAATCTCCAGTCAAAGGGGTAGGGCTCCTCAGAGAAATGGTCGATTCTAGCACTGGAACAGGAAATATACAAGATGAGCCTAGAGCATCTTGCAGTTAAGAAGTGCAGTTAAGAACTGGCCCTGGCCAGTTCTGCACAGCGGTTAGAGCGTCAGCCAGAGGACTGAAGGGTCGTGCGCTCAATTCCTGGTCAAGGGCACGAATCTGGGTTGCAGGTTTGATCCCGACCCTGCTTAGGGCATGTGCGGGAGGCAACTAATCAATGTGTCTCTCTTACATCGATATTTCTCTCTCTTCTCACTCTCTCTCTCTCTCCCTCCCACCCTCCCCCTTTCACCTTCCACTCTCTCTAAAAATCAATGAAAATATTCTCAGGTGAGGATTAACAACAACAAGCATTCACAATGATGAGGGCATGTCAAAGAGACACAGGAGCAAGCTAAAAGAACTCCCAAATTTCCAAAACAGAAAAATTTGAGCAACAAAGTAACTGAAGTAGTATTGGATTATAAACCAAAGTATAAAATGAAATTCATTACTGACAAATAAATCATTGAATAAATAAATAAATGTATACAGCCACATAAATCATAAATGGGAGAGAATAGCCTAAGATGTCAAGCAGAATTCCCAATAATCCATGAAGATATTGTTTCAAGGAGTGTAAATCCAAGTCCCCACTCTCTAGGCACGGGCTGTGCATAAGACTTCCTTCCAAAGAATAAAGTATGGTAAGGGGTTGGGGGTGGGGGGAAAGAGTAACTTTGCAGTAGAGAAACCTGATTGGTTCAGCCAGGTGATCAAGGTTAACATCAACAGTGATAAGTCATGTTTATAGTATGGTCACTTCACATGGAGAGTGAATCAATCACCAATGGCAATAATATAATAAAGCATGCCCATGTAGCAAGCCTCTATACAAACCCAAAGGACAGGCTTCAGAGAGTTCTGGGAATGTGAACACGTGGAGATTCTGGGAGAGTGGCATGCTCGGAAAGACCATGGAAGCTCCACGCCCTTTCCTCATGCCCTGCCTTATTCCTCTCTTCCATCCAGCTGTCCCTGAGATGTATCCTTGTATAGTAAACCAATAATCAAGTAAGTAAAATGTTCCTCAGGGTTCTGTGAGCCACTCTTGCAAGTTAATTGAATCCAAGCAGAGGGTTGTTGGAACTTCCCATCTATAGCCTGTCAGTCAGAAGCCTAGGTGACAACCTCTGGAATCTTATCCTGTGGAATCTGACACTATCTCCAGGCAGATAATGTCAGAGTTGAGCTGAATTGTAGGACACCCAGCCGGTGTCAGAGAATCGTTTGGTGTGGAGAAGACAGCCACATATTGTAAGTGGATGCAGAGTCTGAGGTGGCCTCGTGGATCAGTTTCCTAGGACTGCCATGAGAAAGTACCTCAAACTGGGTGGCTTAAACAACAAAAATGTATTGAAAGTCTAAGAGTAAAATGTGGGTTGTTTCCTTCTTGGGATGTGAGGGAGAATCTGTTTCCTGCTTCTCTCCTAGCTTCTGGTGATTATCTGGCAATGTTGGGCATTTCTTGGCTTTTAGAAGCATTACCTCGGTCCTGATCTCTGTCTCCATGTTCACTGGCATTCTCCCTGTGTCCACGTCTGTCTCCATGTCCAACTGCCCCCTTTTACTGGAGCAGAGGCCCACCCTATTCCATTATGATCTCATCTTAACTAATTACATTTTCAAAGACCCTATTTCCAAATAAGGGCACGTTGTGAGGTACTTCGAGTTAGGAGGTCAACATGTGAAATTTTTTTTAAGTCCTCACCCAAGGATATGTTTTTATTGATTTTTAGAGAGAGAGGAAGGGATAGAGAAACATCGATGTGAGAAATACCAATTGGTTTCCTCCCATATGAGCCCCAACCAGGAATTAAACCTGCAATTTAGGTGTGTCCCCTGACTGAGAATCCTTTTGGTGTACAGGACAATACTTCAACCAACTGAGCCACCGAGCCAGGGCCAACATGTGAATTTTGAAGGGATATAATTCAACTCATAGCAACTCATAATTAAGCTGTAGGCCAGAGCCCTTCCTACCTGACAGTACAGGATCTTTTAGAGCAGTGGTCCTCAACCTTCCTAATGCCGCGGCCCTTTAATACAGTTCCTCATGTTGTGGTGACCCCCAACCATAAAATTATTTTTGTTGCTACTTCATAACTGTAATTTTGCTACCGTTATGTCTTAGGTGCCCCTGTGAAAGGGTCGTTCGACCCCCAAAGGGGTCGCAACCCACAGGTTGAGAACCGCTGTTTTAGAGGAAAGGTTGTTAGGACCAGCCAGGAAGCATGGCTTCCACCTCATTCCCTGCCATGCAGGTGATGGTAGGAGGCAGGTGACTTAGGGCAGGAATGGATGAGCATAGCTGGAGTGGCTGGTGGGGGAGGCACAGAGCAAGGAAGGGCAGCTACCACAGGCGGAGGAGGTGTGTAACTACTGCCAGGACACACCAGCCAGCAGGGGAAGGGCTGACTCTCCCTTCTACTCAGTTATTGCTCTAATTATGCAGTACAGAAAAAGCTTCCCAAATGATATTTATTTTTCTCACTCAGGGTTCAGCAGGCTGATGGGGCAATCGGGATCTCTGTCTGCGGTTAGGGGCCAGGTTCGCCTCTGCTCCTAGGGCTCTCAGTTCTGGGACGCACAGCTACCTAGGGCATGCTCTCATGGTGGGTGGGTGGTGGGCTGCAGGAGTGACCTAGCCAAACCACTCAAGTTGAAACCTCTGCTCCTATCACATCAGCTAACATCACATTGGCCACAGCATCACATGGGCAAACTCAGTGTCAACGCAGCTGGCATACGGACACCACTTACTCTACTGCGGGCCACTGCAAAGTGTCCCAACAAAGAGAATGGATATGTCATCTCTTCCAGGAAGACAGTGACGAGGGAGAAACAATATCCAATCTACAAAACTCCAGCTTTCATTTCTTCTTCTTCTTTTTTTAATGACAAAAATGAACCCATGCTCTTTGTTAAACACTTGAGAAATGTAGAAAAGTAACAAGTGAAAATAAAGCCCCCACCATCTGGAGATAGCCTTGACTAACTTTTTGGTGTAATTTTTTTGTTTCACTGTTAATGGTGACCCTCATAAACCACCTCTGCCCTAGTCCGCTGCCATTCCCTTGGGCTTGGGAAAACTGCGTATACCTACTAGACTTGTGAAGGAGAAAGCATCTATGCATTAGAGTCAGAACTGAAAAAGATTTAATTCACTGGAATGCTAGGATACAACCAGCTACATGAAATTCAGAAGACATGAAATATCCTACATTTAGGTGAGAAAAAAAGAACTGTACAAGATGGAGATGAAAACTTAACACTTCATGTGCGAAAGATCTGGGTATTCCAATTTATCATAAACAAAACAGGAGCCAATCACAGGGCTGCTTTAACAGATGTATCTGAGCTAAGAGTGGATTGTGTGTGCACTATATATGTACGTGTATGTGTTCGTTATTTTAAATGCAGAACACTTTTTGAAAGCTATACAAGAAACTGCTAACAGTGGTTGTATCAAAAAGTGGAGGAGGACTTTCAGAGAGGGAGTCCTTTACTTATCATTTTATATCCTTTTTTGTGGATGAAAAAACTTTTATCGTGGCTGTATATTATTTTTGTATTGTAAACGTTGTTTAAATGGAAAGAAAATGTAAGAGAGATGATAGAAATACTGCTGGGGCTGGATAAAGCTGTGCTCAGTTTGGGGCATGCTGTTTTTTGTTATTTTTATTACAATAGCACACTATGACATCATTAGAGAATACTCAACATATATCCTCATAGTTGCAGTCATAGCTTATATACAATTCTGTAACACTGGCTGTATCACTTGACTTTAGCAGCGGTCAGGCACACAGGCTCTGGAATTTACCTACCTAGGCTCAGCTACATGATCAGAGGCAAGGTACACACCCTCTCTGGGCCTCTCTCATCACTTTTAAAATGGGAATAACAGCGTTAACTTCCTTGTGAGGTTATTGTGATGATTCAAGGAGGCAATCACTAATATGTTTTGAAGACAGTCTAGTGTGTAATTGGTACTCTTTGAATGTTAGTTATTAGCATTAGCTCTTCCTCAGGTTTCTATGTCGTTTCTATATAGTTTCTGTGCATAATACATGATATCTTATAGCCTAACTATGTCATATTTAATTAATCATTCTGTTTGGCATAGAGGTTACATATAAATGTGTGTGTGTTGCTATGAAGATGGTATAAACCAGTACTTCTCAATCTTTAATGTGTGTATATATAACCTAGGGAAACTGTTAAAGTGCAGATTCTAATTCAGGAGGTATAGCTTGACCCCTGAGATTCTGCATTTCTAGCAAACTCCCACGGGGTCCATGGACTGAACTATGAATAACAAGCTATAAACACCTAGTGAAAACAGGAGGATAAAGAGGGTTTTAGAAACAGTTAGTGGAGAAACAAGGGTAATTCGCCTGGATAATGTAAGTGTTGTGACTCTTGAATGATTTCAAATACTTGGAAGACTGTCACACAAAGAGAAGCCCAATTTTCTGGATCTTCAGACTAATGGGTAGAAATTATAAGGAGGAAAAATTGTGTTTCAATATAAGGAATACCTTTCTTATAGGTCCTGTTCATCTCCACAGCTCTGGGGGTCTGTGAACTAACATCACTGGCCCAGCCAGTTACCCCAGTGGCAACACTGACACCCTTCAGCAAAGCAAGGGGGATGTGGGGAATGAATGTCCCCACTTGCAGTGGCAGCTTAGAGAGACTCTTCCAAGAGAGTAGATCAAGAGGAAACAAGCCTCCTGAATGTGGCCAAGGAGCCCCGGAGTCCCCATGATATTCTTCATGCCCCTCTGGGATCTTGCTGGACCTTCTTCTGCCCTGAGTGAAGGTAGTGAGACCTCGTCTCGTGGCTGGATGGTTCCGCCTCTGAGTTCTTTACAGCGCCAGACTCTTCAAGTCTGCCTGCAGTCACACTGCTTTCTAACTTGTTTCCTGGCTCTTGGTCTCTCCATGAACTTGCAGCCTGTAGACTGCCAAGGCAGCAGACTTCGGTGACAGATTTCTGCTCACCACGTGGCCAGGAAGGATCTGGGCATGTCCTTCAATGGGATGTAGACATCTCGTCCTCCCGCTGGCAGAAGTCAGCGGCACCTAAGTTCTCTCCTCTCTGTCAGTGGCGGGCCTGGCTCTCCACCCACTGAGCAGGAACAGCTGTGCATCTGTGGGAAAGAAAGAGCACAGACTTCCTGTCCCAGTTCTGCCTAGAAGTTGTGTGTCATTAGGGTCCTTAGGCGACTTCTGAAAGGCAAAAGAAAGAGGGAAAGCATGCAGGGAATGAGTAGGAGGGCTTCAAGGACAGCTCAGATTCTGAATGGACCAGTGCCCCTGAAGCTGGCAGAGGAGATATTCTAGAATCATAGAGTCTGGCCTGGGGGGAGGGGATTGTCATAGGAAAGACCCTCTGTCAGTGATATCCTACAGCAGGACCACTTTTGTCCTGAGAGACAACTATCCAATTCCGGAGCCATCTCTCTCTTCAACCTAGTACAAAACCTATCAGGCAGAGCATTTTCCTCCCCTGTTTATCATTTTTTGCTATGAGATAATCTGGGTACAAGGTTAGTGAGATGCTCTTCAGATTTAGAACTCAAGACTAGTGTCCTTCCATGTGTGATCTAAAGAGCTAGAATGAGAATACAGTGTCAGCAAAGCGGAAGACCACAGTATTAGCGGTTCACAGATACTGCACCACAGACAACGGGACAGCAGGAAGCACACCCACACCACTCCACCTTGCCCCAGGGTTGGGTTAGGTGGCCTGTCTTTCTCATGTTTATCTTCTGGTGGTGAGTCTCTAAGAGCAGATATTTGTCTTGTATCCCCAGTGCCTGGTTCCATGGCCCCACAGAGCTGGTTCTCAGTAAAATCTGGTGTGACTGAGCATCTGGACCAAAGGGAAGGGCAGAGAAGGGCCACGAGGAGACAGGAGAATAGCAGTGCAGAACTCTTCAGCATGGGGTCTGGCACATGGTAAGTACCTGCCCCTCATAACAGTGGACCAACTTATTGGGTGGGCCTTCTTTTTCATAACGATGTGAGAAATGATTATCATTTCTCTCAATAAGGAAATCAACTGAAGGTATTTCTTGAACACTCATTATATTCTTCCCTGTGCTCAATATGATCAAAATATATGCAGCCCTTAGCTCAAAGCTACTTACCTTGACATAGCCAATATTCTTGGAACAGAGTAGGCTCCTGATGGACATCTGTTTAATGAATGAATGCAAAGCCCAAACAAAGATGGGACACAACAGGGAAACCTTCTATTCAGTTGATTTCCACATGGGAATGGAGAAAGATGTGAGAGGGGGGAAAAAAGAAAAGAAAAAAGAGGAGAATGATTCTTAGTTAAAACCTGGTTCAGCCTGAAGGAATTCTGGGCTGAGCTTGTGTGTTGAGATGCTGTCCAGGTGGAACTCCAGCTTGATCTTGGTGGTGGACACACACTGATGGGGTGGAAGAGCTTGCCAGCACCCCATTGCATGTCTCCACTTATTGTTAGGTTCTGAGTCCCTCCTCCAGCCCTTCTTGGCCTTGAGCATCTTATAAACATGCTTATTAGACAATCAAATGCTTAATTTAGATAAAAGAAGAGAAGGTGTGAAAATGATAGTTCACATGCACTTCTAATTAGTATTGAGTGGGAAAGATTGCATAAGGCCAACTTGGATGCAGAAAGAGAGTGAGGCTAGAGCTGTAAGACCAAACTCTTTGTTGAAGTGGGAAGGGAGGTGGTGTCAGCCTGATCTCCCCACTTTTGCCAGGGCCTTTATTTTATTGTTTCCCCACCCCTATCAGTATACACATTCACTTTATTATTATCATTTTTCTTAACAGGAAGTTCATAAAGTTTACGTGACTGCTATGGTAGAATTCAAATGTATTATCAAGATGTCTTTAAGGGATAGAGAGCATACACGGAAGGGTATTGTACACAGAGTGTACATGGTTTGGTCTGTGGCATCTTCCAGGGCTGGGGCCCCATGGATAAAGGAAAATGCCAAACAGTGGGTTGGCCAGGATACAGAGACTAGACCAGTCCTTAGGCCCTAGGAAAGGTGCAGGTCCAAGCATCGGACAACAGAAGAGTGACCAAGCAGGGTAATAAGAGGAAACTGCCTCCTTCCTGAATGAAAACAAACTCCCGTCACCCAAGGTTGAAAATAGATTAAATTTAATAGACACCATTTATGGAGCATTTACAATGTTTCAAACACTGTGCAGTTTTGCATATATTGTCTCAATTAATTACTGTAATCATCCTGTGATGTAAGTATTAGAATTCTTATTTTACAAGAGAGGAAACTAAGAAATAGAGAGATTAAGTCAATTGTCCATGATCATAAACCTGGGAAGTGATGGAGGTGAGTCTCTAACTCAGGTCCATCTGCATTTGGAGCCCAGGTGCATTATCACTCTACCACTAACGGCCTCCTAGGGAGGGAGAGTGGGACCAGGCCTCTCAGATTTTCACCCCCAAGGCTCTGCTTCCCTTTGGGATCTCACTAATAGCCAATGCCACCTCCGGCTGTTTGTTTCAGGTGGTCTGACTTCCTCTTTCGCATTCCAGCCCGAATGGAAACCCTGAACCATACTTCACATGGTGAAAACCAGGCCATTCGATTGGAATGAGAATTTCTTGCTACTTGGGATACCACTCCATCCCTCCCTGCTGTCATATGGCTCTGTTTTTCTTTAATGTGGTAGGTGCTCTATACATGTTTGTAGCATGGCATTAGGTAATCGATTGCAAAATAGAGTCAACTTTTGAGAGCTTATAGCTCCATCCCTTCCTACTGGCTGGTCTGCATCCTTCTGACAGAGACCATAAAAGCATCCCTTACAACCCAGAAGCACGTGCTTAGCTCTCTTAGTTAAAATAGGGTTCCACTTGGTACCTCCAGAGAAGCCAGTGGTATTCCCTCCACAGCTGGCCTATATAAAGCTGGCATTTGGGTGATGGTCCAGGAGCTGTCCTTACTGTTCAGACCCAACATACAGACACAGTGCACAGCACAAGCCCATTAGATCATGGGGTCAATGTGGGTAGCATTGAGTGGGAGGAGGTCTTGCCAATATTTCCCAGCAGGAAGGACCATGGAAAGAGATCAGAAGGTAGTACTGAACCACCCACTAGGAACTGGGAACCTAGACCATGATAAGCACATGTCCAGTGGGTACAGGATCCCTAGATGTAGTCTGGGCAGACATTTAACATCAGGATGGGGCACAAGGCTGAAGTAATAAGGGACCCTGGCAGGCATGCACAGCATTTGGGGTATCAACAGCTAGGTCCAAGGGAAAGATGGAACCTATAAGTGGTGGTCAGAGGGGGGCAAAGACTGAGAAAAAGACAAATTCTGAGAGATATTTGGGTCCCAGACATAGACTCAAGGGCAGGACAACTCTCTGGAAGGCTTGAAGTCAACCAGGGCCTATTATAGGTCAGGAGGACTTAGAGGTCAGAGCTGGGGGTTTCACCATAGAGGATGAGGTCAGTGTTCATAGGGTCAAATGAAGATAAAGAGAGAGGCTGATCCTAGAAAAGGGGTGAATGTCTTGGTTCTAAAACCCAGGACACCTGAGATGGTACTACAACCAGATGGATGGAATCCCAAGTCAACAAGTCACAGACCTCAGGTTCCTTACTGAGAAAATGCCTAGAGCAGACATGGTCCCTGAGACTGGAGGCTGTGCCTGCCTGACAGGGTTAAATAGTCCAGTTACGGGGGTGGGGAGGTGCCGGAGCCAGGATCTGAGCAGGTGACCCCTCTCGTCACTCTCTTTCTGTCCAGTGTAACAGCAACTGAAGATCAGCCATCTGTGGAAATGCAGTCGACAGACAACATGGACACGTCAAGTGAATCAATCTTCCAGTGGACCTGCACCAGCTGTTTCTGCTTCTTGCCCTGAGCGGGTGCCACTCAGGAGCTGGCTGACCTTCCCACAGGCTGCCCTGGGCTTCACATTCACTGTGACAAGCTCTTCTCCCTGAGGCTGGAGTGGCTTCAGGGAGTGGGCATGGTCCGACAGCAGTATGAGCCTTACCAAGGGAACCTTCAGGCCAGAAACCATGCCATGTGAGGCCAGTGTCCTGAGCAGGCCCTGAGGACAATTACCTTAATACTGAGAGAAAGCAACCCAGCACTTGGCCATCAGGAGCTGAGCCACCAATCTAGAAATCTCTGCTCCCTTCTCTAGGGTCTCTAATGCCTCCCCATTCTCTGAGCAGGAAACTGGAGGTCTGAACCCAGCACTGGTCCTGAAGCTGAACTCCTCCCCTCTGCCTGGCTCTGGACTAATCCCAACCCAGCCATACAAAGGACAGAGAAGCCCCATCCCACAGTGGGTTGGGAGCCCTGGCCTGGACATGGCACCTTTTTCCCATCAGTGCCTTTCCCAGGGGCTGGGCCCTTCTACAACAACCCAAAGAAACTGTGTGGTTCTGAAAGACGAGGCCTACCCTAGTCATCTAAATATAGTGAGAGCCTAGCTCCAGGGAAGGGCCCCACAGGCTGAGGGAAGATCTCATGAATGAATAAAGAGTTGAAGAAACACACTAATGGGACTCATTCTTATCCATGAAAGGCTTTGCTAAGAAGATGTGTCTGTAAAGAGAAAGGCTTTATTTTTTTGTTCCCAGTATCCAGACCTTGGTAGAACACCAGTGTACCCTGATGAAAGAAGGACAAGTACCTATTAGGCACTATTACCGAGTCATTAATCAGGGATTTATGTCCCACTTTCTGGTCAACTAACAAGAGGAGGGGCAAAAGTAGGTTTACAGTTGTGAGTACACAAAACAGAGTTTATTCTTGTATTATTATTTATTAATTATTGTATTACTTTCCATACGAACAGCTGTAATATTGGCCCACCCTGTATATTGCAGGAGAGAGCCCACCCCTTGCAGGGTGTCACCTCCCAGCTGATATCAAAATGGAGTCTTCAACAAGCCATTCCTGCACTCTCTCCTGCTTCTGGATTGTGGATGGAGGATATAATCCAGGGCTTCTGGGGTGTGTTCCTGAGAGTATGGGTATTTTCAGGACCCATATGGAGTTTACCCATTCCTTTGTCTGCAATCTTCTGATCTTGCTCCTTTCACGATTCTAACCACCCACCCAATTCAGCAGCCACTGTCAGGAATTGAGCAGAACTTGCGTCAGCTCATCTCTCCATCCAAGCAGAATGGCCTGTCGGTAGGACTTCCCTTCCCTGGTGGTGTTTCAGGTCGTCTCTGAGTAGAGATGGAACTCCCCAGCATTCATTTCTCGGTGGTGCTGACAGGTACTGTGGGAACCACCTGCAGTCGAGCTCTGATTTTTACCATGGTTATTTAAAAGGCCACGAGGAACTTTCTCATGGAATCAGAGGTGCTGTGTGCTATTCAAGAGGATAGTGTGATCGTCAGGATTTTATTTCCCAAATATTTTTAGTTCTCCACTTTTAAGTACACAGTAGATTGCTTTGCTTGGCCTCCTGTTGATGGGTGGGACCATGGACTACTTCTACCCAGTGACAAATCACATGTTCCTCTTTTGTGGTGAGTATTTAATTGCTGGTATGAGACCCACCAGATCTCCCTCTCCCTCTGGGTGTGATTCACTTGGCCCCTTCATAACCATGATGAGCACAGCCCTCCCCAGTTCCCTCCCTTAACTAACCCTCAGTGGAAAATCGTGTTGAGTGAGAGAGGTTTAAATCTTTATTATTTTAAGTTACTGAGATTACAGGAGTTACTTGTTACTACAGCATAACCTAACCTGACCTGAGTGACACAGATTGTGAGATGTCACAGTCTCTGGGGACACATGATTGATTGATCACAGCTAGTTAGAGCTGTGTGTAAGACCATTCACTGAGTCCCGACCATCACACTTGCCTATTATGAAAACCAAAATTGCCTTGCTTCTAGCTGTGCCCTGGGCCATGTCACTTAATGTTTCCCATCTTCGAGGATACCAAGAGCCCATTTGAGTGAGCCCCATCCACAGAATTCTTGGTCCAGAGGGGACTATCAGTAGAGCATTTAGAAAAGATTCTGGTGTTTCCCTTACCATCTCTTTCTCAAGGCAAGGAGGTAGAAGAGTCTTTTGGGCCTTGTCAAGGGATACAGCAAGAGGGTGGGTCTTTGAATTTCATTCTCCACACTACTTTAGAGCTTTCTGGCCTTTTGGTTTCACCCAGCATGGGCCAGTCTTCAGTAGAAATTTTCATTAAAAAATATCCAATTGTTGGAATCCAGCTGACTGTCCAAACAGACACCCAGCAGGGACAGTGTCTGATGGACTCACCTATAACAATAGATTCTGTCTCATTTAAATTACATTTCACCTTCATTAGTTAAGCACTCTCAGATGGATGCCTCCCATGTTATCCCAGATGATGGATCTGCAGTTCCTTTCAGGCACAACTTTTTTCCTTTACCTTGATTATTCCTTTACTTTTTTTTTTCTTTATTGATTTCAGAAAGAGAGGAAGTGAGAGGGAGAGAGAGATAGAAACATCAGTGAGAGAGAACATCAATTGGCCACCTCCTGCATGCCCCCCACTGGGGATCAGGCCCACAACCTGGGCATGTGCCCTGACTGGGAATCAAACCCACGACCTCTTGGTGCATGGGTCGACACTCAACCACTGAGCCACACCGGCCGGACTTCATTTACTTTTTAAAAATATGTATTTTTCTTTATTGATTCAAGAGAGAGTGAGAGACATCAATGTGAGAGAGAAACATCAATTGGTTGCCTCTAGGCATGTGCCCCCACTGGGTATGTGCTCAACCTGGGTATGTGCTCTGACTAGAAAGTGAACTCACCACCTTTTGGTGAGTTGCTCCAACCAACTGAACCTCACTGGCCAGGACAACTTTATTATTAATTTCACCCTGCAAGTCATGTTGAGTCCAACTCTTGCTTATTCAGAGAACAATAGTGAGGTGGGGGCAGAGTGTCAGCCACTTTTGTAAGCAAGAGAGGGGCAAAGGGAGTACTTCAGAGGGGTATGGAGAGGCAGGGGCCTCACATCCTCCAGTGCTCACAGATGTCCCCGTCCCAGTATTACAAGCCCCATCCACTCATGCCCTTGATTGATGAGGTTGTGAATTACCTAGTGTTGTCATTCAGAAACCTGAAGACTCGATCCCTGGAAATTTTAAAGGACTATCAGCCCAACAGCCACAAGAACTGAGAGATTATTTACTGTAAGAAGAGATTTTTGATGTTTGAGCTTCGGTTAGGACACTTTAAGGCTATCAGATGGTCTCACAAGGACCCATCATGCCCTTATGTGCTCTGTGGCAGGGCTGCTGGTCCCCAGCATTGCACACTCGTTGGGCTCGTGGTCATCTCAGGTGAGCACAACAGGTAACTGAGTAGCTGCTCCTTCTCTGTATAATTATACATTCCATTCGGGCCCATGACCAATTCTACATAGCCTGAGGGCCTGCTGTCTACAGCTAATTTCTGGAACCAATTTCTACATCAGCCAAGATTCTGCTGCAATAAGAGAAACCAATTTTGACTGCCTTAAGCAGGGGGAAAAAACGTGAGGAAAGAGGGGAGTCTGTGTGTGTGATTAATTGGAAGGATTCTGAGGTAGCTCACAGAATTGAGGCAAGAGAGGCTGGCCTGGTAACGGGATCTCAGGGACAGGGCTGTCCCACGCATTTCAGCAGCAGCAAGAACTAGGAGACCTTCTCAGATACCAACTTTTCACCTTGCTTTGCCCCATGATTCTATTCCCCAGGATAGGATATGAGATTGGTCCAGTGTGGACCACGTGTCTAGTCCTGGGAAGAGTAAGAATCTGTTAGCAGCAGAAGGAGCAGAAATGGGTGTCCATGGAGGAAAGCCTCAACCACTTCACCTAGCCCAGAGCCACACAGTCCCTTTCTGCTGAACATGCTTCCCACTGAACCAGTGGTGGGGGTGGGGAGGGTGGGGAGGGGGATGCAAGGCTGCCTGGAAATAAACAAGCTCTTTGTCTGGAGCTTGTATCCCTGAGACCCTAGATACAGGGACCCTTAGGCCCCTCATCCTGGCCTTTCCCTGAAGAAACTCCTCTGAGCCTCTCTTCATCAGCCCCTCTGATTCCCCTGCCTTCATCTACAGAACAGGTTTCTCAAGCACTGCGGGAGCCTGGAGAAGGGAGACAGACCAGGTGGGGTTCTTCCCCTAGATGCAGGGGCAGAGATTCGGGTTCTCTCTTTTCCATCCCTACTAGTAGCTCACAGTCAGGAAAGATGCCATTCTCTATTTCCATTGAGTGGAATTAACATGCCCCAGGGTGAACCTCCTTAGCACACTTGGCAAGCGGGTGGGTATCACTCAAACCCTCTCAACACTTTACTAGCAGCAGCCTCTCCCAGGAGGGCTGAACCCCGTTTGAGGTCACCAAGAGTATGAAATTTCTTCCCTGGAAGTGTGAAAGCTCACTTCACTTCATCTCCTCAGACACAACCAGGGAAGACTGGGCTCCAGGGAGCACTAGACTTGGAGGACAGACACTCATAAGACTCCATATCTCAGCTTGAAAGAGTACTGGTAACTGTCCATGGCCAACAGTCCTGTAAGTTTCCAGTGGTTCTTTTGTGTGGCCAGCAGCTCTACCTCATCATGACCAAATGCCCATCTTAAGACAGGGCAGAACAGTCCTCACACCCAGCCTGTCACCCAGCCTAGGAAGCTACAGCTCAGCATTTCCTTAGTGCCATGGGCTAACTCAAGAATATCTGACCTGCCACCTCCCTGCTAAAGCCCTGCAATGGCTCCCCCACCTTCGTGCCTGGTCCCTGTCTACATTCTAGCCTCATTCTCCCCTTCACACTGGGCTCCCGTGCCATCCACTATTTATCTCTCAATCTCACCCTCATTAGATCCCTCCTAACCACCTCCTCAGCTCCTCTCCCCAGGAGAACTGGCTACTTTTTGGTGCTCCAGTCTATCCTCTATTTCTTTTAGAGCACCTTAGCATTTTTGTGCAATTATTTGCCTAACTGCCTGCCTTTTCCAGTACACAATGAGCGCCTCCAGGGCAGACACCATATGTGTCTCTATCTGAGGGCTCAGTCATTGAAAACACTTATTGAAGAACAGGTGCGTGGCTGGAGCAGCCCTGTCCTGTGTGCTCAGCACAGTGTTGTGATCCAGGATGGTGCAGGGACCTGCACAAGCACCCTCTCTTCTTCAGTCTAACTGGATCCACAGTGCCTGCTGCAGAGAGCCTCCTCTCTTTTATTCCCTTGAAGCCACTTTGTAGATTTTCAAATAGTGTCAAAGCTTTAACTATTACCAGCAGTCTCCTCACACTGTCTCTGGTAACAGAGAACAGAAGGTTGGGAGAAGAGTTACGAAATGTATCTTTTCGATTTTAGTAAATTCCAAATTTCCTAAAGCCAGGTATCAGAATAAGTTGGGAAACAATATCTAATGACAGAGAGAGACAAGAAGACTGGCCTGGGTGTTCACACATGCCCTATAACTCCTCTCCGTAACCTTGGGTTTTCCAACTATAAAAGGAACTGGGCTTCCTCAGAGACTTGCTATGACGTTTAATGGAGTAAAATAGGTTAAGCACCTACCCATGCCCAGCACATGGTAGGCACATGACCATCCCAAATATAAGCATTAAAGAGGCTAGTTAAATGAGAATTTCCAAGAAACATCTAAAAATAATAAAAAATGTAGAAAAATCAGCAACATGAAACTTAAGAGCAGTTTGTAAGAACATGTCATGAATTCATTATGCTTTTTATTGAAGCTCTTTTTCCCTAGCGAAAGCCAGAGACCCTACTGCTTCCAGAGGAAGACCTGCTCTGAGCCCCCCAGGCTAACAGTGACTATTGATTCTGGATGACTGTTAATTCTGGGAAAGAAGCAGCTTATGTCTACGAAAGCTGAACATACACACACCTCATGACACGGCAATTTCATCCAACAGAAACGTGTCCATAAAGACACGAAAAAATCATGTACAAGATTATTGACAGCAATGCTGTGCATGAGAGCCTCAAACTTGAAACTTCGCAAGTGACCAATAACAGAAGAATGGAGCAAGTAATAACGGTGTATTCACACAATGGAATATTGTACCTCAATGAGAATGAATGAACTATAACCACATGTGTTGACATGGATGAATCCCATCATTGTAACGGTGGGTAAAAGAAGCCAGACAAAGGACTACACGCTCTTTGATTCTATTTTTATAAGTTTCAAAAGCAGGTGAATCACAGATAGGCTGTTAAAAGTCAAGAAAGTGTTGATGAATGGATTAAAATGTGGTACATAAATATAATGAAATATTATTCAGCAATCTAAAGGAAGGAAATCCTGCCATTTGGGACAACATGGGTGGATCTTGAGGGCATGATACTGAGTGAAATAAGCCAGACAGAGAAAGACAGACACTGTATGAACTCATATGTGGAATCTGAAGAAAAAAAAACCTCATAGAAACAGAAAATAGACAGGTGGTTAACAGAGGTAAGGGGTGAGGGGTAAAGAAAATGTGTGGGAAACACAAAGAGGGTAACTTCTGGGGTGCTAGTAATATTCTGTTTCTTATTCTGGGTAAAGGTTACATTCACACATCTAGATAATTAAAATTCTCTCAATTGGATATTTATTATTTGTGATTATTTTTCTATAATTATGTTATACTTAAAATTTTTTAAATAACTAAAATGTGTCTGGCCGATGTGGCTCAGTGGTTGAGTGTCGACCCATGCACCAAGAGGTCGCTGGTTCGATTCCCGGTCAGGGCACATGCCCAGGTTGTGGGCCAAATCCCCAGTGGGGGGCATGCAGGAGGCAGCCAATTGATGTTCTCTCTCATCGATGTTTCTATCTCTCTCTCCCTCTCCCTTCCTCTCTCTCTAAAATCAATAAAGAAAAAAAAAATTTTTTTTTTTTTTAAATAACTAAAATGTTGCCACACATGAACACACACAAAAAAGGTAGCTGATAACAAGGCCTCCAAAAGAGTGGTCATGTAGAATGTCTGGGTGAAATGTGGTTCCTAGCTCTCTGGCAATATGACACCCATTCCATGCCAAATGAATACAGACGTCTCCTAGTGTTGACACAACATCTAATTAACTGCCTGAAGCCAAAGAAGAAGATTTGGAGATGAATTCTGATTCCAAGATTTCCTTAAACTTGCCCTGGGTTATGGAATATGATTCTTAAAAAATACTTTACTTCCAATAATTGGGCAGGGAAAAGCTCCAAGTCTATTTAATAAACGTAAAGAGGGTAATCCCTGGCTCCCTCAAACGTTAGATACATCATCCCATTGAATGTATCCTCAGAGTTAGTACCAGCTTTGTTTTAGACACACTGTAGGCCTATGCACTTTAATCTAAAATACTCTGTGAGGTCTGTTTCCTCTAGCTGGAAATTCAAGTAAAGATAACCCAAGACCTGGAAGGATGTATTGATCTTGCCATCAGCTGTTTACACCGCAGACAGAAATCAAACCCAGCCCAAGTTGTACAACCTCATTATTGACCCAAATCTAGTTAGCTCTCTTTCAAAAACTTGAATGGAAGAATCAGACTGCACGAAATGCCCTTATTTCTCACAGAATTACCAATGACATAAAAATATCTGTGCCCTACACGCTTTCTGATGGTTTCAGATTATTTGAATTTACTTTTGTCTCCTGAAACAGAAAATGATGGACAGCATCTATTGCCTAAAAGATGGAATGGCATTCCCAGAGGGGTCTCACGCAGCAGTTTCTGTCCCTAAGAACAGTTAACGACTAGTTGTGCCTATGGCAGACACTGCTGTCTGGAGAACCCAGCAGCCATTCCCAACCCCCTTCTCCTTGCCACTTTTCACTACAAGAATATGAAGAGTTAAATGCTTTTCCATCTTCTACCACAGCTGAGGTGGTCATACTACACAATTACAGTCAAGAAGCCATAAGCAGAAGTTTTCTGGAAGGCTGTTTTGTTGATTAATGGGAAAGCCAGCAGGCATTTTCTTTATCATTTCTTCCTTGACTGTGAATGATGTCTGGAAGGGCAGCAGCCATGTTGCCATGGTGAGATGTAAGTCAACCTGCTAAGGGTGGTGAAGAGGAAAAACAGAAATATCAGGCTGCCCACTCCCAAACAAGAATGGGCACTCTGAAGTACGAGCCAGAATATTTGGTAGAACGGTAATATACAGGGTGGGCCAAAAATAGGGTTACAGTTGTTCGTATGGAAAATAATGCAATAATTAATAAAGAATAATACAAGAATAAACTTTATGTTTTGTGTACTCACAACTGTGAACCTACTTTTGCCCCACCCTGTAAGCATCTAGACTAAAACAGTAGCAGTCTGCTTCCTGTGGGGTGCCAGCATGTCACATAGAACTATCTGTAAATTAGATCCTACTTTGGGGGAGGTGGGAGGAGGGGGCCAGTCTTCATGCGGAATTTCCCATGATGCCATAGACAGGTCTGGAGGAAGAGGAGGCAATGCAGCTGGACTACATGCTGCAGGTGTCTGATTCATCTATGAAGTCAACTTGTTCCTGCAGGACCTGCTTGAGCTTGATCATTTGTATCATTTATATTTTCACCTGCTAATGAATTGCTTCTATGCATGCCCAACCTTCTGGCTTAAAAAGGCCAATAATAATCCATGATGAGTAGCTCAGATCACTTGGAGTTGTATGGCCAGGCATTCAGGCACTACCAGGACCGCATAGCAAGCCAAAAGCTATTTCTCAAAGGAATATTTATCTGTAGAAGAGAGTTAAGTTTTTCTCCAAACTTCCTAAGGCTCTCCACAGTGATTCTTGACAGAAGACACATACAGCTTCAGATACTTTGTGTGATGTTGGATCTGCTAAGTCAGAATGACCTAGCAGTAGAATCACTGGCCCTGAAGCCCAGACTTCCTGCAGAGCCTTCTCTTTCCCTGAGACCCACTCAAAACTTTCAGTTTGCTTGATAAGTGGGTCTAAACATCACATTCAAATATGCTATATGTTGCCTCCAAAATTCAAGGAAGCCCCAAACATGTTGTTCCATCTTCTTAGTGGTAGATGGTACAAGGTGCAGGCACTTATCTTCCCCGTTGAAGGGAATATCCCATGTGATGTAGGTCAAAGGAACTCCAGACATGTCACTAAGGTTGTCGGCCCTTGAGACTTTGAGATTCATCTCTAATCCTCTGGCACTAACCTGTCTTACTAAACTAAAACTTCTTAGGTACTTGATACGTTGATTTTCAGGACCAGCAGTGACCAGTGTCATGTTCTGTGGATTGTCAAAATGATCTATCTCCGGACTAGATTATAGCAAAGAGTAGGAGAATTGATATAGCCTAAGGGAAACAATGAAGGTGTACTGTGGCCCCTGCCAGGAGAAAGAGAACCACTTCTTGTAGCTCTTATAAACTGATATAGTGCTAAAAGCATTTGCTATGCAAATACTTATGTGATAAGTTCCAAGGATTGTATAGATTTGTTCCAGGAGAGATTCCACATCTGGAATAGCAGCTGTAATGGGTGTTAGCACATGATGAAATTACAATACTCACAGTCATTCTCTAAAATCCATTCACCCTCTGCAGAAATCAAGCAGACCAAATTCAAGGGGATGGGAGTAGGAATGACCACCCCTGGTATGTAACGGTGGTACTGACCTTTGCAGTTTCACCTGAGACACAGTTTGCTTTGGGCTTACTATCCTGGCAGGGAGAGCGAGTTCCAGGGGTTTCTGCTTGGTCTTTCCCACCACAGGAGTCCTAACTTCTTGGATCAGGGAGCCAATGCGGGCATTCTACTACTGTCTGAGTAGGTCTATTCTAATTATGTGTTTTTTAAAAATGGGAAAATAAACACAAGGAGGATCTATAGACCATCAGATTATCATGAGACAGTGTTGGGCCCAATTTATCACCAAACCTCTATAAGCGCCACACTGCTGGTGGGCCACTGTGGCATTTGGATCCTTAAAGATTAACATTAAATCAGAGCCAGTGTCTAGTTAATTTCTGAAAGGTCCACTATTACCCATTACCCTGTGTACAGTCATCCTAGTAAATGGCTTTCTATCCCTTTGGAGACTGTGGAGACATATGTGGAGGCGGAGTTACAGGAATCTGTCTCGGAAGAACTCAGTCTTCCCTGCAATCAAGGGGCTTTGGGTCTGTGAGCTGAGTCTGGGGGGTGGCGGTGGGGTGGGGGTGGAGGAGACAACAGTGTTCTCTATTTTGTCATTTCTCTCCAGGTTTCTGACCACCAGACTGTAGTTTTTCCTGTTTCATACATTAAGTAACATTTTAATAGGCTGCCCACATATTTCATTCCTGGGGACTTTACGATCAACTAGTCATTGCTAAAAATTTCTGCAGGTTGAAACGGTACACATGATAATTAGCACTTCAGCCTTGCTGCTCATTATGGTCATTCTGTACACCTTGTCTCTGGCTGTTGGTTATTATCACTAGGTTTCTGCTACTTCAGAATTCTGGAAATCATCTCAGTGTAGCACCTCCCAGCCTACAGATGGCCACAACAGAACAAGTCAAGAGTTCTGCTATCCCCTCACTGATGCTCTTCACAATAAATACTTTAATTAAGGAAGTGCAACGTAGACCCTTCAGTGGACTTAGTGAGGCTGAGTACGTGTGGAGGCTGCACAAGATAAATCTACCTCGACACTCTTATTCTCTTAAGCATTTTGATTCTGTCCTCTATATTATGCCAGGGGAGTCTGAGCATCTCAGCATCGCTGAGCTAGGTTTCAGTCAACTAACCAAGAATCATACAGATACATTTAGCCTTACCCACGGTTATAGACAATTCTTCTTGCTCTATCACCTTATAAATCATCCCCAGACTATTTTCCAGGTCTCTGCTTATGTAAATTAGCAAACTCTTGCAGCTCTTTTGGCGTATCAGCTATTTCCCTCTGGGACAGATTTGCACCTGTCCTTTGGAACATGTAATCTAACTCTAGATATATGTCCAGAAACAAGGAGGGTGAGAAACTAGAGGAAGGTGCTGGATGGGCCAAAATAAGCTGGGGCCTGAGCCAACCTTCTGCTGTTATTGGAGGGAAGATGAAGGAAACTGAAAAACCGAAAGAAATTTCCCCTTTTCCTCTCCTCTTCTCCAGTCTTCCTGCAGTGCCTCCCATTGGCAGAATTTAACAGGAAGCCAGCTGATAAGGCAGCCTGGGCAGTACAGTTTGCAGAGTTTTAGGCCCAGCAACACAGAGCAAAGTATGAAAGAGTAGTCTTGGTCCTGGCATTGTTTCATTCATTTGTTTTGTCACACAGCATCCATTCACCTTCTCCAGGAAAAAGCAATACCTTTGGATTTGAGGGAAACTATTCTTTTCTCATTCTCGGTCCATGAAAATTGGGTAAAATGAGCCCCCCCCCCACACACACTTCAGAGTTGAGGCTTAGATGGGTTTAGGCCGATCAGAGCATCACATCACACCGGTCACAATGAGGAAAAACTAAAAGGCAATATAACAAAATTCAATCAGAGTGAATGAGATGCATAAAGACTTTCCTAAGGTTTCTGGGACAAGAACAGGAAGAAGCTTAAGGTTTATCCTGAAAGTTTGCAGACTGGAGCTACAACCAGGTTCTTGCTGGAACTTGAGTCTAAGCATAAAGTCAACACATGAGAGAGCAGAGCCGAGACAGAGACAATCCAGGCCCTAGTGACACGGTATAAACCCCAGTCAAGCTTTGCCTAGATTCAGCATTACCCTACATTTCCCCATCATGCACATCCATTTTGCTGGGCCAGTGTGTACTTTGCTTTTGATAACTACTCAACACATTGCTTTCGAGAACTACCACCATACAGTAGGGTCTGGTAAAAGACGAATAGCTATTTCTACAGGAGACCTCCCACCATTTCTCCTACCATTACACGTATCAACAAGGCTGGATTTTAAACGTATGGTAAAAATAACCAGCACCTTGGTCAGTTCTCCATAGAAGGATCCAATCCAGGAGCTAGAACTTACCAAAGCGATGCTGGTAACCAAATAAGTTAACTTAGTAAACCTGTTATGGACTTAAATCTGTCAGCTTTAAAAGCGTATTTGAGGTGGTTGTAAGATATAAACACACACAAAGTAGAATAATGCAAAATGAAAACAAATAGAAATCTGAATGAAGGAGCCCAAACATAGATGCCGGCAGGAGTCTGCATTTGAACCCTGAGTGAGCCCTGAGTTTCCTGATGGTAACGAAGGAAGGAGAAACAGATTGATATAGTCCTCACACTCATGAGATGAAGCCCACTGGTTTGTTTGCAGAAAGAAAGCATCGATATTCATTCAGAGCCTACTATGTGACAAGCACTTTCTATGGATTATTTCATTCACTCCTCTCAGTTAACTCAGTGGAGTGAATATTAGCTTCCAAGAGCAAGAGATAAGAAAGCAGAGATTCACAGAAGTGAAATACCTTGTACATGGTCTCAGGTATACAAAGTGGCAGAGCCATGATTTGAGCTCAGATATGGTACCTGGCCCCAGGCCCATTTTCATCTACCACTTCCTAGAGGTAAAGGCTGTGTGTAAGTCATGAGAAGCTATTAGATGTTTATATAGTCCCCAAGGGGATCCAAGGGTCCTCACATAGGTGATCACAGAAGTCCAGAAAGGTCATCACAGGACTCCCATATTACATGTAGGAAAGTCATATTGAACATTTTTCTTGATGTTCAATAAAACAAAGTCCTAAAAAGGAGGCTCCTCAAATAAAGAATATTGATTATTTGATGAAAAATGTCTTTAACTTCAGTTTGACGAAAACACAAAGCATTTTTCCAGATGAATGGTTCTTACATAAATGAAATACCATTAAATTCTAGCTCTGCAATGGCATGTCTATGGAGGAATTAAAACAGCCCAGGCCAAGCATTTTCGTTTCTGATGACCTTGCTAAATAAGAGTAGAGCTGAGGGAATGCAGGAAAACTGGGAACTAGCATGCTGTTCCAACTGTCTTTTTCAAATTGCTTATGTCTGAGCAGGCCTGTGGGAAGGGCTGGGTCTCTGCGTATCTGTGCTGGATTCTCTAGACTGCAACTATAATGATCTTTCTAAAATGCAAATCTGAGCATGACATTATCCTGCTTAAAAACCTTTATTAAAGCTGAGCATTGCCTTTGGGATAAAGTCCAAGATTTTTAATGCATTCCTTTATGACTAAGCTCTGGACTCATATATTACCTCTCTCTTCGTCCCCAAACTCTACTCTGTCACAGCGAGCTACTTTTAGTCCCCCAGTGCACTCTGCCCTCACCTTCTGACATTTCTCTGTGTTGTTCTTCCCCTAAGAGTGCCCTCTCTCTGCTCCCTCCCTAGACCCTTTCCCGTGCCATTTCTGCCTGGCTTACATCTACTCACATTTTAGGAGCCAGATCAGGTCTTCCCTTCCCCAGGAAGCCTTCTCCGACTCCCAGTTCTAGACTGAGATGACCACAGCACATGGGTTCGTTCCCACCCTGGCATTCCCACCCCCAAGCATCCTTGTCTCCTCTCACATTGGACTCACTCATTTCTGTGCCAAAGTCTCAGGGACAGCTACTGTGCATAAGGTGCTTGTTGTATGAACCAGTTGATACAATGAATAAATGAAGTGCTTTGGCATGAAGTGTCCACATTGAAATGCATTCCCATAAGATTTAGTTACTGGATATATAGATAGAAGGGGTGACTGCTTATTGTGAAAGCTTGAATTCTGAGTTAAATCCTGCCCTAGACATAGGGATTAAGCTGTGGACAAAAATTAATAATGTCCTGGAGTAGGTGCAGAATGAGCTGCAGTTCTATCACTGGAAGATGATATCACCATGGACTAGTTGGACCAGTGACTTCTGCGCCAGCAGCTTGTGAGATGAAGCATCTGATTTTCCTGCTCTCAGAGCTAGGCCTGGGCTGAGTCCAGAGGCGAGGGGGGAGAAGTAACCACAGCCTGCTGGAATTTACAGAGCATGGGAGCAGAGGACAAGATCTGTCAATGCTCAGCTTTATTCCTGACTTTGTCTCGCTCCATTGCAGCAGGGGAAGTCAGAGTGTGGGTCTCTCCCCAGCACCGTCTCCAGAACTGCACCCAGGGAGACTCAGAGAGTACACACGTCTCATACACTGCACAGAGCCAACATCAAGTATCCCCACTACCCAGCTTCTCAATCGCTGGTCCCCCAAATGCCAACGGGGCAAGGCAGTACCATTTGGTAGAAAGAAGCCTGAAGTAGCCATCAAAGGCTCGATACTGCTCCAGTCTCCTAAAGTTTGGGGTGTCCTGACACCTTGGGACAGATCTCCATCTCTCTGAGCCCCAGATTTCTCATCTGTAAAATGGGGATAAAGATACCTGCCCTGCCTACCTCAGGGGTTGGCGTGAGGATCAAATAAGATAATGGCAGTGAAGGAGCTTTGAAAACTGTGAAGTGCCATGGAAATGCCAGGGTGTGATTAAGAGACAGTGGCGGCCCCCACACTGACTTCAAAGGGGAGAGACAGGGTGGAGAAGGCTGACATGCTCTGCTTTTGAAGTGCACAAGACCAGCTCTCAGAAAAGAAAAAAAACATCATTGCTGCTTAAAAGGCAACTTTCAAAACAACCATTTTCTCTCTGAAGGGAGAATAAAGTTGGGAGTACTTCAAAGGCTGGGAAAAATTTCTAGAAGAAGAAAAAAAAAAAAAAAGACGTCCTTAATCCAACTTTTAGTCAAGTCAGAGTTATTAAAAAAAAAAAAAAAACCTTCAGAACTCTTCACTTATTTAAAAAGAATTTTAATGCGCTTAAAAATTAAAAACCATTAAGAGGGCGGACGAAGGCGCTGTCTCCCGTTCCCTAGGATCGCATTGCAGAAGGTGGACGCAACGAGTGCCCATCGCTCACCGATGCCTCTCATCAGACATTCTCTCCCAGGCGTCCCTCCCCGTCCTGACAAATTTCATACCACGAATAAGTCACCAGGAATAGGCCTTTATCTTCCCCATCCATCTCTGCCACCCAGCTATCAAACACAGCGAGATTATTTATTTGGTTTTTTCTTTCTCCTTCCTTTAAATATGGCAGCCTACCAAAGACCAACTTCAAGAAACCAGAACAGAATTAAAATATCTTACTTAAAGGGAAAAGGCATCCCCATCTCCAAGCAAAGAGAGACCCCCTTTTAAATCAACTAAATATAAAAATAAATAAAGCCTCGGTCTTATGTCTAGGGGGCTGTGTCTGACCATGGTGCTCAGGAGGTTGGCCAACTGGAGCTTGGCCAGAACTGTGACCATGCTTTCCTCCCAGCGCCTTGCTCCTTCCTGCTTTTCCAATATTATGATGAGGAAGCAGCCTGTAATTGAGGTTCCCAAGGTTCCCAGGAACCCTGCTTTCCCCTCAACTCTGCCCTGGAGGGACTCTCCAGGCCCCTGCAGACATCATGGCAGCATGGTTACTGGGAGACATGGCTTATTTTCCCCATGGATTGTGCCCATGTGTATAGACTGTGAGCAAATGAGATACGTCTTAGACAATGTGCAACACTCAATTGGACGTTCACATTCCTGAGTCTTACTAAACATATGCAACCAGACAGAAGCAGGGGTGATTGGGAGAGGGTACAGAAATAATCGCTCTTTCCAAAGAGACAACCGCAGAGAGGAAGCTCTTTCTGCCCTCCACCGCCCACCAGATCTGGCCTCAGTTTATTTTTGCAAAGGGCTTTGAAGGCAGAAGTTAAAGAAACCTCCATGGTCTGAAATCAGAGAATGGTGGCTGCCAAGGGGAGATTAGTCCGAAGGAAAGGAGGAAGAATGCCCCCAAGCAGGGTGATGTCATAGGAGAAGAGGCTGAGTCCCAGCTCTTCTGCCGCAGTTTTAAGCAACCCCATTTAATTACAGTTGTGCCTTGCGCTGGCATGAGAGCAATGGAAGTGTCGGTTTGCTTGTCAGGAGCTCCTTTGCCTGGAGCACAGATCGGAGCACCGTGGCTGAGTGCCAGGCTTCATCTCCAGCACAGATGGGAAGGCCAGGGGTAATTACCCGCCCTGGCCAGTCGCCTTCCCGGGTGAAATTACACAAAAGTAGGAGACAGCGGCTCTATCTGATTCTTATTCAGCATCATTTCCAGGAAAGGAATGAAGACAATCAAGCACGACGTTCTGATTTGGGCAGGAAGGCTGCCCCAAACCTTTCCACTCCATGGACGCTTTGTAGGAAAGTAAGTCAGAGATGTGGGCATGCTGTGAACTGGCCCCCAGTGGTCCATTCTGGTACTCAGCTCCACAAATGGACTCTGCAGGGCACACATGTGAAGAGGTTTTCCCTCAATCTCTGCCTTCCATTGTGCTTTGTCAGATCTCCCTTCCCCATCTTTCAAGTCTACCTGGGGCATTTCTGGGCTTTCTGATCACGTCCAGTCTAGAGTGCAGCTTTGCATTTCCCCTTCTTCATTTTAGGCCAGGCTTTGGCTGGGGACTTGATGGAGGGAGGAGAGGAAACAGTCTGGCCTCTCACTCATCCTCATATTTGTCATCTGCATTGAGGAGTGTGTGACCTACCTCTGGGATATATCAGCCAGTGGTCAGTGTGCCAAAATCTTCCTGAGAATGTTACCTTCTGCCTTGCTGTCCACCTATGTGGCTGCAGAGCTGACGCCTCTTAGTCATCCTCTCCATGTTCCAAAGAGACTATCTGTGTCCTCTGGGGACCACTGACAGATGGAGGGTGCCCCATCTTCTTTGGGGGCAGACTACTCCATAGCTCCTCCTTGCAGGTGGCTTTGAAAAGCCATTTCCTCCAACCTGGAAAGGGGCTCTGGGATGCCACCCTCACAAGCCTAACCACTCATTTTGTAAATTAGGAAACTCAGATTTAGTAAGCAGAGGATACCTAGGGTCACAACGAAAGTCTACAGGAGAGGGGATCAGAATGTTTTGCTGAGTGTGCAATGTGTATGGAGCTGTTACTGATAGAGAGTAGAGGTCACTTTGTACAGCTCTGAGGTCATGGGGAAAATCTGGCTCTGTGTCAAAAGAATGATCAGGGCCAGCATGGAGCTAGCTGACATAAAGTGAATATGACTTTGGGTTTACATCATTTTCGATGATGATAATATTAGAAAGAAATATAACGACTTAGTGAGCACTATGTATTGGACACTCCTACAACTGCATTTATGCAAGTATTACCTGATAGCACCTTGTTGTTTCTCTTGCTTTGGAGGGATTCTCAGACTCCCCAGTGAGGGGGCATTTTGGGAACCTGCTAGCATTTCCATGTGCACTCAGAAGGTGTGAGGACGTTAACACACACGAAGGCCATCTTTGGCCAGCTGGCAAAAATAAATCATCCCCTGGGTGGACAATTCCAAGATACACTGATTTGCAGAGGATCCCAGTAGGATTCAACTCTAACGAGCAACAGTGGCAACCAATTCAGAAACATAGCCATATAGTGGCCTTCTTTCTTGTCTCACTCTTCCTAGGACAGGCCTGTGAACCTCCCAGTCTCCCATTTCTATTCCATGCCATCACTCTCCCCCCAACCCCCCCAATTCCCTGCCTGCAAATTTTTGTCTCAGGTTCTAGGAGTTGACCCAGGCTAAGTTGATTCGCCACGTTTAGTCATGTGTTAAGTACTTCACATGGATTATCTACTTTAACCAGCAAGCAACCCTATGAGGTAAGTACCATTGTTATACTCCTTTGACAATCAGGAAAGTGAGATACAGAGGGGAAGTAAGAGAAGCAGAGTGCCCTGGAGAGGGGGTGGTTGATAGCTCCAGTGAACTCAGGTGAGAACCTTTCCCCAACCTGAAGTGCTATTCTGGGCTCTGAGTCCATCACAGGGCGTATGTCCGTAGGAAGCTCCCAGGATGATGAAAGAAAACAAAACCAAGCCTTAGGAGGAAGAATTGAAAGAAATGGGTGGTTGGGCTCAGAAAATATCCAGAAGGCACCTGAGAGCCGTGCCTTCATGCAGAAGCAGAGATGATTTGTTCTGAGTCATTAAGAAGACGGAACAAACACACTACAAGGAGGCAGGTTTGCGCTCGATGTAAGAGAACTTTATGACAGAGCTGCCCAAGCAGAGTGAGCAGACAGCACACCGGAGTTGCTGGTGGGAGAGCTGCAGGTGCATGGCCAGCCACTTCTGCACTTCTCGGGATGTTGCAAGGAGACTCCCATGGGGAAATTCTATCAGATTAGTGTAGGATTGTTTTTGGCTGACAAAAATGTGCCTCTTCATTCGCCAGTTCAAGCAGCCTTACCCTTGGCAGTTCCCTGGGGATCCTTTGAATCCTTACTGCTGTTCGAGCTGCCCAGAGGTGAGATTTCATTGGGTGGCGGCAGGTACAGGATGTCTTTCTAAGCAGGAAAGACCCTACTGTTCACCGAATGAACGATGGGCTTATTCAGCCAGGTAAAGAGTAAAGGTGAGAACCTACCTTGATATTCATTTCTGTTCTCTGTAGTACTTAGAACAAGGATGGGCACAAAGAAAATGCCCAGTAAATGTTCACAGTATGCAAATGAGTAGAAAAGGTTTAACTTAACATGGCCTTAAGCCATCTGTGAGATCCAAATTGGCCTGATTCCTCAGCTGCAATAGCCCAGCTCTGATGTGCTTAGAGCATTTTCCTGACCACAGAAGTCACTTTCCTTAAAACCCCATGAATATTCTTCTTCCCAGAGAAGAAACCTAGATTTTTAAACAACAGATGTTGGACCAAGCCCAAGAAACAGGTCGGTGGGCCTGTCGTGAGTAGATTATCGGTGGTCTTTTGGGGGCTGTGAGGGACGAGTGGGTGAAAAGCTTCCTGCTCAGAGCTGGATGGCCAAGACTGCTCCACCCACCGACAGAAGAGTAGGGACTATCACCACTGGCTTTACCCTTGTGTGTGAGGTACACTCACACACACTAGTAGGGCTGAAAGGAACCCATAACCTCTAACCAGTTGCTTAGAGAGAAGAAGAAATGGTTTGGAAAACAAGCTGTTTAGGGGTCAATTTAAGGAACTGAGTGAATCAAGGCCCAGGTTGAGAGTCCCAACCCTTGTCAGACACTCTCTTTCCCTCCCCTAAGTCCACCGACTTGGTACAAAATCAGTGTGAGTGGTCTCTGACCCTGGGTGAATTTTGCCCGTTTCTGGAGGAAGAGGCCCAGATGCTCAGGATCTCCAAGGACAGAGGAATGAATCAGTGTTTAGGGTCATGAGCTACCCCGGCTCCAGCCCGCAGCTCTCAGGCTGAGGAGGAAAGATCCTCAGCAATCAATGAACAAGGCCCAAAGAGAAGCTGTCTTTAGACTAATAGGATGCTTTGGAGGGTTGGCTCCCCTTCTGTCTTCACTAGGCCAAGGAGAGAGGGAATATACCTGCACTCTGCCCAGTGCCCCTCATCTCCACCTTCATCTCCCTGCCACCTCCTGGCCTGCATGGCTGCGGCTGCTTCCCCTGGGGTTCCCTGCCTTCCCACCTGACCTGGCCACACTGCTCTCCACACAGCAGCCAGAAGAATCTGTCCTAGCTAGGTGTTCCTCAGACTGTGCCACTGAAGATCCAGTCTAGACGCTATATCACAGTCCTGGAGGCCCTGCACCGTCAGCACCATGCCCTTCTCTCCAGCCTCGTTCGAGTCCCTCTGCCCTTCACTCACCACATCCCAGAGATGCGGCCTTTCTTTCAGTTCCTCCAACACAGCTCAGCTTCTCCTTTCTGCCTGCATTTGCCAGCGTTCCCCCATTTTTTATCTAGTTGCTCTTTCTCAGCCTTCAGGGCTCAGTTTGAAGTCACCTCCTGAGAGGACCTCCCTGACCTTCTAGCTAAAGTAGATCCTGGTCCATGTACCTTCAGATCGATTCCTTATCTTTCCCCTGATATTTTGTATCATGGGGGTAGGGGCACAGGAAGGCTGATTCCTGCAGGTGGTGTTTTCCTTAGTCCCTTGTCCAGGGGCTATGTATATCAGGGCTCAACCAGTGGGAGGCACTGACAGGATGTTGGAGAGAAAGGGGAAGGGAATAGCCAGGAAATTTATCTCCCTTTCTCTCGGCCTCAGGAAGAAACCCTAATAGTTTGGATTGCTTTTGAGGTAAATGGAAGCCTTTGAAGGATGTTAAGCAGAGAGGCACATCATCAGTTTACTTTTTTAAAAGATCTCTATGATTGTTTCGTGAAAATGTGTTGGCTTTGGGGAAAGGACTTAAGAGGCAGTCCCAGTGCAAAATGATAATGGCTTGGACTAGGGTGATTGCAACTCAGAAGGAGAGAAGTGGACAGATGAAAGCTGTCTTTGAAGGAAGAGTTACCAGAGCTTGGTGATTGTTTGGATATGGTGCTTGAGAGAGAGGGACGGTCAGCAATGACTTCTAGCTGGTGGGTAAATATTTCTGTTCGTGGGGGAAAGATGCATATACAGGGTGGGGCAAAAGTAGGCTTACAGTTGTGATTGCGTAGAACACAGTTTACTCTGGTATTGTTATTTATTAATTATTGTATTATTTTCCATATGAACAACTGTAAACCTACCTTTGTCCCACCCTGTACCTTTCTGTCATCTATTTTTTTCCTACCCTGTAGTACCCTTTCTCTATATAGATAATCTAGTATCTCTCATCTATATGTCTATTATTTATCTACCCTCCATCATGTCTCGAAGTTTGGAATATATTATATGTATATTGTGATTTCATTTTCCTACTGTTTGCTGCTATTATATCAATTTAATTTTCATTCTGTGCTGACTTTATATTTTGCACTCTGTGAAGTTCATAAATTAGATTCTGTAGGTTTTTTTGGTGTGTAGATTCCTTAAGATTGTCTGCGTAAATAATTACATTGTGAATAAAGACAGTTTTACTTCTTTTTTCCCAGTCTTATAACTTTATTTCTGTATCTTGCTTTATTATAATGGTTAGAGCCTCCAAAGCAAAGTTGAATGTAAGTAATGAGAGAGATTTTCCTTGCCTTGATACCAGTCTCAGGTGGGAAGTGTTGAATGCTTCGTCATCAAATACCGTGTTTAGCTGTACATTTTTATTGTAGATGTTCTTTATCACATGGAGGCAATTCCTTTCTATTCCTAGTTTCTGAGAATTTTTATCATAAGTAGTTGTTAAATTTTGTCAAATATTTTTTCTATATCTAATTTTCCCTTTATTTTGTTAATGTGGTAAATCACATTATTTTGTCAATGTTAAGCCAACTTGCATTCCTGAGATAACTCACATGGCCAAAGTGTATGGCTGGTACCATCATTCAGCTTTTCTCCTGCAGCTTCTGTGCCTGGTCAGGCAGTATAGGTGCTTGCTCTCTGTGGTCCCAGCCACCCCTCCAAGCCATTTTAGTAGCTTCAAACTCCGATACCCACCTCCTCAGTTTAGTGAGATAATGCTCCACCTGAGCTCCACCTCTCTGCAGTAGGGTAGGAAGAGAGTTCCCAGACAGAGAGCCAGGTGAACTTAAGGCCACCTCATGTTGAGTTTTCCTTCTCTCGAGGATTACAGTTCTGCTCTGCCTATTGTCCAATGCTGCAATTAATCACATGTGTTTGTTCATTTTTATGGGTGATGATGATGATGGTGATGATAATGATGATAATGATGGTGATGATTCTGATGATGATGATGATGATGATGATGATGAATGTGGTTCTATTTTATGCTGGGCATTCAGTTGGTCTTTTTAATCTGGAAGACATACCCTTCAATTCAGGAAAGTTTCTTTAATTCCTTCATTAATGAGTGCCTCCCTTCCATTTTCTGTGTTTTCTCTTTTGGGAATTCCTATTGTTTAGATTTTGGATCTCTGAGACAGTCCTGAAATGTTCCATGATTTCTCCTCAACTACATTGTTTCCCTTTTTCTTTTCATTTCTACTTTCTGGGAGATATCTTTATCTTCCAAACCTTCTTTTGAGTTTTTCACATTTGTCATCATATTTTTAATTTTCAAGATCATATTTTTGCTCCCTGAATGTTAATGTTTATAGTCTCCTCTTCTTTAGTTGATGGAGAAAATATTTCTATTAGCTATCAGATGATGTTAATGATAGGGCTTTTTTTTTTTTTTTTTCTTATTCTTGCATTTCTTCCAAGTTGCTTTTTATTCCACTTGCTTTGATCTCTATGTTCTAAGTGAGAGGACTTCTTCAGTGTTCTGATGATCCTTGATTGTTCACTCATGTTAAAGATTAGGAAACTGAAGTTCTGATTAGATGGGCTTCCCTATTGTGGATGTCACACTGTGGAGGGCTAGCTGAATTTTCTTTGGGAAACTTTAATTTCATTGTTTTTAGATCTGGCCTCCTAGACTGGTCAGATTTCTCAGAGAAAATTCTTCTGACCTCCTTCTTGGAAGGTCTGGTCTGGCTGCCAGGGTCCTGGGGTCTGAGAGTGAAAGGGTACTGGTAGGTCTCAACATTCAGTACATAAGCTTGCATGTGATCTCTCCATTGTGGTGACTTTGCCCTCACATGGGTCCAGTGCTGCCTAGGCAGAGACTTTCTCTTCTCCTCTCTCTAGGAAACTAACATCCAGTGTTCTGGAAGGGTGGACAAGGGGCAGTTTGTCATGTTCTTGGAGTGGGAGGGATCTAGAGAACCACATTCACCCTGATTTTAGGTCCATTTTCATTCCCACTCCCAGGGGTACCAGGACCAGCGGATCCTGAGCTTTTTGAGATTTCAGAATTGGAAGCTGATTTGCTTTTCAGCTGTCCCCACGGCGGCCTTGAGATTTAGCTTTCTTTATGTTATGTCAAATGTGACTTGCACGCCTGCAATCCAGCTTTCAAAATGTTATTGCTGCTCCTTCACAGTCTTTTTGTCCTTGAAGGTTTATACCTTTTTTATATCATTTTAGTAGTGTTTTGGCGAAGATCCCTTCTTTTTAAATAGACATAAAATAATGGCTTGATTGATAACCTAGGGCCACAGTTTCCAATGGGAAGCAAGCATGCAGACTTGCCAGGTTTTCCAAAAATATGCAGTGCTAGGAAGAATATAAACTTTTTCCCCCAAACTCCAAAGCAGTAGACTAAGAGGGCAGGTCTTAAATCTGAAGGTATAAAAAGAACTTCAACACACTATAGATTGTGAGCTTAGGAAAGTCATTGTCACAAGAATCAGTACAGACAATTGATTTAAATACAATCGTTTTCCCAAATGTTTAGAAAAATGTTGGGAAGCAGATCCATATCAGATCACATATTAGATCCATATCAGATCACATATTAGATCCATATCAGATCACAGCAGGCATTTGGGACCCGTCCAGGAGCCCGTCTTTCTCCGCTACAGCTCTTGGCTCCTGTGCACCCCCCACATTCTGAGCTTAGTACCCCAAAAGCCCCTCCCAGGCCCTTGGCCACAGCCATGTCAATTTAGACCCAGCAAGAAGTTGTTTTTCCATCATCTGGCTGGTTGATGGAAGAAGTGTCCCAGTGTCTGGGTAAACTGACTCTGGACTCTGTGGTTACTATGTTCTCAGCTATAGCCCTCAGCTTTTCACTTGGGAAAGTAACTACGGCAGCCATCAGCTATTTCCAGAAGGCTTGAGGAGAGAGTGTTTCTCTAAGACCTTCTTTCCTAAGAAAGTGAACACCCGTCCCAAGATCTGCGACCCTCAGAAGATGGCAAAGGGCTAAGTGTCTGTGCCTCCTGATTCAAAAGGTAGGTCTCCCCCTAGTGCTGGTCCCTGGGCACTACAACCTCCCTCACCCTCACAGGTGCTTCTGCACCCAGCCTCCCTGGAACCATTGTCTCAGGGATGCAAGCCTAGAACCCACACCCTGTCTGAAGGAGGTGCCAGCCTCCAGAACATCATGGACATGAACAGATCATCTTCTCAGTCCTGCCCCTACCCATTCACCATCGGGGACACCAGTAAATATAAAAAGGGCTGGAGAGAGGGCATTATCAGATAGAAATTTCTTCTGCAGGTCGAGAGATGTCATTTTGATCCTGTCTTCAGCACTGTGTTATGATACAGCAATGTCATGATCACTTCACAGCCACGGAAGGAGTTATTTTCACTGACATCTTTCATTTCTGATGCCCTCATCTTCATGTGTCTGCCTGCTGACAAACCAGAGCTGTCAGAGCCACCTGTCACTGCAGGGAAAAATACCTTTTTGACAACTGTATCTTCCTCTAGTATACTCTTTGTACCTGATTCCGCTTCCCAGCTTGTGTTTGTGACACTTCTGTTATTTCAAAGGGCCTCCTGAAATTCTCCAAAAAGGAATTCAAACCTAATTAATTTAAATTCATTTTCATGTTGAATGTGCTACATGACATATTTAGAAGGGAGTTTGTGCATCCTAAAGTTAAGCAATAGGAGGTCTTCATTGTAAAGAAACAGCCTTCCTCATTAAAAGCAGACACAGGAGCCTCTAAGGACCAAGGCAGAGAAGGGCACCAGGAGGTGACTTATTGCAGTCAGGGTAGGAGATGCTTGGATCTAATTCTGATGTTAGCCCCACACTGACAGAGAGATATTTTTAAGTGGAAATAAATAGTCCTTCCTATTTTCCCTTTAAATAACACCACCCAAAGATAATCACAACCTGCCCTTTCCTTCGTAAATCTCACCTTCTCTTGGACAACATGCCAAGCCACGTGTGAGCCCTGGGAGTTCTCTGTTGCATTATAAAATCCAAGCTTGCACGCGCTGTCCACAGATTCCTGAGTCAGGCTGCTCTTTGTTTGTTTTGACTTTTGTTTTAATAAATACCAACAGAAAATACTGTTTACAGAGGAGATAGTCAGTCGGGAGTTTCTCATTCTTTAAGTTCAATAGCAACCTTTTGGCTTTAGATTCCGGATTGTGTGGCCCATGCATACGCAGTGCCCCACCCCCTCCTCCTGCAGGGTTCCACAGAAGTGTCCGTGACACTTGACAAAATAAATAAATAAATCCTTGGTAGCACTTAAATATAAGGGAAAATGTCATCAATGGAACAGAAATGATAAAAAATTGATGGACCATGGATGTGACTGGATTGTTGCATCTCAAAACCACAGGGGAGAAGGCTCTGGCAGCCGTAAGGGTGGTGCTTCCCAGGAAGCCCAGAGGGTCTCCCAGCTTGAACATTGCTGTGGAGTGATAATTAGGATCATTAGTTGGAAGACTGTCCATAGCAGTGATTTCCAGATTGTTTTCAGTCGCATACACTTATTATTTCTTTTTAAAAAATCAAGCACACATCCACAATTTATGTAAATTTTTTTTTCTATAAATTATATACAGATACTATACTCATTAGCAAATATCTCAACACAATTTATATTTAGGTGAGATTAAGCACTAATGATAATGAGTGAGAATTCATCTTCCCAGCAGTCTTTATGACAGTTTTGAACTTTAGAGGCCTAATTCTCAATAAATCTCATGAAATCATCATTAGTTTCATTATATAAGGTAGTGAAGGAAAGTTCAAAATATCAGCTTGGCGCTTCTCCGGTTGTTTACTAATGTTGGCATTTTTTGAATTATCTTGGATTCACATTTTCTATGAAAGAATTTTAATCACTTAACCGTTGGCGAGGATTAGATTTTTTTAAATGGAATATATTATCCATAAATCTCCTTAACCAAGATGATATAAATTGCAATTCATCACAAGACAATCAAACAAGCAAACAAGTGGATTATGGAGCTCCTTGCCTCAGGAATGACAATCCACACATTAAAAGTAGTAAGTCTTACTGTCTTTCATATTTTAGATAAAATTCATGTCAGTAATCGCTCTAAGATTTTCTTTGCCCAACCCTCAGGCAGAGCACCCCCACTAGCATCCACTGGGGTGCTACCCACTGGACCAGCTGGCCCTGTACCTTCCTGCGTTACAAAGAAGCTGGTTGCAGCATCCATACCCAACTGGGCCCTGAAGCCCACCGTGTGGATGTTTGAGAAAGTGGAGAGGAAAACCTGGGCATCTCCAAACCTCCTCAGCAGACTAATAGACAGAAATGGAGGCAGCTCCACTTGAGAGTAAAATACAGTCAAGTGCTGTGGCAACAGCCAAGGCCAATGGATGTAGGTGGTGGTGGGAATCGTGACCCTGCTTGTCTGCCCCGGCTGCATCCGCTCTCCTCGCAAGGCCTTGCACACAGTGGCAAAGGGTCTCTCATGTGCCATGCATACCAAACAGCCTTGTCTTTCTTTTATCAATGTGAAAAGTCAGCTAGGGATCACCAGACCTTTAAGGAAAGTCAACAGCATGAAACAGGAGGGCAAAATGAACCAAAACAATAGCCACAACAAATTCACAAAATCCAGGAAAGAAAACAAGGAAGAGAAAGCAATCATAAAATTGTACTTCTTACTTGAACTCTTAGAGTCCTTTGAAAAAATATGAAAAAGGTGTAATGGAGGAAAAAAACTATTGAAAATTAAAAATCTGAACATTGAAATAAAAATTAAACAGGGCAGAGAAAAGTGGAATTAATATAAACAAAGATGAAGATAGTGAATGGAAACAAGGAAATCTTCCATAGTGAAAAGACAGAGATAGGAGCTATAAGAGTCAAGATTTTTTAAAGTGAAGGAAGGAAACAGAGTCTAAAGTGCATTTAATGAAAATTCCTGTAGGAGTGACCAAAGTCAGTGAAGATGAGGGGATCATCAAAGAAAAATGGTGGAGTCACTTCCAGTCCAAACAAGACGGTGTGAGCTTGTTTCTCCCTCCTCCTCCCTGATAGGCACAGCTACAAACCTTGGAAATGGAACAAGATACAACCAAAGAACTCTGAACAGTGGTAAGGGAACGATAAAGTGGTTTGGGATCAAGACTAGAGTGAAACACAGAGACGGCATTTTGCGTTCCCCCCACCCCAACACAGGAAAGTGCTCAGACCTGGCATGTCTCAGGCCCCAATCCAGAAGTAGATGAAAACCCAGGTAGGTTCATTCTTCCCTCGGATCCAATGGGAGTCCCTCTGACAATATCAGGCAAGCCCTACACCACTGGCAAGGAGAACTGATCATGAGCCCTACCAGAATGGGCATTCTCTTTCCTCCCCAGGCCTGAGATTCCCCTTTCTTACAAAGAGATATAGGAGCGAGCAGGTGGAACCAGCAGGAGACCTGATTTGGGAAGCTTCTTTGTCCTCATAAGCTCGACTCTCCTCCCACACCAGAAACACCTGGAGATTGGTGGGGAAGTGAACAGTGAGGTGGAACTGGTAGGGGGATCCCACTCTACCCCTCCCCCACTCCGAGACACCTGGTGACCCCATCAGGGGAAGCCCATTTTGTCCCAGGACAGCACCAACAAGGACCAATGGGAACCCCAGTGGCATCAGATACACTATACAGACAAAAATAACATCTACAGGCTTTGAAAATTAACCTGCCTTTAGAACCACAGCCTACGAAAAGAGGGCAAGATCTGCATGATAATCCAAATGGTGACTGCCGTCCAAGATGCAGAGGAGAAAGATGGTGGGACTGTAAGAGTATGTGAAGAAATAATGGCTGGGAACTTTTCAAATTTGGTGAAAGGCACAAATTTATAGATAAGTGAAACTTAGAAAGGATAACCCCAAAGAAATCCATGCCAAGACACATCACAAGTAAAATTTTAAAAATAAAGATAAAGAAAAATCCTTAAAAACAGCCAGAGAGAAAGAACTCATTACCTGTAGGGGAACATCCATTTGAATGACAGTAGATTTCTCATCTGAAACCATGGAGGCCAGAAAGAAATGGCACAATATTTTGCAAGTACTAAAGGAAAAGAATTGTAAACTGAAAATTTAATATCTGGTGAAATTATCCTTCAGGAAGAAAGGAGAAGTAAAAATATTCTCAGACAAAGGAAAAATTTTTTAAATTTGTCATTAGCAAACATATTCTTTTGTTGTTGTTGTTGTTAATACTCACCCAAGGATATTTTTCTATTGATTTTTAGAGAGAATGGAAGAGAGGGAGGGAGAGAGAGAGAGAGAGAAACATTGATGTGAGAGAGACACATCGATTGGTCTCACATCTATTGGTTGCCCCTCGCACAATCCCCACCAAGGCTGGGGATCAAACCTGCAACCCAGATACATGCCCTTGACTGGGAATCGAAACTGTGACCCTTTGGTCTGTAGGCCGACACTCCAACCACTGAGCTAAACTGGCCAGGACAGCAAACATATTCTTAAAGATTGGCTAAAGAAATTTCTTCAACCAAAAAGGAAATGAAAAAAGATGAAGTCTTGGAGTTTGAGGACAGAAGAACAGTAGAAAGAGCAGAACTCCGGGTACATACAATAGACATTTGTTTCCTCTTGAGTTTCAGAAATCATAATTGGATGATTGCAACAAAAATTATGATAGCATTTCCTGCCCAAGAAAATGATCTTTAAAAGTGAAGATGGTGCCCTGGCCGGTTTGGCTCAGCAGTTAGAGCGTCAGTCTGCAGTCCACAGGGACCCGGGTTCGGTTCTTGCTAAGGGCATGTACCTCGGTTGCAGTTTGTCCCCGGCCCTGGTTGGTCGTGCAGGAGGCAACCACTCGATGTGTTTCTTTCACGTCAATGTTTCTCTCTCTCTCTCTCTCTCTCTCTCTCTCTCTCTCTCTCTCTCTCTCTCTCTCTCTTTCTCTCTCTCCCTCCCACTCTATCTGAACAAAAAACAGAAAAATGTCCTCGGGTGAGGATATAAAAAAAAAAAAAAGTGAAGATGGTAAAGGGATCTAACTAGAAGTGAGCTTTCCAAACTTCAGTGGAAGTCATTTTGATCCTAATAAATTAGGTGATACCTTTTATTCATGTGTCTGATTTACTATTTTACACAGAGCAGACATTTGTGTTTGTCAGGACAGCACAGTCGTGTGCAATCTGAGCAATGCATTGTCAGGCAATTTCGTCACTGTGCGAACGTTGTAGTGTGCTTGCACAAACCTAGGTGCTAGCCGACTGCGGTGTCTGTGCTGTACTTTCATGTCAGTGGCAGCGCGGTGGGTCTGTTGACACCAGCATCATCACAAACGTGAGTAATGCATTGCACTATGACATTACGATGGCTATGATGTCACTAGGTCATAGAATTTTTCAGCGCCCTTATAATCCTATGGGCCCTTGGTTGACCAAAATGTTGTTATGCAGCACATGACTGTGTAAGCCATGCTTCAGTAACAAACTCCCAAATCTCAGGGTCTTGACATGAAAAGGTTTATGTATCACTCACATAAATCGCAGCGCAGTTCTGGTAGTAGCCCTCCTCCATCGCGTAGCTAGAACGCAGGGAGCACGTGGTCTCAAGGACAATGCAGCTAGGAAAGAAAGACGTGCAGGATTTTGTAAAGCGTTTGTGTGAGCCAGGAACCAGCTTATAACATCACGTCCACCAGCATGCCACTGGCCACAATTCTGTCGCGTGGCTCCAAGCCTACTGCAAAGGCTGCTGGGGCATGTGGTCTTCCCGGGTGTCCAAGAAGACAACCAGTATGAAGACCACATATCAGTGAATGGACACAGCCCTCCTGCTACAGCCACGTCCACTGCTGCTGCTTCTGCTGCCAGAACAGCCACGATGGCAACGCCTCGCTCTTGTGACTGGGCACTGGCCACTTTTCATCATTTCCGTTTCACAATGAGCCTACCAAATTAAGTCCAGGTTGAAACTGCCTGAAGTCACAAGCCAGCAAATATTTGTCTTATTACCAGTACTTCCCCTATTAAAAAGACAGAGAGTGTCTCCGAGGGGCTGTAGAGCCTCAGCACAGACTCTGGCCTTTCCCAGCCATACACTGCTTGCCTGATACATAACCACTGGAACATCTGTAAAAAGCTTCCCTCCACGGTAATTTTTCCTTTGATTTACTAGTTGTGTTAAAATTGTTCTCTAATGGTCAAGTCTGGAGGATGTTGCACTTAAAGAGAAAATTGCTCTAAATAAAAACGAATGATACTAAAATCCCTTCTCTCCCAATGAAATTATTCTCCTGTATTTTGTTCTCCCTGTGAGCACACCAAAAAAAAAAAAAAAAAAAAAAAAAAATGTTTTTGGTCTATTATTTCCCAGTTACCTCCTCTAGTGTTTGCTGAGAGCAGAGAAGGAAGATGGGATCATGAGGCTCATAACATTTGATCTTTTCCAGGCTTCAGCAAACCTGTGAATCACTTTCATAGGCTAAATCAATATGAGGTGTCACCTGGTGGCAGGTAAGGGCAATTCGATGGCTTTTCTAATACCTTGCAGGCATTGATTTTCCCACATATCAGCAGGGTGGAGACGGAATAGGGAATGGAGGAGCATGCAAAGGTACATGCAGCCCTGCAGGTCGGTCCAGCAGAACTTAGGACACGCGTCTGCCCGACTTCACCTCAATTTCCCAGTCTTCCCCAGCCTCTCCAAGCCATGCCTACAGAGCATTGCCAAGCCCAGAAGCCTGGTGATCACTGCTTAGCACCGATGTGTGACAGTCCACCTGGATCCTGCATTCGCCAACTGAAATAGGACAGTTCCTCTGCTTTCTCCATTTTATTTATTTATTTATTTTACTTAAACTTAAATTTTATTTATTTATTTATTTATTTTTAGCTTACCTTTATTGTTGAATGTATTACAGATGTTCCTCATTTGTCCCCCATTGCCCCCCTCCTCCCCATTCCCGCCCCCCTCTTACCTTTCCCCACACTGTTGTCTGTGTCCATTGGTTATGCATATATACATATAAGTTCTTTGGCTTATTTCTTCCCACCCCCCAACCCCCCTTCCCTTTGAGGTTTGTCAGTCTAACAACCAATTTATACTTCTTAATCCTTTCACTTTTTTCACCCATCCCCCCAGCCCCCACCCATCTGGTAACCAACAAAAGTTCTCTGTATCTATGAGAATGTTTCTGTTCTGCTTGTTCATTTTGTTTGTAGATTCAATTGTTGATAGATATGTATTTATTGCCATTTTGTTTCTTCATATTTTTTTTATCTTTTTCTTCAAAAGACCCTTCAACATTTTATATAATAATGGTTTGGTGGTGATGAACTCCTTTAGCTTTTCCTTGTCTGGGAAACTATATGGCCATCGATTCTAAATGACAGCTTTGCAGGATAGAGTAATCTTGGTTGTAGGTTCTTGCTTTTCATCACTCTGAATATTTCTTGCCACTCCCTTCTGGCCTGCAAAGTTTCTTTTGAGAAATCAGCTGACAGTCTTATGGGAACTCCCTTGTAGGTAACAGACTGCTTTTCTCTTGCTGCTTTTAAGATTATTTCTTTGTCTTGAACCTTTTGCATTTTGATGATGATGTGTCTTGGTGTGGGCCTCTTGGGGTTCATCTTGTTTGGGACTCTGTGTGCTTCCTGGACTTGTATGTCTGTTTCCTTCACCAAGTTAGGGAAGTTTTCTGCCATTATTGTTTCAAATAGGTTTTCGATTTCTTGTTCTCTCTCTTCTCCTTCTGGCACCCCCAAGATGCGAATGTTGGCACACTTGAAGTTGTCCCAGAGGTTCCTTACACTATCCTCATTTTTTTGGATTCTTTTTTCTTTTTGCTGTTCTGATTGGGTGTTTTTTGCTTCCTTATATTCCAAATCGATGGTTTGCTTCTTGGCTTTACCTACTCTACTATGGAATCTGTGTAAACTATTCTTTATTTCAGTTAGTGCCTCCTTCATTTCTGACTGGTCCTTTTTATGCTCTTGAGGCCCTCACTAAGTTCACTGAGGTTCTCACTAAGTCCACTGAGCATCCTTATAAGCAGTGTTTTGAACTCAGCATCTGTTAGGTTGCTTAACTCCATTTCACTTAGTTCTTTTCCTGGAGTTTTGTTCTGTTCTTTCATTTGGGACCTATTTCTTTGTCTCCTCATTTTGGCTGCCTCCCTGTGTTTGTTTCTATGTATTACTTAGCGAGAGGTATGGGGCTAGCTGAGACCAGATGCTGCTTGTTTGAAAGAATTTAGAAAAAGCTGAAGCAGGATCCAAGACAGGCCAATCCTATGGTCAAGCAACTGGCAACAGCTTGGGTGGGCCTGGAAGTTGGTTGGGGCGGGGCCTCAGGGAATCACCAGGGCGGGGCAAACAGTGTGAGCCAGGTTGCTGGAGTCCCAGATATGGCGGTGTCTGCCGGCCCAGGGAAGGGCTCACCAAAGGAACAAAAGCCTCTGATAGCACGTCTGTCCAGGAGAAAGCTGCCCCTCCAGCCCTCACTCCAATGCCAAACAACTCAGTTCTTCCCCATATGATTCTGGTGCCTTTCAAGCTGCCTCCCCCACGCTGGAGCCTGGAGGGAGCGAGTCTGAGTAAGTCCATGCGCGGGCCCTTTAAGAAGAGCTGCCGGGGGCTCCAGCCGCCTCAGCCTCAGTTCCCGCTGGTTTTTCCAGCCAGAAGTTATGAGGACTTCTCTTCCTGGCACTGGAACCCTGAGCTGGGCTCCTGGTGTAGGACGGGGACCCCTCAGTCATCAAGGAGGACCTTCCCAGCGGAGGTGTCCTCCTAATTTTTATCCCCCACGTGTGGGTGTGGGACCAGCCTGTCTGCCTCTGCCCCTCCTACCAGTCTCGATGTGGCTTCTTCTTTAATTTCGTAGTTGTCTGACTTCCATTCAGCTTGATTTCAGGCGGTTTTGAATGATGGTTATTCTGTAGTTTAGTTGTAACTTTGATGTGGTTGTGGGAAGACGCGATACCGCGTTTACCTGCGCCGCCATCTTGACCGGAAGTCCTGCTTTCTCCATTTTAAAGGCCTGAACGACTCAGAAGGCAAGACTACGATCTGCTCTCAGAGAATGTGAGGTGGTAGACATGGTTCTCAAAGTTTGGTCCCCAACTGGCAGCAACAGCATCACCTGGGAACTTCTTAGAAGTGCACATCCTTAGGCCCCACCCCACCTACTGAATCAGAAACTCTGGGGTGAATGAAGCCCAGCCATCTGTGTTTTAACAAGCCCAAGAAGACTCTGAGCCACACGATACTTTGAGAGCCACTGTACCAAAAGAACCTGGCGGGAGCATTAGGCTGAGCTCCCCATTTCCCTGAAATGAAAAGTGAGGCCCAGGGACAGAAAGAGTATAGCATGTCAGGATGGAAACCCAGTTCATCACCACCTTCGCTGCTTTCCCGGGAAGCTTCCTCCAGGCAGATTGCAGGTGAGCAGTTGACCCTGCAGATGGCAGAGAGTCAGCTGTGATGCAGAGCTAAGGCCCAGAGCACGGAGCAGCACAGCAGCCAGTGCTGGGGACTCTTGCAGAACAGAGAGCCACAGGGGCTGGCAGCCGGGAGCCGCTTCTCTGCTGAAGGTAAGCCGCTACTCAGAGAGTGAGTGGGCTGAGGACAGAGTCCCGCAGACTCATTTTTTAGGGGAAAGCACATCCAGGCTTGCTGCTCAGGCATGCTTCTCCCCCGAGCAAGGACAAAGACAAAGGATGTGCTCACCCTTCACCCTGCATCCCCAGATTCTGTTCCTGCTTCCCTGCCCCCTGGAGCCTGGCCATCTCTCACCTGGTCGAGTACAGGAGCTTCCTCTGGGATTGCCTCCTTCAGTGCTGCCATCCTCTAGCCATTCTCCATCCAAAGCTGGACAGAGATACCTCTCATCTGACCATGCCTCTCCCCTGTTTAAAATCTTTCCCCAGCTTCCCACTGTTTCAGGATAAAATCTACACTCTGTCTCTGACATATTCAGCCTCTGTACATGACCCCTGGCCCTCTCCAGCTCCCCCTCCTGTCTCTTCCCTTCCAGGGTCCCACCTGCCAAGGGTAAGCTTTTGCAAGATCAGGGTTGCTGCTCTCTCACAGCCTTGTCATTTAATTTCTACTTCTGTCAAGATCCAGATTGAGCCCCATTCATCTAGAGTCAGAACGCCCTCCCCATCAGCGCTCTCCAAGCAGCTGTACCCAGCTCTAACACAGCCCTGAGCAGTTTTGAAATATATTTGTCTGTATCCCCCACTATAGTGAGCTTCCAATGGCAGAGACCAAATGCAAAATAAACTCACTGGCGATAAAGTCTTGAAATGGTTACCATGTATGTATGTCTATACTGCACATATGCCAAATATTTTTCATCACTTGGGTGTTCCCCCAATTTATCTGCCCACAATGGTGGGCAGAACAAGAAGCTCTCTGGGCTGGGTGAGACTCAGCCTAGAGTACTTCCCAGAGAGACCATTTTAAATAACATTATGTGCCACTTAAAAGTTACAATGTCTCCTTGCTTTTATCTAAATTTAACCCCATTACTTTTACTATGTTGGTAAAAAAGCAGATTGAAGTGTGTGGTGGGAAATGTTTGAAATAAGAAGCTTTCTTTCTTATTTTTTCCTCATTTGTGATTATATCCTGCTTTGGTTAAAAAAAAAAATTGAGGCACTCAGGGAATACATAAATGCTCTCAAGGCTCCCCATCTTACAGATGGAGAGATGCTCAAAGCACTCTCTTGTACAAGTGGTTGTTTGAGACCCAGATCACGTTTTCTATTAGTAGTGGCTTCATTAATGATGGTTCCCAAAGCAGGAGTGGGAAAGTTTAACCTTGAGCTTGCCTTAAGCCCTGGGGGCCATCAGAGGATGACCAGGAAAGCAAGTGAGTCTACAAGATTGGTAGACTAGTCACCAAGTAATCCTGGACCTACACAACCAAGAGGGAAGGGAAACAAGCTAGGCCATCCTCAGGACGTCTCCATCAAATGGGGACATCCGGGTGCATCTTCTAGATGTTCTTTGTGGTGACTCAGCACAGCCTGGCCTGAGTGCAAGACCAAAGTGCAAAGGATAGGACCTTCTTTTGGTCACCAGGGAGGAAAAAGCTTCCAGGTCTGCCTGGAGACTTTGGGTTCTCCTGAAGTAGCCTCAACCACAGTTTCATTCAGCCTGTTCCTCAGCTTGGCATGAGTCATTCTATCTGAGCCTCCCTCCTCCAGATTCCAGCTGCTCTTTCTTTCCTAAAACAGCCTGAGGGCCTCATGGCCAGCTATTCCTGTGTACCAGAATGAAGATAAGTATTCCTATGACTGGTGTCAAGAGGTTGTTCTCTTGCTTGTTTCAGTATTGCCAATCCCCAGATTGCTCTCCTGGGAACCCCTCTTTCCTTCATCTCAGAATGGCCCTGTGAAAACTCCCCAGAGAGTAAACCTGGGCTAGCTCGAGTCACTATTGCATTATTCAGGATAGGCCAGGTTTTGCCACACTGACAAACAATTTCAACATATCATGGTGTAACACAATGAAAGCGCCTTAAGCCCATAGGAGGGTTCTGCTGAGGTTAGGCATTCAAGAACCCAGCTGACGGAGGCTTCTTCTTGACATGCTTCCATGGCCACCCCAGCAATGAGAACGAAGTCCTGCTCTTGAAGTCTTCCACTTGGAAGGGACACAGTTCATGCTCACTCATATTTCATTGGTCACATTAAACCACACAGCCCCATATAGAAGGAAATATAGCCCCATATAGAAGCTCTCAAAGAAGGACAGAAGCATTGTCCTACTATATGCTCAGAAGGTGAAGGGGGAGCTAGAACTATTTAGTGAACAGCTACAGTTAGCATCTCATAGACCCAGACAACACACCTTCCCAAGGATGACAAGCCTACAGGTCCCTCTTGCACTGCAAACCAAGAAATACACAGAACTATGCTGAAGCCCCCAGATACAAATCCGGTCTGTTCAGAGACCACACTCTCTCCCACCTCTCCTAGAGGAGCTTTAATTACAGCAAACACCCTGTCATCTCTGCCACAGAATCCCAGGATATTGGGGAGAGTGAGAGGAATCTCTGCATCACACAGTCTGCTCCACAGCCTCCTTGAAGAAGTAGACCCATTGTTTTTAAGGAGTTATTTTAAAAAAGAAAATCCTAGCACCTCCTGTTCTCATCCATTCTAGGGCCAGCTAATTATGTCCTTCCCATTCCCCCTTTCCTCACTGTAGAAAGCACATAGAAAACAAAGTGGTAAACAACAAAACAAAACCAAAAACAGTTCATGAACATTAAATATTGAAAGGCGATATCCGGGTGTATGTGTGGGGGGAGAGTGGATAAAATAGATCTCCCCCAACCCACGTACTTTCCTCATAGAGACTGTGATATGCCCAGTTGGGCTGCAGGCTATGATATAATTAGAACAATATTGCCCAATTGCGAAAACATATGCCTGTTTGCATGAAATGGAAGCATCTGCTGAAATAATTTGAGGTGTCCCATTACTAATTAAAAGAGCTTTCATTTATAGAGGATGCACCATATGGATGCTGCTGATTCTTGGGTTGCTGGATGCGAATGAATACTGGGGGAGTTTTGGGGGCAGGTGTATGGTGAGGAATATCCTGGAAAATATGATTTAGTTTTTCAAAAATTCCCCTTATGAGGAGGTATGGGGGTGGGGGAGGGCCTGCTGGAAGTTCATTTAGTGAGGCACAGAAACGTAACCTGCCTTCCCCAATTGCATGGGGCTGTGTCTGTGACCACTTATGAGCTTTTCCCCCTGAAGACTTACTATGCCCCTTTTCCTTGCCAAGTCACTACCTTGTCTTCAAGGAGCTTTCCAGGTACACAGGATTAGCTACAGAATTTGTGGGGCCCTATAAATAATGACAATGTGGGCTGGGTAGTTCAGTTGTTTAGAGCATTGTCCCAATATGCCAAGGTTGTGGGTTCAATCTCCAGTCAGGACACATAGAAGAGGCCAAGAAGCAACCAATGAATGCATAACAAAATAAAAAAATAAACCTATCTCTCTCTCTCTTCCCCCTCTTCCTCTCTCTCTAAAATCAATACTTAAAAATTGAAAAAAAAAAGAATGTTAAGACAGTGACAGCAGAGCATTAAACCAAGTGCAGGCCATTCTGAGTGTGGAGTCCTGTGCACCTGTACGTGTCACATCCTTATGAAGCCAGCCCTGCAGGTAAGAAAAAAAACAAGATCTACCGCAGAAATAAGAGTCAGGAGGTGGCAGGTTAAAGCAGAGAGCCATGCCAGACAATAGTCACATCCGCACATTACATCCTGCAAGGGACTTTCATATCCACAGTCTGCTCTGAAGGCCAGACAGTCATGCTCTTGACAAGACAGACTGTAAAGAAAGGACTTATTCCCCTTCCTGTGAAGAGCTGTGATAAAACAGAGATGCTGACTTCTGGCCCCAAATGCTTTCCTCTGCTTTAGACCTTATCTACTCAGGAAGTTCTGCCTGCTATGGACTCTGCTTTGCATCATTCTCTCCCAGCACTTACATACTCTAGAAGTCCATGTACATCCCATTTAGCACAGAGTAGTCCAAATAGGGACCAGGAAAAAAAAAAAAAAAGTAGGTTCCAGCTGAGCTGGAGAGAGATGAATTGAAGGGAAACTAGGAAAGTTGATTCTCATACTTTTTCCTAGTTAGAAGGGAGATAACATTATTCAAGATATGATTTCCAACCAACTTGGCCTTGGAGCATACTTAAAACAAGTATAGAATTATTTCTCTCAAAAAGATATTGTACTGGGGGCAAGAAAATAATAGCCACTGGACTAAGGCCTCTGGCCTAGAGCTGGTATTATTTTTTTTTTAAGTTCAAGGGAATGGTCCCAATCCCAAATCACCTTGGTGTGCAGCTGGACCTCTATTTCAGATTTCAGTTTTCAAGAAGTATCTTAAGGAGACAGGGAATCCATATTATCCAACAAATAAAATGACATTATTTTTTTAAAAAAACAACAGAAATACAACACAATCAAATTTGTCACGTGTAGGTAAAACTGTACTTGGAAAGAAAGACTTAAAATCAACTACCCAGAGTTTCAACAGAAGAAACTAGAAAAAGAAGACCAAAGTAGAAGGAAGGGAATAAAGGCTAAAAGCAGAAATTAATGAAATAAAATGCAGGCAGAACATGGAGAAAATTAACACAGCAAAGGAGCTGATTTTTTGATAAGTTCAACAAACTCTAACTACATCAAGCGGGAAAGAGAAAGAACACATATCACCAATTTGGTAATGAAAAGAGTTTATCACCACAGATCTTAAATATATGAAAAGAATAATAAGAGAATAATATGAACAACATTAGGTCAACAAATCGGGCAAGTTAGGTAAAATGAAGGGTTTCTTTTGAAGAATACAACTTACCCAAATTGACAAAAGAAGAAACAAACAGAACTGAATGGTGCTATATCTATCTATCAGAGAAATTGAAAATATATTTAAATCTATCCCACGAAGAAAGCTCCAGGCTGAGATGGCATGGTAAGCAGAATAATGACTTTCCAAAAATGTCTACATCCTAATCCCTGGAGTTTGTGAATATGTTATAGCAAAAAGGAATTAAGGTTTCAGATAGAATTAATGTTTCTAATCACTTGACCTTTAGGTAGAGAGAACACCCTGGATTAGCCAGGTGGGCCCAAAGTAACCACGAGAATTCTTAAATGTGAAAAATAGAGACAGAAAGATCAGTATCAGAGAGACCTGATCTGAGAAAGATTCAACTGGCCACTGTTGACTTTGAAAATGGAAGGAGCTGAGAGCCAAAGAATGTATGCAGACTCTAGAAGCTGAACATAAAAAAGAAAAGAAAATTGCAGACCAGTATCTCCCATGAATACAGAAACTAAAATGTTTAAAAAATAATAGCAATTTGAATCCAACAATACATAAAAAAGGACAATGCATCATAATCAAGTGGCCCGTGTCCCAAGAATGCAAATATTGGCTTGACATGTGCAAATCAATCAACACAATTTACCATGTTAACAAAATGAAGGGGGTAAAAATGCATGATTATTTCATTAGATGCAAAAAAGAATTGCCAAAATTAAACACTCATTCATGATTTTTTTTTTTAATTCTCACCAAACTAGGAATAGAAGAGGTCTTTTTTTAAAAAAATGTATCTTTATTATTGAAAGTATTACAGATGTCCCCCCTTTTTTCCCCATTGACCCCCTCCACACTGCTCCCACCCCACCATGCCTTCAGGGCACTATTGTCTGTGTCCAGTGGTTACGCACATATGCATATAAGTTATTTGGTGTATCTCTTCCCACTCGCTTCCCTCTGAGATTCATCAGTCTGTTCCCTGCTTCCATGTCTCTGTATCAATTTTGTTCTGCATTTTATTTTGTTCATTAGATTCTTTTTCAAGCTGAGCATCTGTATCTAAAAACAAACCAAAAAACAGCTAAAATCATACTTAATGGTGAGAGACTGACTGCTTTACCTCCTAAGATCCAGGAACAATGCAGGAATTCCCAAGTTCATCACATCTATTCACATTTTTCTGTAGGTTCTAGCTATTGTATTGAGGCAGGAAAATAAAATTAATACAGACTGAAAAGAGAGAATGAGAAAAAGAACTCTCTCTATTTGCACATGGTATGATTGTTCATGTAAAAATACCAGGAAAGCCACAAAAATGATTACTAAAAATAATGAAAAAATTTAGCAAGGTTGTAGGTTATAAGGTTAATATGCAAAAAGCAATTTTATTCTTATATACCTACAGCAACCAAGTGGAAAATGAAATTTTTAAAAATCCATTTAGAGTAGCACCAAACATATGTGATATGCAGGAATAAGTCTAACGAAAATGTCCAAGACCTCTATACTTAAACTGCAAAACACTGCTAAGAGAAATTAAGAGACCTAAGTAAATGGGAAAATATATTGTTTTATTCTGTGGATAGAAGATTCAATATTATTAGATGGCGATTCTCCCCATGGTCAATGCAGTCTTAATCAAAATTCCAGTAGGCATTTTTGTAGAAATTGACAAGCTAAAATTTATATGGCAATTCTATATCAATTAATATAAATCCTCATCTTCTTCCTGGGTCCTCTGTTCATCTGGAAGATGGTTTCTGATCATCCTTTCGGGGGTTCTTCAAAGGATTTGCCAGAAACCTCTACCTCAGACATCTTCAAAACTCCTTGGCCCTCACGTGCTGGACAGAAAAGAAATAGCACTGTTTGTGTGCCTTAAGTCTGAAAATGAAGCAAATCAAGCAGCTGGAAGATCCAGATTTTGCTCAATAACCATCTACAGAGAAGAGAACAAAGAATCCCATAGTTTGTTTAAATGCAAGACAAGAAAATGAATGTTTTAGACAACGTAATTTTGTATATTTTTGAATTGAAATAATGATGTTTCTGAATCAATCAAAATCTCCAATATAATCAACCTCCTTGACAATATTACCCAGACATATTTAAAGATAACAAGAAACACTTTCCTATTTCAATTTAAAAGTATCAGGGATCAATTTCCAATTTGTCTTCAAGGGAGCTTTCCCAAATAGCTCAAGCCATTCTCTCGTGCATTGACACTGCCTTAGAGCATCCTCCCCGTCAACAGATGCGTCAGCCTAGAACTAACCAGCACCTCACACTCCCTCCCTAGGAGCTCTCCACACTCTGCCCCCAGTGGAAGATTAGAAGACAAGATCAAAATGGCAGATGCTCATAGCATGTGCTAACTGATCAAGAGGTTTTTAGGGGACCAGTCAGAGACATGGGTTGGGGAGACAAAACAACCACCAAGAGAAATTGTTGAGAAAATATTAGCAGGACAAATCAACTATTTGTACAGGGAAAGCAAATGGCAGAGGCAGACCCAAAGTGATGTCATTAGAAGGGTGAGAAAAACAGAGATGAAGAAATGAGAATTCCCATCTTCTCCTTTCCAATCCCTACCCCTGTGGAGCTACGTTTAGGCTTACTGCACTTGATCCGTGCATTATCAATAATATCTGATGAATAGTCAGCATCCATTAGCTTCTAAATGCTTTATATGCACATGTATTTAATCTTTACAACAAGCTTGTGAATCATATGTTGTAATTATCCCCATTACACAAATGAGCCATCTGAGGCAGAGCCAAGCAAGAGGACGTGTCCATGGTGCCTCCTCAAGAATCCAATCCCCTAACTCTTTCTTTATCAACTCTCTCAGATGAATGAGGCTCTATCCAGCATAACTTGTTTCTTGGGTTTTCTTTAAGCTCTTTTAGGATTGATCCTCCTGCTCCTCTATCCCAAGATGATGCTGATTTCTTCTTGGCAACATGGTAATGGGAGACAAGTCAGCAATCACATAAGGTCAATTTCTGAACCAATAGAATTTATTTAAATTTGTTCTGGATCAATAGAAGTTCTGTTCTGCAAGCCCATGAGTAAAACAAAATATAGACTACACCCTCTTGTTGAAAATTACAGACCATTGGCCACACACTTTTTAGCTGTGCTGGAAGGGCCATGCTGGTGTGTTGATGACCCTTTGGAAGAAGTAAACCACCTGCTGCAACTTAGCAGTGCTTTGATATTAATACTAACAGACACTTTTTGGACACTCACGATGGATCAAGCATTGCCCTACGAGATGCACACATATTCTCTCTTTTAATCCTCCCAAGAATCTGAGGAAATAGGTGTCATTATTATTTCCATTTTAAAATGAAATAAATTAAGGCACAGTGAAGTTTACTAAATTGTACAAGCTTTCATACATAGTTGGTAATGGACTGGAGATTCAAGCCTTGGCATGCTTATTCCATGCCCAAGTACCTAGTCAGGACACAGGTCTATCTTCTGCTTGTTGTTTAAAACTTTTCATTGAAACTGAGTGTGACGTAGCGTGCTGGAAAGCATGCCCAACGGAGACCAGAGACTATCCAGAAGCCTGAACCAGATAGCATCTTAGGGGTCCCCCAGTTCCAAGTCTGTATCATCCTATGATTCCCTACCTTAGTTGATAACATGGTGCTTGGTTTTTTCATGGCAACTATGATTGATAACATTCTTTGTGGATGAGTATTAAAAGATAAATATACCTATGGGCAAAGATACAGATACAGGCACTTAGAATTATTTAGTCTTATTCTGTGCCAGGTCCCATACTAGACTCTTTGGATTCAGTCTTGATATTAAACCCCACAACAAACATTAGAAGTGAGTATTACATCCTCATTTTACAAATAGGGAAACCGAGATTCAGCAAGGTTGAGTAACTTGCCCATTTACACAGCGAGTAAGTGGCAGAACTCTTCCCCTAGGCTTCAGATTCCTGAGCTGGAGCTCAGTTGAGAATCAGGCACCCTTCAGATGCGTGGTCAGAGCAATGGACTTTGTCACAGGAAAATGCCATGGGAAATCATTAAAAACAGGGATGGGAGCCATTGTTTGAAAGGATCTGAGGAAGTTTTTCTTCAAGTAGTAGGATCACCTCATGGCCCTTGGCATATGCTACAGTTATGTCCTTGTAAAATATCCTTCCTGATGTTTCTTGCCAAGCCCATGCCCATTTATTTTGAATAGTTGGTTAAAGTCATTGCTTTGGGGGAAATCCCTCAAGCAAAGTGAGTCCCTTTCTCCTGGGGACTCACAGCTCTTAGCATTCACCTTTAGGGGTCCTCCTTGGTGTTGTGGCCATTACTCGGGTACCACACAACAAAGGTCCATGACTCCAACCCCACTGGAAACAGTATTAGCAACTTTAGCAAATGCAGGATGCTTAGGTTTGATTTCTAGCTCTTGCACTTGCAAAATAGGTGACCTTGGCAGGTTATATAACCTCTATATTTGCCTCTGTTTATAGAATCTGTAAAATGGGGTTTCCACGTGAGAACTGAATAATATAGTGTATGCCAAATGCTTGATGCATTGTCCATCACATAGTGAATGTTCCATAATTGGGGACAAATGATATATTGCCCTCTTGCTTTTTGTACAGCTACCTTTTCATCTGGTCCATGAACCCCTCAAGAACAAGATCCTTTCTTAGTCATCTCTGTCTCTTCGGATCCTATGAAGGGCCTCCACCCAGTAGATGCCTGATGGATGTCTGAGGAGTCATGAAATTGTATGCCTTTTATCCTTTGGTCTCTCTTGGACTCCCTGTCTTCCACTGCTCAGCTTGGGAGCTGAGGGGCTGCCCGCCCCTTCCCCAGGGCAGGCCTTGTTCCCCTCCCCAGGCTTGGCAGTGTGTCTTTGTCTGGCTCTAGCCTATAAGGCACCTGCTCCCAAGCTCTCTCACTCCCTCTGATTCATCACTCCCGGAGCTCCATGTCCAACATAGCTTTATGTAGCGACACAAGTGGCAGTTCAGTGGTGTGTGCAAGCTTCACTTTCATTTTAAATCAATGGAAGTTTTAAAAAATCTTACCTTATTCCTCAAAGGCCCATAAAGCCCTTCATGGGGCTCAAGAGAGTTGTTCACTGTAAAATTTTAAAATTGCTTCCAAGTTACTTATCATTTATTCAGGCTTACGTTATTCTTTAAAATTCTCATTGATTTTGGAAACAGTCCTTTAATTGATATCAAGAAGCAATTATATTTTCCAGGCTGTAAATCTGCTTCACTCCCAATATTAAATTCATCATCTCTGTAAATAATTTTCTCCTATTATGCATAGGTATTAACCAAACTATAAATAGTAGCATTAGCATACCCATGGTTTTCTCAACAATCAGTGACCCTTGAATTTGATTTAGAGAAATTGATTTCTGCTGAAATTCTCCCTTAAATGAAATTGCCATTCCTGCTGAATGTCCGGGCAAAGGGAGGCATTAGAGAGTCGTTACCTTATTTCCTCCTGGACGTCAGCATAGCAGTTTTAAGCAGGAATTTACATAAATTCACCTGTTGATGATTAGCCCTTAAAATCACTGCCTTAACAGCAGGCATATTTGCTCTTATTTGATGCTCAAATTTGAGTTTTTAAGAAGAGAGACTTCCCAGCATCACATTTCCTTCTAAAACACAGAAGGACATGGAGCCCTCATCTTGAAGTCTGATGTCCAGCTGTGGGGAGGCTAGGGGGAGGTGGAGTGGGAGGGGTGGAACGGAGGAAGCTTGGGGTTCCTACAGAACAGTCTACAGCCATTGAGCATGGTTATGTCAGGGACAACAACATGGGGACATGCCCATGATGTGACATCAGGAGAGGAATGCAGAATCCAGGGTGATACCAGGACCGGGCAGGGGCAGGGAGGTGGGGATGATCAAAGCAACATAAAATATGTAGGCATGTGGATAAAGACTCAAAGGAGATTTAGGAAAATCAAAATAGTTCATTTAGGGTGATTGAATTACACATAAATTTACTTTCTTTTCTTTATTCTTTTTTTTATTTAATTACTTTATTGTTGTTACAGATATTTCTCCTTTTCCCCCCATTGACACCCTCCTCTTCCTGTTCTGCCCCCCTCCCCCCTCAGCATTGTTGTCTATATCCATTGGTTATGCTTATATGCATAAGTTCTTTGGTTTATCTCTTCCCTCCCCCTCACCCCCTCCTCTGAAGATTGTCAGTCTGAACCCTACTTCCATGTCTCTGGGACTATTTTGTTCATCCACCTTATTTTGTTCATTATATTCCACAGATAAGTGAGATCATGTGATACTTGTCTTTCTCTGACTGGCTTATTTCACTTAAGATAATACTCTCCAGGTCCCTCCATGTCATCTCAAAGGATAAGAGTTCTTTCTTTCTTACAGCTGCACAGTATTCCATTGTGTATATGTACCACAGCTTTTTTATCCACTCATCTATTGACGGACACTTGGGCTGTTTCCAGATCTTAGCAATTGTAAATAGTGCTGCTATACTACAAAGCCATTGTAATCAAAACAGCCTGGTACTGGCATAAGAACAGGCATATAGATCAATGGAACAGAAAAGAGAACCTGGAAATTGACCCAAGACATTATGCTCAATTAATATTTGACAAAGGTAGCAAGAGCATACTATGGAGTAAAGACAGCCTCTTCAATAAATGGTGTTGGGAAAATTGGACAGCTATGTGCAAAAAAATGAAACTAGACCACCAAGTTATACCATACACAAGAATAAACTCAAAATGGATAGAAGACTTAAATGTGACCCATGAATCCATAAAAATCCTAGAATAAAATGCAGGCAACAAAATTTCAGACATCACACTCAGCAGAATTTTCACTGATACAACACCAAAGGCAAGAGAAACAAAGGAAAAAATTAATACATGGGACTATATCAAACTAAAAAGCTTCTGCACAGCAAAAGAAACAAGCATCAAATGAAAAGGGAATCCGCTATATGGGAGAGCATAATTGCCAACGATCCATCAGATAAGGGGTTAATTTCCAAAATACATAGAGTAGTCATACAACTCAACAAAAGGAGGACAAAGAATCTAATTAAAAAATGGGCAGAGAACCTAAACACCTCTCCAAACAGGACATACAAATGGCCAAGAGACATATGAAAAATGCTTTTCTTTATTCTTATACTGTTATTCTCTTAATAAATATGAAACTGGGGAAAGTAGGGAGAAAAAAGGAGGAAAGGAATATTTGAGTTAGAAAAACCTTACTCTTAGCTTTGGTTAGAATCATTTACCAACTCTGTGACTCTGAGGAACTATAGTGTGATGGGAAATCATGGATATTGTGTTAGTCCCAAGAGGGAACCTAGCCCTCCACCAAGTGAGAAGGCTGGGGAAGGCTCACATCCCAGAGATCTTGTGATAACTGGATGAGACAATGTTTCTAAGGCCCACAGCACACGGGAGGTATTCTGAGCCCCACCTTTCACACTTGTAAATTAGGGATATATTTATGTTCTCTAAACATTAGCTTAATTAAACCATATGGGAAGCTACTTTTTAACCTATAAAATTATGTACGAACACTGTTTTTATAAACCTAAATGAGACTAGATTTCAAAGGAGGAAAGTGAGGTGGCTACCCAAGGGGCAGGGCATGTAACCTCTCCTGACCCAAGGCTGCCAGTGTATCTGTACCTCACCAGGTCATGATGCCTTGGAGGCATAAGGGCTTCTTATTAAAATGCAGTTTCTCCATGAGACAGGGAGGAGAATGGATGGTTACATTTTGAGTCTTTACCTCTGAAACAAATTTTGAGAGGTAGCTTTTTGTTGATCTGGAAATAAGACCCTTCAGCCCTGAGATGGAGACCTGAAGGTATGAGAGCGCCCCAAAGACACAGAGGAATTGCATGAAAAGGCACAAGGGCAGTTTAGCCTGACGGAGTTCCCCTTTGGCCTCTTCCACCCTTAACACGTATATAATTGTGGTTTCAGAAGGAGACAAGAAAGAAAATTGAACAAAAACAAGTATTCAAGGGCATAATGACTGAGAGTTTTCAAGTGTGGCAACAAACACCAAACTTCAGAGACATAGAAGTAGGGTACAGACTGACAAACCTCAGAAAAGAGGGTTAGGGGGCAGGGAAGAGATAAACCACCGAACTTATATGCATGTATGCGTAATCATGGACATAGACAGCAATGCTGGGGACAGGGCGGGGGATGGGGATCGGGAAGAGGATGTCAGTGGGGGAAAAAGGAGAAACTTCTGTAACAAAAATAAATTAATTTAAAAAAATTTTTTAAAAACGTGGAATTAACCACGGAGAAAACCAGACCTGGCTACATCATAATAAAATTGCAAACATACACACAAATCAGTGTTGATTCAATACAATTTGACACTTATACATCCATGTAGCCAAGATCATAAAAAAAAAAAAAAATAGAGAACATTTCCATTCCTCCTTAAAGTTTCTTTATGCCCCTTTCTACTCAACATCCCTACCCAGAGGCAAACACTATTCAATTTCTATTACCATAGGTTAGTTTTGCCTATTCTTAAACTACATCAAAATGAGATCGTACCATAGGTACTCTAGGGTCTGTCTTCTTTAACTCAATATGATTTTGTATGTATTAGTAGCTTTTTTTTTTAATCACTGAGTTTTCTATTGTGTCAATATACCAGTTTAATTCATTTTCCTGTTCATGATAAAGATGCTTGGCAAACTCCAAAGCAAAGGGAACTTCTTCAACTTGATAAAGTTCATTTATGGAAAATGTATAACAAACATGGGCTTCCTCATGTGGCCCTTAGGTCATGCCTCAGTTTGTTAGTGCTGCTAAAACAAAATACCATAGACTGGGTAGCTGGGACAACAGTTCTGGAAGCTGGAAATTCCCACAATCTGGGTACTAGCCAGTTCAGTTCCTGATAGGGTCCCTCTTTCTGGCCCTCTTCTTAGTATGTCCTCACATGGTAAAGAGAGAGCTAACTCACTGGTCTCTTCTTACAGGAGCACTAATAGCATCATTAGGACCCAATCTTCACGGTCTCATCTAAACGTAATTGCCCACCAGATCCCTCATTTCCTAATATCATCACATTGGGGGTAGGGCTTCCACATATGAATCTGGAGAAGATACAAACATTTATTCCATAACATCCCACTGCTGGTCCCCCTAAATTCATGTCTTTCTTGCATGCAGAAGTAGCAGCATTTTGAAAGCAGATGCTATCCAGAGGTTGTCCAGAGACTATTCTAGGCCATGTGAACATTTTGACTCGAATCCTCACAAGACCCCTGAAAAGAAGGTATTATTGTCCCACTTTTATCATTGATTAAATGAGGTTCAATAACTCAGGTAGGGTCACACAGCTAGTAAGTGGCAGAGCCAGGGTTAGAATTCCAGGACTGTCTGCCCCTCATGCTGCTTCACTGCCCAGTGTGTTCGTGTAAGGGCTGCTTATAGGGAGAAAATGGAACAAACAGACTAAAGTGCTCCAGATATGCTGGTTGTTATTCTCATTGTGGAAAAAGAGACAAAGCAGCTGGAGAAGTGAACTTGCGTGTACCACCCTGGATGCTGCTGCTGCATCTCTGATGGCCTCTGCTGAGATATAAGGTTTGGTTCATGCTGCAGACGGTGAGCCCCTCAGGTCAGAGCCTGGGGCTTGTTCATCTCCACATTCTCAGAAATAGGCCCAGCCCTCAGGAAGTACTGCCTATGTGCTCTTGGAATGGTGATATTAGGTACAGGATAAAAGTTTGTTCAGTGGCAACATGCCCATTGATGATGGAATCCAATGAAGGGATCATACCTCCACACAAGGGTGAGGCTGGTTATAGAATACTGAACCCTCTGACATATGATCCCTCACTGTGCTCTGAGTGTGGGCCAGCCCAGGCCTCCTTCAGTAATCACATGTGCTGTGGGTCCCAGCCATGGGGCCTCCTCCTCATCTTGGGGACTGTGTCCCTGAAAAAGTGGGCAGGAGAACTCATGCTGACAATATTTTTCTTCCTCTCACTGAAATCTTTGCAAGCCTCTGGAGCCCTTTCATTACACTCAGTTCCTCCATGAGGTCCTGCATGCTAGTTCCCTTTCTGCCTGTGATCTCTCACCTTGCAGGTGTCCTTCTTGAAGGAAAGCCTGAGTGCATTTGCCCATGCCAAGCTGAGCAATAGGCATGCCAAAGCACTTAAGAAGGCCCCTCAGATTTATGGCTGCCTCTCTTTGTTTGAATTTATATTGCATGGCCCCTGAGAGCTTTTCCTTGGAGACACAAGCACTTCTAGGGAAGAAGATGGAGGAGAGGAAGGGTTTGCAAGAGACATGGAGACAGAAACAGCCTCTAAAGGGTGGGAATGGCATCGAAGCCACAAAGACTAGGAGATAATCACCCAACCAATGGAGAACTTGATTCAACAGCTGGAGTTGAAGTTCAGGAGTTCTGTAACCATGGGAAATATAATAACCCTTCTGCTAAACTGTATTATGTGTTGACAACTATTATTTACTCCCTCTCCACCCAGGCCATGGATCCCTGTAGGCAGAGAATGTAATTCCTCAAGGTTTGGCCAAGAGTCTTGCTTTAGCTAATGATGAGAGAGTGGATGTGACGTAGGTCATGTCTGAGCAGAAGTTTTCAATATACTTGGGGGATTAGGCTCTGCCATTTTTGTGTCTATCCTCCACCTGCCCCAGAGAGTGTATCCCCTTCAGTCTCCACATGGAGGCCAACCTGCGGCCCTCATAGAAAGTCAGCAAGAAGTAAGTGTGTGACAAACTAGGGAGGCTTGTTACACAACAAAAGCTAACTAATACAACCCCTCAGGTGCATAATGAGGGCTTTCCCAAACTTACCATCCTGAGTTAATGCTAGGGAGTGTGTGTGTGTGTGTGTGTGTGTGTGTGTGTGTGTGTGTGCAGGGGGAGGGGCTATTCCAGGCTGCATCTGCCTCATGTTCAAGTGAAGAGACTAAGACTGAGACTGATTAGAGGGCAAGCCTAGTGTCGCACAGAATTTCAAGCCAGGCCTCAGCATTATAACCGCAATGTCCTTCTCATACCTCACAGCTTCCTTACCATAGCAAGCCTGTCCCATCCTCTGGATGGCATACATCTGGGATCCCCAAACCTGGGGTGTGTCAGAATCCCCCATCCTGAGACCCTGAGCCCTCTCACCACTGGGGTGAGTCGCAGACATCAATATTCTCTCTCTTTTTGTTTTTTAATCCTCACCTGAGGATATTTTTCTACTTATCGTCAGATAGAGTGGGAGGGAGGGAGAGAGAAAAGAGAGAGAGAGAGAGAGAGAGAGAGAGAGAGAGAGAGAGAGAGAGAGAGAGAAACATTGATGTGAGAGAGATACATCGACTAGTTGCCTTCCACACAACCCAACCAGGGCAGGGACGAACTGCAACTGAGGTAAGTGCCCTTGACTGGAATCAAACCCACGACTCATTGGTCTGTGGGCCAACGTTCCCACTGCTGAGCCAAACCAGCCAGGGCTGACATCCATATTCTTAAGAGATGATAAAAAAGCTCCAGGAAAGGCCCTGGTCTGTCAATCAGAAGAAACCCATGTGCAGCCTCACCTCTGCTCCTCATTAGCTGTGACCATAAGGCAAGTCACTTAACCTTTTATCAAAAATTGCAACAAGAATATTTGAACTCTCTTCTTTTTCGAGCTCTTATAAGAACCAAATGAAATGATTAATAGGTGTGAGCATGCTTTGCCTGTGGCGAGGTGATGTGAAAGGGGGAGTGGCCGTGCATCTTGGGCCCTTAGAGGTGCTGCTGAGAAGCAATCATTGATTGTCTCTCCCTTTAAGGTCAGTGCCCAAGGTGATTCTCCGGCTGTGTTTGCAGCCAGGGTGAAACCCTCAGCATCTCCAAACGGCCTGAGTGTGGGCCTGGCCTCCAACACCACCCCAGCTGACCAGACAGTGAAAGTAGAAGGGATGGATGCCATATCCAGGGGAATTATTTGGAAGTCTGAAAAAGACCAACAAAAAGCCACTCTGAGTAACAGGTCTGAAAGTGCCAGACCAGCTCAGGTGGTCACAAAATCATTAACGGAGAGGCTGAAACGGTTTCATCTCGGTCCCCTCATTAACCATTTCTGCATCTTTGGTTTTGGAGAGGCCCTGGGTACAGGGGCGGTGGGACGCACCTTGAGGAAAGGGGATTCTCTTCTTGCTTGCACTGGGGCTGAGAGCCATTTAAGTATCACGTAGTCCACCTCCCTAATGTTTCAGGTGAGGAAACTGAGGCCCTGTGAAGGGTCTGTTCAAGGTCACACAGCTAATCAAATCTTCTCATTTCTAGCCAAGGGTCCTCTCCACTCCATTCTGCTAAAGAAAAATGCCCTGCCTTCCGGATCATACTCTGAGAAGGTGTATATGGGTATGAGTGTCAGTGTGTGTGTTCGTGTGTATGAGTGAGAGTGAACCTATGTGTGTGATTGTGAGTGGGTGTAAGTGGATGTGAGAGTACACTGTAGATATGAGAAGGTATGAGTGTGTGTGCCTCTGTGTATGTGAGTGGGGGTGAGTGGAGGTGAGGGGGTGCCGTGTGTGTGTGAGAGAGTGTGAGCGTGTGTGCTATGGGTAAAGCACTGATGAATGGAAGTCCAAGGGGGAGATCAAACACAGGGTAGGGATGTGTCACACTTTCCAGAGGTGCTCTGCCTGACTCTTCTCAATACCCTTTATCAGCCATTAGAGCTTCTTTGATGCAATATAACTGTAAGGAACACCTAATTTTAGCCCATGGTTTTGTAGTCTTCTCATCTGACTCTAATACATGACTAAAATTCTGCAGACTGCTGTGAGTTTGTCCTGTACACCCTCTGCCCTCCAGTGAATGGACAAAGGGTACAATCCATGGGGAGAAAAGAGAAATAGCCAGGGGACCACACAGACCACTCCTAGACAATCCACAACCAAGGCCTATATGGAAATTTTTAAATTTTGATAGATTTTCAAATTATTCTTTCTAATCTTACAAGCCTAAAATGGAAATGTTGGCAGGTCCCAGAAAATTAGGAACTTGGATATATGAAAACTACTACGCAGCTCTGCTTAACACATGCTCTGGCATATTTAAGCTATATTTAAATTTTTGGAAAGGCCAAAAGAGTTTGGCTCCTTTAAGAAAAGGGCTGTCAGAAGAAGGCTGTACAATCCTGCACACTGCGGGCTCAGGCGGAGTCTTCTGTGTGTCTGGGGGCATTTTTCAGCAGAAAAGGTAGGGCGGGCAGGTAGAGGGAGCCGGGCAGAGGGCAGGGAGCAGAGACCTCCCGTGTCAGAGGCTCCGTTGTCAGGTAACCACCGCCTGATTGCAAGGGAACCAGCCTGGGAACCATAGAAGCTTTTCCTTTTCTTTGTTCTCTGACCACAAGAGGAAAGGGGGAAAAAGTCAATTGTCTCTGAAAGGGACTCGGAGAGACGCAAGGAAGCAGAGACCCCAAGCAAAAGCCGTGCCAGAAGGAACGTGGGCCACAGGGTCACAGACAGGCTGGAGCTAGAAAGAGTGTTAAAAGGATTCCTGGAAGAGAAGAGGAAACCTTAGTTCAAGTAACAATTAATGATGGTTCCTGTCCAACGGCACCAATCCGTCACTCACCATTCTGTTCTTTTCTAGACCGCATTGAGACTTGGAACTTATTCACCTCATTTGCAGGCAAGTTAATTAATGCATATTGGTTTCTTTAAAAAAACAAAAAACAAAAAAAACACTTTTTTTGTTCTTTTTATAGAAGAAGAATCATGACTGGTCGGATCATAAGCACTATCACTGAGATATCAACTATTTACGCCTGAAGAAGAGGCATCGGAGTACCCACTCAATCCCCAACTGAACCCTTCCTGTGTAATCCTTGCTAATTAGCTGCTCAATCGCGATGGAAGGAAAGATGTGATGGAAATTAGACAAGTGGCAGGCCATGAGAATAACTTCCTTCCAGAGCTGTGAATCCACCCCCTCTGTGCCACTGGGGGAAAAATTCAAGTATGAATGAGAGTGGTATTGTTATATAAATAACTTTGAATCTATTGTTGTAGTGGCACATGAATTATTTTGTTATTATAGATGTGGCCACACATCTTCGTGCTGTGACATCAAGATGAAAACCACGGTTTTAGATAAATAAAAGAGAAAGTGGTGGAGAAAGCTACCAGGGCTCCAGGCCCTGTGGAAATCTCAGACTCTGTGTCCCAAAGAGTACAGGGACTTCTCTGGGATGCCTTCCTTACCAACCTCAAGGACACTTAGCAAGTTTCCAAGCAGGAGGATAATCACAGTTCTGTGATTTTTCTTGGATCCCCTTTGTAGTATAGGTATTCTAACTCACACAATACCCCCTCTATTAATTTAGAATATTCTTCACCTCAAAACCACAGCAAAACATATCTCCTTCTTACAAACATCAGGACAGTTGCCCAGATGTTAGGACCTTCTGAAACCTTCTTTATTTTTAGCAATTTTGAGAAGGCACATATGCCTTACCGCCCACCCAAACAGGCACTGGTTATTTTAGGACATTTGTGACCAATGTTCTAGTTCACCTGTACCTGATTTAGAACAAAAAAGAATTATATTCAACGTTATTTACTTCTCTGCAATGTTCCCCAGCTATTTTGTATAATTCACGATTGTGCAATTTATCAAATGGCATTTTAATTATTTGTCTAACTTATCTTTCTCTCCTTTGCTCAGATGATGATTCTTTGAAGAATGAGATCATGACTTATTCTTTGCATACCCCTCACCAAAAGGCCTGCATATAGAAATTGCTCAATAAATGTTTGGTTTTGGATGTGTGGGTGCATGCATGCATGCATGAACGTTACAAATACAATATAATCTGCTTCTCAAAATATGTGAATGTGTTTGTCTTCTCATAATGAGAGGTGACCTCATTTGATAACCAAGTCTGTACACCCCTACCTTTCCAATTAACAAGACTATAGCTATGGGGTTAGCAGCCAGCAGCCTAGAAAAGATCTTTATTGGGGCAAATTATGGTCCCTCTGAGTTGTCCAGGATCTCTGCTCAGACCTTATTCAAACTGGTCCAGCCAAGGAGTTAGAAAGCCTTGAACCAAGTCTCATGGTGCCTCCTGCTTGCTCACAGGAACTGTTGGGAGCCAGTGGAACTGCACCTGCCTGATTACCACTTTCCTGGTGCACTGAGCCAATTGCCCTGTGTTGGTTCCTAAGACTGACTGTAATGACATTTTCTAGGCTTAGCCATTTCCTCTCACTCCATATGCCTTTTTAGTTCTCTTGGCCAAAAAGTATTCTCTGTACACTACTGAGAAACTAGTTTATACCAAAAATTAAATGATTCACAAGGCTTGGTTTATTACTCCTCCTCAGAACCTTTGCAACCTAAAGGGGACGACACTTTAAGTCAAACAAGGAATCTCAAATTGTGGCATTTTGGGCATAAGCATAGCCTCAGTTCTTCCCAGCTGGGCATACAGTCCCTGCCAGAGCTATTGGATGTACTGCCTGCTTCCCCCCTCAGTGCTGCTGTCTTTCTACCATCCTCATTCATAGATGCCTTTGGCCCCTGAATCATGTGATGTCAGGGTCCACATGGATGACCACCCAGCACCCTAGCCTCTCAGTCTCTTGACCTCTCATGCCCAGTGACCTTCTTCTCTATTACACATTTGTCACTTACTCCTCAAACCACTTAAATCTTGTCATCATGATTTATTTTGTGCATAGGTCTCAACTTCCAATCCAGCTAGCTTGGTCAACTTTCTGCAAATAGTTTTTGCTCCTCATTGGAACCTCCAATGAATTAACTCCATTCCCTCTCTGCCAATCCATCAGCTAGATTCTTTCTGCATTCTCCTCCCTATCAAACTTAGATCTTATAACCCATCACTCCATAACACTTTTTTTCAGAACTCTAAACTCCTCTGCCATTCTGTCCTTTTATCACACCCATCTTGCAAAAAGCTAATTCTGAATGGACCCAATTCCCTTGTGTTCAGAAGCAGAGCTGCTAACTTTTATTGGGAAGTACCACAATGTTGAAGATCTGTTTTACCATGTATTCATGATAACTGTTCTCAGATGGACCCTCAACACTACCCAGCATACCACATTTCTCTTGTCAACTCTGGAACACGCTTCCGACCTAATCTGCCCTCCTCAAACCTCTGACTCCCCCACTTCTTTCTTCACTCTTGGCTTACAACCCTGCCTCCTATTTCTCAGGGAACACTGAGTCTGTTACACAGAACTCTCTCACCCTCCCACCAACAAGCACGCAAGCCCACCCCCTCCCTCCTGTTCCTTGCCCTTTTCTGCCTCCTGCCAACCAAGGCTGGTTCGTCCACATGGCTTCAGACCCATCTTTTCCTGCCTTGCCAGGAAATGTGCATTATCAAGGAGCCCTTCTTTCTCTGGTTCCCTCTCAAGTGGATTTCTCCCAATGACATTTAAGTACCCACACGTCACTTCCATTTTAAAATGCCTTTTCTCAACCTTGCATACCCCTCCAGTTATTGCCTCTCTCTGTCTTTACCCTTTAAGCCAAACTTTCCAAAAAAGTTGTTTCATACTTCCTATTTACAGCTCCTCACTCTCCTCACTCTTCAACCTACTCCTGGCTGGCTTAAGTCCCATCATTCCACTGAACAGCTCTTGCTTGGGTCACCCAAGAGTTCCATGTCCCAAATCCAATGGGCATGTTTCAGAACTCATCTCACTGCACTTGCCAGGTTCCCAGTGTTGGGCACTCCCTATTTCTTGATACCCACTGTCTTCCCTCCTGCCCCACTCCTAGATTTTCTAACAATACATTCTTCATTTCCTTTAAAAGTTTCTCCTCCTTTTATTGACTACTTCACATTGGAATTCCTCCAGACCTGATCTCAAGCCCCTTCTGCCTCACACTCTAAACTCTCTCCCTTGGCAATCTCATCAGCTTCATGGTTTCAGATTCTACCTATACACAGGTAAACTCTGAAATCCACTTTCAGCCATGGCTTCCAGTTCTTTCACTTCTTCACATTCTTGATTCTGCCGGACTATCAGGTCTCCCTCTGAACAAACTTGCAGGGGTCCCACATCCATGACACTCGTATCTTCATCCAGTTCATCCTAAACCAGTTCACCCAGGATCCAGCAATCCTCCTGACCCCAAGCTGCTGGAGAACATCCTGTGACTCAGCTTATGAACTTCAACCTGAGGGCCTGTGCTGCTGTTTCTCCACTATAGCAAAGGATTAAGGCTGACTTTGGTGTCCAGTAGACTGGTTAAAACCCTAGCTCTTCTATTTCCTTGTTGAATGACCACAGGGTTATATTATTTAGTGAGGTTATGTTATTTACCTTTTCTAAGTCTCAATTTTCTCATTAGCAAAGTAGGGATAATAATACTAATAATGTTTAAGAATTATACTAATTATATGAATTATTACATAGTAGGCATAGAATAGTGTGTGCTATATAGTATGTAATCATAACCGTAAATTTATTATGATTGTATGTATATTCAGCTTTAATGATTTCATATTGTGTTCTTCTCTATATAGATCCTAAAACATTTTTATTATTCAAAAGTCCTTGAGGAGCAGACATTGATCTTTCTGCATGCTTTGTTATAAAGATCAAGGCCATCAACCATTTGCTCCCTCAGTATCCTCTCCATACTTCAAAGGTGCCTTGATATGTAGCTATGAAGTCTTCTTTCTTGCAGACCCAGAGGGGTGTGCCATCTCCATACAGGGCCAGCCCCCTCTTCTTCAGTGCATCCTGTCTGCTGTAATCCCTGGCACCTGCCTCCACCAATTATCCACTCTATCTTTCTTCTTTAAAAAAAAAAAAAAAAAAAGTATTCTTTTAGCTCTTTATTTTTTTCAATTACAGTTGAAATTCAATATTATATTAGCTTCAGGTGTACAGCATAGTGGTTAGACGTTTCTATAACTTACAAATGATCCCCTGGTAAGTCTAGTACCCACCTGGCACCATACAGTTATTACAATATTATTGACTATATTCCCCATGCTGTACTCTACATCCCCATGACAATTTTGTAACTGCCAATTTGTACTTCTTACTCCCTTCACCTTTTTTATTCAGGCTCTTCTGCTTCTCCTTCCATCTCAGGACTGAAATAGCCTCAAGTCTCTCCTAGCCTGAAGCAAAAAAAGTTTAATCTTCTTTCTCTTCCTTTCTCTTCACTAACAAGCTTCCTGAATGAAATCTACACGTTTCACTTCCCATTCTCTTCTCAGCTCCTTGACACATGCCCTCTGTACTTTCAGAGGCTTCCCATCCCTACAGGGCTGTCACCCTTGCCCTCTGGAGGCTCTCCCTCAGGCCTTTCTGCCACATGTCACACAGCTGACCACTTTCTCCTTTGGAGCTGCCTCTTCCCTCGGAGAGGCTGGCTCTTGTCCTCCTCTTCAGCCTCCACCATAGCCTCCTTTCATTAAGTAAACTTATATTGGTTATGACTGTCCATAAACTCAAGTGTTTTAAGGAGCATTTCATTTCTTTATTTTCTGTTCATTAATTGGATTTCAGCCCTGAGCTCTCATCCTGCTGGGTTGGTGAGAAATTCAGCCTCAGTTATTCTTGGGCTTCCTCTTCTCCCTCTGAGGAGTTGTGCCATGGCTCTAAGGCAGGACACAGGGCAAGAACACAAAGGAGGCCTCTCTGGTAATAGGACATAGCTCCACTCTGGATTACCACAGAGAATTCTACTGCCTTGGGCTCTGCGGCCCTGTGTGGCCCTGCTCCTTCCCCACCAAGCTTGTACAGGGACACTTTGGCAGGGCCGGTGGCCCAAGCCTCACGGGCTACCCACTGTGAGGACCTGCAGTGCTCCGAGTACTTCCAGGGGCAGGGTAGAGGCCCCTGCTGCTCCACTCCAGGGCCACAAAACTTGCCCAGGGAACTCTCTTCAATCCCTGGGAAACCCTCCTTGTTTCTACTATCTCCATCCTCTTCAGACAGCCTTGCCTTCATAAACATCCAGAGCCCTACCTCGCGAGGCACGGAAACCAGACTCCGTGCCCTGCCTGGTTCAGGGATGGAAAAACAAAGACAAAGATGAATCCATATCTCAAAGAAGTACCCTGCCACCAAGCTCACGAGTGTGTTTGCCAGGAAATGGGGAGTTGCGGTTATAATATTTTATTTCTTTTTTATTCTGAAGTAGCAGATCACACCAAATATATTCACGATGATGAGAATATGAGATTATGCTATATTCTTCTCTGCTTGCTATTGCATTTTTAATGTCTCAAAATGAATAACAAAATTTAAAATCTCCAATAAAAATTTATCTTCCAAGTAAGCATTTCTCAATTTATGTCCTTACCTAGTCTTCCTGGATATCTCACCTATTTTCCTGGTTTCCCCTTTCCCCACAGCACAGGTGATTCTGAAATCGATCTCACGTCCTCTAAACCATCTCCTACATATCAGAGTGTCATATCCAAGTGATGCCTGGACATCTGTATTTACATATCCGACAGGCAGCTCAAGGCCAACCTGCCACCGCTGACACAGAGCGCCCTGCCCCCACCATTCTAATTCGTCAGGCCCAGTCAACTTGACCTCTAAACCTCTCAAATCAATCTCCTTCTCCCTATCGCCTTTGCCACCCCAAACCGAGCCACCCCACCCCTCATCTAGAAAACTGCAAGTCTTCCTGAATGTCTCCTATTTACTCTCTAATGTGTGTTCCACACAGCAGCCTGAATTAGATTTTATTCCCCCACCTCAGACGGGGTCATTCCTGCCTAAAGCCCTCCAATGACTTCCCTTTAGGATAGTGTACAAACTCCACAATGGGGCCTGATGCAGACTAAATGGAACTTGAAGCAAACAATCAGTCGGGGGCCGGAGGTGGGGTCTATAGGGGGAGCTAGGGCTTATAGAAGTTCTCCCAGTCTACATAATCATGGGAGATTATGATTACACGCAAGAACCCTGCAGAAAGAACCCTATGTTTACAGTAAAGCTCCACGGTTCTAACTCCCGCTTCCCCTTTTCTCCTTTCCCTTCTATAAAGTACCCCTCCATTCCCGCACGCAGGCCAGAGCGTGCACACGGTGAGTCAGGTTTCCATATGTGTGGTTGCGACCCTTTCTTTTTCCTAAATAAGTCCTTTTTGTTATTATTTTTCAGTCCACAGGCCCACAAGGCCTGATATCATCTGAATTTTGTCACCACTCTGCCTGTTCTTCCCCTCATTCTCCACACTTCAGTTACACTCACTTCATTCAGCTGCTCCCACAGGATAAGCTATTCCCTACCTCCAGGACTTTCCACATGCCACCCCATGCCTAAAGACCGCCCCCTGCCCCCTGAACTCCTCCCACCCTCCCACATAGCCCCTCTAAAATCTTCACACAGCCTTGTTTTGAACTGCTCAGCTGAGCATGGCAGCCCCTGATTAACACTCTTAAATCACGTTTCTCTTAGGTTGAAGTTCAAAAAGCTGGACATGGCCTGGGAGATGCTGTAGAATCTAGCTTATGCCAGGCCTTCCCTTGCTCCCTATGCCCCAGCCACCCTGGCCATCTTCTAGCACCTCACATGTGTTAAGTTTTTTCCCACAACAAGGTCTTTGCTCATGCTGTTCCTCAGTGCAAAATGTCTTTCCCTTCTACTCATCCAGGTTTTAGCTGAAATGTGATGGCCCCAGAGAACACTCTCCTGATTTCCTACTTAAATCTGGGGCCCTTCATCTTCCCAGGGCCCTTGTGATCATTTGCAATGATGTTTTTATTTCTGTGATCTGTGGTCAATGTCTGTCTTTCCAGTCAATGAAAGTAGGGATTGCTACATGCCCCACCCCACTCTGTTTTCCTAGCAGGCTAGTTCAATGTCAGGCACATAATAGGTACTCAATAAATGATGAGTGAATGAACAAATGAATGTCTAGGTTTGACACCATCTTATTCTCCCCTTCTCTTCCCCACCAGACCCACGCCTTCTATTGTGCCTCCCCCTCTATCACTAGTACTTAAAACCACCCACCCCTCAGGCTCAAAATCCTAATACTTTCTTTGACTCTTTCTCCCCTTCACTCCTTCTATGCCATAGCCAAAATACACCAAATTTGCCTCTAAATAAGTCTAACACACACACCCTCTTTTCCTTTCCCAGTACTAGGCCCAAGTTACCTCTCATTTAGGTGATTAAAGTTGCTTCCTAGCTGCTACATCCCAGAGTGACTCCAGTCTGTTTTCCCCAGAATCTGCAGAACTATTTTCCTGAAGTTCAGCTAGATCTCTTCCACAAAATAGCTTACTCTTTTGCACAAATAAAATCCAATGGAACACCATGCAGCAATTAGAAGCCACAGATTAGATTTAAGCACAGCAACATGAGGGAATCTTAAAAACATAGTGTATAGTGAGAAGAGAGAAAAATAAAATGAGATTATACAATGTAATACCGCTTATATGCGTTAAAAATACATGCAACAAAATAGTAAACATTTTATAAAAATATATGTAAGCAAAAAAGATAGACATCAAATGCAAAACTGAAGTTGCCTGTGGGGAGAATGGAAATGGGAAAGTGATAAAATGAAAGGGAAAAATAAATAAAAGAAGAGAAGGGCTTGGCATGCACCAATAATGATGAGTGGGCCATGAACTCAGGAGGATAAACTCCATCTATAAGACACAACAAACAATAACAAAACAACTTGTATCCCAGACAAGGAGGATTCAATGCATTTGAGCATCTCTTTCATAGTTCTTAGGACATGTCCTTGTGTATTATTGAGGAAATCAATCATTGTGCAAAGTGTGCATTTATTTTAATCAGGTAACCTCCATGACATGCCTCAGCACTGAGAAAAGATACCATCCATGTCCTCAACTTACCCGACCAGATGGAGACAAACTCTCAGGTTCTGGCTTCTCTACCTGATCACTTCTTGCTCATGATCACTTCACTCAAGCATAGCAGTTCACTTAGCAACTTGAGCTTGCAGCAGTACTTTTTAAAAATTCTGATAAACAACTCTGAGTTTTTACCATAGAGTTTAAGTACATTAAAGACAGTATCCTGATTTTATCAGGTACAATCACCTATAATGTTCAGCCACATATTTCAAAGGCACTAGAAATTATATTTTTACCTTTCTTGGTACCACATGCTTAAGCTTCTACCCGCCAGAAATTATGGAATCCAAAATGAAATCGCCATCTCAGAAAGCATGAGGTCACTTGGAGATCAGCTTTGAGGGCAGAATCCAGGTTTCAAGGAGAAGTAATAAATATTGTGGACTGACTGGTCTAGTAATCTCCATTTGTCTCCTTGCAGCTAGCACAAAATTGAAAAAGATAAATAGTTGATCATGGATTTCTTATTCCATCAGGGTCTGTGAACCACTGAGAATACGTTCCTGCCTTGGGATGAGCATGCAATATTTTCAACTTTTATTTAAAATCTGCAGATAAAATAGATCTTAGTAGGGAAGGCAAGCCTCTCATGGCCCTTGAATTTGGCTAATGAAAGTGTTAATGGTTTCAGTAGACATTGTAAAATAAATACTCATAAAAGTTTGCACAGCACACCATTATATAGCCCCATAAAATCTACCAGGTAATTACCAAGTTATGAGCTCTCTGTCCACCTCCTTGAGTACCAAGGTTAGTACAAGTGCAGGTGATGGAGGAACCTGGCAAAAGAAAGGAAATGTTAGAACAGAGGCCAGCACTGACCTGGGGTGGCCAGCGCTCTCTCCTATTCCTTGGCTTCCTTGTCTGTAAAATGAACATTTGACCTCTAGTCCAAACCCCCTCTGCTAATTCTCATTTCTCTGTGCTTCACAAGGAGGAGAATGTTGATATGGAAAATACAAGCATGAGTTCAATCCTGTTTCATTTCTCAGGGCCGAGTGGTCTCAAACATAGCATCTAATTCAATCACACTCATAGCCAACATTTATGTGTTTATGGTGGGCCAAGTACCGATGCTGAATACCTTACACTGGGTATCTCATTTACTTCCTACATCATGCCTATGAACTATGCATTATCACTATCCCCATTTTATGGATAAAGAAACTTATTCAAAAGCTGAGTATTTAATCACATACTAGCTCATAATAGGGAGAATGCAACATACTATGCAAGTGTAGGCCTGGGCACACTAGTTAGTGCTCAGAAAGTGTTCACCCCCTGCCTATATCTTTGTCATGCATCACTGTCACTGCTTCAAAGAGGAAAGGATAAATAAATATGCTATAATTTTGCAGCCATGGAGCACAGGTGTGTGTGGGAAACTGAGATACAAAAGCATCAGCTGGGGGCTGGATGTTGAACACTGTAGTCAACACCTCATCCCGCAACACTTCCCATCTGCCTCTGCTCCCTCTCAGTCCACCTGCTGCTCCTAGAGGCCCACTGCAATTTGATAGTCAGTCCCTAGAATAGTGCTCCATTCAGGCATTTTCCTAACCAGCAGGGGCCTCATCATAGCAAAACTACAAGTATGATCTTACATTGGTTTGGTGCTATGCAGGTCATAAAACACTTGACTAGAATATTGCCTTAAAAATTAAGGAACTAGAAAGAGAACAACAAACAAAGCCCAAAGTGACTAAGAAAAGAAATAATAAAAATCAGAGCAGAAATAAACAAAATAGAGTCTAAAAAAATAATTCACAAGATCAATGAAACCAAAAACTGATTCTTTGAAAAGATAAACAAGATTGACAAACCTTTAACCAGATTCATCAAGAAAAAAAGAGAGAAGACCCAAATAAATAAAATTGGAAATGAAAGAGAACAAGTAATAACTGACACCAAAGAAACACAAAGGATTGTAAGAAAATATTACAAACAACTATATGCCAACAAATTGCACAATCTGGACAAAATCTATAAATTCCTAGAAACATATAATCTTCCAAAACTTAATCAGAAAAAAAACACAGAAAATTTGAATAGACAGATTACAACTAATGAAATTGAAGCAGTAATAAAGAAATTCCCAACAGACAAAAGTCCTGGTCTGGATGGTTTCACAGGAGAATTTTGCCAAACATTCAAAGAAGAACTAATACCTATATTTCTCAAACTATTCCAAAAATTCAAGAGAAAGGAAGACTCCCAAGCTCATTTTACAAGGCCAGCATTATCCTAATTTCAAAATCAGATAAGGACATTACAAAGAAAGAAAATTATTGACCAATATCCCTGATGAACATAGATGCTAAAATCCTCAACAAAATATTAGCAAATTAGATCCAACAATACATTTAAAAGATCATACTGGGATTTACTGTGGGGGTGCAAGATTGGTACAATATCCTAAAATCAATGATATACCACATAAACAAAAAGTGAGAATAGAGTGAACATACCTCATCGTAACAAAGGCCATATATGACAAACCCATAGTCAACATCATAGTCAATGGGTAAAAACTAAAAGCATTTGCCTTAAGATCAGGCACAACACAGAGATGTCTATGTTCACCACTTTCATTCAACATAGTAGTGGATGTCTTAGCCACAGCAATCAGACATGAAGAAGAAATAAAAGGCAACAAAATTGAAAAAGAAGTAATACTGTTATTTGCAGATGACATCATACTATATATAGAGAATCCTAAAGATTCCACCAAAAACTATTAAAATTTATAAGTGATTTCAATAAAGTAGCAGGATACAAAATAAATATCCACAAATCAGTTGCATTTTTATACACCAATAATAAACAACCACAAAGGGAAACTAAGAAAAAAATCCCATTTACAATTGCATCAAAAGAATAAAATACCTAGGAATGAATTTAACCAAGGATGTAAAAGACCTATACTGGGAAAAGTATAAGACACTGAAGAAAGAAATTGAGGAAGATACAAATAAGTGGAAACATGTGCCATGTTTATGGATAGGAAGAATTGACATCATTAAAATGCCCATACTACCCAAAGCAATAGATCCAATACAATTACTATCAAGACACCGATGGTGCATGTCACAGAACTAGAACAAATATTCCAAAAATTTATATGAAACAACCAAAGACCCTGAATAGCCACCACAATCTTAAGAAAGTAGAACAAAGTTGGCAGAATCACACTACCTAATATCAAACTATACTACAAGGTCATAGTAATCAAAACAGCATGGTACTGGCATAAAAACAGACATATAGATTAATGGAACAGAATAGAGAGTCCAGAAGTACAGGGTGTCCCAAAAAATGTGTACAGGGTGTTTGTAGATTCTATTGCATTTTGAAAAGGAAATATATTTTATTTATTTATGTATTTATGTATTTATTTATTTTAATCTTCACCCAAGGATTTTTCCATTTATCTTCAGGTAGAGTGGGAAGGAGGGAGGGGGAGAGAGAGAGAAACATCGACGTGAGAGAGACACATCGATTGGTTGCCTCCTGCATGACCGCAACCAGGGCTGAGAACCAAACCGCAACCAAGGTACATACCTTTGACCAGAATCGAACCCGTAACTCTGGGCTGTGGGCCGACGCTCTAACCGCTGAGCAAAACCAGCCAGGGTGAAAATGAAATCTATTTTAATAAACACTGGCTTGATAATTACACATTTTTGTATATACATTGTTTTTGGACACCCTATAAACCCACACCTTTATGGTTAATTAATATTTGACAAAGGAGAAAAAAATCATACAATGGGGTAAAGATAGTCTAATTCAATAAATGATGTTGGTTAAATTGGACAGATACATGCAAAGAAAGGAAACTAAACCACCTACTTACACCATACACAAGAATAAACTCAAAATGTATTAAAGACTTAAATGTTAGACTCAAAACCACAAAAATCCTACAAGAAAACATAGGCAGTAAAACTTCAGACATTTCTTGTAGCAATATTTTTTACTGATATATCTCCTTGGGCAAGGGAAACAAAAGAAAAAAAGAAACAAATGGGACCACATCAAACTAAAAAGTTTTTGCACAGCAAAGGAAAGCATCAACAAAATGAAAAGACAACCCACTGAATGAGAGAGCATATTCCCCAATGATACATCTGATAAGAACTTATACAACAACAAAAAGAAAACCCCAAACCAATACAATTTAAAAATGGGCAAAGGACCTGAATAGATAATTCTCCAAAGAGGGCATACATATGGCCAATAAACATATGAAAAGATGCTCAACATCATTAATCATCAGAGAAATGCAAATTAAAACCACGATGAGGTATCACTTCACACCTATCTGAATGGCTCTCAGTAATAAGTCAAACAACACGTATTGGCGAGGATGTGGAGAAAAGGAACCCTCGTGCACTGTTGGTGAAAATGCAGATTGGTGCAACCACTGTGGAAAGCAGTATTGAGTTTCCTAACAAAATGAAAAATGCAACTGCCTTATGACACAGCAATTCCACTTCTGGAAATATATCCAAAGAAACCCTAAACAATAATTCAAAAGAATATATGCACCCATATGGTCATTGCAGCGCTATTTACAATAGTCAAGATTTGGAAACAGCCCAAGTGCCCATCAGTAGATGAGGGGATAAAAAACATTGGTATATTTGCACAATGGAATACTACTCAGCCATAACAAAGAAGGAAATCTTACTTTTTGCAACAGCATGGATGGGCCTGGAGAGTACTATGCTAAGTGAAATAAACCAGTCAGAGAAAGACAAGTACCGTATGCTTTCGCTTCTATGTGGAATCTAATGAACAAAATAAACTAACAAACAAAATAGAAACAGGCTCAGATTCAGAGAACAGACTGACAGCTGTCAGAGGGGAGGGGTTTTGGGGGGCTGGGTAAAAAAGTAAAGGGATTAAGCAAAGAAAAAAAACTCATAGACACAGACAACAGTATGGTGATTACCAGAGAGAAAGGGGGGTGCGGGGAGGTAGAAGAGGGTAAAGGGGGACAAATGGTGATGGAAGGAGACTTGATTTGGGGTGGTGAACACACAATACAACATATAGATGATGTATTATAGCATTGTAATAAAAATTACTAAAATGGTATCAGGAAAAAGAGGCCAGCTATTTTGTAGAATGAATCTTGGTTGGATTTCTTCTGATGTTCCCTTTAGGGTAAGTTTAGGTTGTGCATTTTGGCAGGAATGCCACAGAGGTGATGGTGTGTCCATCTTGGCACATCCTATGAAGACGCACATGGTGTCCATTTGTCCTTCTGCTTGTAATGTGAAGTTCCATCACTGGGTTAAGGTTATGTCTGTCAAGTTTCTTCACTGTGAAGTTACTCTTCCCGATATATATATGAGGGGATATATTTAGAGACTATGTTAATATCTTATTTCTCATCATTCTTTCAGTAAGTAATTAGCATCCATTGATAAATCATATCTGAAACAATTATTACTATAGTGGAATAGGAGATAGATAGATGGACGGATGGATAGATAGATAGATAGATAGATAGATAGATAGGCAGACAGATAAAGAGAGGGAATAAGAGAGAGAGAATACAAGTATGGTAAAATGTTAGCATTTTGGGAATCTGGGTGAAGGGTTTATGGGTTTATTATTTTTGCAATATTTGTGAAATTGTTTCAAGATAATGTTTTTCTAAAGGATATTGGGTCTCTCACAGAATTGGCAGGAGGACTAAAGAGCCACACTTAGGACTGTCCACCTAGGAACAATGTTCAAAATTCTACTAGAAATTCTACAGCCAAACAGACCGAGGTCCCATTGCCATCCCCCAACCCTTGTGCTGCCTGTCACCCACCCCTCCCCAGCATGGGCTGGACAAGGCCATGAGTCCTACAGCCCCCACCAGCGCAGCTGCCTTGAGGTCCCGGTTCCCTACCACCTGTGTGCATCAAGACCGCGTGGATGTGGGTGAGCCATGCAGCGCTGTGTCACGGGCCCCACCCAGCTGCAGGGGAGGCTGGTGAAGTGACAACCTGCCATTTTCAAATTCTCCCACCTGGGCTCATAAGATGGGAAACTCTTCAGCATAAGTAAGAGGCTTTGGTTTACAAAGTGGCAAAAAAAAAAAAAAAAAAAAAAGTCCATTACGTGCCAGTAAAAATGTTCATGCGATCTAACCTTCTAGCCTCTGGGCCCTCTCCGTTGCTATCACATTCAACTACGCGGTTGCTTCTGATTTTTCTTTTTTTTCCAGCTTTCTGCAATTGAAGGTAATAGCCAATTTGAGGGAGATTATCACAGAACTCGATACATCTAGTTCTAGATCCTCAATCTCACCACTGGTCCCTCACTCTCGGACATGTCCCCACTTTTCCTCTACAGATATGAGTCTTCCCACCATGAGAGTTCTGACTGGTCCTGTGAGCATAAGTCAGGCCAATGTGGGCTCAGATTCTGACTCTATTACTTACTGACCGAGGACCCTGAGCAAGTGTCTTTCTCAGCCTCAACTTCCTTACCGGTAAAGTGAGACTAGTGATGCTGACCCTGCAGGGCGCTGTCTGGAAGGAAAGTAATATGTGTGAAGTGCAGATGCAGGTTCCCTGGTAGCATTATTGTGCTTCCTTTATCTTGACTTCTTTTAATGAACACTGGTGTATCGCCCAAACTGGGACTGAAGGACATCGTGCTCCTGCTGATGACATGTCCTTGGGGCTGTGTGCCCTCACTGAGAATTCTCCTGGATGGGAGAGGACTGCCTCAGCCAGTCACACCTCTTCCTGGGCAGCCTGCACCCAGTGACTGGCTGAGGCAAAGGTATAAAGGCCCAGCTCCTTTGTTCCAACTCAGGACAGTTCTGGAGGGTCATCGCAGCTCCAGAGCTCCTCGTGGGGTTGGCCGAGGCCCTTGTTGTGACTGCTTCACAGTCTAATTCCTCCCTCTGCCCAGTATTGATCCCTTCCCCTTCCCTTATGTGTACTGACCCTGAGAGCAGACCTCCTTGCACACCCACCTCTAAAGAGTCAACTTCCTGAACAACCCACCCCGTGACAGCTCTTTTCTTTGTTTGCCTTCAAGTCTAGCCTCTTCAACCACACACCTCATGGGTTTTGCTTCTAGCTCCTACCATCTGAAAACAATCTCTCCCTCAAATTGCATATTACCTTCCACTGCAGATGAGTGTTGACAGTGTCTTTCCATCTCCTACCCTTAGCTTCATTGATGAAATCTTCTCTGTCCTTCAAGGCCAATTCAGATGGTGCCTCTTCTAGAACGTCTTCCTTGATTTCCCTGGGGGTCTGCCAGAGGGAGGCACGGACAAGAGCTTGAAAGGCAAGGGAAGGGAAGAATGCAGGGAATTTCTTCCCCCATCTGCTTTGGGGAGGGGCATCACTGGTGAGAGCTGCACCCACCTGGCCACAGCTCCCACTAGGCAGCTCCTGGACTCGAGTCACTAGTCTCCTCCCTTCGCCTCACCAGCCAGGAGCTGGCAATGGTTTCTCTTGTTACTCTCTAGGTTGCTTGATCATCCCGTTTTCAGTTCTTCCAACCCCATGGTAACTATTCTCCCACAGCAAATTCCCTCACTTGAACTCTCTGGTCTGAGTTCTGTTTTCCTGGATGATACTGATGGTTATTTCTGCATTGCTTGACCTCTCTCACAAGACTGGGAAGGCCTCCTGAGCAGAGACTGAGTCAAGGTCAGCAACACCAGAAGGGACTCTTTTCCTGGTTGGAAACAAGCCAATTAGCAAACACAAGGATCAGATGTGTGATTCTTTAAAAAAAAGAATCCCACAATTAACCAACATTGCCTCACCTTCTCACTCTCTAGTATCCTTCAGAAGAATCCAGAAATCCTTTGCCATTTTGTGCAGAATCAGCCTTCACTGGTTCCGCTAACCTTCTCAACAACTGGGAAAACCTGCCCTCCGCAGCATTTCTTGACACAGAGACTTAGAAATTTTTATTGTTAAAATAAAATGTGTTTTACCTGGCTGATGTCTCAAAGATTTGTGTCCAGATCTTGCTTGTGGTTTTGAAGATAAACGCTAAGAATGAATTTGTTTGTAAATATTTTGAACAGATGCTCAGTCTTTAATTATTTTTGTGCATTAAAAATTGACAACCATCGATATTCCCCACTGATGAGCTGCAAACAATGTGTGTGTGTGGGCGTATATTATTTTTAATAGCAATTATTGCTCCGTGATGACTGGGGAAATTGCTCTGAGGTTTAGAAGCGTATTTGCAGCTCTACCCAGGGGATTGTGGCAAGTAATGCCTACTGTATCATCCACCTTATTTAAAATTTGCAATAAGAAACACAATTCAATCTAGCACATTTCTAAAGGCCAATGGGAAATAGATTGGGCAGCAGAGTCAGGAAATGCAAATTCAATGCTAAATTCCATCCCAAACCCATCTGCCTGGGTTTTCTTTTCTTTTTTTCTTCCCCAAGGCCAGTGGTGCTGACTCAGTAGTGCATTAAACACAAATGTGTGGGTTCAGCCCTGACCAGTCATTAATCAATGTGCAGCCACAAAGGCAGCGCCCGTGGATTAGCAATCTACCGCCAGGTGCCAGGCCCACGCAGGGGGCAATTCAACCAGGCTAACAGGGGCACAGGCCACTTCCTGTGCTGAAAGGTCCCAGCTGATCGAAAAGGAATGTAAATGCCAAACAGTTATAAATATGTGGTATGTTTTAGAGGTTTACATTTAACAAGTTGACTCCTTTGCGGCAAAAAAAACAAAACAAAACAATACAATGATTATGTATTTAGCCTCATTTGGAAATAACATCAAAAGTCCATATTGGAGACCTTTTGTTAATGTGAGGTCTGAAAGAGGGGCCTCCTGCCACTGTGTCTGGGGCAGACAGCTCATGGTCAAGACTCCAGCCACCCCTCACCCAGGTTACACCAGAGACTGAACTGTGGGGGAACTAACGGCGTGGGGAAGGTGCTGGCCCTGAGCTCTCCACCCTGATGTTTTGCCTTCGACTGGGGGAGCCAGTGCTCTTCAGCCTGGAAGACAGGTGCTTCTCCCTCAAAAGCTGCCTGTGTCCTTGGACAAGGGCAGCCTCCTGCTGTCAGAACGGGACTCCTCCTAGGGCCCTCGGAGGATGCAGGATGCATGCTCAGTTCTCAGAAAGAACTCAGGGCCTGGTGGAAGGGAAGGCTCGGAGATGATTTCTCCAGGGAGTCTCTCAAGGCAGAACTGCCCTCTTTATCCCCTCCCCGCCTCTTTAATCTCGCTTGCAGGAACCACCATGTGATCTGCACCTCCAGCCCCACCTGGGGAGGTGTGCAGTGTGCGTCTGCATGAATATAGGCGCACACTCGCTCTCCCCCACCCCTCTGATATGAGAGTCCCTGGAGTCTCACCTTCATTAAGGGAAATCATAAGCCCTACTCTGCCAGTCCCCTGCCCCTAATATCACAAGGGGGAGGCGGAGCACCTCGAGCATGGAAGTCAGAGGAACCTCGAGCAACAGTAACCTAGCAACAGTGTCTCAGGATTTGAATGTAATTATACCCCGAGCATGATAAATACTCAGAAGGGCTCCTTATGTGCAGATCATACTAAACAAGTCTTTGAAATTACCCTCATCAAATATTGATAGAAGAAAAGTTTTTTTGGAAAAGAAAAAAAACCTGAAGAGCGTGGACAACCTATCCACCAAGTGCCCTGGGCAGTGGGGGAACACCAGCCAGGGAAGCTCGGAAAGCCTCAAAACCCCCACTCGTGGGCAATGTGACAGAACTAGAAGAGATGCTTGAGCTGGGGACAGCAGCTTCCTTGCAGATGAGGAACAGTGTCCTGAGGTCAAGAGAACTGAGGCTAGCATCCTGGCTCTGCCCTCAAAAGAGAGGGTTTGGTCTGGCCAGTGTGGCTCAGCGGCTGAGCGACAACCCATGCACCAAGAGGTCGCCAGTTCGATTCCCAGTCAGGACACATGCCCAGGTTGTGGGCCAGATCCCCAGTGGTGGGCATGCAGGAGGCAGCCAATCGATGTTCTCTCTCATCGATGTTTCTATCTATCTCTCCCTCTCTCTTCCTCTATCTCTAGAATCAATAAAGGGAAAAAATTCAAAATAAAAAAAGAAAGAGGGTTTGCCCTTCAGTGGCCTTATTTAGGGTGAGTGTGTTGAGCATGAGGATCCCCGCTGTCCTCTGGGTGAGGAGCCCTGAAGGAGCGCAAGTCAGACTATGAATGGGGTGGAGACGGGAAGAGAAGTCCAGGCAGGGTGAATGGCATGGACACAGGTCCCCAGGCACTGGCACCCTTGGCTCCAAGTTCACTTTGATCCAAGAGGTTAAGTCCACAGTGGATGGGCCCAGCTGAAGAGGAGCGTAGTCCCCAGTGTGAAGGGCCTCGTCAGCCTCGCTGAGGAGCCTGGGCTGTATCTGGGTGGAAGCAGAAGTCCGTGCAGGTGTAGAGTGTGAGTGTGCATGAGGGCGGTGACTCCCGGAGCCAGCTTCGGCAGCTATCAGCGGCCGTCTGTGGTATCCCTGTCAGAGAATGTGGGGGATTAGAGAAGTGGTCAGGAGTGGCCCTATGACATAAAGCTGACCTTGAAGTGTCTTCCTTCAGGTGCTTTGGACAAAGGCTAGAGCTGCCCCCTCCACCCAATGTGTCGCATCACATTGAGGCATCAAGCAGAGAGCGACAGGACCCTGGGATCAGCGCATGACTGACAAAACGGGGTCTGGAGTGGGGAAGCTTGAAAGAGGATGCAGAGCCCTGGCTGGTGTGGCTCAGTGGTTAGAGCGTCGGTCCATGGACCAAAGAGTCGCAGGTTCAATCCCAGTCAAGGGCACGTAACTCAGTTGAGGTTTGGTCCCCAGCCCTGGTCGGGGTCGTGTGGGAAGCAACCAGTTGATGTGTCTCTCACATCGATGTTTCTCTCCCTCCCACTCTATCTGAAGATGAATGGATAAATATCCTCGGGTGAGGATTTAAAAAAGAAAAAAGAAAGAAAGAGGGAGCAGATGCTCTGGAGAGGGGCGAGAAGAGCAGGGGTTTCCCAGTGGGACCGAGGGTGCCAGGTCTCTCTGCTAATACTGGGTTATCAGTGGCGCAGGACTGGACACGCTTCTCAGCTCTGTGCAGCTGGAGACTAAACTCTGAGAACAGGAACAAGAGAGAAAAGTCCTACATAGAAAATTGGCCTGGGTCTTTACTATTTAGGAGTCCCTGCCCAGCTTGACCACTAACCGACTGTGTGACCCATGCCGATCCCTTTCCCTCTGGGCCAAGCGCACAATGAGGCCCCTTGCTGGCTCTGCCTTTCTGGGACTCTTAGATTATGTGGCCAGGCTGTCAGCCTGGGCCTGGTGACACACAGGCAGCCACAGGGTTTCCAGGCATGCCCCACCCCCCTGCTTCATCCCCAAATGCCCTCTTCACAGGGGACTGCCCCTCTCTGATGTCTCTCTCCAGGCCTGCCGTGCATCCGTCTTTGCCTGTTAGAGGAAATCCTCCTCTGTTAGATGCAAGATCTTTAAAGGGCCTCAGATCTCTGCCAGCTCTTCTCTGGGCTGGGCTGCCTTGACAGCGCTGCTGGTGTCCCCTAGCCAGGGAGGGTGAGGAGGCGGGCCGCAGGCAGATGAAAGGCCCCCTCTCCTGCTGTGGGATTCTGGGCCGGATCAGGGACCAATTATAGGGCCTCATTCATCCAGTGCAGTGTTCTTCCCAATGAGGCACCTGATAGCTCTGCTCTGGGTAATAATGGCCAGGTGAACCTTGCTTTAAGGAAACTCCATTTACAGAAGCCCCCTTGAACAAACTAGCTAAAGAAAGGCCAGTCGGTTTGATTTTTGTAGGACTCTGCACAGAGACCCCTGAAAACCCCAGTAGCCCCAGGGCCCCACCAACGAGTCCATTTCGGCAACACTGCAACATGGGCTAAAAGAGAGAAGGGTAGAAAAATCTAAGTACCAAATTATTAAGGGCCACATCCTTTTAAAACTAGTGAATATTAGTGAATATGGAAGCATGGTTGACATTGGACAAAGAATGGAATAGTGAGGAGAAACATCAGCATCAGGGCAGAACTTTCCAGGGGTCCCCAGGCAGCAGGAACAGGACTGAACAAAGCATCTAAGCCACTCCTGGGATTGAATCTCCTGAATTGGAAAACACCTGTCTTCTATATATTTGCTTTCTGGTGCAAGAAAGGAATTCATTATTTATATATATGGAGGGGTATGGAGAGAGAGAGAGAGAGAGAGAGAGAGAGAGAGAGAGAGAGAGGGAGAGAGAGAGATTGCCAAATTATTCTCACAACCACTTGTCCTGGTTCCCATTTCTTCACATCTTCATAACACTGGTGGGTTGAACGGTGGCCTCCAAAGAGATATATCTACATCTTTAATTCCTGGAATCTGTGACTGTTAGCTCAGTTGAGAAAGGGGTGTAATTAAGTTAAGGCTTTTGAGGTGGGATCACTTTGGGTAACCTTGGTGAACCCTAAATCCCTTGTAAGAGTGAGGCAGAGGCAAACTGGACGGAAGAGGAGAAGACACAGACACACAGACGATGATGCAGAGGAAGGGACTGGAGTGATGAGGCTATAAGCCAAGAAACACCAAGGATTGCTGGCAGCCTCCAGCTAGGAGAGGGCCCTCAGAGGGAGCCTGGCCCTGCACACAATGTCAGACTTCTGGCCTTCAGAACGTGAGAGAATACATTTCTTTCCTTCTAAGCCACAAAGTTTGTAATAATTTGTTAGGGTGGCCATTGGAAGTTAATACAGTGGGTAAACAGGAAAGATTCTTTTCTTCTTATTTTACAAATTCTCTTTAATAGATAATTGACTGTTTAAAGCAAAGTAGTAACAATGAATTGTAGGGTTTATAACATGTGCAGAAGTAAAATGTATAATAATAGCACAAAGAACAGGAGAGGGAGAGTGGAGAATTACTGTTGTAAGGTTATTATACTATACCTGAAGTGCTATAGTATTACTTAGAGGTAAATTGTGATAAGTTAAAGATCTATAATATAAACCCTAAAGCAGCCACTTAAAAAAATGGAAAAGAAAAACAAAGTTATTAAGCCAACAAAGATAAAACGGAATCATACAAACAATTTAACACCCACAATGTATCATTATTATAATCAAATATAAAATTATTCAATATTGTTAGCAATCCTCCTTCTTAAAAAAAAGTCATTTTTTAGAGTTTACTTTGTTTAATTCTGCCCTATTGTTCTCTGTACTGATTAGTTTTATTACTTTTACCTACATAGCTTACTAGTTTATGTGTTCCCCATTGTTTCTCCCATCCCATGATTTTTGTTTATTTGCCTTTTTTTTTTTCTCACTAGTAAAGAAATGTGGTTTGCAAGCAATCTTCATTTTTTGATGTCTCAAAATGTCTTTACTTTGCCTTTTCTTGAGTGAAAGTTCACCAGATATACAGGGTTGGCCCTTCGGCACTGTGCACGCATTTTCTTTTTTATTATTCTGGCATTTATTTCCGCTGAGGGAAAATCTGCTGTCAGTTAGACTGTTGCATACCTCTTGCTCTATCTTTCTTTCTAGTAACTTCTGAGACCGTCTTCTACCCTTTTTGTTTCCGTTTCATGTGATATGTGTATCAGTGTGAACTCAAACGTAATTATTTTTAAGCACTCCAAAGATAGGTGAGCTCTTAAGACAAGTGTCTTTCTTTTGATTCTGAAGAAATCTTAGCTTTTTTTCTCCTCTCTGCTATGGCTTCTATTTTCTCTCGAAATCCCTATGAAATGTTTGTTGGATAGTCTTAAATGGTCCTCTATGTCTGATAACTACACTTTCCTTATTTTTATACATTTTCTTCCCTCTGTTCTGGAGTCTGAATATGTTCCTCCCACGTCTCTTCAAATATAACCATTTAGAATTGATCTCATCCATTGAGTTTTTAGTCCAGGAACTACAGTTTTTATTTCTAATATTTATATTGATGTTTATTACATGCCTCTCTTATTGTTTCATTTTACTGATTTTGTGTCTTAATTTCTTTTTAATTTAAATGATGTCTTCAATTATCTCAGATTTTTATTTTTTTTTATTATTTTTTTTTCCCTATGTTTACTGAAAAAGCCTAGAAATAAAAACATACCCGGCCTCTCGCGATACTGGCCGCCTCTCGCGATACCAGCCGCCTCTCGCGATACCGGCCGGCATGTCGCGATACCAGCCGCCTCTCGCGATACCAGCCGGCCTGTCGCGATACCGGCCGGCATGTCACGATACCGGCCGGCATGTCGCGATACCAGCCGCCTGTCGCGATACCGGCCGGCCTGTCGCGATACCAGCCGGCACGTCGCGATACCAGCTGCCTGTCGCGATACTGACCAGCCTGTCGCGATACCAGCCGCCTCTCGCGATACCGGCCGGCCTGTCGCGATACCGGCCGCCTCTCGCGATACCGGCCGGCCTGTCGCGATACCAGCCGGCACGTCGCGATACCGACCAGCCTGTCGCGATACCAGCCGCCTCTCGCGATACCGGCCAGCCTGTCGCGATACCAGCCGCCTCTCGCGATACCGACCGGCATGTCGCGATACCGACCAGCCTGTCGCGATACCAGCCGCCTCTCGCGATACCGACCAGCCTATCGCGATACCAGCCGCCTCTCGCGATACCGGCCGGCCTGTCGCGATACCGGCCGGCATGTCGCGATACCAGCTGCCTGTCGCGATACCGACCAGCCTGTCGCGATACCAGCCGCCTCTCGCGATGCCGACCGGCCTGTCACGATACCAGCCGCCTCTCGCGATACCGGCAGCATCTCGCGATACCAGCTGCCTCTCCCGATACCAGCTGCCCCTCTCAATCTATCTCAGATTTTTAAACCTACTTGTCAATTCATTTTTGCAGACTCTGAAAGGCATTTCACCCAGAGTAAATTTCTGTTCTGCAATAGATATTGTTGACGGTCTTTGGTAGCTTTAGATTTTATCAAGTGGTTTAGAATTTTGGATGTTAGCTTCACTCTAAGACGGCAGCTTTGGTTGTTATACATATTATTTCCTATTTTCTCTGTGCTCACTCCCCTGTCTGCTGGTACTCCCTTTGGGGAGGACCCCAATCCAGAAGTTCTGGTCTTACATTGACATCTCAGAGTCTCTGCCCCAAAATGATGTTGGGGATAGAGAAGTCCCAGTCACAGGGGTGATGGGCAGTTTGGTCCAATTCTGCCCACAAGGCTGAGTCTGTGTTAAAACCCTCACCCTCAAGCTCGCAGGCTGCTGAGGCCAACAGTCCAGATAGCGGACCCTTCCCAGCTGTTTCTTCATATATTTTCTATGACCTAGGATGTCCCTCCTCAGGCCCTAATGTCAAGCAGTTAGAATTTTTCTGGCCTCTCATTTTGCATGGGGTCCCATTACCTAATAGACTGTTTACTTCTGGATGCAATTGATGATCTCTGTACTTTCTGACAGACCCAGAGATGAGCAGGCACATGCCCCACTTTTGCTCGTTCTACTGCTTCCGTCTCATTTAAGGTCACAGAACGCTCATCCTGTGTTTGAGCCAGCTGCTGTCCATTTTATTTTTTGGGGTATCTATTATTGCTATTCATTTGCAGCATTGGGGATATTACATCAGAAGTGTGAACTTAGTGATGGTCTTGATGGAAGACCTAAATTTGGCTTCTTAATCCACTAATATATGACTCATATTGGCAGTTTGAAATATAGGAATAATTCTTAGACCCTCAACCTTGTATCACTTGAACCCAAGATTCTGGAGCCACCAGATTTAGAATAACTGGCATAAGTTACTCAATTTGAGAAGTTTAGAGTGGCCCTTCCAAAAATATCTTCACTAGAACCTGGCAAAAATACATCAAGTTTAGTATAAGCTGAAAAAACAGCTAAACTGCTGGCTGTGTGGAATGTAGAAAGAGCTCACTTGAGACCCTAAAACCATTAACTCATTGGCATCTAAAAGGAAAGTTTCATTGGCCACACTACCTCCCAGCACTGGGCTACAAGCAGTGTTTGGGCAATGAAACAAATTCACGGAATCAGAGAAGCTGTGGGACAGGAACATCCAGGAAGGGCCAGTCAGAGATTCATGGAGACAGACTCGAGCCTATCAGAACAATGAAGGTCAGGGTCATGGTGTGTGTTTCAGCATGTTGGAGACATGGTCCCTTCTGTAGCTCAGCATACTTCCTCTCTCACTACGCACCTGATGATTTGCAGTGTTTTTCAGCCTGATCAATAAATTCACCACTGACATCAAATAACGCTGTTGTATTTCTTCCTTTCCAAAAAATTAAGTTAGTGAGTGCAATATTTTTTAAGTTTAAATTCTTCTCGCATAACATTTCCTTAAACATTGGGCATGCTGGGCCTCTCAGTCACTAATCTCTAGTAGCAGCTAAGCTAACCAGTTGTCATCCAAAGTCAGTAGCTTTCTGTAGCCTGCCAGCCTCATTTCCCCCTAAACTTGCTCGTTGGGTTTATGCCTGTTACTTTTATTCTGCCCAAATGTGGGTTCTAAAAATGACATGCATTTGTGGTCAAGGCAAGACCTACTTTAACATAATGCAGCCCCGCATTTCCTAAATAATTGTTCACAGAATGTTAATTCCATGAGTTGCTAATTGGAATTACCTACAAAAAGAGGTTTTATAAAAATTGGAAGAGGAGTAAATACTGAATTAAACAACGTTAAGCTTCTTTATTTTTTATGTTTGCTTTAGGAATTATTGAATCTTTAATTCTGTCACGTGCAGTGTGGTTCCTCAGGATGGGGATCGGGTGTTTCCTTTTCCTACACACATCTGATCATGGAAGCAGCTTTTCCAGAGCACCGTCTGGAGCTTCTATTCTGCAGAACCCTTGGCGGGAAATGTCAACAAAGTCCAACAAAAGGGATCCGAAGTTGCATAATATTATCAAGGAAAACAATATTTCATGATATTCTGCAGAGAGTAAAGTACTTACCCCAAGGTACCCTGTAATTTTGAGAACCAACCCTTATTTAAAAAATTTGGCCCTGGCCAGTTTGGCTCAGCGGTTAGAGCGTCGGCCCAGGGACCAGACAGTCCCAGGTTCGGTTCCCGCTAAGGGCACATACCTTGGTTGTGGTTCGTCCCCGGCCCCGGTTGGGGTCGTGTGGGTGGCAACCACTCGATGTGTCTCTCTCACATCGATGTTTCTCTCTCTCTTTTCCTCCCTCCCTCCCTCCCTCCCTCCCATTCAATCTGAAGATAAATGCAAAAATGTCCTCGAGTGAGGATAAAAAATAAAATAATAATTTTTTAAAAATTTGGTGGCAGTGTGGAGGGTAGACTGCAGCCAGCTGCCTGGCAAGGATTCCAGGAAGGTGGGCACAGCAGTAGGAAAACTATGTGGTCTGAATTGTGAAAGGACAGATAGACTTGGGAGGGGGGCGTGGGTTCCGGGCAGAATTGAGAGAACCTGGATCTCACTGGATGTGAACAATGATGAGAAGGGTACCAAGAATTTGATCATTTATTCATTCAACAGATATTTATTAATCTCCTGAGACATGCCAAAATGTGTTGGTCTAGGTACTGTGGATATAGCAGTGACCTCTTAGAACTGATATACTTCCCATGCGTTAGGGTGACTGGGTGGGGTGCTATGCATGAAAAGAGGGAACACCTGAGGAGTAGCCTTAATGGACAGAGCAAGGAGCCTGACACTGGAGAGTGCTGGGGCACCTGACAGCCTGGTGGAGATGCTGGTGAGGACGCATGAAATGCAAACTGGAGCTCAGAGAAAGACCAGGGAAGGATGTACAATTCACATATTCAGGTTGAAATTGAAGCCATGAGAACATTTACAGTACCTACGAGACAGTCAGGGGAGTGAAAAGTGAAGAGCCCTTGTTTTTAACTAGAAGAGTGGAGAAGGGGTCAAGAAACACAAAGAAGTTTTTCAATAAATATTTCATGAATGTAAATAAATGACACGTGGCCTGAGAGACAATGAACCAGGAGTGAATAGTGCTAGAAAGACAACAAAAAGGAAATTCCTCAAAAAGGAAGGTGAGGTCAGACAAATGCAACATCATTAAAGTAGCCCAAGGACTTCAGAAAAAAAAAAAAAAGGTAGGCGGTGACTTGTCTTTCTTTTCCTGCTTTAACTATGGACTTCCTTCAGCTCTTCTTGGAGGTCCTTCTGAAACCTCCAGCTTATTACAAACAAGTTTTCCCACTGCCTCAACCTCTTCACAGTCACTGCATCCATTTCCTGCCTTAACTAAAGTCTGGGTCTCTGCTTCTTACAAGGATACTGCTGCCTGGAGGAAAGTTCTCTCAAGGGAGAGACAGCAGCTCATTCTCTCACGTCCTAACTAACTAACCCTTTTGGGGGCCAGAGCTGTTGTTGGGGATTTGTTTCCTCTTCTTTACAGCAGCTCTCCACCATGGAAAGAGGGACAGCTGGACATCTCTGCCAGTTACTTCTTTCCCATCTTGCAAAACCCCTCCTCCACCTCTCCTATCACTTCCGCCTGCTGATCCAAAGGTCATTAAAATCTCAGCCCTTGACTTCCATTTGTATTTCAATTTCAAGTTCACCATCATCCTAGAGATTTCAGTCTCTGTTACTAAAACATCTAGCATCAGCCTCAAAGTCCCTTCTTTTCTATTATAGCATTTTTCACACTCTGTTCTTATAGCCTATTTTATGGCCCCATCCTGGATTTGGGGATTATTGAAACCTCTCCTATTAAGGGTCTCCTAAGCTCCCAGCCCTGGACTCATAGCTTCTTTTTCCTTCATTCCTTTGACTCCCCCACGGAAGTTCCCTGAGGTAGGGCCAACAGCCCCAGCTAGGAAGCCCAGCATGCCCACGTTGGACTCTGGCCCCTTGCTCATTCCCCTGGCCTTGTCTCTTCACCCTATCATTATCTTTCACATTGCTCCCTTCTAAAGTCCTCTACAATGTTAATTTGACCATGGCACTGCAGTATTAAAATCCACTCAGTGGTTCCCCATTCCTTACAGGGCAAAATGCAAATCTCACAGTAGGACAAGCCCAGCAGCAGGACTTAGGAGACTCTTCATGGACTGGTGTCCCCCTGCTCCTCTGGCCTCATGCTTTCCATGCCCCAGACACACCTGTACTACACATCAGCCACAAACCTACACCCCATCAATACTGCTGCCAGGAAAGCCCCCACCCCCACTGACCAGCATTACCCCTCATTCCTTCCAACCTAGCCTTCAAAAACCCAGTTTTAGCCTCACCATATGGACAATTCCTTGACTCAGTCTCCATATGCCCAGTGTATCCACTGTCTCCCAGGCAGGCTTCCATCACAGCTCCTGTGAGATTAACCTGCATTCAGGTGTCTACTTCTCTGTCTCTCACAAGACACTAACCTTTCTAAGAACAGATCTGTGTTTTCTTCATCTCTTCATCCCCCTGAACCTGGCCAGTGTAGTAGTAGTCAGTAAATGTTTGATGAATAAATGAAGATTTAGAAAAATAAGAGGTGAGAAAGAAAGCTGAGGTTAAAGAATTCTGATTAGATATGTTAGCTAATAAATTTGGAATCAAAAGGCTCAGATTCAAATCCTATTTCTACTACGTACTATTATGTGAGCTGGGACAAGTCACCAGTAACAGCAGTATCATTCACTGAGTGCTTGTCACATGTCAGGCCCTGTCTCATTCAAGACCAATAATAAATCATTATCATCCCCATTAAAGAGGAAGAAATAAACAGAGTTAAAAACTTGCCCCAAATCACAACTATAAAGGGGCAGAGCTGAGACTTGAATCTAAGCTAATGTCCAGAAGCCTGGTACTATTACTGCTCTGGCCCAATGCGCCACATTCCGACTAGCAATCCCTTCCAGGCTCCTTTAGTGGGTTGTTGTGAGGATGAAAAACAGTTAATATGTAGCACCGAAAAGTGCGTTTCAAATGTGAGCTCTTATTATATGCTAAGTCATGAATTTGCAAGCCCTCCCTCCAATCCCCCCAAAAGTGAATCATTTGGACATCAAAATAGAATCTGAATTCAACACCGGATTGGAGCCAATTATAGTTATGGTAAAGTTAATCTGTTCTAATGCATTATTATGATGATGATTATCAATATTATTATTAAACAAGAGTGAAAAATTATTTCTTTCTCAGAGCTAGAACAAAGAAAGCAGACTATTTCTTGAGTCCAAGACACAAAGACCATCCCTCCCCAGGGCTCAGAGGTAGCATAATAAAGAGCTCCTGGAGTAATTTTTGCTGAGTTTCATTGTTAATGCTCTCCTAAGGGACACCTAGGCTGTAATTGCTCCAGTCTGACTGGGCCTGTCGAGCTACCTGAATTAAGTGGGTGAATTGAAATTTTCAGTGAACCATATGGGACCTCACCTTTAACCCTCCCCAGTGCTCAGCCAAGCCCACTGCTCATTACAGTGGAGACCCCCGTCACCTCCTCCCACCTCTTCTTATGAATGTACACAGGTCTCTTTCTCCTGCTGGAACCTGGCACATCATTTAGTAAATGGGGATGGGGAGCAGGGCAGCAGACGGGCTCTCTGCACCTGAGCACCGGGACCTCAAAACCCAGCTTCTAACATTACAACCTGCTTCAGGGCAGTGCCAAGTTCTGAATTAATCATCACTGAGCTCCAAGTTAAAGGCCAGAATTCAATCCCCTTTCTGCCACTTATTACTTCTGTGGAATTTAGCAAGTCATGTGTACCCTTGGACGAATGTGCATGAGAGATGAGGGTAAGGCATACTGTGAGCATACAGAAAGGAGAGCTGCCTCATTCAGATGGGGAAGGGGCTGGAGATGCTTCCTGGAAGGGTGATGCAGACTTAATTTTTTTAAATGAACCAGAATTTGGGAAAGGAGCAAGATAGTGTCCATGAAACATGGGTGGGGGGCAAGAGCTCCTGGAAGGTAGAGAAGGGTGTAAAAGGTGTGTGGAGAAGCTGAGTTGGCACTGTCACATGTAGGTGAAGGCAAGTCACTGGACAGTTTGGATTAGGGATGTTCTGTGCAGAGCACTGCACTTTAGGAAAATCACCCTTGAGACTGTAGATACTTGGACATAAGAGACCAGTCAAAAAGTGTCTGAATTTGTTGAAGCAAGAGACGAGGAAGGAAATAACAGTAGAGATGGAGGAACTAACTTTCTTTTCAATAAGTAAAATAAAAATAATCATCCCAAATAAAACTACTAATGAGAGGAGCAAACAAAGGAGGGAAAGAACCAGTTGAATAGTCCAGACTGGTCTTTAGCATCATAAAACTGGTCTCCTTAGAGGCCTGTCTGCAAGTGTCTTCATGTGGTCTCCTGGCCCCCAGTGGGAAACTCATGGGCAATATATCAACACACACACACATCACACATGTACCTGCATACACATTTGTACACAAACATACAAACATGGACCTATGTCCATGCATGTGAGCACATGTGAATATGCGAACATGCACACACATAAGCAAGCACACATATTGCATACTTACATGGATGCACACATACATGTGAACAAACATACTCATACATGCACACATAAATCCATGTGCACATGCACACATCAGTTCATTAAGGAACATACTCTTATGCCCACTTTGCAGATAAGAAAACAGAGGCACAGAAACTAAGTAATAGCCCATGACACAACTATTAAGTGACACAACTATTAAGTGACTTAACCAGATGTGAACAAAGTATCTTCCTCCTAACTCTGTGCTTCTACCTTGCATGTAAAATCACCTCTAGGTCACTTACAAAAGAAAAAAAATCATTCTGGTCTCAAATATCTCCTTTGCAACACTAAAGTCCAAAAATTAATTAGTAATATTTAGATTTTTTATTAAAAGAAACCACTAAACCGTCCAGCCAGTGTGGCTCAGTGGTTGAGCATTGACCCATGCACCAAGAGGTTGCCAGTTCGATTCCCAGTCAGGGCACATGCCCAGGTTGTGGGCCTGATCCCCAGTGTGGGGCATGCAGGAGGTGGTCAATCGATGTTCTTTCTCATTGATGTTTCTATCTCTCTATCCCTCTCCCTTCCTCTCTCTCTAAAATCAATAAAGAAAAAAAATTAAAAAGAAAAAAAAGGAAACCACTAAACCAATAATATTATACATAGCCAATTTGTTTTCCAAATATAAAAGTAAAAAAATATATATATATTTAAATATATATACATATCTCTTTAGCTATGCAAGTACCAATCCTGAAAGATATATTCAAAGCTATAATTTTAGCAACTAAGGGAAGAAGCAGAGTAAGTGCTCAAGAATTATTAAAGCAAGGCAGGAATAGACTTATGTTAGTGTTGAAATGAGTTACAATAGGGAAAAGTCGAAATAATTGTAGTGAAAGTATACAAAATTGAATACCAATATCAAAATATATTCTTGAAAAAATAATTCTAACATATCAAATAATAATTAAATTTCATTCTATTTAAAATCCCAGATTATATTTACCACAGACCAAGTAGTGCTTGCTTGATTAGAAGAAGAAGAAGAAGAAGACAAGGGCACTAAATTTATCATTTTAAAGAAAAGATCCCACTTTATCCTTAAAAATAGATTAGAGAGGAAAATACGTTGAAGAATACTTTGAAAAACTTAATGGTAACTAATAAATTAAGAAAAATTGGGTAAACACCTCCTCAACCTCAGGATAAGATAAAAGTAAAGACATCACTGCCCTTCTAGTAAAAGACAAAGCAAAATCAAAACAAAACAAAAAACTAAGAAGCATAGCTAACCAAGAACATTAAAAAGGACAACATAAATAAGAACAAATGCATCCATTGTAAAAATAAATGTAAATAGATTGAATTTCCTATTATTAGAAAAGAATTAGTATTCTATTTAAAAATAAACAATAGGCCCTGGCCAGTTTTGCTCAGTAGTTAGAGCATCAGCCTGCAGACCAAAGAGTCACGGGTTCGATTCCGGTCAAGGGCACATACCTCAGTTTTGGTTCAGTCCCCGGCCCTGGTCAGGGCTGTACAGGAGGCAGCCAATCGATGTGTCCCTCTCACGTCAATGTTTCTCTTTTTCTCTGTCTCTCTCTCCCTCCCTCCCTCCCACTCTATCTGATGATAAATGTAAAAATATCTTCAGGTGATGATTAAAAAAATAAACAATGGAAATACTGTGGCTTTGACTGTCATCCTTAAAACAAGTGATACAGAAAGCTGAAAAGTAAAAACATGGGCAAAGATATATAAGCAGACACAAGTCTTTAAAAAGTATTGTGATATTAGTAGTTGACAAAATGGAAATCAATATTGGAAAAAGTAGGCCAAATAAAGGCATTCCAAGATATAAATTTAACATTAATAAGAATTTAATTTTGAATGATATAGACAAAGATATGAATTTAATATTAATAAACAGAAAATGTTCTGTGTAAAGCTAGTAGGCATCAATCTTTGTGTACTGGAAAATAATTGCATCAAAATATATAAAGCACAAACAGTTGGCAATATAATTTAGAGAAGAATAAATTTACAAAAGCACAATGGAGTTGGGAGATTTGAACATACCTGTGTTAATAGGGATTCTCCAGAGAAATAGAGCCAACAGTATGCAAATATTTATATAGAGAGATTTAGTCTTAAGAGTTGGCTCATGCAGTTAGTTGTAGAGGCTGGCATGTCCAAAATCTGCAGAACAGGTCAGCAGACTGTAGACCCAGGGCAGACCTGTTCAAGTCCAAAGGCAGTCAGTCTCCTGGCAAAATTCCCTTCTCCTTGGGGGTGTCAGTTGATTTGATGAGGCCTATCCACATTCTGGAGGTCAATTTGTTTTACTCAAAGTCTACTAATGTAAATGCTAATATCATCTAAAAAATACCTTCCCATAAACACCTAGAATAATGTTGGGCCCAATATCTGCCTAGCATGGCCTAGCCAAGTAATTTAACACATAAAATTTACCATCACAATACCTCTGTAAAAGCAAGACATATCAAATAAGCAGGAAAGCAAGGATATTGGTGTTGTGAATAATATACTACAAGGGAGCTTTAATTTCATGCATTTATTTATGCATATTTATGTATATGGGTGATATCTCTATCGCTGAACTCCACACTCCAAGAGCACAGGTTACACAACTCTTTTCCACAGCCTCTGCCACACTTCAAAAATACTGATCATATATTATATATAAGCCCTTAAAAAAGAACTAAATAAAAAATTATACAAGCCACAGTGAATATGCTAAAATTTAATTTCACAGTTTATATTGAAATGCTCCAATCACGTTAAAATGATTTCAAAATCCACTCTCTAAATAATTATTAGATCAAAGAAGAAATAAAATTTTTATTTGCATATAATTTAGAAAAGAACAATAATAAGAAGACTCCAGGTTAATGCATACTGGATGAGACCAAAACTAATCTCAAAGAAAAACTAATGAATCTCAAATGCTTTCAGCATTAAACACAAATGAATGAAAATATATACCCTGCCCCTTTTAACTAAAGAATTAAAAAGGTAAATCCTAAATAAATCAAAACTGACTCGAGAATGCAGAAAACCTAAAGAAAGAAATAAAGCAGAAATAAAGCTGGAAATGTTTTCAAAGAATTGAATACCTTTAATGACAGCATTGGGTCCAGCGAGTTTTATCAGGAAATGTATTTCAAACTTTTAAGAGACAGAAAACTTCCATGTTACATAAAGTGTAACATTTTATGATTACTGATTCATTTATAAAATAGAATGAGCCTGGTTTTGAAAAACATCCTGACACAGTTAACCTCCAAAATAAACTATAAAACAATCACCCCATTCAGTATAGATGTAAAACATTTTAAGTATAATTAGAAGGACTATTTGAATAATCAAATTAAAGTTATTTCAAGATTAGTCTAAAGCATTCATTAAAGAATAAAATTCATATTTGATGAAGGATAAGAAAACATTTGACAAAATTCAACTAAGAATAGCGGAGTTATCTTAACATAAAAATAAGTATATTACCTCTAAGAACCAATATTATACAGGCTGTTCTCTAGTAATAACATATGAATCTACCTGCAGGGCTCTATACTAGGCTTCAGCCCCTCCCAACTATAGCTCATGGACAGTCCTGCTGGTACAGCAGTACCCTTAGGCCAGTGAACCACTGGGAGACACTCCTATTTGTTCTCCTGAAGATCCTAAAGGGGTTCTTCTTTCATCTCCCAGCTGCGGTCAGCAAGTGATCCTGCTGGCACAGAGACCAGGTGGGAGACCGTCTATGCCTCAGGAGATCATGAAAGGGCCCTGTTCTTGGCTCCAGCCCCTCCAGCCATGGTCAGGGACCAGTCCAGCCCACCCAGGGACCTGGCAAGAGACACACCCATCCATGCCTCCAGAACCAGGTCCATAGACCTCAGTCTTGGCTATGGAATCTGAAACAGCCCAGGGGATCAGTTCAAGCCCCCAGAATAGATTCTGGGCATCCAATTTCGGCACAGTGACTACAGTTAACAAAGCTGTATTCTACACTGGAAAGATGCTACGAGAGTAAACCTTAAATGTTCTCACCACACACACAGAAAATTGTAATATGAGGTGATGGATGTGTAAACTAATTTTATTGCATATTGTATAATATACATTTTAAAATACTCTAAACAACACTGAAAGTACTATATATCAAGCTGTTTAGCTATTAAAAACAAGGTTTAAAAACATGCTCATATATCCTTCTTTGGGCTCACGTGCATGTGCAAATTTTTCTAAGGTTCAAACCTAAAGACTGGAATTCTGGGATATAAGACATATTCATGTTCAACCTTAAAGAAAATGCCAAATTGTTTTCCAAACATGTATCAGTTTACATTCTCGTCAGCAGTTACAAATGCAGCATTATTGATAATAAACGTATTCCCAAATTTTCTACATTTAAAAAATAAACCCAAAATCAAGTGTATCTCAGACGGAGTGGTCTAGACTAACTGGCTTGCCAAAAATGTAGTATTCTGACTCCCATTTTAGACCCCTATACAAAATACAAATGTTCAGATTCTACATTTTTAACAAAAACAAAAATAATTCCTATGCATGCCAAAGTTTGAGAACCACTAATCAAAACCAAACAAGCGAATGGCATAGTTAACACTGAAATAATAGAGGCCTCCCCTTTAAAGACAGAAAAAAAGAGGTGTCCTACTTTCTGCCCGATTAATTACCTCAACTCTGAAACTTTGGTTATTGAAATAAATACAAAACAAGATATAACAGATATAAATATTTAAAAATAAGATCTAGCAATATTATTATTAGGATGAATACCCTCTGGTAAGCTCCAATGAACTACAAATCCTTCATGATGAATAAGAGCACTTAGGAAGTTGGTTAGATAAAAATTGAGCACACAAAAATAACTTCTTTATATACTAGCAATAACTGGATAGAAAAAAATGGAGAGAAAGGATTCCATTTACAATAGAAAAAATAAATGTAGAGGAATAAACTTTAAAATTGTTTAGGGTCTTTATACAAAAAGATTTTAAAACTTTATAAAGGCACATAAAAATATATTTGAATAAACAGAGCAAAATAACATCTCCTTAGGAAAACTTAATATCATAAAGTACCAATTAACTCATAAATGATTTAGGATTCAGCCATCAAATTTTTAAAACTTGAACACTACTCTCTAAAAATATCTAGAAAAATAAGCACATAAGATTAGCCACAAAATTATTACAAAGAAAAATGAACACAAAAGACTCTCTAAGAATATTATGAAAACTAACATCAGGGACTTACTCTACCCGACAGTAAAGTCTATCATAAAGTTACAAGATTAAAATGATTCATTATTGCCCTGTCTGGTGTGACTCAGTTGGTTGGGTGTCATTCCACCCACCAGGAGGTCGCTGGTTCGATTCCCAGTCAAGGACACATGCCCGGGTTGTAGGTTCATCCCCAGTAGGGGGCGTGCAGGAGGCAGTCGATCCATGTTGCACTCTCATATCAACATCTCTCTCTCTATCTCTCTCTCCTTTCCTCTCTCTCTAAAAATCAATAAGCTATTCTTTTATTTATTTTTTATTTAATTAATTTATTTTTGTTATAGATGTTTCTCCTTTTTCCCACATTGACACCCTCCTCCCATTCCTTCCACCCCACCCCACCCCCATTGTTGTCTATGTCCACTGGTTATGTTTATATGCATTTTAAAAAATAAGTTAATTACTAGTGAAAAATAGTTGGAAAAGTCAGACACCAAAGACAATTTACATGAGAGAATGAAGACTGACGGGCTTTCTCGGTTCTTTTCTGCAACGCCTTCACCTCTGTTCTCTAGACGCTGGAGTACCCCGGGCTCTGTCTTTAAACTTTCTCCTCACTGTTATACTCATCCCTGGGTGATCACACTTCTTTTCATGGAGTCAAATACTTTCTCTGTGCTTTCAAACCATAAATCTTTATTTCTAGCACCTGTCTCTCCTAGAACTCCAGATCCCCATGGCCATTGGCCTGCTCAACATCCCCTTCATGCCTCGAAGTATCAAAAATGTCACTCAGCCAAAACCAAATAATTGTCCCACCAACACCGCCCTTCGTGTAGCTCCCCAGTCTTAGAAACTGGTACCTCCAACCTTTTGGTTGCTCATATCAAAAGCCCTAGAGAGACATTTTAGATCCCTCTCTTTCTCTCAAACCTGGCATCTAATTCATTAGGAAATCCTGTGGTCATGCCTTCAAAATAGATCTTGAATACAACCACTTCTCATCACCTCCCCTACCACCACCCTAATTTCAGCCCTGTCATCTCGCACCACAAGAGCTTCCGCACTGGCCTACCTGTGTCCCCTCCTACTTCCTTCAGTGAGATTTCTATATGACTGCCAGAATAACTGGCCATGCTATTCCTCTGCTCAGAACCCTTCTGAGCACACTTAGAATAAACATCTCAAACCCTTACTTTGGTCCACAAAAGGCCCATATGTTCCGGCTCCTGACTCCAGTGGTATGCTGGTAAGGGTTCAACAACCAGCTCTCCCTGCCCCCAAAAAGTATATACATACATATATACATACACCCATAAGTTTATTATAAATTTTACTGATATAATGCATGTATAACACACAATTTGCAAATAGTAATAAACTATACAGTATTCTTCATTGTTAAATTTCATATATCAGATTGATTCTCACAGAATGTTTCCATTGTTTTTTTGTTTTGTTTTGCCAAACTCTGGCGTCTTTAGTAAACCTGTGGCTGCAAATGATGAATGAGGATCGTTCCAAAACAAATGTTGGCTGATGCATTTCTTTATGTTAACGAGAAAGAAGAAAGAGAAACAACGAAAGCACAAGGTGAGACTCCACTTGTTCATCAGGGATGCAAACAACTTTATTGCTGATAATAATTTTTAAATGCTGGAGAAATACTGCCTCAATTTGTTGTGCTACTCACAGTGTAAGAGCTACAGACACGACTCACAGTTAAACTGAATCTGCAATATTAATATTTTCTCCACCACTTTAAGTCTAGGCATCAACAAAATAACAAGTGAAGCCCTGATTTGTAGACTTTGCTGATTTCCATGGTGTAAATATTCTCACCATGGTGGGTTTCCAGCCACCAATATGATGTCACTGAATGCAGAGATGGAAAGAGACACACAGTAATGTGCTGTTCCATAGTGTCTTCACCATACAGGTGCAATAGACACAATTAACCTCCAGAGCAGAGAAAATAGTCAAATGTAGCAAACAGTTAGGAAGTGATGAAATATAAGTCCCTATTACCATCATCTTTAATACAATGAATGTACTTAATTATAGGTTTATGTAATTAATTTTTAATAATGACTATGTTGAATAATTGGCTAGCAACATTCCTGCACATTGGACAACTGGCTGTGATGAGCAGAGAAGACAGCCTCCAGTACACCCCCTGGCTTCCCCTCCATTCTCACCTCTGGTCCACACCTCAGTCTGCTCCAGCCTCCCTGGGCTCCTGGCTCTTTCAACTAGCCCAGCGCTCTCCCACCTCAGAGCTTCAAAACTTGCTGTTCCCTCTGCCGGACACCCTTCTCCAGGTGGCCCACAGCTCTCTCCCCTTCACAGTGTCTGCTCAGGAGGCGCCACCCATCCCTGGCCACCCAGCTAAAACAGCACCCCACACACGCCTACTCCCTCGCACCACTTTGCCTTCTTCTCAGCACTGATCATTATCTGGCACTTTGCATATTATATTTGTTTATTGTGTGACTCCTCCACCCTCTAATAGAAATTAAATCTAGGAGAAAGGTCACTAGTCTCATTCATCACTGCTGTATTCCTGTTGCCTAGAACAGGGCCTGGCATACAGGGGGATCTAATTATTTTCTGTTAAATCAATTTAGGAATGAGCTCAAGACTTTTAACATTAAAATTTGGCTTGTAAAAAAAAAAAAAACCTATAAAGAAAATCGTAAAAATAGACAAAGGAGAAATACCATGAATATATAGAAGCTCTTCCAAATCAATCATTAAGTAAAATATGACTATAAGAATAATAAAAAAAAACGGACATGAGTAGACATGACAAAAATATGAGAAATAACCATTTTTAAATGTTCAATGATTTGTCATCAAATAAATACAAACTAAAACAAGTTTTTAGATATTTTTCTAGCAAATTTACATATATAAAGTCATATATAAATATTAAATAGTACAACTTTGACACAATGAGCTCTTACACACTTTAAGCAGAGACATAAATTAGTATAGCCTTTCTGAAGGACAATTTGGTGTTTTAAAAAAGCATAGAAATTCCATGCACTGTGAGCCAGCATTTTTTGCACCAAAATGTTGCGCTTCAATTCCTGGTCAGGGCACATGCCCAGGTTGCGAGTTTGGTCCCCAGTTGGCATGTACAGAAGGCAACGGATAGGTGTTTCTCCCTCCCACCAATGTTTCTCTCTCTCTCTCTCTCTCTCTCTCTCTCTCTCTCTCTCTCTCTCTCAAATCAATAAATCATATCCTTGGGTAAGGATTTAAAAAATAATATTATGCAAAATGGGACTTACGGTATCACAATACTATTTATAACACTAAAATCAAAGAATGAGGAAGAGGAGCAGGAGGAAAAAGACCTAAATATTCCACAACCAGAAATTAGCAAAACGATTTATGGTACCTCTAAGAAATGGAATATAATGAAGCCATTAAAAACAGAATTACAGAGAAATATTTAATAACATGATAAAATACCCAGGGTACATTGTTAAGTGAAAACTACAGGATACAAAATAGTTTGTAGAGTAATATTACATGGGTAAAAGATAAATATAAACATGGAAAAGCAAGTAGAAGGAAATAATATTGAAACATTCATAATTTTTATCTTTGAACAGTGGGATTAAGGTGATTTTTCTTACTTTTTTTGTTATATTTTCTAACTCTCTACAACAAACATTTGTCATAATTAGGAAAATGAAGGATCGGATCTTAAGGAGGAAATGAAATCACTTTCTGGAAATGCCAAGATGCTGGGCACTGTTCAAGATGGCCCACACACAAAGCACAGGCAGAGAGGAGTGAGAAGACAGGTGGAAGGAGTATGGGTGTCTTTAGAATTCTCTTCCCTTATCTCTGAGGAAAAAACACAAGGCCAGGGAGTGAAGACACCCATATTGCTTACACTTGGGTATCACTAGGCTTGAATGACCTAGGCCTTTCCTAAACACTGTCTTTAACCCCAAAGGAGCATTCAGCAGAGAACTACACAGACTTGACAGCCTGGAGGTGCCCTACTAAACAAACCTGCCTGCAGAGAAGGGAGACATTGGAGTGGCTCCTTGGGGCTTAGTGCATGCACATTACAGAAGGACAGCTCTTGAAGGCTGCACAGTCCTGAATCATGTGACCTGAGCCACAGGTGACTGCTGGTTGCCCACGATGCCATGCCTGCATCTCCAGCTGATCTGCCTTTGCCTCACAGCCAGGATAGCCTTACAGCATCGCTTCATCCTGCCTGGTCCCGGAGGTAAGCCCAGCAGATGAACCCATGCAGGTTCCATTCAACTTTTAATTAAGATACTAATAAAGTATACTAATGATAGGAAGGGCGGGCGATTTTTTTTAAATGTCAGGGAACTTGAAAGAGCAAGTGAAAGGATGTCAGAATGTGAGAATCAGGCACAGCCACAAGACCGGGCAGTGACAATGGTTCAAAGGCATAATTGGGACCTCTGCTGTGATGCTCGGCAGGGGGCTGGTGGCCAGGTTGTCCAAGCAGGGCTGAGAGAGGAGCCTGATTAGGCTGCCTCTGCCTCCTGAGACAGGCCCAGAAAGCGAAGGCAGGCCCTTCCGCAGAGAAGACTCCATCCCCCAAGGCAGGAGGCCTGGGAACAGATTATATGGGGCTCTCTTGTGCATCAGAGGCTGAGCCCCAAGCATCTTTCCCATGGCCAGTCCCTCCCATTCAATGAGCAATTATTTACCCTGCAGGTACCTATAAGAAGGTACCCATATTTGGCCAGAGACAGCATCTATCTCAGCAGAATTTTTTCTGCTGAGTTTGAAAACCAGTCTGGTGCCCAGTGCCAAATGGCAAACACTACACACAGCTCAAAAATGGGAGAGCAAGATATTGACGGGATGGGCTCATCACTGAGAGTAGCTCCAGTGCGAGCTCAGAGACTATCTTCCTAAAATGCCCATGTGATGGCCCTGGCACTCGTGCCTATGGAGTTGTTCTGGACCCCAGGGCCAGGCCCCAGTTCTGAGGGTGGCCTGGTGAGCAGATCACTCCCACTGGCCAGTGCAGTCTTTCTTTCATGGCATGCCATGAAGCTGAACCACCAGAATAGTGATGACACACTGATTTGGGGTGACTGTCACTCCTGTAGGATTCATAATGAGTTCAGGCCTCTGGGCTACCCCTGACCCTTGGCCTGTATGCAGGGACCGTGCACTGATGTTCACCCACCCAGGATCCAGGATCCGACAGCATGCTTCCTCTACCTGCAGAACCAGAGAGTGCTGGGGTGGAAGCAGACACCCTCTCCCTGTGTGTCCATCACCAGGTCATGCCACCTCCTCAGCAGGTTCTGTGACACGTATCAGGCAGTCCTCTGGGGGTAGCCAGGCCAAGCTCTTCTGAGGGCTTTTGAGACCATTGGTATACAGTGCCAGCGGCCCTCCCAACCCACATCCTTTCTTGCCTAATAGAAATGGTGGCATCCTGCTCTCCTGCATCAGGTTAAACTGTGCGGGATGTGGGACAGACACTCCTTGGGGGAATGGAAACCCATTCTTCTTGCTCTGCCCGCAGGCCCTTCAGCTATCCTCTCTGCTAGCAGCAGGAGTGCTTAAAACATTGAAAGAGATCATGTTCTAGGAATGTAATGATCACAGCTTAAAGAGTTCAAGGGAAGATACGGTTGCAAAATGTGTCATTTCTACATTTACACTACAACATTTCTAGGTATAAACTTAACATGACCAGAAAAAATGAATTATTCACGTTTTCCTTCACACTCTGAGGAAGGCTTACATTTGTGGGCAGCTGAAAGCACGTGACAGCCTTTGAGAGTCCTTGGAAACCAGTATTCACAGGCAGGTTAGATAATGGAGCACCACGAGGAACAACAGAACTAACATTACACAAAGGCATAAAGGGGACTTAGAGTCAAGAAGATTTATACTGTTTCCAGACAAACAGGTTCCGAAGAGGCACGGCTGTTGTGTATAATGACAACCACTAGCTTTTTCTCCTGGTAAGATATAGAAAATTAGTCAGGCCACTGTGTATTTGACGTTAAGTAGAGCGCTAATAACAGACAAGACAAGATGATCGCGGGACCTGAACGGGAGAAATGGAGCCTGGATGCTACAGTCCTCACAGACACTGATTGGACAATAAACAAAGACATAAGTACCTCTCCTTGATCCGTTGTTCTAAATCTTCATTGACTATTCACTATACCTCCCCTGGACCCGTGGATTTATAACACAAATTTTCATCAAATTGTTATATACACAATGTTTGCCCAGGACTCTGCATACCCTAGAGATAGCCCTGATGGTGTAGGCCAGGCATGGAGATTTGTATGCAAGTGGTTTATTGGGAAGTGCTCTCAGGAACAAGATGCAGTAGTGAATAAATAAATCCAGTAAAATCTAGAAAAGATGTCCAAACAAATATCATTATAACATTTAATGCAAACTTAATAGATTGTTCTTAAAAGAGGTAATACATAATATGTAAAAATATAATAAAATTATTCTTCTAAAAGGCCAAATTATTCTATGAAAATTTAGTATATGAAGGTAGTAAGCAAAGAAGCATAGGTAAATAGAGTGCATCGCTTGTCTTATACAGGAAGAGAGTAAATATACTTAGAGAAACATGGGTTTTTAAATTAAACACCAGTAGAATAAAAATAAGTGTGAAACTTATTAAGCTCCCAAAAAGACCAAGGCAGGCCACAGCAATATTGCAAAAGGCAGCCAAGGAAAAGTAAGGAGGCATTAAAATAACAGAAGTAGAACACAATTTATCAGATATACATTGAATGTGTTAAGGCTAAACTTATATATTAAGGCATCTCATATTTATTTAGTAAGCAAAATGCAAACAATTACTATTTAACAAGAGACATACTTAAAACAAAATAACAAGAATTTTAGATAAAAGAGTAATTGAATTTCTGTTTCTGGCAATATTTAAGACTAGATATTTAGATAAACCCTACTAATACAAAATATATAAAATGCAGGATACAATATTATTTTAGAAAAACATTTAAGTACATGGTTGAAGAACATGTATTTACAATCAAAATACACAAAGCCCAAGAAGAATGTTTCCATGAGTGAAAATATACAGAAAAAAGTCAAGCTGCATAATAATACCTGCAAAGACAGCAAATATTAGAATTATCAGAGACTAAATAGAAAATACATTTTTAAAAATATTTTATAGGAAAGATAAGATGTTGAAAAGTATGATGAATGAAGGGAAGACTATCAAAATGTCTGGTTTGAAATAATACTAAGTAGAACTCTAGAAATAAAAAATGTAAGTGAATATAGAACTACATAGATGCTCAGTTGAAAGTTAGATACAGCTAAAGAGTTCATGGTAAACTAGGTAATAATACTCCAAAAATATCTCCCCAATATTGCACTAAGATATGAAAAAGGGGTTAAAGCATATGGGATATAAAGTGAAAAGTTTAAATACACATCTAATTATAGTTTATGATAGAGCTTATAAAGATAATAAAGGAAATGCATTATTCAAAGAATGGCTGACACTTTGCCCAAATTGATGAACGGCACCAATCCTCAGACTCAGGAAGTCCAATGATTTCCAACAGGATGAACAAAAAGACATCTAGATAAATTTAGTATAACTTCAGAACAAGGACAAGGAGAAGATATTAAAATAAACCAGACAGAAAAGATAGATCACCTGCAGGAGAATAACGGCTGATTTCTTAAAGGGGGGTGGGGGGAGCCAGAAGACTGTAAAATAATATTTTCATTGTGCTGGGAGAAAATAGTGTCAACTGGGGATCATTACACTCAGCAGAATTATCATTCAAGTACAAAGGTAAAATTAAGTAATTTTAAGACAAATACTAATAAATAAATTTAAGAAAAAAACAGTTTACTACTAACTGACACTCACTAGAGAGAAGGACACACTTCAAGAAGGAAGAAAATGATCACAGCCCTGATCAGTGTGGCTCAAGAGTTAGAGCACTATTCAATCTTCTCTGCTGGCCCTGACTGGTTTTGCTCAATGGTTAGAGCATCACCCCTTGGACCAAAGGGTCACCGTTCAATTCCAGGTCAAGGGCACACACCTGGGTTGCAGGTTTGATCCCCAGAGCTGGTTGGGGGGGGGGCAACCAATCAGTGTGTCTTTCTCATATTGATGTTTATCTTCTCTCTTTCTCTCTCCCCTTTTCCCCCTCCCTTCCACTCTCTCTAAAAATCAATGGAAAAAATATCCTCAGGTGAGGATTAACAAAAACAAAAGAAAATGATCACAGAAGTTCTGAGATGCCAGAAAGACAGGTGAACAAAGAAATGGTAAAATAGAATCTTTTTTTTAAGTAATAGTAGTGTCTAAAATGTAGAATTAGAAAAACTAAAATACTGAAGAACAATAGATACATATGATGGTTATCATCAAGTTCAAGTATTCAAACCTCTTCATATGGTACAAGATACAGACAAGAATATGATTAATGATTTAGTTTAAATTTTGTTAACATAAATATGCATGTTAAAATTTCTGAAGTTACTACTAAAAGAATAAAATTAGAGTGTAAAACATCTAATTAGTAAAAGGAGTACATGAAAAAGAAAGTAGGGAGAAAAAGAGAAGCAAGCACAAGTACTCCAAAATAAGACTGTAAAAAATATTTATAACACACACAATCATAATCAATAATATCGAATAAACATTTTAAATTAAATAAAAATGATGTCAGAAAGCATTTACAAATTAACTAAGTACGTTTTTAAAAAATACACATATACATGAGTTATAAGTACAATAAAGGTTAAAAATAAAACATAAAAAAAGATACAGCAGGAAAATTCAAACCAAAAGATCGCTGTATTAACATATTAACATAGCATAACTATATTAATATAACATATATTAATATCAGACAGCACTAAGTTTTTAAAAAGCATTTCAAGATATAATGAGGTCCATTGTGTTTTTTAGAGGTTATCTTTTTTATAAGAGATTTATTACGATATGATTCGCATACCATACAATTCACTCATTTAAAGTATAAAATTCAATGGTTTTTAGTATATTCACAGAAACTTGCAACCATCACCATGATTTTAGAATATTTTCATCACTTCAAAAGGAAATCCCATACCCCTTACCTATCACCACCTAACTCTCCCTCGGGCCTCAGAAACCAAAATCTACATTCTGTCTCATTGTATTTCCCTCTTCTGGACTTTCATATGAATGCAATCACATAATATGTGGACTTCTGTAATTGGCTTCTTTTGCTTAGCATGTTTTTAAGGTTCATCCAAGTTGTAGTATGTATCAGTACTTCATTCCTTTTTACAACCAAATAATATTCAATTGTATAATATACAACATTTGGTTTATCCATTCATGCATTGCTGGACATTTGGGGTGTTTTAATCTTTTAGCTATGAACAATACTATAAACATTAGTGCACAAGCTGTTGTGTGGACATATGCTTTCATTACTCTTGGGTAAATAGCTAGGAGTGTAATGGTTGAGTCATATGGAAAGTCTATGTTTAATCATCTGAGAACCTGCCAAACTGTTTTTCAAAGTGGCTGCACCATTTTACTTTGCCACTTGCAGTGCATGAGGGTTTCAGTTTCTCCACATCCTCATCACTATTTGATATTATCCAAATTTTTGGTTCTAGCCATCCTAGTGGGTATGAAGTAGAATCTCATTGTGGTTTCCATTTCCTTGATAACTAATGAAGTTGAGCATCTTTTCATATGCTTGTTGGTCATGTATATATCTTCTTTAGAGAAATGTCTACTCAAGTCCTTTGCTCACTTTTTAATTGGGTTTTTTGTTGTTAAGTTGTAAGAGTTCCTTAAATATTCTGGATAGAAGTATCTCATCAGATATGATTCTCAAATATTTTCTCCTTTCTGTGAGTTGTCTTTTCACTTTCTTGATGGTACTCTTTTAAGCACAAAAGTTTAAATTTCGATGAAGTCAAACTAATTCCTTTTTTGTTTCTTGTGTTTTTGATGTTATTTAAGAATCCTTTGCCAAATCCAAGGTCATGGAGATTACCTCTATATTGTCTTCTAAGAGTTTTATAGTTTTAGCTCTTACATTTAGGTCTTAGATTCATTTTTAGTTAATTTTTGTATATGATTTGAAGTAAGGACCCAACTTTATTCTTTTGCATGTGGATGTCCAGTTATCTCAGCACCATTTACTCAAAAGACTATTTTTTCCCTATTGAATGGTCTTGACATCTTTGTCAAAAATCAATTTTCCAATTAAAAATAGAACTACCTTTTGACCCAGCAATCCTATTTCTTAGAATATATTATAAATATTCTGAAACACTAATTCAAAAGAATATATGTACCCCTATGATCATTGCAGCATTATTTATAATAGGTAAGATCTGGAAACAGCCCAAGTGCCCCTCAGTAGACGAGTGGATAAAAAAGCTGTGGTACATTTACACAATGGAATACTATGCAGTGTAAAAAAGAAGGGTCTCCCACAGAAATTCAAAGGATCATCGAAACATACTATGAACAATTATATGCCAACAAATCAGACAACCTAGAAGAAATGGACAAATTTCTAGAAACACACAGTCTCCTAAAACTGAACCAGGAAGAGATAGAAAACTTGAACAGACCAATAACAACAAAGGAAATTGAAGATATAATTAAGAAACTCCCAGCAAACAAATCCCAGGCACAGATGGCTTCACGGGGGAGTTTTACCGAACATTCAAAGAAGATCTAATACCCATTCTCCTCAAACTATTCCAAAAAATCCAAGAAGACGGAACACTTCCAAACTCATTTTATAAAGCCAGCATAATCTTAATTCCAAAACTGGATAAAGACACTACAAAGAAAGAAAACTACAGGCCAAAACTACTTTGGCATCTGATGAACACAGATGCCAAAATCCTTAACAAAATATTAGCAAATCGGATCCAGCAATACATCAAAAATATTATTTATCATGACCAAGTGGGTTTCATCCCAGGCATGCAAGGATGGTACAATATTTGAAAATCAATAAATGTGATACACCACATAAACAAAATGAAAGATAAAAACCATATGATCATATCAATAGACGCTGAAAAAGCATTCGACAAAACCCAGCACCCATTTCTGATAAAAACGCTCAGCAATGTGGGAATAGAGGGTCCATATCTTAACATAATAAAGGCTATATATGAAAAACCTACAGCCAACATCATCCTCAATGGGCAAAAACTAAAAGCATTCCCCTTAAGAATGGGAACAAGACAGGGATACCCACTTTCACCACTCTTATTTAACATAGTACTGGAAGTCTTAGCCACAGCAATTAGACATGAAGAAAAAATAAAGGGGATCCAAACTGGAAAGGGGTAAGTGAAACTGTCATTATTTGCAGATGACATGATATTGTACATAGAAAACCCTAAAGACTCCATCAGAAATCTACTAGACTTAATAAATGAATTTGGCAAAATAGCAGGATACAATATTAACATCAAGAAATCGACAGCATTCTTATACACCAATGATGAAATCACAGAAAGAGAAACTAAAAAAGCAATCCCATTTACCATCGCAGCAAAAAAATTAAGATACCTAGGGATAAACTTAACCAAAGAAGTAAAGGACCTCTTCACAGAAAACTACAGGTCATTGAAAAAAGAAATAGAGGAAGATATAAAAAAGTGGATACCTTGTTCATGGATTGAAAGAATTAACATCATTAAAATGTCCTTACTACCCAAAGCAATCTATAGATTCAATGCAATCCCCATCAAAATACCAACAACATATTTCACAGAACTAGAACAAACACTCCAAAAGTTTATATGGAACCAAAAAAGACCCTGAATAGCTACAGCAATCTTGAAAAAGAAGGACAAAGTAGGAGGGATCACATTACCAGGTTTCAGGTTATACTATAAAGCCACTGTAATCAAAACAGCCTGGTACTGGCACAAGAACAAGCATATGGATCAATGGAACAGAACAGAGAACCCAGAAATTGACCCAAGACAATATGCTCAATTAATATTTGACAAAGGTGGCAAGAGCATACAGTGGAGTCAAGACAGTCTCTTCAATAAATAGTGTTGGGAAAATTGGACAGCTACTTGCAAAAAAATGAAGCTAGACCACCAACTTACACCATACACGAGAATAAACTCAAAATGGATAAAAGACTTAAATGTTACTCGTGAATCCATAAAAATTCTAGAAGAAAATGCAGGCAACAAAATTTCAGACATCATAGGCAGCAGAATTTTCACTGATGCAACACCTAAGGCAAGAGAAACTAAGGAAAAAATGAACACATGGGACTACATCAAACTAAAAAGCTTCTGCACAGCAAAAGAAACAACCATCAGAACGGAAAGGGATCCCACTATATGGGAGACCATAATCGCCAATGATGCATCAGATAAGGGGTTAATTTCCAAAGTATATAGAGTGCTCATACAAGTCAACAAAAGGAAGACAAAGAACCCAAATAAAAAATGGGCAGAGGACCGAAATATACACCTCTCCAAACAGGACATACAAATGGCCAAGAGACATATGACAAAATGCTCAATGTCACTAATCATCAGAGAGATGCAAATTAAAACAACTATGAAGTATCACCTCACACCTGTCAGAATGGCCGCCATCAACAAATCATCAAACAACAAGTGTTGGCGAGGGTGTGGAGAAAAGGGGACTCTGGTACACTGCTGGTGGGAATGCAGACTGGTGCAGCCACTGTGGAAAACAGTATGGTGTTTCCTCAAAAAGTTAAAAATTGAACTGCCATTTGACCCAGTGATCCCACTTCTAGGAATATACCCTAAGAAACACCAACCAGAAAGAATATATGTACCCCTATGTTCATAGCACCACTATTTACAATAGCTAAGATCTGGAAACAGCCCAAGTGTCCATCAGTAGACGAATGGATAAAAAAAAGCTGTGGTACATATACACAATGGAGTACTATGCAGCTGTAAGAAAGAAAGATCTCTTATCCTTTGAGACGACATGGAGGGACCTGGAGAGTATTATCGTAAGTGAAACAAGCCAAGCAGAGAAAGACCAATATCACATGATCTCACTTATTTGTGGAATATAATGAACATAATAGTCTGAGGAACAGGGTAGATCCAGAGACATGGATGTTGGGTACAGACTGACAACCCTCAGAAGAGGGGATGGGGGAGGGAAGAGATAAACCACAGAATTTATAGGCATATACGCAAAACTGATGGACATGGACAACAATGTTGGGGATGGGGCGGGGGGGATGGTGAGGAGGGTGTCAGTGGGGGGAAAAGGAGAAACATCTGTAACAAAAACAAATTAATAAAAAAATAAATACATAAATAAAAATAATGATAATAATAATAAGAAGAAGGATCTCTTACCCTTTGCAAGAGCCTGGATGGACATGGAGATTATTATGGTAAGTGAAATAAGTCAGTCAGAGAAAGACAAGTACCATATGATTTCACTTATATGTGGAATCTAATGAACAAAATAAACTAACAAACAAAATAGAAACAGAGGCATGGATACATGGAACAGACTGACAGCTGTCAGAGGGGCGGGGGGAGAGGGGTACTGGATGAAAGAAGGTGAATGGATTAGCCACAGAACATATATACATAGCACATAGGCACAGACAACAGTGTGGTGACGGCCAAAGGGAAAGCTTGGCGGTGGCTAGGTAGATGTAGGCAAAGGAGTAGGAGGGGGAAGAGGATATCTGTATAGTGTCAACAATAAAAATAAAGTTAAAAATCAATTTTCCACACATGTATGGGTTTATATCTGGATCTCAATTCCATGCCATTGATCTATTTGTCTGTGATTTTGCCAGTACCACACGGCTTGATTACCATTGCTTTATAGTAAGTTTTGAAATCAGGAAGGGAGAGTTCTCCTACTTTGTTCTTCTTTTTCAATATTGGCTTAGCTATTCTGAGTTTCCTTCCATTCCATCAATTTTATTTTTTTGTTTTTTGGTTTTTTGTTTTGTTTTGTTTTGTTTTGTTTTGTTTTGTTTTGTTTTGTTTTGTTTTTGTACATGCCACAGCGGGGACCGAACCCGGGACTCTCTGGTCCGCAGGCCGAAGCTCCAACCACTGAGCCAAACCGGCCATAAATTTTAGAATCAGCTTGTCAAATTCTGCAAAGATATCAACTGGGATTCTGCTAGAATTGTGCTGAATTTGTAGAGCAAGCTTGGGACATTACCAAGTTTAAAATGTTAAGTCTTCTGAGCTATGAACATGGAATGGTTTCCCATTTATTTAGGTCTCCTTTAATTCCTTTTAACATTTTTTATTTGTTTTTTTAGTTTTTAAGGTATAAGTTTGCACTTTTGTTAAATTTATTTCTAGCAGGTAATACTAGTCTAATAAAATGAGTGGGAAAGTATTCCCTCTTCTTTCATTTCTTAGAAGACTTTGTGAAGAATTGGTAGTAATTCTTTAAATGCTTGGTACTATTCAGTGATAAAGCCACCTGGAAAGCCATTATTTGTTGATAAAAATTTACTTCATAAAGGAGATAAAAAGTATTCATGTACATAATAATAGAACTTCAAAATACACAAAGCAAAAATGAACAAAATCATGGGAGAGGTTAATAAAAACACTAAAATTATGTGACATTCCAAAATAACTCTCTCAGTAACTGTTGGATCAATACCAAAAATATTATACATCAAAACTTTGGGGATGCTGCCAATACAGCATTGACAGGGAGAAGTCTTAAATACAGGTATTAGAAAATAAAATAAAATAAAAATAAATGAGCTAAGCTTCCAATTTGAGATAGCAGGAAAGGAACAGCAGGATAAAATACAAACAAAATAAGCAGTAGGGAGGAAATTATAAACAAGTGAGCAGAAATTCATGAAATAGTAAAGAAAATGCAGTAATTTCGATAAACTCAAAAACTGGTTCTTTGAAGAGACTAATAAAATTGACAAACCTCTAAACAAAATAATGAAAAGTATACACAATTTTTTTCAGAGAAAAAGCTTTTGTAAGTGATTTTATGTATAAGCTTAGTATCTAATCCAGACAATGACAGTCTGAGAAAGAACATTTTTGGCCCCCATCACTCACGAACTTAGATGCAAAACAAATCTAGATAAAATATTAATAGACTACTTTAGAAATGCATAGAAAAGATAATGACATTCTGATAAGGTTGAATTTACTCCAGGAGGGCATGTTTGGTAAATAAAGGAGGGAAAGGTCATATGGTCATCTCAACACAAAGATAGAGCATTTGATAAAATCCAACAAGCTTTAATGACCACAAAAGAGGAAATTTTAAGAAGCAAGAAACAGAAGGAACATATTGAACCTAAAAATGGTATCTACTAGTTCTGCAGTTAACATCATACTCACCAATGAACCTTACTCATAGTGGGTCGCAGACAGAAGGTCCTCCAAGAAGTTGTAGTATCCACTGACCTTATTGAGAAAACCATCTCAGCTGTGCAGAATGCAATAAAACAAAGCCTTCAAATGGACCTTGGCTTCACCTGTTGCCTAGAAAACTATGACTCTGACCAGATCTGGTGACCTTAAAAAATATCACTGAGTAATGTCAGGCTCTGTTTGGTGGCCTTTGTCCACAGTGGGCATTCCCTCAAGAAGAGACACTTTGGAATCTTCCAAAGTCAATGGCTATATAAATAGATTGTTCTCAGTTCTTTTTGTTTTGTTTTGTGTTGGTTTGTTCTGTGTGTGTGTGTGTGTGTGTGTGTGTGTGTGTGTGTGTGTGTGTTTCAGTAGTAAGCCTGTCATAAGTGGACATATTCAGCTCCCAGGGAAATAGCTCTGGACTATATTCCATGGGACCAGGATGATCTGGACCATGGGGTCCACCTCCATGCCTACCTACCAAGAGAGCATCTTCTGCCATTGTCATCAATGTCTTGCTCACAGGTGGGAGAACATTTTGACTTTTGACAGGAGCTTGACATGACTGATGTTTTCCTGATAGATGATGAGAGATGGGAAATACTCTGCTTTTCTCTCAAGGGAAGAAGAGGTGAAGGTAGTGCCACTACATAGTGAAGGCTTCTTAGGGGGAAATGAGTGAACAGAATGTGAAATATCTATTCCTTGTCAGCAAAGAATGTGTTGGTCGGTTTCTCTGGATCTAGGTAGATATTCATCCATAGATCTTGCCTGCAGCAATTATTAGTGTAGTGATTATGTGATTTTCTATTTCTCATTCTAAATTGAATTTCTTTATTAAAGCGATTTTATTTCCAAAAATAAAAAATAAAAGAAAGTTACTTGACTTTTATTTCTGGCAATAGTCTGAACTAAAAATTCTTTACAAACGCTGGCTAAAATATTACAAATATTCGATTATATGCATAGCCATGGTCCCAAGAAAGGTAATTCCCAGATGTCAATAACAAAGAGAAAACTAAAAACCAAAGAAATAAGGATCTGAGCTGATTCTGTAGAAGCCCGACAGTGTTTTCTGGTCTCAGTAACAAAAGGATTTTTGTTTTAATGATCTGACAGGGAAATGAAATAAGATCTTGATCCTGCTAATGGTGAGGAATAAAACTGAGACTTCTCTATATATGCAATAATGTGGATGAACCTTGAGAACAGTATGCTAAGTGAAAAAGCCAGAGAGAAAGACCACATATCATATGATTCCATTTATATAAAAATTCCACAACAAGCAAAAAATGATGAATGGCTTTCTGCGGCTAGAGGAAGAGAAGAATGTGGAGTGACTCTAATGTTCACAGTGTTTCCTTTGGGGATGATTAAGAGACTATAACATGAGATTGTGGTGATAGTTGCATAGTTGTGTGAATGTACGAAACTCCATTGAATTATATACTTTAAATGGATTAATTTTATGGTTTAATCTGCTTAAGTCTAACAAAACATGTAGAGAATCTGTATGTTGAAAACAACAAAACACTGACAGAAGAAATCAATGTGATATAAATAAATGGAGAGTCATGTTCACGAGTTGGATTTAGCCAAAAAGTTCTTAGATCTGATACCAAAAATTCAAACCATGAATTAAAAGATAAATTAGACTTCATAAGAATAAAAAACAAACAAACAAAACAAACAAACAAAAAAAACCTTGCTCTATGAAAGACACTATTAAGAGAATAAAAAGACAAAATACAGACTGGGAAAAATATTTACAAATCCAAATTATATAAAGAACTCTCAAAAGCAACATCATTAGCCATTAGGGAGATACTACTTAACCGACAATGAGATACTACTATATATTTATTAGAATGGCTAAAAGTAATAATAATAATAAAATTAACAACACTAAATGCAAGCAAGGATGTGAAGCAACTCTCATACATTGCTGGTGGGAATGTGTGGTATAGCACTTTAGAGAACACTTTGACAATTTCTTATCAAATTAAACTAAAACATTATATGGCACACCAAGATATTTAACCTAAATAAATAAAAAAATAAACATTTACACGAAAATCTGAACACCAATTTTATAGCAGCTTTATTCATAATCACTAAGCGCTGTCAGTGATTATGATACAGCTGCTATGTACAAGAGATCAGGAGTTGCCAGGGAGAGGGTGACGGGGGAGGGCGACTGCAAAGGCCACCGTACAAGAGTTTGGGGCTGATAGAACTGTTTTGTATCCTGATTATGGTGATGGTTACATGAATCTATACATGTGTTAAAGCTCACAAAGTTGTACACCAAAAAAGAAAAGAAAAGGAAGTCATTTTATTGTATGTTAATTTTTAAAGAAAAGAAAAACACTGAAGAAATATAAAACTCTTCGGGTGCAATGAAAGGAAAACAAAATTGTCTGCGTGCAGAAGTCCTAGGAAGCACCTGTTTACCACTTACCACCTCCAAAGTGAGTTTAGATATGTTTTCGCTTTTGTTTCAAAGGCAAATATTTCTATCAGTAACAAAAGAGAGTGTCTATTAGAAACTCTGGAATAAAGAAAAAGCTATATTTTAAATAACTAAGCTAAATATAAAGAAAATTATGCATGAAATAATTTTAAGGATCTCTTTGATCTTGGCATTTGCAGCATTCTCCTTTGAGAAACACAGGTTTGAGGTGATTACTCATCTTCCTATATGGATACAGTCCCACTAAATGACTCCTAAGAAAATAATATACATATCAGCCAATATCATAAATAGCATTTATGGATACTCAAATTTAGGAATCAATATAACCAAAATGTGGGAGGCTTAATTACACCTAGGTCATAAACCTTAACAATGTAAAAATAATGGTGTAACGATGGAAGTTGAGAATAGAAGGGAAGAAGAGATGGAGAGATATTAATTTTTTATAATATATGGTCAACAGTCAACATACTGTCTAAATAGATGAATCAAGACATTATAGAGGTATACTAGAGTTTTAAAAGTAGCAGACAGAAGAACTAAATAAACAACAAACAAATAAAAATTGGAAAAAGGAAGGAGGCAGAAAAAAGGGTAGAAAGTGAGTAAAATTTATTATTTTTCAAAATGGGGAATCAAAAGGTATCTTTAAAGTTCATAAGTTACTTAGCATTGACAAATCAAGAAATAGGCAAAAGTATATTATTTAGAATTGTGGAATAAGAAGTAAAAGCAACTCAAAAGTGCTTTTCTTCTAAATGTACTAGTAGGATCGAAGGTGGAAAAGAGAGCATGTGTCCTTTCATTGTATACCCTCCTACACTGTTTAGATTTTTATTTCTTGGGACAAGTATTGCTATAATCATAAAAATAATTAAACAAATATTAAATAAGGGGATGGACAAACATTCTGGGCAAATACAAGTGAAACGAAAGCAGGAGGTAAATACACAGTATTCAAGAAAAAAGTAATTACAGTAACAGAACAAAAGAAAAAAGTGTGCAAGATTCTACCCAAAGTGCTAACCACAGGTGGTGGGATTACAGATTTTATTTTTCATTTTCTTATCTATATTTTCTAATATTTATGCAGTGGTCACTTATTACCTATTTCAAAAGAAAAAATAAGGGAAAGAGAAGATTATCCTTTATTCCCACTAAGAGTCTTAATAAACACCAAGCAGAGATAAATCTCCCTTTCCCAGGTGCCCACCATGAGGACCTCCTGCCACTGGTCCTCACTAGCCCTGAAATTCCATCATGGCTCTGAAACTGCCTGGGGATTAACCTCTCTGTGCTGTACTCCATTCTTCCTACACCCCTAATTCACCCCTTGCATTTTTTCCCCTATTTAACAGCATTAAAGCCAGAAACATTCAGAGATCGTAATTTCTTTATTTATAACTTGACTCATTCAAAGTGTTTTGAAAGGACTTACACACACATCCCACACACACAGCTGAAAAATAAATAAACAATGAAATCAGAGGAAAAGAAGATTTAGGATAAAGGATGTGGGTAGAATCCAACACCTGCAACGAGTCCTGCACACCATACTGAGATGGGTCAAACTTACGGAACTAAGCCTTCCGACTCCCTCCCCTTCCTCACTCCACCAGGAAAAGGAGGGAAATCTCAGTTAAAAGATTCATGGGATCCATGAGTTATGAGACAAACAAACTTCATACCATTTTGTTGCTGTTGCTTTTTAAGAGAACCTCGGTTTTTCTCTGACAGGGCAAACTGACAAAGGTTTTCCCTTTGATGCACTGGGTTTGGGGTCATTTAAGTAGTTTTCAAAAAGGAGGGAGAAAAGGTAGTTTACATGAGGAGATGGATGTATTAAGTAACCTTATTGTGGTCATTATTTTATACTATATGCATGTATCGAAGCATCACATTGTATACCTTAAACTTACACAATGTTATACATCAATTACATCTCAGTAAAGCTGGGGAAAAGGAAGCTCCTTGAGCGTGAGCATCAGCACCCCTTCCCTTTTGACCTGAATGTCCCCTTTTCTAAGGTGTGCTATCTGCGCGCGAGGACAAACTAACGTTTCTCAACTGAACTGGACTGAAAAACATTCCACTGGCCCATCCTCCAAGTCTGAGAGAACCAGTTAGGAAATCGACACCTCCGGAGCAGCCTGAGGATGGTTCCTATATAAATAAACCCGCCTGGCTCTGAACAAGTGGCAATTGTAAAAGACGGGTAGACACAAGGGAAGTTAGAACAAAGAAATGTCAGAATTCTACCACACTTAGACTGTGGGCCACAAAGGGTCATTTAATTATAAAAATCTGTAAGTATTTTTTTTTTTTTTTAGAGAAGTACTATATTTGGCAGACTTTAGAAGGAAACTTATAAAGGATTTATATTTACCAAAAAAAGAGAGAGAGAGAGACAAATGATCGTCTAAATGCATCAGATATTTAAATGATTAATCTATTCTTCTTCGTAGTATCAAACACCTTAATGTCAATTTTTAAAGAGAAAAAGCTTAGTCAAGACAAGAAGAACGATTCAATTGATTTCTAAAATGTTTGCTCAAGAAATTATTTAAATACGCCAGAAAGATTTCAAAAAACAAAACAAAGAGTAATACATGTTTTCTGATAAATCCAAGCAATGTGACAAAAGGAGCTTTTCCTGACAGTCCAGTACACTTGCAGTTTCAGATCTAAAGGTTATGTCATCAAATCATCAAAGACGATTTATTAACCACCCTCAGGAGCAGGGCACACAGCAGCGGTGTCAACCAGCCATGGCGGTGTTCACACTCATCAACACACACGTGAACAGCCTGATCTCTGCTTGTGGCAGAGAAACAATAGAATGGCAACAGAAATTGCCACTGAAGTCATTTAGCGGGGCGGGGGAAAAAAAAGAAGAAGAAAGCAAATTCTTAGCAAAAAAAAAAAAAAAAAAAAAACAATAAAATAAATTAAATATAACTGGATGCATTTAGAGAAGCTTACTGATGTGCTCACCCCAACCCCTGCAAAAACCATACCTCTGAATTCTATCCATTCCTGGTATTTTGGGTACACATCTGTGATTCTCAGATTCTTTTCATTAAGAGTTGAGACTGATACCCTGTCATAGCTTGTCTGACTGCAGCTGTAACAATGTTGAAATCCTCAAAGGCATAAATGGTAAATATTTATCACTTAATTACTGTTAATATTTTAGGATGTTTATGACAACTCTGAAGATGATTGACAACATGCTGGGGTACAGCATAACTAGGATTTGGATTTCATGATGAAGGGTGAGGATGAAGATCGGGTTGAAATGAATCCAGACCCTGCACAAACTCAGTATAATTTTGTCAATTTAACAGACAATGCTGTCAATCAAGATTTTTGGCTACTGTGTGGTATAATATGGCAGCCAACAGGCAAAGATGCCCAGTTTTAGGATATTTAGTATGGCAGATTGTGTCTCCCAAGGATGGCCACAACAATATCTCCCATGTCACATGTCATTCCCCCATCAAGAGGTGGAGTCTAACTGTCCTCCCCTGAATCTGTCCTGTTCTTTAAGTTGGCATCCAACTTCAGATGCCAATCACAAGTCCAGTTTGTCACCTGGACTTCTGACCAACAGGCTACAGATGGGAGGTTCCAGTGACACCTGCCTTGAGTTCAATTAATTTGCCAGAGTGGCTTACAAAACTCAGAGGAACATTTTACTTACTAGATGATGACTTTATTAAAAAAGGACATAACTCAGGAACAGCCAGGTGGAAGTGATGCATAGGGTAAGGTATGAGGGAGGGTCACAGAGCTTCCATGCCTCTGAATGTGCCCCTTTTCCTGAGTCAACACCTGTTCACCAACCCAGAAGCTCTCCTAAGTCCATCCGTCAAAGTTTTTAGGGAGACTCTATTATGTAGCCAAGATTGATTAAATCATTGGCCACTGACCATTGATTCAACTTCCAGCTCCTTTTCCCTAGGAAGGGAGGGGGGCAGGTGGACTCCTCCGATCATATGGTTGGGATTCCTGGCAATCAGCCCCTCATCCTGAGGGTTTTCCAAAAGTCACCTTATTTTGTTGCTCTCATCTCAGGAAATTCTAAGTGTTTGTGGAGCTCTGTGCCAGAAACAGGAATGAAAAACAAATACGTATTTCTTATTATAAATCATAATATCACATCCATCCCACCAAGATGTCAGCCACATGAGCAATCTTAGACTCTCCAGAATAACCATCCATCAGTTGAGAACCAATGAGTGATTCCCATTCATGCAGCAGGGAGCAGAAGAATAACTTGACCAAGCCTTGCCTGAATATCAGACTCACTAAATGAGATATAGCAAAAATAGTTATTGTTTTGAGCCACTAATTTTACAGTGGTTTTTTTTAAACATCAGTAGAAATGTAGCTTTTTACACATCAGTAACATGCAGGCAAATGTTCCCAACAGCTGTGGGAAAACCTCTGTGGACCCACCTACAACCATGGCCACCTTCTCCTCCACAAAGCACTGTCCACACGGTCTGGGCTCAGGCCATGGAGGAATGATTCAGTCTCTATGAAAGCGTTCATTTGAATGCCAAGTGACCCTAGCACACGTAGGTACTTCTTTTCACATCATTAATCATTTGAGAGGGATGCTTGGAGTATATAAGATGAAAAGCTTCTACCCACAGAAATTAAAACGAGGTATTTCTGAAGTTGTCATGTAAGTTGGTGAGTAAACCTATTTTGTTCTACACGAGACTTCAAAAATATCTTGTTGAAATAAAGAGAGCAAAAGACAGTTACCAATGCTATGTTCCCTTCCCTGAATACTGATTTGTAACTTAGACTATGTTTTTCCAAAATTTCTAGGCATGAGTCCCAATAATATTAATCTAAGCTGTGGCATGGGCAAAGGTCACCAGCTCAGGAAGGGGAAGAAGAATGAAGAAAGAATTCTTTCTCTTCCCTAGGAGCAGGGCTAGCCCTAGAAGAAATTTAAGAATGTGTGGCTTTGTCTTCAGCCCTCTGGTGCCTTGGAATCCCTTTTCCCCAGTCCTTGGGACCCTAAGGTCACTCCCTAGTGGTGGAATCACATCCAGGCCTGCCCTCAACTCCAGCACCTCCCACCCCATGCTGTGTGCTCCTAGAATAACTTATCCAATTTCTTCCCCGACTCACCCACGGAACAAATTCTCAGTGATACATAAATGGCTAATTGGCTCTTTCTGCCTTTATATACATTACTGAGATTCCAGGCTGCTTGGCTAAGTGAAGCAAAAATGACCAAGAAGACCAGCCAGCAGACGAATAGTTCTCCTTGAGTGTCTTCTGGCTTTTTACAGTGTCTTTCCTCCTCCCCTTCTAACTCTGTAAATTATCTCCAACACCTTGAAGGTGGCAGTAGCAAGGGATTCAGTGAGGGGGAAATCTACAGGTAAACTCATCTGTGTTTGGGTAGTTTGTAAATTGAATACTTCACATGTAACCTTCATCCCAAGGGTGAAGTCAAAGAGGGTGGTTCCAAGGCCAGCATCCAGTACTTAGCAATGGGCTCTCCAGAGAAAGAGTTCTGATGTGTAGCCTTTGCCAATCTCTGTGGTGTAAATGCTCCCACCATATCTGATTTTAAGATATGTGGACAAAAAAGGGAACACATACTAAACCTGACAAGCTCAGCGGAGGCCTGTATGGCAGGACTTAACAAACTCAGAGACTGAAAGTAACCACATAGGATGGTCTGAAATTAAAACTTCCTAACTAAAAGTGAGTCCTGGCAGGTAGTCATGTCCTAGGCCAGTATCTTCTTTGACAAAGGTCAATCTTTACCTTAACTAAGTCTGTCTATTGTCTTTTTGCATCCTTGATGACGTACCTTTAGAATGACAGAGTGATCCCCTTTTTTCCAGACCCCTCAGGGCACAATCTCCCACCAAAGCTGGAGACCACAGACCCCTCATTGTTATTTTGTTTCCTCATACCGTCTCTACATGCTGTAAATGTTTATTGTTAACTACCCTGTACCCACCAATGTAAAAGAAGTGTGTCTCTGTTTTACTCTTTATCCAATCTCAAAGATATCCCTGCTTTGCTTTCTCCCACCTCCCTAATCTAACACCAATGAATTTTTCTTCTTCTTTTTTTTTTTTTTTATCCTCACCCGAGGACATTTTTGCATTTATCTTCAGATAGAGTGGGAGGGAGAGAAGGAGGAAGAGAGGGAGAGAAACATTGACGTGAGAGAGACACACCGAATGGTTGCCACCCACACAACCTCAACTGAGGCCGGGGACAAACTGCAACCGAGGTACATGCCCTTAGCAGGAACCCAACCCAGGACTCTCTGGTCTGCGGGCTGACGCTATAACCGCTGAGCCAAACCAGCCAGGGCAGCACCAATGAATTTCACGTAACCCTCCTTACACCTCCTCCTTTGATTCTAATGTATAAAATAAGGTGCAAAATTGCCATTCTCTGGAGTATCTTCTCAACCCATTGAAATTTTGCTTCCTGGCAATTGTTGTCAGTTTGACTTAAACAAACTTATAAAATTCCTCTGCAGGTTTGGACGAGTCTTATGTTGACAGCTATAACGCGTCATTACTAAACTTGGAGCTGAGACGTGATGTACACAATCAGCTCTCCTGAGCCAGTGGGAGGCAGCTCCAGCCACCGCTGCCAGCATCTATGGCAACCATGCCCTACTCCAAGCCCAAGCAGCCAAAATAGACTGAAGATGGGGGTTTTATCGGGAGATGGTTTTTGAGAGGAAAGTGATCATTGAAGTCCGGAAGATAACCTCTATCTTTGTCCATGAAGTTCTGCTCAGCTCCTGCCCCCAGAGTCTTTTTCTCCCCACACCTGGAACCGCTTGGCTTCTAACTCATTGCTAAGTGGCAAGGACTACAGCTGTCCCTTTTCTGGTCACCATGTCCCTCATTTGCTTTGGTGCACCCAAGTCCCTGTCCCTGGCACTTCCATCTCCCAAGTGATTCTAGGCCCTTGGTACCTGTCCCCAGATATTGGTGCTTCAGCATAACAGCCAGAGTCCAGCTCCCTGCTGACTGGTATCCCCAAGGCTGACCCAAGCTGGGCTGTTTGGTGAAGGAAAAGAACTCTAACATGTCTTAGCATCCCTGATGTTTCAGGCAACCAGCCAACGTGGGAGGTAAACTCTCTGCCTTATAGGTGAAGACACTGAGCCCCAGCAACAATCCCAAGGTCACACAACTTGAAGGGCAAAGCCAACCATTCTTTCTGACCTTATCACTCACCCCACCCCCACCATACCTGTTATTTTCAAACTGTTCCCCAGGAATTTAGAGTCCAGAGCAGATGATTTAAGGACACTACAAATATTTTATGCAAATTTTATGTATTAATGTATCTTAACCATTTTTGTAAAAGTATACTGATTAAAGCAACATGTAAAGTCAATGTGTTTCATACCAAATATGAGTAACCTGCGCTGCCAGATTAGCACACATCGACCTCAAAACACAGTTTCCCGATTATCTTATGTCAACTTGCAAATAAAGTCTCCTTATTATCTCATTAATGTATTTACGCTTTTTGGGTAGCAAACTGTCCACATGAACAGAAGTGGGGCAAAGTCATTACATCACAGAAAGTGCCGAGGTTTTGACATTTTTCACCAGTGAGGTGAACTGAAAAACCTACTCCATAGGTTGGGGAAAACTGAACTTGAAAAGAGGAACCACCCTTTACATTCCTTATGTGTTGTGTGTTCTCACCATTTATGGTTCAGCTGCACTTTTTGCTCTGCTTCCTTCAACATCTTTTCACAGTTGTCGAAATATTACTGCCCTTTTATTAAAATCACGTATCACCACCTGACAAATGTATTCCTTTGTCTGTGGCTTGTTGTCTGTTTCCACAACTCTCTCCCCCCCACACCCTCCAAAGGTGTCACTGCACCTAGAGCACCTAGACCTCTGCCCAGAATATAATGGGCACTCCACAAATTTTTTTTAATGATTGAATAGATGAACAAATGAACAAAGGAATAGTGAAAATTAATTTGACCGCTTTGAAGTTTTGAGTAACGATATGACAGAGACAGGTACTAAGATATATGAGAGGTATTTTTTAATGGTATTGCTGAACATCTTATAATGTTATAACATACATTTTAAAAATGTCTTTTACCATACAGTTATGATTTTAAACTAGCTGAAGAACCCATTCATAAGCTCCCTCCAGCTTGTACATGTACTAATTAAGGAACACGGGCAGTTCTTAGACAAGGAGAGTTCATTCAACTTTGGAACAAAAATATTTTGCCACTTGTCTTACAAACCACTGGACCAGTTGCATTTAAGAGTACACTGAGATCATAAAGCAAGCTTTCAGACATTAATATGTGCAACTAATACCTATGTGAATCAGGATTTTTTCCAGTATTCTGGGACCTAACAAAATGCAGACATAAATGGAATGTTGAGACTGATCTAAGACTGCAAATATTTTCCAAAAAAAATTTGATTTCCAAGGCTGCATTAATCTAAAAAGTCTCATTTTTCTTACTACCCAGTTCACAATGAGTAAATATTACATATCTGAAGTTATAAAATCAATTCATTCCAATCAAACAAACCTTATCTGTGTCATAATTCAGGGCTCTTTTATCATTTGAGGGAAATAGAAAATTCCACTGCTAAAAGAAATTAAAATGTGAACACAATGGCCCTACCTGGTAGTGTCCCTTTTCCTGAACTGCGGCCATCACCTACTCTAGGATGCTCTGGATGGTGTTTCGAAGGTTCTTCGCCTGCTGAAACACCCCATTTCCAACACTGTGCTATGGCGCTAACTCACTGTGGCCAGAGCATAAAGGGCACAAGTGAAGCCAGAGGGAGCTGGGTTTATGCATCTCAGCCACTTACCAGTTGTGAGGAAGCAACAATATCTCCAGCAGCAGTTCCTTTGTCTGACAAAATAATAATGTTGTCAACAAAATGTTGCTGCCTCCAGTCCCATGGCAGCAGGAGTCCCCAACCTGGGCTATGGAGAAAGGAGAGACTTCATTCAGGTGAACAGTTTCCAAACCTGAGAAATGTAGCCTCTGGTGGAAACCAAAAGTGAGCTGCCCCCAGACAAAGGGGAGGCCCACTTATATAAAGAGAGTGCCCACCCTTACTGGTCCATTTTTATGCAAATAAGGGATACAAATTTGCACAGTTTGATTAGTCCCCATAGCACTGTCCTGATTGGTTGGAATTTTGCATCTTAACTGCTGGCAGGGCCATTCTGATTACTCAGTAAAGATGTGAATGAGGATATAGCTGTGCAGCTCGAATTGCACAGGACAGGTCTCAGCCCATTGGTCGAAACGTGATTCCAGGAACTCCTTTATAAGGGTTGGTTCAGCCAGCAGGAACACAGTGCAGGGGTCTCAGCAGCCCAGTCTGTAGCTTTTCCCTGAAATGCAGCCTGGGTGAGAGGCCTCCTGTAAAAGTGGCTGCTAGACTCCAATTATAAATTTGGGCCCAGTTAACCACAAGGAGTCTTTTTTAACAGGTATATTCCTTCTTGGGGTCAACAATGTCAACATCTTCATAGGGTTGTTGTAAGATTTAAAGAGATAATGTGGGCAAAGCATTTAGAACAGAACTGGGGTGATATTATTTTATTATTTCTGTTTTTATTATCATTATGTTGTAGCTCTTAGGTTCCATCCACATACATAAGTCACCTTGCTTTGTGTCTGTTTGACAAATGTGTTCAGAAAAGTCTAAGAAAATAATAATAAAGTAAACCAGAAAAATATCAAGGATTATGCAATGGATTGCAGTATTATAGTGTTTTGTCATTTTACATGTGATTAGTACATTGTTCCTGAAGGATGCTATCCAGCCTCAATGTTCCCAGTGAAAAGGACGGGCCAACCATGCAAACCATTATCACTGAGACACATGTGATCTCCACCACCATTCCTCACTGCCTGTCTGCAGACTGTACAGCAAAAATATCCGAATGTTCTAACTTAAAAATGCATCTATATATTATGCTAAGTGAAATAAGCCAGACTGGGAAAGACAAATACCATATGACTTCATGTATATGTGGAATCTAAAAATAAACAAACAAACAAAACAGAAACAAACTCATAGATACAGAGCACAAACTGATGATTGCCAGATGGGAAGGGGGTTGAGGGGCTGGGTGAAAAAGGTGAGGATGTACAAACTGGCAGTTATAAAATAGTCACGGGGATGTAAAATACAACATAGGCAATAGAGTCGATAATATCGGAAGACGATGTATGGTGCCAGGTGGGTACTGGACTTATTGGGGTGATCACTTTGTAAGGTATATAAATGTCTAATCACTATTCTGTATACCTGAAACTAATAAATATTAAATACCAACTATAATTGAAAAAAATATTTTAAAAAATTTTTAAATTAAAAAAATGCATCCATAAATGTCCATATCCTGAGAAGGGACGAAGTTTAAAAAGTCGCTGTGTCCCAGCCCTGCCTCCCGGGAGGGGCACCTGAGAGGATTTTATGGGCTTCCTAAGGAAGAGCAGTACTGAGAGGACTCCCTGAAGTAGAGTAGGAGAGCTGGACCAGGAGGAGCCCCCTGGAAGCCCCCCAGGAGATAATACTCTGTGATCCAGCCTCAAGAATTCAGGGGTGTGGCTCCCCTGCAGGTGCCAGGCTCACTCCTTCCCACCACCTACCGTTGAGCTTGAGCTGTCCAGGCTGCGGCACAGTTAGATGCGTCTCCCTACCCTGCCTTGTGGGGCTCCTCCACCAGGGCCCCTCTGCCTTCATGCTGTGGTCAGCTGGGTCCAGACCCTGAAGAAAACCGAGGCCACTGCCTTCAGAGGAAGGTCCAGCTTCCCCAATCCAGCTCCTGCCTGGCCCTTCTGAGATCACTGCTGCCTGCCTGGAGCCTGACCCAACCCTGTTGCCCACAGAATCACAGCCTCAAAGAGGAAGCAGCTGAGAGGCCTTTAAAGACCCGCTGACTCCTCTCACTGAATGGTGATGACCCCTGGATCTGGCACACTCATTCCCATCCCCAGCCATCACCTGTTGATAAAGCAGAGCGCCTGAGTCAGCCTGCTCACAGCATGTGGAGGAACACAGGGTACAGAACAAGAAGGGGACTATGAAGGACATCTAACCCAGGGAGCGCTGTTCAGGCTGGGCTCCATGGAAAGCAGACTCTGAGATGGAGTCAGCAGGCAGGGTTTATGAAGGAGTGCCCTGGGACTGACATCTGTGGAAGAAAGGGCACAAAAGCAGGTTGGGCAGAGGGAGAAGCTGTCATGACACAATGACACTGATCCAATGACAGCCTCACCAATGCCATGAGGACCTCTAAAGTTAAAATAACCCAGTGGCGTTTTCCTGATATCCAGGACTTTTATACTCCTGTATCGACCAATCATTTCAATCAGCCACGTGGAAAGGGGCATGTCCAGTGTGGCTAGCTCCCTGTGACTCATGTCCCTCACTGCCAAGATGGTCATCTGACCTGCTGCATTGAAGAAATACCCAGCGTGGAGATGGACAGGAGCTGTCTACATAAAGACCACACGGCTCCTTCCAGCTCTTGGCTGGGCAATTGACTCTCAAGTATCCATGAAATAGATTTGGCACTAGGGACATGGGAGGGGGTCAGAAAGAGGGAGAAAAGTAAATAAAACAAAAATCTGAAAACGTGTGCTAGTCATTAATTTCAACTTCTTCCACAATCAATCATCTCTGACAGGGAGGAAAGCCAGCTGGCTGGAGTCTCACAGACTCATAGATGATGTGGGGCTGAGAGGGGACCTTAGAGACTTCCTGCCCAAACTTCCACCCGACACAATGAATGACCTCAGCTTGCTCCCTGATGAGGGTTTGAACACCTCTAGTGACAAAGGGCTTACCACCACACAAAGCAACCTTTTTTCATAGCCAGGCAGCCTATCTTAAGCCAAAATCTATCACCTAGAAACTGTCACCTACTGATCTTGGTTCTACCCGGGAGCCACCAGCATGATCTGAGCCCCCTGGGCTTGCACTAGCTCCCCACCCCACCTCTGATGCAGCTGCTGCTGGGACAGAAATCAATAGTGGCAGCCAAGCTGAACTTGTTAATGTCGGCAGGCTCTTTGACCATGGCCATGGGCCTTCCAGAAAGACGATGAAGGGCCAGAACCCAAAACAGACCTTTGGCTCTTCCTACCTTCTATTCACTGCTGATGGTTTGGATCTTGAATTGGCCCCATGGAATCTGATTCTACTCTAACTTTTCAACTCCCCATCAGCTGCTGTTGGCTCTGTTCTGGCATCGCTGGACTTGATCCTGTCTTGATCTGCAGGTATAAAGGCTCCTGACAGCTCTTGACCTTCCTGTGCTCCAGCATTCCAGTGCTGTCTGACGACAGGGCTTCCTCTGGCCCATTGATGCCTTCGTATGAATCTGAGGCTCCCTTTCTGGACAGACACCACCATGTCAGGACATGTTGCTCAGGGAGTGGGAAGTGGGCAGGACCTTAGTCCTCCCATACGCTCTACCCTGTGTAACGAGCAACCTGTACAACAGCGACAGCTGCCCTGACGGCATCTCCTTGATGGGCATGGACCACGCAGGGGCCCCTTGCCCCAGGCTTTCTCCACAGGACCTGCCAGAACCCAGGGCCAACCTCCCCACTGCCCTCTTTAATCTAGTTCACTTCTGATCTGACCCAGACAGTGAGGGTCCTAAGAGCTGAATCACGTCATAATATGCACTGTGTTCAACAAATGAGATGAGTGGAAGGAAGGGGAAGGGAAGAAACCTGTTCTCCACGCCCTGGATGGGAGAACCTTGAATGGGTGAGGTTTTGCTTTATTGAATTCAGCCCCATCTCTTCAGCAAGCTTTCCTTGTCTCATCTGTTCAATCAAAACCCAGCACTCTCTGCTTCTGCCCAGATGGGTGTTAAGTCAGTCAGGGCTGTTACGGTGGAGGAGAGGCAGAGAGGAGTCCCTGGCTCCTGATGGAGCAGACACTCTGCCCTTTGCAGCTTTTCCCATTCTCCTGCTGACCCAGAGGCACCCTTTGGCCTTGGCCCCAGCAGGCACAGACAGATAGTCTTCCAGAGTTCCTCAAATAAAACTGAATGGCCACTTGGCAGGGAATCAATGAGCCCAGGGAAGGGCCTTAAGAGGGGAGCAGGTGTTCCAGCTCTGTGACATGGGTCAGGCACACTTTAATGTCCACACTGCTGATAACCCCTCTGCTGCCCTCCTCCACCTCCTCTGTTCCCGTAGAGGCTGACTCTCCATACCAGCCTGTGACATGCACCTGGCATGGCACACAGCGGAAGGACCCCGCCACCCAGCACACAAGCCTTGCTCTCCTGTGAACAGTATCGGCTGCATGCGGAATTACACTGCCCAGGGGCAATCAGAATGGATGGTGGAGGCTGACAGGCCCGGAGACCCCAGAGCAATTTCACTTGGTTTTGATTCATGGCTTGTCAGAGCGCTAACCAAATATTCCATTTTCATTTTCGCCCTCCTCTCTCTCCCATTGACTGGCATCATAATTGAAACTCTGGCATGAAGGGCTGGGGCCACCTGTCTGCAGGGCCCTCAATTCTGCCTGCTCAGAATATCTTGCTCCTGAAAGAGGAGGACAGAGGGGAAAATCAGCAAACAGATGGTGTGGGGATTAGATTCACACGGCCACCCTCTGTTGACTCTCAGTTATCTCAGCTTGAGCAACCTAGGTCTCTCCCGCCCTCCGCCCTCTGCCTTTTGAGCTTATTCCTGCTTGTTTGCTCAACTAAGGAAAGGATGCAGGGCCAGAAAGGTGGGTTGAGTCTGAAATCACTTTTCACTCCCTGTTTGAAGGCTTGCCAAGAGGCATGCTGGCAAGAAAAGAGTTTTACAATGAACTTGGGGAATTAAAACATTTTTCTTTTCCCATATAAATATCTCTTAAAGGCTAGCCCAAATAAGAATAACACCTAACATTTATTGAGCCCTTACAGCTTGTCAGGAGCTGCTCTAAGAATTTTACATAAATTAGCTCCTTTTATTTTGGCAAGAAGACTAGGTTCTAGGTACTAATGTTATCCCCATTCCATGGATGGGAAAACTGAGATCAAGGGATGCTAAGAGACTGTCTCAAGGTCAAACAGTTAAGAATTATTAAGGAACTAGATCTTAATCGAGTCACCATTTTTTTTTTTTTTTTTTTTGGTACGTGCCTCTGGTGGGAACCGAACCCGGGACTCTGGTCCGCAGGCCGACGCTCCAACTGCTGAGCCAAACCAGCCAGGGTGATCTAGCCACCCTTTTAACGTATATGTCATGCTTCCCTGAGCTCAAAGATCAAGCCCTGAAATAAATAGGTAGGTAAATAGATGATAGATAGATAGGTGAGTGATAGGTAATGTTTTAAATGACAGTAAATACAAGTCTCTACCAACACAGTAAAGGGTTAGGGTGGCCCAAGAATCCCACTGTCCCTGTCTGTGGAAGGTAGACTAGTTCAACTACTCCAGGTCCAGGGTCCAGTTTGAAAGGATAGGGAAGGAACAGAAAGAATGAAAGAAACTGCGGTTCTGAGCCCACGAGGTCAGAAATGTGGTATATTTGTTTTTGTTTTGTTTTTAATCCTCATACCCTGAGGATATTTTAACATTGGTTTTTTTTTTACACTGACGTGAGAGAGACACATTGACCTGCACAACCCCGACCAGGGATGGGGATCAATCCCGCAACTGAGGCACGCACCCTTGACCGGGAATCAAACCCGCGACTCTTTGGTCCAAGGGCCTACACTTTAACCGCTGAGCCAAACTGGCCAAGGCAGAAATATGGTGTATTTGTAGAAGCGGAAGCTGTCCAAACTGTCTGAGCCCACTGAGCACTGTGCCATGACCTCACCAGGTCAGCTGACTGACATGGGAGCAAAGCCCAGGCTGGGCAGACCTGGGATAGAGACCTGAGGGGACTGGGTGCCCACCCCAAGGACTAGTGATCCACTGACCACCCCATGGACAAGTGAGAATGCCACCCAATGGGGCACTAGGCTAGGGTGGAAGTGGATGGGGGCAACGTGGAACTCTGAGGCAGAACCCAGCCATGGGAACCCTGTGTGTGTGGCTAAGGCTCAGAGGGCACAAGATATCGTACCCCATGCAACCAAGGTTACTGCAGACAGTACCTACATTTAAGCTCCTCCAGCACCCCCAGGATAGGACCCAAACCTGTATTTTTACCAGGCACCCAGATAATTCTGGTCATCAGGCAGGTGTGGAAGATATAGAGGCAGAAAAATGAAGGTCTGAAAGAGTTCCATTCTCCTGTTTGCTAGTCCCCAGCCTGCCTTCCTGGGCCATGTTTCCTGCCATGAACAGGTGGGTGGCCCTGTTGGCTCCTTCCTTATCTGGCCTTCCTGTGCAGATAGCCCGCTTCCTCAGGGTTCAGGTTGTTCATAACTGTTTTCCTGAATCCAGTGAGGTTGAAATTTAAAACCTCGCTAGCTTTCTGCCACCTGCCACCCAGTCTTCCCAAAGCTTAGACCCTCTCGACCTGTGGTTGAACCCCACCTGTCCCTAGCTGCCCCCTGTTGCCTGGAGGCTGCGGCCAGACACCAATGCCACAGACTGGTGGCTCAAAGACAGAAGAGAAGATTTTCCCTGTGCCTATCATGCGGGCCCTGGTCCAAGTTAGTGTAGTTTGTACTAGTTGTTATCGCTGCTATAACACATTCCCACAAACTTAGAGGCGTAAAACAATACACATTTATTACCTTATTGTTCTGGATGTCAGAACTCTGAAGTGAGTCTTACTGGACTAAATCAAGGTATCAGCAGGGCTCTAGAAGAAAATTCATTCCTTGCCTTTTTCAGTTGTAAGAGGCTGCCCAGACCCCTTGGCTTGTGGCCCCGCCTTGCTCTGACCTCTGCTTCCCTCGTCATACCCCCTCACTCCAGTCTTCTTGCCTCCCTCTCCGAGTGACTCTTACAATTATATTGGACCCACTCTGATAATCCAGGATAAGCTTCCCATCTCAATATCCTCCATTCAATCACATCTTCAAAGTCCCTTTTGCCATGGAGGCTCGGATTCGGGGGATGAGGATGTGGACACCTTTGGGTAACCACTGTGCTGCCTACCACAGGGTTAATGATGTGCACATCCACCTCTGCCTCTGGGCTGGTGCAGAAGCAGAGTCATGGACCTGGAGGACTGGTCATGCACTTGCCCACTTGGAAGGCTGAGGGCACGAGTGGAGCTCAAGCTGCTCCTGGACTGAGAACCGAGTGAGCAGGGACGGCCTCAGAGGATGTGCGTGTGTGTGCATGTACGTGTGTATGCATAAGCACATGTGTATACATGTGTCAGGGAAGTGGTTTTCTGAGGCTCTGGAAGCAGTAATTGCTGAAGACAGCAACCCCCAGAGAGAACAAGAAGAAAGGGGCTTGGCGGCACTCTCTCTTAAAATATAATAATAAGAGTATGCATCTCAAAGTCCTAAGACTTATCAATTCCAAATTCATTTCTCCACAGAAGCCGGAGCTCCAGAATTATCCCGTCCTCATTTCAGAAACAGAGGTCTGAAGAAAATGCATTGTCTTTTGTTGTCCCGGGCTTGACTGCTGTCTATCTGCATGGGAGGTCACAGCCTGACATGGGGCCTCTGAATGTGGATTTACTGAGGAGACCCCGAAACCCGGAGCCTTTCCGCTCCCTGTGGGAAGCATCTCCCCTTACCACCCCTCTAGAGCACAGGGTGGAGGCCCCTGCAGAGGAGCTCTGGGCCTGGCCGCATGCAGCACGGTGAGGTGCTCTGAGGAGGCCATTAGGAGCCTGTTAGGAGGGGCTCGAGGGCCCCAGCGCAGGAGGGAGCTGCCCTCTTGGTTCAGCAGGGTCCCTAGGAAGAGGGTCAGGGCTGCCAGGTGGCGGAGCTCTAGGAGGCAGCACTGACATCGAGGGCCTGGAGGGTGAACAGGAGTGGTCTCTGTGAAGCCCACACAACACAGTTCTTCCAGAGCTGCCGGCCGGGCTTCATTGCAGACCAGGTCCCTGGAGCCCCACCCTGGAAGGCTGCGGCAGGCCTGTGGGTCCCTAAGGTACCTGGTTGCCCTCGGCACTTCTAGCACCAGGACAAAAACCCCTCCCTGGGCTGTGTGAGTTTCAATAGTGCTTCGGAGAAAACATCCAAATAATCTAGCTCGTGGTTCAAACCCACCGGGGAGTTTGCAAGATGGAGGGGAGACCATCTTCATTCCTTTTCAAATAAAGGTAAATTTATCATATTTCGTTTCTGAGGACTTTTGTTTGTTTCTATCCATGACTTCTTCATATTTATTTCCTCCATTTCCCTCCTATTTTCCTATCAATTTTATCTCTTAAATATCCTTCCCCTGTCTGTCTTCCCTTCCCTTCATTTCCCTCCCTCAAATCCCATGAATTCCTCTCAACTCCTGAAAATATCTGCTCTCCTGAGGGATTCCCTTTCCTGTTGCCAAGCCATCCCCTAAATGCATGTTTTAATAAGCTCCCAACACTGATCTCCTTACAAATCATTCTTTGCTATCTTGCAATTGAACCAGTGTCTTGGTTAAAATGAAAATTCCCCAGGGCACACAATAAATAATAAAAAAGAATCACATAATCGAGAGGGTTATGATTCTGAGCAGAAGGAAATAATGTGAAGCAGTTGGACTGTATTTTGTGAATCTTATGCTCAGAACGCAAAGGCAAGGGGAGGTGGTGGGCAGGAGCCTCGCTCCGCAAGCCCACGGCCCTTCTGGAAACTCTAACTGCAGCGTGTGTTGAGGGGACTGATCTTGGGAAAATAAACATCTTTTCTCACAAAGACCTGCCCTTTGCGAGATGTCAAGAGTCATTCTTAGAGAAAGAAGGAACTCAACCTAAAAGACGGTACATGCAACGATAACAAATATTTAGTGCCAGGCACCTCACCACACACAGGGACTACAAAGGACAAACACAGACGGTCCCAGCTCCCTTGGGCCTCGGAGACCTGTGGCACGAGGATTAAGGAGCAGCAGACTTTAATGGTGACACAGGCATGATCTAGAATTAGAGACACTGGATTTCAGCCCTGGCTCTATGTGACTCCGAATGAAGTGCTTAACTTCTCTAGGTCTCAGTCTCCTCATCTGTAAAATGGGATAATAAGAGACTCTCCTATTGTTACGAGGATGAAATCATCTCTGTAAAGACCTGAGCCCAGTGCCAGACACAGAGTGGGCATTCATCAAAAGGTAACCCCATAGGAGAATTAATACCCCCCATAAACTAAAACACGAGGTCCTGTGGAGCCTGAGGGCAAGGGTACAGTGAGGGGCAACAGGGCACTGCGTCGGATTCCAGGCATGTGGTATAAAGCAGGACAATGGATACCCCATCCGGAAGTCTAGCCCAGTGCCCTTCCCTGCAGGTAGTGATACTTCTCTGCAGGCCCAGAAATTGAGCCTCTGTGTGATAGGCACTCCTCTGATGCTGAGGCTGTGGCCAGGTGCTACCCCTCGGTGGTCAAAAAGACACTTGTCCCCAACACTGCTGCCCCTGGGGTTTACTGTTGTTCCATTTCACAGGTGAAAAATGGCGGCCCAGAGGAAAATGACTGGCCCACATCCTTTCAAGGAGGCCAAGGCAGCAAGAGCCTCCTGGATGAACCTGAGGGTGCTACTGCCCAAGAAGCAGGAAGGTCTGGCCCCCCTGGGGATACAGAGCACAGATGGGTGTGTTTCCCAAGTAATGATGGTTTTGCCTCCCAGTCAGAGAGACTGCCATCGCTGCTGGGAGGCAGGAGAAGCTGGCCTGGGTGCCCACTAGTCAGCTGTGGGCCTGTGGCAAGTCACTTCTATCCTTCAGGCCTAAGATTGGCTTGGGTTAGAATCAGAGACTCAGACTCATAGACCCAGCTAGCAGGGTGGTGCCTACCTGGACTTCCTCTCTCTTCCTGCCCCCATCCCTCCCTTCTGCCCTTTCTCTGCCCCTCTCTTCCTCTCTTCTATCTTCCTTCTATTGCCCCTGATTGCCTTTAATGGACCCACTTGCCCCCTCCAATTCATCACGGGTTCAGCCATCCAAAGTGTCTTACTCCTGTGGTTGCATACCTAGTCCAGAACACATTTGAATTTGCAACTGTGGACACGATTTCCTCTAAGGTCTTACTACTCGAAACATGGTCTGTGGACCAGCAGCACTCACATCCCCTGGGAGCTTGTTGGAATCCCAGGCCCCACTCCAGACATGCTGAAACAGAATCTGCATTTTAGCAGATTCGTGTGCACATTACAGTTTGAGAAGTGTGGGCTCGTCCAGGGGACCCCCCCCCCAGCTCCTTGGCAGCCTGATCCTGTGTCCCTTTGTTCTCAGAGCACACTGCACACCCTCCCCATGCCCCACCCCAAATGGGCTCATTCTGGGTCCAGAGCATCAGTGAGTTTCCACTAGAGTAAGAACACTTTCAGGAATTCTTCTTTATACTGATGATAGGTGCCTCAAAGACAGGCAGCTCAGCCCCTACAGAAATTCACAGGCATGGTGCCCTCGTGGAAAATGGTGAAGCCGGAGAGAAATGCAGACGTGGCAAATTGTAATCCTGCTGAAACATAATCAGCTTTTGCTTCTGCAGCAATTAGCATAATATTACCAATAATGTTTTACATGGCAATTTCGCTGTAAACATTTGTGCTAATTTGCCATGACCTAATTATTTTATGACATATAATTACAAAGTATTTTTCAAGTCGAAAAATTTTTGTTTTACTTTTCTATGATTCTTTTCTAGGAAAAAAAAATTTTTTTTTTTCCAATCAGCACACCCACAACTTGAAACACACATTTCTCTCTTCGCTGTTGCTGTGACACGTTGCTTCGCTGAACGGGAGGAATTCCCTAGCGCTGGAAGCCGGTGATCACGCATTTGCTGGTGACTGATTTGAATCGGGCGTCACTGAGTGGGCCTGCTCCATCACTCCACTACGAGATCATCCACTCCGCACTCCCAGCCCCTACCAACGCCCACTCACTCCCAAACACACAAACACTCTCAATTGGGCAGGGAGAGGCAGCAAATGCTTGCAATGAGAGAAAGGGGGCTGGGTTTCATTTTTAATGAATGTGAAAGCTTTAGCTAAGAGGAGAGGGTGAACATGGCATTCTCCTCCCTCAGTTCAATTCTTCCGAGTGAGCTCTTAACGGCCTCTCCAAAACTACAGAGGCTGACGTGAACAGCCCCGATCATTACCTGAGTTCTGGGTGGCAAGGAGAAGGGGTGCTGTTCTGGTCACTGTGGTGACAGTCCCCACATCAATCGGGGTACTGCTGTTCTCCTCTGCAGAGCAGGTCTGACTAACAGGAGAGGTTCCTGGACCTTTAGTAGACAACAATAACTGTCTGACCCCACACTTCTGGAATAGACCAGGGGGATGGCCAGTGTGTGGAAGGTTGGCTGTGCCTACCCAGAATTGGACTGGATTCAAATCCTGGTTCCACCACTTACTCAACATGCCAACCGGGGCAAGTTCTTCACATCTCTGTGCCTCAATTGAGAATAATGACACTTTTCCTTACCCCCTAGGGTTTTTGTGAGGATTAAATGAAAATGTATAAAGCTTTTCAGAAAGACCACTATATAAATTTTTGAAAATAAAATAAAATTCCTTATTCTTACAGCTTCCCACCAAGAACACAAACCTCAAAGAACCGGCTCCCGTCGGACTCAAAGAAGCGAGAAGCAATGTAGGACAAGTTTAGTGATTATTGACCTGGCGATCATTAAACATTTGTTGCAATAAATATTTTTTGATTGAATGGATGGAACATTTACAGAGCACGTTCTCTAGGTTAGGCCCTGACCAGGTCCTGGGAGAATATAGAGATGAGCAAACAAAGCTCCAGCCTTGAAGAACCCACAGTCAGCAGAGATAGGCATGCAGACCAATAGATGCACATAAAAAGGCAAAATAATATGTACAGACAAATCACAAAAGAAGAAACAGGGCTGGCACAAAAATCTACAATATCCATGTTACTAATTTACATTTATAACCATCGATTTTAATGTGCTTCAAAGTTTTTATCAGCTTAATTAAGGTATATTTATGATCCATACAATTCACTGATATTAAGTGTAAGACATAATTTTAACACTCATATACAATCACATAAACACAATCACAACAGAGAACATTTGCAGCACCGCAAAACATCCCTCGTACCCTTTTGTTGTCACCTTCCTTAACCCCCAGCCCCTGGCAACCTCTGATCTTCTTTCTATTACTATAGTTTTGCTTTTTCTACAAGTTTCTACAAGTTGGATCACACATTCATATTTTGTGTGTGTCTGGCTTCTTCCACACAGCATAATGTGTTTGAGATTGACCCCCGTGCTATTGTGTGTGTCCCTAGTTTGTCCCTCCTTATTGCTGAGTAGAATTTCACCATATGAATGTGCCACAGTATCCATTCACCAGGTGATAGACATTTAGATTGTTTCTAATTTGGGCTATTACAGAGAAAGCTATTATAAACATTCACATAAAAGACTTTATATGGATATATGTTTTCATTTCATTTGGATAAATACCTAGAAGTGGGATTGCCGGGTCATACTGTGAGTTTTTTGTTTCATTTTATGAGAAACCGCCATACTGCCACACTATTTTGTAACGTCACCAGCAACGAATGAGAGTTCCAGTTGTTCCAACGTCCTCACCAACACTTGGTCAGGGCCACTCTTTTTCATTTTAGCCATTCTCATAGGCATGTAGTGATATCTCATTGTGGTTTTACTGTGCAGTTACTAATTACATTTAGCATGCTTTTCGTGTGCTTCTTTGGTGAAATATCTATTCCAATCTTTTGCCCATTCTTAAATCGTGTTATTTATCTTCTTCTTATTAAATGGTAACAGTTCTTTGTCTATTCTGGATACGTGTACAAATATCAGTTTCATAAATATTTTCTCCAGGTCTACAACTTGCCCATTCATTTTCTTAACATCGAGTTTCAAAGAAAAAAGTTTTCAGTGTTGATGAAGTCTAATTAAAGTTTATGCTTCATGCTTTTGTGCTATAATGTAACTCCAGGTTATAGATATTTCTTCCTGTTTCCTTCTAAAAGCTTTATAGACTTGGTTCTTACATGTAGGTCTCTGGTGCATCTTGAATTAATGTTCATGTATTGTGTGAGTTAAAGGCCAAGATACATTGTTTTGCATATGGCTAGCCAGTTGCTCCAGGACCATCTCTCTCCATTGAATTACCTTGGCACCTTTACTGACAGCAAATTGACCATATATGTGGGGTTCTTTCTTGGCTCTCTTCTGTTTCACTGATTTATATGTCCACTGTCTTGATTACTGTAGCTTTGTAGCAAGTTTTGAAATCAAGTTATGTATGTCCTCCTACTGTGTTCTCTTTCAAAACATTTTGTTATTCTAGGTTCTTTGCCTTTCCATATAAATTTTGGATTCAGCTTCTCAATTTCAACAAAAAAGTCCTGCTGGCATTTTTACTGTGATTGTGTTGAATCTATAGGTTAATTTTGGCATAATGGACATCTTAACAATATTGTATTTTTGGCCCATGAATATGACTATTATCATGATATTTTTTTGTTAATCCTCACCCAAGGATATTTTTTCCATTGATTTTTAGAGAGGGTGGGAGGGAGGGAGAAAGAGTGAGTGAGAGAGAGAAATATCAAAGTGAGAGAGACACATCGATTGGTTGCCTTCCACATGTGCCCCAACTGGGGCTGGGAGTCAAACCCACAACCCTTCAGTGCACAGTCCAACACTCTAACCACTTAGCCACGCTGGCCAGGGCTATCACTATTTTTAATGGTTTCATAACAGAGATGATATGCAACTCAAGCATTCCCTGTTGTTGGGTATTTGTATTGTTTTCAGGTTTTCACTCTTTTCATGATGTTGTATTGATATTGTACTCAGTGAAAGAAGTAGGGCACAAAACTACATGACATTTATAATTGAAAATATACATACACATATATGTATATGCACATATATACACACATACATTTAATAGGCATAGAAATAAAACAGAAGGAAACAAAACAAAATGAAAATAATATACTAGGGTTATATATTACAGCTTATTTATCCTTTCCCTCTCTACTTTCTAAATGTATTGTCATATGATATGCAACTTACATGGAAATAAGTGAGTAGCTTCTAGTTGTCTCAGGTAGTGGAGGTCAGAGGCTTCATGACAAAAAGGTGACACCTGAGCATGGTCTGGGAGGACGTAGTGCTTCCCAGGTACATGGCAGAAGGAGGAGGAGGGGAAATGCCAGTCCAAAAGAACAGCCTGAACAAGGTCACAGTGGGAAGAAAGAGGACCCCACATTCAGGGAACCGGGGATTCTGCATAGCTAGAGCAATGTAGGATGGAGAGAGGGAGGCTAGGTCAGATCATGAAGGGTCTAGGTTATGAAGTTTCTTACATTCGACTTACTAGGACTTAGCTTTATCCTATTCAGTACTGAGGAACCACCAAAGTGTTTTAAGCAGGGCTGTGAGACTACCAGACTTATACCTTAGAATAATCACTCAGTGAGTAGCAAGGTGAAGAGGCAAGAAAGACTGAATTCCATGGCACAGTGACCAATTAGAGATTCTTGCAAAAGCATGGGTACAAGGTAAGAGGTGCCTGGACACAGGAAGTGACTGTGGAGATGAAGACAGGTGGAAAGACTTATAACTACTACGTGGCCCCTACATGAGAAGCTTTCCTTTTCCCAAAATAGACTCCCCCAAGCAGTCAAGGAAGTTGGCAGACCCTGAAGATGGATCCCTCAGTTGAACAGATGCTGGAGCCTGGGACTTCAGCATGAGACTGGTGCACCATCATCATGGGGTTACTTCCAGGGAAAGCAGGCCCAGAGCAGCAGGATGCCATGGAAACAAACCAGTACATAAAGCATATGTCATAGGGCCACTAGTTCTCACTTCTCTGGATAAGTGTCTTCTTCAGTGGATTCATCTGGAAAGAGCCCTTCAAGGGACAGACCATGCAACCTTCAAAATCTGCACTATTGCTCTATGGACACATCTGGGTAGCTCCCAGGTTAGTTGTGCAGGGGTTTCACCAAATATCTCATAATAAATTATCTTAATACGTAAGAGCTATTCTCTTAAAACCTACTGTCTTCCTCTCCTATATAGGTCTTTACTCACATCATTTATTTTTTTCTGGAATGCCCTCCCCCTACTCCCTCACCACCTGTAAAAAACACATCCCCTACATCCCGGCCCAAGTGAAATGCCACCTCATTCCAAAGCTCCCCTCAATCTTCATCTGACCTAGTAAAGTCACTACACTGTTTAAAATCCTCCAGTGGCTCTTGGTTGCTTTCAGTATGCAGCAAAAACTCTTCTGAACCCCTATAGTGCTGTTTATTCTCTAACATAGTGTTAACCTTGATGACCTTTCATCAAAGCTACTATTTGCACACAATCTTCCCCTCCTATAGCCTTGAGTCCATGAGGACAGAAGCCTCTCTTATTCTCTTCTCCACTTGGTTTTGCATGGGGCTTGGCACACATAAGACAATATTGATCAACTAAATGAACAAAAGGCAATTAAAGTTAAATGCATCCAAATAGAAAGCTGCAGGGGACATAGTGGATTCATTCCAGGTTCATTCTGAGCAGGAGTATCCAAAAACCAATATCAGCTTTTCCTAGAAGCGTAGCTCTATAGAATCTCCAAGTTAGAAAGAGGCCCCAAAGGTCACTGCTTCTAGGCTTACCCTCCATCCTTCCTTAAGACTAGAACATACATCTTCCTTGGCATAGCCAGAGACATGGCCCATGACGAAGGAAGATAGACCTTCAAGGTGGGAAGTATGGAACAAGTCTCTTTCTCCCCTGGGTGGATAGGTAGACCTTTCATTTCTTAGCTCTAGGATTTGGATAAAGAAATAACATTCATTTATTCAATATGAGCACCTAGAGTATGCCAGGCACTGTGCAAAGTAATGGTAATATGTGAGTAAATAGATGAGTCGCCATTCTGAAAAATGGTATTACCTAGTGAGGAAACACACACAGTCATATGCCCCAATAAATCTTTGTTAGCAATCAAAATAAGTAACTAAAATTTCATGATGACAAAGAATGACTCTACCAACACTGCCTGATGGCTTTAGGGGGGACTGACATGTACACAAACAAGGACATGGGATTAGGGGCACCACTCCCACACAGTTAAAAATCCATGCTTCATTTTGACCTCCCCCCAAAAAACTTAATTACTAATAGCCTACTGTTGACCAGAAGCCTCATCGATCATGTAAACAATTGATTAACACATGTTTTGTATGTTATATGTATTATATACTATATTCTTGCAATAAAGTAAGCTAGAGAACGAAAAACGCTATTAAAAGCATAAGAAAGAGAAAATACATTTACAGTATTTATTTTTAAAATCTGCATATGTGTACCTGCCCAGTTTAAATCCACGTTGTTCAAAGGTCAACTGCACAAGGCGATTTGTTAGGTGCTAAAATAGTTGTGTGTCAAGAGCTGTGGAAGTCTGGGGAGGGGGCAGGACCAAGTCTACCTAAAAGGGGTGAAGGGAGGTAATAGCTGAACTGAGTCCTAAGGCATCAGGAGGTAGAATCAGATGGAAGGATAACATTTACTCAAGTATGAATTAGTGAAAAGTCATAGTTGAAGGAAAGTAAAGATTCAGTTAGGCTGGAGTATAGAGTACAGGTTGAAATTTGGCAAAACTTAGGCAAGATATGGAAGTTGTTGCCAAATTGGCTTTGAAAATCATGCCAAGTTTGGACTTGATCCTGAAGGCAGTGGGCAGTCTTTGAAGTATTTAAACTGAAGTATTTAAACTATATAAAGAAGATTTGTAGACAATCACTTTATATTTGAGTGAGAGGTGAGTAAAGTTAGATAGTCACAGGCATGAAAGTTGGTCCCAAGGCTTAGCTCTCAGTCAAGTGGAAAGTAGAGTGGCCTGTACCGAGTCTGGAACAGTAGACTGTATTTAAGAAACACAGGCAAAGAACACATAACAGAAGTTTATGCCTGTTGGTATATGGATAACGAGAGAGGAAATGGGGTGACTGAAAGTTTGTGCTTTGAATAACAAGTTAAATAGTGGTCTCATTCACCACCACAGAGAAAACAAAGGGCAAGGCTGATAGGAGGAAAACAATGAGTTAGGTTTTAAACTTGGTGGTGTGAAGAGGTGCCATGTGTCTGGGGATAGATTTAGGAGCCAGCAGTGCACAGGTGGCTGGCCTGAGCTCACCAACTCCCTGTATTCTCTGCCCCATCTCACCCCTATTCTCACTCTCAGCCCACTTTTCCAGTGTAGGCACTCAGGTGTCTTGTTAATGCCTCTCGGAACCATGTAAGCACGCAGGAAACATGCCAGCCTTCCATTCCCTTTCCTCTAACCTCTACTCTCTTCATTCTCACTGTGGAGGGCAAAATAATAGACCCCTAAAGATGTCCTAACACCTGACATGTAAATATGTTACTTTACTAAAAAAAAAAAAAAAAAAGACACTCTACAATAAAATTAAGGTTAAGAACCTTGACATGGGAGAGTATCCTATATTATCCAGGTGAGTCCAACCCAATCACATTAGCCCTTAAAAGCATAGAACCCTTCCAGGCTGCAGAAAACCACAGGGATGGCTGTATGAGAAGGCTTAGCCTGCCATTGCTGGCTTGGAAGATGGAGGAGGGGCCATGAGCCAGAAAATGCAGACAGCATCTAGAAGATGGAAAAGGCAAGGGAGTAGGTTCTGTCCTAGAGACTCCAGAAAAGAATGCAGCCTTCCTGATGCCTTGATTTTAGCCCTGTGAGACTCACATCAGGTTTTTGACCTGCAGACTGTAGGTAAGACATTTGTTTTAAGCCACTGAGGTTGTGATCATTTGTTACAGCAGCAATACTTACAAAAAAACCTACTACCTTCATTTCAGGGACATTTTCAAATTTAATTCTCTATTGGAAGCTATTGAGAGCTTAAAAAAAAATGAGTTTATAGGAAAGAAAGACCCAGGGTCCCCTTTTAATATCAACAGTTCTGTGGTTCCTAGAGGGCCAATGACACTATAATAAAAGCAATTCATGTCATGGTACTGGATGAAATAATCTGGTGAAAGGATAAGAATTGAGGTGAGAAGGAGCCCTAGAAAAGGAGACAAGCCAGTAAATGAGACCAGGAGGGGGAGGGAGAGAAATGGAAAACCAAGATGGCATAGTGTCAGCAAAACTAGAAGAGGACAGCATTTAAGTGGTAGGTGATGGTCAGAAGCATTAAATGATACAGAGAGGAGAGAATAGAATTTGACAATAAGCAGGTCATTAGTCTTCAAAGGAAGCATTTCAGTGAAGACATAGGGCATAAGCAAGAATGCAGAGTGCTGGAGAGAGACTAGAGAAAGAATTAAGAAGTAAATAAACTGTGAGCAGCCCTTTAGAAAAGACCATGCATTATTCATTTTTATATCTATAATACTCAGCACAATGCCTGGAACACAGTGGGTGCTCATTAAACGTTGAATTGAGTGAAGTACTGGAGTCAGTGGGTATAGACCAGCCCTTTTCAAACTTTATTGTGCATACAGATCACCTGGGAATTCTGATATAGTAGGTCTGGGGTGACACCTGAGATCTGCATTTCTAATAAGCTCCCAGATGATGCCATTGATGGGGCTGGTCTGTGTACCTCACTTTGAGTAGCACGGATGTAGAGCAACCCACACAATCACCCGTCAATAGCCCCTCTTGGTTCCTGGGTAACTTTTATAATCCCAAAGACCAGTAGGACTTCTGAAACTGTGGAATTTTCTGACCTCATGGTATACATCTGTACAGTGGAGCCAGCCCAGAAATCAACCCAAACCCAGAACCTGGGAGTAAATACTCATAGAAGGCTTGGAACCCCAAACACTCTCCACACTGCAGCACTTTAGCACTTTCACAACTCCCTCCAAGCTCTACAGCACTCCCAATCCCTTCCACACCAATGTTAATTAACTATTCATATGCCATCATTGACAAACACAAATTAGTCTCGGGGAGAGGTTTTCTCATCCAGTGATCTCAGGAGTTTCAAATGTGTGAACTTACAAGTAGCCATCTGGGTCAGGAGCCTTCCCACAGAGACACTGCTCAGAGTGGGGCATGGCTCCCAATGACTCACCCTCTTCCCACTGGGGCAGCAGGGGCACCTGGCTGCATAGTACATCCTGCAAAACAAACTTGGGGAAGCTAAATAATCCCAGTCCTAACTATCTACCTATATGCCAATAAAAAAGAAAGCTATTAAACATCTTAATATAAAATGCCATGTAGGATGTCATTAAATGGCAGCATCATAGATATTGAGACACAGGATGTCAGAAAGCAGTGTTAACCTTTATGAGAGATATTATTAAGGGAACCAAAGGTGAGAGTAATTTGGACCAAACTGGTAAGGTAGCCCTTTCCCCTTAAAGTAAATGCCCATCACAATTCACCCCAAATGCATTTTCATAGCTCACTTTTTATGTTGTCCCAACCCATCTATTAGAGGAGTTTGGCCCACAGGAAAGGAAGTAGACTAACAGCTAAAGATCAGTGTACCAGTCAGCTCTCTTTCAGTTGAAATCACATAAAACTTCATCCTCATTGGATGAAGTGAATTTGTTGCCCTGGCCAGTTTGGCTCAGCGGTTAGAGCATCAGCCCGCAGACCAGAGAGGCCCGGGTTCAGTTCCTGCTAAGGGCACGTATCTCGGTTGTTTGTCCCCACCCCAGTTGGGGGCATGTGGGTGGCAGCCAGTCGATGTGTCTCTCTCAAATCGATGTTTCTCTCTCATATCGATGTTCTCTCTCTCTCTCTCTCTCTCTCTCTCTCTTTCTCTCTCTCTCTCCCCTCTCTCCCTCTCACTCTATCTAAAGATAAATGCAAAAATGTCCTTGGGTGAGGATTAAGTCCAGGCTGTACATGGGGTCCCCCAGATGTTTCACAACAATTTGCTCATCTAGGCCCAGTTCCCTTCGCACGCAAACTAAAGTCCTAGGTTGGGGTCCACTGATCCCACCTGGCATGACCAGGATTGAATGTCCATCTCTATGAACTATAATGGTTGGAGTGGGGAACAAAATGCCCCATCTGATTGGTTTGGCCTGTGCTCTACGCTGGGTCACCTTCTTTGTCAGAGCTCCTGGGCTAAACAGAGGAAAGAATGCATTCCCCTCTATCCAATCAAGGTCCTATTGCCACAGGAAGGGAGAGTGATGTGAAGAGGAAAATGCAACAGATGTCCACCATCAGGTTTGTACATACATTTGGGCCCACGGCTGTTACGATGAGTGAAATCCAGACTCCATTGACTCACAGACCTTTCACAGGTCATTCCTTTCTCCATAACAACATAACTGAATGTATCCCTGCTCTGGGACTCTGGTCACACCAGCTTCTGATGACAAATTACTTTAAGTTCTGGGGTCAAACCCACCTTCCTTCTTTATCTCCTTTGCAGAGACCTACACGGAAGGTTGGTCCTGCCCCTTGCTTCACTTAACACTTTCACCTAATCGAGTTCCTCCTCCCTGGCTTATCTCCTCACTGTGGAAGAGTTTAGGAAGGTGACTCAGGCCAGGCTCAGAATAAAGGAATAGGCCAAATCCCTGCCCTTCAGTCCAGACTGGAATACTGTTTCAGAAAAGTCCATGTCTCCTTTTTTTTTTTTCTTTCTTTCTTATGAGTCAAGCTCCCAGATTTAAAAGACAGGGCACTGTCAATTGCTGGAATGACAAAAGAGTGGCTTGAAGGTATTGTGTGTCCCAAAAGGGCCAGGAGGGAAATGTTCAGTCTCCATTGCTGCTGGGAAGTTTAAGATGCACTTGGTATCTCTGATGTGGTATCTACTTCTCAACCATGCTTGTATTGACCAGTCCCTTGACAATCCAAAGACATTAATCAAAGCAATTTTCTATCTAAATCTATTAGCTCACAAAAAATCGAGGCTAGTCTAAAAATTAGCACTCACTAATTTATTCAGGTTATTTATTGAGAAACCACACATACTGGTGGTAAAAAACATGAACTTGGGAGCCAGAAAGAACTGATTTCAAATTCCTGTTCTGGCCCTTACTGGCAGGGTGAGTTTGCACAGGCAATTTAATCTCTTTGAGCCCCCATTTCCCACACGTTTGTGAGGATGCCCTGAGATGGTAATATTTGTAAAGTACTTAGTTCAGTACCTAATATACAAAAAGTACTCAATACATGTTCTTGTTAGGAATCTACTATGTGCCAGATACTCTGCTAGGCTCCAGGCTACAGGGCTGAATAAGATATAGTAACAGACTATTCAAATGAGATGAGATATTGAAGAATATATGGTCTATCCTCTTAGGAAATCTAGGACCAGGGGAAGAGATTTGCCCTAAGTCACGGGTAGTGTAGCAGGGCTGGGGTAGGACTCAGCCTTCTGACTCCATCTTTGTGCAAAGCTTCAAGTCTCTGTGAAGATGGTTCTAAGCTGGCTTAGATAAGCAGGCATCCAAAAGATGATTGTTTCAAGCTGTGAACATAGAGATTCCATTTTAGCTTAGATTCTTAAATCCACTCTGTAGCCCAGCAGCCCCAGCCCCAATTACTGTCTGAAGATGGACACATGGCAGCTTGCCTTTGCCCACTCAAGATTGGTAGCAAGAAAGGAAGGCCAGTGGCTCCCAGCCCAGTTCTGAAGCAGTGTCCTGCAGCAGGTGGCTGATGTCCAGGGCCCCTCAGAGTGGGCAAAGCAGATCATAATTGCTAATTAGGTAAGAAGACAGGTCAGGAAGGGAGAGAGCATGTCCCTGGCACCAATTCCAAAAATATAATAGTACAGACCTCTGCATATGTTGGTCTATCTTGTGTCTCACAAACATCATCCAATCATCAATCATGTATCATGCTCACCCTATCCTAATCCTTTGGCAATGCCCTAAGGGCCCCAACTTAGATGTAGGACCCCAGCCAACTCTTGATGCTGTCTTTCATTTGTTTTGGCTTCTGGCAGGAAGCACAAATAATGGGTATGAATCACCCTGCAAGTCAAATACAGGGATTTTAATTCCAGTCCAGATGGAATCCAGTTCTCTAGCAGAGACCATGCCAGTCACTGACACAGGTGCCCTGGGGGCCAGGATGAGACTATGACCAGGATCAGACATTTCATGCACAAAATGGAGCCCACTGTGTTCTGAGCGTCCTGGATCCTATTTCTTACACTTCCCCCAAGCCAATATCAGCTTGCTGGGCAACTATGAGAACAGACAAAGCCTAAATTCAGTTTTTAAATCTGATGAAGGTGAGAGAAGGAGATCCAAAAAAACCTATAAAGAAACTGAGTCAAATTAATCTTACCAGAAATAGTATCTCTCTCCCTTTGAGATTTCCTTCTCATCAGATTTTGAACTGGATTGAGCCATTCATTCAATAACTTTGCTTACTAGGTGCCAGGTCCTTTACAGCATTAGACCAATACAGAGTTACGTTGGTGCTCAAGACAACATAATCTCTACCCACCCAGAGTCACAGACTTGCAGGAAATATGAACAGAAGACTGGAGCACACAGCTGATCTAAACTCAGGGGTCAAGGAAGGCACCCTTAAAGAAGTGAGATTTAAGCTGAGACCAGAACCATGAGTAGGAGTAAGCTGGGGAAAGTATGAGGGTATCTCAGCCAAAGGGAACAGCATGAGGCCCTGAAGTGGGGCATTATAAAATACTGATGATTAGATGATAAGGAAGAGGAGGAGGATTATGATGATGCCACTTACCATTTATTTAGTGCTTATTGCATGCTGGTTACTTTACATGGATTGAATCATTTGATCCTTATAACAACCACATGAAGTGAGTGCTATTAAACCTATTTATAGAACATGAACTAAGACATTGGAGTTCAGTCAAATTACATAACCTTGCCACAGTCACATGGCCAGTAATTGGACTTCAATCCAAGCAAACCTGGCACTGGAGCCTGCACCCTAGGGATCACCATTCAATCATTCATTTATTTATTCTCTCATTAGGTCATATTGAGCACCTGGCTAGGAGCTGGGGGTATAAAGAAGACAAAAATAGGTACCTGCCTCCAAGGAGCTCACAACCTCTCAGAGAATGCCCGGGGGCCTGAAATAGGGCACAGGTTTAAAACCTGGCTGTTGTACTGCCTCCCATGACTGGCCTACCCAGCAACAAGGTCCACTCCTAATAGCCCAGCACAATAGTACAGATGGAGGCCCACTGTGTTAGTTTCCTAGAGCTGTCGTACTTAATTACCACAAACGTGTGACTTAAAACAGCAAGTATCTATTCTCTCACAGTTCTGGAGCCCAGAAGTCTGAAATTAAGGTGTCAGCAGGGCCATGTTCCCTCTCAAGGCCTTAGGGAGGCCTTCCTTGTCTTTTCCAGCTCCTGGGGGCTCCAGCTGCTCCTTGGCTTGGGGCTGCCTCTGCCTTCACATGTCCTTCTCCCCCTTGTCTCTCTGTCATCTCCTCTCCTTTAAGGACACTTGTCATTGGACTTATGGCCCACCTGGTTAATTCAGGGTGATATTATCTGAGATCCTTCACTTAATCATATCCACAAAGACCCTTTTCCCAAATAAGGTCACATTCCTAGGTACCAGGCCTTAGGATTTGGACCTATCTTTTTGAGACCACAATTCAACCCACTAAACACACATACCATATGTCTAAATATTTAAAAGTTATAAATCAAGTTAACAAACTGGCAAATAACTTATGTTGTATCTTTTTATCTTGATTTATACCATCAGGACAATAATTTTTTTTTAATGTACAAAGCTGTGGTTTCATATGACCAAAGATAATATATCAAGGTTAACTAAATTTAATCAACATTGCTTATGTGTACATGGCCTATGGATGGTATTTGAGTAATAAATACATACATAATTCATAAATTATGATATATGTATTCCATGAAATTTATTTTTCTTACCTCTATTTCAGTAAAGTAACTGAACACGTTCCTGTAATCAGGAGGTTCATGTAATTTGTGTTAAATTGACAAAAATGAGGATAATGACAACAGTCACCTTACAAGGTTGTTGTGGGATGAAATGAGCTCAACCTGCAAAACACAAATTGTAAATTGTATTCAATGTAGAAAAAAATTCGAATAAATTTTCATGTAAAATGTACATTGAGTATAAAAATATGTAAAATTTAATTTATCAGATAATTATAAATATTTTCTTCTAAAATATTATCTATTACATTTAAAGGCAAAACAAAAATTATAATGAAGTATCAAATTTTTAAATAATTATTTAAATCAATCTTAATTTTTAATACAACCTTTTGAAAAACTTAAAGTTTAATAAATATATTTTTAAATAAGGTTATTTGTAACTTGAGCATTCAATGCCCATGTAGTTTAGCATGTCAATAACCAGTGTCATACTCCTGATTGACATGTTACAACTAGATCTATGTATATACAAATTTAAGAGTAATATGAATTTCTAATACTGCAAAATATTTCTCATTCACAATATTTCTCATTATATTCACAAAATATTTCTGAGTACCCCCAATTTTAATTCTGAGTACTCCCAAAACCACAAATTAGAACATAGAGAAAAAAAGGGATGTGTGGCAATAAGTGTAAAAAATTACACTTATTATGGCAGCACATACTGCATGTATGTTACCTAGGAGGAAGGGCTTGACGTGCTAATTTGTCTTTTCTCTTACCTAAGTGCTTCCACCGCTCCAGTTCTCCCCAGTCTTCCTCTAGTGACAACAGTCTTTCTCTGTTACCCACATACCTGAATTGACTTGTGTTTCAAGGATGTAGAGCAAGAGACATGGAGAAGTATTTCCTTGGGGCCTGAATGGTGTTAGTCATGAGAGCAAATGTTCAGGGCTGCAGGGCGTGATGTGCCAGCAATAACTGCTGTGTATCAAGTGACAGGGGCAACCATGTATTTTTATATAAATTGTATCATGTGTGTATATGCTTGTGAGACACACAGGGGCCTCTCTTGCCCAGGGTAAATTCTGGAATACCACTCCAGAAATCTGTTTCTTTCTCCTGAGTCTAAATCCCACTTGGGCCCCCAGAAAGGAACCTACATCCTTTCCTCCAGTCTCCAGAGAGAGAAGGCCAGCCTTGAATACTCTGTCTTGGAGCTGGTATTTGGATTCCTGCTCCTGACCTCTCTGCTGCTGACCACCTCCCCATCTACCTTCCCCATCACCTGCTGCCTTCTCTGAAGCCACCTTTTCCTTCCTCTGGAATCAGCTGACCTGTGTTTTCCTAGACTCCCCTGATATTCCATTTGCCAGTGTCCCCAGTCTCTTGCCACACATCAGCCTGTCTGTCGCTGTACTGCACTCTCTTTGCTGAGCCTTGTTAGCTGACAGCCCCCAGATCTGGTTGTCTTTAGGAGTGCCACCTGAGATGGGTCCCTAGACAACCTCTTTGCACTCATAGCCTCTGCATAGCATGCTTTTCTTGTTAGCTAACAGTAGCCCATCATAGAAAATGCCAGAGGGATCAATGTCTCCCACTCCTGACTGGGTAAGTGCCTTATTAAAATAAGGGTTGAAAATGGTGAGGTCCAGCCTATAAATGTGGGGTTTGGGGTTGTTTGGGGGGCTAGCAGTTTTTAGACATTTGAGTGTCTTTCAACAGGACTTGCATATTTCTCCCAGTGTTATTATACCCAGCCTAATTCAAACATTTACAATACCTGCCTAGTCCTGTATGCAAACAATAAAGCATTGTTTTGAGAGCCAGAGATAACTGGATTTGAATCTCTTCTCTGCTTCTTGCCAGCTATGAACTCTTAGATAAGTTATCCTTTCAGAGCTCAGTTTTCTCATCTTTCAAAGAGGTTAACAAAACATACCTAGCAGGTTTGTGATGAAGGCCAAAGGAAAATGTGTTTAGTATAGTGTCCACACACACTAGATGCTCAGTGGATGTTATTTCTGTTGCCCTCATGCAGGCTCCTTGATTCTCAAGCCACACTCTGAAATCTGTCAGTGGGGTTGGAGTTTCTCAGTCTGGATACTTTACAACCTGGTTTTGATGGCACCCTTTCCTCCCTCCTTTTGGATGAAGCAATTAAGGACTCCGGGGACAGTGTAAAGCCAGGAAACTAAGTCAACTAAATCCAATAAATGACTTTTCCTATTATGTAGAAATCATGGGTGCTGGTAGGTACTAATTGGCTGTCTTCTCTACTTTCCTTTACAGCATTTAAGTAGTTCCTTAACACACTTTTATTTTGGAGCTTCCTAATTATATTACTCCTGGTACCTATTGTCAATGAACTTGCCAATGGGGGGAAAAAATGAAGAGTTATTTATGCATTCTTAGATTCCCCAAGCATTTATGGGGCGACTCTGATGGTCTCAGCACTGCAGAGCATGCCAGAGTATAAGAGGCAGAACCCCCCCCCCCTTGAGGAACCTAAAGACTGACTGGTGAAAAATAATAAATATGTGGGAATGATTACATTAAAACCCTATGAATCAAATGACAAGCATTTAAGGGGAATAATGTTATAGGAGAATATAATAATAATAATAAATTTATAGTTATTTTAAACTATTTATATATATAAAGAAATAAAAAAGAGAGAAATATACCTTGGAAGAGAGAAATAGCATGAACAGAGCCTTGGTAACTGGAATGACCAGTGAGGGGCCTGATCCATTTGGAATCAAAGCCTCACGTAGAGGAGCTGTTTCATTGACATAGAAACCATCAGGCTCTAAATGATCACTATAATGTCCTAGTGTTTTTCTTGCCCCAGTCTTTCTCCTACTTGGGCCAATTTGTCATACTCTAGTCTGACAAAATATCCTAAGTACTGTGTAAAAAATGTCACTTTCCCACTCAAAAACTTTCAGTGGCTCTCCACTGCCTGCTGAATCCTACTGCTCACTGAATCCAAACACCCTTGTGGTATCCTTATAGATCAGAAATTGCCTCCAGGGTTGAACTGGGGTACAGTTGGATGAAAAGGGAGGTAGCAAACTGAGTTTGAATCCCAGCTCAGCTTCACTCAGATGTTTAACCGTTGGCAGGAAAAAATGGAGGTTACTGAGCTCAAGTCTCTCGTTATACAGCAGGCTAGTTTGGGCTGATTCACATGGAAATGGCTTCAGGGCTCCCAAGAGCAGCAAGAAAAAGCAAGCAGCAATGCACAAGTACTTTTCAAGTCTCTTGGGTCTCTTCAAGTCTCATACTTTCTTGTTTCATTGGCCAAGGCAAGTCACATGTCTAAGCCCAGAGCCAATATGATGAGAACTACCCAAGGGTGTGGATTCAGAGAGGGAAAATATTGGGGTTATTTTTACAATCTACCACAATGTAAGAAAAGCCATTTGATAAAAGAGAAAACCTGAGTGGCAAATAAATGCATGAAAGATGTCCAACCTCACTAGTAATGAGGAAAATGCAAATTAAAATGAGCTATTATTTCATATCTTTCAAATTGGTAATTTCAAAAGTCTGATAAAGCTAAATGATGACATAAAAATGAAGAAATGGGAAATTCCATACACAGCTACTAGGGAGTAGACAAATTATGACATACTCAAAGAATTCAGATATTGAAATGAGTAGATTAGGTTTCCATGAATCAAAAATGAACATATAATTCTGAGCTACAGAATTATCAGACAATAAGATATGATACATTATATATGATATTTTATTTTTATGGATAAATACATGTATAATAAAATATAAAACATAGATGGTGAGGACACACACCAACTTCAAAATAATATTTATCTCGTAGGATAAAGAGATGAAGAGCAAAGAATGAAAATTAAGAGTCTTCAATCTTCTATGTATCTTTTCTTTCTCAAAAAGTGAAGTAACTATGACAGATAGAATATTTGTTAAATTCAATAGATAGATCCATGAGCATTTGTTATGTTTGAAATATTTAAATTGTTGTTTATTTGAAATATCTCATAATTATAGCAACATTTAAAGAAAAATTATCTAACATCTCCTTTAAATTAAGGAGAAAAGGCTGGAGGAACAAGAGGACCAAGAGTTATATAACTGTTTAATTTAGCTGCATTAAAAAATAATAATAATAATTTCCGGTCATATTCATGGAATTAAAGAATGTAGAAAGAGCCTGGCTAGTGTGGCTGCCCGGCCAGTGTGGCTCAGTGGATTGAGCATCATCCCATGGACTGAAATGTCCTAGTTCAATTCCCACTCAGGGCACAGGCTGGGGTTGCAAGCTCGATCCCCAGTGGGGGACGTGCAGGAGGCAGCCAACTGATGTATCTCTCACATCAATGTTTCTAACTCTCTCTCCCTTCCTCTTTCTCTAAAAAATCAATAAAGACATATATATTTTTTTTAATAATGTAGAAAGAAGGTGTCCACAATCCTGCTCTACTCTGCAGTGGCCAGAACACGCCTGAACACATTTTGAAAAGAACATACGCAAATGAGTGTGGCCATTCATTCGGTCAACCACACTACTGGAGCACCTAGCTGAATGGCACTGCACCAGGCAGGCACTGAGGACACACAGAGGACAGAAACACTGAGTCCTGCTTCCTGAGGCTTAGCTTCTATCCCAGTCAATGCACACAACAACCTTAAATTAGGAGCATGTGTGGTATGGGGGTTGGGGTTGGAGAGCTGATTGCATGGTGGTTGATGAAAAGCTATAAGGAATGATGACAAGGCTGCCTCCCATCTCTCTCTCCCACACTTGCTCTGAATTTAAAGAGAACCCTGAAGCTTTAGGCAGAACAGCTCTGGGTACCTTCTTGCACAGACACACTCAGCATAGACAAGGAGAAACCTGTCTGTGTGCCCAGGGGCCTCACTAGAGTCTTCTCCGAAGCCCAGGCTTAGCCACCGATGAGAAGATGTCACCCCCAAGCAGAGAAGAAGATGAGAGCCTTCTGCTCCATTCATCAGCTCCTCAGCAGCCTTTAGCCCCTCAAGGCTAACTGCAAAAACAGTTATATTGGCTTTAATGTCTTTTTATTTCTTTTTATCCTCCCATTTTCTATTCTGTAATTATTGCCAAGACGTGTTCGCAGAAAACATGGTGGATTCCTGACAGCCTGTCATGTGGGAGAGAGATGAGCTCTTCCTGTGCGCTGCCCGGGGACTGAAGTCTGGCTGGGGAGGTGCAGGGAGAGGCGTTTCTGGCCACTGTAAAGAGGAACTCTTGGGCTGCTGGATCCAGAGCAGCAGCAGGCTGCCTCCTCTGAGGTTCACCCAGAGATGATGCAAGAACACCGAAAAGCAAGTGGCTGGTTGGCTTTACAAATTTCATAAAATGTCTTCATTGAGATTTTTATGATTCCCATTTTTTATAATTCCAGAATCATCATTGTAAAACATTTAAAAATTATGGAAATATTTAAGAAGATAATGTAGCCCCATAATATTCCAGAGAATACCACTTTGATATGTATCCTTTTCAATATTTTTTGATAGATAAACAAACTTTTATGCATGAAAAGAGATCGTGCTATATGTAGATTGCCTTACAACTTGCTTCCCTCTTCCCCGTAATGTTATACCTTGGACGCCTCTCCCATGTCTGGATATTCATGACTAGCTCATTATTTTTACGGGGTGCATTGTTCATTCATTCACACATACTCACTGAATGCAGACACTTCTCTAGGCACCAGTGAACACAACAGTAAACAAAACAAAGGTTTTGCCCTCAGAGACCTTACATTCTAGTAGAGAGAAAGAAATCTACAAACAAACATATAAAATGTCCAGGAGATACATGCTATGGAGTAAAACAAAGCAGGTTAAGAGGACATTGTACAACAAAGAATGCTGTTTTAGACTGCATAGTCATGGGAGACTTTTCCAAGGGGTTCTGTGTCGGTTAACTATAACTGTGTAACAGATTATCCCAAACCACTTAGTGGTTTCAACAGCAATGCTTAGTAACTCACAGTCTCTGGAGCACAGGAATCTAGAGGTGGCTTAGCTGCATCCTGTGATTCGGGGTCTCTCACAGGCTGCCATCCAGGTGTCCGCCAGGTCTGTAGGGTCCTGGAGGTTCGACTGGGGAAGGAACCACTTCCAAACTCACACGGTTGTTGGCTAGAATTCATTTCTCGGGGGCTGTTCTCTGAGGACCTCAGCTCCTCGTTGGCTATTTGCTGTAAACTCCCCTCAGTTCCTTGTCACATAGGCCTCTCCACAGGGCCACTCACAGCAATGGCAGCTGGCTTCATAGTGTGCAAAAGTGAGAGAGCAAAAGAACACAGCAAGCGACAGGGAGAGATGGAAGCCACAGCCTTTTATCACCACATCTCAGAAGTAACATTCCCTCATTTTGTGTTATATCCTATTCATTAGTAGCAAGTCACTAGGTCCAGCCCACACTCAAGGGGAGGGGATCACACAGAGTGCAAATACCAGGAGGAGGGACCATTGGGGCCACCTTAGGAGATGCCCACCACAGGTTGATATTTGAACAGAGGCATAAAGGAAGTGAGTGAGTGAGTCATATGAATATCTGGGAAAAGAACCTTCCAAGAAAAACATCAAGAGCAAAGGCCCTGAGGATGGAACTGCCTTGATCTGAATGAGGAACATCCAGCGGCCCCCTCCCACCCCCACCACCCCCATGCCTGGAGGGAAAGAGTGCAGGTAAGGTTGAAGAGGGAAGCAGTGACAAGACCATGCCCGGCCTTGCAGGCCATAGGAGAAACTTGGGGTTTTATTTTAAGAGACAAAAGAAGACACAGTATTCCCCTATTTTGCATTACCAACATTTATTTACCTAACTCTCCACTGGCGAAATCATTTCTAATTTTCTGTTTCTAAAAATGCCACACCCTTGTGTGCACACACACATCTGTGCTGGTATTTATATGGGGTACATACTCATATGAATATACACATATTGCCAAACTGCACTCAAAAAGGCTTTCCCAATTTACTCTCTCATCAACACTGTATGAAGGAGGAGCCCTGGCCAACACTAAGTAGTATGAAGCTTTTGAATCTTTGTTAACCTGATGTGGGAAAAGTGATATTTTATTGTGATTTGTCCTTGTTTTCTTTCTAGAGAGGATAAGCAGTTTTGCACCTATTAGGAGACTGAACCTTTTTTTAATATTCTACATGAGTACTTATTACAGTATAAAAAATGAGATAACTTTCTTTTAAAAAGACACACAGGTGATTTGTATTTGGAACATTAATTGTTTTTAAGTAAATTCCTAATACTGTGTCCATAATCTCTGCCCTTGACTCATTAAAATTTTTATGAGCAAGCTGAAGGAAGACAGGTGAGTTAAATATACAGAAGGCATAAGCTGCATAGACAGTGATTAATTTGGTTGACCAACTGAGGAGAATGAACCCTTTTACATCTTCCTTTCTCTTCCTCTGCAGTGTCTAATGAGGTCGAAGGGTTCTCTACTCTGATGGGCTGTAATGGCAGCCAGCCCTGTGGCCCCAGGAGCTGTCCTGCTGTCCAGTGCTGCTTCCCTTTGCTCCCTGGGGTCCCAGGCCCACCCTGGCCTCCCTGCTGCTCAGCCTTTGCCTACTGCCTTTGCCCGAATTCCTTTTTCCAGGTGGACCTCTCTACACTTGGGTCTCAGGCATATCCTCAGTGCCCAGCATCTAACTGCCTCTGCCACACCCTCCACCAGCGTTCAGAGGTGCTCAGAGCCCCTCCACAGAGCGCCGGACAGCTGGTGGGAGTCATGTTTGAAGGTGCACACCAGAATCCTATCCAGCTCCATCTCCTATAACTCTTTGACCTTGGGCCACATGCTGAGACAACCTGTGCCTCCATTTCTTTCTCTAAACTGAGGTTAGGAATAACTGCCACTTCTTCAGTAGGCTGCTATGAGAAAATACTAAGGATAGTACCAAGCACTTAGTAGGCGGTCAGAAAGTGTGAAGCGTTACCATGATGCCATCCTGCCATGCTGGCATCTGAGTTCCTGGGAGGCAGAGACGATATCCTGTTCATTTTCCTATCCCCAGAAGCCCCTCCTCCAGTGGCCTGCACAACACAGCATTCGATAGTTATTTGTATAATTATCTGTGTATGTCTCAAATAAAGGAATTCACACCTGAATGAATAAACTGCATGTGTAGTCTTAATATAGAGGGACTGAACTGCCAACTGTTATCTTGTGTACAATTGGGAATCCTTGAAGGATTTCATGAAGATTAAATAACATGAAGTGATGTTTTGAGAAGGAATTTAAGGAATAAGTAAGTTTGCAAATAAGATTTTTTTAAACCTGCAGATTTGCCCATTCCCCACAAAGGCAAGAGGCCAATACACATTTGGAAGCAGTTTTTTCAGCTGTCTGCTCTTCAGACCACTCATGCTTGGGCTCAGCAGCCCTCCCCCCATTTTCCTAGCCCACCCTGATTCCCAGGCAGCCCTTACCAGGCAGAGCCCTCTCTGGAGATGAACACACAACTGTGCTCACTCTTTTTTTTTTTTTTGCCTCTGGCGCTCTCTCCAGCATGCACAGTGGTTTAAAACAAAGGCAGACAACCATGGCCCACAGGCCACAACCAGCTTGCAGATATAGTTTGCTTCACAAAAACAGTATTTTCTAAAATTGAATTAAAACTCAAGAGATTTAAACTCTAAAAAAAAAAAAAAATACATGTATCTGGCTTCTCTTGCAAAATCTGAGGTCTGGCCACAGGGGCTGGTGCTCCCACATGGCAATAGCAGTCTATCTGGAGCCATGTAGCAGCAGCCCCTTTGGACAGGCCCCACAGTCCCCACCTGCTTATCTCATTGTTTATGTTGAATGGATGCTGAGCCACATGAAATTTCAACCCCTGCCTTAAAACCATCATCCCAAGTGAACAGTGGCCTTGCCCTACACTAATGACTATTTCAGCCCCAAACAATCCCTGAAAGGCACAGAGCAATAGTTTCTTAATCCTTGGTATGTTTTTTGAGAAAGAGGCCCTTAGAATCAAATGCATTGTCTAAAATTCTAACCTCTGGATACTGAGTACTTGTTTGACCACCACTTTTTTCAGGGAGCACCTCCAGAAATATCCCATGGAAGATATTTTGGGGAACATAGCCTGGGAAGGATCAGAGACCCTCAGAACATAGAGCAAACCCTGCATTCACCAAGGGAATCTTTTCAGAATAGGAGCAGCACTGCCCACCTCCAGCCCCCTACCAAGAGAGATGACACGTGGCTGAAATAAACCATCCACTGGAGAGGTCAACAGCAGATGGAGCTGGGAAAGAGGACCCACTGCCTTTGGTGGGATCCTGAGATGGAGATGTGTATGCATGGGGTTTGTCAGGGTGTGCAATGGGGAACAGAGAGACCTCAGATGATCCTGCTGGGATCTTGGGAGCTGTAGGGTCCTTCTGAGTTGTCCCCTACATTAAGGCAAGGGGCCAGGCCTTTGTCCATCTGTATCATCCAGTCATGGAAGGAGAGCAAATAACCTTGAGGGAGGCAGTTCTCTCCAGCTGAAGGCAATTCCCAGAGAGGGATGCAGCCACAAGCTATCAGCAACCAACACACCCAGCAAGAGCAGAAAAAGGGGATCTGACTGTAACTCACACCATGGCACTCACATTCTTTCTTCATGCTTAAATAGAACCACCTTCTTCCCTGACATCAGCAGCAATGACTGTCACTTGAAAGTCAGAAGGTAGGACTTGGAGGCAAGGCTTTAACATATTGCTTCCAACCTTTAACACTGGTAAATGGAGTGATCTTGTTCTAGTTACATTGACTACAATACTCAAAAATCCTCAATGGCTCCCCATTTCCTTCTGAATGAAGTACAGACTCCTTAGCCTGGAATTCTCTGGGCCCTCTGCCATCTGTACCAGACTAACTTTTCAGCTCATCTCCCATTATTCTCTTGCAAAGCCCAATCCTAAACAGTATACTTCATACAGTCTCCACATTTAATTCCCCCATGTCCTTACTATTGGCTATCCCCTCTACCTTGAAAAACCATATCTCCCACATCCATGTATCTAAATCTTATCTCGTTTTCTTGGTTCAGCTCAAATGCTTCCCCAGTTCTATCTATCTGAAAGCAATCTCTCTCTGATCTGTAACAACATTTTTTACCATGATTTATATATAATTTATCTCCTTGAGGGCAGGATTTAGGCACCATTTAGTGCCTTGTGCATTGTAATAACTTACAGAATATTTGATAGATGGATGCATGAATGGATGCATAGATGGATGGATGGATGGATGGATGGATGGATGGATGGATGGATGGATGGATAGATGGACATATGTAAGGGTGAACAGGAATAAAGATAGATGAATGACAGGCACTGGATAGATGTCCTGTTACTGAGGTGATGCTGAGTCTTGTCTTCACTCTTCTTTGGCTCTGGGTATCCTTTTTAGTTTATGAACAAGAGGCAGACTGATCTAAAAAGAACTGAAGATGTATTTTCTGTATCAAAATATGAAAATTACTTACTGAGTACTGGAGACAGTGGGGAATCACTGAGTCCCCTTTTAAAGCTTGTTACCACATTTGCTCATAAGAAGGAACAGCACATAAATCCCATTTGAGTGTACCATAAGACAACCCCCTAGCCAGCTGTTATACTTCAAGTGGTATCATTCAGAAGACTTCTTGAACCTCTGATAGTTGTTAACAAAACAATATGCTGATCAGTTCCAAGAAACTAAATCAGAGGCAATCACTTTTGGCAGCTGCTTGGCTCACAAAAGGTGACACCCAATTAGAGAATAAGATCAACCCCAAACAGTGCGTGCTTCCCACATCCCACAGTATTTACAGCTGCAATCATGGATCTGACAGCCATGGATCCCACTTGGAGACACAAACTCCTTCAGAAGCTATAATAATAACCCCTTACTCGTGTGATGCTGCATTTCATTTGAGTTCTCATAACAGCTCCGTGAGATAGGGATGGAAGGTATTCCCATCCCCCTTTGAAGTTCAGGCAATAGAGCCTCAGAGAGAAAAAACTATCCCACAATAACATGTCATCAAAGCTATCAGGTAGCAGCAGAGCCACAAGTAAAACCTAGGCTTTGACTCCTTCACTACAGTAATCCCCTTGCTATTGTGTTACCTCATGTGTTGCCTCTAGGTCTACAAAGGAAAATTTTCAAATACATAGCCAGTGTATTAATAATTTGTGCAAATGACATCATATCCACTTTTTAGAATTTTAGCACAATGTCTAGTCAGAGAATCACTCTTACTGTCTAATTGAAATTGTTTCTACAAAGTTTAATCTCAGTCTCCTTTGTTCCACTCTCATCTATTTAATATCCTTAGGAAGGAGAGCAAGTCCTGATTTTTACAGGAGGAAGACGGTCCCTATCAAACCCTTGGACAGATTGTGTAATAGGGAAAACCGGAACTCCTAGAGGGGGGAGTGTGTTTGTTTCCTGGGACCAGCTTAGATTCACCAAGAACAAGCCACATTACACAGGCTTGTTGGTGGGCAACCACAACAGAGAATTAAAGAGATGCAATAGATACAGTGCCTATCGATTTTAGCAATGTCTTTGACGGAGGTTCCTATAATATTGTTGTGAACAAATTACAGAGATATGGACCTCATGATAACACCACTCAGTGGATTTACAACTGGTTGAAAAATTCAGAGATGATGATTAATGGGTGATGTGATCCTACAGGATATCCTGAATGATATAATGAAGAATCTTGACCTCTGCCTTATCTGGTCCAAATTTTTCTCAAGCATTATTACATTTTTATCCCCTAGAGCCTGCCTATCCCATCTACATGGCTTAAGGCTGAGAGGAGAAGCTGGGGAGTGAAATGGCAGAATCAGCAAGTCAAAAGCAATCTTGACAAGCAGATATATTGGTTCAAACCTGACAAGATGATATTTTGACTGGTATTTCAAAAACATTGGTGGTTGAGTCAAAGAATCAAGTTCACAAATAGAGGATGAGAAGACAAACCTTGATATCAACTCATAAGAAAAAGTTCTCGGGATTGAGGTTAGGGGCAGGCTCAGTTTCACTCATTCGTGTGGGGGCTCTGGCCAAGGAAGCTGATAGGAACTTAGAGTGCAGTTTCTCAGTGGTAACTAGCTCTGTCTGCTCCTCCCAGTGGTCTTGAGTTCTGTGGTTAAGAGGGTCAGTGACCAACCAGATAAGGGCAACTGGCGGGTGAGGAAAATGGGAAAGGAGCTGAAAACCATGTTAATTAAATCACAAGTGAAGGCACCAGAACTGTTCGGCCTGATGATCATTGTCTTTAATCTGAAAGACTGTCACTCAGAAGAGAGAATGTTCTTATTATGTGAACCCTAGGGGCAGAGCTGGAGCCAGTGTGTAAAAGTTAAAAGGAAGCAGATTTTTGTTCAACTTTAGAAGGAGGACCCTAAGAATTGCAATTTTCCAGATAAGGCTACATGGCAGGCAGACGTGCAGAACCACAATGAGGCCCACAATCAAGAGAAGCTGCAAGGAGAGTGAGCTTATAGGATAGTACTTGGAGCCAAGACACAAGGGTAACACAAGGCACTTACCCTGAGGGTGGGCCATCGCCACTGTGGCTGAAGGCTGACCAGCTCTCTCTTGCATTTGAGGGCGGTCTTTATGGCTGGTGCACTCACCCTTCCACCTCTGGCCTCTGACTAGAGCCCACATTGAAAGCACAGCCCTAGTGCTGTTAATGAATCCTTCAAGTCGGGCCTGAAGGTTCAGGCTGAGTGGTTTCAATATCTCCAGATTTTCTCTAGGGTCTTTTTTAACCAACCTTTTGGCTTCTCTCTGGCCCTCTTGAGTCCCCTCCTCAGCCCTGCATGTTCATTCAGCTGTGAGGCTCCCCACTGAGCACAGTTGCTTTATTAAAGGCTAGAAAATTAGGGATGCTAATGACAGTGGAATGGGTGACCAAGAGTGCTCATCAAATCTCCTCCCTGAAGCTATTTAGAAACAAGAGTCTCCTTTGGAAAGATTTATCAGAGAAGGGTGACTAAGTGAACCAGATGGCATCTGAGAGGAGAGGAGAAAGGAGTTGGCATAGGTTGAATCCCCACTCTGTGACTGTCACTGTGCTGAGCCTTTGACACACATTATCACATGCAATCCTCACAATACTCCCCTAGTTAGGTTCTATTAATCCCTTTTAAATGGGAAGAAACTGAAATTCAAAGGGTTAAGCGGGCTGCTCAATGCGACATGGCTGGCAAGTTGCAGAGTTGGGATTTGAACTCAGATCTATGCAACTCTACAGCCCGTCCTGTCCCCACTGCAGGGTTTTTTGTTGTTGTTGTTTTTTAATTTGAGAAGTTAGAATCTACCTGGGTTACTTATATGCTGTACCCGTTCTTAAATTAGTTGTAGAATCTCATTCTACCAAGAGGTTTCCTTCACAGCAATACTCAGGAAAAAAATGTCACTCCACAGGGCTTTGATTAGCTATATTAACATGCCTTTAGAAAAGAGAGATTAGAGCAATGCAGGGAGCTGGCCCTGAAATTAAATTCAGGGTGATAATGCTACAATTACAGATACAAGGGCTGGAAGAAGATGGAGTCGGCTGGTGCAGGCTCCTGCAGAACCATCCCCACTCCCCGTTCTCCAGTTCGTCTCAGCAGCTGCCTCCCAACTGAGGCACTCATCTCTGCAGTTATACACCAAAGAGTCATTTTCTTCACTTTTGCCTGAATGCTGACATTTATAACAGAGTCATGGGTATACTACAATACAGGCTTCCATTATATTGCCAATTTGCTCTAAAGAAATCCTGCATTAAATTAAAATATTGAGCACTATAACATAATATCAGCAGGGCATACAGGCTCTGGAGCCTGGTTACTCCATTACCCACTCACCCAGGTTCCATCACCACTCCCTAACTACTAACTTTCTTGGGCCTCAGCTTCCTTCTCTGGATTGTTTTGAGAACTTGTTAGTTAATGCATATTATACAAAGTAAGTGGTATACTGTGGTTTGGTTTGGTTTTTTAAGGAGAAGGGAACATGTGGTCATTATGCAGTGTACTCCTAACAAAAATGTTGAGAGTAACAGCTAACACTCTCAAAGGGCAGCTCTGAGATTAGACTCTGTGTCCTCTACCTTATTCAGAAATCTCTACGACTTGCCACACCCAACTCACCCACAGCTACTGAAGTTCTCACCCGATGAGAGCTGAGTGCTGGTGATAACATGTGAGAATAAGAACCCAGCAACTCATCTTCTGGACATTCAGTCATTTGTTAATTGGACTAAGTCACTATTAACATTAGCTTACTGTGTTTACTTGTATTTAACAATTCCATGAAAGGGCTCCCCTTGATTGGGGTAGCCTGAAAAAGAGAGAACATTTCCAACATCCTAGATGTAGCCCATATTCATTTATTAACTGAGCCACTCACTCAATCGATGGATAGTTTCTTGAGAAATCACTACATGCCCAGCTCTAACCTGAGTTCTAGGGATTCAGTGGCAAGACAAGAAGACATGCTCCCTGCCCTTATGGTGCCTCTAGCAAGATGTATGACAAACAAGTAAACAAAGAATTAGATAATTACATCATGAAAGTTCATTGGAGGAAACAGGAAGGACTTATGACAGAATAATGGGGGCGAGGGGTGATATTTAGGTAAGGTGTTCAGAGAAGGTCTCTCTGAGGAGAAAATGGAGAGACCTAAAAACTTGAAGGCAGCTGTAACAGGTACCACTAGCTGCCCACTTTTGCACTTCTTCCTTACTTTGTGTAGGACCATGATATACCCAGCAAAATGTACGCAGCCACAACTATATTTGGGGTCACAGTACAGTGTACCTAGCTAAAACACACTATCCCAACCTTCTTGGTAGCAAAGGGTAGCCAGTGTGACAATATTCTGGCCAATGAGATATAAGCTGGGGTATAGGGGAAGGTGTTTCTCCCCTAATATAAGTACTGCCCTTTCTTTCTTCCCTTCAGCTCCCTCTTCTTGTCTGAAATGTGATTAGGATGCCTGCCACTATGGCAGCCGTCTTGCAACCATGAGGAAAAGGCCAAGACAGAGAACCTCAGGGACCTTGTCTATGATGTTTTTGAGCAGATGACCAATGCTTTCATTTTCCAGAGTTCCAATTGAATGAGAACACAAACAAACAAACGTACAAAAACCCTTGTATGTATTCAAGTTACATTGTCAAAATTTTCTATCATTCAGAGTCAAATGGAATTCCTCATTGATATATCAGCCGAGCAAAGCACTGAGGGGTGGGCATTTCAGGCAGAAGAAATGGCCAAAGACCTTAAGGCAGGAATGAACAGAAAGAAGGCCAGTGTGGCTGGAGTGTAGCAGGTGTGGAGGAAAGCGAGGGCAGCTAAGTTGGAGACACAAGCAAGGGACAGGTCAATAAATGCCTTATAGGCCCAGGTAAGGAGTCTGAATTTTATTTTAGGGATGAATAAAAACCGTCTGATAGAGGATGTATGTTCTACAGATCATCTGCCTGCTGAGTGATAAAGGGCTCAGAGGAGGGCAGGAGTAGAAGCGGGGAGACCAGAGAAGGCCATCGCAGGGTCCTGGGCTGGGGGCAGATGGGGGCTTAGACTGGGGTAGAGGCATTGCTGATGGAGGAAATTACACTGAGTGGCCATCAGTTTGAGAATAATTTGGCTTAAAAAAAAAAAAAAGTCAAAACAACATAAAAAGATTTTAAATATTTTGTTAATCAAGAGGATCAAACTACTTGTTGCCACAGACCAGGTCAGTGAAATTATATTAAATACATTATTTAATATATATTATTAGCATTTTATTATTAATATTATTAACAGCTAACATTTATGTTATATGCTTTATAGATACTGTCTCATTAATCCTTGTAACAGCCCTATAAGGTAGACATTATCATTATTTCCATATTATAAATTAGTAAAATGAGTCATAATCAGATTAAGTGACTTGCTGAAGGATAACATTGTCAGTAAGTTAGTGAAGCTGGGTTTTAAACCCAAGACTGTCTGATACATTGACTAAGGCCATAAGGGATTTAGGGACTTCTCCGGAATGATTTTCTACTGTGTATCCCACATAAAAAGTCTCCACACTCGCCCTGGCTGGTGTGGCTCAGTGGGTTGGAGCATTGTCCCGTGTACCAAAAGGCTGCAGGTTCGATTCCTGGTCAGGGCACATACCTAGGTTGTGGGTTCAATTCTCAGTCAGGGCGCATATGGGAGGCAACCGATCAATGTTTCTTTTTCACATCAATGTCTCTCTCTCTCTCTCTCTCTCTCTCCCTCTCCCCCCTCCCTCTTCTCTTTCTGAAATCAGTGAAAAATCATGTCCCCAGGTGAGAATTCTTTTAAAAAGTCTCCACACTCTTCATTCATGGACTAGATCCTTACCATCCAGGATAATAGACTGAGAAAAGTCTACATTTTCTGAGCAATAAAACCTTTAATACATGTCAGGCCTTTTACATTTATTATACCCACTTTGCAGATTGGGATACTAAGGTACAAGGAGGTGCTGTAACTTACCCAAAGTCACAAAACTTCTAAGACTCAAACCCAGAGTACCTGACGTGTTTAACCATTCTCTCTCCTCCAAAAGAGTTTGTTCCTAGAGACAGGATCTGAACCTGTACAAAAGGTTACCTGAATAGTGTGAGGGTCCCAAGGGCTGCTGCTTCTCCAAACCAAGAACTACAGGTCAGCCCACCCCTTGGGACTAAGTGGTGGCAAATACATTGGGATTGGCAGGTTATTTCAGCCAAGGGCAAAGTCACTGGGCCAAAAACCGACCTGGGACCAAGTTAAGCACAGAGATGTTCATAAGACCCTGAATAAATTCTGCCTCCCTCTAGTTACCTTAGGTCATAGCTCCAAGTTCACCTCTTTAGGGAGGTTGTTTCTAATCACCCTAGCAAATGTAGTGCCCCCTCCATCATGCCACTCACTACCCCATCATCCTACTTACCTTTCTTCTTAGCATTTATAACTCTCAGATGGTATTATTTATTTATTGTTTATGTTTACTGCCTATCTCTGCCCATGAAAATGTAAGCTCCATACCCCCAAGGCCCAGCATATCTGGCACATAGTAGGAATTCAATAAATATTTGATGAATGAATGATTGGATAAATCAGTTAGTTAATTTAATTTTAATTCACATTGGCACCTGGGGAGAACTACAAGCTCTTGGCAAATATACGGGTGTTTCTTCAGCTTAAGCACCTGGGATAGTAGGAAGAGGGACTAATAGCCAAGCCGATAGGATGTCATTAAAAAATGCGGGCAGGATTAATGCAGGTAAACCAGACCTGATCACATTTAAAAAATCCTCTTACGGCCATAGTGGCCTTTCTCTAGGTCCATGGAAGGTGGCACAACCCACCACAGAGCATTTAACAAAGCTACCAGAAGCTCAAGCTAGAAGTCCCTACTGAATAAAAAGCCATAAGGGAGAGGGGCAGTGGAGAGGGCTCCCTGGGAGAGAGGGGGAAGGTACAGTCCAGGGTTGGACCAGGTGACCTGGGCAGTGACTGCAGCCACGGCCCTGAGGCACACAGGGGAGGGCGGCCCATGGCTCTCACCCTCTGGTTTACCACTCTCATTGGCAGAAATGGAGGCTCCCAGAGCCATGGCCTCCTCCTCTGCCTTCCACTGTGGGCAGCAGCAGGAGAAATGTCAAATGTGGCTAGTTCTTTTGTGGCATCTGTGCCCCACTAGGAATTAGATCTATTTCACTTTGAAATAAACAAACAAACAAACTAACTAACTAAACACAGTTTCTCTGATGCAGATGAGAGAGTCATCCATTGATAATTTTTGTCTTCCTAGAAAGAATATAAACCAAGCATGATCTTTCCCTGGCTTGGGTACATTTTTGCAGGCTGGCTTTTCTCGCTCTCTTTTGAATACCTTGAACAGAACACCCCTCGTGTTGTTAATGACTTCAAAGATACCGGGTCCACTGTGCGGCAAGTGATAAAAATGTACACAGCATGTGTTGGATAAATTAATAAACTCTCCAGAGCCTCCGAGTCCTCGGGCCCAGCAGCACCGTAATGAAATGTTATTCTGAAGTGGAGGAGGTGGGAAGGAGAAGAAGGGGAGCAGTATTTAATATATGCAAATTAACTAGTATGCAAATTGCCACTAAGTTAAAAATAACGGACTGCTAGAGAAGCCCATTTTTTAAGCAGCTTGTTTATTCATTAGCCTAATTTCCATTATCAATCCTTCCGTTTTCTTCTTTATTAAGTACTCACATTTGGGGAAGTTTGCTTCCTACAAATTGTTTGGCTTCAAAACCCATAACACTGGTTAGAACAATCACCATACATGAGCTTTTTTCTGTCTCATTCTTGATTTTGCTCCTAGCTTGCATTCTCTCTCTCTCTCTCTCTCTCTCTCTCTCTCTCTCTCTCTCTCTCTCTCTCCCTTTCTTCTGGTCCCTTTCCCTTTGAGGTTTTCTCCTGTCTTCCTCACTTGCCTTGATTCTCCGGCACCTTTTGTTTCTCTGATGAATGCAGCTCCCTGGCCGAGTGGGGCAGGGGTGAAGGAAGCTTCCTGTCCTGTAAGGTCTTACTCCAGGGACCTCTTCTCCCGGCCACTGGACCCTGTGGGCTGGACTCTCAGGTACAAAAGGCACCAGAATCTGGCTCCTCATCCCCTTGGGATGTGGACCACCATCGGTCCCCAGCCAGTCCTATAGAACAGCCAGAACAGTGCACACCCTAAATCAGGTCTGTCTCCAGCCTTCTCTGCCTCCAAACAAACCTTACACAATGTTAAGACAAATCGGCAGCCAAAATCCTCCTCTTTTGTCTCAAGAAGCATCCACCCTGCTATGTGCAAGCTCTGGTGCCCCCCAGAGGCTGAGAACGGTACTGAGCGCCGGGCTGTGGTGGGGACGGCAAGGCTGGCAGTTCTCCCACACAAAGCCCCTGGCTGCAGGGTGTTTAGAGGGGAGATCCTGAAAGAGTGGGCACCCATGAGCAGCCGCGGACGGGGGTGAGGGATAGAGGCTTTGCGGAAGCTGCGCATGAGCTTGGAAGGCTGGGATTTGTGTTCACTGGTGTCATTTTTCACGTGTTTTTTAATCACATAGTTATTACAAAGCATCGAGATCATTTTTTACCAAGCGCTTCTCTGCACAGGGTGCTTGGCTGTGGCTGTGCAAAGCTGTTTGCACTGACCCTGCTCCGTGGAACGTGTAGTCTGAGACGCGCGAGCACACACACTGAGGCTCAGGTCTCCCGGGGCTCTGGGTAAGCTGTGGCTGAGGCCCAGGGCGCAGAATCCCAAGGCTGGCCCGGCCAGGAGCCCTCCACAGGACGCCGTGCTGCAAGTCAGCTGCAACTGATTCCGTGTGAACACATATTCCCAGAGCAAATAATTCTAATTCCCACTCCTTCCTGAGCTCCCACAGTTGCTATTGCTTATAGTTCTCGTGGGACACGCGCTACGTCAGAGTAAGAACCTCACTTTTCAGGTCTCAGCCCAGGGCCAGAGCTTTGTCATCCCCCTGCTGAAGCACCTGACTCTGGGGCAATGGTGTCAAATGTGAAAGGTCACACTTAGGCTGCCTGGCATCCTCCACAGACAGGAGACCGCTAGGGAATCGATTTCCATCAGTTCCTGAACCTCTAGCCTGCAAAAAGCAACCTGCTATAGCTCTTGGGCCCCAAAATGGTGTCAAAAGGCCAAAGATCTCAAAGGGTGGGAGGCATCAGAAAGAGTCACTGACACTAAGCTTGAGGTAGAGCTGGAAAAATAAATCATTATCATTTAAGCCCTGCACGTTTTTATACATACTGTCTTTGCAATATTTCCATAGAACGAGCAAATAAATCACCTTGCTCTTGACATTTTTAATAACTTTAAGAATGTGGTTAGGGTAATACTTAACTTTATTGACATATTGTATGGTTCATCCATCTCATCAAACCTCAATGAAACTTCAATGAATATTAACCGGAGACCCATAATGTACTAGGCGCTGCCTTGAGGATCCCCCAAGCAGCCCCTGTCCACCCCCGAGGAGCTCTGCCTCACCGGCTTGCCTCCTGTCTGTGGAAATCGATAGCACACAGGGCAAGACTCGATGGAGTTGGGGGTAGAGACTGCTCAGATTCTAGCTGGGGGAGTTGGTTCACACTGGGGGGAAATCTCTTCTTGGACTCCGGGTTCTTGAGAGTGTTCTCAGGGTTAGCAGCCTCCCTTGAGCATTAGACACAGATATGATAGGTGGAAAGAAGAGAGGACCTACCACCACCCGGCAGCCATACCTCGAAGACAGTAGATGCAGCCGCAGTACATCATGCAGGGACAGTCCTGCCTGGTCCCTGCTTTCACAGTGCAGGAGACAGAGACCCAGAGTAGGACCCGAAACTCACCATAGTCACACAGTTCTTTCACAGCAGAGCTAGGAGTAAAAACCAAGTGACTTGATTTTTCAAGCCAATCCTCTTTTCAGTGGGAAACGAAAATGGTGACATATTGTACAAAGGGGGATAAAAAAAGAAAAGGGATCAAATTATTCAAGGAATAATCATGATAATATTTTATGCATTTCTCAAACACCACCTCTCAGAGACACTCTTCAGCACCTTGGCTTCTCAAAGGCTCAGTTTTCTTTCTTGCCCTTGGAACTTTTTGGAGTACTTGCCTTTGCAAAACTACTCTGACCTTCAACCTTCTTCTCTTAGCCACTCTTATTCATTTTTCAGTTCTCAGTTTAGTTACCGTTGCCTCCAAAAGATTCCCTGGTCCCTCAAATCTGGGCTAGATGCCTGGAAAGGCTCCCCACCCCCACCCCATGTCCTCCATCACAAAGCCTGCCACATTTCATTGTAATTGTCTTTTACTTGTCTGCCTTCTCCAATCTTTTGTGAACCCCTGGAGGGCAGGGACTTTATCTGTCTTGCTCAATCAAGATCATCTCCATAGACCCTAAAGTTAATAATTCTAAGAATGTGATGAAGGTAATACTAAACTTTATTGATATAGTATATGGTTCATCCATCTCATCAAACCTCAATTAAATCTCAGTAACCATTAAACCAGGGCCCAGAACGTCCCAGGCAATGGTGCCTGGCATGGAGTAGATGCTCAATACATATTTTAGAATGCATAAATGAAGAGTGGGCCATAGAGCCTCATCAGGGAGAAAATGTCATTAGCCATTCCTGTCACAGAGGGATCCAATTTCTCCTTCCTGCTGAATACATTCTTGGCCGCTAATCTGAGCATTCCAGAGCGAGATTTAAACTGCCTGAGAAAACATATTACAGGCTATGTAAAGATAAGAGAAAGGTACACACATTTAAATGTGGCCCTTCTTATTTATGGGTGTAAACTTTACACTCGGAAAACATATCTTCTGTATAGCAACAGCCAAGGAAACAAATATTGGACAGAGAAAGAGTTTTGCAGCAAACTGCAGGAATGGTTTAATATCTCTGCTCCATAAAAAATTCATATAAATTGATTTTTTTTAAATCAAGACCTCAATAGATAAATAGGCAAAGGACATGAACAGAAAATTCATAAAAAGGGAGCCTCAACTAGTAAATAAAAATATAGAAAAATATCCCACCTTGCCAGTTAAAACAATGGTGATGTATCGGACCTGAGTCCAGAGATGAGGAAAGGTCAGCTGCCCCCTGGCCCGGCCTCACTCACTCACAGCCGGACTCACTTGCTGTTGCTGTGTTTGAACGTGCCAGGTGAGGTGTGTTTGAGGAAGAGCCCCCAGGTCCCTAGTAGGCGAGGAGAGGTGCAGGGAGCACCAGTGACCAGGGCCAGGATATGAATTCTGAGCTGGCGGTCAATGGCGCAGATAGAAGCTGGAGAGCAAGAACGAGAGGGGTGTGGTGGCTTTGCTTATTATAGGATGCAGTGCCTAACATGGCTAGCAATGGCAAACTGTGGAACTGCAGATACAGGATTGCAAAGGGAGGAGAAAGAGTCAAAAGGGAAATAAATAAATGTTTGGAAACAAGGTGACCTATTTAAGTAGGACACAATCCCAGGGGTTTTACGTTTTGCTGTCAACTTCAGTTTGGGCTTCTCGTACAGCCAGCTGCATGCAGGGTTCCCTCCGGTGCCCCTACCAGGGGGAAATGAGACCCATTAACACTTCATGCCAGCATGGCTCACAGGTGTCTGAGAAGTTCAGGGATGTTTCAGAAAAATAAAACAATAGCAAAACTATGATTTAGCCTATTAAACTTTCAGAAGTTAAAAATAGAAATGCATTATGCTGTACACCTTAAACTTCTAGGGTGATGCATGTCAATTATATCTCAATGAAACTGGAAAGAAATAAAGTAAAAATAATATCCAGTTTGGCAATCTTGGTACAGTATAAATATAAATACAACATTTTTGGAAAGCAGTCCAACAATATTTATTAAGCACCATATATCAATCAATCAATTATTGTGGTAATAATGTTGAAAAATCTCAGCATTATAAATAACAAATAATCTGAAAAATCTCAGAAATGAAGGTCCCCAGGGGTCCAAGGTAGAAACTGTATTATAGCCTAAGGCATCCCTGACTGTCAATAGGGAACACTGAATTCCCAAAACAATCCCTCATCTCACTGATCAATGAATCCTACCTGCTTGCAAAAATCACCCAGGTCCTGAGGTCCAGTAATTCATTTTGCAGAGAGTCACATATGGGTCTGCCTACCTGGGCAAAGGAGATGATACAGCAGAGTGGGATCTAGAGACCATGCAAGAAGGGGAGGCAGTCCAGTAGACAGGCTCCTTTCCCTTGCTCAAAAGGCAATGCAGACAGTTCAACTGACTTCTCATAACTGCATATTAAAACCTCATTGAAAGGAACTTATGGGATGATAGAAATGTTCTATATCTTGAATGGGTTCAAAGAGGTATATACATTTGTCAAAACTCATTAAAATGGTCACTTAAAATTTGTATGCTTTATATTCCATGACTTATTCCTCGGTAAAGTTGATTAAAATTAAAACCTCATTGATAATCATCTTACTATAATTTTTACATTTGTATTCTAGAAAACTGATTTTATCTGAAAACAGGCTGGCAAAATCAAGTTGAATTAAGAACTATTTATAGTTCTTTCACTTCTGGTTAAGATGGAATAACAGGGGCTGGATTTAAATTCCTGTCTGAAATAAACAAATTTAAAAAACAGACCATTAAAAAAAAACACCATGAAAGAACAGTTTTCAAGACATTGGATATCAGGACAATGATGCCTGAGAGACAGAAAACAAATGAGGTGAGTTTTACGATTGCCCCAGCTTGCTGCCTTGAGAATGTTTCCAGACCATGGGGCAAGAAGAGGGAAACCAGGCAGAGCCAGTGGACTTCCTGAGTTTAGGTGACAGAGCTGAGCCTAGGGAGACCAAGGCAGCTAGAGTTCAAAGGACAGAGAGAAGAGGGCTGAACAGAGAGAGAACCCCAGAGATCTACAAGGATCCCACTTGAGTACTATATCAGTACAAGCATATGAGGAAACTAGCCAAGTCTGGGGAATAGAACTACCAGAAAGGATCAGAGATAACAGAGTCTAGTGTTCACACAGGACCAGGAATAGCATCTGTTCCCACCAACAAAACTGGAAAACCTCATGATTCACAAAGCATGAGACAGAGTATTCACAAAGGGCTTGCCTCGGTGGTGGGGAACAGTTAACCCTAGACTAAATGTAGCTTTGGTCTCACATAACAAATATGAAGAACGAGAATGTAAAGGATCAAACTGTTTCCAAGTTACCTAGCTGTATCCCAACACAAAGTTCAAGAATATTTATAGGCATACAAAAATACCCAGAACTCAAGAAAGGATAAAGAAGCAGTCATGAGGTCAGTTCATCAAGAGAGTATAACAATTCTAAATTGTATGCTCCAAACAACAGAACTTCAAAAAACAGGAAGCAAAAGCTGATATAAATGCAAAGGTAAATAGACAAAGTCACAATTTATTGTTGAAGATTTTAATACCCCTCTCTCAATAATTGATAGAACAAGAAGACAGAAAAATTGGTAAGGACGTACAAAATCTGAACAAAATTATCAACCAACTTGACCCAATTGGCATTTATAAAATACTCCCCATTCACAAAAGCAGAATATATATTCTTCTCAAGTGTATGTGAAACATATACATAAAACAAGTCTCAAATTATGTCTGGACATAACATGTCTCATTAAAATTAAAAGAATTAAATTTATACATTCTCTGGCCAAAATGGAAATATATTGTAAATCAATAACAAAAAGATTTCTGAAAAATTATCTGATACTTGAAAAATGAACAAGATACTTCCAAATAACCCATGTGTTAAAAAAATAAATCAAGCCCTGGCAAGTTTGGTTCAGCAGTTGGAGTGTTGGGCCAAGGACCTAAGTGTCAGGGTCGCAGGTTCCATTCCCAGTGAAGGGCACATACCTGGGTTGCAGGTTTGATCCCTGGCCCTGGTCAGGGTCATGCGGGAGATAACCAATCCATGTGTCTCTCTCACATCGATGTTTCTCTCTCTCTCTCTCTCTCTCTCTCTCTCTCTCTCTCTCTCTCTCTCTCTCTCTCCTTCCCACCCTTCCACTCTATCTAAAAACCAATGGAAAAAAAATGTTTTTGGGTGAGGGTTAACAAAAAAATAAGTTAAAAATATTGAAGCCAAGAATGCAATTAGAAAGTATTTTGAAGTGGAAGTAAATGAAAACAACACATATAAAAATTTGCAGGTTGCTGCTGAAGTTGTACTTAAGGGTAAATTTATAGCACTAAATGATCATATTAGAAAAAAAGTCTCAACTCAGTGATCCCACATTCCACCGTAAGAAGTTAAAAAAAAGATAAAAACCAAGGAAAGCAGAGAAAGCAGATAATAATGATCAGAGTAAATATCAATGATAATACAACATAGAAAAAAATCAGTGAAACTAAAACTGATTCTTTGAGAAGATCTACAAATCACTAGCCAGACTAATGAATAATAATTTTAAAAGATATAAATTAGCAATAACAGAAATGAGAGAGGTAAAAAAAAATCACTATAAATTCTACAGATACTAAAAGGATCATAGAGTATATAATGAACACCTTTATAACAACATATTTGACAACTTAAATAAAATGGACAAAATCTTTGAGTGACAAAAACTGCTAAAGTTCACTCAGGAAGAAATACCTGAATAGTCCCATATATATTAAAGAATTTAATTTACAGTTTAAAACTTTCCCAGAAAGAAACTCTAAGCCCAGATGGCTTCACTGATGAATTCTATGGAACATTTGAGGAATAAATAATACTAATTCTACACAAATCCGTGAGGAAACTGAAAAGGAACAAAGACTTCTCAATTTATTCCATGAGTCCAGCACTAACCTGATACTAAAATCAGGCAAAGATATTACAAGAAAAGAAACTTCTAGGCTAGTACACCTCATGAATATAGACACAAACATTTTAAATAAAATGTTAGCAAATCAAATCTAATGATATACAAAAAGAATAATACATCATTATTAATTAGAGTCTATCCCAGGAAGGCAAGACTGGTTTAATTATTTTTGAAAAAACCAATGTAATTCACCATATTAACAAACCAAAGAGAAAAACTATATAATCAATTTCAATTGATGAAGAAAAAGAATTTAACAAAATTAACACATCCATTTCTCATAAAAACTCTCAGCAAACTAGAAATAGAAAAGAATTTCCTCAACGTGATAAAGGGCGGATATTTAAAAACCTACAGTTATTATCATACTTAATTGTGAAAGACTGAATATATTTTGCCTAATATCAAGAATAAGATAAAGATATCCAGTCTCACACTTCTATTTGACATTTTTCTATAGATTCTAGCCAGTCCAATAAGGAAAGAAGAAAATATAAGCCATTTAAATGGGAAAAGGAGAATTAAAAATTATATTTATTCACAGATAGCATGATCATCTATGTAGAAAAGTCAATAAAATCTGCCAAAAAAAAAAACACAAACTATTAGAACCAATGAGTGAGTTTAGAAAAATTTCAGGATATAAGATCAATATACAAAAAATCAATTGTATTTCTATATACTAGCAACAAACAATTGAAGTTGAAATTTAAAAATCAAAATCATTTAGAATAGCATAAAAAATAACTATTTAGGGATAAATCTCTCAAAAGATATGAAAAATTTATACAATTTAAATTAAGAAACACTGCTGAGAGAAATAAAAAGGACCAAATAAAAGTGTGCTTCTGTGTTCGTGAATTAGAAGACTTAATATTGTTCACATGTTAAATCTCCCAAATTGATTTATAGAGTCAATGTAATCCCAAGCAAATAACTATACATTGACAAAATAATAATACAAAATCATATAGATATTAACCCTTTATCAGATATACAATTTGCACATCTTTTCTCCCATTCCATAGATTGCCATTTCATTTTGTTGATTTTTTCCTTTGGTCTACAGAAACTTTTTAGTTTGATATAGTCTCACTTGTGTATTTTTTCTTTTGTTGCCTGCGCTTTTGGTGTCACATTAAAAAATCATCGCCAAGATCAATATCAAGGAGATTTTTTTCTATGTTTTCTTCTAGAGTTTAACAGTTACAGGTTATCCATTTAAGTCTTTAATCCACTTCAAGTCAATTTCTGTACATGGTATAAGATAAGGGTTCAATTTCATTCTTTTGCACATGGATATCCAATTTTTCCAATACTATTTATTTAAGAAATTATCTTTTCCCCATTGTGTATTCTTAGCACCCTTGTCAAAAATTAGTTGACTATATATGCATGGGTTTATTTCTGGGCTCTCTACTCTATTTCATTGGTCTGTGTGTCTGTTTTTATGCCAATACCATACTGTTTTGATTATTATAGCTTTGTAATATAGCTTGAAATCAGGACATGTATTACCTTTAGCTTTGTTCTTCTTTCTCAAGATTAATTTGGCTATTTGGAGTCTTTGTAGTTCCATATGAATTTTAGGACTGTTTTTTTCTGTTTCTGTAAAAACAGAATAGCACAAGAAATAAATGACCTCATTAAAAATTGTGCAAAAGATCTAAATTGACATTTTTCCAAAGAAGATATACAAGTAGTCAATGAAAAGACGCTCAACATCACTAATCATCAGGGAAGTGCAAATCAAAACCACAATGAGATATCACCTTATACCTGTTAGTATGACTATTATTTTTAAAAATGAGAGAGAGATAACAAGTGTTGGAATAAAAAAAAGGTAATCCTGCCACTTGCAGCAGTGTGGATGAACCTGGAGGACATGTGCTAAGTGAGATAAACCTGACATGGAAAGATAAATACAGTATGCTCTCACTTACATGTGAAATCTAAGAAATTCAAATTCATAGAACCAGAATAGAACAGTGGTTGCCAGGGCTGGAGGGTGGAGGAAATGGAAATATGTTGGTGAAAGGGTACAAACTTACACCATGGTGACTATAGTTAATAATACTGTATTATATACCTAAATTTTGAATTTTTCTAAGAGGGTAGATCTTGTGGTCTCACAAAGGAAAAACAAAATGGTAGCTATGTGAGATGATGGATGTGTTAATTAACTTGGTAGCTGTAATCACTTTACAATGTATGCAAACATTAAATCATCATGTTTTACACCCTAGATGTACATAGCTTTTGTTTGTCAATTATATCTCAATAAAGCTGGGGGGCGGGGATCATATAGAATTGCAAAGGACCAATAATAGCCAAAAAAACTTTGAAAAATAGCAAAGTAGAGAGCAAAAATTGCCACATTACAAGACATTATAAAGCTACGGTATTCGAGAAAGTGTGGTATTGGCCTCAAGATAGGCAAATATATCAATGAAAGACAACAGCAAGTACATAGAGAGTCTACACATACATGGACAACTAATTTTCAACAAAGGAGCAAGGGTCATTGAGTGGAGAGAGAATAGTCTATGTAAAAATGAACTCAAAATGGATCATAGACCTAAATTTAAAATCTAAATCTATAAATTTCTGTACTAAAACATAGAAGAAATCTTTGTGACTTTGGATTAGTCAATGATTTCTTAGTTATGATACAAAAAGCCCAATCCATAAAAAAATGATATATCTTATTTCATCAAAATTAATACTCCTATTCTTCAAAGTACACTATTAAGAGAATCAAAAGACAAGGTACAGACTGGTAGAAAACGTTTGCAAAGCATATATCCGTTAAAGGATTTGTACCCAGAAAAAATAAAGGATTCTCAAAATCAGTAATAAGGAAACAACCCATTTTTTTTTAATGGGCAAAAGATTTAAAAAGACATTTCAACAAAGAATATATACAGATGGCATGTAAGCACCTGAAAGTATGCTCAACATCATTTGTCATTGGAGAAATATTAAATAAATGACAATGAGCTACTTCTACATACTTGAGTGAATGAAATTATAAACATGGACCATACCAAAGGTTGATGAGGATCTGGAGTTAATGGAACTTTCATACATCATAGATAGGAAGTAATATTGTACAACCACTATGGAAAACCGTTTAGAATCTCAAAATTTAAACAAACACCAGTTATATGATCCAGCCATTCTTCTCAAAAGGTATTTACCTAAGAAAGCATATGCCTATACACAGACTTGTGAACAAATGTTCATAGCAATTTTATTTATAAAAGCCAGTAACTAGAAACAACCTAGTGTCTATCAACAGGCAAATGGATAAACAAACTGTGCTATATCCATACAATACTACTCAACAATAAGAAGAAATGAACTATTGATACTCACAATAACAGATAAATTTCAAAATAATAATGCCGAGTTAAAGATGACAGTCTAAAAAGAATATATACTGCATGATTCTATTTATATAAATTTTAGAAAATACAAACTAATCTATAATTAACACAAAGCACATCAAATGGTAGTTGCTCTGGAACAATGGAAGTTGGTAAAGGCAGGTAGAGCAATAGGTTACAACCCTTTGGGTAAACTCTCGGGGGTGATGGATATGTTCATTGCTTTTATTGTGGTGATGGTTTCACAGGAGTATGCATATGTCGAAACGTATCAAATTGTACATGTTAAAATTGTGCAATTTATGGTGCATCAATTGCATCAATTAAACTTCAATAAAACTGATAAAAACAAAAATAAAAGTTATAAAATTGCAAGGGACCAGCAACGTTTAAAGAAACAGTGTATATTTTCTTTTAATTATTTTTGTTTTGTTATGTTGGTGAAGGGGGGGAGACTTTTTGAAAAATATTTAAAGAGTGAAGGAATCATAGAAGAATTTTCAGAGAGTGGTTAAAAAAGAAAAGTAAGTATTCCAAAGCTAGGTGGAAGGGAAGCAGGGATCAGAGGACATCGGCATAGGCAGGCTTTGTGCAGTGAAACCTGACTTCCTCAGGTTCATCTGGAGGCGAGAGACGGCAGAGCAAGTCAGAAGGCATGCATGGTACTGATGGCTGTCCAGAGAAAGGGAAGAAGATCAGTCCAGGAAGCTCTGCCATCGGTTCTCACAGCCTAGGAAGAAACCCCATGGCTGACAGTGACAGAGAAAAGCTACTAGGAGCTTGGTAGATCCTGGAGGCCTTCATAATCCAGTTTGCCCTAAAATCCCAGAGCTTCAGGAAAACTCCAAGTGAAATAAAGCTTTACAAAATTTCTGGGTGGTTTAGATCAGTAACTCCAAAAGATTTTTATCGCAATGCCCTCTAGGGAAAAAAAAGAAAATCTGAGATGTGACTTTTGAATAGAGCCACTTACTAGTAGATTACATGTATTTACTCCTATGCTGGTATATTATATTGATTTTTTTTAAATATGTCTTTATTTTTTTTAGAGAGAGAGAGGAGGGGAGTGGGAGAGAGAGAAAGAAACATCCATGTGAGAGAGATGTACCCTGACCCGTGATCAAACACACAACCTGGGTATGTGCCCTGACCAGAAATCAAACTGGTGACCTTTCAGTGTATGGGATGGCACTCAACTCACCGAGCCACACCAGCCAGGGCTTATGTTGATTTTTAAATGGGCATTAAAAAGTAGAAATTATAAAAGTATAAGATGAAAACCAAAACCAGAGTTATAATATTTTATTCCACAATCCAGATCACCTTACATACTGGGTGACCACACCTCACTTTGGAGACCACTGAGTTAGATAAAGCATTCTAGTCATGCCTAGTGCACAGGAATAATCAAATCTGGTAGACTGTTACAATATTAAGAAAAATAGAAAAATTTGTGATAGCAAAACATTGACCTATCCAAAGGAGACTAACAAATTTATATCCATTTGACAGACTATAAAACATCATTTCAAATGATGTTTTCAAAGAATATTCTTCAACATGTAAAAATATTTATGATGTATGGTATTTCATAAGAAAAATTAATGCATAATACTCAGGAAGATTCTAATTTTATAAAAAGAAAAATTACATATGTGTCATGGGGAAAAAAAACCTAGAAGACATGTATTGAGGTATGGTTAAATTGTGCCTGATTTTACCTTTCTACTTTACCCTTCTGGCATTTTCCAAATGCTCTACCATGAACATTTTTTACTTTCTAATCATTAAAATGCAATAATTTTGTAAAGAAATTATTGTAAATAAGTATCCCCACCGGGCAGTAAAAAGTGGTGAGGAAGCACCTATAATTTTGGTGAGAGGTTAAGAAGGTTAGAAATAAATTATTAAAATAAAAAAATCAGAACTCTGGGTATAATGTATAGGGTCTGGGTTCTCAGTAATGATGGAAGACAGGGAGGCAGCAGTACTCAGAATATTCATTCACTTGGTTCCTCTACAGATACCCATCCTGTGAGCGTTGATCACATAACAGGCTATAGGTAAGGCCCTGGGGGTATAAAGATGCTTCAGACACAGGCTGTCTCGCTCCGGAGCCTTTCTCAGTTACTTGTTCCTATGCTGTGTTATCAGAAACAGAGAGCAGCCTGGCCAGTGTGGCTCAGTGTATTGAGCATTGCCCCATGGACTGACAGGTCCCAATTCGATTCCCAGTCAGGGCACGTGCCCAGGTTGCGGGCTTGATCCCTAGTAGGGAGGCAGCTCATCGATGTTTCTCTCTCACGTCAATGTTTCTATCTCTCTCTCCCTTCCTCTCTGTATAAAAAATCAAATTTAAAAAAAAAAAAACACTAAAAAAAAAAAAAAGAAACAGAACAAAAATAATGTTCTTCCTTTATACAAAGCAGCTTTTTTGTATTCCTATAAAACAGGATGGTTGAGGATGTTCTGGTCACCACAGCCCAGAAAGTCCCGACAGCTAGAAATTTTGAGAAGGACCGATGAAATGGGAATAGCAGACTGGCTCAAAGGTTAGGGTCTTCAATCTAGAGACCTAGAGGGGAAGAGATTCAGATCCACAGAACCAAGAATCTTGAGGATCTATGGGGCACAGACTTACACACCAAATTCCAAAACTCTGTGACTGGGAGGTATCCTATAAAATGTGATCCAGGTTTACTTCCAGACATAAAAGGAAGCAATTTCTCTCACAGTGAGTAATAAACGGATTGGAACTTATTGGAATTCATCACCCCCCAGAGGTGATGCTGGCAGGAAATATAAATGTCTTCCAAAAAGCTTCGGACAAATTTGTGAATGACAGAATTGTAAATGACCTCTCTTGCTCATTCCTCTTGTTCTTTCTCAAGCAGACACTGTCCTTAGAGGCTGAGCCAGTGTTTGCCCTAATAAGAGATGCTGCCCTGATTTCCCCTAATGGTCAGACAGGTCAGGGACCCCACTCTCTGCTCCCAGAGTACCCCGTGTTTAAGTGGTCATAGCCCTGACCACACTGCACTATAATTCCTTATGGGTGGGCCTGCAGCCCCACTAGGTTGTGACATCAGCAAGGGCAGTATTGAGTAGATGCTCAATAAATGTGGGTTGAAAGCAAGACTCTACCTGTCTCTGTCAAAGGAAGCAGCCTGAAAGGCATGCTAAGCACCACATTTAATAAGGGCCAATCTTCAGAGTTTTTCTTATATTGGCAGAAGAGTTGATTTCTCTCTGGTCCTTGTCGTCCACTGCCCCCTACCCCTGATACCATGTATTTCCAGAGCAGAACCCCTGGTAGAACAGCAGGAAGTACGGGCTGCTTAGGAAATGGTTCTTGGAAGCTCCTGGGCAACTGATGTCTGGAAAACTCTCTTGCCTTCCCCTTACCATTCCCCAGACTGCTCACCAGACAGCTCTGTCATCACTGTTGTGGGCTTCTGAGCTCTGATTTGCAAGTCAATTCCTTGGGAATTTCACAATAAACATAATTCAGCTCAGTTATATCAAGGACACAGTGTCCTGTATCTCCTCTAAAACTTTGTTTAATAACACTAGTTTATCCATAAATGTGCCAAGATTCTTTAGGTTGAAGGTGGGAGGATTTTAATTTATTTTCCCATTAATGGTCAGGATCCATGCTAAACCCGTAAACATTATTTCTGCAAATGCAGTGCAATACTAATTTTTAATGCAAATAAATTAATAGAGTAAGCGATTTAGAGATGTGGTTTTCCCAGTGGGGCTTTTGCAAGTCTCCTGGCATTTGGCTCAGGAGAAAAGAGAGGGGAACACTTTATAGTCTGGTAAGTTGCAGTAGTCAGCTAGGGTCCAGTTTCTTCATTCTTGGGATTTCTCAAGGATATATGGAAGGGAGGAAAGATAAATCAAAAGTAGACATCATAATACCATATAGTCGTTCAAGTTAAAAAAGATCTCAGGGATTTTCTCCTAAAACTCTTTTGTTTTACAGGTAGGAAGTGTGGTCACAGAAAAGAATAAGGCCACCTAGGGACATGTGGTCCATGAGTAGCTGTGCAGAGTTCAGAAATGGCAAACTATGTTAGGTTCTCAGAAATGTAAGGGAGTGGCTAAGGGGGCAGAGCACCCCGCTGCTGAGGTTGTGATGATCTTCCCCTGCCAGCAACCCACTGGGCTTGTCATGTGGCACAGATTCCCCTGGTGTGGAAATGTTCTGTTACATAGATCCCATAAGTCTGTTTAAACATGTCAGATATTTACTCTGACTTGGGGTTCTCAAAGTACAGTCACCAGAATTGCACAAAGCCTGTAGAGGTAAATGTCAGGTCCTCTGGGAATCCGAGGAGCCCGGAGCCCAGACTCTGCCCAGAACTCTGAGACTCAGATCATGGGGAGCCCAGGTCTGGAGGTGCTCCAGAGGGCGGGGGCTCCAGCCAAAGAAGGAAACGGCACAGAAAAACTCAAAATGAAGTTGGAGCCCATGATTATCAGTCTAGAGGCCATGGGAACTGATGTTTCTGGGCAGCCCCCAGAAATAAGGGTCACAATCACTCTCTGAGTGAAGACTCCAAAAGCGGCATTTCTCAACAATTTTCAAGATAAGAAGTTATGTGATGGGGGAAAGGAATTATGGAAAGCAGGTGAGAAACATGAGCTTGGACCCTTCTGGTCAGACTGTAAGATAGCTAAAGAAGATGGACTTCAAATGGTGGCTGTTCCATGGGCTCACCCCCTGCCACCCACAGTGCTACCTCTGCCCTCTCAGAACCAGATTATCTTTCTGGAACTGGGGTAAGGGACAGGAGAGGGTAGTTAGAGAAAACATGCTGATATGGTAGGGATCTGGATCTCGAAAGATCTCTGTTCTCTCTAGAGTTAGATGTATAGGGGCAGAAAAAGTGGACAAAAGTATCCCCCTGTAGTTAGGCAATGATTCCACTGAGGAAGACTCAAATGATGCCCTGAGCAGGAACTGTGACTACAGTGCACAGTGGGAGCAGGGACGGCCTGCTGCAAGAAAACACAGGTCACGCCTGGCCGGTGTAGCTCAGTGGTGAGCATCGGTCGACTCATGCACCAAGAGGTCGACCGTTTGATTCCTGGTCAGGGCACAGGTTGTGGGCCCAGTCCCCAGTTGCGGGCATGCAGGAGGTGGCCAATTGATATTCTCTCTCATCTATGTTTCTATCTCTCTCTCCTTCTCCCTTCCTCTCTCTCTAAAAAAATCAATAAAGAAAAAAAGAAGACATAGGTCGCATAGGGTTAATTGATTGCTGTTTGTGGGTCTGTCTTGTGGTCCATCTGTCCCCTGGATGCCAACAGTTCCAAAGCATGGCTGAGTGGTCACATGTCTGGAATTGCAGGCTGCTGAGGGATGATGGGAGGAGCAGCAAGTCAGTCAAACGCTGGACAGAGTGGGTGCAGGCCAGAGGGTGTGCCCATTCAACACTTTGGTATGAAGTAGACTTTCCTCCAAGGGGTTTAGCCATGTGACACTTAGGGAAATATTGACACTCTTCATCAGGGAGAACAAATGTGATTTTATTAGTTATCTACTTAAAGTACACTTTATCTAGACTACAATTACACATTTTTTCATTGTATTTAATTTGGGGGGTGATTTTATTGGTAGTGGTAGTGTCCTTCTGAATACAAACTGAGAGATAAACTGCCAGTCTTTGTTCTTGCTGGTTTGCAAAAGGCAGCAAGACCTTGAGAGCAGGAGAAAAGACTACAGCAGACTGAGATAGCTATTATGTGACCCACTATTTCAGGCAGATACAGAAAGCTCATCTTTTTCAGAAAAGAAACAGAAAGGAAATGAAAGAGGGAAAAATGATTGGTCCAACTCTTGTTATATGGGATATTGTCACACTTTCTGGATTATGCATTGTTTCTAATTTTTTTGATGCTTCTATACTTTGAAGAAAAGAGAAGGAAAAAAATCCCACAAGTGCTGGGATCTGGCTATGGATGGAGGAGCAGGCTGTGATCTGGCAACCAGGAAATACATGATTTCTAAGCTCCTGTCAATGTTTTGAACTGTGAACGTATAGAGACCATAAATAGATGGCTCTGTGCCTGTAGGCCAGTTCAATGGGCATTTGGTTATAGGAACTCAAGAGTGGGTTTGGGTTGAGAAGGGAACTTGCTTTGTTTGTTTAAGAAAGTGATAGGAAAAGAAGAATGAATAAATACAAGTGTAGATGTAGCAAGGTGTACTGAGGCACTGAATTCCAGTGCACGAGAGCTGGGGCCATGCCCTCTGTATTCCCCCAACTCTTCCTGAAGTCACTGAAGTTCCTAATACAATCCTATCACCCTGCACCATACACATACTCCCTAGGACCCTCTATGGAAATACTGGTTTTCCCCCAAGCAGCCCCCTTGCTCTGGCTACAGCCTTCTCCATGCTGCCCTCCATACCGACCAGCTGCCCTGGCCAGACTTCTGTGAATTCCTAGGTACCTGGAATGCAGGGCCAGGACTGGAAGAGAAGATGAAGAAGATGGGAAAAGCTTATAGACATTCAAGGCACCCAAAACAACAAGCATTCCTTTTCTTCCTGCCAGTTACAGGTCTATACCTTCCCGCCCACAGATCTCACCAGCCTGGCTATCCATCATGCCTCCAATGCTTTATTGTGCTCTTGTGCTGGGGAAGATAGCACTCCTCCCCAAGCCTGAGATGTTCCCTGTTACCTGGCCCTAATGGAGGAGGGAAAATGGGAAAAGGCCCATGGGCCAATTCGATTGCCTCCTCACTTCTCAGTTCACCTTGTAATTGCCAAGTTCAGAAGAGCAGGCAACTTTGGAAAATGGTGAGCCTTTGAACTAGCTGTGGAAGATCATTTAAAATTAATAAATGTGACATATCCTCTTATTTGTAATAGTGGTAGTTGAGTTGACAATGCCATAAGAAGGACATTTTTTTAATGACGGCTTAGTCAAGTGTTTTAGGGGTGGGGAAACTATTTTCCCGGCAGGCTTGCATTTCCTAGGCTTATTGCAATAATGACACATCTGCCCTATCTGCATTCCTCCACCTGTTATGATATATCAGGTACTACTTTTTTTTCTCCAAATGCTAACTCCAATACAGCTATTTCTCCTGGGGGTGGAAATAAATGAATAACTGCGAGCTCATGGTTTGAGCCAGAAAATGGAAGAGAGCTCAGGAGGAAAAAAAGGTGGCAGTAGGCCAGGGCCTGTGGGGGACTGTGGCTAATTTTAGAGTATAATACCTACACTCAATTGTAGTGATTACCTATAATTCTACCCATTACCCACAGATAATCCCTAATTTAAAGTTTCCTGTGCACATAAAGTGTGTTGGTGATGATTGGGGGTAGATTTAAAAAACTGGGGAGGTCTTCAGCTTGAAGCAGAGATGTGCAGAACATTAACAGTGGTCAAAGGAAGCAAGACAGAGCAGAACCCCAGAATTCAGGAAAATAAAGTAAAAATAATCAAATATTCAGTAGGAGAAACACCAGCTTCCAGGTAAACTTTAATATGAAAAGGAGATACTGGTATAAGCCAGGATTAAATTTTAAAAGACTTCTCAAAAATTCTAAAGCAAAGTGAAGCAAATGAACCTAAATCAATGGCATAACCACACACAGAGGAACTATTTCAAGATATTCTAAAATACATTAGTTGACTTTACATTCTAAATAGGATAAACCCTAAAGACCAAATAACTAAAAAAGTATTTTAAATTGTGTGCACCCAGTTACTATATTGCTGTTTCCATTGTTGGTTTTATTTTTTTAGACTATTTTGTCTGCATAATTGGATAAAATAAATGAATACTTATGTTGACATTTTTGAGAACTGGGATTTTCAGTATAGGAGAAGAGGTTATAGGTGTAATAACAATGAAGTTAAATTAAAAAAAAAACCTAATCCTGAATTTGAATTAAAGTACCAGAATGAAATTATGATGAATTTTATCTTTTGAAAATGGAAATATTTCCTTGCTCTATCTGCTGAAAAGTCTAGAAAAAATGTCCAACCCAGTAGTAATGAGCACCCCTAATATTCAGATTATGGTTTCTAAATATTTCCCCCAAAAGGATTCTCCTTAAAGAAATGGCTGAATCCAGTTCTGGGATAGGAAATGGAAAAGGTAAGCCTAAAATATCTTATAATAAAAAGCAAAAAAGGTAAATGAAAGACTGCTAAGATTTGTCAAACAGATTTAGGATTTAAATTGAAAAGTCTCCTACCATCCAAAGTTGAGACAATTTGGATAAATTGTCTCAAGGATAAATATCAGTGGGTTGGTATCATGTCAAATATATTTGAATCCAAATGCCAAGTGATGCTAAAAAGACAATAACAACAACAAAAAAGAAACTCGGTAGTTACATATGGAAAATTAAGAAACCAATTCATTATTCTGTAAACTGGTAAATATAAGGAAAGTATCAAGTAATTAGGTTTTCTTTCCTACAAAGAGCTGTACCACAGGGTAACAGATGATAAGGCAACGTTTTTCTTTATAGAAGGATTCCATATACCAAGTGAAGAAGAAATGATGGAATTAGGAAACCAATATTTGGTAACTATGAATTAATTGATGGATCTAGACAATGATCATAAATGCTGTTAATATCACAGAGAGACATAGCTGGACATCATGGATCTCCTAATGAAAGTACAGAGCTCCATCAGTGAAGTGGTCTTGCAAAAAATAAGTCAAACCTGAATCTAATCAAGCCCTTATATCTAACTAGCAATTTAGAGGAACAGAGAAATGAGTTAAGTGACACCATGGGATCCAATTAGTAAAATCCAGACAGTTGAAAACCCTTTAGGACAGACAATTCAGTTTCTTCAACAGCTAATTATAAAGATTAAAAAAAAGAGCAAAAATGAGATGGAAGGGGAAGCGTTAGGTTAAAAGAGATGATAGATATCAACAACTGCAATGTGTGGAATTATATGCACCTGGATTGAAACAAACTGTAAAAAAAAAGAGACAATCGAGGAAATGTGAACACATTGGATATTTGATGATATTAAGGGATTTTTTTTCTTTAATAATAAATGGTATTGTGGGTATGGTTAGGGATTCTAGGTTAGAATACCTTTCTTTTAGAGATACATACTGAAATATTTATAGATAAACTGACATAATGGCTGAAATTTGTTTCAAAAAATAGGGGAGGAGATGGAAAGTGTAAGGTCAGTAAGTGAGAACATAGGGAAAACAAGATTGGCTGTTGAAGCTGGGCGATGGATACCCATGGATTCATTACACTACTCTCTCTTTTTGTTTGTTTGAAATCTTTCCATAATAAAACTTTTTTGAGAAACAAAAAGAACACTGGTTTCATTGGGCATAAGAGAAATATTTGAATTATTAAAAAATGTTTTTGCCTGGCCAGCGTGGCTCAGTGGATTGAGCGTTGTCCCATGGACTGAGAGGTCCCAGTTCGATTCCCGGTCAGGGCACAAGTCAGGGTTTCAGGCTCAATCCCCAGTAGGGGGTGTGCAGGAAGCAGCCAATCGATGTTTCTCTCTCACATTGATGTTTCTATCTCTCTCTCCCTTCCTCTGTCTCTAAAAAAATCTATAAAAACATTTTTTAAAAACTTTTTTAATGTTATTATTGGGGTCACCACAAAAAGCTATAGGACTTGAGATTTCCAGGTAGCTAAAGTTTTAGGGTCTGTCTTCATTTTTGTCATCATCCTACATGGGTTATGTTGTGACCAGAACTCTTCTCTTTCCTAAACACATTTTTTCCCTCTTATAGTATGTTTCCATTCATAAAAGTCCTCTCAGCTCTCCAGAGCCGACCAAAGATTCTGAAATCAGTGCCAACAGGACAGTTCAATTCTGTACCATACAAACTTGGCCATTAAGTGGAGCAAAGAGTGGGTCATTAATGGCCTAGAGGTCCTTAATTGGAACCCCAGGAACCAGCTCTGTCCTGGAGTCTAGTTTGTTTTTGGCCAGTGGAATGTTTAATTTTTTTCAGTGCCTCTAGTCAAAGTGTACACCATGATTCTCTATAAATCTATACATACTGACGTTACCTGCCTGGCCCTGGGAGCCTGGGAACTTCTGACCCATCCCCTAAATTCTAAGGGAATTCTGGCTCAAAGACACTGAAATTTTTCTTATTCTGTAGCATTTGAAAACACCTTCCACCACAAAGCCTACTAGTTTGCAATTCAGTCAAATTCATTACCCACCCTTTCACCCATTCTGCCTCTGCTTTTATCTCAACTCCAATAGATTTGTAGTAATATGAATTGATTGACAAAAATATCTTCCTGTAGCTCACTAGAATTTTTTGCTTTACTTTCTCCTGTTTCCTAAGCAAAAACACATTTAGATTCTTAAAAACCACTGATTTGATTTGATCTGGTGAGAAAAGCCAATCCAAAGTAGCCTATCTCATTTAGATAAAGGAATTGCAGTAGGATGAGTAACTTCGTGTTAGTCCTCCTTGATTAACTGTAAGATGAATGAATTAGCTCATGGAGATTACAATAGGATCATTCTGTGGGAACACCCTACATTTAAGGAGAAAATGATTGATGTGCTTTCAAATTGCCTTAGAGGACTACAGTTTGGAACAGTGAAGCAATCTGGGGGTAACAGAATGAGCTAGACCTAGAATGAGCTTTATGAGTTTAAAAATGGACTCTGCCAGTTCCTTGCCTTGAGCAAGTTATTTTACCTCTCTGAGCCTCAGTTTCTTAGCCTTCTCTATAAAGTGGGAATAATTTTATCTACTTCATAAGGTTATTGGAGGTTTAAACAAGATCACAAATGTGAAAGAGTGCCTGGCAAATAATAAGTGTTCAATTAATGGTTCCTACTTGTTATTTGAAAGTTGGCTGAGTCTTAGCCGAGAAAGGAAATTGGTATGTGCTTCCAGAATTCAGATATATTTTAGAGAAAACTGAGTAGACATTAGCCAGCAAAACCCAGCACAGAGAGAGGAGACAATGACTAAAAAGATAATGCCTTGCTGATTCAGAGGAAAGGCTTAGTTGCTATTTAGAAGAAGAGGAAGGAGATGCTGAATCGGAGACTGCTATGTACTTGTGTCCCCAAATATTCATAGGTTGAAGCCCTAATGGCCAATGTGATGGTACTTGGAGGTGGGGTTTTGGGGAGGTCATTAAGTCATGAGAGTGAAGCCCTCCTGATTGGATTAGTACCCTTATAAGAAGAGACAGGAGAAAGATAATCTCTCTCTCCACCATGTGAAGATACAAGAAGGAGACCATCTACAAAACAATAAAAGGGTCCTCACCAGAAACCAAATCAACTGGCACTTTGATCTTGGACTTCCCAGCCTCCAGAACTGTGAGAAATAAATTTCTGTTGATTAAGCCACACAGTCTATAATATTTTGTTATAGCAGCCCAAGTGGACTAAGACAGAGACTTAACACATTTCTTGCAAGTTCCTAAGCTCAATAGTTCTGCTCCTAAACTGGATGATTTATTTTTAAAAAATTGTAGGCTGTGTCCACATGCATATACTATACCTAGAATGTTTGCCCTAACCAATGCATCGGAATGGATGATTGTTTCATCTATAGATTTATATGAAGGTCTTTGGCAAATAGCCATGAGGAGGTATCTAGACAGCAACATTTATAACATCAGTTGAGATGTTGGATTTTAATGAGTTCAATTTGGACCAAGAACTATGTTTATGTTTTTATAAAGGATGGTCAATGGAATACACAAAGGGCTGAGCATTTTCACTATGACCTGTGTTCATAAAATTGCTCTATTCATTGATAGTATAAAGATACACCTGGGTCATCTCAAATTGTAACTGAGAGCAGAGTCCAAGTTAATCTTGTGTGAAACTTAGTCAATATCAAGCTGCTTTCCAGGACCAAAAGGTGGTAAAAATAGGATGAAAGAATCTCAAAAGAAAAGAGAGAGAGAGAGAGAAAGTCTCACTTTGCTATTTTCTGGCCAAACCGCTGTACAAACTTGATTAAAATTTATAACATCTCTAAGGCTCAGTTTCCATTTATAAAAGAAGGATCAGAATAGTAACTACCTTCTACTGCTTTGTAAAAATTCAGTGTATTAGTAACATCCCTAGGAAAGATAAAACAGGTCTTCATTACCGGTTTGACAACTCTGGACCTTTTATAGGTGTGTCCAGTAATGGATTAGATGCTATATCTTATATCACTTTGGTTTGTTTTTATAAGAGCATGAGAACTTAAAGCAGGCTGCAAACCCTTTCCATAGAAAATAATCCTCAAGGCGAAATATTGGCCACTGTTTGGGTGTCAGGAGAAAACTGTCTATATATTTTGAGTCAGGAGCTTACTCTGTGGACAGGTCATCAGCAGAATTCCCAATGCCCTGCCACGTGGAGCGGGGATGTCAGACTTCCTGTTGGGCACTCAGTCTGCTGAGGGAGAAAACAGTCAGCAGAAGGGCTTCCTTAGCTAAAGAACGGGAACAAACTGGCCTGCAGCATCTCAGACTCAGCCAAGGGAATAGTACATCTGACCTTTGATAGCAGAGGAAGAGAGAGGTTGCAGGGGGCAGGTAATGAGGGCTCCATGGACTGTGGAGATGGCCAAAGGGAATCATCCCCTTGATACACCAGGAGAGAGGGGGACAGGTGGATTTCCAGCTACACTGCCAAGCTAACTTGAGTCATATGCATTCTCAGCTTCCCCTTATCCAAGAATGAAAGACCCAGAGCCTATTCTTCATATCCAATTCTTGCTGATGAATAAAACAAGCCCATGGCTCCTAATTGAGAGAAAGTGGCCCCCACAAGGCTTGTGAAGAAATGAATGTGCACTCCAACCTACTGACACATCTCTGAACTTTGATTTCGCTTCTCAGGAGCCAAATTTCATTACAGCCAAGTGCTCAGTTCTGCAGCAATGCCACAGAGGAAAACAATGAAATTATACTCCTTTGTTTGGACTTCAGTGGCATCACAAACCACAGAAACTTTCCATGATATCACCTTCCCTTAATGTGAATATTTACTGCCTGTGTCCCTTGAGTAATATCTTCTTTCTTTCACACTCTGTTCATTTTCAAGTTTCAATTTCAGTAATTTTACTGACATGACAACATACACAAATGCTGCTGGAGTTAATCCAGCAATGTTCCATGTCTGGGGCCCGTTTTATATCATCTCTGTCTTTCCTACTATTCTCCATCTCTCATTTGGTGATAAGCTGTCACAGAACAGGGAGATTATCTGGCTGTCCTTATTTTCCCTAAAAGTTATGGGGAATTTTCCCTTCCATCTTAGAAAGCAGTCTATTTCACTTTCCGACAGTTTAATAAAAAGTGCATTATCCATTTTCTTCATATTTCACACACAGGAGGCTTCTCTCCATCTCCCAAACTCCCCTGATTACGAGCTCTGTCTTATGTAAGTTTCAAATCTGCTCTAGTATGTTTGTTGTTTTGTTGTTGTTTGTTTTACATTTCCATTTTTTTGTTGGAATTGTGGATCTTACAGCTACTAAAGGCTTGAAGCATATATTATCTTGAGCTGCCATAATAAATTACCACAAACTTGGATGCCTCAAAACAATAGAAATTTATTGTCATTGGTTCTGGAGTCCAGAAATATGATATCAAGATGTTGGCAAGGCTCTCTCCAAGGTCTCTTAGGGGAATCCTTCCTTATCTCTTCCTAGCTTCTGGTGGTTGTGATCCTTGGCGTGCCTTGGCTTGTAGACACATTGCTCCAATCTTTGCCACTATAGACACACAATGTTCTCCCTGTGTCTGTGTACATGACCAAACTTCCCTCATCTTATAAAGATAACAGTCGTTGGATTAGGGCCAACCCTAGTCAAGTATGACCTCATCTTAACTTGAGTATTTCTGCGAAGACCCTGTTTCCAAATAAGGTCACATTCACGGGTACTGGGGTTGGGACTTGAACATGTCTGTTCGGTGGACACAGTTCAACCCAAAATAGGGCATTTGGTGGAAATAAAACAATGTGTTAATTTGACTCTAATGCCCCCATCCTGGGACAATAAAGCAGCACGATCACATTCTGGCTTACAGCCTGGATTTTAGAACATTCACATAAGAAATGCTTAAATCTGGAAGTAACCTCCCCACTCCCAGCCAACAAAAAGTCCTCAGGAATTCCTATGTGTATTGCTTGCTGGTTTCCAAGTATACAGAGGCTGAGAGAATATCCATATAGATGTAATAAAGTACTACTGATAGCTATGTAACTCACCTCATCCCATCTCCTATTGTATACAAATACAGGCACCTGAGAGATACAAAATAATCAGAAGTCAAAAGAGAAGTTTGGCACCATAGCATCCCCTAGAATGTGTCTTTGTGTACCTACACATATACACATGCACACACATGCACTGGGATGTGTGTACATGCTTTACATGTTCTTTTCACTGGCAAGGCTGGTTTTGGGAAGTTTTCTCTATGTAGAATAATCAGCTATCTGATGTCCATCATTCTGATGGCTGAGAAAGAGTCTTTGTTTCTTCACCATGAAGGCCAGGGGAACACACAGCTAATGAGTGTCCTGTGGCTGCTGAGGTGCCCTGGAGAATGCCTCCCTTTCAGTGAGCTGGCATGACCACACTGGGCCATCTTCATACAACCTCAGTCATAGCAGCAACAGTCCCCTGGTCCAGATAGACTCCCTCACCTCCTATGTCCAGCCGACCTCCACGTCTACCTTTTCCACCCCTCCCTTCTCTCCTCTTCTCTGCAGTTCCTCCATTTCTGTCCTGCTTAGACCTCCATCATTTCTCATCTGCACAGTCAGAACAGTCTCCCAATTGGTGACTGTGCTACGAGGCTTGCCCCTTCCAATGCTACTTCCATTTCTTTGAGAGAGATCTTTCTAAAGCCTCAACTTCTCAGTGCTCAGAAACCTGCTTTGGCTCCTCATCCTTGAAAGCAGAGTTTCTAACTTCGGTGTGTATCGGAGTCACCTGGTGAGCTTGTTAAAATTAAGATTGCCAGCCTCACCTCCAGAGTTGCTGGAATGGGACCTAAGGATCTACATTTCTAACCAGTTCTCTGGAAATTCTGGTGTGGCTGGTCCAGGGACCACACTTGGACAAGCACTGGACTAGAGAACAACATCTGTACCTGGGGAATACAAGACAATCTGTGGCCCAGCCCTGCCCATTTCTCTAGTTCTGTTTCCTTTCACTCTTCCCACTGACATTTTAACCATTTACTTATACTTTCCAGCAGACATAATGCTGTTTCCTGTGGCTGTCATATCCCATGCTTATTGCTAGCAATTTGCTTTCCCACTTTGTCTGCCTTCCAAACCTTGCTTCAGCATCACCGCCTCAGTGAGGCCTCCAGCGAGGTCTTCATTTGTCCCCCCATCTGGTGCCTTATATACAGTTCTATTATTTTTCTATTTTTATATCTCTCTCAATCCCTCCCTAATTGGGCTATGGGATCCTTGAGGGCTAAAATCATACCCTTTGCCTTGCTGACCCCCCATACCCAAGAGATGCTCAATCAATGCTTATATTTCTGCACTTACGGAGAACTGGTCAAAGAAGAGTGCACAGTCACTGCCCTATCTAGCCTGCACAAAAGCCTATGCTGTCCTTTCATGAGACATGTAAATCTTCCATTTCATCTGTATATAGGATATCTCTTAGCATGCTGCTTGTGATCACTTCAACTTCACCTGATGATCCTGGTGAGCTCAGTGTAGGTGATAATGATGGGCAGAGCCATACCACCAGCCCTCACTGCTACATGAAAAGGCCAGCCTGGTCTACAACCCCTATAATTAGCATTGTCCCTGCACTTCATCCCAAGTAAACCTGGGTGAAACCTTTGATCACTGTAATGCCACTGTCTCCCAGAAGTTATTACAGCTCCACTTACCACTGGCATAGAGGTTCTGATTCCCATCCTACCGGTGAATAACACAGCTCCAAAATGCCATCCAGGCCTCTATGTTCTGGGATCACTGCTGGTATGAACTCTCAAAGAACAGAGAACAGAGCCGCAGGCAAGGGGCTTATGTGTTTTACTTAATTAGGGAATTTGATCCAAGGAAGTAGGAGTGAGGGTCAAAGAAGGTAAAATTGGGAAGGAGGGGAGCAAATAGAGGCGTATGAAACTTGCCAGCGCTAAATGAGTCTGACTGCTGGATCCTGCAGCACATCCCTAAGAAGTGTTGTGAACCATCCATCAGGAGGTGAAAGGAAGCAGAATCTATCCACTGGGTCTCACCTCCCATTAGCAAAGGTTCATCCCACGAGGGAACCCTGCACTTCCAAGTAGTACATGCTACTTGAGTGGGGTCTTACAGCAGCACCAACTATAAAACCCTGGGGCACAAGGCAAGAGACACCAGATGCAGGCATCAGGCAGGGCACTGACAGCGTATGTCTGTAAATTCCACTAGAATTCACACATATTTGAGTATCAAAGTGACAGCTAGAACAAGAGGCAAAGAGGCCCACAGGGGGTGTATGAGAGATATTCAGTACAAATAGTGTACAGAACAATATCTCTGCTCTCGAGAGCTTACTTTCTATTGGCCAGGAAAGAGTAGGGAGACTGACATTTTACAAATGAAGTAATATGTTTACCATGTATAAGGTAGTGGTAAGGACTGTATGTATCAAAGAGGGTCTATCAACAAACGCTCACTTTTTATTACAGAGATTTAAAAAAATAAAACCCTGTCAAAAAGCAGGTTCAAGGAATATTAGCTTTGACGTTGCCATCTGGTGCCACTAGAAGGCATACAGAATTAAGAAGCCTGTGTCACTCTTTGATGAACTGTTTGGTCTTAGGTAAGTCACTTAACTTCCCTGGATATTTGTGTTCTCATTTTTAAAATAGGTGTGTTAACATCTTCTAATGCTTTTTTGACAACTTTATTGAGATATCATAAACATACAATCAATTTCAAATATCTGAAGTGTACAATTCGATAAGTTTTGACATATGTATATACTGATGAAGCTATTACCAAAATCAAGATAATGAACATATACTATATTTCTTCCAAAAGGTTCCTCTTCCCCTTTTCCCTCCCACCCCAGCCTGTCCTTCCCCTCCCTAAGCAACTGTTGATCTGCATCCTATTACTATAGATCATTCTGCATTTTGCAGAATTTAATATGAATGGACTCATACAGTATGTATGTCTGTCTGTGTGTGTGTGTGTGTGTGTGTGTGTGTGTGTGTGTGCTTTTGTTCACTCGGTATTATTATTTTGAGATTCATCATGTTGTAGCATGTATCAACAGTCTCTGTGTTTCATTTTAGACCATTTATAGTTTTTAAGCTCACTGATTTTTTTCTTCTGCAATGTCCCATCTGCCTGTATTCCATTAGTGTATTTTTCATCTCATACATTATAGCTTTCATCGTTAGTTCAATTTCAATCTTTTTAATACTTTCTGTCTCTACTTAGCTTTTGTCCTTGTCTGTGTTCGTTCTGAATTGGTTTCAGTTGATAAAATTTTCTCCTCATTATGGTTTGTATTTTCCTGCTTCTTTGTATGTCTGGTAATTTTTTATTTGAAGTCAGACATTATAATCTTACCTTTTGGGGAACTGAATATTTTTATATTCCTATAAATATTATTTAGATTTATTTTAGGATGTAATTAAGTTATTTGGAAATTGATACTTTCAGGTCATTTAAAGACTTGTTAAGAGGGAATCATAGCTGTCTAGACTAATTCTTACTACTGAAGAAAGATCCTTCTGAAATCTATAAGCAGTGCTATGTGCAGTATGATCGTTTTCAGTCTGACTGTTGGGAACAGGCATATTCTCAGTCCTATATGAGCTCTGGGCACTGTTAACTCTAATTTTTTTTTATGGCTCTTTACCTGGCCTTAGTTATTTTCCTTACACTCATGCCCTGATCAGTAGTTGATAGAGACCCTCTACAGATCTCTGAACTGCCCTCCGGACTGAACTCTGGACTTCAGAACTCTAGTAGCTCTGGTCTCTGCAGACTCCCAGGCTCCTTAATTCAGGGAGTCTGCTGGGCTGCCTGGTACTCCTTCCCTGTACCATGGCCTGCAAGCTGGGGCCACCGTAGACTCGTCTTGCTCATTTCTCATCGTTCAAGGATCATTGTCCTCTATTGCCTGATGCCCATATCTTGAAAACTAGTGTTTCATATATTTTGTCCATTTTTTGTTGTTGTTGTTATTGTTGTTATTTCAGGAAGCAGGGTAAATCTTGGCCCAGAGTAGAAGTTCTTTGTAATTCTTGTAAGAATTACCAGCAATATATTGAAGCTAATAGCCCAGTTCCTGGCCTCTGGTAAGCATTCAATAATGGCAGTGATTATGGTGGTGGTGGTAGTGGAGGAAGGGGATAGTGTTGCTGTTGATGTCCTCATTATGATTATTATAATTAAGTTTCCCCAGAATTCAACAGCATGTAAGTATGAGGAAGGTCATATTAGCCGTGAAAAACAAATCTCTGTGCTACAAAACCTCTCCAGTATCTCTGAGTGGCTCCAGGGAATTTCATGAATATACTATCTTTTTTTTTCTCTCTTTAATCCTACCCGAGGATATTTTTCTATCTTCAGATAGAGTGGGAGGGAGGGAGAGAGAGCAACATTGACTGGTTGCTTCCCGCACTACCCCGACCAGGGCCAGGGATGAACTGCAACTGAGGTACGTGCCCTTGACTGGAATCGAACCCGCAACTCATTGGTCCACGGGCCGATGCTCTAACCGCTGAGCCAAACCGGCCATGGCTGTGAATGTCCTCTCGGTGAGGTATTCTCCCACTAGCATTGTTCTTTCTCTACTATTCACCCTGGTTCTTTATCAGTGCTCCACAGGACATCACAGACGCTGCATCTTCTCCATCACTGCTGTGCTGGGCCCACGATTTCTCCTACATGTCAGCTGAGCATTGTGGTCTCTGTCACAGCCCCAGCAGGCACTGTGGTCTCTATTTCCACTGCTCTAGACCCAGATATTTCTACTTTGTTGGATATAATATCCCCTTTATGCTTCCCCAGAAAGTACCACCAATATCCCAGAGCCCTCATGGTGCCAACGTGGTCAGCCACAAATGATGGGAGGCCACTCTCCATTTGACACCTGGTCACAGAGAAAGTGAACTGTTTATGCTCCAGTGTCTGCCAGACTATTTAGAGCGCCAGCTCTTTAAAAACTTACTCTCAGCCACCCTAATGTCCATAGGATATGAATACTTGTTATCTCGTCCCTGTTCACTGTTGCAATTCTACACATAACACAGTGACTGGTACATATTAATTCCTCAATAAAAGTGCTTTGAAAGAATGGATGAGTCCAGTGAGAACCAGACCAGAAGAAAATAAGAGGACTCTGCCAACAACTAAAGCTTTTGTTCTGGACACATGAACTGTTCCTGGCTCCTTCTCCCATCAGGGTGAGTTCATACAGAAGGCTCATCAGTCTCCATTACACAGAGCTATCTGGCAAAATAGCTCCTCCAATTTGCCAGTCATGCCAAGGAACCTCAAGTATACATCAGGCAGTGGGCCAAGAAGTCACTGCTATCCTATTTCCCATCTTAAATAATGCCCAGCTATGTCATCCAACCAAGCTTGCCAGACAGTGTTAAACAATATGCAGCAGATGATAACTATGTAGTCCAAAAGACACAATGCTTGCAAAATACAGCTCCAAACTGGCCCATAAAATTTAACACTGTTTTTCTTCTCTTTCTTCCAAGTCCATCCCTTGTTGGTGCAAAAAAATCCAAATTGTAAAATAGTTAATTTCCTATATCCTGTTGTCATAAAAAAAATTCCAAAATATATGCAAAATTATTTCTTCCACAACTTGCTTTCCTTTTATCTCACCCCAGCCAAAAGGGTCACACTCAAGGCAGAACTATCCCCGGGGTACTTCTTCAGCAGCTGTGATCTGCTCCACCTTCCCCTGGAAATAAGGATACATACTTCCTTCCCCATCTTCCCATCTAGTCTCTTGTGTGTTCCATTTCCTCAAAAATCCAGGCAATTAACAAGATACATAAGAATACCACTTCACCAGTTCCATCCCATAAAATTGTAATAATACAAGCAAATCCCCATATTAAATGTGGCTGCTGCCACAGCTCACAATTTAATCCTCAAATTCCTATGCAGTAGCACTTCCCAAGTGTGATATCTCCAGGATATAATATATCTGTTGCAACCTAGAATTACATTGTCATTACCACACTGCAGGGTCACAGCACAGGACTAACCCTTTGCTCATCACAATCTTAGAGGTGGCCCATTGACTCTTTGGACAAACTCAATAGAAAGCGTCCTGGCAGACCACTGCCAGAGTTAACTACTTCCTGCTGTTCTAACCATGTCCAGGATGGTATTGTTTCCAGAGGTGTCTTCCCTTGGACTCTCTATCTAGAACACAAGCTCTAGTTGTCTTCTAAAACCTCTAAGGTACATGGCCACAGAAGACCCTGGACATCATTCTCATGGGCTTTGGGGCTTTGGCTCTCTTGATATGTCCCTTCTGCTACTGAATCTGCTCCCTGCATCCTGCATTGCCAAGCAGCCCAAGCACAGCTGGCAATTCTAAACGGCCTGCAGCTAGCAGCTCACCTGTTTGTCAGAGGCCACCGCTGGCAGTTTTCACCCTGCGTGGCATAGACCTCGTTTGCACTGCAGGACCCAGTCTGAGCACCTGAAGCCACAGTGAAATGTGCAGTTTGATTGAGCTGAGATGCTGGAAAGCTTTATCACAAGATCCATTAAAACGGTCTGCAGCTGGCAGTAAGGAGAAGTGCTGTTCCTTTGCCAAGCAGAGGCTGGAGAGTGCCTTGGTGTCAACTGTAGCAATGACCTCAGCAGACCAGCGATCCAGTGTGAAATGTAGATCTCTGGGCAATGCGAGATGAGAACAACGAGCAGGGCCTCAGTGGTCACTCAGTCACTCTGGCTAATCCAAGGCTTAGGGCAAATGGGGCAGAAAGAGGCTTGCTAGGTCACATGCCATACAGTGAAAACCACTCCAGTCATAACTGTGGAAAGTGATACAGGCTAGTGGTTTAACATTTGGGCGAGGGAAACCCAAGGACCTGTGTTTGAGTATCTTCATCACTATTTCTTATATGGGACTTTAAAAGACTTCTAGCTAGCCCTGGCCGGTGTGGGTCAGTTGGTTGAGCATCATCCCATGCACCGAGAGGTTGACAGTTTGGTTTCCTGTCAGGGCACATGCCCAGGTTACAGGCTCGATCCCCAGTAAGGGGCATGCAGGAGACAGCTGACTGATGTTTCTCTCTCTCTCTCTACCTTTCCCTTCCTCTCTCTCTCTCTAACATCAATAAAAACTTTAAAAAAAAAAAAAAAAAAGACTTCCAGCTAAACTTTCTAAGATTATTCTCTGGTCTGTAAAATTGGGATAATTCTCAAACTGAGAATTTTATGTGATGGTGCATTTAAAGCGCTTGTCATGGGGCCTTGACAAACACATGATGGTTTGTGTGCTCAGTAAATGGAAGCAGTTAGGTAGTATGAAGAGCATGGATTTAGTCAGAGCTGGGATCAAACTCAAGCCATGTTATCTCTGCTGTAGCCACCAAGACACAACCTGTCTGAATTGTAATTTCCTCATCTGCACAAAGAGAAGAACAATTGCTTCACAGAGCTGTTGGAAGATTCGAGGAGTCAGTGTTTATACAATGGCTGGCACTAAGTAGACACTCACTGAATGGACTGTAAAGATCCCACTTAACTTCATCCAGCTGCTTCCCAGGGCTGTGCCTGAGATTCCTTGGTACACAGCGACTCCTCAGCAGTGACGGGTTCTGATAGCCAGATCTCTGCCTCTCTTTGGGGACACTCTCACTTCTGTGCTTCAACCTCTGACCAGCTTCTCCTCTAGGACTGAACACCTTCCTTTAACACACTTCTTTTCCCTCCATGGCCTTTAAAAACATTTCCCTTTTTTTTTATTAATTTCTTATTTCATAATAGTTTTAGATGTACAGGAAAGTCGCACATGTAGTACAGAGTTCCCATATACCTACCCCACACTCGGTTTCCATTAACGTGTCAAATGAATATGGTATACTTGTCACAACTAATACACCAGTATTGATGCATTATTATTAGCTAAGTTCCATACTTTATTTAGATAGCTTCTATTTTTATCTGATGTTATTTTCCTGTTCCAGGAAATCATCCAGATACCTTACATCTAGTCACCATGTCTCCTTAGAGTCCTATGGATGATGACAGTTTCTCAGACTGCCCTTGTTTTTGATGACCTTAACATCAACACTTGAGGTATTTTAGAGATAAAATTTCACTGTAGACTTGCCTGATGTTTTTCTCATGATTAGACTGGATTTCTGGTGTTCGGGGGAGGAAGATCTTTACAGAGATAAAGTGCCATACTGCCACATCGGATCCCAAGCACAAACTAGCAACGTGACCTGTCAATGCTGACTCTGACCTCATCACCTGACGGAGGTAATGTTGTCAGGTTTTTCCACTGTAGAGTGTGACTCTTTTGTCCCCCTTTCTATTCTATGCTCTTTGGAAAGAAGGGACTATGCGCAGCCCACCCTAAGGAGTGAGCAGTCATGGTTCACCCTGAGGGTGGAGTATTCACATGAATTGTTCGGAATTATTCTACATAGAAGATTTATCTTTTCTCTGCCATTTTTTTATTTATTCAATCATTATTTATATCCCTATGGATTTGTGGATATTTATTTTATTATTTTAGGCTATAATCCAATATTGTCTTATTCATTTTCTTGCTCAGTATGTTCCTGCATTGGCCACTGGGAGTTCTTTCAGCTGACTCTGGTGTCCCTTTGACAGATCCGATCACTGCTTGTTTTGAACACTTCCTTACTTTCATGATTCTCCAGGCCCACCTTGTATATTCCCTGCCCCAGCCCTAGAATTAACCATTTCTCCATGGTTCCTTTGATCAGAGAATGGTATTAGAGACCAAGACTGGGCTCAGCTCCTGGAGCATCACTGTGTCCTGGCTCTCTCAGCTGACAGACAAGGACATACATGTACATATGCTAACCCATTTATATATGCATATCTAGAAATATTTCTCTCTCTCTCTCTCTCTCTCTCTCTTTCTTTTCTTATGCTGTATAAAAGCTAACTGCATATTTCTGATGCTAATTTTCTTTTTTCCATGAACTTAAGTTGGTCAACTGTGGTGCTCGATCAGGAGGTGCAGATATACATACTCCAGGTAAATGTGCGTTCAAGTCATACTACTCACTTCTCCAGTGTCCTTCTTTATAATATCAGGTTCATATGCAAATGAAAAGCCCCGAGGTTTTAGGGGGGAACAATATATACCTGACACTCATATCAGGACCTGGGTCGCCTCTTCTCCTTCCATGGATCTGTTTCACCTCCCTCGCCTCAATACAATTACTGGTCAACAAGCTCATTGTGTATATTTGTGTTCTTGTCTCCTAATTTTCAGGATACACATTATTCATATAACTTACAACATTGTTTAATTCTGTGATGAGAAAAGAGTACAGTTTTCGGTTTTGCTGCCCAGTCCTCCCCTCCCCATGGCACTACCAAGGGTGGATTGGGATGAGTTCAAATACAGCCTCACATATACCTGAACAGTTTGTCCCCTACCACCCTCAGGCTCTGCTGCTGGGCCCAACACCTGTGCTGGTCACTCTCCTTGCTCAGGGCTTGTCACCCACTGGGGCCCAAACAGGCATGTGCACACATGTCTAAAACATAACATGGACAAGATTCGAGTTCTGGGCTTTTGTGTCACATGCAAATCAGAGGAGAGGGCTTGACTGGAAAAGGTTCTCCTGACCCAGTGGGCTGTCACAGTTGAGCCTCAGTGCCGATCCTGCTGACATTTCACCATGTTTTTGTTTAGTTTTGTTTTTTAGTAAATTCTGAGCTTCTTAAACACTGAGACTGGATCTCTTCTCTCACTAAGTCCTCACTATCTAGCACAGGCTTGGCACCCACACATATTATTTGAGTTGATTTAATTGTATTTACGTGGACTTCATTTGATTATATGGCATGATGAAATAAAACTTCATTATGTACACCCCACACCCCCATCCAAGAATTAGGAAGAAGCAAATTTGGGCCCTACACTGTTTCTTGTCGAGTTAATGCATAATTCTTCATGACAAATCCAGGTAAGGAAGGGATGGACATTATCAATATAATAATTGCCAAAAAATAGAACCAAATTTGGGTTAATATGCAGAATATGAATTTCTTTTATAGCTTCAAGAAGGTCAGGGAGAGGTTTCAGAGAGAAATGAATCCTCACTCTGGCAGCCTCTATTTTGTCTTAGCTGTAGGGGTAGAAGGTCCAGGAAAAAACTAGTCCCAGCCCAAAGATTCAGTTCTTATCTCCCCGTTCTTCCACCAGGTGGGTGATAGGAGCACTAAGATTGAGCTCATTCCATCCCCATGCTCTCACCTCATTTAGGTGACACTAGAAAGGGTCACTGAGGAGGAGGAGGGGCTAGAGGAGTGGGGTTGAACCTTGGGGAGAACAGGAAAAGAGTGAGATCCAAAAGGAGAAGAGTAAGAAAAAGAACAGAGGAAAATAAGGAAGAGAGGGGCAAAGGGTGAGGTCACAGGGGACGTTTACACATAGGATTCTGACCCCACCACCACCTCCCCAGAGGCCCAAGTGACATTAGAGCCAGTCAAGACGTCATAAGTACCTAGGCTGCCTAGAATTTTTTATTGTGATTCTTAAAAAATACCCACCCATGCCCTGGCCAGTTTGGCTCAGCGGTTAGAGCATCAGCCTGCGGTCCTGAGAGACCCAGGTTCGGTTCCCACCAAGGGCACATACCTCGGTTGCAGTGCTCGGTTGCAGTTTGTCCCCGGCCCCGGTTGGGTCGTGTGGGTGGCAGCCACTCGATGTGTACCTTTCACATCGATGTTTCTCTCTCTCTCTCCCTCCCACTCTATCTGAACAAAAAATGGAAAAATGTCCTCGGGTAAGGGTAAAAAAAAAAAATACTCACCCATAATAATATTAAAGATGTATTTTTCTACTAAAAAAAGTAAAGGCTATATTTCTGAGGCAAGTAGACTTAATAAGCCAAGAGTAAAGAAATGTATGAGTTAAGAGTCTAAATGTACACATTGAGTGACCTCAAATCAGAAATGGGATGGCTGGCTGAATCCTTGGCTCTAATTGAACAGGACTGAAAACGCTTAGAAAAGATTTAGTAAAGCTGCCTTTGAAAAAAGCATCAAACAACAACCAATCAAAGTTCCAGGAAGATGTTTTTTAAGGTGCTCAGAGTAGAGATAAAAAGAATTTAAGGATGATCTTAAGCAAACATGACTATAATGAGGAATAGTCTAAGCCAGAAATGAGGGAGGCAGGAGGCAGACAGGCTGGGAGGAGTGATTACAACTTACAGATGAGACCCAAAAGAGTGGGATGAGTCATCTGAGAGCTCAGCCAGCTAAGGTGGAGCAAGAAATTCAGGTCCAAATTGGACAAAATTAAAGTTCTGTCCATGTGTGTGACATTCCCAACTGGAGAGGGGTTGCACATGTTGAAGAAATGAGGGTGCCCTAAACTGTATTAAAATGCAGATGGAGTGGGACTTTGATGGTCCTGCCTGTGTTAGACAGGTCAGGAACTGAGAACCTGGTTCTAGTCCCAGTTCTGCGACCTTGGGAGGTCACGTGGTATAGAGGTTGAGAGAAGCTTTGGAGTCTGCAAGTGCTGGGCTCAAATCTGCCTCCACTGCTTATTAGCATTATAACTCAGACACGGGCTTTACTTCTCAGAGACCTGGCTTCCTCTTTGGAAAAATCTCATAAAGTTCTTGAAGAACTACATTAAATATAGGCACATGGTTCCTAGCACAGGCATAAGAGATAATGATAAGCATGAATTCTTCCCATCTCTGAGTCAGTTTCTTCATTAAAAAAATGAGAGAAGGCTCCTTTCTAAGTTCCCTCAGCTCTAAACTTCCCTAATTCCATAACAGAAGACTGTGAGAAAGACTTGTGAGATGAGGATATGAGCAAGACATTTAACCTCTATGAGCCTATTTCCTTCTCTAGCCAATTGAAATATCAATAATAATAATAACAATAATAATAATAACAATAATAATAGCAATATCCACCTGACAGAATTGCTGTGAAGATTAAATAGGTTAATGCAGGTATACATTGGGTATACAGTAAGCCTCAATAAACATTAGTAAGGATGAAAAGTCGGATGATGAAGCAGCACAGAAGAAACAGCTCTTGTAAAGCTCAATGTGGGTCACCATATAACCAGATCCTATGACATCTGAAGTCCTCATTTGTCTTGACACTCTTGATGTTCCCTCCTTCCTGAAAAAAATCTATTCCCTCTGATTCCAATGCAGAACACTCTTCTAGTTCACGTTCTCCCTCTCTGGCTGCTGCTTCTCAATCTCCTTTGCCAACTACTCTTCTTCTATCCAAGCTCTAAATGTTGGGGTCCCTTAGAGCCTGACTCTACTCTTCCCCCCTTTTTCCTTGCCCTACCCACCTGTCTCTGAGGATCTTTTCCATTCCGCTGACTTTACACATAACCTATAATCAACCCAGATCTCTCCTTAGAGTCGCAGTCTCATAAATCCAACTGCATGCTTGACATCTGTACTTAGGAATTTCTCAGGAATCTCAAAATCCTTATGCCCAACAACAAACTCTAAACTTCCTTCTCCAATCTCAATCCTCCCTTAGTGGTCTTCATCTAAAGTTCTTGTTTAAGTTATAATCCTTTTTTCCTCCCTCACCATCAGGGTTTTGCCCACCAACTCATAGACAAGCCCTGTTGGCTCTACGTCAAAAACCTCTCTCCGTCTCACCCACTTATCTCCAATCCTTAGCCACTTCCTGCCTCTGAGCTGGACTACTGCTATAACTTCCTGACTGCTTCCCAGTTTCCCCTCTGACTCCGTCAGGCAACTCTCCACTCAGTTCTGTGAAACTTTCAATGATCTCCAACTGTTCCGAGAGCATAACCCTAATTTTTTATGGCCCAAAGTTCTGCATTACCTACATCTACCTACATTCTCATAACTCTCCTTCCTATGTGTCACTTCCTTCCCCAAGGCTCTAGTCTAAGTCAACCTTCCTCATCATTCCCTCTCACAGTTGTCTGCTCTTTCCCTTCTAAGCACTCACCACAGTTCTTAAGTATGCAGGTGACAAATGACTCTTCTGTATCCACACTGGACTAGAAGCTAGACACAAGCTGGAATGCCTGTTGTGTTTACCATTGTATCCCCAGTTCTTGCCATAATAAGTATATCGCAGTAGGTGCTCAAAAATGAGTCAATGAATCAATAAATAGTAGGCTGGCCCCTTGAAGGAAAACACAGAACCCAGGGCTAAGATTAAGTGGGGTATCCTTTGGACAAAAGAGCTGGACAAGGCAGCTACAGAGCAATGAGACGTGAGATTACTAAATGGGGAGTTCCTAAGTGGGAGGAAGGTGTGGGACAGACAAGACCACAACTTAGTTGCCAGCCAGAAGGTGGGTACAACAGAGGGCTAGGAGGGTGGGAGAGACTCATCAGAAAGGCAAGAAGCCAGGCGTCTCACTGTAGGGACTAAGTGGTCCTGCCCTAAGCTGACACCCAGTGTGAAATCATGACTTGGGAGAGAAACTGGGTAGGAAGAGACTTCCAGATTATGTTGAAGGCCTTCCTTCCCTGGTGTTGGTCAAGTGATGGAGCAGCAGAGATGCCATGGCCCAGATTCTAAGCTCACCTTCAGGTTTATTCAGTTTGACTTGCCCCCCAGAGATCTGGACAACACCCATGCTTCTCTCTTCCTCTCTGGGAATATGATCATGGAGAGCCTCATAGCCATTAATGGCTTTCCCAGATCCTTTACTATGCAAGCTGATGGGTACTGTGCTCCAAGTCCTTACTGCCCTTGTCCTGTTCATAACTTCCTGCCTAAATCTATGTCAGGTCTTACCCTACCCAGCTACCACAGCAACCTACTTATCATTTTCTCTACATGTTCTGTTTCTCCCAGACTCTAGTCCTTCTCATGAGCTATTCTACTTCTTAATGTTATCCTTCTGTCGACATTTTCCTAATAAAACCCATGTATCCTCAAAGCCTAGGTCAAATCCTAACTTCTCCCCAAAGCCCTCTCACTTACTCTGTTTGTCCCTCTGTTACAATGTATGCTCACATCTTCTGTGGATGAATAATAATTATGATTGGCAGTCTCCCCCACAATACTGAGAGTTGTTGAAAGAGTGGAAGCCTTACCTGGCTTGTCCTGTACCCCACAGCATCTAAACCAGAGTGCTTCCCAAACAAGCCCTCTGTTGGGTGTTTGGGGAAGGGTTGTGTATTAGTGTTCGAGGGCTGCTATAACAAAGTACCACAAGTAGGATAGCTCAAAACAATAGAAATGCATTGTCTCACAGTTCTGGAGGCTGGAAGTTGAAATTCAACGTGTCGGCAGGGCCATGCTCTCTCTGAAGCCTGTGGAAGAATCCTTCCTCACTTCTTCCTTCTGTGGCTGGAGACCTTTGGCATCCTCAGCTTGCAGCTGCAGCCCTTCAGTCTCTGCCTCCCTCATCACAGGGCACTCTCCTCTGGTGTGCCTGTGTCTCTGTGTTTCTGTGTCTCTTTGTGTAAGGACACCAGTTATATTGGATTAAGATTCACCCTAACTATGTCCTCACTTAGCATTACATCTGCAATGACTATCTTTCCAAAAAGGACATACCTGGAGGTTAGGGCATCAACTTATTTTTTTGGGGGGGTTGGAGCACAATTCAACCTATAACAAGATGTGGAAAGGGCATTGTGTCCCTGAGAACGAAATGAGAGATACAGATGTTCAAATCCAGAAAACATATACATAAACCCAGCCACAGCTAGGGAGAGGGGGAATGAGGCAGAGTCCATTAGTGGGAACTATGGAGAGAGAACCAATAAGGAAAGAAATGGTGAAGAGTGGACAAAAGGAGAGGACTAGATGAGAACACCGACCTGGAAACTCCCCCTCAGTCTCTGGCCAAGCAGGGCATGGAAGCAACCGTGTTAGCAGGACACAGGAAAACTGCAAAGAGCCTCGGGCTTCCTGTGGCAAGTGAAGGTGACCACAGGCCCCATCCCTGGCTTCCTTCCTTCGCAGCTGCCTCCTCCCCTTCTCCCAAGGCTCTGACTGCTACAGCTTGATTCTCCTAATAGAGAACTTAATGAGACCTTCAGTAAATGGATCCCGGATTCTCTCTCTACCCCAAGTAATTATAAAGCTCAGCAATTTTTTTCCCGTAACTTGCTGCTGATTTTCTAATTACTCTTGCTCCAAATAGGACAGTTAGCATTAAAATGAAACCATGCTGAGGTTGTGGGTTCACTCACATCTGCTTTGCTTATTTCCTTAATTTGACAGCATGGCTTTATGGACAGAGAACAGGAGGCGATCCCCACATTTTATAATGTGAGGCTTGCACCCCAAAAACACAGGAAACCCTCAACTGGCATTAAGGTAAAACTCTCCTGTAGGAAAAAGTCGTCAAGATATACTCACCAGATGGAATTTAATGAGTCTTAGAATAAAGCAGCCTTCTCTCTGGAAGGGTACCAGAGACGGCATTTTCCTTCACTTCTTCTCAATAAAGGAAGGAGCAATTCGAAATGAATTTCTGAAGACCAGGGAAATTTCTTTCATATAAAGGCATATAATAATTCAAGGACATATAGTAAACTTGGGGTGTACGGGGTAGAGGAGGGGGACAGGAAAGTTTAGTCAAAAGAATAAATAGGCAACAGCAACTAAGTAGAGATGGTTAGAAACTACTTAGGTCAGCGCAGAAATGTTAGCATCTCTGCATGGGCATGTCTGGAGAAGTCTTGCAGAGAAGCCCTTACCTTCAAGCCAAATTGACCCAAAGTTACATCAGGCTGATTAATAGGTATTTTCCTATTGCAAAATTGCATGACCTCATTTGGGGGAGCAAGAGGAACTTTCCAAGGAGATGTGATTAAAGGAGCCAGTGACATTTAATCAGAAGGAATCCTCACTGTAAAGTTCTCCATCCATATATCTAATTGAAAAACGCCATGTGGCAAGCCAATCTCATTTCTCCTTGCCTTCATCTAAGTGGAAGCTGTGGAGGGATGACTGCTCACCTGGATGCTGAGCCAAGGCTTGCAGGCCACCCCCCCCCACCTCCTCACATTGTCATTTGCCCTCCATCAACAATAACACCCCAAGAATCGGGAAACGGAAAGAGGCTCGAGATGCCTATAACAAAGGGAGGGCAACTTTAGATTCTATTTCCCTGCCTGTAGTCATGGCTTTTTGCTTTTTCCCCTCCATGTTCTCTCCAAATTCTGCTCCTTCGTTGGAGGTAAAAATGAGTATTTGGATTAAGAAAATGAATGTGGACTTGAGACTTGAACAGACATGGGTTCAAATCCCAGCAGTACCACTGACGGAGCCGTGTGTCCTTGGTGACGTTCTTTCTCTCAGCCTCACCACCTGCCCTAGAAGCTGGAACCAGCAGCATTCTTCTTCGGGGTTACTGTGAGAACCCAAGGAGTCTGCCGACATATAACTTGTCCCCAGCAAACATCCGTCCTCTTCTCCTGATCATTACATCAATAAGTATTTTTTTCAGAACCGCAGCTGGGAAAGGGAGCTAGGGGATATGGTTGCTGTCCTCACACTGTGTGGGGCTCCATGTCTGTGCAATGGTACCCTCACTGGCACCCTGGTATTTCCTGTTCCTGCCCCACACCCCTCTCAGTTCTCAAAGGCAATGCAGGACTGAGCTGCTATGGCTCCAGGGCTCAGTTCATCTTGTTTCCATACCATCTGGCCTATGACCCACTCTTAGTCCTTTTATGCCTCCTGTCTAAAGAAATGCCTTGTGTTTTGCCTACGGAAGATGGTTCCCTAATGAATGTCAAATAACAATAAAGCTTAAGTGTTTTCATCAGACACTTGAGCAGGCATCTGTCCTCCCAGCAGTAAAATATGCTGGGGCTCTGGAAACAGCTATGAATTTGAAACTGGGTTTCATCCACTTAAAGGAGAGCTGTGAATAATTTCAGTCACTGACTCAGTTAGAGGAAAAATCCTCATGAGGTTACAACTAAGCAATGGTAGCTTTTGACATTAGCCTACCACATGGAAGGAGAAAAGACAGTATGCCAGGAAGAAGGAAAGATGGGAAGGTCCCTGGGGCCCACAGCATTAGCCAGGAAAGGAGAGTAGGGCAGGCTCCAGGGGCCACAGCTCTGCCCCACCTTTGCAGCAGTCTGAGCCCCAGGCTCTGAGATGCCCTCCCTGTGGTCCCCACCTCCTCCAGAGATACATGATTCAACAGCCCTGGTCAGCCCTGAGCACCAGAGCATGTGCTTACCACTGAAGAGAGCTTTAAATCACAAACAGAAAAAGAGCTGCTCAAGTTGCTACTTCTCCATGAGTTCAGATGTCCAGGAGCAGGTGAATCACACCCAAAGGCCCTAAAAGACTATGCACATGAGATCATGAAGCTGTCCTCAAGTGTGGGTAAACACAGAAAATGGAATGCACGGTGATATAGACTTGGAACCTGATGGTCCTAGATTCAAACAATGGTATAGACACTGGTCAAATGTGTTGTTTGGGAAAAGTCGTTTAACTACTTTGAGTCTCATTTTCCTAGTATGGCAAGTTATACTGAAGGATAAAACTAGATGTATAGGGGGACTTAATATTTTTCTTCTCTACTCCTCCCATGCACGCTGGAAGAAAAATATTGTCTCCCTCTATGTTTACCTCTATCCCTACTTATAACTTTCCAGAATATAGCTGGTGCTCAATAAACAATAGCCAGAAAACAATACCCAGAGGTCAGGAAACTGAATGGTCTCCATTCTTTAAGGGAGAGGAAACAAAGCCTAAGAAACTTGCTGATTATTCCTGGTGAGAATGACCAAGGCAGAGGTCACTAGTGGCTCATCAGAAAAACTAAAATTAAGCAAATTTCAACAAACCATTCTGTTTCAATAGGACACCATACTTTCTTATCAGGGAAGTAAGATAAATCCAATGAACATTATTTTCTTCAAGAACTCTAAAGAAGACTCCTACAGTAAATATGGAGAAATGAAAGCAGCTGGGTGAAATCATCCCAAAGTTGGATCCATTTCACCATGGAGGAAGGCCTCCATGGGTCCTGCGGGGATCTTCAGTCATGTTTGGTATTGATTTTTACCAAATGACTTCCATGAAGCAAGAGTGGGCATATCACATTTGTGGATGACACAAAGGTAGGAGGGCTATCTGATCATTGGATTATAGAATTAAGAGTCAAAAATAGCCCAGCCAGTGTGGCTCAGTGGATTGAGCATCCTCCCATGGACTGAGAGGTCCCAGTTTGATTCCCAGTCAGGGCACATGCCTGGGTTGTGGGCTCAATCCCCAGTAAGGGACTCACAGGAGGCAACCAATCTAGGCTTCTCTCTCACATCAATGTTTCTATCTCTCCTGTCCTCTCGCTCTAAAAAATCAATAAAAACATATATTTTTTTTAAATTTAAGGGTCAAAAATATCTCTGTGGCCTTAAATTATGAACTCAGAGAAACAAACATTAATGTCATTGTCAGATTCTTTATTTCAGTTCCGAATGGAAGCTGGAGGTGAGATCCTCCAGCTAAGTGCAATGGTGCTCTTAGTTTAAGCCCAAGATAGAAAGCAGGAAGTATAAAGGGAGGAGGAAGAAAACTATTCCAAATCCATGTAATCCAGCCCACCTGTTGAAGTCAGATGCCAGACAGAGGGGTCAGTGAAGGTGGTTTGGAGGAATTGATAGCTTCAGATGCATAGAGCGCTCCCTTGCCTTCCTCTGGGTGTTGAAACGCCTTATCCAGCCCTCCGCATTTTGCTTGAAGAGCAGATTCTGCTCTGTTGAGAACCAGGAAACCACCTCAGCAAACTGAAGCTAATGCTGGGGCCTGATGAGTCAAAGACAAGGCCAGCTGGAGCCCTGGCCTCACATTAGAGCTGCCTTCTCTGTGGGAAGAGTTTTACATTTACTCTCTTCCATGATCTTTTGACTCCATTTCTGCTGGCAGGAGGAAACCAAGTTCCCTTAGTGAGCATCTAGCATAGGAATCCCCAATGACGGCCTCTTCCCAGCATTTGTCCCCATCAGAGCCACTTCTCATGCTTAATCTCCCTCTGGAAGCCACATTGGCAAAATAGTTAATGACATCCATTCTATATTACTATGTTCCCCACTTACTGTTACTTTAAATCCTAGAGCTTATTAGACAGTGACTGATAATTCTTTAGCTGACTGAGACTTTTTCTCAACCAAACATTTGCTATGCAATTATATGGAATTTACTCGTTTGAAGCTAGCGGCTTCTCACTTCCTTCCTGACAATGTGGAAGCACCAGAGGCAGAGGGACCTCCCCGTTTCCCTGATAACATTCCCATTTGTAGGAAAGGTTTATTCTGCCACATAGCCTTTTCCCCCAGGGCTTCAAGTGAGAACAGGAAGAATTAGGAAACTGCAGGGCACTTTTATGATATCATGATGTAGGCTCCAAAGCAGTGATAGATTTAAAATGTTTCTTCCTCCTGGTTTTGACCCCAAACCAGAGCAGCATGGATGATTTTTATATGTTACTAGAGGAGTATCTAAGAATAATTGTATTTGTTTCTATAGAAATAAAATTATTTTCAAGAAATTCTAACAGTATTTGAGAGTCAAGAGCAGGCTTGTCTCCAAAAATATTGCTTTAAGCATGATGCTTTTGCTTATCTGACTTGAGGAGTATTTATCGTCTGAGAATCTTCAAGTAATGATAAATACTAGAATTTTGGAAGTCAAAAATGAATGAGGTGAGGCCCTGAGACAATAAGATAATTTCTTGACACCCCGTCCCATCTTCTTTCCACTCTTAGTTCTTTATAAATTTATTTCAAATTATAAGAAATTCTCTGTGTATTACTTCAGCATAAATATACAAAGTTTATTTTCACATGGGATTCTGAGGGCTGGCATAGTATGGGCCTTTAGGGTTGTATTTTAGACTTAAAAGTGTTAGAAGAATCATTTCACCTGCCTTTGGCCCACCCACAGCACCAAGGCTCATCTTATCAGCATTCAAAGCACATCCATGTGTTTTTGTTACATTCCTTGGGAGACTTAAGTGTCACCAAAGGTAACTGTTAACCTATGGCCCAGGCTCCCCTTCTCCGACCTGCAGGCTGTTCCCAGTGCCTAGCCCAAACTGGCCTTCCAGAACTATTCTCTGCCCATAGAAGTCCTAGGATGGCCAAAAGCAAGAGCCTGAGACTCCCTTAGGGATCCACCCTCATCTCTTTGGTCCCTGCTCTTCCTCACCCCTACCAGGTATGCTGGCTTCCTTGCCCTGGCCACTCCCCTCAGACTGAGGTCACAGCCCTTCCCAGGCTCACAGACCTGCTGGCATTCTGCGATCTGCTTGTCTGCCCAACAGTGGTACTGGCTTCTCATATTGAAGTTGTCCCTGCCAGTCACTGTCTCTCATTAGGCCCTCAGCATCTGCTAGCCATTTTTCCTGGAGACTTGACATTTGCTATCCACTGACACCAGACATAGTGACCAAGAAGCCCTGATTTATCCAACGTGGTTTTATCTTAATGTACTTTTTATATTTAAGATATCTTATTTTATAAGTGCATTATTGGGGTGAGCGTTGAGTTCCAAGGGCAGTCAGTACAGATGCCAGGAGCTCCTCCGGTGATGACACAGGAGAACAAGAAGCCCAGCAATGTACCAAATGTCACTGAAAAGATGAGGGCCAATCTCCAAACTGGGAAGACCAAAGGCTTGAGAAAATTGAGTTGGATCGGTCATGGAACCCAAAGTTCATAACTAAAGAGTGACTTAACCTGTATTTGAATGCTTTGTGACAGGGCGGAGGATCCTGGCAGATGCCTGGAATACCAGGGGTGAGTCCAGAGGCTGTTCCCAGGCCTGGTTGAGAGTGGGGTGAGCAGGTTGTGCCATGCTCAGGGCAGAGAGGGCACACATTAGAACTCTCATCATCCAGCCCACATCAAACAATCTGGTACAGCAGAATCCCTGTTTAGCAATACTGATTCCAGCAACATTGAATAATTTTCTCGATATTTTATTAAAGACTGAAACTTTCTATTTTAATTAAATTAATTTCTCTAGGTTTACTACATTTTTAATGTGGGTTTATTACGCCTTGAGGTCATTTGCCCCATGGGAACTATTCTAGTTTTATAATTTTAAAAAAATCAACCTTCTGAATTTAAAATATGGATTTTTTGGATTTAACTTTTCAGGATCAAAATTATACCATAAAAATACAACCACTTAAAGACTTAGAGTGCTGGTTTATAAATGTGCGATATGGTAAGTGTTTCCCTTCTCACCTGAATGAAATATAACTAGCTTTTACTGACCAGCACTGGGAAGCGTCTTGGCCTGTGGATTTTCGATAAAAATTCTAACGTCTCTCGTGGTGAATATGAGCAGGTTGCCTCAGAACTGGCTGCAGAGCACACACAGGTGAAGTGGCTGCCTTTCCTGGCAGTCAGGAGGTGAAAGCTGTTGCTGGATTCTGCTACCTCGGCCCCACGCTGACAAACAACACACTAATAGGCAAGGAACTAGACAACTCTATCTAGGAACCCAGCGTGTCTCCTGGCAGAATGGCAGGAAGTTTCTAGTTTCCAAATAACAAAGTTTTGTCAGAGTCAGAGGCCCAACATTCCCCTGCCTAGGTGGACTGTCGTGGTTTCCCAGCTCCTTTAATCAAGTCAGCCTTTGCTTCAGCAAACAGCCTAGGTGCCATACACTGGGCATGGGTGTGAGGCTTCCAGAAGAAACCCATGTCCGATCCAGTCCTGCTGCCAAAGCCTGGCTCTCTCATGGAGTTTCCACTAAGCATCAGTACTGTGCTAGGCATCGTGGCAGACATTGTTATTCTCATTTTAGAGTCAAGGAAACCAAACAGATACTCTGAAAGATAAAGTGATGTGCCCCAAACCACACCACTGGCAGAGCAGAGTCTACTTTGAACCCAGATCTGTCCAGCTCCAAATTCTGCACACTTCCCACTCCAAGCAGCATCCTTTCCAGAGATAAAGTTTCTAAATGAGTGAAGCCCCAACATGCTACAGGTCCCTGCCCTTCTAGTTCGGTCTCACACCTGTAACTTGTGGGCTAACACTTCTTACAGACAGTTCAGTGAATAAAACAGGATCCAGAAAAAATGCCTACTCCCAACATCAGAGCTCAGCTTTGCTCCCTAGTACCCCCCAGTCTGCAGACTCTGCACCCTGCCCACCACTCAGCTTGGTCATCCCTGCACAGCCCTAGCCAGGGATGCAAAAGAACATCATTGAAAATCCCCCCTTACCACGCATACAAATTGTTTTTACATTAACTTGTGCTGAATCTCCTTCCTCCCTCATCTTGAATATGTCTAAAAATCTACAAACATCTCGATGCTTATGAAAATGAAATTATCCAGATGTCTTTGCAGATGTTACAAATGGCCAGGCAGTACAGCATAAATGCAAAGAAAATATCCTCTCTCCACATGGGAATGAGTGTTTGCAAACGAGAACAGGGGAAAAAAAATGACCAAATGCTCACTAATTCCTGATGAAGGTGACTTTTCTCTATCCCCACGGTTAGAATTTCTATTTTTAAAAATCTTAAATATTCCAACTTTACGTTTCTTTGTGATAATCAAAGATTGAGGTTTAGCAGTTAGTACAGTGCTAAGAACAAGAAAGAAAAATCCTAAGATGTCCTAAATTAAATTACAGCAGGCGGAAGCTGGGACGGAGAGACAAGGAAATCATCAGTTAAGAGAGCCCAGGGCAGAAACCGACAGAAGACTGTTCACAGTCCTGGATGTATTTTGAGACTTTGAACCAACTTTCAGGTGACTATTTCAGCTCTTATCTAGAGAGAATAGCTAATCACCAGATGCCACCACACCCCACTTACACATGAACTTTCCAGACCATTGCCCATGACCAACCCAGAAACAGCAAATACTTCTCTATGGACAACACCCCAGAACTAGCCCCACTTTCCTTTTTCCAGCCCCCTTTAGTTGTAGCCAGTGTAAATGCTTTCAAAACAACTTACATCTTTCTTCCCCAAACTCATTGTATAAAAGAGCCCCATCAGTCCCAAGACTGCATACGTTATTTATCTTCTCCATCCAGCCCTGCTGCTAGCGGTCTAGACTGCACGCCCCACAGCCTGGTCCTTTTTCTGGCTAGCATATGGCTCCCTAAATCCTGTCTTTCAGAAAACTTTTGGCCTCGAAGATAATTGTTTAACATTATTCATTTGGGGCCAAACACAAAGAGGTGTGGTGAGGGATGGAGGAGAGAAAGGACGAGGTGGATTGCCTCCTGTTCCTCTGGGGCCAGCGAAGAGAAGCAGCTTACTCGTGTGCGTGTGGGTAGGGGGACGTGGGGAGGATGTGGAGTGAGAACGGCAAGGCAGATGGAAGCTCAGAGCTTCACGGAGGAGATGAAATGCCAGCTGATGGTGAACATCAGAGACAGTTAGTTTGGTGGAAGAAGGCAGCAGGTAGAGATTGCCTTGACCAGAACACAGAATCGGGAATGGGTCAGGCCCGTCTGAGGACTGCCTCCCAGATCATTTTGATAGGAGTTGGAGAACATGGTGAGAAAGAAGTCAGGGGCCAGACCCTGGAGGTCTTCAAGTGCCAGGCTGATGAAGCCTGGACTTTCTATCTTCGAAGCAAAAGGAAGCACTGGAATTGCTCAAACAGGGGTGTGGCACAATGAAAGCAGAGATTTAGGAAGATGATCCATGCAGTAAAGACAAGGATAAATTGAGAGGTAAATTGTTCCTGTAGTCACCTATCATATCTTCACCCCACTCCATTTCACGGAGAAGTTGGGGGCTCCCAAACTGCTGTTCTGGTCCAGGGATTAGGAGGTGAGGACATGCACCCCACCCCTCTGTATCCAGATGTTTTCTGCCTGTGGTAGGATGAACAGCAGAGCCAATGAAATCCTGGGACTGGCCAGGGCCTCACATCCTTATCAGTGACTGGTTCATGTCTGCTCCCGTATGGCCAACAGACAAGACCTGCTGAAGCTGCTTCCCACCCCAGCCCACATTCTGCCCACCTATCTCTGCTCCTGGCTGCCTCCCTCTCCCTCTGGTTTCTGGATAGAGTCAAACCACTTCAGGTCCTGCTGCTGTGTCCTTGAGTCTCCTGCCAGCCTGGGTTTTGGCTTGCCTGCTCACAATCTGCCCTGGCATAAACCAGCATCCCAGCAGCAGCCATTTCTAGCGTGCACCCACCACTCAGCAGGGACGGAGGACCTCTCCACCTTGGGAGGTGGGTGGAGATGCTTGGGAAGAACCTCCAGGGTCCCGTGTGACCTGAATGGGAAAGAGAGGGAAGATGTGCCCTTGGCCTTGAAAATCCTCCTGGCTCTTCGGATTCTACCTCTTGGCCTTCAGACGATGTTACTTCAACTGAGTACAAGTCTCAGGTCACATGCTATAGTAGGCAAGATAGTTAATCTCTTAACCTCCTTTATTTTTCTAAAACAGAACTTCATTGCCATTTTGAGCCCCTAGTGCCCTGGGAATAGAAGCAATCTTAGTTAAAATGGGGCCTCTCCCAGCCTTAGCCTAGCAGGGTAGTGGGTTTCCTTACATAATGCGCAGGTAATGGGTGGGAGAAATCTTCCTGTATCCTTGCTGACATCTGCTAAGCTGTCCTCATGCCATCTGATCTTTGGTTATTTTTTTATCCAGGTTATCCCCATTCCTTAACCAAAAGCCTTTTCATGTCCAGCTCTGTCTCAGCTACCAGGCCACCTATATACACGACCACATGAGGCTGAGAGATGCCCCAAGAAGCTAACTCCCCAAGTGCCAGGGAACACCAGAAGCAATTTCTCTCTGGAGTCCGGCTGTATCAACAGGGTTCTGCCTATGCATAGGATACAAATTCCTTCTGCCTTGGATTCCCCAAACCTATCTGGGAGGGGGGGTGGTTACCGTTCCCTCTTTGGGCCACATCTTAGGGACTGTGTCAGTCCCCTAGGAAGCAGACACTGAGGTGAAGTTAGGCATTTAAGAGATTACTTGGGGGGAGGGAATACCTGTGAAAAATAATAGGGGAGAAAGAGGTTCAGACAGGAGAGCCTCAACAGCCATGAAGATGTGATGAATTCTCCACCAGTCCACCAGGGAGCTGCAGAGCAGAGAGCGCCTACTGGAGGGGTCCTGGGTGGCCACACAGGACCAGGCCTAGTGCCCAGCTATTATTGTTCACTGGAGCTGCCCAGGAAGAGTTGGGCTCAGCTCAAATGCTGTGTGAACCCTGAAGGTGCTGCAGCTACAAGCTCTCAGCCAACTGCTCTCCTCCCAGCTGCACGAACAGCAGGTTCTTTTCAGAAGGGAGAGCCCAAAGGCACACCTTCATGGCTCCACAGGAGCCTCCCACACCTGCACCCTCCTCACTTCTCCCCAGCCCCAGGCAGCCCCGGATGGGGAATCTGGGTCTGCCCTCGGTCAGGGGAGAAGCTTGCTACAAACCGCCTTGGAACCTCCTAGAGGTTTTTCCAGCCCTCACCCCCCTACCAAGGACTATGCTTTTGAAACCTAAAAACCAAAAGTGGATATTGTTTTCTCTCTTATATTATGAAGCCCTCCCCTGAGGAAAGAAACTCAGAATAGCCTAGCCTGGTTGGGAAAAGGCCATGGGGACAAGGGACATATGGGAAGGATAAGGAACACCTCCTGGTAACTTTTAAATAGCATTCCACCACATGTCTCCTCTTGGTGAATTTTGGCATCCCCACGACAGAAATTTACTTCTGACTTTCCCAAATGCCTTCCTCCCCTCCAAGAAGGAAGGAACTCTTTCTCCATTTCAGTGACAGCATAGTGACTAGCTGTGGAGGTAATATGGCCCCCAGAATCTCCAGGGAATAGCAGGCAAACTGAGATACAGCTGAAGCTCTCTCCCACCTCCGTGTGGTGGGGTATTATTCTTCCAGGAGCTTTCTATCCTTCCAGCACTGGCCCCATCCCCAAGGATCAATAAAAGAGAAATAGGTAAGTGTTATACCAGCACTATCATAAACACTCTAGTGACTCGTGTAAGCCCTACAGCAATCCAATGAGACAAGAACTATATCTTCATTTTACAGATTAAAGGATTGAAGCACAGAGAGGTCAAGTAACTTGCCTGAAGTCACACAGACACTAAGTGGCAGGACCAAGATTCAAATCCAGGTAGTCTGTCTGATCCCAGGGTTAGAATGCCATATCTGTCTAGTTAGCTGCCTCGCTATCAGGAGCTGAACTTTTTAAAAGGGAACAATAACATAGGGTAAAAGTAATTGACCCAAACATGCAGACATCGGCAGGCAGAAGACAGGATTGTATACCTACAGCTCTTGGAAACCTAGGAAGGATAACTCTCTCAATTTAAAGATGGAGAAAAGGGGGGCCCAGAGAGGCTAAGTAGGACAGCTGGCAATTGGTAAAGCCTGGATGCAAACTCATCTTTTCTGACCTTAATGCTACAACCCATCATCATTATCAGGGGAAAAAAAAAAAAGCTGTCCAAGGTTCATGTGCTAGAGTGGACGGCTAGCCTCTTTCTTGGTGGCATTCGTCATAGTCACATTTGTGATGCTTGGAATAGCAGAGGGGCATTTAATGGGTCACAGAGAATAGTGAAGTAGCTTCACTATGAATGATGCAGCCTCATGTCTTTCCAGGAGAAAGCTGAGCCCCCACTTAGTGTTTCTGATAAGAAGTAATTAAATAAAAATCTATTTTATGTGTAGTACATCCTACAGTGAAAATGTTACCTTTCAGAGAAAGTAATGTATTCTTTCAACAAATGTTCATTGAGTGCTTACTTCATGTAAGATACTAGACAAACATCCAAGGATGGAAAAGGCAGATGTCATTTGAGGGGTTTACTGTCTAATGCAGAGAATGCAGGGTGCAGGCAAATGATCACAATAAAGTAGAAAGAGGTGTCATCTGTGCCCTTACCTAATGATCACAGTAACTAATATTGAGCATTTACACAATTGTACCTGGAATACCGTTTCATTCCTTGCCTCCTTATCCAGCAGAAAACTCTTATTCACCCTTCAAACCCTGCTCAAATGTCAACCTCTCTGTGTAGACTTCTTTGACTGCCTACCTTACCCCACTCAGGCAGACTCCTTCTTACCTTCCTTCCTCCTTTCTTCTCTCCCTCTTTCCTTTCTTCTTTCCTCCCCCACTCCCCTAAGAATAGTGTTTTTTCAGCATTAGTGTTAACACTGAACACTAATGGGTATTAATTCATTTAGTCCTTACCACAGCCCTGCAAGGGAGGTACAGTGACACTCCACTATGTTGTGACACAAGGGTCCAAGAAATAGAACTATGAACAGTATTTTCCAACCCAACAATATTATATCCAAAGCATCCATGTGACTGACGATGGGGAACTGGATGCTAGATATGGTGTGCCCTCAGGACTGGAAGGGCCCTAATGGTCACCCATGGGCTGACTCAGCCTGCCGTGGACCCAGCCCTAAGCCCCATGGCTGGCTGCGGCCCCTGCCTGGGTTCTCTGTTCTTCTCCATCTGTGTTCTTATCCACTCCTGGGGGCTCCTCTACCACCTGAGCCACACTGCAGCCCTCTCCTGACATCTCACTGACCACCCAGATGCCCCCTCTAGGACTGGCTCTGAACAGAGACCCACCCTCTGCCATGTGTCCTGCAGGGTCCAAGCTGTCTACAGCCTTGTTTGACATGGACTGAGGTCTCCATTCTGGGGGCACTGGAGGTCAAGGGCAGGTCCAGGGTGAGAGATGAAAGTTTGGCTTTGGACATCTACATTTAGGGACAGAGATGGTCCACGGGTCAAGAGTTTAATCTGGGAATTCAAGACACTGCCACAAGGAAAGGACCACCAAAGCAGTGGTGAGAAGGAAGAGATTAGGTCCAAGGACAGATCCTGGAGTGACCCAGACTCTGAGGTGAAAAGAGACAGAATAAAAGCAAAAGCAAAAGACTATAAGGTAAACAAGGTGGGCATTGGTGTGAAATGCTACAAGATATTGCAAAGTTAAAAGGAAAACCATTAAAAAACAAAAACCAACCTAGTTAAACTGTTAGGGAGAGAGGGCCCATTCCGTTGTCAGACCGGCTTGTGCTAACTCAGAGGACAGCTTTTGCCCAGCAGAGAGTGTGACTGTGGGACCTTTGACTTCTCCAGAAGTCTTCCCTCCATCCCACAAGGGAAACTGAGTGTGTAGAGACAAAGGCCCCTGGGCCTGGCATTAATTTTTTGTCGTCACTAAGCCCAGACTCTGGCAGCTGTTCATCTCACCAAATGCCTGTGTGCTAAGGAGCACATTTTCCATCAGGGCCCAGATAGAGCAGAGAAAGCCAGAAGCAGATGGCACGTGGCATAACGCTTGCCTGTGATCACAGGTCTCACATGCACCACTGAGATGATTGGAGATAGACAAGCGTGCATATCAAAAGAACTCTTGAGGGACTGCATTTTTCTTGGACATCCACAGCTCACTCAGGCCCTGAGTCAGCTCAGGCAGGAGCTGAAGGATGAGAAGAGGGCATCGGGGCACAAGAAGTGGGCTTTGATGAGGGCCAGGGAACCATAGAAATAACATCAGAGGCTTTATGAACAACCACGGGCCACTAAGATTAATTGAAACTGTAAGAGAGAGACAAACCAAGAGACAAACTGTAAGAGGACAGCCAAGAGAGAGCCATAGAATTCTCCATCCCTCCACTGAAACACAAGTGGAGACTTTGCCTCCTCTCTGAATAAGGTCGAGCCACTGTTCACACTCGGTGTATGGGCTACTGCTCCATGAGAAGCTTTGTTTTCTTCAGGTTGGCCTCACAGTCCTCCATGAAAAACTCACATTTTCCAGTTTTGTTATTAGCAAAGAAATAAACATAGATAAGACTACAGAGAGCAAAGGCTTTCCTTTCCCATTTGCAGATTTGGCCTGCATCAAAGCTTTCCAATAACCACGTATGCAGGCTGACCAGTGCCTATGCTTCCTGAACACAGTGCAGTTCCCTTTCAGAGCCTTTCATTTTGCACCCCTGGGGGAGGGCTGGAATTGACCACTGGGTAACACTTTGAATTGCTGAACAGGCTGGGATCCTGTACTCCTTCCCTGCGGGGTCTCTAACAAGCTTTGCATTCTGATTCATTTGCTGGGTATTCAAAGCATTGTAACTTGCTTCAGTGGAGTTTTCCAACTGCATCCTTGGGGAACTGTGAATAAGGAATAACTGGTTTTCATGCTATGCTAGAGATTGCTAGAACATCTTATATATATGGTGTGTGGACCGCAGATTCTTTTTTTTTTTTTTTTTTTTTTTTTTTTTTTTTTTATAACGTTAATTCTTTCAACCCACGAACAAGACATATGTTTCTGCTTTTGTATATATTTCTCTATTTCTTTTTTCTTTTTTTTTTTTTTTTTTATTAATTTATTTTTGTTACAGAGGTTTCTCCTTTTTTTCCCCATTGACACCCTCCTCCCCATCCCCCCACCCTGTCCCCAGCCTTGTTGTCCATGTCCATCACTTATGCATACATGTGCATAAGTTCTGTGGTTCATCTCCTCCCTCCCCCCCACCCCCTCTCCTGAGGGGTGTCAGTTTATACCCTACTTCCACGTCTCTGGGTCTACCCTGTTCCTCAGACTGCTATGTTCATTATATTCCACAAATAAGTGAGATCATGTGATATTTGTCTTTCTCTGCTTGGCTTGTTTCGCTTAGGATAATACTCTCGAGGTCCCTCCACGTCGTCTCAAAGGATAAGAGATCTTTCTTTCTTACAGCTGCATAGTACTCCATTGTGTATATGTACCACAGCTTTTTTATCCATTCATCCACTGATGGACACTTGGGCTGTTTCCAGATCTTAGCTATTGTAAATAGTGCTGCTATGAACATGGGGGTACATGTATTTTTTCTGATTGGTGTTTCAGGCTTCTTAGGGTATATTCCTAGAAGTGGGATCACTGGGTCAAATGGCAATTCAATTTTTAATTTTTTGAGGTAACACCATAGTGTTTTCCACAGTGGTTGCACCAGTCTGCATTCCCACCAGCAGTGTACTAGAGTCCCCTTTTCTCCACACCCTCGCCAACACTTGTTGTTTGATGATTTGTTGATGGCGGCCATTCTGACAGGTGTGAGGTGATACCTCATTGTTGTTTTAATTTGCATCTCTCTGATGATTAATGATGTTGAGCATTTCTTCATGTGTCTCTTAGCCATTTGTATGTCCTTTTTGGAGAGGTGTCTATTTAGTTCCTCTGCCCATTTTTTAATTGGGTTCTTTGTCTTCCTTTTGTTGAGTTGTATGAGCACTCTGTATATTTTGGAAATTAATCCCTTATCTGATGTGTCATTGGCAATTATGCTCTCCCATGGAGTGGGTTCCCTATCTGTTTTGATGGTTGTTTCTTTTGCTGTGCAGAAGCTTTTGAGTTTGATGTAGTCCCATGTGTTCATTTTTCCCTTTGTTTCTGTTGCCTTAGGTGATGTATCAGTGAAGATTCTACTGCGTATGATGTCCGAAATTTTGTTGCCTACATTTTCTTCTAGGATTTTTATGGATTCACGAGTCACATTTAAGTCTTTTATCCATTTTGAGTTTATTCTTGTGTGTGGTGTAAGTTGATGGTCTAGTTTCATTTTTTTGCATGTAGCTGTCCAATTTTCCCAACACCATTTATTAAAGAGGCTATCTTTACTCCATTGTATACTCTTGCCACCTTTGTCAAATATTAATTGAGCATAATGTCTTGGGTCAATTTCCGGATTCTCTGTTCTGTTCCACTGGTCTATATGCCTGTTCTTGTGCCAGTACCAGGCTGTTTTGATTACAGTGGCTTTGTAGTATAAGCTGATATCCGGTATTGTGATCCCACCTACTTTTGGACCGCAGATTCTTAACTAAAGAAATCATGTTGAGACATATATCATTGTTGTGGAAGCGTTCAAAGATGGTGACAAGATTCCTTCTAAAGGATCAGCTCAAACTGGTAATAGAGGCTACCTGGATCCCTGTGTGAAGGATTCTGAGGTGTCCCACCTGAGCAGGAGAGCAGGAAAGAGGAGCAGCAGTCTAGGAGTTCTGTTTGCCACATTCTGACTTCTTCATGTACAAACTAGGAAGTGACTAGAGAGGGGCAGGTGGCTGACTCCAGCCTTCTTGTCTCTATGGACAATCAGGAGTTCGACACAGTTCTGTGTGTCCTGTGTGGTGTTACTGTGAAAATCCTCAAAGAGCCCCTGCGAGGCTGAGAAGATAAAGCACCACCATGAGAAAGTAAATGACAGGCCCAGGAGCTGCCATAGGCACTTGGGAAGTAGGTGCACATCTGTAGAGCTCACCAGGCTACAGTGAAGACAACAGGCTGGCAGAGGGGAGGGGAGGCCAGGCCACAGAATAGAGTATCTGTCCTGTGTACACTGTAGCATCCTTTCTGTTCTTCTGGTCACAGCACCTCTCATCTCCACCCATGAGGTTTGGGATGATGTTGCCCTTTATTCAGAAGCTGTCACTACACTTAGGACTATCCAGAGTGTTTCACAGCCCCAGCTACAGTGATTGGTGCAGAGATGGGCACATGGCCCATTCTAGACCAATGAGCAGCAGACCCTGACTCTTGCAGGCATTAGGGGGAAGTTCTCTTTCTGCTGGGAATAGGGAGCAGGATGACAGAGCCTGAAGCTGCTGGTGGCTCAGTCTACCACATGTGAGGACCTCAACCAAGAGGAAACTCAGAATGAGAAAAGTTAGAGACACAGATTCTTGATCTGCAGGAGAACCAGCACTGACCCATGCTTGAAGCCAACTCTTCCCCTAAAATTTTTAGTTATATGAGCCAGTGAATTTCCCCTTTGGTTAAGGAGGTTGATATATCTCTGACACTTACACACACACACATACATACAAAAAAGCATTCTGGCCTTTATACCAAGAAAGAACATAAGCTCGGGTTTAACAGCTCAAGCATTCCTCAACTCAAACTCAGTCACTCCTGTGTCATTATGACAGTAAAAGGCAATGAGCTGTATGCATGCCCAGCACAGTCTCTGCCACACAGTGGATGTTTGGGAAATTCTAGACCAGATTCTGTACAGAGTCCAGACATAAATCGTTGAAGAGGATACCATCCCTGTTCTGGGGACACTCACAGTCCCACAGGGGAGACAGACAATCAGCTGCAAAGAAATGGGACTTCCGCAATAGGAAAAGTAATAGAAAGAAGAGTTACAAGGGAGCATGAAGGAGGGGAGGGAGTATCTCATGGCTGAGTGCAGAAAACACTTGTTTAATTAAGTTGAATTGAATAGCACTGGTCTGTCTAACCCATGAAATCACAAAGTGTTTAAAGCTCCCATCAGTTGACAAGGTAGGAGAAGAATGAGAGGAGGCTTCCATTTATTGAACATCCACTATACACCATGTACTATGTACTAGATTTTCTCATTCAACCCTCTCACTAGCCTGAAGAATTAACGGAGCATTGCTATTCTTCACATGAAGAAATCAATGATCAGAAAGGTTCACATTTACAAAACAGAAAAATCCAGCGGAAGGCTTAGCTTCAGGAATGGTTTGATCCAGGGACTCAAACAACATTGTGAGCACCTGGTTTCTTTCCATCACTCACTTCTGCCTTCCATAGTGGCATCAGAACCCTCATCCTCCAGAAGATGGCTCCTATAGCTACAGGCTCATGTTATTCTTTCTTCTCCAAGTAACCAGCAAGAAGCACATCTCTACCCCAGTGGCCTCAACAAATGCACTGTTGCGCATTATTGGCTCTCACTGAATTGCATGCTCATCCCTGAACCAGGACATATGATACTTTGAATGCCCAGGATGAGTCAAAAGTTCACTCCTGCAGCTGAATGACAACTCAACTTTCCCCACTGCATATGAATGGAGAGTGTAGTTAACAGTGGCTCCTCAAGAGGAAATTGGATAGTGGGTGACACAAATAGTTAAGTGCAGGATAAGAGTCTTTCCCTCCTATCTTCTTCAACATGCTTTAGTTTGTGAATATGATTTATGCAAACAGGTGGCTCTGGAAATGATTAAAAGCTCACAGTTTGGGGTAAAGTAGCAAGTTACACTGGCTTTGGATTCTCCTATAGTCCTGAAGAAAAGAAAGTAAATTGTAGTGGTATGGAAAACACAGGGCTATAACTACATTTCTATTTAATTCTAGTCTCTGAATTCCCGTTGCACACACCTGTTCCTCAACTCTAAAATTGCACGCACAAATGCATCCTAGGGGTGACTCACAATCTCTCTGTACATCAGACTCACTGGGCTTATAAACACACACACATACATCAGACCCTACCTTCCGTAGATTCAGAATCAGTATGTCCCTCTCAAAAACCCCTGTCCTAGGGTTTGGTAAAATTGGCAGGAGCACCAAGGCACACATTATTGCAAAATTTGTACATGATTCATTGGTTTCCAATTTTTCTGGACAAAGGATGAGAAGCAAAGAAAAGTGAGAATAGTTTGATAGGTTATAAATGAAAGGGCAGCATTTGGTGGGAGCAGTCACTCTTTGTTAGAATTAGGAGCTGCCTGTCTCAGTCTTCACTTCCTCCTCCCCTCTTAGTATTCCCTCTGTGTGTTGTTCTTCTGGAAACTTGTTCTTTGATCTTAGCATCTCTACAAAAATCTTCATGAAGCTCCCCAACCCCTACCCATTCCTTTTGAAAACAAATGAAACTAGATTTGCTGATGGAATTCAGTGGGTGGTATGGGTGCTCCAGGCATACCCTACCCTGCCTCATTCAGCTGGGGAAGCCAGTCCAAAAACAAAATTGCTGTTGAAGAAATTGTCACCAACAATTAACCAGATCACCATACATGTAGCCCTTCTGGTATATTTTAGAAAATATTTTTTCCTGAATAATTTTATTTATTTTACACCACCACCATGAGGTGGAGGTGATAGGAAAATTATCTCTTCAATGTGTTTCCTCAGAATTTAGGATTAAAAAATAAGTTCTCTCTCTTCCTGAGCTGGTGTGCATCCCTCTATTAGGCAGTGATAATCAGATCTCCTAGGCATTCCCAGTTATGCCTTAGCTTAATTTCCAAACATCCAGGACTAATTTGACACTTAGTTTTTGGTAGCCAAATCATGTTAGGGTTTTGGTATGATTCATTCTCCCCATCCTCAGGGTAGTGTCTGATCTTTTCAGTAGTCTTATACCGGATAGGGCAAAAGTAGGTTTATAATTGTGAGTACATGAATCAGAGTTTATTCTTGTATTATTATTTATTAATCATTGTGTTATTTACCACATGAACAATGGTAAACCTACTTATGCCTCCACCCTGTGTTATATGAACTCTTTATGAAAATATTCTTTGGAAATACAGAATGTAGACATTATAAGTAAAAAGAAACATGTGAGCTGTATTTTTCCTTTAGCCAGATTAAGACTTCTGCTCTAACTTGGTTCCAGGCCCTCCCCATTGCCTTGACCCAGCATCTAAACCCTTGGCCCCTCACAGAGCCTAGCAAAGCATCCACTAACTTCCTGTCTTCCCTCTTCTGCAACTTCTTTTTCCTTTCTTCCCCTTTGCGTGTTGTGAGGTAAATTTTGCTTAAGGAAATCCCTGACCAAACATGGCATTTCCCTCTGCACCCTAGAAGAGCCTCCGATCAAACAGAACAATTAACTCTGCAAACAATACCATCAGCAGAGCTTCCCTACCCAGCAGCCCAAAGCCAAACAAACACCTCTCAGAGCATATGGAGGCAGGGAATTTAGGCAGGGATTTTATGGGTCTCTCAGCAGGCCTGCTCAGGCTGTTTGGGAATCAGACTATGTAGCATATGTCACTATTCCCAGCAGCCTTGGGGCCCTGGCTGGGGACCACAGACTTGTGTACACAAGTGGCAGCGTTCACAGTCAGGTGGGGATGGGGTGCTTTCATGGCACTGCCCACCCAGAAGGTACCCTGGCCAGGACTCAGGGGCCTTGAAGCTGACCACCAACAAGGAGAACCCTGACAAAGAGCACAGAGGAACACATCCACAAGGAGAAGCTTCCTCCAGCTGTCCCAGAGCCTGAAGCATCATTCACTTTTAGCTCAGTCTGGGAAACTTCTTGGGTACTTAGGCAGAAATTGAAATTCATCAAAAATCTCAATGCACCATAAGAACAGTCGTTTTTACAGGAACCAGAGACTAAAATGACCTATTTAGGTATCTTGTCCACCCCTTAGCAGCACAGGATTGGTCCCTGAAGAGTTTTGATGGTTCATTTTTAAATAACTCCAGCAATGAGTTTCCATCACAGAACTCCCCAGGAGAGACCGTTCTAATGGAGCTCATTCTTTGGAATTGTACCCAAGATCCATCCTAATTTCTCCATTTCACAAACTGCTCCTCGCACAATCCAAAATGACTCCAATAGCTCTTGCTGCCCTGTCTTTGTGAGGCACTTGGCCGGAGCAGCTGGTCTCCATGTAGTTTGTAACCCTTTTGTATTCTGGAGAGGGGCTGATTGAGAGATTTGAAATTTAAATTTTTAAATAAAAATTGTCATAGATGGGAAAGAGGCCATTCTAAGAGATTCCATAGAGAAACAAAAAGATTGAGGGAGATGGGAGTCGGGTAGTTAAATGGCAATCAGTTTCTCAAAGCTAGAAGACAATCAGGCAATGTCTCCAGAATCTATTAATTATGTGTACACATAGAATAAAAACATTTCAAACATGCCAGATCTCAGAAAATGTATCTCCCATGTGCATATTTTCCGGGAGATATTGCAGAGTGTACCCCAGTATAATGACAATGAGTCAAAAGAAAATAACGGTATCCAAGAAACAAGGAATCTAGCATAAGAAAAAGTGAAAGGGAATTCCCAGGAAAATAGTGAAAGGTGATCCCAGGACAATCGCTGTATTTAGCCTAGCAAGCAATCAGTCCAGAGAGCAAAAGAATAGAGAAATCCAGAATGGATATCCCCTGGAAAAGGAAGAAATTGTTAAAAGAATTATGGGATAAATTAGTTATTGATACATAGAAAACTAAGCAAACAAGAAAAACAAAATGATTATTAACTCTGGGAAAAATAAATACTTCCTCCTGAAAGTAAATTTAATAATAGTGTATTACCAAAAAATAATAATAGTACATTACATGACTCAGCTGTGACTAATATTTACATAGTCACAATGTACACATGAGTGAAGGGCACACCAAAAGTATAATAAAAATATATTGGTAGTTAGGGGAGCAGCAGTGTGTATGTGTGTGTGTGTGTGTGTGTGTGTGTGTGTGTGGTGGAGAGGGAACAGAAGAGAATGCAGTATAAGAAATTCAAGTCTTTGTCTTTCATATCTAGAAATCAATAAATAATATTTAAAGCTGAAATTTTGAGATATAGTGATATAACCATTCTATTTCAATATACTGAAGCAAATACCAGAATCATAGAAAGAGTGGAAAATGCTTGCCTCTGTGGAGAAGCAATGGCATGGGAAGGGGGTGGGGGACTGCACTGCTCTTTTTTCAATCCTGTGCCTTTGGAATTCATTGTCTTTTTAAACTATATATATCCAAGTATATGTGTATATAGATATATATCTATATCTGTAAAAATTTGTCCTACGCAGACCAGTTTGGTATCAGAGACACTTAGATTTGAATCTAAGTTCTAGAACTTCCTAGCTGTGTGACCTTAGACAAATACCACCACCTCTCTGGGCCTCGGATTGCTCACCTATTTCAAAAGACAATGTAGTTAAGACAGCAAGGAGCACAAGATTTGACATTTCAGATAGTTCCTTTCCCCTATCCTAGTTACAGTCATCATTATCATCCTCACTTTCTCTATCATCTATCATCTCTAAAATCTCTGTCATCATTTACCATTACCCACAAAAAAAAAAAAAAAAAATTGGAAAGGGATCAGAATTCTGAGACCCAGATCTCACTTGATAGGAAGAATGGGAGGAAGGGCTGAGCGTGGGTGGGGCCTGAGGCAGTGGTGGAGAATTTGTTCAAGGAGATTGCTTTCTTCCCTTGGACACCATTACCTGAGATGCACAGTGTTTACAAAACCGGGGTTTTATTTGGAACTTGAGCCAAGAAGGGACTGAGGAAGAGACTGTTAGATTTTCAGGAATTTTATGAGCCAGCTATTAAAGAAGCCATTATTAAAAATTAATTTACATCTCTGGCTGGTTTGAGTCAATGGTTAGAGCATCAGCCCATGGACCAAAGGGTCACAGGTTCAATTACCAGTCAAGGGCACATATTTGGGTTGTAGGTTCGATCCCCAGCCCTGGTCGGGGTCTTGTGGGAGGCAACCAGTCACTGGGTCTCTCTCACATCAATGTTTCTCTCTCTCTCTCTCTCCCTCCCTCCCTCCCTTCCACTCTATCTAAAAAGCAATGGAAAAATATCCTCGGTTGATGATGAAAAAAAATTTTTTTTCAATTAATTTACAAAACTTACACTGAAATAAATTATGCTGAAAACAAGAGCATAAAATACTAAAGGCTCATCAGTTCCTAATTATTTGACTATTATTTATGTTCTTGAGGTTATCTATTATATCAGTTATTATCTATTATCTACATTAAGTGATGTCATGTTGGTAACTGGAAGTCAGCCTTAGTGAATGATTTACATCAGAGAAATCAATAAATGCTATAAATCAAGACCTTTTTTCTCAGATAGACAATTTTTAAACATTTACTAGCACACCGCTGGCCGGGGATCAGGAATACTAGAATCCAGATGTTTCCAGCTTTCCAAAGATTCTATAAAAATATATGTTTTGGCAACCTCCTCAGAAAACTCTTTCATATCCTTAAATATAATGGTGCCTAGTAACCAAAAAACATTCAAATGAATGAACTGTAGGGGAGGAAAAACTTTCCCTCTGCCCTCATAGGTTCTGTATCTGGAGACTGCAAATTAAATGACAAAAGACAAACGAACCAAGGAAAAGCATACAAATTTTATCTGATGTTAACATTGTTACATGCACAGAGACTATATAGAAAAGAAATAAATAACCCAAAGAAACAGTTAAACTTGGAGCCTTGTATACTATTTTAACCAGGGGTGACAAATTGTGAAGAAGTGACTAGACAGAGGAAAGGGGACTTTTAGTGGAGGTAAATTGTGGGAAGATAAATCTCTAGGAGAAACTAATGGTAGATAAGGGTTATTTAGTAAGGTTTGTTTATGCATATTCATCTCAGAGCTGGCCCTCTGTCTCTGGTGATAAGGGTCACTCTCCTCCTCATTGTATAGGAATTGGAGAAGAGGAGACAGGCAGAATTTATGCCACCTTCACAAGGGAAATCTAGGCCCTGCATTTAGGCAGATAGGCAGAGAGCAGAGATATCTTCCTATGTCTTTTTCTCAACTGCCTCCAGCTCAAACAATCCCATGCCAAAGCGGCACATCTGGGGGTGAGATGTTCGGATACCCTTCAGAAGACATAAACAAATGAATGAATGAATATCCAGAATGCAATACTGAATACTCGGACCTTTCTTTAACATGTGAAAGTCCTCTTACACCTCACAACTCAAAGTATGGCCTAAGGACAGGCAGCATAGGTACCACCTGGACATGTGCTAGAAAAGCAAAACCTGGGACCCTCCACAGGCCTACTGACTAGGAATCTGCATTTTAAGACAGTCAAGTTTGAGAAGCATTGCTGTAAATGTCAGCCCTGGCCAAGTTAGCCAGAAGGCTTTCCCTTCCCCGTCTGAAATTCTATCAATCAGAAATCCATAGTGGTTAACAAGCCTTTAAAAAGGCATGTACTTGTGAGTGGGTTAATGACCCAGCCCTAAAAAGAGGAATTTGTTCAAGGAGATTGCTTTCTTCCCTTCAAACTTTTACCTGAGACACACACTGCTTGCAGAATTCATTTGGGAAAGACGGAAAATGAAAGGGGAGATGGTTCAGTGACTCCTCAGGATCATTGCAATGACTTCTAACTCTCCTTCTCACCTTCTTCACCCCCTGCAGTCTAGTCTCCACTTAGCTTTTAAAACTGTAGATCAGGTCATAGAATTCCTTCCCATTGCACTGAGAACAAAATCTGTATTCCTAATCTGGACCAGAAGACCGAGGAAAAGTTTCCCCAGCCTCACCAAACCCCACTGTTCTCCCAAGCCCCAGCTCCGCGCTCTGGGCTTCCTCTGCCTTCCGCGCTTCTCTTCCCTCTACCTGGAACTCTCTGCCCCTCGATCTTCCCTGCCTGTTCACTCAGTCTGTGTTTAAATGTCTCCATTCAGAGAAGCCATTGCTGACCAAACCCCAACTGTCATTCTGTCATATCACCTGCTTACTCTTCTTCAAAGTAGTCATCACTATCTGAATTTGTCAGGCTTACTTATATGCTTATTTATTTCCTGTATACCCTAAGACAGGCACACACATACACACACACACACTCATCCATAGACACAAAGAGATGCCAACTCCGTGAGAACAGGATCTGTCAGCACCCAGAGTGGTGCCTGGCACACAGTAAGTGCCCAGTAAGCACTGTGGGGGAGATGCGGGTGTGCATGAAGGTGCTTGCATGGCAAAGTGCTCCAGCACCACCACCACCACCACCACTGAGACCAGTCCTGCACCGCCCCCAGAAGAAACCCATTTGTTCTTCCTTATTCTACACCCCACACTCTGTGGCCTGTCCCTGACTCCCTCCCAAGACCCAGCCCTACTATTGGTACTACGGGTATTAAAATGCAAAGACATTTGCAGAGGGCCCATGAAAGCAAGCTGATCTGAGGGCTCAGAAACCCCAATTGCAGGTCCTAGAGTGGGTCTGACTTCGGGTGCCAACCACACTTCCAGAGAGTCATGAAGTTGCCAGATGCCAGTTTGTTAAACCATTAGATGCCCATGAACACCTGATGGAACAGAGCCTCTTGTGGAAGGCCACATCGCTGAAAATGTGCTTGCTAAGTGGGAAGTCCAAAGAAGGCAGCTTTATGGGTGCAAGGCCAACCCTCCACACACACACAAACACACACACACTCACACACTAGGCAGATGGCATGACTGTCAGGGAAGCTGAACGTCAGCCTCCACTGCACTGCTCAGTGCTGGGATGGGCCCTGCCGGGTGGGCTCCTGTAACCCCTCTTCCTTTGGAATTGCACTGTTAACCAGGAGCCAGTCTAATTGCTGGGTCATTTTCTAGATATAGGTTCAATATGTTCAATCAAGCCACTAGGCCAGGAAGCTTCTTTGCCAACTGTTTTCTACACAGGTCTCTCCTGTGGACCTCAGGCATCTCTCTAAGGATAGCCTCAGTGCCCCCATTTCTAGGTCCCTGGGGACACCTTGCTGTGGCTCCCAAGGACTAGCCACCTGGGCCATGGTGGGACCACTGGTATTTTGCAGGCTTCCCTGGGAACTCATCCTCTACTTACTACATTATTGTTATGGAAACAGATACTCTGGGTTTACAAAAATCAAGACAGGACAAATTGAGGGGTTGGGGCACTCTCACCGTATCTGCTAAATAATTCATCTCAAAGGAGGAAATCCGTGGGGCTTTTCTTCCTTCCTTCCTGTAAGTATCCTTCACATCATCTAGTTTATATTTTATCTTTATCATAAACAGTGCGGACAAATCACTTTTCAGGTCATTATCTATCTCAGGCTCCTGTCTATGAAATACATGCTTTTGGAGATACTTATCTCACAGGTCCTAGCTATAAGCTGGTTTTAAGCAAAGACCTGAGAGAGAGGTCAAGAAGAGGAGGATGTATGGTCTTACCTCCAATCTTGAGAGTGGTCTTTGTCTACTTGGTGGCAGGTGGCTGATCTGAAAGACCTAAAGTATTCCACATACTGGAATCAGTGGAGGGGTATGGGGGACAGGGGTAGGCCCTGCTCACCTGGGGGCCAGGACCAGAGTCAGACCACCCTCTCTTCCAGCCTTACCCTTCCCTCGCTCCTTTTCCCTTCCACCTCAGCCACCTTCTTTGGCACCTCTGCCCTCTTGCCTCCGTCTCCCCTGCTCCTGGCTGCCCGCCTCCTCCTCCCTGATCCCAGCACAAGCAGAAACAAATTATTTATGAAGAGCCCTCATTTACGATGCATCCATAATGCCTGGGAAGACACCGATAATTTATTTAATGAGCACAAACACGATGATTCACAAATGATGATCCCAGTCAGAAATTAGCTTCATTAATCCACTGTGAGCCCTCCGCTCTGATTTAGAGCCTCCAGAGTACCTCAGACCCACAAATCTCCTCAGCATTTCTGTTGTGCCTGCCTGGGCCTGGCTCAGGTGAGGCTGCAGCGCAATCATCCTGCATCATGGGCCTTCCTACCTAGCCATGCCTCACGCCCATCCCGCTGGGCGGCCCAGCTCTGCTCTGCAGAAAACTCCGACCTGCTGTGCACCTGGCCTACCTGTGCACCACAGGAGAGCATCCCAGGCCAGAGCATCTGAGGGTCTTGACCACAGATGCCCACCACCCCACAAGTGACAGCCACCCCCACAAGATGCCAGCCACCACAGCAACATGACAGGTCACAGACCTGAAAGGTGCTGACACAAGCCTGGTTCTAGGAAGTGAACAGGTGTAGATGTTTTCCAGCTGCCAGTCACAAATCCTTGCCGAGCAGACATGCACCCAGTCCATGTGCCTCAGGTTGCCCATCTGGGGGTGGAGGTGGGGAGACGGTGAGAGTAAAAACTCTGCCTGAGTTTTAGTGTCCTATGTCCCTCCTCCCAGTGCACTCAGTGGCCCCATCTTTCTTTACCCCGTTCACAAATGTGGAATACAATTTGCTGCCCACGTGAATGTTAATTCTTTTTATTTTTTAATTTAGCTATTTTTATTCAAGATACACAAACACATGAATTCAAGAAACAAGCAGTACTACAAAGCTTGTATTCATACAATAAACAGCAGTCTCCCAATTTTCATTTGGTATTTATCTCCATATCTTGAAAAAATATGCTTAGATTATTACTTTGGGGTTTGGGGTTTTTCAATTTCAGGCATTAACTCTTAGCTTCCCTCTATAAAATATGAAGCCATAGTTCTCTTCCTTTCACCTCACCTCCTTTTCTACACACACATATTTCTAATCTAGGGGTCGGCAAACAGTGGCCCCTGGCCCACCACCTGCCTTCATAAATAAAGTTTTATTAGAACTTTATTAGAACACAGCTGTTTTAGTGCTGGAATATCAGAGGTGAGTAGTTGCATGTAGACTGCCCACAAAGCCTAAAATATTTACTATCTACTCTTTACAAAAAACGTTTGCCAACCTCTATCAGTCTTTGCATCCTACCCATATAGGTCCACTGAAGTGTGGTTAGAGATGGACATCCAGGGCTTCCGTTACTGTAACTATCTAAACGCCAAGTTCAACTGAGCCATGCAGCTCACTATGAGTACTTCTTCTCTGCACGTTTTGCTTTCACTTACACTTTTAACTGCCTTTTTTGTTTGCTTGCTTGCTTCAATCTGTTTATACTTAATACTAACTCAACCAACTCTTGACCAGGTGTGTATATCTGTTTGAACCTATTAAGGTATCAATTTTATCCACTTGGAGATATTGCTTTGGGAGGCTACCGACCTGCTCCAATCTGAACCGGTTACTCTCTGGGCTGCTGCACAGACATCATCCTATTGCAAAACCAGGGTCCTATTTCTCTCTACTATGCTCAATCCCCTATTTTCAGGACCTATGTCATTCACTTTCTTGATTTACTCTAATTTTGAAGGAACACATACTCCACTTTCCTCCCCACTCAAAAAAACACAGAGGTGGCACATCTTTTGAGACTTTGCACATCTGAAAATGTCTTTATTCTACCTGAATAGTAATTTATTATTAGATAGGGAATAGAATTAATGGATGGAAATGATTTCCCTTGGAAGTCTGAGAACATTTCCCACGGTCTGCTATTAATCTTGCTGTTGAAATCTGGTGCCACATTGATTCCTGATCATTTTTGGATTTTGTATGTTTTTCTCTTGGGAGCATGAAGGAGCTTCTATTTTCCTTAGTGTCTTCAAATTTCACAGGGTGCCTTAAGACCTGGGTCCATTTTTGTCCTGTAGGTAGGGCACTAGGCAGGTCCTTTATGTCTAGAAACTCCTCTCCTTCCATTCTGAGATGTTTTAAATTATTCCTTTTTGATTTTCCTCTTGCTAATTCCTTATTCTTCTTTTCTGGAACTCCCATTGTTTGGGTGTTATATCTTATGAACTATGCTCTAATCCTTTTATTTTTTCGTTCTTATTTTTTATCTTGTGCTTTTGCTCTGTGTTCTAGAAAATGAACACAACTGGACAGCTAAGAAACATCAGTCAGTTGAGGAAATATCTAAGATGACTGACTGGGACCAAAACACATAAGCCTATAATTATTAGGAGGAAACAGAATTATTTTTTTTAATCCTCACCAGAGGATATTTTTCTGTTTATCTTCAGATAGAGTGGGAGGGAGGGAGAGAGAGAAACATCGACATGAGAGGGACACATCAACAGGTTGCCTCCCGCATTACCACAACCAGGGCCAGGGACAAACCGCAACCAAGGTATGTGCCCTTGACCAGAATCAAACCCGCAACTCATTGGTCCTCAGGACGACGCTCTAACTGCTGACAAACCGGCTAGGGCGGAAACAAAATATTTGAGAAAATGAAAACTTGGGGAAATTATTATTAATATTCTCACAGACATAAGGAAAAATGGGAGTCTATTTAAAAAGTGACATTCAGAGAACACAACAATAGCACCATAATTACAAATCTAAAAACTCAATGGAAGTGGAACACTCAGAAACTAAATGGAAGCCCACCAGTCATGACAATTTGGCTACATCACTTCTTGGGGTACCATTGATGTTGCTATCTTTTGGTCCTTCCTCTTGGAATGAGCAGAATCTACAGAGAAGGCAGGGATAAATCTGGTTCCAGTGGGAAGGAAAGCTGGGATCTCAATATTCAATGTGTAAATCACCCTGCAGTCACACAATATTCAATACGTAAATATTCACCTAGTCACTTTGCATTCACAATAGTACCCTCACTTTCAGCTCAGAGACCCTCTGTGTTTGGTCTTTCCTAATAACAAATCTGTAACCTCCAGTCTGCTATCTAGCTGTGTGCGATGGCAAAGAGGACTGAGGAGGGGAGGGAGACAGCTTCCAATCTCATCTTAACTTAGACTTTCAACCAGTTCTTTTTTAATTCTACGATCAGCCCAGGGGAACCTGGTGTCACCAATTAGAGAGACTTCAGGGGTTCTGGGACAAAAGTTGAGTTACCTCTTGATCCTACTACTGCTGATTTAGGATTAGTTTTATTGTGGCTGCTAAGTCAGTTATCATTCATGCAGTCTTCCCAACTGCCTTATTGGTGTAGGCCTTATCTCTTCTATTCTCCTTGTTCTTCCAAGGATTTTTTTTCTCCTCCTAGGGATCCCTTTAGTGTCTTTCAAGTGATGCTTCAGGATATATAAAAACTAAGTGCTTATGTTCTATCTTCTATTTTCAAAGAAATCTCTCTATAAAATTTATTCATACCACCCCTTCCTCTACACCATTGGTGTTTCCAGACCTTCTTCTCATAGCAGCCACTTAGTAAATAGTAGGCTGGCCCAAAATTAGCACTTAGGAAACATCTGTGGAATGGCTGATGCATTTCCTCACACTCTCCTCATTTAAAGCCTCCTCTGTCTTCACCTTTCTTCAGTCTTCCTTTCTCCAGTCCTGGTTTCATCCACACTGAACTGTATCTGTGCTGTCCAGTATGGTAGCCACTATCCACCCATGTCTAATGATATGTCTCCAAAAGACTTGCCCTCTCCCACATTTGTACTTTTACAAATGTTGTTCCCTCCATCTGGAATATGATCTTCATTGTGCTCTCAGTTTGACACTAAGGTTTTTTCTAGGAAGTCTTATATAAATCTCTTCCCATTCCAAAATTCTGGATTAGACGCTCTTCCTTCCTTTGCGCACTCTGAGAACTATGAATTTACCCTTTTAAAGCACTTGACACTACTAGACTATGAGTTTATCCAGGACAAAAAGTCGTATTATTTACATCTGAATCCTCGAGACCCATTTCAGTATCTAAAATTAAATACACTTTTGGGGAATAAAGAATTAAGGAGGAAGCATGTAAGAAAGGAAGGAAGACAGAGGACAGGAGGAAAGTAGGGAGAATGAGAAGGATTAACCATGGCATTTAGCTCCATTTGACCTGTGCTTTCATCAGAACTCATTTTCAGCTCACATTTGACTTCTTCTTTCCATTAACTGATGGGCAGGTTTTCCTTTTTTTTTTTTTTTAATTGCTTTCAATATATGCTTTCCATTCTTATAGGAGGATTATAGTTCCCACCCATTGACATCAGATTTGGTCATGTGACTTGCCTTGCCCATTCAAATATGAGTGGAAGAGATATGTGACCCTTCAGAGTTGCAGCTTCAAAACTTTTGTGTGGTTCTGCCATATTTCCATTTGTTTTTCACCACAAAATCAGTGATGTCCCAGACAGGAGCTGATTCTTCTTTCTAGAACCTGAAAAGAAGACAATATTGAACAAAGCCATAGCTAACTCACAATGGAGCTGACATCCATGTGGATAGAGAATTAAACCTTTGTTAGCCACTGACTGAGGGCTATTATTTGATAATAACTTTGCCTAAACTAAATGATAGGTACAACTAGTGATAATCTCATGGGTATATAATGCAAGAAGAGCCATAGGTTTTGAGAATATAACAGTTAGAAGGTCATCCTATTAGCTGCCTCTCCAACAGAGGAATCCTCTGCCCAATAACCTGGGCCTCTGAAATTCTGCCTGAACTCCTTTGATGCCACGGAGGAGAACTCATCTAATTGTATGTCAGTTGTTTTCATTGCTGGAATTTCAACAGTTAAAATATTTTTCAGTTGGTTCTCCCCTGCTGGCTCTCATCCTGCCACCTGTAGCCACCCAGATCAGTCCACTGTCTGACTCACATGAGAGAATTTGAGTTATTAGAAGTTTAATCATGTCCAGACTAAACATTGGCAGTCTTGCATTGTTGGAGGACTTAGAAGATGAGACTGATGCTATTCTGACTCTTTAGGATAAAGGATGACATTATCTCTAGAACAAAGGTATCATGATTTTGTATATTCCACAAATGGAAATGGTATTTTTTTTTCTGGTTCATAAATCTAGGAATTTATTTATTTAAAATTTTTAAATATATTTTTTCATGATTTCTTAGAATTTATCTTTATTGTTGAAAGTAGTACCGATGTCCCCCCTTTTTCTCCCATTGACCCCTCTCCACCCTGCTTCTGCCCCTGGCCCCAGGCCTTCACCTCCCTATTGTCTGTGTCCATGGGTTATGCATATATGCATATAAGTTCTTTGATTAACCTCTTCCCGATTAACCAAAGAATGGTACTTTTTAAACAAATCTTTCCATTTTACAGCTTTAAAGTTCACAGAAGTATACAATCAATGAGCTTGAATCTTAGCAAAATAAATTATCAATATTTTGCTAACATGCCTCCAAGAAAGCCCTTTTTTTAAATGCTCATGATTTAGTTAATATCTTTAAAACAACAATGCACATTTTAAATGCTTCCAAATAGTCAAGAGGAATGTAGTTCTAAGTAAACACCACTGTATTTCCAAGAAACTCATCATGGCTTTATTGTAATAAGCTTTTCACTGATTTATGTGTTATGTTGCTTTTAAGTACACAAAAAGGCAGAAGATAAAAGAAAAAAATCTGTATGATCAAATAATAGAGTGAAAAAGATTTCTGCTTTGAATAAATAGTTTATTTTTTCTATCATTGATCTTCCTTATTTAACTACCAGAGTAAATCATGAATACATGTTTATTATTTAAAAATTCAAGCACTATTGAACTCTTTAGAGCACATTGTCCAGTAGAACTTTCTCTGATGATGGAAATGTTCTCTATCTGCACTATTCAATAAAGTAGCCATTAGGCACCTGTAGCTATCGAGCATACTAGAAATGTAGCTACTGAGACTGAGGAACTGATTTTCATTTTTATTTAATTTTCATTAACTGAAATTTAAATACTTATATGTGGTTAGTTGTTACCATGTTAGATAGCACAGATACAGAATTAAAAAGTAAAATCTTCATTCATCTTCAAAACCCATAAGAAACCATTGTTAGTGGTTTGACATATTCTTTGGACAATTTGGGGGAAGATGGGGAATTATGCTATATGTTGTGTATAATTTATAAGTAGTTTACAGCAAGGGCTCTGCAGTCAGATAATCTGGATTCAAATCCTGAGTCTGCAGCATACTAGATGTGTGACCTTAGCAAATTCATTAACCTCTCAGTTTCCTCATCTATAAAATGGGGGTAATAACAGTAACTACTCCTTAGGAATCTTTTGAAAAGTAAATTAGTCAATACATTTAAAGCCCTTAGAACAGTTCCTGGAACATAATAAGCATTTAATAAATGTTAGCTATTAGTATTAATATTATCTTATGCATACTGTTCCATGTCTTATTTTGCACTTCTTGCCCTAGCAAGCTTACCATGTCAGAACATAAAGTTCTACCTTATTTTTTTAATGTGAAGTTTTTAAATTATAAAGGTAATAAATGCTCATATTTTCCAAAAAAAAAAAAACAAACAACAAGATAGTCAAAATCTATTAACTTTCATTCTCTGAAATGGCAGACTAAGTAACTCAGATCAATCTTCCTCTAAGATACTACAAGAATTGGGCCAAGTTTTGTTTTTGTTTTTCAATTGTTTAAAAGAACTAGAAAGCTAACAAAATAGTATTGAATTGCAAAGCCAGGATTTGAGGGAGGACAGAGGCCCAGGTAGGCTAGCCCAATTCTTGGCACTGATTGTTTCCTGACAGCATAATAAGGGATCCAGACTTTGAAATAACTATACGTATACTCAAGGAAATAAAAGGAAAATTTGAGAATTTCAGAAGAGGACTAGAAAATATAAAAAAGCACCAAGTGGAAATCCTAACACTAAAAAATATAATAAAACTAAATAAATAAATCATTAGATGAAGTTAAATGTAGATTAGAAACAGCCAAAGTGTGAATTTCTGACTTGAAAAATAAGTTAGAAGACAATATCCAGAATAAAGCAAGAAGAGACAAACAGATGAAAAAAAAGAAAGAAAAACAGAAGAGATGATAAGAGATATTGAAGATTGTGTCAAGTCTAATTTATGTTTAAACAAATTCTCAGAAGAAAACAAGGTAGACTAAGAAAGAGTAATATTTGAAGTAATAATGGCTTAGAACTTTGCAAAACATGAAAAACATCAATCAATAATTTCAAGAAGCCTTATGAACCACAAACAAAGGAAGCAAAAAGAAAACACTGGATACATCACCATAAAACTACCTCAAAGCAAAGGCAATAAGCAAATCTTAAAAGCAGCTGGAGAAAAATGTTAGATAACGTTTTAAGGAGCAACAATACAACAGGAAGTTAATTTCTCAACTGAAACAATGGAAGCCAAAATTCAGCTGAATGATCTGCTAAAATTGATGTAAGGAAAAAAAACTGTCAACATACAATTTCAGTCAAAATACCCTTCAAAAACAAAAAGTTTAAAAAAATGATGTACAGAAAAATATCCGAGGAATTAATCACCAGAAGACTCTTGCTTAAGAAAATACAAAGGGTTCTCCAGAGGCAGAAGAAGAATGATCTCTAAAGGAAGGTTAGAAATGTAAGACAGAATGATCTACAAAAATGAGGATAAATCTATATAAATATTGAGTATAAAACTAGACTACTAAAGTCCCAAGGGACTTAAAGTATATTTAAATTTAAACATGCATATAAGTTAGAGAGGATAAATGAAAATTAAAGTGTGCTAATGTCCTTGCATTATTTTGGACAAGGGAAAGTGCCAACTAATATTAGATTTGTGTTAAAGATGCAAGTTGCGATATCTAGGAAAATCATCCCCTTGTCCCTAATTTACTTAAAGTTTTTATGATACATGAATTCTAAATTCTATCAAATGATTTTTCTGGGTGTTTTGAGACCGTCATCTTGTTTCAACCCTCTTGAACTACTGATGTAGTGAAATCACTGAGGAACTTATAACATTCAAGACCAACCTTGAATGCATGAAATATAACTTCTGATATGATCTGATATTTTTAGGTCTATTGCCTGGATTCAATCTGCCAATATTTGGGGGTTTTGTTTTTGTTTTGTTGCACTTAGGTTCATGAGCCAATTGGCCTGTAATTTACAGTCGGCCTTCCATATCCACAGGTTTCAAATCCATTGATTCAATCAACCATGAGTCAAAAATATTTGGAAAAAAATCCCAGAAATTTCCAAAAAGCAAAACCTGAATTTTTCACATCCTGAGCACTATGGTGAGTCCACAAACATGAGGCGATGCATAGGTATACCCTACTGTAGCCTCTGTGCAAATATAGATTATATGCAAATACTACACCATTTTACATAAGGGACTTGGCATCTGTGGATTTTGGTATGTGCTGGGGCAGTCCTGGATACCTAGGGACAATTCTACTATTCTTCTGTCTCACTCAAATTTTGGAGTCATGGCTATTTTAATATTATAAACTGAATGGGGGAGTGTTCTATTGTTCAATTATCTGGAAGACTTTGTATAAAGACCCTGTTACTTTAAAATTTATAAAAACTCAGGAGAAACATCTGTAACAAAAATAAATTAAGAAAAATTGAAAAAAAAATTATAAAAACTCACCTATAAAACTGCCTGGGCATGTTTATTTATTTTTTGGAAAGATTATTTTCTGTTTTCATTGATCCAGTTTCCTTTCATTATATTTTCTAGATGTTTTAAAAACATTTTTAATATTATCGGTATAAACCATCCATATGATTCTCTTACTATATTTTTACACGTGTGCTGTATCTTTAAATTGTCCCCATTTCAATCCTAAATTTCTTGTATGTGTGTGTGCTTTATCATTTTCTGGATCCATTTCAAAGAACCAATTTTTAGCTATGTTAGTCTTCTTTATCATATATTTGATTTATAATTTTTTTAGTTTCTGTTCTTATTATTTTATTACTTCTTTTGTTTTGTATTTGTCCTATTGTTCTTTTTCTAAGTCCTTGCCTTCAACATTTAGACCATTAAATTTCATCCTTTCTTCTTCTATATGTTTTTAAGAATACTTTTATAATTTTTCTTTAAGTACTATTTGATCTATCTGATAAGTTTTGATATGTAGATCAATATATGAATGCCTTACATTTTTCAAAGATGAGTGTTTATCCTAGGTGTTTTTTTATAGTCCTTAAATTGTGGCCACATGATATGGTGTGCATGATACAGATTCTTTGGTACTTCAGAGTTGTTCTGCAACATGGTCCATATTTGTAAGTGCTCCAGGTATGCTTGAGAAAAATATACTATAATTAATTGGTAAAGGTTTCTAAATACAGCTATATTAAATCAAGCCTGTTAATTGTGTGCTTTTAAAGAATAATTTACAAGCTCAATTACATTTCTGTATACCAGCAATAAACAGTTAGAAACTGAAATTTTTAAATAACACCAACCCTTCACAGTAGTATTTTAAAAATCAGGTACCTAACAAAATGTGTTAAAACTTCTGTGTTGAAAATTATACAACTTTATTGAAAGACAGTAAATAAAATTTAAATAATTGAAGAGATACTTCGGTCATAATTTGGAAGATTCATTATAGAGATGTCAATTCTCCACATTATGTTTATGATGTGTGTGTGTGTGTGTACATGTACAAATCAAGAAATTACTCTAAAGTTTATATAAAAGTACAAATAATCAAGAATATCTAGCACACACTTAAAGAATCAAATATCAAGATTTATGATGAAACTATAATAATTATAACAATATGGCATTGATGCAGGGAGAGACGAAAAGACAATGAAACAGTACAGAAACCCAGAAATAGACCCATTCATACGTGCATACTTTCTCTATGACAGAGATAAATCAATGAGAAAAGAAAATATTTGTCAATAAATAGAACTGGATCAATGGGTTATCCTTATAGAAGAAAATGTAACACCTAGTTCACACCATTTACAAAACTTATTTCCAGGTAAATTAAAATCCCAACTGTAAAAGTTAAAACTATAAAACTTTCATTGAAAAATTTCTTTATGACCTCAGGGTACAAATAGATTTATTAAGACACTAAAAGAAAATAAAAGTTAAAGTAAAATAAATTCAATTAAATTTAAATAAATTCTGTCAATGAAAATATAACATTGAGAAAGAGTAAAAGACAAGCCACAAATGGAAGAAGATATATAATACAGGATTTGTATATTCAATATATAAAATACTCTTACAAATAAAAAAGAAAAAGGCAAAAAGGAGGGGGGTGAACAAAGGATGTATCAGGCACTTCACAAAGAATAAAAATCTGAATGGTCAATGAACACATGGGTAGATGCACAACCTCATTAGTAACTAGAGAAATAAAAGTTTAAGCCACAAGGATATACAGAAATCCATTCAACAGACTGAAAAAATTTTGGAGTCTCACAGCACTAAACTCTAATAAGGATGTGAAGCAAAGAGAACTATGATATACTGTCAGTAGACATAAAAATTTAACCATCTTTGACAGCTGGGTTTCTTGTAAAGCTGAAAAGGTACATATCTCATGACCCAGCATTTCCACTCCTAGATGCAAAGAAATTCTTGCACACATGGCCAAAAGACATGTGCAGAAGAACATTAAAGAAGCTTGTATCAGCCCGGCCAGTGTGGCTCAGTGGTTGAGCATCAGCCCATGCACTGAGAGGTCGCCGGCTCAATTCCCAGTCAGGACACATGCCCAGGCTGTGGGCCAGATCCCCAGTGGAGGGCATGCAGGAGGCACTGTTTCCTCTCATCGAGAGATAGTGTTTCTATCTCTCTCTCCCTCTCCCTTTCTCTCTCTCTAAAAATCAATAAAGAAAGCAAAATAAAAAAAAAAGCTTGTATCAACGCAAATGTCCACTGACATGGGAATGGTTGAATAAATTATGGTTCAGGTCAATAATCTTTTATCCAAAATACAGTGAGTTTTTCTTAATTTTAGAAATAGAATAGATGATGTGTGTATACATGTATAATATATGTATACATAAATACACATATATAAATATACATGTATACATATGTGTGTATATATAAGTATACATATATACATATACACATATATAAATATACATGTATGCATGTGTGTGTGTATATATATACATATATATGTATATGATGTAACACCCCAAATTCAGATACATTTTCTCAAGTAGAAACATGAATTTTCACACTAAACTGGATCAATGGCATAAACGTAATTCAAGTCATTTGATACATTCAAAATTCAGAGCAGGGAAGGCATACATTCACATGATGAAATACTATAGAGCAAAGAAAATGAAGAAACTATGGCTACAGGATCAGCATGGATGATTGAGAAACATAATGATGAGTGAAATAAGCAAACCAAAAATGGAAAAATTAAAACTATATTAACTAGAGATACATGCAACTGTGGCAACACCATAAAGTAAATAAAGCAAGGCAATGCTTAACAATAAAGGGAACATGATCGGAGAGTGCGTCGCTCCCTTAATTCTTAATTGTATATATATTTTTCAATTAGGTGTATACACATATACTTTTGTATATAGGTTACATTGCACAATAAAAAGTTAAAGATTAAAAAATCTATTGATTTTATAACTAGCTGCCTTATTATTATTTTATTGTTTCTCATAATTTTTCCATAAATTCTCTTGGTTTGTGTACAATAGTATCAACTGCATATAATGATAATTTTGTTTTCTCCTTTCTAATATTGATACTTATTTCTTTTTTCTTATAACTGCATTGGCTGTTGCTTCTAGATCAATGCTAAAGCAACAATGATCATCTTTTTTCTTGCCCTTTCATGGATCGCCTCATGCAGTGTTTCACCACTGAAATGTATAAAGAACATTTGTATGCTCAGAACTGTCTCAGGATGAAGTGGGCCTCTTGGAGAGACAGGCAGCAAGCCTCTGCAAACTAGTGTTTCAGTTTGCTTCTTGTTTGTCACAGCACATGATGTGGGGACCCTGACATCATCCCGTGGCCCTCTGTGGGGCCAAACAGAACAAGTACTGCCTCTATTCAGGAAGGCTGACACACTGTCCATGATGAGCTCTCTCGAAGGTCAGGCTGACTGGCCTTCTCCACAGAGCCCAGAGTGCTCAGGTCAGGCTCACCTTCAATTACAAAATTGGCTGGCTCACGAACAGGCTGGAGGGACTCCTCCATCTCAAACCAGACACCTGTGACAGATCTGTCCCCACAGGCCATTCTCTGAGCAGAGCAGAGCTGAATCCCGAACAAACACCTCTCTCAAAAGACCTGTGTTTCATTTAATAGAGTTCAAATTGAGTGTCCAGAAACCTGAATGCTTTTTTATTTCCTCGGCATCTTCTGCAGCAGCTACAGGCATTCCCTGGACTCCCTTCCCGCCCACATCTCAGGACCTCCTCACCTGAGAAGTCTGCCACTACTGGAGCTTACCAATTATTTTAAAACAGTGCCCAAGATAGGGGGCCTAAGATACCTAGGAATAAATTTAACCAAAGAAGTAAAGGACCTATTTGCAGAAAACTACAGGATATTGAAAAAAGAAATAGAGGAAGATATAAAAAAGTGGAAGCATATACCTTGTTCATGGATTGGAAGAATTAAGATCATTAAAATGTCCATACTACCTACCCAAAGCAATCTATAGATTCAATGTAATCCCCATCAAAATATCAATGACATACTTCACAGAACTGTGAAAGTTTATATGGAACCAAAAAGACCCCGAATAGCCACAGCAATCTTGAAAAAGAAGAACAAAGTAGGAGAGATCACAATACTGGATATCAGGTTATACTACAAAGCCACTGTAATCAAAACAGCCTGGTACTGGCACAAAAACAGGCATATAGATCAATGGAACAGAACAGAGAACCCAGACATTGATCCAAGACATTATGCTCAATTAATATTTGACAAAGGTGGCAAGAGCATACAGTGGAGTAAAGACAGCCTCTTTAATAAATGGTTTGGGAAAATTGGACAGCTACATGCAAAAAAAAAAAATGAAACTAGACCACTTACTTATACCATACACAAGAATAAACTCAAAATGTATAAAAGACTTAAATGTGACTCATGAATCCTTAAAAATCCTAGAAGAAAATGTAGGCAACAAAATTTCAGACATCACACGCAGCAGAATTTTCACTGATACAACACCTAAGGCAAGAGAAATAAAGGAAAAAAATGAATAAATTGGACTACATCAAATTAAAACGCTTCTGCACAGCAAAAGAAACAACCATCAAAATGGAAAGGGAACCCACTATATGGGAGAGCATAACTGCCAATGATACATAAGATAAGGGGTTGATTTCCAAGATATATAGAGCGAAGACAAAGAACCCAATTAAAAAATGGGCAGAGGACCTAAACAGACACCTCTCCAAACAGGACATACAAATGGTCAAGAGACATATGAAAAAATGCTCAATATCACTAATCATCAGAGGGATGTAAATTAAAACGACTACCAGGTATCATCTCACACCTGCCAGAATGGCTGCCATCAACAAATCATCAAACAACAAGTGCTGGTGAGGGTGTGGAGAAAAGGGGACTCCAGTACACTGCTGGTGGGAATTCAGACTGGTGCAGCCACTATGGAAAACAATATGGTGTTTCCTCAAAAATTAAAAATGGAACTACCATTTGACCCAGTGATCCCACTTCTAGGAATATATCCTAAGAAGCCTGAAACACCAATTAGAAAGAATATATGTACCCCTAAGTTCATAGCAACACTATTTACAATTGCTAAGATCTGGAAACAGCCCAAGCGTTCATTAATAGATGAGTGGATAAAAAAGCAGTGGTACATATACACAATGGAATACTATGCAGCTATAAGAAAGATCTCTTATCCTTTGAGATGACATGGAGGGACCTGTAGAGTATTATCTTAAGCGAAACAAGCCAATCAGAGAAAGACAAATATCACATGATCTTACTTATTTGTGGAATATAATGAACAAAACAAGCTGATGAACAAAATAGACCCAGAGACATAGAAGTAGGGTACAGACTGACAAACCTCAGAAGAGGGGAATGGTGGGGAGGGAAGAGATAAACCACAGAACTTATATGCATGTATGCATAACCAATGGACATAGACCACAATGCTGTTGGGGGAGGGGGGCGGTTGCAGAATCAGGAGGAGGGTGTCAATGGGGGAAAAAGAAGAAACATCTGTAACAAAAATAAATTAATAATTTAAAAAAAGATTGGTGGCCCATGTATCTAGTGATACACCTGCAGAACTTCTGGGTAGGAAGTGTGTTAATAATAGTGTAAGGAGCCTGGGTGGACAACAAAGTTAAAACCCTTTCTCACTTTGTTGCTGGCCCCATCTACTGATATTCTGAAGGTGCACCTGATCTGCCTATAGGGTCATGGAGCACTGCTCTCCACACGGTAATGGCCTGCTGACCTGATTGTCTTCTACTCAGCACTGGAAGCTCCCAGACAGTGGGCATTCTGCCAAAATCATCTTTATATTCCCAGCCAGGGCTGTGCACAAGCACCAAATGGATGGTATTGGCAACTTATGCAATTTGAAGAGAGTTTTAATAAAGGATTGTTTACAAAGATGTGAGCAGGGTTAAGACAGTGGCTCTCCATCTTGTTACACATTAAATGTCCTGGAGAGTTTTAAAAAACACTGTGCCTAGGTCTTATCCCCAGAGAATCTGATCAATTAGTCTAAAGTTGCATTATCCCATAAGGTAGCCGCGTGCAACTACTGAACATTTGCAATGTGGCTGGGCCAAGTTGTGAGGTGTTTTAAGTGTAGGACATGCACCAGATTTTGAAAGATTAGTACAAAAAAAATGCAAAATATCTTTTTAATAATGGTTTTAGAATGATTTTTATTGAAATGGTAATATTTTGTCCATACAGGGTTAGATAAAATATATTACAGAAGTTAATTTCATCTGTTTCTTTTTACTTTTAATATTGTGGCTTCTAGAAAATTTAAGATTACATATGTGGTTAAATTATATTTCCAATAGACAGCGCTGGCTCAGAGCAAGGCTGGACATCAGGATGCAATTTTTGTAAAGTCCCCAGATGATTCTAATGTGCAACCAAGATTGAGAAGCATTGGTTTGGAGAAACAAGAGACAATACCGTGGTCTGTGACTAGCAACAGCAGGGTGATTACGGGAACATGGGAGAATAACTCTATGACAAGAACTGCATGGTAGGAGCCATGGTGTCTAGCAGAGGGATAAAGTAAACTCAAGTTCAGTAGGGAGGAAGTAAGGGAAATAAACGCCCACATGCCTCTCTTCTCCTGCCGGTGATCCCCCACTGGTGATTCCCCACTGGCTGAACAGCCAAATGACAAGGGAGCCCAGCTGGTACAATCATACAGGTCAGTCTCCCTGGACCAAAGCAAGGATGAAAAGGGTGGAGAGTAGATTTGAAAGCGCAAATGGAAGATATCCAGTTGAGGCATTTAATGAATGTCTTGAGAATAAACAAAGACCCCACAGATAAAGTGCACAAACCCTTACAGCAGCATTGACCACAGGTAGGCTGCAGACCTTCCATCTCTCCAGTCCTAATCCCTGGGTTAATATCCAGTGAGAAATGCAATCAACAGCATTTGAGTTGCCCAGAATAATTTTTTTATTTTATTTATCTTTATTGTTGAAAGTATTACAGATGTCTCCTCTTTTTTCCCCCATTAACACCCTCCTCCCCATTCCCATCCCCCATCCTGGCTTTCACCATACTATTGTCTGTGTCCATTGGTTATGCATATATGCATATAAATTCTTTGGTTTAATCTCTTTCCGCCCCACCCCCCTTCTGAGGTTTGTGAGTCTGTTCCCTGCTTCCATGTCTGTGGATCTATTTTGTTCATCGTTTTATTTTGTTCATTAGATTCCACATATAAGTGAGATCATGTGATACTTGTCTTTCTCTGACTAACTTATTTCATTTAGCATAATACTCCCCAGGTCCCTCCATGTCGTCTCAAAGGGTAAGAGATCCTTCTTTTTACAGCTGTACAGTATTCCATTGTGTATATGTACCACAGCTTTTTTATTCACTCATCTACTGATGGACACTTGGGCTGTTTCCAGATCTTAGCTATTGTAAAAAAAACAAAACAAAAAAAAAAACACTGCTGTGAACATAGTGTTGCATATATATTCTTTCTGGTCAATGTTTCAGGATTCTTAGGACATATTCCTCAACAAAAGAAAGACAAACAATCCAATTAAAAACTAGGCAGAGGACCTGAATAGACACTTCTCCAAAGAGGACATACAAATGGCCAAGAGATATGAAAAAATGCTCAACACTAATCATCAGAAAGATGCAAATTAAAACGACTATGACATATCACCTTACACCTGCCAGAATGGCTGTCATCAACAGATCAATAAAGACAAATGCTAGCGAGGATGTGGAGAAAAGGGCATCCTCACACACTGCTGGTGGGAATGCAGACTGGTGCAATCAATATGGAAAACAGTATGGAGTTTCCTCAAAAAATTAAAAATGGAACTGCCACTTGACCCAGTGATCCCAGAATTTTTTTTTTTTGGTTAATTTTCACCCGAGGATATTTTTCCATTGATTTTTAGATAGAGTGGAAGGAAGGGAGGGGGGGGGGGAGAGAGAGAGAGAGAGAGAGAGAGAGAGAGAGAAACATCAATGTGAGAGAGACACATCAGTCAGTTGCCTCCCGCACGACCCCGGGGGGCCAGGGATCAACCTGCAACCCAGGCACACACCCTTGACCAGGAATCAAACCTGCAACCCTTAGGGCCTCCGGCTGAGGCTCTAACTGCTAAGCCAAGCCGACCAGGGCTTTAAAGCTAGTAAACTTCTAGGCATCCTTTTTACTCGCAAACAGTAATTTTGAAGTTCTTGGGTACTTCAGTTCCTGCAGAAAAAACACGTCAATTAATAATACTAATAACCACAATAAGTTTATATTTGTTGAGTGTGTACCATGTGCCAGGCACTGTGCAAAGTGCTTCACATGAATTGTAGTGTAGTATGGGTCTATACTTTTCCTCAGCTTCACAGTAGAAAATATATACTATGTCTCAGTATGTAAAAATGGAACTATTTTTGTCTCAATTCCTCCTGAGGTCCCAAAGATGAAAAAGAAAAGCATTTAATGCCAGTTATCCTCACATTTCCACGAATGACATCCAATGCTTTTGCAGGACACACTAAGTTATCATTAAATGGGGTCTGTTTGCATCCTGGCTGACGGGACAGTGGCTATCTGAAGCATGACCTTTTCCCTGGAATCACAGGAGTCCAAGAGACCAAGACAAACCACTCAGGCACTTATCAAGCTCTGTGTTACAATTACTATCCTTCCATTGGCCAAGTCCAAAATCAATCAGATGGCAAAGTACACTCTGCCCATTCTAACATACTGAAAGAGCATGGCAGAGGGAGGGAGTACAGAATTGTGATCAATAACCAATCCAAATAATCATAATAACATTCTGATAATTCAAAGAGAGAAGCAGTTGACATCCCCTCCCACACACCACACTTCCCAGCCCAGAGCAGCCGAGGAAAGCTCACAAAGGGAAGTGCTTTAAACTTGGTAAGAGAGTACAGTTATATGAATATGGCACTGGACTAGACATTTTCATTACTGAAATAAGAACTTTCTTGAGACTGGACTGGTCAGAAGACATTTTGACACCTGAGAGTGACCTAAAAAAAGATTATGAATTTACCCAACATCCCATCTAAAACCGAGGAGGAACAAATCTGCATGTCACATTGAAATGTGCAGTGGATGGAGGGATGAGTTGGCTGCTAGAACCCCCAATGGGTCCAAGTCATGCAGCAAACCAACCACATATGCTATTTTCTAACCTATACCTGACTGATTATTTGACATTATTCAGATAGAAAAACCAACATCTTTGTCTTTAGAATGTTTATTTAGTTTAATGTGTTATAAATATAGTTTGAGAAAAATACTTCTAAGAGCAGCATTTAAAGATGGTCTTTACCCACCTTCAAAATATTTACAGAAAAGATGAAAATCAGAATGTTTTCAACCGTACCCAAAAGAAATCTGTTGTATTCTAGTTAAGATTCACAGAAGGGGAAAGAAAAAGTCTGTCACAGTTAAATACAAAGCAAACACACACTGTTCTGAAGCCAGCAACCATCAGGTTCATTCCTCATAGACTTGGAGAAACATCCCCTCCTCAGGAAAGCTTGCTGGAGATCAAATGAACTGAGGCAGTGATTAAAGGTATTAAAGAGACTCGTTTTCCCTTCTGGGACTTATCTGATAAGACACAGACTATGATAAAATCAAGTGTACTGAGTCATTTCTCTGTGCAGGCCTGTGTACATAAAACCACCCTCATATTCCTATGCACCTTGCAAGAACAACTGCTCCAAGGTGGAGGCCACCCCAAGGAGGTCATTTTGTATTGTATCACAAATGGCATCATGTACAACTGCTAAGAATCAAGGTATTTACCCCGGTACGTTCTGGAAGTTGCTGAGCCCCTTACTCAGCGGATTCCACCTCCCTCTGAAGGTCCTATAGTCTTGACTTGTTAAGATCAATTCACCTTTCCCTTTCCACCCACTGATAAATAAAGACAGGTCATTTACTAAAGGATTTGTGCCTCTCCATGTGATCTTCCTCCTTGAAAAATGAAAACGGATGCCAATTGAGCTGATATTTTATTCTATCTGAAAATGACAATTCACATTCCTTCAGAGAAATGCAACTCTGCCAGTTCACAGATAAAAGTCAAGGTCTCTCATTACCAGATGGAGCTTATCAAGGATAAATACCTTGTCTCATTCATTTCTGTGTCTTCGGCCTCTGGCACAGTGTTTGTCACTGTGTACCTTCACTGTTTGAGATTACATGAATAAATAAAGGATCCTGGGGTCACAGGAGATCCCTGCATGTGTCGTTGATTAAGAGATAACAGAGAAGGAAGAACATGACTAATCCTACTACTGAAGCGGGGCATGATGTGATTTCTGCAGGTGCTTTCTCCTCCCTTCCCCTGTGCCCAGCCCTTTGGTACCTAAGGGCTAACAGTAACCAATAGGAAGAGTAAAGAGGCTATTGGAGGACAACTTTGAGCCACTGTGGTCCCTGCTTCTCCATTTATAGTCAGGGCTGGCTCCTTGGGCATGTGACCTATGCATCACACTGGGCTCCATGCTCAGAAGGCCCCCACACTTGGTTTAATGCTCTGTGTTGCCTTTTTTAACTTCTTAATAATTTTTGAATAGGGGTCCTGCCCTGCATTTTCATCCTGGGAGGCTTGCAAATTATATAGCTGGTCTGTTCATAGTATAATATGGGGAAGTAAGGAGAGAGGATAATGCTAAGGTTTCTCCCAACAAGGACATTCCAAGAGTCCGTTGCCTTCTCTGGTTTCCTAAGAATAAATACAGGCGTCCTCCAGGGGACATCCCCAGCTGAACATCATCTCCCTCAGCTCTGGAGTCACTTTCAGCATCTGACTCCTAAACCCACAGGTTTGTGTGGAGAACACAGAAGTTGATCTACCTCACCTTCACCTTTGCTGTTTATATTTGTTTATTATAATTATTTTCCCTGCTACATAAGAATATTCCATTGGGTTTCTTAAGGTCAAAATATTTTCCCCAAAATGCAATGTAAAATGCACAAAAAATCTTCCATTTTTGTTAAACATTGCCAACAATCCCACTTCTCTTATATGTGTCTTGAGTTTGTTTTTCTTAGAATTGTCATAAACAATTCTGAAAGAGAAATTGTTCATCCTCAGTAATTTTTTGTTCTTTAACTATTACTTCAGAGAATCCTATTTCCAGGGCAACTTCTTATGTGGTCACATTTACTATGATATAATCGATCAAATGAAGGCTTACAGAAAAATTTATTAACCCAGCAGAGAGAAGCCTCTGCCAGGTACTTAGCTGAGTTATTAATATTGGAAATGAGTGCTGAATTGATGATACATAGAAAAACTTCTAAGTCGACATTGGTTTTAAAATTTTATTTCCCCATCCCTAATGAAAGAACTGCTCATACTATATCTCACTTTATAAAAATGTGTTGAAGTTGTACTTTTATTCTAATATCTATTCTAATGAAAGCCTGATATGTCTTTATTAGCTCTGGGGTGTTTGAACCCTGCCTTTATAATATGTCAATCTCAAATCAGAAACTGCATGTTTAATATTAGTTTAAAAGTCATTGTTGTCTTTACTTGTGGTTTCATTCAGCTTACTGTCCATACTAAGTGACTGACGTCCACAATAGGCAATACCATATATTGGTTTCCATGAGTTTTTCTCTACTGCTTTCGGGCTAGCGTTGTGAAGGACTCTAGCCATCGGCAGGAGGCCTCAAGGCTCTGCTTAGCCATCTCCCCATTGCCAGGTCTGATCTGGTAGGAAATTCTGGCCATTTCCTCACTGATCTTTGTCCATAAGGGGCAGAAAAGGTCTAAGGGCCGACAGCACAACGTGGGTCAAGGTCAATGAGGCAGCCTGCCTGGATTCTGCAAGAAGGCTCTGAGAAAGGAGAAGAGATGCCCTCATTCAAGTTCATTGACCTCACAATTGTCCAGGCCTAGGGGTGACCACATGGAACTGGATAGATTTGAGAGACCATGTGACATACCCCTCTAGAATTTTCCCACCTTGCCCCTTGCCAGAGTCTCAAATCCACTCAGTTTTCAAGTCCTAAAGCCCACTCTTGACCATAGAGGGTGTAGGGGTTTAGGGTCAGCATCTCATGCAAAAACACTTTGAGAAAGGTTTGTCCATCTTTAGTAATATCTGGACATTATTCCCACCACACACATTGGTTACATAACCCACATATGTGGGTCTCACTGTCCCAGTTTTCCTAGTGTAGCTTGAATTTGTAGGAATATTTTGTTACCTGTAAAATAGCTAAAGGCTCTCTCTAAATTTCCTCTTAGCCATAAAATGCTATGGTTCTGTGATTCGAGGGGGTTGAAGAGGTTTTTCTGTCATTTCTTCTGTCTCAGGGAAGAGAGGGCAGATGGAGAGAGAGCAGGCTGGGGCCCAGGCAGCCAGGAGACTCTGCAGGGCTACGTTATTCTATGCGTATCTTAAGCAGACGGCATCAGATGCTTCTGTGGATCTGAGTTTCAGGGGATCTGTTTTCCAACTGTTATCTAACTTTGACAGCGCTCCAGAAGTTTACTTCAAAATACCAGAATTCATCTTGTTTTCTTTCCGAAGGAGCCCTTCAGCGGCATCACTTTTCATCAACAAAAGTGGTAACAACAAAAATAATTATTATTACTAAGGATTTGCTCGCCATAGAATTTTTAAGACTTTTGTCCTTTGTCTGTGAATCTAAAAATTCCAGAAACCCTGTTTTATTCTCTCTTTCTCTCTCTCCCCTCCAACCCCCCACCCCCCATTGTCCTGAAGAAAGGTGGAAAGACCGTTATCTAGAACAGGGGTACCTAGAATTTGCAAGCCATCTGTTCCCTCTTTCTGTAGCAGCTGAGGTGATGCCTAGAGAAAGGATCAGAGAACAATTCGAGTAGCACCCTCTTCTTACAAAGGAACCAAGGCTCAGAGCCGATTCTTCCTTACACACTGTCCCCAGCCCTCCCTGCTCACCAGCCTTTCGGGTCCACATTTCCCACCCTATGAAGGACAAATGCGAGTCACACATTGGGGGCTTTCTGTGATTCAGCTCTGACCTACTTTACCAGCCCTTTCCCTGACCACACCCCATCATGTACTCTTATGTTTCCCAAGCTTTCTTAGTTTTCCTTGAGTGTCATATTTTTCTTATTCCATGCCATTACTTATAAAGTCCCTTCTGCAGAAACGCCCTTCCTCCTTCCATACTTTGTTCATCCCTCGAGGATGATCTAAATACTAAGGATCACTAAATACCTCAAGATCCAAGTCAAATGCCTATCTTCCACAGGCTGTCTGTGATTCCTCCAGACTCCCCTGGAAAATCTCTCCCTTCAGCATGTGCCGGGCCCAATGCTGGGGTGGTCAATTCAGAGCTAAATGATATGCTACCCTCACATGTGACATGTTGGCATATTCATTACAGGCTACAAAGAATACCAGCCAGGCTCTCTGGGGTTCTCAGGAACCCATGAAATAGCTGTAAAATAAAAATAAAATTAAAATCTCTGCTCTGTTAATGCAGGAACGGGCTCCATTATGTTGTCCATGTACAAAGCAGCTTGACTTCAAAACAAAACCTACAATTCAGTTTCTGCCTTCGTGGCTTTCAATTTGGGCTCATATTTGAATCGTTCTTCTTGGCATAATCACTAAATACCTGTGACTTGCCTCTCCCAGTCAGCCGTCATGGAAGCATCTTGAGAACCTTGATTTCAGCTTCCATGGAGGGTGGCTACCCGCTGATTGGCAGTGCCCAAATCTGGCTCTTTGGAGTGCTCTTTGCATGTATTCTGTAGCCTAGATGTTAAGTCAGACCATCCCAAGCATGCCCTGTGGCATCATAAATCCAAGCCACCAAGCAGAACTTCAGAGGGTGCCTCTTGTCACAGGTGAATTGCAAACAAATGCTTTCCAGTGCATCGGGCCGAAGGGACGCCTCTGCAGGTAGCAGACATGCATTCTGTCCTGGCACCAGCACACCTGACCTGGAAGAATATCTGCTGCCATCCAGCACATTCAGGCTGCAGCAAAGGAATGGATCTTGTTACTCCAGGAGCCACCGAGTATTCTATGTTCAGCTTTCTCACCTGAGGCCTTAGATGCCTTTAACCCCAGGATGTAATCACTAGCGATTTTAAGTGATAAACCAAATTATTCACCGTGGTCTCATTTTGGCTCTTTTTTTCTGGCCAATTATTTTTCTTTCTTTGTGCTTCAAAGAAGAGAGAATATAAAGTCGATATTACTCCTCCTAAATACCCAGAGGGACCACAACCAACTTTCCTGGTCTGTGTTTCATTATACAAAAGAGGAATATAAAGGAAAGGACTGTGGAAATAAATACATACTCTTCTTTTAAAATTTGTGAGGGATGTTTGTGATTTTTACCCATAAAACAGCAAAATGGGATAAGGTGATAAACAATGCAATCTGTACTATAACCGTTAAAGAAAAAAAGAATCTCCTTACTGGGAATTTTAAATTCTGAACAGAGTTCAAAAAGATGAGAGAAGAGGACTTTCTAACTGTTGTCATCCTGCTATTGTAACCTGAGCCCCTCCCAAGTTTTCAGACTCCAAAATCAGATCTAATTAAAAGAAAATGGAAAAGGATTTGGAGCCTTTTCAGCTCTGGAGGACATGCAGACAAATAAATTAAAAAATGGGAGAAGTGGAACTAACCCAATAATCCGTGAAAAGCTCATTTCCCTCCCCGCCGCCACTGATGCAACAGTGTCCTTCCCCCTCCCACTCTCTGGTTCAGGGGCAGTGAGTGAAAAAATTGGCTAACAAGATCAGAAAATTTAATTACAGTTCTGCTGTCCCCTTCCAAGAAGTTGACTGTCACACTTTCCATTTGCCGATCTTCAAAGTTTGCTGTCTCTGATGAGGTTATCCTCCACTCCAGTCCTACTCATCTCCCTACCTCAGCTCAGGACGATAGATAGACACAGATGTTGTAATTTGGGGGTTTAGGAGGATTAGATGAAAAGATTAAAAGAGGCAGTTAGAAAAGAAAATATCATTATCCCCTCATTTCCTTCGGTCTGCATGAGCAACTTTGCCTAGGTCTTATCCAAGGAGAAGTACTGTGGGAGCCCCAAAGGCTTAGCATTCTTGCATACCAGACCTAAAGAAGCCCTAAGACTCTTTAGAAGTACAGACACTGTACTTAAGTGTCCATTTTGCAAACTGACTCAGAGATACAGGAGTGGCTTCCTTGAGCAAAGTTTCTGGCAAGATTCTGAAATGCTCTGAGCTCAAAACAAACAAACAAACAAATAATGTGATCAAGTCATGATTTTCACCAAGGGGATAGAATGCAGAATGGTATCAAAAGAATCGGGTATTTGCCATTTCTATCCTAGGGCAACCAGAAATATATGGCCAAACAGAGTATGCAAACCACTGGAGAGTGGCAAGAAACAAGTGTCTTTAAAATGCAAAGTTTAACTAATTTAAAAAAAGATCCTTTGGTTTGCTTTTCCATTGCTGGGTAAAGCAAGATAGCCAAACTGTGCAGAGGTTCCTGGTACTCATGTGACTAAGATGCTATTTCTCTTCACAGACCTTAGACCACCGCAAATCACCTCCCAAATTAGGGCAAGACATATAAGCCCAGGAAAGTAACTACGGTAATAAAGGGCAGCCTGCCTGTGAGGGCATCAGAAATGTCAAACTTGGCCCAGTCGATGTTGGTGGGAAGACAGTGCAGCAGGAAGAAGAGGATCTAGCCAAGGACGGACAGGCGAGAAATTCATCATTATCAATAAGAAAAATGAGAACTTTTCTTAAACTCTCCTTCTTAAGAGGTTGTATCAGTCTGGATTACATTTGGCTGTGTGCAATGGAAACCCTTCTCTCGTGCAACAAGGAGTCCAAAGGTAGGCAATCCAATGCTGCTGTAACTGCTTAAGGAAGCTTTCAAGGACTCAGGCTCCTTCCAGCTCCTTGTTCCTCCAGTCTGAGCTTGTGATTTTCATCCTCATGGCCACAGAAGTAGCTCAATCTCTGTGTTCAAGGCAGAAAGAGGAGGAAGGGGAAAGGTGAATTGTTTGTCCCACTGAGCAGGAATAAAATAGCTTTTCTGCACGTCCCAGCCAGTAGACTCTACTTATATCCCATTAACTCAAACTGGATCCCATGGTCACCTCTAACATAAAGGAACAGGTCTATTCAGACACATTGCCGCCCTGCACTAATTGGGGATCTGTCAATAAGGAAAAAGAAGAGCACAGATGTTGACCAGATGACCAGCAGTGCCTGCCACCAAGTAAGTAGTCAAGGGTGTCAAGGAAAATGAGAAATAAGGAAAGTAATAGAAGACACCAGTCAGGGTATAGGTACGCTTCTAGTGTAGTTACCTACTAGGAGTAAGGAGTGAGAAATGAGGAATCCAAGGCTGTGATATAAACTCTGCGTCTGGAAGCTTGGACCTATGCATCTTGGCATATAAGTTGACCCTGGCCACAAACAACACAGACTACATCCTGGACATTCTGTTCCCCACCAAGCCGTATCAGCATATACAGGCCTTTCTTGTCCAATGTGTGTGCGGGGGGGAGGGGGGGAGGGTGGAATCAGAGACAGTGAAGATTCTGACTGAGCTGAAATATTGTAGCTATAGCCCATGGCTCTAGGAACCTACTCTTTCCCTAGAGAGTGCCCTGAGGCCTAGGCTGCAGGCCTGGAAGGGCATCGCCTTTGAGGACATCATGATAGTAAAGAGCAGACAGAGAAACCAAAACAGAGAGAATTATTAAACAGAGGTCTTCAAATTCCCCCCAACCTTCCCTTGGCCTTCTCGGACCCCTGCACCAATAGCATTCATTTGGCTAGAATTTGGTATGAAGCTGAGGGTCTGCCAGTCTAGAAATGGGCTCCTCATGGCAGTCTTGGAGTTGTAAGGGCCATTGTGGGAGGCCTTCTCAAGGACAGTAGATCTCTCATCTCCTCTCTTGTTGTAGACGCCACTATACAGACACATATTCTCATGTCCAGCAACTCAAATAGCACTTAGACGTCCTGTTGCCGGGGAGATCTGCTGCCTGAACCACCTCAAGTGTTTGTGCAAGAAAAAAAAGGAAAGCACAGGTAGTGCTTTATTTTTCCAGAAATTGGTAAAGGAACATAAACAGGTAAATATGAACTGCTGGTAGATGTTCTTCTGATTCTTTACACAAAGATAAGAGGGGCATAGGGTTGACTTCTTCCATCCACATTCACTAGGGAATGGACTCAAAACTGAGATCTCATCATGCAGTGGTTTGTTTGCACATCCTTGATTCATTCCACTGCCCCAGTGTTGATTGTACATCATCAAAGTTTGTCGCGCACTTGACAATGTGCTAGGGGCTGCCAGATGGAATTCTGTTATGAGACTCCATCCCAGAGGGGTTGCTCATGGAAGAACCCACGGGACAAACTGATACCTTAAGGCCATACAAGTCTTTAGCATGCATAGAGTGTTTGCAAATCCATTAACCCATTCATTTATTACCACAGCCCTGTGAGGTGGTCTAAAGAAATAGTATTGTGCAGTGGTTAAAACTCAGGCTCTGGATCCAGGCTGCATGGATGCAAAGTCTGGCTGTGCCACTGACTAGCTGTACAACCTTGGAAAAAGTTACTTAATCTTTCTATGCCTCAGTTTCCTCATCTTTAAAATGGAAACAGAAACAGCTGTTATCTAATAGAATTACTGAAATGATTCAATTAGTTATTTCACATAAAGCATGTTCAGCAGTGCCTGGCACACATTAAACTTTTGCTACGTGTTAGTTTTTTCTAGTCTCGTTTTATAGATGCAAGGACTACTTGATGTTCAGGGTGGAATGTTGGAGCTAAAGGAAACTTACTAATCATCTTTTATGAACAAAAAAATTGGGGCACACCATTCATCAAGGGTAAGTCCAGGCCAGTGCCCTGCTTCTCAGGGCCTGTGACAAACCACAGGCCTAGAACCTCAGTCTGGTCCCTCTCATCAGGTGTTCTCAAGTTCTTTCCAAGCCTTGGAAGTCATACAACATTACTTCAAGTAGCAGGCGGACCCCCAAAATGCCTGCAATGGTTAATTGTATGCATCATCTCAGCTAGATTATAGTCTGTTGTTTGGTTAAACACTAATCTAAGTGTTGCTGTGAAGATATTTTCTTACATGTAATTAACATTTAAATCAGTAGCCTGTGAATAAAGCAGATTACCTTTCATAATGTGGGTACAAGGCTTCATCTAATCAGTTGAAGGCCTTAGGATTAAAGACTGAGTTTTCCTTAAAAAAAGAAAGAATTTTCCTCAAGACTGCAACATAGGAACCCTGCCTGAGTTTTCAGCCTGTTGCCCTGCAGAATTCAAACTCAAGGCTGCAGCATCAGTTCTTCTCTAAATTTCTAGCCTACAGGCCTGTCCTACAGATTTCAGACTTGCCAGTGCCCACAATCACATAGCCAATTACTTAAAATCTCTCTCTCCAGTCAGGTGTCACTTAACGATGGGAATAGATTCTGAGAAATGTGCCCTGAGGTTATTTTGTCCTTGTGTAAATATCAGAGTGCATTTACACAAACCTAGATGGAATGGCCTACTACACACCTAGGCTGTATGCTATACAGCCTATTGCTCCTAGGCTGCAAACCTGTACAACGTGTTATTGTACTGAGTACTGTAGGCAACAGTGACACAATAGTAAATACAGTACTTTTATACAACTGGCAATGCAGTGGGTTTGTTTACAAACCAGCATCACCACAAAATGCATTGCACTACTACAACCAGGTTCCCAGGAAGGTGTCAGAAGCTCTGAGAACTGAGGTGTGCCTTCTGGTTCAAGGGCCTCTGGCTGCTCCTCAGTTGTGCTGGGCTATAGCATTATGACGGCTACTATGTCACTAGGCAATAGGAATTTTTCAGTTCCATTATAATCTTACGGGACCACCATGGCATATGCAGTTCGTCACTTACTGATATGTTGTTATGAGGCACATGACTGTATATACTGTATATACTGTTTCTCTAGAGAACCCTGAGTAATACAGTACCTTTCCTAGGAGGACAGAGCAATAAGTTTGCCCAGCTATTTCTTGTGCCAAGAATGCAATCAGTGATGTCTACTGTCAATTTTGCAGTACCTGGGGGATCAAAGATGGCGGCAGAGTAGGTGGATGTTACACTCACCTCCTCCCAGGACCAAACTGGAATTACAACTAAAATATAGAATAATCAATCTGAATAGCCAACTGAAGACTATCTGAACAGAAGTTTTATAACCAAGGATTTACATAAAAAGCCACATAGAGACTGGTAGCAAGGGCGGAGTAGTGAAAAAGACAAGCCCTGCTCCAAAGGGTGGCGGCTGAAATTCTGGAGGGATATCTCAGCTGCTAAGGTTCCCCCTAAGGAGCTGGGGTCTCAACCCCACATGAGCTTGGAAGAAGGGCCCACATGATATCTGGCTGTGAAAATCAGTGGGGATTCTGTCTGCCAGGGAGAAACAAGAGTCTGCTAGAGACACAGGCACCATCTTAAAGGGCAATGTACAAAATCTCATTCACAGCCACTCATCCTGGGCTTCAGTGGAGGGAGGGCAGAGCAGAGGAGTCATGTGAAGAAACACTGGGGTTTGCGGCTGTGGGGAGAAAGCTGAACAGACAGCCAGCAGGACTCCTGTGCTGAGTCCCTCTCCCACACAACAGACACCATCTTTCTTGGGTGTAGCACCTCCTTCCTTATGGCATTAGCCTGGGAGAATGGAACAGTCCCACCCTCCAGACTCCCTGTCCCCCCCCCCCACCCTGCAGAGCCTGCACCCTGCTGAGAAGTCAGCTGCCTGGGTCAGGGTATAGAGGTCTGGACAGGCTAAGGGGGTATCAGTGACTGAGTGGTATAGCTTGGGGTGGGGGTCATTCCCCCCACTTTTCTTTAAACTTAACTGGCATCTCCTCTTCACAGGAGATCTGCTAGCCCCACCCTCTAGGTGGCCCTGCCCTGTTTAGCTCAGCCTTCCAACAGAATTTTGGACAGACTGAGTTCTGTGGCTCTAGGGCAGGGGCCATTTTTCCCTTGCATGCCTAACTGGTATAGAGCCCTTCCTTCACATGGCCAAATCTTAGTGTGTTTGAGACTGATAAATTCTGCTGGCTTCACCCTTATAAATCCCTGAGACTCCTACTACAAAAGTCTGTGGGTACCCAGTGGGAAGTAGCTAAACTTGGTATGCCCCTGGACATTTGCTGAGTGGCCTCAGACCCAGCACTGGCACTAAGTTTGAACCTGTATCTGTCTGGTGAACACCACTTGCCCTTACCTGGTGACTCACAGAGAACCTACCTCATGTAACTCCAGTACCACCAGAGGCTCTTTCAGTGACTGAGCCTAACAGGAAGCTGACAGCTGGAGGCAGGAAAAGACAGATCTCAGGGTGCCTTGGGATTGTTGCTGACCTACTGGCCTCTGGGCTTGGTACTGGTAAAAGCTGGTCTCAGTGTGCAGCTTGGTCCTTCCTGTGCATATCCAGGCACAGCAGAGGTAGCCACAAACTGTGGATCACTTTGTAGCTCCAAACAGTTTGCCCAGGGTCAGTTACAGGCAGTGCCTGACATTGGCCTGCACCAGAGTCACTCCCAAGAGGCCCCAGAAAGAACACTCCCAGTGGCCAGGTTCAGACAACATCAGAGCAGGATCCAATTAGTTTCACAAGTGGCATATCCAAAGGGGGATCACAGCAGGCACTAGACCCTGCTGAGGCGAATTCCACTTTGTGTGATCAGCACCTGCACAGCAGTTCAAACACTGTGGTAGGGGTCAATCCTCACAGTCAGCCAGCATGAGGGTTGACCCCATGCACAAACAAGCCAATAGCAATCAAGACTCAATTACAACAAAAAGACTCACATGACAGTCACAAGGAACATTCCTGGAGCACCCAGCTCAAGTGATCAAGGGGACTGCACCACTGGGTTCCACAGGACACCTACTACATAAAGCCATCCTACCAAGACTGGAATTCATAGCAGATCTTCCTAATACATAGAAACAAACACAAAGAGGCAGCCAAAATGGGGAGGCAAATGAAAGAATAGGAGAAATCTGAAAAAGAGCTAAATGAAATGGAGACAAGCAATTTATCAGATATAGAGTTCAAAAAAATGGTTATAAGGATGTACAAGAAACTTAGCGAGTCCCTGGTCAGTGTAGCTCAGTGGGTTAGGGGCCATCCCATGCACTGAAAGGTTGCTGGTTCTATTCCCGGTCAGGGCACATGCCCAGGTTACAGGCTCAATCCCTGGTAGGGGGCATGCAGGAAGCAGCCAATTGATATTTTGCTCTCACCTCTCTCTCTCTCTCTCTCTCTCTCTCTCTCTCTCTCTCTCTCTCTCTCTCCCTCTCTCTCTCTGTGTGTGTGTGTCTGTCTCTCTCTCTCTCTCTCTCCATTCTCCCTTCCTCTCTCTCTAAAAATCAATAAAAATATTTTTTTAAAAGAAAAAAATACTTAGTGAGAACTTCAACAAAAAGAAAGCAAGTACAAAAAAGGACATAGAAACCATAAAAAAAGAACCAATCAGTAATGAAGGACACAGTAGAAGGAATAAATGGTAGGTTGGATGAAGCAGATGATTGATTCAGTGATTTGGAAGACAAGGTAGCAGAAAATTCCCAATCAGAGGAGCAAAAAGACAAAAATATATTTTTAAATGAGGATAGTTTAAAGGATCTCTGGGATTACATGAAGCATAACAACATCTGCATCATAGGGGGTACCAGAAGAAGAAGAGAGAGAGCAAGGGAATGAGAACATATTTGAAGAAATAATGACTGAAAACTTTCCTAACCTGGTGAAAGAAAAAGACACACAAGTTGAGGAAGCACAGAGTCCCAAACAAGATGAACCCAAAAAGGACAACACCAAGACACAACATAATTAAAATGGCAAAAAGTATGGACAGAGAAATAATCTTAAAAGCAGCAAGAGAAAGACAGTTAGTTACCTACCAGGGAGCTCCCATAAGACTGTCAGCTGATTTTCAACAGAAACATTTCAGGCTAGAAGGAATTGACATGAAATATTCAAAATTATGAAAAGCCAGGACCTACAACCTAGATTACCCAGCAAGGCTATCATTTAAAATTGAAGGATAAATAAAGTGCTTTCCACACAAAAAAAAGCTAAAAAGTTTCATTACCACCAAACCACTACTAAAGAAATGTTAAAGGGTCTCTACAAGAAGAAGGAGGAGGAAGAGGAAGAAGAGGACAAGGAGGATAAGGAGGAGAACAAGAAGGAGGAGGAGGAGGAAGAAAACAGAAACATAGTTAAAAGAATATACTGGCAATAAATATGTACCTATCAATAATCACTTTAAATGTAAATGGCTTAAATGCTCCAATCAAAAGATATATATAATGGATAAGAAAACAAGATAGATATATAGATATAGATATAGATATCTAGATAGATAGATAGATAGATAGATAGATAGATAGATAGATAGATAGACGCTGTCCACAAGAGATTCACCTCAGAATGAAAGATACACACAGACTAAAAGTAAAGGAATAGAAAAACATATTTCATGCAAATGGAAATGAAAAAAAGCTGGCATAGCAATAGTTATAGCAGACAAAATAGACTTCAAAACAAAGGTCATAACAAGAGGCAAAGAAGGACAATACATAATGCTAAAGGGATCAATCCAACAAGAGGATATAACCCTTGGAAACATTTATGCACCCAACACAGGAACACCTAAAAATATAAAGCAAATCTTGGTGGAGATAAAAGGAGAGCTCAACAGTAATACAGTCACAGTAGGGGATTTTAACACCCTGTTGACATCAATGGATAGATCTTCCAGAGAGAAAATCAACAAGGAAACAGCGGCCTGAAAGGACATGCTAGGTCAGATGGATTTAACTAATATGTTCAGAGTATTTCACCCAAAAGCAGCAGAAAATATATTATTTTCAAGTGCACATGGAACATTCTCTAGAACAGACCACATGCTAAGACACAAAATAAGTTTCAATAAATTTAAGAAGACTGAAATCATATCAAGCATCTTCTCTGACCATAATGGTATGAAACTAGAAAGTAATCTTAAGAAAAAAATGGAAAAACACACAATGACATGGAGGCTAAATAGCATGTTACTAAACAATGAATGAATTAACAATGAGATCAAGGGAAAAATCAAAAGATACCTTGAAACAAATAAAAATGAGAACACAACAACCCAAAATCTATGGGACACAGGAAAAGCAATCCTAACAGGTAAAGTCATAGGATTATAGGCCTACTTCAAGAAACAAAAAAAAATCTCAAATATACAATCTAACTTTACACTTAAAGAAACTTAAAAAACAATAACAAACAAAGCCCAAGCCCAAAGTGAGTACAAGAAAGGAAATAATAAACATTAGAGATAAAATAAAGAAAATAGAGTCTAAAAAAATACAAAAGATCAATGAAATCAAGAGCTGTTTCTTTGAAAAGATAAACAAGATTAATGAACCGTTAGCCAGATTCATCAAGAAACAAAGAGAGAGGACCCAAATAGATAAAATCAGAAATGAAAGAGGAAAAGTAACAACTGACTCCACAGAAATACAAAAGATTATGAGAAAATATTACAAACAATTACATGTCAACAAATTGGACAATCTGGATGAAATGGATAAATTCCTAGAAACATACAATCTTTCAAAACTAAATCAGGAAGAACCAGAAAATCTGAATAGATAGATTACAACTAATGAATTGAAGCAGTATTCATAAAGCTTTCAACAAACAAAAGTCCTGGACCGGATGGCTTCACAGGCAAATTTTACCAAATATTCAAAGTATACCTATACTTCTCAAACTATTCCAAATAATTCAAGAGGAAGGAAGACTCCTATGCTCATTTTACAAGGCCAGCATTATCCTAATTCCCAAACTAGATAAAGACACTACAAAGAAATAAAATGATAGGCCAATATCCCTGATGAACATAGATGCTGAAATCCTCAACAAAATGTTAGCAAATCAGATCCAGTAATACATTAAAAAGATCATACACCATAATAAAGTGGGATTTATTCTGGGGATGCACAGTTGGTACAATATCTGCAAATCAATAAATGTGATACACCACATAAACCAAATGAAGGATAAAAATCACATGATCATATCAATAGATGCAGAAAAAGCATTTGATAAACTCCAGAACCCACTTATGATTAAAAAAAAAACTCTCAGAAAAATGGAAATAAAGGAAACATACCTCAACAAAATAAAGGCCATGTATGACATACCTACAGCTGTCATCATACTCAATGGGCAGAAACTATAAGTGTTTCCCTTAAGATCAGGAACAAGACAGGAATGACCACTTTCATCACTCTTATTCAACATAGCACTGGAAGTCCTAGTCACAGCAACCAGACAAGAACTAAAAGTCATCCAGATTGAAAAGAAAGAAGTAAAACTGCCATTATTTGCAGATAACATGATACTAAATATAGAGAACCCTAAAGATTCCACACACAAAAACTACTAAGAAAAAAAAAAAACTACTAGAACTGATAAATGAATTCAATAAAGTAGCAAGATACAAAATAAACATCAAGAAATCAGTTGTATTTTTATACACCAGTAATGAACTATCAGAAAGGGAAACTGAAAAAAAAAAATCCCATTTATAATTGCATTAAAAAAATACCTAGGAATAAATTTAACCAAGGATGTAAAAGACCTGTACTTGGAAAATTATAAAACATTGAAAAAAGAAATTTAAGATACAAATAAGTGGAAGCATATACTGTGTTCATGGATAGGAAGAATTAACATCATTAAAATGTTCATACTACCCAAACAATCCATAGATTCAATGCAATTCCTATCTGGCATATTTCACAGAACTAGAACAAATATTCCAAAAATTTATATGGAACCAAAAAAGACCCCAAATAGCCACAGCAATCTTGAGAAAGAATAAAGTAGGAGGAATCATGCTGCCTAATATCAAACTATACTACAAGTCCATAGTAATCAAAACAGCATGGTACTGGCATAAAAACAGACATATAGATCAATAGAATGGAATAGAGAGCCCAGAAATAAACCCATGACTTTGTGGTCAATTAATATTTGACAAAGGAGACACGAACATCCACTGGGGTAAAGAGCATCTATTCAATAAATTATGTTGGGAAAATTGGTCAGATATGTGCAAAAAATTGTTTTAAAAAAACCTGAAATTAGACCACCTTCTTACACCATATGCAAGAATAAATTCAAAATGGATTAAAGACTTAAAGGTTAGACTCAAAACCATAAAAATCTTAGAAGAAAACATAAGTAGTAAAATTTTAAACATTTCTTATACAATATTTTTTCTGATATATCTCCTTGGGCAAGGGAAGCAAAAGAAAAAATAAACAAATGGGACTACATCAAACTTAAAAGGTTTTGCACAACAAAGGAAACCATCAACAAAATGAAAAGACAACCCACTGAATGGGAGAACATATTTTCCAGTGATACATCTGATCAAGTGCTAATATCTAAAATTTATAAAGGACTGAAAAAAACTCAACACACACACACACACACACAATCCAAATAAAAAGTGAGCAAAGCACCTGAACAGACACTTCTCCAAAGAGGACATACAGATGGCCAATAGACATATCAAAAGATGCTCAGCATCACTAATCATCAGAGAGATACAAATTAAAACCACAATGAGACATCACCTCACACCTGTCAGAATGGCTATCTTCAGTAAATCAACAAACAACAAGTGTTGGCGAGGATGTGGAGAATAGGGAACCCTAGTGCACTGTGGGAATGTAGACAGGTGCAGCCACTGTGGAAAGCAGTATGGAATTACCTCAGAAAATTAAAAATGGAACTGCCTTATGACCCAGTGATTTCACTTCTGAGAATATATCCGAAGAAACCTGAAACACTGATTAGAAAGAATATATACACCCCTATATTCACTGCAACATTATTTACAACAGCCATGATTTGGAAGCAGCCCAGTGTCCATCAGTAGATGAGTGGATTAAAAAGCTCTGGTACCTTTAAACCAGTGGTTCTCAATCTGTGGGTCACAACCCCTTTGGGAGTCGAACGACCCTTTCACAGGTGTTGCCTAAGACCAACAGAAAACACATATTTCCGATGGTGATTCATAACAGTAGCAAAATTACAGTTATGAAGTAGCAACAAAAATAATTTTATGGTTGGGGGTCACCACAACATGAGGAACTGTATTAAAGGGTCACAGCATTAGGAAGGTTGAGAATCACTGCTTTAAACAATGGAATACTGCCCTGGTCAGTTTGGCTCAGCAGTTAGAGCGTAGGCCCCCGGACCAGAGAGTCCCGGGTTCAGTTCCCGTTAGGGGCACGTACCTCAGTTGCAGTTTGTCCCCGGCCCCAACCGGGGCCGTGTGGGTGGCAACCACTCGATGTGTCTCTCTCACGTCAATGTTTTTCTCTCTCTCTTCCTCCCTCTCTCCCTTCTGCTCTATCTGAAGATAAATGCAAAAACAAAACAACAACAACAAAAAAACAATGGAATACTACTAGGCCATAAAAAGGAAGGAAATCTTACCTTTTGTGACAGCATGGATAGACCTGGATAGTATTATGCTAAGTGAAATAAGCCAGTCACAGAAAGACAAATACCATATGATTTCACTTACATGTGGAATCTAATGAACTAAATAAACTAACAAACATAATAGAAACAGACTCATAGATACAGAAAACAAATTGACAGCTGTTAGAGGGGAGGGCATTGGGGGGCTAGGTGAAAAAAGTGAAGGGATTAAAAAAAAAAAACTCATAGACACAGACAATAGTATGATGATTACCAGAGGGAAAAAGGGGTTGGGGTGGGTAGAATTGGGTAATGGGGGGGGGGGCAGTAAATTGTGATGGAAGGAGACTTGACTTGGGGTGGTGAACACACAATACAATATACAGATGATGTGTTATACAGTTGTACATCTGAAACCGATATAATTTTATTGGCTAATGTCACCATAATAAATTCAATAAAAATTAATAAAATAAAAATAAATAAAAGTAACACTCTATAGCAGTAAAATTAAAAAATCAATAAATAATTTAAAAAATATTTTTGCAGCTCATGCTGTTATTTAGTCATAATTAGCCACTTATAAAAATATCAGTTAACCTTGACATATGAACTGGATGTCCAAGATGTTTCTTTTCTTGCTAGACCCCATGAGGAACATGCAAGATGTGTGGAACATACAGTGTCCTTCCCCCATAAGTTTATACTTAGTTAGGTTGTTAGGGGCCAAGAGTACATGGGTGACAGTGGACATGTCCAGCTGTTCGGTGGTGCTAACCTGCTAGGGAAGTTCAGAGAAGGGGCAACACCCATATGAGCCCCTCAGAGGAGAGGGATTTACATTAGGCTTTGAAGTCCTAAAGTTGAGGGAGTCTTATCTCAGTCTGGGGCCATGTGGAGATTCAGGTGATGACCAGAGGAAGCCAAGCATGAAGTTTGCACTTGTTTCCATGGGCATTCAAACCAAGGAAGACATTGTCTATTTTGAAGAAATGTTATGAAGGAGATTTCAACAAAGATGAGTATAGCAGCCATGAGCTACAAAGTCTAAAAATAAGGGACTCACCTGGAGAGGAGTACACCTGTGACATGAAGCAGTCAGAGCTCAAGATTGAGCCTTAAGAGAGGATGGAGAGAAGAGGGGCAGAGGATGATTTGGAGTTAGGCATTTTATTGTTAAAAGGATAGAAAGATGTACACAGGGAAACATCCTCTGGAAATCTAAGTCCCAGCAAGAAGTCAATGCTAGAGATATGAACTAAACTGTAGAAATCACAGTTTACGCCTCGAGAATGCTGAGTACACAAGATGCATACAGAAAGCAGCAGAGGACCTTGTTCAGACCCTTAATCACCCCCCATAGGTAGAGGGTGAGAGGAGAAAAAGAAGATGCAAAATATTTCCTCTCTGGGAGTAGAGGAAATAAGCCACTGTTGTGCTACTGAAACCTGGGAAGAAGAAAGGCACGTGGAGGATGGGACAGGAGACAGTATCACAGGTACACTATTGTGGTTACACCATTGGTCATTCACAGAGCACATTCACATATTAAGGAAGGTGAGAGGTTCTGCAGTAAAAAACGTGTTGGATTTGGTTTAGTACTGCTTTCCCCAAGCTCACTGGACACAGTGCCCTTCTTACAAGATTCTCAGAGCTTGTTCAGAAACACTGGTCTAGCTCAACCTCTAATACCCAGCAGAACCAGAAAGATGTCCCAGATCCCCCGACAATTAATGCAGCATTCTTCCCATATATCATACCAAATGCCTTGAACTCTGCAGGGGAACAGCATTATATAAATCTAAATGTCGGGAATGTTTAACATCCTAGACAGCTGGAGCTAGAAACAGCCATGAGGTCAGCCCACATCTGGTCTGTCTCAGAGCCTCCCTGAACAGGCTATCCACGGCTCCTGCCCCCGGCCTGGCCTCTCAGGAAGAAGAGCAAAGAGATAAATAATTCCTTGAGAGCATTCTTCCCTTCTTCACTTCTACTGTCTTTCGGCCTCATCTCTCCCAGGGCTTTCCTTGATGAATCTTCCATGTGCCTCAAATTATTTATTTCTCTTTCCAGAATTTCAACAATGGATGGATTAGAATACCACATTTTTTAACAGCAGACTCTTGAAATGCCAGAGGTCAGAATTGTTATGTGCTAGGACAAAAGACAGGACCAGCAGCTGAAGTAGAAGCCTTATATTGGAGGGAGGTGTTCAGCAGGAAGCCCAGGCAAGCTCCAGGCATGGGCTGCAGCCCTGCACTTTGCTGGCTGGTGGATCTGGGTGAACTGTGTTCATTCACCACCTACCCCACCCCACCACCTACCCAAGTGAAGCGGTCCTTTCTGACTCCTCCTCCTTTCTGGTAGAGCTGTTGCCAGCTTTTGCTGTCTGGAGGAAAGGACCTAAGAGTGTGGACCTCCCAGTAGCCATAATTCTTATAGGACTTAACAAAGCTATTTAGAGGTGGTCCCTGAAAGAACCACACCTTACAGAGCCAGAAAAGATATCACTATTTATTGACTATTTAGAGCAGGGGTCAAAAACTATGGCCGTTGAGCCAAATCTGGTCTGCCACCCATTTTTCTAAATAAAGTTTTATTGGGACACAGTATGCCCATTCTTTTACATATTTTCTATGGCTGCTTTTGCCCTATAACAGCAGCGTTGAGTGCTTATTACAAAGTCTACAAAGCTTAAAATATTTCCTATCTGGCCTTTTACAGAAAAAGTTTGCTGACCCCTGGTTTAGAAGGTATGGCTTAGAATATCCCCCATTACCCTCGTTCCTACCCCACCACACACACACACACACACACACACACACACACACACACACACACTCTTGTCCTCCCATCTTGTGCCATGACTTATTTTTGCTTCTAGTCGGGATCTCTCTCTGTTGTATCCCAGTCCTTGTTGTCCCTGTCAGTCTTTACTTTTTCACCTGGCCCTCCCTAGGTCGGTTTCACTCTACCCCTCCCTGCCTTATCTATTTTCATTAATAACTGGTTATACATAAACAAAGGGGTGTTGTTCTCATTTGTTAAACTTACTTAAGGACCTGCTCTAATTATGAAAGTGAATGAGTAGGAGCTTTGTATTTCTCTGGGGTGGGGGGGAGTGAATGGGGGGGGGGGAGAAAATCTAATTGCTCTTTAGTTCTGTGGTCCTCCATGTTTTCTTATTGTGGTTCAACGGTGCACGGTAGAAAAGGTTCCTCCTCCTACACACATATCCCTATAGTTTTAAAGCCATCCTTAAAGGATGTCATTGTGCACAGTTACCCAAGAAGCAGTCGGCAGTGACCCTGAGAAATTCTAGCCCACATTTGTAATCCAAGTTCGGAGACATTAATTGGAAGCATGATTCTATGATACCTTTGTCTGGGAGGATTTCAGTCACTTGAGAGATTTTTCACAAGTGAGCAATTATGGGGTCACAGGAGAAATTCAGCAACAATGGTTTCGTTTATTACAGCACTCACCAGTCTGACTTATATGATAACTGTGAACGTATGAGCAAACTGAGAGCCGAGAGTGTGTCTTACTCATTCTCACAACCACCTAGCCAAGAACTTTGCTTGGTAGCCAGCACGTGGTGGTCATGAACTACTGTCCATTAGAGCTGCTCCTTTGGGCCATGAATGTGTTAAGTGGTTTCCATTCATTTTCCATTCTGACAACTACTTTTCCAGGTAGAGGTTTTTAGTCCCATCTTGCATACGAAGAAACTGAGGCTCAGAGAAGTTAAGTGGGTTTCCCAAGCCCTTGTGCTGCCATGGCAACAGTGTCAGGCTTTCTGTCAGATGCTGCTTCACTCCCTGTCTTCAGTCCCCCATGTCTGTGTCTACCCTTGATGGCCTGACATTGACCCCTGCTTTAACCCCCAAGTCTCTGGCCCAGCATCCACTTTACCCTGAACTTCTCTCTGACCCCACGCTCCTGTCACTCCAGTCCTGGCTCCTCAGAGAGATGGGTGCCTCTGGGTCAGCCAGGCAGACCTGCTCAGCGGAGCACAACACCACTGCCCTGAGAGAGGCTGCCAATGCCCGGGAACACAGTGGAGCACATCTTCAGTCTACGTTTCTAGAAGAAGGAAAGGAAGAAGGCAGAGTCTCACCCTGGAAACCCATCTGCGTGGCCAGCCTTGTGAGGTTTTCCCAGCCCAGCTGACAATATTTGGCAAGTTGGGAGACAGAAGCTCCATCCTAACTTGACCCAGCATCCTTCTTTGATTTATGGGGCAAGATTGACACCCCAGAGGCATGACAAGCTCCACCCCTGAAGAAGCGCCTCTGGGAAATTTTCTGCTTCCCAGGGGTCCACCTCAGTGCTGCCAGCCATTGTCAGCTTCCAAGTTCTCTGTGCCCTATATGAACACAACCCTGACAATGATGGTCCTGTGTGTGTCTTAGGTATCTTCCTACTCCCACCCCATTAGCTCTGCCCCAGCAAGGTCACATGGAGTCCCAGGATGTCTGTTGCTAGCAGCATACCATGCAGGAACCTCGTGGGCCCCCAGACGCAGGCAGCAGACATTTTTGACTGAAGGCAGACAGTCTCGCCCCACTGGCTTAGCTGCTTCCAACACTGGTGTATGCCCAGTTTCCAGGGTGTTCTTCCTCCAAAACTGGCAACGAACGCCGCCTGCTCTGCACACCTGCAGTCCCCATGCCCAGAGAATCTGAGAATGGTTTATTGCTCTCATCAATCTGTGTTCTTACATTCCAGTTGCTCCTTTGGAGTGGCATTACTGCCAGGGACAAACATTCAGCTCTGGCTGCAGACACTGGCTTCCATCATCAGGTGAATCTACCCCTCACCAGCTACCAACCACCAGCCCTCTGAACCTCCATCCTCCTTCCCACCTTTTCTCTGTAGAAGAATTAGAGGAGCTGAAATTTGGGAGGGATTTATACATCACCTAATTCCAGGGTTTTAAACATAAGATCCATGGATGGATTTTCAAGAATTCATGAATCTCCTAAAATCATATTTAAGAGACTAACTACATACACACATTGTATACTGTTCTGGAGTGAGCATCCATAATTTTCTGTGGATTTCCAGAGGAGTTTATCACACAAAAATAGAAAATGAGAGTTCAGAATGATTGATTTAGTGTGGCCTCCTCATTTTGCAGATGCAAAAACTTTAGACCTAAAAAGAGGTTTCAGGATTTGTGATTCACCATAGTTCTCTAGCTGTCCTTCCTCTTTTTATTCCTACCTTTGATGTCAAACAGTGATGCAACAAGAGGGTTTAACTTAATGAGGGTCTGGATGGAAGCTGTCCCTTTCTGCAAGAAAACTCCTGAACCCTCAAATATGCTCCCTCAGCCCAGAAGGGCCTTTGGAGCATGGGATACCTGCAAAGGGCCCCTTGTCATTAAACCCAACTCACCAGCTTACCTTGTGCTCACCATGCATCTCTCACCTCACTATAAACACCACCACCCTTGGAAAATCAACACTGGGATGAGAGAAAAAGGAGGGGAGGGGACTCTCCTGCCTCAAAGGAAAACAAAGCCATGACACTAAGCTTCTGAGTCTGGTCTGACTTCAGTTGACTTTGAATCAGAGCAGTCCTGAACTCTCTCCCCTAGGCTGCAGTGGTCCTGCTGGTTCTCTTGTGGGCCAGACCAGTTCTTCTGATGTTTCCTGGGGCTGGCTGGTACTTCCCAGGAATGCAGCAGTCCTCTTGATGCTCCCCTGGGCTGTAGAACTTCTGCTGATGCTCCCCAAGCAAGGTCAATTTGGGGGGTGTGCCCCAGGATGTGGCAGTCCTGCTGGTGATCCCCTGAGCCAGAGTTTTATCTTTGCCCCTAGCTTATGGCTCACTGAAGGTGCTTTTGAAACTCACAAAGAACATATAAATAAAATTCCTTCAAAAAGTATACAATTTGAGAATGAGAAATTCTAAGAATCAAATGAAATATATGGGATTAATTAGATAACCTCCACATTTTATAAATTCTCAGAGAAGCAAGTTTAATCACCATAAGCAGTAGAGCAACACAAGAAAAAATGAATGGATTGGTGGGGGAGCGATTGAGAAGGAAGGGCAGGAGGGAGGGAGGAAGGAAGAAAGGAAAAAAGGAAGGAAGGAAAGAAAGGAGGGAAGGGAGCAAGGGAGAAAAGAAGAAAGAAGTAAGCAAGTTTTTTACTTGCTTAACCTATCTGGCATTGTAGTGGGTTTTAGTGTTGATGTTATTGTTACTTTGATACTTGCATTCTTTCTTTATCACACCTCCAAATGTGTTCTTTGGGTAAGAACAGCATGTGTGTAAAGGAAAGATGAGAAGGACATTGTATTGAGTAGGACAAGATGGCAAGGAGAACAAATTCAGTCTTCCTATGCCAGGTACTCTACAAGACACTTTACTCATGTCCCAAATCCCACTGCTTTGTAGTCACCGTAGTAGCTGGTCCCTGATCCACTTGCTTATTGGACCCATTTTGTGTGTCATGGGTGACCTCAAGTGGGGAGAGAGATTCTCACAAACAATTTACACCACTATCTGTGCATCTCCCTGCCCTCTACTCCAACCCTCCTTCTTGGCCATTATTGGGGTCACTCTCCTTTTTGCTTTGACTCTACCTACATTTTCCCACTGCACCATCGATGCTCTGCTTCACCAAAAAGCTGCTGGACCATCTCTGCTTTTCACAGCTGCCCCGTTGAAGTCCCTCTGCACCTGCCTCTGGATCCCCAGCAGTACCAGTCTAACATCACTGTTCTATTCAGGTGGCCCACACTGTGGCTGGAACCCAACCTTCACTGCTTAGTGTTCTGCATCCCCACACTCTCTATTCAGGGAGGTTTCCAAATAGGGTAACCAACGGTCCCAGTTTGCCTGGGACTATAGGGTTTCCTGGGTCTTGAGATCTTCAGTGATAAAGCTGAGATTGTCCTAGGAAAATGGGGATGGTTGGTTACCTTATGAAGTCATCTAGTAAGTGGCAGAACTAAAATGTAAATGCAGGCCTATTCAGCATCCAAACCTTTTGTTCTTTCAAGGCATCAGCCTGCAAAATATTATATATGTGTTCAAAGCAGAAACATGTAGAAGAGTGACACTCCAATGAGACCTGCTTTTCCCCGAAGAACATGATATGAGAGTAATCCTACTCCATGGGCTTCTAAGAGTTAATTGATAGAGTTAATATATTACCTTAGGGTAACCATATGTCCTGGTTTTCCTGGGACAGTCCCAAATTGCACCTGTTCTCTCAACATAATTATTAATAGCATTCTTTTTTCAGTCTCAAAAGTGTCCTATATTGGATGATAAATTATATGGTCACCCTTACCATCATATCACAGAGCCAACTGATTAGGCTCTTGATTAATAGGGTCCTTCCCCATGACTATAACTGAAACCCAGCATGGCTTCCCCTACTACTGACAGAGCACGTTCACTCTGCAGACCACTCACCCAGGGAAAGCAGCATTTTTTCAGTGCCATCTCTCGGCTGATCAGAGCTTCCTTGGCCAAAGGAGCAGGCCCTCCCCTGGCTTCCAAGCAGAGCCCAGCCTGAGCATTCAGTCCTCACATCACTTCAAAGAAGCAGACCAGGCATTAATTGGCACTCTGCAAAGATTTACGCACCATACATCATTATCTCCTGCTGAGAAACAAGACAGATGTAGGGCATATGGCAGGTCCTTTAGAAAAAGGTGTCTTGACAGATATTTGAACCTAAAATACCTTAAGTAATTGGGACACCCACTCAGGGACATGCAAGATAAATGACCCAGTTTGCAGAGTACCCACCCCTTGGCTGCCTGTCCCTCCCCTTCCTCCATTTCCTCCTCTTCCTCTTCCAGTCCTACTCTAGAGCCTCCTATGGCTTCTCCCTGCACATTAGTAGTTCCACAAAAAGACAAATTGGGGCAGAGAGAAGAAGGGCATATTAGTTATTGGGAGTAAGTTGGATGAGAGAGGAAGTAGCAATGAATGGCTTGAATAAAATTTGAGTCAGCTGGTGAATTGTATTTATGAAGGCTCTACCTGGTATTCCAGCCTTCTAATAGGCAGGGGCTAGATCTTGGAGTTAACATATAGATGTGTAAATCACCTAGTGTGTGGCCTAAAACACAGTAGGTACTCAGTAAATGGTGGGTTGTGGTATTATTGAGACCTGTCACAGTTAAGGAATTACTAAGACCAGAAGAGTCCACCAGGCACTCAGGGTCACTGAATTCCCAGTCCAGCTCACCTGTCTTATCAGAGCATTCAGAGCAAGGTTACCCACTCATCTCTGTTCTCTCTCCCTCACCTACTATCTCTCTCTCTCTCTCTCTCTCTCTCTCTCTCTCTCTCTCTCTCTCTCACACACACACACACACACACACACACACACACACACACTTTGCCCCAGAGACTGTAAACTCAAGAGACAGCTTGGGAAAGGATGGGAAGGGCACTGTCCCGGAAAGTCCCTATTCTGCTCCCTCTGCTGTTCAATAAATGTTTTGGCCATAGGATGCTGTGCATAAGATAAAAAGGGACAGAGGAGGACACCATCACAGTCCACTGGGGTCTCACAGTGAGGTAGAAAACTATTCGAGTAAACAGCCCATTTCAATCTGATCTCATTAACTAAATGATAGAGGCAAGCTCAGCATGCTGTAGGAATGCAGAGATAGGGCCCTAGGCCTCCTGAGAGGAGGTCAAGGACTACTTCCTGGAGGGACCAGAGCTCTTGGTGAATGTGAAGGCCTGTAAGAATGAGCCAGACAAGGGGAAGGAAACCAAGCCCAAAGGTGGGAAATATCATGCATGGCCTTTTGGAAAATCAACATTCGGTGTATATTTGAAAATTAACCTAACAGACATTCTTATTTCTTTTACTTGTAAGGTATTTTTAAAGAGTAAAGCCCTTAGGTGCATTCCTGAGTTCATTATAACTTGATTAATCAATAAGGCCGTGGTCACAGGTTAATTATCACAGATTGGTGAATAAAATCAACTTCCTATAGCAATCATAAATTATAACTTCAAAGAAACAAATTCAATGTTTTACAGTAAATGCTCTAACATTCCAAATGAATTTTTTTTTCAAGGTTACCAGTTACAAATCAGTAGACTTCAGGACTATTGATGAAATATTTTAATATGATAGGAAACCTAGTCTTTGCCTCTTTCAGTAAGTAAACTTCTTTAGAAACTCAAGTTCATGATAAGGTACAGAATAAGTTCAGATTAACTTAAAACTTTTGATAACTGGTATATACATATTCACTAATCATCTTATCTTTCTCAATGAAGATTTATAGTTTATTCATTGATTTGCATTTTCAGAAACACTTACATCAGGAGTTTCTCATCCTTTCAGAGTTCCTATTAAAAAATTATGTCCACTGGAAGAAACTTGATTTTAATCAAAGCTGAATTTCAGATTTCGGGAACTTACACTAACTTATTTCTACAATAATGTAAATGAGAATGCACCTGCTCACACTTGCCTGCCCCTCGGCTTCCTCTTCTGTGGGCTGGGGATAATTACCTACACCCTCCCTTCTTTCAGAGGAGCGTGTGATGGTCCAATATGCTGTGACATAGGAACTTGAGCTATGGCTATCTCCTTGTCCTGTGCTAGGAGTGTGGAGAATACCCTGGCACAATGCAGGACCTCAGTGAGAAATATGGGATAGTTCTATGGGCAGTTGGAATTCAGATCCATCCTCTTGATTCCTACTGGAAAAGTCACTAACCAGCTCTCTGCAGGTTCCTGCTCCAGACCCAGACCTCTGTCTCCTCTACCATGACCTGATCATTTCTTTCTGCTTCCTCATCCTTGGTCCACTCCTGTGGCTAGAGCTTTCCAATACGCTCTCCTCACTGCTGAGAACTCCTCACTGCCAGAGCCCTTCTGCCTTTTCACCAGGCCTGGTGCTCTCCATTGTCTTCAGAGAGAACCAACCAAACCTCCAGCCCCACCTCTGGTGTCCCCAGGTGTGTGAGCTCAATCCTAACCAGTGTCCATATGTTGGAGCCTTTAGCCCTTAGAATCTGGGGCACAACAAGCTTATGTCCCCTCACCACTCATGTCTGTGTGGAGCTGGGAGCCTGGGCCAGGATGTCATTTGTTTCTGTAGTTCAGAGCCTGAGAAAGTCTGCAAGCCTGGAGAAATCTCCAGGTAAGAGAATTTTTATTTCTCTGCAACTCTTCCATAGTCATTTACCCCCTTGACCAATGAAATCCTCCAGGGTCACTGAGGTCATTTTCTAATTTGAAGACACAGGGACCCAGAAAAAGTTCTAGAAATGAAAAATAAAAAAGCAAATGGATAAAATAAGGGAGAAATAGTTGGACACAAGATGAATCACAGTGAGGGGAGCAGTTTGCCAACCCAGTTTGCCTTTTGGAATATTGATTATTTAAAGCTGGATATTTTTAAGAAATTAAAAACTCAGGAAAAATCTTTAACCTTCCTTTTATTTGCCTAAAAGGATTTAGATAGAGGACCTGCTCCAGGACAAGAGCTATTATCATAGAAAACTATAGTTTAATATGAACTAAATGTGATAGTGAGGAACCTCACAAGGCTCCTCTGATCAAAGTCCTCTCTGTGCTCTACTATTTCAAGATACCCAACAAACATTTGTTTAGTAAACAATAACTCCTTTTATCTCCACGTGAACTGCCTTACTTCCCTTTGAAGTCCCAGATTCCTACTTCCTCCTCCTTAGTCCAAATGACATATATGCCTCATTTTGCCTTACTGTCTTTGAAAGTTTCATGCTTATGTGAATTCTCCATGTGCACTTATTAAAACTTGATTTTTTCTCCTGTTAATCTGCCTGCGTCATTTTAATTATTCAGCCAGCCAGAGGAACTAAGAGGGAACGGGGAAAGTTTCCCTGTCCCCAATTATACCAAGAGTGTAAAGGAGCATTGGAGATCCAAGTTACAAACCTGATGGAGAAAGAAACCACCCCGAGAGCAGCACAGTGGGCCAAGGGTTTCATTAAGGGAAGCGAGGCTGGCACACCCTTACTGCCTGCAGGGCAGCTCAGGGCCACACTGAAGGCTGGATTCCAACTGCCATGCTATCAGTTTTAAAAGCTAACTATAGGGATTGAAAATATTTTTATTAAGATCAGGAAGAAAACATTGTAAATGACTGGCTTTGGGGAAACCTACAGCTGCTCTACAGCTAATTTCATTAGTCATTCTGAGCAGCCCATGCAAACAGTTCTTAATTACTGGTGGACTCCACGGTGCCTAGTGTGTGACTAACTGCATGTTCCCATAAAAATACCTATCCTGATTAAAGGAGAGCATTCATGGAGACAAGTTTGCACAGTGAGGAAAAGAGATATAGCATGATCTTTTTCTCCATCATGTCCTCTCTTCTGGACAAGGAAGGATCAGAGATAAAAGAAAAATTTGGAAACCATCTGAGGAGTGGGAGCTAAATGCAGGGAGGTAACACAGAAAAGTTATGAGAGCAGCAGCAGGAGGCAAAGGTTTTCCATGTGCAAGGGTGAATAGGCAAGACTCTCATGCCTCCCAGAAACTGGGCCCTGGTAGAGCTGGAACCATCAGGGTAGGGCAAAAGCATGAGCCTAATCACAAAGCCAAGCTGGCATGTGCAAGGACTCCGTGCTCCACATGCTTAGGCAACAAGTGTACAGCCCTCCCCACCAGGGCCACAGAAGATGATCGTTCTTCCCATTCTCCACTCTCCCACAGAACTTTCTCACTTTGTCACTCCTTTGATGCAGCAGGACTCAACCTTTGTCACCATGTGCCAAGAGGAGCAGAAAGTATTTTGCTACTAATATTAAAATACCTAAGCGTATGTGTTTTCTTAAAATAAATTAAAGGAGACAAAGGTTATTTCCACAATAACATCATTTTCACTGCTTTGCTATACCGATCCAGTCTTAATAATCAGAAAAGACAGAAATCTAACTCAACTAGCTTAGGCCAAAAGAGAGATTTATTGGAAAGTTATTGGATATTCCAGTTACTATTGCTGAATAACATTTATCCCCAAACTCAGTGACTCCAAGCAACCATTTTATCATGCTCATAAATGATATGGGCCAGGAATTTGAACAGGGCACAGTAGGAATAGCTCTGTTCCATGACGTCTGGGGCCTCAGCTGGGAAGACTCAGTGGCGAAGGGTGACTAGGGGCTGGAATTATCTGGAGGCTTGTTCACTCACACGCCTGTGTGGCTGATGTTAAGCTGTCATCTGGGACCTCAGCTGGGGCTGCCAACTAGATCATGTACACATGGCCTCTCCACATGGCCTGAGCTTCCTCACAACATGGCAATCTCACAGTAAAAGAGCTTCTTACATGGTGCTCAGCTTCAGCACAATTTTTCCAGTTAACAAGGTTGCGGTTGTATCACCTTTTATGACCTACTGTTGGAAGACACATAATGTATTATCTGCTGTACTCTGTTGGTTACAAGCAAGTCACAAGCTTACTCAGATTCAAGGGAAGGGGAAATATACCCTACCTCTCAGTGGAAAGAGTGTCAAAATAATTAACAGACATGTTTTTAAGCCACCACGCTGAAATATCTCACTGAATTCTTGGGCTTTCTTCTCTCTTCATACAGAAAGCAGAGAGGGGAACATATAGAACCACTTAGCACAGATATGGTCCCTGGAGGGCCCTCTTGATTTTTTTCAGGCCATTTCCAGAGAGGAGATAACCATTGTGAAATAAGCAGCATCTCCAATGGTTTCTGCAACATTTGTCATCTAGTATGTTTTCCTAGTGGAAGAGCAATAGTGGACTGATGGCCAGCTACTATGGAATTATCCATGTGCTTTAGTCTGACTCATACATGTCCAGGTCATATGTCAATGGTGGGGGAAAAGAAAAAGAGATAAGTTGAAAGTCTGGCCTTTTGGCACCAAATGAATTTTACCCTGAAATGTAATTGTGCATATGTTACTTCCTTTTCTAAACTCTGAGAGTCTTGAAAAGTGTATGGTACTAAAGTGCAATATGTACTTGATTGAATTAATGACTAACTATATTCTGAGTAACTATAAGGCAATTACTATTTAGCATGATGGAAAACCCAAGTTATATAGACAATGAATGTATTTAGGATTAGATAAAAAGATATCAGCATATACCTAAATTTTTAGTGTATATTTATCTAATATTACTTAAAATGACATTTTCTTAATAATTAAAAATTTTAAATGAACACTTTGTAGTTAATCTACTTAAGTTTTCTTTTAATAGAAAATACTAGCAACTCAGTTGCAACTCAGCACAGCCCCTTATTTTTTTTAATTAGTTTCAGGTGTACAACATAATGATTCAGTAATTGTATATATTTCAACATGATCACCACAGTAAGTCTATTTAACATGTGTCACCATACATAGTTACAAAAATGTTTTTTCTTGTAATGAGAATCTTTTTAATCTACTCTTTAGCAATTTTCAAATATACAATACAGTATTATTAACTATAGACACCATGCTATACATTACATCCCCATGACTTACTTACTTATGTTAAAACTGGAAGTTTGTACCTTTGACCCTCTTCACGTATGTCACCTGGCTCCTACCCCCCACTGCTGGCAACCACCAATCTGTTCTCTGTACCTATGAGCTTGGTTTTGGTTTTGGTTTTTGGTTTTTATTTCACATATAAGTGAAATCCTGCAGTTTTTGCCTTTCTCTGTCTACCTTATTTCACTTAGTATAATGCCTTCACATTTCATCCATGTTGCCACAAATGGCAAGATTTTGTTCCTTTTTATGCCTAAATAATATTCCATTGTGTGATTTGTGTGTGTGTAATAAACATCAATGGACACTTAGGTTGTTTCCTTAACTTGGCTATTATAAATAATGCTACAATAAACATGGGACATGGGGGTGCACATATCTTTTTTGAGTTAATGTATTAATTTTCTTTGGATAAATACCCACAGTGGGATTGCTGGATCATATGGTAGATTATTTTTAATTTGCGGGGGGAACCTCCATACTGTTTTCTATAGTGGCTGCACCAATTTACATTCCCACCAATAGTGCAAAAGTTCCCTTTTTTCCACATCCTCACTAACACTTTCTTTTTCTTGTCTTTTTGATAATAGCCATTCTGACAGGTGTGAGGTCAGTCCCTAATTTTATTAAGGTGATCAGCCACCACTTTATCTCCTATCAGAAGAGAAGGTAAATTCTCTCTGGAGAAATATAACATCACCATACATTCATCAGAATATTGTAATCTATTAGTAAGAATTAAATAGAAATTAATTCTAAAGTCAGAAAATACAATATCTCAAAATGAACAACACATTAGATGGACTTACCGAAGATTAAACACAGCAGAAGAGAGTATTACTAGAACATAAAGCAGTAGAAAATAAGACTATGCTTGAAGAGAAAGGAAGAACACAGGCTTTAAAAACTGGAATATAGGTCAATAGCAAACCCATAAGTACCTAAAAGGGGGAAAAGATATAAAAGTACAGAAAAGACCATTAGAGAAATATGAGAAATGGTAAGAACATCCTACATATATTCACTTGGAAGGGAAAGGAGAGAGGATGAGATAGAGCAATGTAAAAAGAAGAGAGACTCTCCAAAGTTTTTCCAAAGTGATGAAAGACAAATCCACAGATTCTAAACACTCTTTTAATCCTTAACAGGAAAAAGCCAAAGAAATGTACACCTAGGTACATCATGGTAAGACTGCTGAAAACAGAGGGTAGAGTTTGGCGATGGGGAGAATATCTTAAGTATGGACTGAAAAGAAAGATACATTACCTTCAAAGGAGAATCAATAAGATGGACATCTGATTTTACAAAAGAAATTATAAAAGTTAGAACAATGGGCCCTGGCTAGTTTGGCTCAGCGGTAGAGTGTCGGCCCGCAGACCAAAGAGTCACCAGTTCAGTTCCAGTCAAGTGCATGTACCTCAGTTGTGGTTTGTCCCCAGCCCTAGTCAGGTCATGTGGGAGGCAACCAATCAATGTGTCTCTCTCACATCAATGTTTCTCTCTCTCTCCCTCTCTCTCCCTCCCACTCTATCTGAAGATAAATAGAAAAAATATCCTCAGGTGAGGATTTAAAAAAAAGGTTAGAACAATGGAATGACTTTTAATATTGCCAGAAGAAAAAAAGCAAATAACTAATGCCCAACCCAGAACTCTAAACCTTGAGAAATATTCTTCTAAATTAATATGAAATAAAAATGTTTTTGGACAAACCAACAGTGAGAAGAATCATGGCTCTCAAACCTGCATTTAAAAAAAATACTAAAGAGATTTCTTTTTTTTAATTAATTAATTAATTTTTGTTACAGATGTTTTTCCTTTTTCCCCTCATTGACACCCTCCTCCCGATCCTGACACCCCCCAAGCATTGTTGTCTATGTCCATTGGTTATGCATATATGCATAAGTTCTTTGGTTTATCTCTTCCCTTGCCCTAATCCCCACACCACCCAATCCCACCCTCCTCCTCTGAGGTTTGTCAGTCTGATCCCTAGGGATTTCTCATATAAGAGTCAGTTGGGGGAAAAATTGACCCTAGATTGCAGAAGCAAAATATAAACCTCTCTGAAAGAACACACTATACACCCAGGTAACAATGTTGGGAGTCCCACATATAAGGTGCTGCCAACATGAGGTCATACAAGGAAATATGCCACCATTTGAAAGAATCAGAAGAAATAAAAAACAGTAGAATTAGACAAGGTATTAATATAAATAGAAGAATTATGGGCTATGGACTTATAGAATAAGCATGTTAAAAATAAAGAAATAAAAGATGAAACTTTTAAGAGAATATAAAAACAAGACACCATAAAATACTAAATTTAAAAATAATTAAAAGAAACTTTTGGAAATGAAAAATATCATTTAGTCTAAAATTTAAGGATGGGTTAAACAGAAAATTATATACAGAGAGAATTAGTGAATTGGATGATGAATCTAAGAAATCACCCAAAAGCTTACACAGAAGAAATTAGTGAGTGGAAATAGTATAAGGGAAGCTAAGAGAAGTGGGGAATAGAATAAGATCTATCCCCCAAGAAGAATATCATACCCGAGAAGGAAAAGAATGGAAAAAACCAATATTAAAAGAAATAATGGCTTTAAAAGTTCTAGAACTGATGAAAGATATTAAATCTGAGTCAGGAAACATAATTCATTTCAAGCAAAATAAATACAAATGAATCTATAGGTATACATATCAAAAGGAAATGACAAGATTGCTGTAGCTATTCGGGGTCTTTTTTGGTTCCATATGAACTTCTGAAGTATTTGTTCTAGTTCTGTGAAATATGTCGTTGGTATTTTGATGGGGATTGCGTTAAATCTATAGATTGCTTTGTGTAGTATGGACATTTTAATGATGTTAATCCTTTCAATCCATGAACAAGGTATGTGCTTCCACTTTTTAATATCTTCCTCTACTTCTTTTTTCAATGTCCTGTAGTTTTCTGCAAATAGGTCCTTAACTTCCTAGGTTAAGTTTATTCCTAGGTATCTTAATTTTTTTGCCGCGATGGTAAATGGGATTGTTTTTTTAGTTTCTCTTTCTGTGAGTTCATCATTGGCATATAAGAATGCCGTCGATTTCTTGACATTAATTTTGTATCCTGCTACTTTGCCAAATTCATTAATTAAGTCTAGTAGATTTTTGATGGAGTCTTTAGGGTTTTCTATGTATAATATCATGTCTTCTGTGAATAATGACAGTTTCACTTCCTCCTTTCCAATTTGGATCCCTTTTATTTTTTCTTCATGTCTGATTGCTGCGGCTAAGACTTCCAGTACTATGTTAAATAAGAGGGGTGAAAGTGGGCATCCTTGTCTTGTTCCTGTTCTTAAGGGAAATGCTTTTAGTTTTTGTCCATTGAGTATGATGTTGGCTGTAGGTCTTTCAGCCTGGTACTGGCACAAGAACAGGTACATAGATCAATGGAACAGAACAGAGAACCCAGAAATTAACCCAAAACATTATGCTCAATTAATATTCGACAAAGGTGGCAAGAGCATACAGTGGAGTCAAGACAGCCTCTTTAATAAACGGTGCTGGGAAAATTGGACAGCTACATGCAAAGAAATGAAATTAGACCATCAGCTTACACCATACACAAGAATAAACTCAAAATGGATAAAAGACTTAAATGTGACTCATGAATCCATAAAAATCCTAGAAGAAAATGTAGGCAACAAAATTTCGGACATCATACACAGCAGAATTTTCACTGATATATCACCTAAGGCAACAGAAACAAAGGAAAAAATGAACACATGGGACTACATCAAACTCAAAAGCTTCTGCACAGCAAAAGAAACAACCACCAAAGTGGAAAGGCAACCCACTGTATAGGAGAACATAATTGCCAATGATATATCAGATAAGGGATTAACTTCCAAAATATATAGAGTGCTCATACATCTCAACAAAAGGAAGACAAAGAACTCAATTAAAAAATGGGCAGAGGAACTAAATAGACACCTCTCCAAACAGGTCATACAAATGGCCAAGAGACATATGAAGAAATGCTCAACTTCACTAATCATCAGAGAGATGCAAATTAAAGCAACAATGAGATATCACCTCACACCTGTCAGAATGGTCGCCATCAACAAAGCATCAAACAACAAGTGTTGGCAAGGGTGTGGAGAAAAGGGGCCTCTAGTACACTGCTGGTGGGAATGCAGACTGGTGCAGCCACTATGGAAAACTCTATGGTGTTACCTCAAAAAATTAAAAATTGAATTACCATTTGACCCAGTGATCCCACTCCTAGGAATATACCCTAAGAAGCCTGAAACACCAATCAGAAAGAATATATGTACCCCCATGTTCATAGCAGCGCTATTTACAATAGCTAAGATCTGGAAACAGCCCAAGTGTCCATCAGTAGACGAATGGATAAAAAAGCTATGGTACATATACACAATGGAGTACTATGCAGCTGTAAGAAAGAAAGATCTCTTGTCCTTTGAGACGACATGGGAAGACCTGGAAACTATTATCCTAAGCGAAACAAGGCAAGCAGAGAAAGACAAATATCATATGATCTCACTTATTTCTGGAATATAATGAACATAACAGCCTGAGAAACAGGGTAGTCCCAGAGACGTGGAAGTAGGGTACAGACTGACAATTGCCAGAAGAGGGGATGGGGGAGGGGAGCGACGAACCACAGAACTTGTATGCATGTACTCATAACCAATGGACATGGACAACAAAACTGAGGATGGGGCAGGGAGGGAGGAGGAGGAGGGTGTCAATGGGGGAAAAAAGGAGAAACAGCTGTAACAAAAGTAAATTAATAAAAAAATAAATAAATAAATAAAAAGGAAATGATAGAAAAAGAAAAGGGAAAAAAAACTCTTAAGACAACCAGAGAAAAGATAGGTTACCTACAGAAGCAAGCAAAAATACACTGACATTTCCCAACACTAACAAATAGAAGTTACAGACAATAGGATAGTATTTTCAAAGTTCTAAAGGAAAACAACCATCAATTCAAAATTTTGAACCATGTTAAACTTTGTCAATGTCCTTCAGCCAAAGACCTCAGGGAACACACCTGTCGTTGAACAAGTTATATTTATTACTTGTTACAGTGAAAAAGAAGCATGGTATGTCTCAGTAAGATGGTGTTAGAAATCATCTATTATAAGATTTGGGCTTTGGTTGGTAATTTGAGGAGGGTCTAAAAAACCAGAGGACTCATTCTGGATGGGGTGTTATCAGAAAGTGGGAGCAATTCTATGAGTGGGTATCTCAACCGTTATCTCCAGGGAGTGAGGATAAGCAGTAACTGGTAAAGAAGTTACAGTCACTCTTCACAGGAGGGAGGGACGTTCGGTATTGTGTGAGTTATACAGCGACCTGTCTAAATAGGGTTTGGGTGAGACTGTTTATGGCCAACAGGAGAACAACATGGCTTAGCTGTAAGCATCAGATCAGTTTGTCATAATATTGATGCCTAACTGTGAAGTTAGATCAGTCCCAGATGTCAGGAGCTGCTTTTTCTTTTTTCTCTTTCTCAACTTCCATTCACAAATGAGGATAAAATAAATAAGAATGAATTAGAGGGTTTGACACCCAGAGTCCCTCACTAAACGTTCTAAAGAGTATAGCTTCAGGAAGTAGAAAATTGAACCCAGCAGGAACGGGATGCTGGGGGGTGGGGTGGGGGTTGGGAGGAGGGTGTCAATGGGTGAAAAAAGGAGAAACATCTGTAACAAAAATAAATAAATAAACATTATTTTTTTAAAAAAGAAAGAAAGAATAGTGCAAAGGAATCATGGCTACAAATCAAAACTCACATCAATAGTATGAAGCAATAACAACAATAGTGATGGGAAGAGTTAAAAAACAAGGTGGAACCACAATTCTGAATAATTTGTAAGATCAGAGGGGAATAATCAGCCCAAGCATTCTATGATCCTTGTGTTAAAGAAGAAAGTAACAATCCTGATTAACTATAAGGCTTTGTTAAGGCAAGAATGCATGTTAAAATTTATGAGTAGCCACCAAAAGAATAGAAATAGACCATATAAATTTGATGGGGCAAGAACAAAAAAAAGTATTAATACTAAATAAGGGAAGAAAGGCAGAAGGATGATGCCAAGAAAAATCATGATAAATGCAATGTAAAAATATATCCAAATATATCAGCAATGACTACAAATGTAATCAGATTAAATGTATTAGTTAAAGGGCAAAAATTATCAAAGTGGATTTTTAATGAGCTGTGCTTTTTCAAGTGGCACACAAAACATAAGGAAAGAAGTCTGAAAGTTTTAAAAAGGGTAGAAAATGAGCAAATATCATACTAATAAAAAGAACCTGATTTCTCTATCAATCTCGTTTGTTTTCTCTCTCTCTCTTCCTCTCTCCTCTCTCCTTTCTCTCTCTCCCATACCTACTGCTCCATTTTGTCATTTCTTAATTCAGAGTGGTTCTTTCTACCCATCATAACATGCCCCCAATCAAATGGCCTTCCCAGCCCCTTTTACAGTATGACCTTTCAATTCCAGAAACAACCACCAACAGATTCCCAATCTCTAAAAAAAAATAAAATTGTATTGGTTCAGAGTGGAGGAAGGTTTAAGCCATTAGTAATATGGGAGGCCTCCGATGAACTGAAGAAGTACAAGTCAATCCCAATGCTATTGCCATTTTTTTTTAAGTTCTCTACTTTGATGTTCATAACAATGTCATTCAGTCATCAAGAAAAACTTAAATGATGTTTATAAAAACTGTTTACTAGCACAGCATGTCAATTCAGATTTCCCATGAAGCAGACACCAAGATGAAATTATATATGAAAAAAGATTCAGTAGGGGAAATACCTGTGAAGGATATCAGGGAGGAGGAACAGAAGAAGGCAGGGAGAACTTTAGATAATGATGCAGGTCTACCCCTTGTGTGAGGAGACAAGGAAGGAAGCATTGGATTGGAACAGTTCCAGACCAAAGCACATTTCTGAGAAAAATCTCTGTGGGCCAAGTGGAGAGTTTCCAAGCAAAGCCGCCCATCAAAAGAATTCCATGTTGGACAGGAATGGGCTGGCACTATTTCGTAATGTCTGTTCCACAGTTCCATATGGATAGGAATGAGCCTGCCATGCTCATTCATTGGCTAGGAGCAGTGCAGGGGGAACATGGGCTCAGTATTTATGGGGCAGCAGCTAGAGGCTGTCCATCAACTATGCCCCCATAGTAGGTTCACAGGAAGCAAATCTAATGGCATGTCCCATGGCCATGACAGCTCAACACTTACACCACACAGAGTCACTTCACTCACGTTCAAGGAGAAGCTACTTCATGGTCCCCTTGGGTCTCTCTTTATAAGAGAAAACTGAGATGAGGAAGTTTAGTGGGGTGGACTATAGCCCCCAACACTGCAGTTAATCTCAGTGCCACAACTGGTACTCATCCTCTCCCTCCTACACTATGTATTCTATAGCCTCTTTGTCCTCACTATTGTCTTGGCAAGCCTTGGTGGCTTACATGGTGATATGACCCAAACCCTCATTCTAGAGTAAAGAGGCTTGAACAAACCACTGGTAAGCTGGAGTTGCTTCATATGTCCATTCAGTGGGAAGTACCAGGAAGCACCTAACTGGATCACCTGGGTTCCACATGTAATCCTCCCCAAACCCCCATCATGTAAAAGAAATCCCCTCACCCCTGTGCTGGTCAGTTGCCAATTACCTCAGCCAATAGACTCCTCTTCCTACCTGCTGGTCCTTGGGTGCAAGGTGTCCAGAATGCTCTGGCTACAGTATAACCTATAGTTTAATGGGATCCTTACTCTGTCCCCTGACAAGAGTGTACCTCCACTGGGGATAAAGACCCTAATCCTGCAGTGCCCATAGTTCCACGCACCAGAAGTACAAAATCTCCAAGGGGTCGTTGAGAGTAACGATAAGTAGAGCTATTCCTGCTTTCATCCCTTATTTCCTGTGCTCACGCATCCTTCCTATTGAGGACACAGCACTGTAAAGAGGTCTCTGATTTAATGCATACACTTCATCCTGAAGGAGGGCACCCCACCATCCAGATTGCTCCCTGCAGCAGGTTTTCTTAAAGGGGATCCAAGTGGCACACCTCCATGATCACCACAGACAAGGAAGGGCCAAAAGTGAGCAGGTCAGGGAGCTCACAGGGAAATATCCACTGCAGCCTCAGAGGGAAATCAGATGTGGGTCGAGAGATGAATGGCCACAGACATCTACACAGCATAGAACAGTAATTTCAAACTGATTTCCTCTTAGACACTAGAAGGTTTGATACCATTGACTTCGAGCTTCCAGGACTAGCAAAGAAACGTGATGTCCACCCGAATCCTGTTCCTTTGTAGGCAAAATGTTACTTTTTCTCCTGAAGTTTTTAGAGGTCCTACAAATGTCACCAGTATGTATCCAATTGTCAACTTTAAGTCATTTGTTTTGCATGTCTCTCTGTGACCTTTTCCAATCTGAACACTTGTGGTTTCGTTTCAGTTCTAAGTTTTCTCATAATGTTTCTTTATTTCCTCTCTTTCATCCTCTCTGGTCTCTCCTTTTTATTTTCTTTATCTTTTTTCTGTTTTCTTTTTTTTTTTTTTTTCACTCTCTAATTCATGAATTCATTCTTCATCAGTGTCCATTCTGATATTTGGCACGAATTCTTATTTTTATACTACTTGTTTTTAATTGATGGTGCACCATACCCTCATGTCTGAATATTTAAAGTTATTTCTCCTTTCCCATAGACATTAGCTATTTTATTTGTTGACTTTCTTTTTTAAAATGATGTTTGTTTTCCTTACATGTTTGGATATTCTAAACTATTGTTGGCACTTGAATTTCAAACTCCCTTTGTCCTGAGTATGTAAGTGCTGATTCCAGCTACCTTAGGTAACTGTGGGGGGGGGGGTGCAGAGGCAGGGGGGACAGGAGGGTAGAGAGCAGGAATTGCAAGCTAGTAGCCCCTTTGCCTTCTGAGAAGGGTGGGGGTCTCTCTCCTCCAAGCAGGTAAGTCATCTGGAGTCATTTCTCTCCTTCTCCGGCCCAACTGCCCATCTGAGATTCCTGAGTCAGAACTCCTCCTGCTCCAGACAGCTGTGCTCAAAGTTTATTCCGGGGGCAAATGCAATAATCAGTTCATTTCTTTCTTTCTTTTTTCTTTTCTTTTCTTTCTTTCTTCTTAAATATCTTGGGTTGCTTCTGGCTGTGTTCTGCCTCTCTGGGTTTCTCCCTTTCTGGAAGTTTTATCCTGGGTACAAACATTACCCATGCTGTCTGCTCAGTTGGTGTGGAGAGGCAAAGGGCCTGGTGGGCTCAGCTGTTCCGTATACTAAGCTTTATTAATTAACCCGATGGCTGCCCCAAAGCCCCTCCTGGTCTATTTGTTGAGTCTGAGCTTAAAATATTTCTGGAATCTCTATTACTTCCACAGTAGTTTTCTATTGTCTATATTATGGGCTATGGCTTTTTTCTGCCCTTATGTTTCTGCAATCTGATCCCATCTGCTTTCTATCTTCCAGGAATTTTTCAAAATCTGTCTAAGAATAGATCCTGTTCTTGTTTCACAGTGCCGTGATGGATTTCTTTACCTCCTCCTCCATTCTTCCATTTATCTCATTTACTCCTCATAATGATTTGGTGAAAGAGGGATTTATTATCACCTTTTGGAGGGAACAGTGAGGCTCAGAGACGTTAACTTCCTGAGGCGTCACAGCTAGAACATGGCAGTGCTGGAACTTGGACCCTGGTTCATCTGACTCCCAGTGGTGGTACATGTCTTCTCACCAGTTGTTAGGGACTTTATGTTTGTCTGTTAGTTCCCTCCACTGTGGCCGGAGAGCTCCTTGGGGGCTAGGGTTGTCCTGGGGCCCCCTTTGTATCCCCTGCAGCACCTTACACAACACAGAGAACACTAAACACCAGGAGTCTGAGTCACTGGCAACTTGCCCAAGTTCACATGACTAGAGAGTGGCAGGTCAGAATTTGAACCCAGGAAGTCAGGCCCCAGAGACTGCACCCTAATGCTATCTTCCACCCAGATCTGAGGTGCCACTCACCAACTTCCCCCTAAGCACCCCTTTCCTGGGAGGAAGGCAGATCACTAGGCAACAGCCAACGTATGCCATAAGAAGACTATATTTCAGTAAAGCATCATGGCATTACTTGATTCTTAAAACCAAGACCAAGTGTTACTTTGATGAAACAGAAACCTAGAGAAACAAAAAAAGGAATACATGATATGGGCTGTCAGAGCTGTCAACAAACTACACAGACAACAGCAGAGATTGGGAATGTCCCAAGAGGTGTGAACATGGCAAGACCAGTCTATGAGGAGGCAGGAAGGGGTGGCTCCTGGTCTGCCACTAATTAACAGTGTCATCTTCACATGTGGACCACTGTGGGTTTCAGGTTTTCTATTTGCCCTATAAGGTCATCTCGAAGGTATCTCTAACACTGATATTCAAAAATTCTAAATAAATAATAAATTCACCTTTATCAGAACAAAAACTTAATTTATGAGTGTTCCTAGCCTTAACCTTGTCTTTCAGAGCCCTGGGTACTTCTCCAATCCAATCCCTCATTATTCTTTGCCTCATACTTTTTTTTATCCTCTAGTCCACAGACCTAGGCACAGATTTCTTGTGTAAATGTCAAAGTCCTTCCTCATCTCAGGCTGCACCATCCCCTTTCTGAGTGGGCACACACATACACACACATTTTTGGCCAGGTTAATTATATTTGTTATTTTTAGACTCTGGTTAGGTATAATTTCCTCCAGGAAGACCTTTCTGATCCCCTCCCCAGGCTGAGTAAGACACCCACCCTCTGTGCTCCTCCCTACTGCTTGTTAGAGCCACCATGTAACACAGCACTAATCTAATTAAATCTAACATCCCAACAAGTAAACATTAGCTCTATTTTTACAGATGTGAAAACTAAGATTCAGCAAGATTGAGGAACCCACCAGCACTGCACACCATCTAGTCTCCGAGCCAGGAGTCAAACCTCGTGTATGTGCTCAGGCCACCTTCGCAGCATCTGTCCAGAAAGTCTGGGGCACAATTGGGATGATGTCCCATACCCCAAGTTGGAGTAGCGAGGATGACAAACTTTAAGAGACCAATGCACAGGTCATGGCAGCTAGAATAAGGCCAGGCTGGGAGACTGATGCAGGGAACACCTCAGGCCATTGTCCCACCTAAATGGGGAGAGAAGCACAGAGGCAGCCTACATAAGAGTCTCAATTCCTGGGCACTGAGCTCACTTGGGACTGGATTCCAAGCCTACAGGCACACAAATATCTGGGATGCTTCTTTTTCTGGGCCTTAGATGCCAAGTCACCTTGGGGTATGGTCTTTGGTCTGGATACTGTGTTGGTCTGTAGACCAGTACATTTCTACTGGAGTCTCTCACACTTGGGGGAATTCACCAAATATGAATTAATAAGGTCAGACCAGAATTATATTGCTTTCAGCCAAATACTACTACAAAATATATAGAGCAAAACGCAAATATAACATGTATTTTTCAATAAATTATGAAAATAGAAACAGGGCAAAATAGGAGCAAGTTTCTAAATACAGGATTGTGCAAAATTTTAGAGCAATTTTCAAAAACAGAAGCATTAGGACCATACATCACTGTTATTTTAACTAGTGTTTAGAATTTTGAAGAAGTAAAGCAGATGGATTTTTCTAGTAAGTGACTTACCTTATCCAAAGTTGTTCAGGAAAAGAATATAGTTGAAAATACTCTCAACGATATTGAAGAAAGAAAATACAATAAGAAATCAAGGTATAAGTATATTGTTCTAAAATTATAACAGAGTGGCTAAGACCAAGGGCTCTGGAGTCAGATTGCCTGGGTAAAATCTGACCTTAGTTGATGTGTCTATGCCTCAGTTTTTCTCATATATAAAAAGAAGATAAGGGTATTTACCTATAGAATTGCATAAAGATGAAATGAGTTAATGCCATTGGAAGGAAGTTTAACATATGGTAAATAGTCAATAAATGCTAGCTGTTAGTTATTAGCCATTATTATTGGCAGTTAAATATAAATTAATAGGATAAGTTAAATATATATTTAAGTTTTTAACTCTCCAAAATTCTTTAATAAAATTGGAACATTTAAAGGCAACAGATTACACAAACTCAAGTCCACAAGGAAACCTACTTCTTCAAGGAAACTTTAGTTTTGCTCCAGAGTTCTTTCAACTGATTGGAAGAGGCCCACTCATATTATTAAGGATAATCTACTATAGTTAAAGCCAATTGATTGTAAACGTTACCCACATCTGCCAAATACCTTCACAGCAACAATTTAATTGATTAATAGTTTAATCAAATAACTAGGTACTATAGCCTAGCCAAGTGACACATAAAACTATCACAATTGGGTTGACAGAAGGGAATTACGTCCTAAGCAAAGAGACAGTGGGCAGAAAGGCAAAGAGGGAAACAACAGCACTGTATGTGCTGGTTTTTGTGTGTGTCTATGTTGGTATGTCTATGTGTGAGTGGGTCTGTGTGTCTCTGAGTGAGTGTGTGTATCTGTAAGTTTCTTTGTGTGTGAATGTGTATGTCTGTGTGATTGTGTGTCTCTGTGTGCATGTGTATGTGTTGGTGGAAAGGCAGAGGGATATGCAGAAGCCAAAGTGTGCACCAAGAGGCAGCAAAGATAAGCCTACAGAGGTGGAAAAGGAAACCCATCTTACAGAGGCCTTTGCCTGCCATGCTGAGGAGCTTTACTTTATACTGTGGTCCAAATCAGATTGATCATCAGAATCATCTAGAATATCCTAGGCACCATTTCATTTAATATGTTTTACTGACTTTAGAGAGAAAGGAAGGGAGAGAGAAAGAAACATTGATGTGAGAAACATCGATAGGCTGCCTCCTGGGCATGTGTCCACTATTGGGGATCAAGCCTGCAACCTGAGCATGTGTCCTGACCAGGAATCCAGGAATCCAATCGGCAATCTCTTGGTGCATGGGATGATGCTCAACCACCGAGTCACACCAACGAGGGCGTCCTAGGCACCATTTTTAAAAACAGAGAATTTTTGGCCCCCTTCCAGACCCAATTAATCAGATTAAACCAGAAGCTTCTATTATTCAAAAGCCCCAGTTTGTCCCCCAATCAGATGATCAAGTTTAAGAATCTCTTCTTTAGGAAATGGAAGTCTCTGAAGTGTTAAACGACAAGGTCCAAATTTTGTTGTCATTAACAAGCTTCCTGGTTTAAGTGTTTGTGATTTTCACATGAATAGGATAACTTTTCTATGGTGGCTTCTAACATCAACATAGATAGAATGTGCCTGGAAAAAAAACCTGGCTGAGATCCTCCCCAGTATGCTTATCTTTGCAGACACAACCTAATTGGGATCAGAAGGGCCCGGGAGCTGGGAGGTAGAAGGATAGAGCTCTCTGTCACTGTCAGTTCCATTTCCATGGAGATCCACTCATTCATCAAACATTCATTTAAGGCTTACAGATTACCTAGTCCATGCCAGGCTCATGGGGAACAGTAAGACAGAAGAAGCCAGCCTACAGTTTTGCAGTCACAAGCACTTGAAGCACAATTTTGAAAAGAATAGAACACAGAGTTCTTTTAAGGCAATATTTAAGACAAGTATGAGGTAAGATGGTACAGATGCAAAGCATAGATGTCAAAGACCTAGGTTTGTTTATACGCAGTTTACACAATGAGCCTAATACATACCTGGCACATAGAGCATTAAACAAATGTTGGTGCCTTACCTCCCTAAGTTATTATTTATGCCAGCACCCCTTCTCAGCAGTCATGATATTTGGGTTCCTGGAACAAATTTTTAAAAGGAAAAAGCATGTCTGGCTTCCAGAATCATAGGAGATTGTATTAATACAATGGTGTTCTTCTGGTTGACATAGGAGACAGGGCACTGGATGCATGTAGTTGAGCTCCAAAATAGATATTACAAATAAGGCTTACATCAGAAATAGAAACACCTTTCTCCTCAGGCCAGCATTTGTCAGACCTCTCTTAATTTAGACTCTTTCAAGCCCACCCACGGGAGCTCATCATCTCCATCTCCAAACCCAGAGAAACGTGTTTTTCTTCTCAAGGCCCTCCTTTTCGTGAGCTTTCAGTACCTTGTGAGATTCAATACGAGAGCTTTTTAATCATCCCTCACGTCTAGTCTCAATAGGCCAAATGCTCAGATTCGCATGGATTTTGCATATTAACTAGGAGAAAAGTGAACCTTTCTCAGAGAGTAGGCTACAGGTTATCCAAGGATGATTTTTAAGATGATAATAAAGTGCAGGAGCTAAGGATGAAAAATGGCTTCAACTTACAGCAGCTCTGACCTCAGATGCTCCCAGGTCCAGGGTTGCTCCCCCAATTCTAAAGGAAACCAGTCTCAAAACTGAGGTCCTAAGCCGTGAAGTGACCTGTGGTGTATCTCTGAATTTCCCCATTTTGTAAAGAATGTGTAGATCTACCCTCTCATCTCCCCCCCCCCTTAATTTCTACTTCCACATTCTAGGAAAGACTTACATTACTGGGTAGACCAAGCATCACCTTCTCAACCACGGGTCTGCAGACCCATGACCTAGTCTACCTTTGGCCCATGACCTATTCTACCTTTGGTCATGTTCACATTCACCCATCGTCCACATAGCTGTGATTCTTCTAGGGTCCAACACAGTGAGTCTGAATCAACATAAAGGAGCTAAGAGTTCAAAGACTGAATTAAATGCCTGTAATTCAGGAAATGATGTCAAATAAAATCTGACATTCAAAAATTGGAGGAACAAAATAAAATCTTGATAAATAAATTTTTAACTGTTGCTCCTAGAGAGATGTACCTTGAAACATAAGAGAGTTCCCTTTTTGTAATGTGTAGATTTTTTGCTAAGATATACCTAAGCTTTGCCCTGAAAGCTATGCTAAAGGACATAGACCCTAGAACCCAGCACAAACCTCAGGTAGGAGCACATATGAACCACATTCTCTTCTCAGAGAAGCAGTTCCCTCAGTGGGTTGAGCCATTCAGCCTGGTCCATGAGAAAGGCCTAGAAACACTTACTTTGAAGAGGACATGGCTGGCTAACAACACAGCTGTGTCTACCACTAAATACAACTGGGTCCTAAATTACAAGACTGTCCCTGAGCTGGGCCTCACTCAGAATTTCAGGCTCTATCTTAAAACCACATTAGACTGATACTTAAAGAGACATCTGCTTCTGTTGTAGCACAGTAGCCCTCCTGCCAAGAGTAACTTAAAAATGGGAGGAAAAAAATCTGTTTTAAGGCACCAGAGACTCATCAGGCCCTAGGAGTTAAAGGCCCAAGATCCTGGAGAGAAGAAAAATTCATTGAGATGAGTCCTAATATATTCTGTCCCACTTTTTCTCTCAAGGCACCTGCAACCTCTTAAATGATGCTGCAAGTCAAGCAGGAAGTAGCTCTAAGTACCTGAGAGCCTAAACAGAACTTTAGGCGGTGTCATGGATACGGGGAAATAAAAATTGACATTCAGAACTACCAACATACCAGAACATATGATTCCAGAAACCCAGAGAGAAAGGAAATGCAGCAAATAAAATCAATATCAGGTACAACTTTTCCACTCCAGACTTTACTGATTCCTGAAGAAGGCAAACTGGGTAGAAAGAAGCATTGAAGAGGCTAAGAAGAAAAGCAGAGTTTGGGGCAGGCTAATCAAGCAAGGAAGGGTGGTACGATTAAACCTCAGGATCCTTGCACAGAGGAAGCTCCTTTCAGTTGAGATGCTTAAAGGGCTTACTCCTAGGGGCCAATCCAGTCAGGGATTAAACTGTTTAGAGGCTTGGTTTGAGTCCCACCTTGGCAGAAGAAGAACTAGAATCTGAAAGATAGATCAGTTTAAAATATTCAGATAAAATTACAGAGATAAAAATTTTAAAAATACAGAAAAGAGTGAAATAAACATGTATTTGTAATTTGCCACACTAACAGAATAAGAAGAAACCCATATGATCATCTCCATATAGATACAGAAAAAACATTTGAAAAATTTCCACACCAATTTGTAATTAAATGAAAAGAAATAGACCTCTCACCACTGCAATGCCAGCCCCACCCCCCAAATAAAACTCTTTCTCCTAAGATTGGGAACAAAGCAAGAATGTATACTCTCACCACTGTACTGGACGTCCTGGCCAGTGCAATAACGCAAGGTAAATAAATAAATGACATACATATTGGAAAGGAAGGAAATCTTTACTCTTAGATGACATGATTATTTACATAGGAATTTCTGCCATGTCCACATTGTTGAACCTACATGGCACCCCCTTCCTTAACCTCTCCAAAACATCTTTTTGAAGGACCAGTTCAAATATACAGCGTTGGGCAAAAGTAGATTTACAATTGTGAGTACACAAAACACAGCTTATTCCTATATTATTTATTAATTATTGTATTTATTATTAGTATTATTAGTAACCTACTTTTGCCCACCCTGGTATCTGCCCTGTTAAAGCCTGTCCTGATGCTTTCCAAATACTCTCCCCTTCTCTAAGTTTACTTCAGTTCAGTTTAATAAATATTAATTTAACTTCTACTCTGTACTGGGCCCTGGGAATTCCCATGGAAATTTATCTACCAATTTCTGCAGTATTTATTTCTCAAGAGAACAAACAAAATATAAATACGGTTCCTTAAAAAATAAATATCAAAGTTAAGCTAAGGTTTCCTTTCACAAACATCCTCAATCCTAGCTTCTTCCAAACCTACCCAGAGGTCACCACTGTTAGCACTTTAGTTTGTAGCCTTTTGAACTTCTGGTCTTTTCATTGTTTTGTATTTTACATACATATCTATATGGCCTAGAAAACGTATAAAATCGTTGTATATTATGTTTTTTCTTTCACTTTATCTTTTCCATAAAAGATAAGACACCCTACATAATTACCACTTATTTTACTCCAAAGGGTATCCTAAAGATTTACTAATAGATCTACCCTATTCTTCTTAACCTCTGTATAATTTTCATTGTATGGCTTTAACAGTAGTTTACTTAGATACTCCCCTATTGAACATTTAGATTGTTTGCAGTATTATGACATTACAAACAATACTGTGATTACCATAACTACACATGTCTTTTCTGTGCACATGAATAAATGTCCATCTGGGGTATAAACTAAGAAATTAAAAAAATGGATCAGAGTGTGCCCTTTTTTTTTTTTTTTTTTCTTCCTAGATATAGCCAGATTGCCTTCCAAAATTCCCTGGAAGTTCATCTCAGTATTCTGCCCCTAACCCTGAGCTGTTCACATAGTAAGAACTCAATAAGTGTTTTTAATTAATTTTTTTTATCCTCACCCGAGGACATTTTTGCATTTATCCTCAAATAGAGCAGGAGGGAGAGAGGGAGGAGGAGAGAAAGAGAGAAACATCAATGTGAGAGAGACACATCGACTGGTCGCCAACCACACAATCCCAACCGGGGCTGGGGACTAATCGCAACCGAGGTAAGTGCCCTTAGCAGGAACCAAACCTGGGACTCTGGTCCACAGGCAGACGCTCTAACCACTGAGCCAAACTGGCCAGGGCACGATAAGTGTTTTTTAAGTTGATGGATGAAAGAATACATGGTTATTGTGAAAATATTCTGACTCATTTTTCTGACCCACCATGTAATTACATGCAATATTTAACTTTTCAAGAATGCCCTCTCTAAGCTTCAATTCCTAAACTATAAATGCTGTGTCTTCTATTTTCTGCTTCAGAAGCAGTTAGCCCCTATATATAGGTGTTTAACAAATATAGGTGTTTGTTGAATCATGAGCAGGTATGTTTTATGTTATAAAATAAGTTGAGAAAATAATCATTGTGATTATAGCAATAAGTAGTAAACATCAAGTTAAGGAGGACATTGCAAAGGCCAATTACTATGAGAAGAGCTGTAGGCAGTGGACATGTTTCTCTAGTCCAAACAACACATTAATGGTGGTCATTAACTGGGAACACAAAACGATTGGCTAAGTACCATTCCTCTTCAGTAGCAGTAGGGAGGGATGGTGGAATTGCACTAGGGAGGGGAAGGTGGTTCTGTTCCACATTAATGGAACTCTCAATGTTCTGATGATATGCAAATGGACCACAGAAAGCATTCCAAGGCAAGAATCATGGTGAGAAACAGAACTGAGCTTGTTTCTGTCTTAATAATCTTAAGAAGCAGTGCATCCGAGCTTGTTGATGAGTTTTACTTGCTTTATGCCTGGACAGGTAGAGCTTGGGCCTATCACATATCTCCAGAGTGGCCTCCAAAAAAAATAATAAACCATCATCTGAACCTACCTCTTTCTAATAGCATTGATTTTCAGAAGCCTCAATCTCAGAGGCAAAATTAATCCCAATCATTAAAGCAAAAGAAATGCTACCTGCTCATTTCCACAAGTGTCCATTTCTTCCAAGGTTTTCTAATCATTTTCTCATTAGCCTCATTCTCAATCTCACCATCATTATTATTCTGTTTATGTAACGTCACTCACTGAGCACCTTCCAGATGCCTTCCCACCAGCATGCACAATACATTCCAATTATGTAATTATGCCATTGTAATCAAATCATTAAGATTCACATTAAACATGTATTAAAGTTCACAAGGAAAAAATAAGCACGAGACACAGGCACCAACCAAGAGGGAGGGAAGCAGACAAACATGATTGTAATTGCAATTTGCTTTTAATGCACCCACAACTGCAGACTTAAAGTCTTGGGAGGATTTTATAACTGAGAAGAGGTGGTTGATTTATAAAAATAAAAAGCAGTTCTCCGCTCCCTACCCTATGACTCCATTGAGTTAACCCCTTGATTATATAATGAACTATAAGAAAAAACTCAGGCAAGTTCACTGCATTTCTCACACACACACACACACACACACACACACACACTGAATAAAACAAAAAGGACTTTCCAAGAGACTTGCATGCACTCATTGGCCTGGGAGAAATAATGCTGTACCTGCGAAAAATCTCAGTCTACTACTGCCCAGGTCCCACCCCAGACCTACTGAATCACAAACTTGGTGTGGGGCTACCAATCTGTTTTAACAAGCCCTTCAGGGGATTCTCAAGTACACTAAAGTTTGAAAACTATTGGGCTACACTATGTCTAGGCCTGGATGATGGAGAGAAAAAGAAAGGTGCATTTAAGGAGTACTAACCATGCTGTAGCCACTGGGCCAGACACTTTAGATATATTACTGCATTTGGTTTTCCAATAATTTATTTATTCACTTAGTAAACAAATCCTGCCTCAGTCAACACCTTGCTAGGCATTGAGAATATAAAGATGCATAAAACACAATGCTTACTTTCAAGGAGACTTACAATAAATAGATAATTATAATATAAAGTGGTAACAGTAATTGTTACCACATATTGAGTGCTAATCATGTGTCAAGGACTCTGTCAAGTGCTTGACCTATATTATCTTTAATCCTCATAGCAACCTTAGGGAGGACAGGTGGTGTTATTGCCAGTTTCCATCTGATGAAACAGAATAGTTAAAGAAATTAAATAACTCACCAAAGGTCGAACAGCTCACAAGTGGTAAAGCTGGGACTAAACCCTTTTTTTCATCACTCACTGCTGCAGCAGTCCCTGACCAATGGGCCCAGTTCTCATAAGTACCATCTCATGAGCAGTCCAAAACAATCCACATGTACCCAAGCATTTTCTGTAGCCTAATCGAATTATAGGTCCAGCTTTTATGAATACTGTTATTTTTCAAGTATTATTGATGCTATTGTGCTTAATAGAATACTGACTACATTGTAATTGTTGTCATATGTATTTTTCCTAAGGTACTATAAGTACAATTACTACTTTGTGGGATAGCCACAAAATGTGGAGCTGTCAACAAGAAGTCTTATTTGGAAACTGTGAGAACCATATGTTACAAACACTTTATGTGAGGGCATAAAGTGTTTGCCAAATGTGAATAATATATGAATTAATCCCCATTAAAATACACAAAAGTGAGTCCAGCCAGTGTGGCTCAGTGGTTGAGCATCGACCCATGCACCAAGAGGTCACCAGTTCGATTCCCGGTCAGGGCACATGCCCAGGTTGTGGGCCAAATCCCCAGTGGGGGGCATGCAGGAGGCGGCCAGTCGATTTTCTCTCTCATCGATGTTTATATCTCTCTCTTCCTCTCACTTCCTCTCTCTCTAAAATCAATAAAGGAAAAAAATTATTTAAAAATAATAATAATAAATAAACAAAAGTATTTGAGTATTCCCCAAATCCATGATGCTCTCAAAATCTAATTTGAAAGCCACAGCATTAAAAGATAAACACTTTCACCCTGGCCAGTTTGGCTCAGCGGTTAGAGCGTCGGCCTGCAGACCAGAGAGTCCCGGGTTGGTTTCCTGCTAAGGGCACGTACCTCGGTTGCAGTTTGTCCCCGGCCCCAGTTGGGGTCGTGTGGGTGGCAACCACTTGATGTGTCTCTCACGTAGATGTTTCTCTCTCTCTCTTCCTCCTTCTCTCCCTCCCACTCTATCTGAAAATAAAAATGTAAAAATGTCCTCAGGTGAGGATTAAAAAAAAATAAAAATAAAAGAGAAACACTTTCATTTCAGGAAACCACTTGGTGACAATTTGATTTTAAACATATATACAAATGTCTTTGCACTAAACGTGAACTAACAAAAGTTATTCAGGCAAATGTAGAGACCTTCCAATGGTCTTGGACAAAGAAACAAATGCAGATAATTCAGAACACCTCCGTTAGAAGACCTTTGTTTTTGTCTGTCTAGGCTCTCTTTAAGAAACTATCCTGCCACTCATTTTACTCCTTGTGGTTCAAGGGGTGCTAAATTTCAGATTCGGATCCACAGCCCCAACCTAGTCAATAGGAGAACCGAGAACCCCAAACCCTGGCCACAGTGGTTTGGTTCATTCAGGTATGGGCATGTGGCCAAGCTGAGCCAGGCCAGCCAAAGCCTTACCCAGGACTTCTAATGGAATTGTTAGAAAGAGGCATTCTATATTTGCTAGAATACCAACTAGGAGAACAACATAAGCCAAGAACTACAGGTGACCATCTTTCTACCACGTGGAGAGTCTACTTGAGAATGAAGCAGACACCAAGGACAAAATGAGCCAAGAGACAGAGGAAAGTACACGGACTCCTGATCATGCTATTTGGACTTCCAGATTTAACCTCACCTAAGGCTACCTCTTATCCCCTCGTACTTACTGAACATGGGCCAATACCTTCTCTGGGCTTTTTTGTAAAGCAAGCTTGAATTGTTTTTCTTTCTCTTACAACCAAAAGGGTCCTAACCAGTATGTAAGTCAGTACTAGGAGTGGGATATTACAAGTGGCACACCTAGATGGAAATGGCTGGATTTAGGTGGGCTGAGGTACAATAAGGATTCCCTCTCCCCACATTCAAGTTGGTAACCTTCTTTAAGGGATTGCAAAAGGGCTGGTTAAACTGTTACGTCATACTTAGGAGTCAGCTTAAAAGAAAAGAAATGATGATGTTAGAGTTGCTCTTTCAGGACAGGCAGGCCATCTGAAAGCAGAAAGGGAAGGTGATAGAGCCTTGCTAAAAGACAGTGGGTGGGCCGCACTCTAAGTGGGCTAAGAGTCAGATAATACCCTCCCAAAGCTAAAGTCAGTGTAAGTAAAGGCAGTTAGGTGGGAAGCAGAGAGGCAATTAGGATTGAGACCTAGAAGAAACCAGGAATGTGGAGTGAGCCTAATGGCCCAGGCCCTTCCAACACCTCCTACGGTTCACTGCTCAAAAAATACAATTACCGCTATGGTAAAGAGCTTGAGAGTGAAAGGCACATTAGCCCTGCCTCAGCTCATTGTTTGAGAGGACAAGGTGAAAGCAGTTAAACTCAGGGCTAGGGACAGGCACAGAGCTCTTGAACCTGTTGCTAGGAGACAGACACTATAAAACTATAAAAACAGGGTCAAAACTCATGGACCATAACTCCATAAGATCTCTGACTTAGGTTAATATCCCTTGAACATCCTGGAAAGCTGATTTAGGGGCTAATTGATCCAACCTCAAGTCTAAAAATGAAGGCCATGCGATTGCTCAATCCCTATGGTCAGCCCAAATTCCCTAGACTCCCTACTACAGGAAGCGAACTATGATAGTAAATACAGTTCCTAGAAAAGAAATGTATTCCAATATTCATATCACATGTGGCTGTGAAGAAGAGTAGATAAGGGAGATGCTCACAAAGCAGAACAAGGCAGCCGTTTTGGCCCCAAAGGGAACTCCCCCCACTGCCATATCAGGGTGTCCTTGGAATGAGTACCCAGGAGGGCGTGGTATATGATATTCACTAGTGACAACAGCATTATTTCCCATAGTCTCTTTTATTTTTCCAAAATTAAGTGTCTTATTATGGCAATATTCTTTTGCCTCCACCGTTTCCTTCCTGGTATGTTGGGAGTGATTAAATGTATGATTTGACAACGGTTTGCATTTAAAGAGGCAGCTCATCATACAAAGACAATGGAGGGGGTGGGATAAAATTGATATGTAAATGGAGATTCAACCAAATCTGTAATGCACATTTTGTTTTTAAAAATCAATAGAAAAAATAATATTTGGGAGGATTTCTTTTTTCATAGTAAAAAATAAAATGTATTGGTTTGCAGGGAGCCATATGGTATACTTTTAGTGTTGCACTGGTTTAAGAGTCAGACCTAAGTTTGAATGAAGTCTTTTGACTTTCCTCCCACAGTAAAGTAAACCACTTTTCTTAGATTGATATGTTTTTTCTGTGTGTGTGTGTTTTTTTTTTCACTTTTACTACCTTTGCACATGTTCATAAATAATATATATTTATTCCTTGAGAAATTTGGCTTTCTCACTCAACATCATGTTTTTAAGATTTATACATCTGAATATGTTCATTCATTTTAATGGATTGATAGTATTCTAACATATGGATAAATTGCCCTTTATCCATTTCCATTCTGTTGGACAGTTTGGTTTTTTTAATTACTATTATTATTGTTTGTTTTTACAAGCAATAAGGCAGTGAACATCTTGGGCACATTTTCATATATATATGAGAGAGAGAATTTTCTAGGGCATGTACCTATACATGAGCTTGCTGGGTATAGTGTTTGCTTATCTTCTGATGTACTAGGTTTCACTAAATTGCCCTTTAATGTAGTTTTACCACTTGACACTCCTGCTAGTAGTTGTGGCGTCTCTTCACCCTGATGTGTGGTGGATTGATTCTTGAAGTTTGTCTGTTTTTTCCTGTGAGCACCCCTTAATCAAGGGTGTTAGGTCTATGGAATTCTGCATGCCCTGCATTGTGAAAGGGTTCCTGCTAAGAAGTTGTATGTTTGCTTTTACTGGGGCCTATAGGGTTTCAATGGTCCTTGACCAGGTTTATGATAACTTCTCAGCTTGGTCATTTTACACCAGACAGGTAGTATAAATTTGGATCACATACCTCTATGTAGTTCAAACCTGGGAATTAAGTTTCTCAAATTAATTTTTTTTTCTTTCTGCCTAAGGCTCTGGACAAATGATAGGCTTCCATGTTGCTTCCTTTGGCCAATAGGTATAATTTTCCAGGCTGCACTTTATGAGTGGGGCAGCTTTTTGACTTTCCATGCTTTATACAGGGTCTGGAGGTCACATAACTAAACCTCATATGGACACTCTATGCCCAGGCCCAAGTCTCATGTGGAACCAAAATCACCATGTGTTCCCTTGGCCTGGGCTCTCCCTCACCCACCCACTCACAATAGCTCTCATTTCCCTTTCTTCCCCGTACACTTGAGATTATCTTTTCCTTCTTTCAAGTTTACTAGTGCAATTTTACAAAAATGTTGTTGTTTTGTTTTTTCATCCAGCATTTCTATGCATCTGAAGTTAAAGGAGGATGATCAATTATATTAACTTAGTCTGTTGTGTTAGAGAGTCCTCTAAAATATCTTCCTATTACAAAACTCTACAATTTTAATTAAGAACTCTATAAGAGACAAGTAAAAGAAGAGATACTTTGTGTAGCAAGATCTAAAGACCCATACATACCTGAGTATCAACAGTGCCTCATTCCCCCTTACTATTCCATTCCTGTCATCTGTTACTTAATCGGACTTTGATGTTCAGCTGCTCATTGTAAACCTACTCTTAGGTCAGAAATCTTCCCAGGATAGACACACCATGACTGTTCAGTCCCTGGAACTACAGAGACGCTGCAGAGCAAAAGCTAACAGCTAGTGCTGGATTAATCTGCCCCTATTTAACACACATGCACACCCTGTCAGAAACAGGCTTATATTATCTTACAACCAGAATTAATATTATTTCAGTGAAGCTGCCACAGATGACTTCCTACTCTGTCGCCCCCAGCCCTTGAACATGCAAAACAAAGCTTGGGAACATGAGGCCTGATAGACAGAGATTCTCTGTGAGGGTCCTAGACTGCTGCCTTATTTTGATTCCTTCTTGTCCCTCCCTCTGTCTCTGTAACAGTTTCCAGGCCTGTCATTTCCTGCAAGCTGTAATGCCTTTCATAGTAGCATTTAACTCTGTATATCCCACAAACCTATCCCAGTGGCTAGTACATGTAGGTACTCAGTAGATTATTTTTGAAGATATTATAGTCAATCAGAAACCAATAGTTGTGGGATCCACTTTGTAAATCCCCCTCCTAGGACCCCAGTTGGCCCACAACTCTTCCTCTCATCATTACCTTCCTGTCTTCAACATCTGCCAAACTTCAGCTGGGGTGAGGGACTGAAGACTGTCTCTTTTAAAGACATCTGCTACAGCGTGGAGACCATTTGCAAAATAAATCAAGCTTCTTTGGCTTAAAATTGGAGGCAAATGGTAAGAAATCTGTGAGGGGAAGCTCTTCCCCACTATAAAAGATGTGAGAAGCCCACCTTTGTGGGAGGAGACCAAACAAGGAGGACAGCTGTAGTGAAGTGTGCAATGGTCCCCAACATAATCAATGAGGACTCAATGCACACAGTGCTTTTAGAACCCAACTTCAAATTAGGAATCAGGCACCTTAAAATGTCCATGGGCTTTGTCTGGTCATCTGACTTCTGGAAATACAACCTAATAAAATAATGCAAAAATAGGAGTTGATGGGAGCATATGCTTGAACAATATCATTTCAATGATATAGTAAAAATTTTTCAATTACAAACAATTTAAATATCAAAATAATCAAAGAATTATTATGTAAATTATTGGGGTTTTTTTCCTACTGGAAGCAAAAACTATGGTTATAAAGGCTACACAGCACCATAAAAAATGTTCATGGCTAAATGTTAAGTGGAAAAAAAGAGAGAGAAAATCTTATATATACAGTAGAATTACAACTGGATTTTAAAAGTAGGTGCTTAGCAGAAAGACTAGCCGTAAATATACCAACCTGCTAACTACAGTTCTATTATATTGTGATATTATGGGGTTTTTTCTTTTCCTTTGTTTTCCAACTTTTCAGCAATGTTGTTCTATTGCCTTTATAATGAGCTACATTATCCATAAATGTTTAATTGGGAAAAGATCATATCTTAGTGAAGAGCAGAAATGTGTTCCTCTGTCCTTATTACTTCCTCCCTCCCTCCCTCCCTCCCTCCCTCCCTCCCTCTCTTCCTCCTTTCCTTCTTTCCTTATTAAGGAAAAGTAACATACTTTCACTTTAAAAAATCAGAAAGAATATTCTATTTTACTAAACATGTAAATTCTTGGAATGATTCTTTTTCCCTTTTCTATGAACAAAAGTAGAGAAGGAGCCTAGAGAGAAATAGGCACGAAGAGGGCCAGAAGCAGGACTGTGCAGGGAGCTGGCCAGTGACACAGGTACCACCAGCGACACATAGGGAAATGCAGCAATCAGCAGCCTTGCAAACTAGGTTCCATGGGTATGCAAGATGATGGCAAAAGTTAATTTGGAGAAATAAAGGGCAAACATGGGCTAATCAGCATGGAACGTCTGAGTAAAATACTATTTACAAAACACTAGAGATGCCTTCCTGCTTTATTTAACCAGAGGACAAAAAAAGGCCCCCACTGAATTTTCCTAGATTGTTGCTAGCAATGAATATGGATTAAAGGATGAGGAGAGGATTGATTGTTGTCTCTTGTGAGTCTCAGCCTTGTACACATGAACTGTTCCCAGACACTTAGTTCAATGTTTGGTCATCAGTCAGGTCATCCACACACCTGGAAACTGATGTCTGATTAACCGCTCCCTGGTGGCACTCCCACAGTCTCAGCCTGGATGTTTGGCAGGCCCACAACTAAACCATGGTTGGTTTGGAGATTAACTCTTTCCTGTTCACCTGCCTATCGATCATCCATGTGCCCTACACATCTCCATATGTATGGAGCTTTCCTGAAAGCTCTGCAAGAGTAGGGGCCACATGACTAGGGTAGACTGCTATGGCTTTTAGGGTCATGTTTGGGACAGTTGGCCAGAGGTTGTCTCCTGGTCAGAAGATGGCAGAACCCTAAGGGACTGGCCAGAGCAGGCTGAAGTCTGGCAGTTCTTGTTTAAGGTAAAGACCAGAAAGTGTAGCGTCAGAAGCTGACATGGAAGGGGTTCCTAGGGCAGATTTCTCAGAAGCCATGGATTATAAACACCTAGAAACACTTGGAGCAGAAGTTTCTCTGACAGCTGTCAGGGGCCTCTGCTATCACTAAATAAATGCTTTCTAACCCTAATATCTCAGTCCCATTCGTCTGATTTGTGTTTTTGTTTTTTTGTTTTTTTCATTTAAAACAACATATGTAAGCATATATAAAGTGGCTTTATAATGGAACTACTTTTTCTGGATAAACAAGATGGTGGTGGTTGTTTTTTTTATCCTCGCCCAAGGATATGTTTTTATTGATTTTAAAGAGAGAGGAAGGTGGGGGAGAGAGAGAGGGAGGAAGAAACATTGATGTGAAAGAGAAACATTGATCAGTCGCCTTCCATACGCACCCCGATCATGGATCAAACCCACAACCTAGGTATGTGCCCTGACCAGGAATCGAACCTGAAAACTTTTGGTGTACAGGATGATGCTCCAACCAACTGAGCCCCGTGGCCAGGGCTAAACAAGATAGTCTTGACAGAAAGTGTATCTCTCCAACATTTGGCACTTGCCATCTTGGGTTCTCCTTTCCTCTTCTTCATGATACTGGTTGATTGGTGTATGGCCCCAGTGCTGACACTGCTGGGCTGAGCACAGTCCTGTGCATGGTGTCTATTGGAATATCTGCCATGAGGTTTTGTTCTCTCTGAGAGGGTAAATGCTGTGAGTACGCAGAGAAGAGGAAAGAGGGAGAAGAACGCTCATCCTGGAGTCATGAGGGGCTAAAACCATGCGTGCCTGAACATGTGCCATGGCTCAGGGGCTCACAGAGAGCCCGGTGATTCTCCAGTCTTAGATCCCACCCAGACAGGTAATAGGCAAGTTGTCCCTGGCTCTATCTTACTCCTCTGTGCATGGCCAGGATGACAATGCTTTTCCCTTCCCCCAAAATCTCCTTTCTGAATTCTCTTTGTACTCACAGATTTTTCCTCCCTACTCCTTTCAGGCATGGGATTGCCTGTCTCTCAAAAGAAGCCACAAGAAAATGATCTGTGCTAGCAGTATATACTTAGTGAAAACTATTCTAGTGGTAGAAATGGTCTGTGCTAGCAGTGTATACTTTAGTGAGAACTATTATAAT